>CM057383.1:88126622-89376622 GCA_030015415.1 Cynopterus sphinx
AAGTTCCAGTAACTTGCAGATATTTGGAGGATCAGCTTCACGTCATCCTTTTTCAGTCTGAAGTGACCCTGTTGTTGATCCTCTGACCTGCTCCCGGCCCCATCTGGTGGATTCCGAGACTCCTTTGTCAGTCCTACAGAGTCGAAAAATGAACCCATTAAGAGACTGAAAAAGATCCGGGCTGAGCTGCTCAAGGAATCATACTAAGAGGGAACGAGATTTATGAGATGAGGTAATAGAAATACAAATAGAAATACATTGTAAAGGAACTTTCTCCTCAAATGCCTATTTCCTCTGTGATTGATTTGTGTGGGGGAGGCTGAGATTTAATTCTCCTGCCTTCACCACCACATTTCTACTGTTTCAGGTTCTAAATGTTCCCAATCTCAGTACACAGGCGTCTGCTCAGAGACCGGTCCTCAGGGACGCTCCCCACTCTCAGCTCTGCAGTTTCCAGAGGCTTCTTTCACTGGCATTCCTACTTTACACTGACTCTTCAGAAATTATATTAAAATAGAAGAAGATTTATCCCCCTGGCAGGAATTGGGGTCACTGATATTCAGGGAAAGGTGCAGTGCCTCCCAGCTTATCCTGCAGCTGTTTGTCAAACCTTGTAGAGTAATTTATAGGCAGTGTTCACCAAGGGTCACTCCTGGAGGGTGCAGAGCAAACTGCACTGTGTGCTCTCACCCAAATTTGCATTTATAATAAATAACATACAGTATGAGTGAGTACCTACTGTGTGACAAGCACAAAGCTACACAGATTCTATGCATTTTTTTCTTTAATCCTCCAAAATCAAAATGATGAATTAGAAATTATTAATCCCATATCTCAGAAATGGGAAAGCTGAGAATTGGGTTAACCAAGTTACTAAAGACCATGGAGTTTATATAGTTGGGTTCAGCTCTAGGCTTTCTGACTCATAATTCCTTACTGCCAAGGAGAAGAAGAGCTAGAAGGCAGCAGGAAGGGTGCATTGAAGAAGACAGTCAGGGACGCCTCCTCCTGATGTAAATGGCTCTATGGGAGCCTGTAAACATAACCACCCAGGGCTTTCCAGAGGCTCGGGAGACAAGAGATAGTTGTCTCTTCTGCCTGGCTCTTTCTGATTTAACAAGTGCCTATGGATCTTTTTCTCTAGTGAAAAGGCCCTGTGGTAGGCAAGAGAGACATGAAGCTTATTAAGATATATACTCATTCTTAACTCAAGACAATAAACACTACAGTGCAGGACATGCAGCTAATTATAATCAATTCAGAATATGATATGATATCATTTTACGCAAAGTGTATTAGGCGTACAGAATAGAGGCAATGGGGCAGTGGGGTTTCTTTTGTTTGTTAGTTTGTTTGTTTTATTACCCCTACAGCACCTAATCTTCCTAGGTGGTCTCGCATCAGAGTACTAACCAGGCCCAACTCTGCTTAGCTTCCAAGATCAGACAAGATCGAGCATATTCAGGGTGGCATGAACATAGACGGGACAGGGGTTTTTCAAATGTTCTCTTGAGACCAGCAGAGTCAGCATCACCATCACCTGTGAATTTATTAGCAATCCAAGTCACCAGGTACCTCCCTAGGGGTGGAGCCCAGGAATCTGTTTCTTGTTCACTGAAGTTTGAGAAACTCTGATTTAGGGGCTTGGCTGGTAATTGAATTTGGCATGATAGGAGATGGGGTGAGGGACTGACAGCAAATTAGTCTGGTCAGGTCACTTAGGGCTGATGATTTAAAGGTGTTGAAATCCTTGCTGTAGAGACTTCATCAAGTGGATGAAGTGTAAATGGCAAGCCATTTGACGAGGTATACATTTTAGGCATACATCTCACGGCCCAGCAGTGAGATTCAAGAGGCCACGTAATCTGAACCAAAACCAAGCGTGGATTTCTCCTCCTTCTCATGCCTCTGCTGTTCTTTCCACTCAAGTGCCTGTGACAACAGTTCTGATACAATTTGTATTTATGAAAGTCACATTAATTTCACTAGAACCCTGGGGATTCCTTACAAATTAATATTTTTCACACTCAGGATCATAAGGAGGAGCAGCAGCCCTTTGCCCACAAGCCGGCAAGGAAAAAGAGGAGAGAGCTTTGCTCTCATGTTCATTAGATGGCTCTAAGATATACCTTTTAAGTTTTCACATTTTTCCTTGACTGTTTGCTATTTTTTCCCAAAGAAGACTTTATTCTCCTAACATAGCTAATCTTATTTCCTTTTCTGAAAGGTAAGGCTGGATATATGATGTCTTACTCACATCCCCTTACTAAGTCCTATCTTTACCTAGGCATTTAAATAATACCTATTTTAAATAAGAATTTTAATAACACCTGGAGGGTCACTGGGGACTAGTGCCCCTGACTAATTCTCTACATGGTCATCTCACTCCTGACTATTCTACCTAGAACCTGGTGAAATTAAAAAATAGACTTCATATTAAAATTAGCCCTTGCCAATTCCAGCCTCCACTCAGCCAAAAGAAATCTGCTCTGATTTCAGGAATAGTCCTGTCTACCTATTGTCAGAGTTTTCAGAGGCATTACTGGAGATTCGTGACAGCTCTGCACTCCCTCCTGACAGCTCCTCCTGAGCTGACCTTTGAGAGCATCCACGGTCACTTTGGACTTCCCCTATGCCACACAGGAAAACCTAGACAGATGGTCAACCTGGGCAGCATCTTGCTTTCAGAGCCTATCTCGGTGTGTGGGCCTGGTTACCCCAGGACCAACAAAACAAAGCTAGAGAAGGACACCCACCTGGGTGGTCCACTGGGTTGGGGAAACCAACACATGTCAACAGACTATAAGAATGAGAACTTTTTCCTTCGTAAATAAACTATCCAATCTTGGCATACATGGGACTCTGTAGCACCTCTTGGCCATGTAATTCATGTTAGCGGTAATCATATCCTCTCAGATAAAAAACATTTTCTGTTTATCCTTGCCTTCTCCACAGGACCTGGAATACCTTGAGAACAGGAAATGTGATTTACATTTCTTTAGAATACTAAAACCACAGCCCTGGAAACACACTAGATAATTCTCCTTAAACTGAATTAAAACAGAATAGGAAACAAGAATCAGGAACCACCTCTTAAAATTTGAAATAGGTAATTTTAGGGCAAAAGTAAAATGTAATCTTAAAATATAAAGCAGTAAGTTTACAGAAGTTATTACCCACAGAGGTGAGAGAAACAGCAAGTATATAGTTCCTAAGCTTTTTTAAAAAGTTTGGATTCTTCGAACTCTTTTGTGAAATATATATACTAGCTTTATATCTATCTTTCAATCTCCACATGAGTATTAGATAGATACCTTAATATAGAGATCAAGAGATATATATTGATAGATCAAGGGTACAGGCAAGTAAAACAGCCAGTTACTTAGAAGAGTCAAATTTTGTATAGCAGGAGATCACTTAAAAGTAGTTATTTCTAACGATTTTCACGCATACTGCATGAGCATGTCATTCTTGTCAGTCGCTAACCAGTGGTGGTGGGGAGGGCTAACATCGAGCTCAGCAGAAGGCTGATGGTGTTTTGATGAAGTCCCACGAAGGTTTACGATGAAAATTATTCTCCTACTGTAACACTTGCCATTCCTCCACAGTCCACCAGTGGCTGGACACAGGCTGACAAACAATGCTTTGGCTACTTTAAGGGATTTCAGGGACGAAGCTTCCTAATGTTGTATCAAGATGTTTTGGGGAAGTCCTTAACTATGGACGTTGACAGATCAAGTAGGACAGACAGCCCTTCTGTCTCCCAGACACCACTCCCTGTCAGAAATGAAGCATTGGTCTGACCCACTCCTCCGTGTGTCTTTGCTTCTGGAGTTTTGAAACTGCACTGCATTCCCCAAATGCCAGCTTTGAGGGAGACGTACAAAATGCAGAATGCTTATCAGTGTCTTGTAGCGTCTCGCTCTCCAGCACTTTCTTTCTCTGCCGAATCATGACAATGCCGCCAGAGAAATAATTGGAACCCTCTCCCCAGTGACTGCTGTTGCTAACGCAGAGCCGAGTCTGCCCTGACTGCCTGATTGAGACATGGCTGGGACTTTACAACCACTGTAATTACGGAGTCCACCCACCACTGCAAGCAAGACAGAGAGCCAAGAGAACATCGAGTTTAGGATTCTGTTGTGTTTTGTTTTTATTGCCTCATAATACTAAAGTTCCAGCTCGGAGATGAAACATTATATAAAGAGACCTAGGTTTGCTTTCACTGGTAATTTGTTTTTCAGCCCCAATAAAGTAGGTAGAATTATTGTTGTTGTTATTCAATCTTAGTACTTCTGGATGAACAGTGACCATTCTTTACCTCCTCTGGTCAAACTCTTAAGGTGGTTTTCAAAAATTGGTTGATATGTCCTCGGATCACCCTTGTGAGGAAGTTAAGTGTTCTTGTTTTTCTAGCTGGAAAAAATGAAACATAGAAAGCTTAGGCAATTGCCTTAGCCTGTCAGGGATTGAAGCATGGGCCGTCACTGTGGAACTGGTTTCCTCGTGGCGTCTTGGAGGGAGCTCTTTCCTTCTAGTTGGAGGGCAGACATGTGCTCTGTCCAGGGACAGCCATGCAGGCGGTAAGAACAAGGCTCACACTCAAGGAGAACATGGCTATGAAACTCCCCCCAGAGATACTGCTTTCCTGGCTGACAGTTAAAGCAAGTGACCTTCAGCTCAACTATGGAAAGTCCAAGTGACTAATTTAATGAACCTTTGGGGCATGAGCAGGGGAAGGGAAAAGGCTGCCTGGGCCAAGGGCCGGTGTGAGCCGTCTCCAATCTATGCAGGGGGTTGAGAGAGAGATGAGAGCAGAAGGGTCAGAAGGAAACAGGCTCCTCTAGGTGGTTAGGGGAGAGAGTCTGACC
The DNA here is from genome assembly GCA_030015415.1 of Cynopterus sphinx. Lineage (NCBI taxonomy): Eukaryota > Metazoa > Chordata > Mammalia > Chiroptera > Pteropodidae > Cynopterus > Cynopterus sphinx. The sequence goes on from CM057383.1 coordinate 88,131,494, forward strand.
ATGTGGACAGATGGAAGCCCTGGGTTACGGAGGCGAAGCATGTCAGCAAACCAACAGCATTTCCTGTCTGCAGGCAGGCAGAGGGCCAGTTCTTCGATGAGCTGGAAATAGGAACCTGTGGGGGGCAGTCAGCATAACCCTTTCTCTCTGTGGGTTTTACGTGGTGAAATGAAAGAGCTTGTTATGTCAGTGATCTTGAGAGCTTGTTTCTGTGCTGTTTTTCTTTTATGTTTCCTCTTGTATTACTTGATGGTACTCGATCCACAGAGGCCACATTGCAGTTATGTCTCAGACATCCATCAGCCAAGAGCCATTGTTCTGGCAGCAATCATTTTGCCCAGCTGTGTGACTAGATATGTTTGGACCATGAGTTCGTTCACTGTGCCTCTGCTTCCCAGTGTACAAGTTCAAGGAGGATTGGAGGGGGCAGGGCAGAGACCAAGCGTTTTTTCTCTTTCCCTCCCTCTAAGGAAGTGACTGCACCTTCGGTCAGCATTCTTCACTGAACAACCTAATATGCACAAAGCCCCACTCGAAATGATATGGAGGTAATGACTAAACATTGGACCAGTGGGCTCTGGTTAGCAAGAGATTTTCTCCGTGTATTTTCTTATTGAAAAGTTACAACCCTGTGAGGTGGGTGGTATTAGTTAGAGAAATCTGAGGCTAAGAGAAGTGCATTGCAGTCTCATAACAGAAAGTCTGACCCTGCTTTTAAGGAACATAACCGAAGGGGCATAACCAATGAGAAGGCAGGTGGAGCTAAAGATTGCTCTGAGCCCTGTCAGCATTCTCAAGACCATTTCCTTTGAGAGAACCTAACCTGACTACTTATCCTCTATTTACACTTTCTGACTCAGCTGAGTACTAACCACTGAAATTTCTAAGGGAGCCTAATGGACAGCATTCCTCTCTCCACCTGAGTTCCAGACAAATCGAGAAACATCACCATTCTTTATAGGAAAGACTAAGATGGGAGACGCAGCCTGCTGACTGGACCCCCAGGTTAGGCAGATTTCTCTTTGTACCCAGGCTTGGGCACAGAGTAGGGTGACCTCCTGGAGAAGCAGAGACTGCTCTCTGTGCACAGACCACACCCAGGAGAAGGGAGGATTGGGGTGCAGTACGTCTCTGGCAGAGTTTATCAAGGCACCAAGAAGCCAGAGTGTTACGGCCCTTGAGTCTCCACAGACACCTGGCAGTAACCCTCTGGGAGTGAAGAAGAGTCACTTTACCTAACAATTCCCCCAGGATATCTTACCTGAAACCTGAAGAATAAGTTAGGGGATGCTCTCTGCTCCTTCACAGCACTCTTCTGCATGTTACTGTTTTAGCATGTGTAATCCTGAATTATAACTTAATGCTCAGGCATCTCTCTCCCCCAAAGGATTGTGTACTCTAAGTGAACATCTTGATTTGTTTCATCTTTTTATCCATAATGCCTGGCACCCACCAGCCAGTGGTGAGAATCTGTTGAATTGAACTGAACTAAGAAATTAAACCTTTTTACCAACCAGTACTGACAAGACTTTGTTGTTGGGTGGTCTCAGAAACTTCTGACATGTTTTTCTAAGTGATCATTTACAAAGTCAGGATAAGCACTGATAAGGCATAGGGCTAGAGGTTTTAAAGAAAAAAAAAAACCATGATAATATGAAGATAAAAGTAGCAGAGACAGTTGGCAGCTGATTTACTTAGCAAAATGAACCTGTGCAATGGAGTATGAAGGAAGTTTTTGAGAGCGACCATGTTTAGAGTAAGTGTATGTGCTGGTGATTAATTACAAATGTGTTGCTGCTGATGGGCCAGTCTAAGATTTAATAGGGAGCCATCCAGTTACTTTCCCCACGGTGAGGTACTACACAAAGTGTGAGCCTCGGAACAGCAGCAGCTCCTGAAAGCTTGCTAGAAATACAAATATTCAGACCCTGCCCAGACTTTCTGAATCAGGATTTCTGGGGATGGTGTCCAGCGATCTGTGTTTTAATAAGCCCTCCAGCTGATTCTTAGGCATGCTAATGTTAGAGAGGCATCATCACTATGTTCCTTGTTCTTTAATGTAGAAAGAACACATCTATAGTCAAAGAAAATAATGGTTAAGAGTTCACATTTTGGTAATTTGTTGTTTTAAACACTGCAAATGTATTTATCTCCTTTATTCATTACAACAGTTCATCCAGTGAAGTGGTTACTATGTTTAATTTCATAATTTAGATGAACAAAGTGAAACACAAGGCCAGGAATAGGGTGAGACAAGTTAGGCACTCTCTTTGGGAGAGAAATTGAAGTGAGTACCCCCCCAAAAAAAACCTTAATAATTAAGATTAATAACATTTTAATTATTAATATTTTTAAAAATTTAAATTAATGCTAATAAATTCATGATGACAAGAATGTCAAATAAAGATCCAACAGGCAGAATGGTTCCAAAAACTTTGCAGAATGACATGGCTACTAAGAAGCAGAGGAATGACTTGAACCCTGGTAGGTTGACTCCAGAGGCCACATACTCAACCACAATGCTTTAGATCACCTATCGACTAACTGTCATCCATCACCTTTTGATGGGGCCTAGAAAAGTCCAGGCCTAGAAGCAAGCATCATTTGGACCAAAGAAATGCCTAGTTGTTCAGAACTCATGGGGACCTCGTGCAAAACAACATCTCAGAATAGAAGCAGAAAATTCAGATGGGGCCTAAATTCTACAGCTTGACCTTCTACGAACTTAAAAGATTTCCAAAGCTTCCTCCCCATTTTTCTTCTAGCTGACTCCTGGTGGGAGAATCAGTGGATAGAATTGTCCTGCCTACACTCTGGCTATTGGAATGTGATAATTAGACTCATTTAATATAACTGCAGTGCCCTCCTTGGTTTCCCAACTCTCTTTGGAGGGATGGATCGAGAATTTCCCTTGCTTACTTCTAATCTGTGAGATTCTGGCAGGCAGGCAAGCTGCTTGTCCTGAGGGCTTGTCATTGAGAGCTGGTCACCTAGAATGCCACAACACGTTTGGGCCGCATTGTTAAACTACATTGGTATTCTCCCAGCAAAACTCCTCTCCTTCTTTTATCAAATCAGCATTCTGTGACCATGATAGATTCTGGCCTGAAAACATTGCATGTTTCTGTTGCATGCACTGTGATTCTTCCTTGCTCTATATAGACTGTCTCTAAGGAATATTTCTAGTAAATGTATTCACGTCAGGAGACTGAAATAGTTAGTTAGTTACAAATTTTACATGATACGTTAAAGAAAAATATCAAAGACATGTAGCCAGCTCTCACTTTTCCTCTCTTTAGTTGGGAGAGAGGAGAGGATGTGTTTCCTACACCTAGAACTCTTGCCGGGCATGTGCCTTATGATATTTAAGATAAGTGAGAGTTATAAAATTTAGCACTTAGATATTTGGACAGAACTTCAAAAAGCTGGTCACTTTCTCTGTCCATTATGTTTTTTGTTAGCCATAGTATTTTGGGGTAAGTTATTTCTCAGACATGTAATTTCAACCCAATAGAAGTCATTTCTTGGAAGTTACAACGTTGAGTACTCAATAAGTTTGCGTTTCATTTGTTCGTGATAGCAATATTTGCTTATTACTCTTTTTCATCTTTTGAGTACAAACATTGTCTTTCAATAATTTATTTTTCCTAGAAATATGTATTAAGAACTTATTAACTAAAATAATAAGGGACAATTATATGGGTAAGCTATAGTCTCAGACCTTCAGGAGTTTACAGTCAGGAAAGTAACTGGTAAAACTATACTTCAGGATGGACAGACTAAGAAGAAATAGCCTGAATACTCTGGACATTCTGAGATGAGACAGACACACCTGGGCAGAATCTAAGAGGAGGCTGCGTGTCAGCTCAGCCCAATGGATCAGAAGGATTTTGATAAATGAAAGAGCACTTTAAGCAAGAACAGTAGGAACAAAGACAAGGCAAGAATGGGGAAGGATGGACAGAGCATGTTCTAGAAAAGAAAAGTGTCTTGTTTGGTTGGAAAGAAGTAGAAATTAGATGAGGGGTTTTGAGCTATATTCAGTAGGCACCAGGGAGCCAGCAAGGTCTGTTTTTAAGCAGTGGTGAATATAAGTAAAGCTTTGCTTTTGAGCAGTGTTTTTCTGATTTTAGTATGCATTTAAATCACCGGAGGGATTTTGTTAATACTCAGATTCAGATTCAGTAGATCTAGTGAAGGGCTTGAGAGCCTGCATTTCTAAGAAACTCCCAGGTGATGCCAGCACTGCGGGACAGCAGAACATGCTTTTAGTAGGCAGGCTCTAGAACTATGTTGTAATGGGAGATAAAATTGGACTGGAGGAAGCCTGGAGGCTGTAGGACTTGGCTTGTTAGTATGGCTCACCATAAAGTAAGGATGTTGTGAGCTAGAGGAGAAGAACATCTGGTGGAAGTCAAATTTGTATGGCTTGACAGCTCTACTTGATGCAGAGTAAGGGGAGGTGAGAGCCATCCTCAATGACCCTAAGAGCCCCAGACTGTGGGTCTAGGTGTTGTGAGCATGCCCCTTCCCTACCCTTTGTACTCCAGTCATCCGACACTACTTATATTTCCGTAGAGTCGCCAGCTATCTGTCTGGGCTTGTTTCATGTGGCGGATTCTGAAAGAAATGCTAGTGTCTCTCTCCATCCTCTCACCAGGCCAACTCCTACAGAACGCACAGGACTCAAGTCAGGTGTTACCTCTTCCCAAAAGTTTTCCTGGAGCCCTCAACTACCCCAGCCCCAGGCTGAATTAGATATCTTTCCTATGTACTCCTAAGATTTTGTGAGGTTTCACATCGAAGGACCATGTAGTCAGATAACATACCTGTCATGCATTCTGCTTCTTGAGAATGGGGATTATCTTTTTTTAGCTTTGTGACCCCAGAGTTCCAACATAGTAGAGCTTCAGTCAATGTTTGATGGGTGAAAGGATGAGTCATGAGAAGAAATAAAGCTTTTCTCACTATGGTGGCAATGGCTTTTGTTTTTGTCATTGTTGGTGAAATAGCAAAGTAGAAAGGAAGTTAGACATTGAATTTAATTCAGTTTGGTACATGGTAATTTTGAAGTGCAGATTATCCAGGTGAAGATGTCCAACAAGTAGTTAGAAATTTCATTTTACAGCTTAGAAGATCATTGAGGACTGGCTACAATGACCTGGAAGCCATTTGCATGGAGGTGACAGTTAAGAACATGGTAGAGAATCAGATCAAGGCAGAGGGAGGTTCAGAAAGACAGGTAAACACAGGGAGAAGCAAAGTAGGAAAAGACACTCAACAGAGAAATAGAGACACAGATAATGAGACAAGGGAGCAGACAAGGACAGAAGTATATTAAAGACAAATTGATCCTTCACTTTCAAAGTACTTCCTTCTGTGACACACAATTTGAAGCACATTGTCGGGTCTCACGTCACAACATAAGGGCAATGTTAGTCATGAAGGACTTTAGCAGCCAGCAAGAGGGAAATCCTTAAGAAGTTTGAGATGCCAGGCCTAAGAAGTATGCCTATGTGTGAAGTCAGGATTCAAAAACTGGCTTCACATCCACACCATACAGGCCTGTCTTAGGCCTTTTTAGTTTTCTGCCTGTGCAGAATCCCATTCATCAAAATGTAGATGATCTTAAAGCTTGAACCCAACAACTCTGCCCTTTGTTTTCCAAATCGCTTGGTGAGATAACCACACACACACACACACACACACACACACACACACACACACACACACACACACTATTATATTCTGCTTTATATTAGGTAGCCTATGTACATTTTAAAATTATAAGACTTTTCAAGCTAGAAGGCCACTTTCCCTCTTCAAATATGACCCTCGACATTTTATCCAGAGCAGTGCATTAAACAGAAAGAAATAATCAAATGCAGGCTTCTGGGCACCCCTCAAATCATAGCATGGGTCGGCACTTACAAGGCCTTCAAGAAACAATGATCACATCCAGGCTTTTTCCCTTCTTGTTGCCCAAAGCAGCGTTGTAACAGACTTCTATTGTGTTTTCTCCATTCAGTTCACTTAGAGGGTGACATTTTGCCCTCAAATTCATATGCATAGTTGCTCTTAGAGACTTTCAGTGCTACATTCCTGACAAAATCAGACCTTCTGTTTTATCTGAAACAACCCCCCAAAGAAAATCATTGGATCTGAATGAACAGAACAATTCTTTATGTCCACGGGAGACAGGCAGACAAAACCCAATAAAACTGAAGGAAAAAAAGAGACCTGGTGATGATTTGTTTTTCATAATTACTTATTCAGAGTAGAAGGGAACAGGGGAAGAAGGTTCCTTTTAACATGTCCCGACATGACGTGACGGATGAGGTGTGCTTGTCATGTGTATGCAGGAGCGATGAGTGCAGGGCAGTCTTGTTAAAGGAGATGCTTCACACTGGGCAGAGATATATTTCTATCTGGAACACTGGAGATAAACACCTGGCGTTTGACTCCTCATTTTCATTATACTTACAGCCCCTCACTGTTCTTTTAGAGTGGCAGGTGATGTGACTAGCATGCATCAGACCTTTCTTTTCCATGTCCTGTAGCAAAAACAATCCCCCTTTCAAGACACAAAATAGGAATACCCCAAATGCATGTTTTCCTCTTAACAATACCCCCAAAATGTGTATGTGGTAGATTTGGAAATCATGCTGGAGTGCAAAAAAACAAAAAAAACACCTACATCCCCTTCTTTGCAACTCAGTCACAGTTTTCTTTGATTTCCCAGCCAGAAATCAAGTGAGAGAAAGAAAAAAAGGAAGTTTTAGCTAAATTGGCTTTGTTTCTTCACTCATGCTCAAAGGATAAACAAACTTTTTCTACCTAAAACATGCAGCCTTTGCTCATGGAAGAGGTGAATCCAACAGATTCTGACTTGAGCTATCATAGCAATAAATTGGATCCACAGTTTAAAAAAAAAGACACTAACAATACAACTTTTCACACAGCTGATTAAGGGAGGGTTTAAAACATTTATGAATCATTTCCTAAGGCTATTTTGAATTCAAGGATAAAGAATTAAAAAATGGTAAGTGCAAGAAATGCAAAAATAAGGGTTAGGCAATAAACTGTTATGTCTCTGTATTATCATTATGTGACTACAGAGCTTGTTTTCTAAACACTGAAATACATAAATTGAAAATCTGGAATTATAGAGTACCTGGGAGATTATAGTCTACATACAGCACTCATTTTATAGGAAAGGAAGTATTTACAAAAAATATATAGCTATGTAGTATATATATTATTCTTTTTTGAGTCATGCATGCAATGATTACATTCTTTAAAATTTTTTAATTAAAAATTTTTTTTTCAATTTTGCACCTACAATGAGGGAGTGTAATACTACACCATAGTTTTTGATGATTTTTGAATGCATGAAGGGTAAATAGGAAATGATTTCTATTCTAAAGCAAGTAACTCAGTGGTTGAATTCAAATATCATGATCTCCAGGAGACCACACAGCTTTTTGTTTTAAAGTGAATTGAAAATCATACTTATTTTTTGTGATCACGCTGCATGCCACCATGTTCATATGTGACATACTGCTCTGATTGCAATTCTTCACATTTATGTTTAAGAGTATGCCAAAACAGAGTAGTCTGGCACCAGTTTTCTTAGAGCTTCTGCATTAAAAAGGGTTGCCAAGTACATCTTTTAGCCTGAGAGTATAGACTCTCGAGAAAAATAAGTAACTGTACATAACCAGCAGTCTTGCCAACACAGAACTTTTCCTCTTACAAACACAAAAGAACAACTGCTTATGGGTAAGAAATCCTCAAATCTGGATGACAGTTTTGCATCACTGCCATATTTGAGTCCCTGTGGTATTCCATGGCATGTATAAAACCCAGATGCTGCCATTCAGAGTGCTTACCTCATGGCAAGTATTCTTTCAAGGTGTTTTACACATGTATCACATCCAGTCCTCAAAATAGCACTATGACGTGGTGCTGTGCCCATTACATAGTTGAAGACGCTGTGGGTCACAAAGATTGGGTGACAGAATCTCATAGCTGACAGGTGATAACTTAGATTTAGACTTAGCCCTGTTTGACTCTAAACTCCACATGGCCGCATTTATCCTCCCAAATGCAATGCTATTAGCAATATTGTGTTCAGTTCTTCAAAATGATTTTGATTATGAGCCAAAAGTAAGCACAATAAAGACAGAATGGCCTGGAGCATAGTTTCCTATTGTTTTTCATTGAAACCTACCGGATCCCATAACCTGTCTGAATATCCCAAGAGATGGAATTCCCTGTAAGAAACCTGTCTGTTTTTTTCAAATAGTGAAGCTTCTGCTACCCGTAAATTAAAAGTTACATCTTGATGGTGTTCCTGTGTAAGACAGAACCCTAACACAGTAATTTGAACATGTAAACATTTTCCTTCACTTTCTGGTTATGAAAGTGAATTGAAAATCATCCACATTTTATGTGATCATACTGTATGTCACCATGTTTGTGTGTGACAAAATGTTCTGATTTCAATCTTCACATTTACATGTGAGTCTGTATTTTTAAAAGTCCTTACACATCATGATTTTATCAAGACAATCTCATTTATCGACTAAGAGACTGAGTATTAGTGGGTTTAAAGTGACAAGTGGTGTGTTACACTGCTCATAAATGAAGGAGAGAGGACCAGAACCCACATCTCTTAACTGCAGACAAGGGTTCCTTCCATTCTGCTAGGCAATTGAAAATTCCCAACCTTATCATGTGCTTCTAATCTTTTCCCTGAAAAATCACAAGGCAGCATGATGTTATCTGGCCTATCACTGTAAATATGTTAGCATTTAAATGAGGAAGGATAAAGAGAGAAAAATGTTTCTGTAGAGATATTTTTCAGAGATAGGAGAGTTCTTGGTCTCTATCCAAAGATCTTCAGCATTTAAAGAGACTAATGTCCACAAGCTGGTGCAGGATTTAGCAATGAGGTGGTACTGTTTGCTGCTCTCAGTGTCCCTCAAGGTCTCCAGGGGGAAACAGGACGTAGCACTTAGGACTGACTGGAGCTGCATTCTGGTCCTGGACCTGAATAAAGCGCAACGCCTCTCTGAGCCTCTTTGCCCATTTCACAGAGTTGTTTGGGGGAATCTAGTACGGTACTTCTTTGAAAATTCCTTGAAAACTATTCATATTATATGCTGTACATTGTTAATGGATCACAGAGATTCCATAGCACTGACCAAAAAAAGGAATTAAAAGACTGTTATACACCTGAAGTTCATTAGGGCAGCCTTCACTCGAAATTACGTTGACTTTCCTCCAATAGTCAATAGTCTGTCAGATGATCCCAAACAAAATAGCAAGTATTCTTATTATTTGTTACTATTTCTGTCATTCTTAGTTTGCTCCACTTCCTATAATTCCATAATAAAAATAGAGAGCTATTCATCAGATAGGAAGTCCAGTGCTCCCTCTCTCCTAAGGTCAGTTACAAAGGGGTTGAAGCCCAAATATTTGAGGAATTATTTAGTGATTTAGGGCCCTAAATCTGTGGAACTGAGCTAATTATTTCTTCCGTGTATCGTTGAACAGAACCCACTGCCACCACTTACTCTATTGGTCCCAGCTCTTACCTTGGACTTACGGGAAGACTTGCTCATAATTACGCATGTCAGCCAGCACTGGAATATAAGCACTGCTTCTCTTTTTTCACAGCAAGCATGCTTCTTGACCACATTATGAAGATTCTTCTCTAGATGTCCGTATTTGTTTTAAGTCTGTTCAAGCCCTCTTAATACTACTTAGGGTCCACCCCAGCAGTGTGCTTTCATTTGCTAATCACTTTACCTGGTCAGCAAAAGGCCTCCTCAGTTAGACAGCAGAATCAAGAAGAGAACTCTGAGCTCTGTGGAAAGCTTATTGCTCATTTCTTTCCATCACACTTCCTGCCATGAAATTATTAGACTTGCATGAGCCCATCATTTCAATTGCTGTCCTGTTCCTTCCTTCTCTCATGGCCCTCCTCAGCAAGAACTTCCAGGATGATATTTAGTACAGTAGTGCTAACATCTTCAAACATTGCAGTTAGGTGTTTGAAATAAAATGTGTAATTATGGTAGTGGAAAGCTACATCTGATTCCAAAGAAACCTCATGTTCCCCTGGCTATAATTAGAGAGCAAGGTTTACAGCACAGATTTTCCCATGAAAGCCAGTTCAAGTGAGGCTTCTGTTCTTTCAGAGGAGTTCTTGGAGGCAGAGATTGTCATGAAATGCTTTGACATTTGTCCCCCTTCCCAATTCTGAGGAGATTGTCCATTATCATTCATAAAATCGAAAAGCACAAAATATGCACAAAGAATTAATGTTTGGAATTCTGGATGATAGTCTTCCAATTTGTTTGTCTTTGAAGAGGGGCAAATTAAAACAAGGAAGGAAAGTTACAGACACCCATAGAAACCCACGGACCAAAGTGTACAGAAGTAAAAGCTGTCTCTTACATGCTTCCAGAGCCTAAATGGGAAACGCATGTACCTTTGTATACATTTAGATGTTGTTTTGAATAATCTGATTCCGGTAGCTTAAAATTCATAATAACTGAAGTAGGAGCAAGATGACCAAAAGCTTAGAGGTTTTCCTATTTTCTATTCAAGGACTGTCCATGTGAATCTTCTCAAAACTGTGGATTCCCCGACTGCCCTTGAAGGGCTTTTATAATTAGCATATTTAGCCACTACCATGTTATATTGCTACAGGAAGAATCCCATTTGTCAGCAGTTTTAAACTTTGCCAAATAAAGGCTTATTGGCAAAAGGCAGTGAACACTCTGATAATGACCCAACTTTAGAAAACACACACCCTGCTGTGTTGTATTCAAGCCACAGTTCTATTGAAATAAAAAAGAGACAATGCCTGCTTTCAGACACTAGAGATCCTTTGTATTCCAATAAAAGTCTAAATTAATGTTTTAAAAGGTTATTGCTATTTTTTCCCATTTAGCTGGCATCATTTATAAGTCTTATTTAGACAAGGTCTTACGTTATTTTACTATTTCTTTTTGTACAAAAGCTAGTATTTGATTGTGTTAGATCATCAGCTTCTGGTTTTCATTAGACAAACCTGAAATACCCTATTATTAAGATTAAACAAAAAAAAATAGTTGTTTTCTTATTCTGAAACCTATTATTTTGAGGCTACTCTGACCAGAGGAAGAAAAATCAACTTTGCAAAACCTGACAGAGAGATACTTCTACAGAAGCAACATAACCTCATCAATGCTGCATTTAGGTTTCTTTTGTATGTGGTCTCTTCTTAGAGCTGACAATGGGAAAGAGAGATAATTTAATCCTTTGACATTTGCAATTCTTTCTTTATTACAAAAGGACTTTCAAAGCGCAAAATATATATGGCAAAATGTGTTGTTTGCCTATGTAATGTCAGCATTCTGGTAAGGTGCTTCTGAGAACCTGCAATAAAATGGGACCATAACCTAAGGGTTATATGGTCATATCTCTCCATATTGTTTACACTCAGCCTGGTGTTTACCCAACAATAAGTCTCAAACTGAGCCATTAGCAAATGAACAGTAGCTGCAGCAGCATAACAGGAACATGAGGTCAAGACAGCATTCACAAATCAGAACTTCCCCAACTCTCCCACTCATTCACATGGGTACTTTAGACCCCTCCAATTTCTCCCTAATAGATCAGAAATTCTCTAGGGCATCTCATATGGACTCTTCCTCCTGGCTTGTTACTGGTCCATTAGAGCTCATCTCTTTGGGACACCTGTCCCAGCCTATCAAAGAAAATTTGGGCGCCTCTCCCCTGCACTTACAAACTGTTGTAACTCTAATTATACCATGTTGTGATCATCTCTGGACCTATTAATTTCCCACAGGAGACTGTGAGCAACATGATGTCAGGGAGCATATTTTTTTATCGTTATATTCGTTCCATCTAGCTTGCTGTATGCCACACAATAGGTGTTTAATAAATGATTAAATTAGTATCTCCTCAGACTAGCTTTCTTGGTTTTTCGATTGCCTCGGCCAGTTTCCTCCAGTTCCGTCGGATTCCTGTAATGATGTCTGGCTCCTGCCAGTGCCAGCGCAGGCAGCCCCATTAGTGACATCACCCGAGTGCCAGCGCTGCTCGGTGCACACTGCCATCAGCATCATCTGCTCACGCTTCATGTTGGTGGTGCTCACGCTTCATGTTGGTGGTGCTCACGCTTCATGTTGGTGGTACTCCCCCTGCTGATGCGCAAGCCCCATTCCGGCGCTGCATCCTTTTATTCGTTTACTTATTTTATTTCCTGTATCTTTGCACTACCACCCTCATTCCTAGGACGTTCCAGGCACGACCCTTCAAAGGTAGTAAAGAAGGCAATCTGAGGGCCAGAGGTCTGCTATGCTTGGAGTCACCTCTTTCTCTATGTTAGTGGCTCAAATTCATGGATCTTGTTTCTAATCCCTGGAACTGAACCTTTTTTCAGAATACTCTGGTTTTTTCATTTAAATGGACCTTGTGCTATTTCCCTTTCTTATGTCCATTTGATATACCCAAATATGCCCAATTCTGAGGCTCTAGCTGGAGCCCCTCTTACCAGATGTCCATAGGCAATTGCTCTCTTGCATTTTAAAAGAGATGTCAAAAGTCCTGTTAGGGTTGCCAGATAAAATACAAGGTACTTAATTAAGTTTGAGGTTCTGATAAACAATGTATTTTTTTTTAGGGTAAGTATGTTCCAAATATTGCATGGGACATACTTGTACTAAAGAAGTGTTGCACTTCAGCCTAAAACCAGAAGTGAGAATGATATTGTCATGTCACCCTTAATCCCCATATTACTGAGCTTATTTTAAGTCTCTGAGTATTGAATAACTAACAATAAACATATAAAAATCATGCCAGATATTATATGAGATATATTCAAAAATGACTTGCCGTTTAAATGAAATTCACATTTGACTAGGTGTCCTGTACTTTATTTGCTACATCTGGCAACCTTAGTCCCAAGTCAAAAGCATCAAACAGCCATTTAGGGACAGTGATGTTCCCAGTGAGTCCATAAAATGATAGCCCTTAGGGTGGCCCTTGATAAAACCAATGGTATTGAGTATATTTGACCTCCTGAGCCCATAGGCTTTTCCTAATTCAGACTGCCTTCTGGGTTCTAGAGGGAAGACAAGTCACCTAATCAGCAACTTCTAGATACTGGATATGTCTCCCATGTGTATCTGAATCACTGAAAGGTCTTTTGAGAAGTAGAGAACCACAAAGAGAGAAGTCTGGAGGCTACTACTGGCAGTACTACTTCCGGCTACATCAGATTGGAGTGGAGAAGTGCTACTGCATAAAAGAGTCAGAAAAATTCAGGGAGTACCTCCTGAGATACTTGCTCAAAGAAAATCCTAGAGTCACATGTCTAATCTTCTGCTAGCCATTTTGATCTTGAGGATTTGCTTGGATTCATTTCAACCTGTTCATGTTGGACAGAAGTGCTGTCTGCACTTCAGCCCAACACCAGTACCTTGTAAGAGGTGATAATGGCGTTTTCATGTCATCTTTTATTCTTCATCTACCTGGACTTACTTTAAGCATTTGAGGATTAAATAACTAACAAGAAAAAAATATATAAATTGTTAACAATATGGTGAAATCAGGTCGAGGCAAGAATGTGGAATGAAGTCACACGAACAGGATAAACTCTTAATTTTCTTCCCTCAGTCCTGGCTTTTGTTCTCATCACGAGTCTAATGGAGTCCTAGGTGATCCATGCCAATGCCTGGGTACTTGTAACAAAACAAGAGATGACAAAGAGGGATGAAATCATCCATGGAAGCAGGAAGCAATTAACCACATAAAGAGAGTGAAACATCATCAATGATAAACCCCAGTAGTAATTTACTCAGGTTTGGGAACTTTTTGTTCTGAAGGTTTTAAATAAGTTTTCCTAGTTTTCTGCAATTTTCTTAATTCAATAGATTTTTTTAAAAAGACAGAATTATGTAGTCATTACTGCCCACATACCCAGGTCTTTATTGCATCATGGAGATTAGATGTGGGTGGAAAGAATGGGCATAGTCAACAGAGATGAAAATTTCAAAGGTCCTTAATGTTTGCCTTTGCTTGAGCATTTTGTATTATTTTGGTCTTTGCTGTCATCTGGTATTGGCTTGAGAGACTGAGCGTCTGTACTGTTGTTCTGCAAAACAGTTGCTGCTGACCAAAATGATTACAAGTAGGTAAAGAGGAGATGCAACCCAAGAAGTCTGATTCCCCCTTCTCTACTGATCAAAAGCTTCTTTGTGATTTTTGATGAAGAATTAAAGATGGTTAGTAACAAAAGTCTATAGGCGTGACATTCCAGAATGTATTCTCAAGACTGTACTGTAGAATCAGGCTGCCAAAAGAGCCACTTCTCCTGCCATGAGGAGGAAGTTATTGTCAAATCAGGAGGCCTCCGTTAGTACATATATAAATATAGGACTGCCTCAGTTTGAGCTGCTAAGTTAACTACAGTTACTGGCTCCAGAACAGCATCACTATGCTACCATCAGGAAACCTCATGGGCAAAATCAGGAAGCTGCCACCGTAGCTTCAGAGTGCTGTATCATGCCACCTTTTCTACTATCAAGAAGCCATTTCTGCTAAATCCACAAACCTGAGACAGAGCTTGGTTCCAGAACTATGTTACATTTGCTATAGTCCAACTGATGAAATACATGCTCAATATCCCATTTACCTCAGTTCAGATTTCAAGTCTCATGTGATTGCATCTGATGTGGAACCTAAATCTAACTTGGATCACCAGCTGAAAACAAATTGGAGAAATTTTTGTTTAGCTTTCTGCTCTCCACAGGTAAGGGAAGTCACACTAGAAGGAAATTGAAATAGATATTCTGAGCCAAACCTCCATATAACCTCACACTTACTTCTCCACATTCATCTGTGAAAATTTTAAGCTTTTTTGTTTGTTTATTTCTTATACAGAGACTTAGTATATGGCCCAGCTCTGAACATACTCCCAAAGTCTAGAACACTCCTACTATAAATAATTGCTTAATAAATATCTATACAATTAAAAACAAATTAACATAGTTGAAGGGTTTTCATTCTTTTACATGTCAAGAAAAAGGAATTGTTGTGTATCCAATATTTGGGATAATAATTGTTGCATACCACTGTCTTTTAACACAGATGGTTGGTAATAGGCTTAATATATCTGATTTATGTACAAATTTGTGTTAGAGCTGGTTTGGTCTGTAGTACATTACAAATAGACATGGGGACAAAAGTTGTATTAGAACATGGTTCTGGCACGTTTCCCTTTTAAGGAACTATAAGCATCAAATGATTTATCCTAGGCAACAAAAGTTGCAAAATAATTTGAAAACTGTATGAATGAAATATAACCAATTACTTTTCACTTTCTTGGAAAACTGAAAAATTTTTTTCAATTTTAGAATGGGTTGTGAAATCTTTCTCTTCAGAGTTTTACAATGGAGGATGAGGATATTACTTAGGTGTTCAGAACAGGTTCAAGTGTTTCAGAAAGATAGGGAGGGGACACAGCCATACAAATCAAGTAGCCTATAACAATGCAAAGTTTTCAGGAGGATTCACAAGTTCGGAGGGGGAGGAGTGTCATAGAAACCCACTGGTCTCTAACTAGAAAGCTTCTTTGGGCCTTCCTGCGCTATGGTTCAGAGGTCCTCCAGCTCAGGCATTTCTAAGTGAGGATGCATTATCAAAACCAACCAGGCACCATTATTCACCAACTCCCCCATCTTTCTCACCCTCTCCTGAACACTGGAGGACCTCTTGGGGGTAAAGAAAACAGGAAGGCTGAAACAGGATCTCCCATTAGCAGCCATTAGGAGCTCCATATTCATAGCTCAGCAGCCACTGAAATAGATTTTTCATAAATTTCCTGAGTAGTCTTGTGAAACACGTGATAAAGGGCAGTTATTTTGCTCCCTCTTTTACAGATGGCATAAATAACTTCCTTTGGCCACACAGCTTTAGAGTTAGGAACAGAATAAAGATCTCCTAGTTCAGGCTATATAGCATGAGCTCAGGTGGCTGCTTCAAAATTAACACGACGAGGGTGACTAAGGAGTAGGTTTTGGGGATACAGCAAACTTATATGGGTATCAACATGAAATACAATAAAATGTATTTTTGTTCATTTTTCCATATTCCATTTTGTTTAACTTTACTAGTTTTTGGTATACCATCTTTGATTACAGTAGAAGGATCTTAAGTCATACAAAGGAGAATCCTGTGTTTTTATTAGCCTGGATATATTAACTCCAAGTTGGGTTACATTTATCATAGCCATTTCTAATCATTCTGTTCAAGAGAGGAATGACAGTTACATAGACACTGCCTTGTTGAATAGGAAAGACTGTGGCAAAAAGTGTGGAAAGAGGGAGTTATTTCATGGAAGGAGCCTGCCTTTTGAAGTGATTAGCACATAAAAGAAGATTGCTAAAGTGTGAAGGAGCCAAGTATTAAAGGATAATATATTTAGTAATTTTCATGTTTAACCCAATCCTTGTCTTCTAATTTGTTCATAATAATACACGTTAGCTAGGTGATTAATGTCAACCATAAACAGCCACACAGCTTCCTCTTCTCTCTCTCTCCCTCTCCATCTCCCCCAAACTCAGACACACACGCATAAATTTGTGCATGTAGTTTATTATAATGGAGACCAAATGGTCAGTGAGTTTGTGGACAGTACAATACTTGTTATTTTTCTTCTATCCGAGAGGCAAGAAACAAAGAATTTCCACAGCTTAGATCATGTGAGGGAACGCTTTCTGGCTCCCAGTAAATGTGTCTTCCAGTTCTCAAAATGCACAGGCTAAAGTAAACTTAGACTCTTATCCAAAGTCTTTGCTGAGAAAACAAAAGAATTGTGTTTTCCCTAAAGATTTTCTTAAACCAGTCAGATTTGTTTCTTTTGATTCGGGCGTATTAAAGACAGTAAGAGAAATTTAGTCTTGGGAATTACTATTTTAAACAAAGGCCAAAAAAAGTGGTGTCTATTTTTAAAGCCTCCTCATTCCTCTCCAGTAACCAAGTGCGAGGTCATTTGAATTCTGTTTCTAGTGAATGTGGTTAACTTGATTTCACTCTACAATTCAGTAGTCTGTCTTTTACGCCTAATTTCTATGATATTAGATACATGCGGCATTTCCTCGCCTTTTAACCTGGTTTGCACTTACACTTTTCTGTGTATCTGAGATTTGTCCTATGGCCTGCCTGAACTCATGGAAAATTGATGACACTGAAAAAGAATAGTTGTAGTTAAGCTTCCCTGATAGCACTTTTTAAAACAGCAGTGGGAAAAAATAACAGGGTGCAGGTCAGATGTGATTGTTTGACAGACTCTTCACTCAATCTGCTTAGGGTAGCCCCAGAAATTATAAACCCTCAAAGGTCTTCAGGGTACAGTAAATAATACAAGATACAATTATTTTAATGTTCCTCCTATTGATTCAGTTATTTTCTCTGCAAGTTTTTAGTAACATGGATTTCAATCTAAGTAAAAGGTCAGCTTTGAAGTAAGTGTAAAGTTATTTACAGGAAATGAAGCAGAAAGTGGGCTTTCATGCATTTTGAATTGTCTCTTATTATTCAGGGAAAAATGAACTGTGTCATCAGTCAAAAGAAAAACAGATGCCTACCTTCTTATATGAAAGTTAAATAAAAACCTACCATACCTGAGGTATGCTATTAACTGAAATTTGAAATTCACCAAGGTCTGTTTTCCCCAACTTTTGATGTGAAAGCTAGTAAAAGAAAAGTGTGAATTAAGATTGAAAGTAAGTATGTAGCAATTGTAGTTTGTGGAGAAATGTGGAAGACTGCCAAGATGAGATAATCACAGTGGGTTCCCCCCCCCCAATATGGGATGCTAACTAGACATTTGTGATAACTACCTAATCAACATCTTTAACTATTTAATTTTTTGTCAGTTGTTATCTAAATTGACTTCAACTCATGTTTATGTAAGTGTGTATGTATTACATATATACATATAACTAGATCTGTCAGAAGGAAGTGGGAAATTGAAGCAATTATGTGGCTCATTTTGTAAGAAAAAAAGAGGAAGATAAGAAACCCGATGGTGAGGAAAAGGAAAATATAGAAAATTGTAACTTATGTAGATTTATATTTAGGCATAGCTTGGACTTTCTCAAATGATAAGTCTACTTATAAGTCTTAGACTCCTTCCTACCCTCGGTCAAAAAATTGATTCCTAGATGTGTTTACATGGTCGCATAGAGTGAGTTCACCGGCATATCAGTGTAGCACTACTTGGTCCCATGTTGGATCCTCACTTAATGGGTTAGTTACCAAAGTTTAGTTCAATAGTAATGTAGTTCAACAAATATCTACTAAGTATCTGCTGTGTCTTGGTACTTTACAAAGTGGAGGGGGTCCATGGTTCATCTCAATATAATCTATAAGGTGTTTTCTTATTAAAATGATCTCCTGGTCTGATGCCTGAAATAATAACAGCAATATGAAATGCATCACAAGACCTCTAGCTTGCACATTCCATGTCTGACACCAGAGTCTCTTAAGATCAGGTGAGAATGGTGGGAATTAATATGTCCAAGAGATCAGAGGCAAGTCATTCTCCAAGGTCCTGCCTGTGGTAGAGGAAGGCCAGGACAATGCTGTCTGCATGGTGGTTGAACATTCAAGTGTTAAGATCAAGAAGACTTGGGTTACGAGGCGTGCATCCTTCATTCCATCTTTCCCAAACCTCAGCCCTGGACACCATAGAAAGAGGATCATATTGTTGGAGGGGTGAGCAGTGAACCAGAAGAGTCACCCCTCCAGTGGTAGAAAAGTACATGCTAATTCTTATTTAGGAAATAAAGCTACATAAATTATAAGGAAAGCTGATTTTTACTTCAAGCAAGTATTCACTTATTTTTCTATTCTAGCACAAAAATACCATAGAATTATTAATGCAGTTCAAAAAAATAAAAGAGATCTGGGTTAGAACCTCACCTCTGACACCTACTAGCTGAGTGAACTTGAGCAAATTATTTAATATCTTTAACTATCAGTTTCCTCCTCTGTAATAGTGTAGTTAGAATAAGATCTAACTGATAGACCCAGGGTGAAGATGAAATGAGAGAATGTATACACACTTTTTGGTGCAATTTTATAAATGCCAGCTGTCCTCATCTCTGCTTCTGCTATAGCTGGGCAACATGATGGGCTGCAGATGCATGCATCTGATGCCCTGCACATGCCTGAAACTCAGATTTTAGAAGGAATCTTTGCTCTTCATCCTAATATGTGATATAGTAGCAAATGAGGAAATGACAATCAGTGGTATTTATGACTTCCTATGGTAACCATTTCTATTTACCCCTCTCAGCTGAAGGATATATGGGCAATATTGGCTGAATCAGTTGGAACATGCCATTTACTTTTTACCACAATGTGGTAAGAATAGGGAATATTATAAAATTTCTATGTATCAAGCAGTTCAAATGTCAAATGGAATTTGGAGGAAAGAAAGATCAATTTATATATGGCAAAACTTTGTTTACTCATTTTTTATTTTAATAAAAACAAGAGTTTGGCTGATTTTAATTACATACAAAGCATGATCTTTTAAGCAAATAAATAATTCTAGAACCTTAGTACTTGGAAACTTT
This sequence comes from Cynopterus sphinx, assembly GCA_030015415.1. Classification (NCBI taxonomy): domain Eukaryota; kingdom Metazoa; phylum Chordata; class Mammalia; order Chiroptera; family Pteropodidae; genus Cynopterus; species Cynopterus sphinx. The sequence continues at coordinate 88,151,161 of CM057383.1, forward strand.
AACCTGGTAGGAAATAAAGATAATAAGCAAATAAATAAAAAAAAATAATAAATGAAGTGTTTATAGTTTGTAATAAGGGCTATGAAGGAAATAAGTAAAATTCTATGTCCTACCACTTACTAGCTGTATGATCTTAAGTCACAGATTCATAGAATAATAGAATTTGAAGGCAGATTTGAGATCTATTACGTCTTTGTGAACTATAAAGCACTGAACAAATACAAAGAATAGTTATCAGCAATAGCTACTTATAAACCATTCCTACTTGCTAATATAAGCAGCCTTTAAAGATTTCTATTAAATACTCATATTCTTCACTTGAAGTACAATATGTTGCTTAAAAACATAAAACTTATTTTACTTTTTATTCAATTTTTTACTATTCTCACTATTTCAAACTGATTTTCTGCCAAGATGACTGACCTAGAGAAGGCCAAACGTTCACATGGGCCTCTCAGAGGGAAAAGAATCAAGGGGTGGAGTGATTATCTGGGCTACTTTTCATATGCATGGAAAAAATGCAAATGGTTGACAAATGACAGGTCTAGGTACTTGTGAAACTTTAAAATCAATAGAAAATAATAATGACAAACAAAAGTAAGAAAACGTGGCAGATGTTTTACTGTTCAAGTATAATTATTTACTTTACCTGGATGGCATTCATCAAAAATAGAAATCAGAACACAAGCCTCTAGAAAACTGAGACAACATATTCATTTTGTATTAATAGAATAGTTGCTTATAATGGTTCTTTTGTAATTTTTTCAGATGCTCAATATTATTGAAATTAAAAGTATTTCCATTTCATAGGAAACATTTCATTAACATTAAATAAATTCATATCCTCACTCTATGTCATTTAAAATTCTGAGTGTAATCTCATATCCACAGAGCTTAATCGATTCTTGCAAAATGCTTTAAGTACCATGGATGAAAGTTAACAAGAAATATTTTAATCTATGAGAGCCCACTTGAGGTTGTTTTGTCTTATATATCTCACATACCTCCTAGCAGAGTATCATACATATAGAAGGCACTCAGTATACATTATCAAATGATATATAACATTTAAGTAGTCACATGTCAACTTTTACTCTAATACTTCTTCCACAAGCATTTCATAGTAGGAATATCTTGAGCGTAATCATCATATTCAGGATTTAATGTAAACTTTATTGGGCTTTCTGAAATAACTCATATTACCAAACACAGAACAGCCTAATTATAACCCAAATACCAGTCTGGACCTTTGCAATGAGAACTGTAATATACAGCAGACCAGAACACCCAAATGTGCCGATGGATTCATCCTTTCCTACCTGTAGGAGAGACAAATTACAAGGTGAGTTAGTTACTTGTTAGATATGGACTCAGAACCATGGTATTTGGTAGGAATGTTGCCATGGCTGCTGTCAGAAAGCTAAGCGCATGCTATATCTATCTCCTTGGTAGATTTATGGTTGCAGAATGGCTGGTAGTACCTTCCATGGATAATGCTGAAATTCCTATTCTTTGAGTTTTTTCCCCTTTTTTTGTTGTCATGCTGACCATTCCATTATTGCTTACACATTGTTTCTTCAAAGTGGGTAAAATCCACTTTGGCTCTATAAGTGCAAAAATAACTACACTCTCCTGCTTATATTTGAACTCTGAGATTGAAATATGGTTGGTCCTGAAGTAGACTCACTAGGGCATAGACTCTGGCAAACTATTGACTGTCTTACTTACTTCTGAAATCTTAGCACCTTGAAGAAGGCTTCTCACACAATAGGTTCTTAATAAATATTTGGGGAAGTAATGAATGAATAAATTACTATTATGAATGCCTGACTTCATTCTATATGTTCATTTTTTCCTAATTTCTTACTCAGAGGCTAAATTTTTGGAGATCCTTTTCTGCAAGTGATATGGACAGGAACAAAAACAACAACGACAACAACAATACACACACACACACACACACGCACACACATACATACTTAATTATGTATTCTATTCTTTTTCCAGACATGTGATCCTTGCCTGCCAGGAAACTTTAACCTTAAAATGTATAATTCACTGACTTTTAGTATACATTTTAAATTGTGCAACCATCAAAACTATCTAATTCCAGAACATTTTTATTACTTGATTGAGAATCCCTGTATCAGTTAGAAGTCACTCCCCGTTGCCCCTTTCTCTGGATTCTGAAAACCACTAATCTACTCTTTGTCTCTACGAATTTGCCTATTCTGGACATTTCATGTAAATGGAATCATAAATATTTAGTCTAACTTGGAGAATGTTTCATGTACACTTGAGAAGAATATGTATTCTGCTGTTGTTGCCTGAAGTGTTCCATAATTACATCAGTTAGGTTTAGTTGATTAATAGTGTTGTTCAGGTCTTTTATTCTCTTGATCTAGGTATTCTATCCATTATTGAAAGCGGAGTATGGAAGTCTCAGACTATTGTTGAGTAGTCTGTTTCTCCCTCTGTCAGTTTTTCCTCTTGTATTTTTGAGGCTGCTTTTAGGTGCATATAAGTTTGTAATTGTTATGACTTCTAGACAGAATTAGGTTTTTATCATTTTTGCCTGTATTTACACTGCTCCTTTTCCAAGGAATGATGGGACTATCTTTTTAGCTCCACTGACATTTAGCCATTCTTCAAGACACATCTTCAATGCTGCCTATTCTGAAGTAATTCTGAGTCTTTCTGCTACATCTTCTCACTCTTACTTTCATTATACCTACATAATTTGTGTTTTTGTCTTTTTTTTCCTAAAGAGACTTTTTCCCCTTTGTATTACCAAAATGCCTAGTATAGTAGGAGTTAAATAAATATTTCTAACATTAAAAAAGACTAGCCTTGTTTTTGGTGATCCTAGGTGACTATTGTAAGATAATGGGTAGAAGTTATAAGGAAATATATTTTCAGTTCCATGTTTTTTTAAAAGGAACTATTTTAATAATATTAAAATAATATTAAATAATAATAAAGGAACTATTTTAATGGTAATACCTCGAATCAGAAGAAAAAGTTTGAGCAGGTAGACTGTTTCCCTCCCTGTAGTTCAGGCAAAGACTGAAGGACCATTTGTAGAGAATAGAGAATGTTTCTGTTTAGAGTTAAAGAATCTTAAGATTTTTTCCCTTATAGAGAAATATCTCAGGTCTTGAATGTAGAGATGGTAGAAGTTCTAACTACAGTAAATTATTCTTAAATGTCACTAAAATCTAAGTTCTAGATCTTACTTCATTTTACATGTCCCTGGATTGGATCCTTTCTTCAAGACTAAAACAGCTGACCATGATACATATCATGGCTTGGCAAATTTAGAGCATTTTGGAATCTTCTTACTTTTTCCTCTTGAACTTCTTACCAACTGGAAGATTGTGAAGAGTCATTGAGTAAGCTGTTGAGTGAGAAAAGAGAAAAAAGTGTCATATACCCTTCTTGGGATTCTCAACCACATTATGATTTCACTAGAAAAAAAATGACATTCTTTTGTAAATCTGCTTGAAAGAATGTTCTGTGGCTCAGTGATGTAGGTGGATGCTCTGTTTTAGCCTTCTGCACAAGAAACCCTGCCTGGGAGAACTGGCAGCTAATCTCCTATGTGGAGTCCAATTGCCAGACACACACGCACATGCACACACATGCACACACATACACAGTAAATTCCAGGAAAATGATCTTTAAAGCAAGTTATAACGCTGAAGTTTTTCATGAGCTTATATCTTCTATAGCCATAGGACATTTTATCTGTTAATTATTTTGTTCAGTTATCCTCTTGGAACCATTATAAACTATCTGGGATTATATGAGCTTGAGATAATCATTTTGTACTCCTCGGCTGTGAGAAGGTAACGTTTCCATTTTACCTAGCAGTTCTTAGCCTCAGCTAAACATTAGAACCATCTGGAGAGCTTTAATAATTGATAGCCTGCTTCCAACCCCAGAGATCTTGATTTAGTTTGTCTGAATTGTAACAGAAGTGTTGTGATTTTCAAAAGTATCCCCAGATAACTCTAATATACATCCAAGGACACAAACTAATGATGCAAAACAGTGGTTCCCATAGTATAGCCCAGCAGTATCAGCAAACCTGAAACTTGTTAGAAAAGCAAATTCTTCACCCCACATATACTAAATTGGAACCTCTGGGGTGGGGCCTAGTACTATGTTTTAAAAACCTTACAAGTGATTTTTTTTGTACTCTATACTTTGAGAACCATTGGTCTAGAATTAAGAGAACTTTCTTTACTCATTTTAAGAATGTTCTTTGAAAAACATTTAGTGGGAATTCGTGTGTATGGGGAGTTTGGAGTGTGAGGTATAGAGTAATATAAACCTCTAATTTTAATTTAGAGGTTGCCCTATATACTCTTTTTTTTCTAGTAGTATGATTGATAACTCTTGAATTAAATACTGTCTAATGTATTTGTACCATGTAGATGGTTAATCTGGATGATATATAGCACATTACCCCACCCCCTCTACACACAAAAAAAGACCAACAATGGATTGTCCTAAAAAGTAGACTGTAATGTAAAATGTCTGCCTACACCATATTAGATGGAAATTCTATATTTTCAATAAAAAATAGTTTTGGACTCCACACCTACTCTATATGTTTTTTGTCAGTGCCACATATCTTTACAAAACATTTCAAGAAACAGTGGGAACTCTGTTTTGTATTGAGCTGACTTATTTTTGATCTTCATTCATTGTTACAGAGTAAAGATAAATCAAATGCTATTTTACCCTAAGATGAAGATATTTCATTAACTCAACATTTGAGCTTTTTACTTGTTGACTGTTTGGCTTCTGGTTAGATGTTGTATAATAATTGTAAGTTAAAACCAAGATTTTACAAAGGTATTAGAGAGGCCTGGGAGCATCAGGTCCTGTGAGCCTGATGAATGGGAGATGTATAACATCTTAGTGTCAGCAAACTCTCACACCTATGCGAGTGGGAGAGATCATATATGTGTCAAGCAAGAAGATGCTGTGACAGCACTTCAGATTTGATATGTATGATGATTCCAGTAAACAAATGATGATGTAGACTAGTAGGGCCTTGCTTCTCCAGATATGGTTTGGTGTTGTCTTGGACTCTTAAGAATCACAGAATCTCAGGCCCTACCCCACACCTAGTAAATCATAATCTGCTGGTTAACCAGCTCTGTAGGTAACTTGTATGCATATTAAGTTTTGAGAGGCACTGAGCTTAAAGATTATATTACATAATGATGTCTATTTTCTTCTTTTTGGTCTGTTGGAATGGAATGTGCTACTTATAAAACAAGCAGCTTGTATTCCTCTCCATTCTGATGTTTCCAATGGAAACAATAGGGTCACTGAGATGGGAAGTCAGCAGGAATAGCTGACCAAGAGAGGAAGTTTAGGTTGAACAAAGGTTTGGTTCATTTTTATAGCCCCTAGAGGAAGAACAATACTATACAGAAGCTGTTAATGATGGACTGGATTCGAAGGCAGTAGTCTGTGCCAAAATTCAAATGTGTTTTTACTCTAAACTTCTCTCCAGATGTCCAGTTATATGGCAGAAATTCCAGCTGGTAGGAACCCACAGAAATGACTGGTCACTAAAATATATTTAAATATAAAATACATCTATATTAATAATATTTTAAATTTCTTCTGCTCCTTTGATAATTTCACTAACTTCCACTAGGCAGCAAATTATTTGGTGCTGATTGAAAATGTCTAGTTGACCTTGATGGAGAGATTTTAGCAGAGATTGTGCTCTCACAGCTCACACAGGTAACTATGGCAACTCTCCATTTCAGTTATGAGCATGTCATACAAACTCTAAGTGAAAACAGCTTCAGCCCATCGGTCCTCTTTAATAAGTAATCTAGTAATAGTGAGCCATTCAGTCCAGAGAAAAGGCTTTCTCTTAACTGAGCAATAATTGAAATGGCACCAAGCAGGGAGAGCTATGGTCTTAACATATTGGCCAACTGGTTAGCATAGTTTCCCTGAGTGCTGTTCAACAAATTATCCTTCTACTTTAAACAGAAGAAGAGAACCCACATTTAACTGCTTAGGTGATTTTAGTCACCCGTACTCTGTTCCTACCAAGCTAAACTTTATAGAACAGTCCAAGAAACAGTGGGTGTGATTTCCCTAATTTGCAGATGGAAACACTGAGTCAGCAAGAGATAAAGAAGCTGCAGGAACTATACCTGAAATAATTGCACTGACCATACTGCTCAAGCCTTTTTCTCTTATCTGCCATTTGCTTCCCCATGTCCTTACTCACAGGCACTGTCATCAAGCTTGCTTGTCTACTCAGAAATACTCATGGGCTTCCCACTACCTATATTACCATGTCCACATGGTGTTAAGGCATGCTTTGCCATCTGCCTACCTCATTCTATGGTATAGGGGCCACGGACCCTGTAATCCAGTTTCATCAATCCTCAAATATGCCCAGCACTTAAATTCCTCTTTGACTTTGCTTGAGCCCACCTTTCACCCTGAGCTGCTCTTCATTACTTGGTCTCCCATATAGGAATACTTCCGGCTTAACTCAAATGATGTCTCTCCTGGGGAGTTCTTAATCACCCTAATCAGAAGCAGGTACTTCCCCTAGTACTCCAGGAACTTTTGGGTTATGTCTCTTCTGTAGTGTTAACTATAAACTGACTCCTGTTGCAATGAAATTATAAGCCTCATTAGGACAAAGACCATGTCTGTGTTGTGTTGTTCACAGCTACATCCTCTGGGCCTAACACAGTGTCCAGCACATGAGAAGTGCTCAGTTAGTCAGTATTCATGGAATGAATAAGTATATAAATTAGCCTTATATTGTATCCCATGTATCTAAAATGATTGCCTTCCTCTCCATTTTCTAAGTGCTTCTCATTCTCCAGCATCCAACTCAAGCACAGTATACTGCTGGACCACTTCTCTAATTTTCAAAGTCTAAAATAACCTCTCTTCCCCAGCCCCAAGCTCTGACACAGTATTTGTTGCCTGTACTACTCTTTAGCTGCTGCCATTTTCTCTCAGAAAAGTTTACCTTTCTGTTTCTGCACAGCTAGACTCTTTATGTTCCTGGTGACTAGGGATGATGTCCTCTATCCTTCAGACCTCCTACCATACCACCTTGCATATCATAGATGTTTACTAGATAGTTAATGCTCATATTAGATGATGCTAATACTAGATAGTCAGCATATTAGGGGAAAAAAGGCATTTTCTTGGTGCCTCATGAAAGGCTCTACATGAAGTCTAGGTTCCTGCTTTGGGTGTGAATTAGAAGTCTCTGTAGGCCAGAGATCACTGTGGGCCTCTTTTCTACTCTGACCCTACCCACCGGTGCAGTTACAGCTAGAACCTCAGGCCTTGGCTTCCCTGTAAGCAAGCATCCCTTTAAAGAACACTTTGATGCCTTACTTTCTTCTTCAGCCTCATGGCTAGACTATATTATTGCCTGGCCTAACATGGTACAAAAAAAAAAAAAAAGCCATTCTGCCCCATGACAAGGAAAGGGAAGAGGAGATGATTAAGGGCCTCATTTTGCTCTTCTCTCACTGAAGGACCTTTACTCATTGCCTTTCACTTCACCATTAGTAACTTGTCAAGGGCTGCTGGGGGTCATAAATAACACGAACTGTTCATGACACAGAGAACAGGCAGATAGTAGTGATTCATTTAGGATTTCATAACATATGTGCCATCAGAACCTGCCTTTTGCCTCCCCATCTGCACCCCAGGCCCTGGGGAGACTATGCAAACAGATATGAGGGCCTTCTTTTGTAAAATAGGCACTGGTCCATTTGAGATCAGAACTTGCTTCCACCAGCAGCCATTTGTCATATTAGAGTTGTCCCCTCACACTTCTCCTGTACCTTTTCCTGACAACTCCCAGGAAGCTGAGACTTGAAGATAGGAAGAAGTATTTCTGCACAACTTTTGTGCAGTGTGGCTCGCAGAGCTTACAGCCTAAAGGTTACCCTGTACAAGGAAAAGTGCTTCTGCTTGAAGAACCATAAACAACATCTGTTCAGTATGTCTCTTCCCCTCTTCGTTTGCTTCCCTGCCTCCCCACCTCCGAGGAATCTGTATAAATAATGAACTTTTCAGGTCATTCAAGGGCCACTCATTAACCCCTTTAGGAAAAACCTAGCAATGTCATTTCTTCCTAAGTGGTGGCTTAATGGCTACAAGCAGCTAGTGCTTTATCAAGAGACAATAATGAAATGTAATAAAGGGTCCAAATTAGGGGATAAGTGGCAATCAGTGTGGCCATCATCCATTCTTACCAAGGGGTGATGTAGGAGGAAACGAGGAAGCAAAAGAAGCCCAGGACTGAGAATATCTTGAGAAAGCCTCATCTGAGCTGAATACACAAGCAGCTTCTTACAGCAAGCTGTAGAAGGTTTAGCATTTGATTTCCAGTTCCACATTTGCTCCTCTTAAGTGTTCCTGTGATCTGTGACCCTCCTTCCTTGCCCCTCATATCTTTTCACTAAATGTATCCACACATATTCATGCACATGTGCTCACTCTCTTGCATGCTCTCTCACACATGCACACACATACATGTTTGACTTTAAATAGACAAAGCCATGGTGCAGATAATTAGACCTGGTCTCTATGGAATTTTATCCTTTAAAATGTGCTTTCCCATGTATTGTCTCAATAAGTATTTGAAATGACCATTCAAGTTTGGTAAAGCAGGTGTTATGGCTTACACTTTCCAGATGAGGAAACTGAGGTTGATTTGCTAAAAGATAACAATGAAAAGAGGACTAAGACTCTCCTTCCATTCTCCTTCCCTGGAGGTTCTCCTACTGTATCTCACTGGAGTCACACCAAGGAGCACATTGCTTCATAATTATTGGCTTTCACACCACTCTTGAAAGCCTAGCTGTGTGTCTTACTCATGCCCGTCTCCCAGTTCCTACCTAGCACGGCACCAAGCTGTGAGGAGCACTGTGTGTGGAAGGGTATAACTCGGTGGCCCACAGAATTGGAGCAATCATTTCTAAATCCTGTTTCCTCCTGCAATTACTTATAATCCCTGCTTGTGGAGCCTGTGTTGTCCTCACTCCCTTCCCCATCTTTGCACATTGTCCCTCAGCTTAAATAGTTCTCTTGTTCATAAAGGCTACAGTGGCTGTTGCCACCCCAGCCAGCACTCGGTGATTCCAGAGAGAGACCTGAGTGACTGTTAAAGCCTTATCATAGAATTGGCTCTAAAAATGTCGCATATCTGAATTCAGCATTCCATCTAAGGCAGTGGTCCCAATCTTTTTGGCATGAGGGACCAGTGCTTCTACAAAAATCTAATGCCTGAAGATCTGAGGTGGAGCTGAGGTAGGTGGTGATGCTTGCAGCAGCTGCACATACAGATAAAGCCTCCCTTGCTCACCGTGGAGCTGGTACTGATCTGTGGCACAGGGATTGGGGACCCCCACTCTACAGGACAGATGTCACCTAGCATACCTGGGGAAACTGCATGCAAACACAAAACCATATGTTATTGGACTATTAAATAAACGTGTTTGGGGCAAATGGTAAATTGCCACCCTCTTCATTCAGCAAGCATTATGGAGCTCTTACTAGGTGCTTGGCACTGCCTAGAGTGCTGGGGACACAGTGAACAAGTAGACTGCTCTCTGATCTGGCCAAGCATGAGATGGGAATTTGAGTGATTACCAGGACAAAAGATTTTAAATGTCACTCATGCACGCAGTGCTCAGGTAAATTTTGTTGGCCCCTTTAGGAGGTCTAGCAGTTCCTGAAGACAGGAACTGCTACTTTGGAGCTACTTTGGAGCTCGTACAAAGGAGTGGGAATCAAGAAAGGAAATGCTTAGCACAGAGAGGGTGGTGGTAGAACATGAGAGAGACAGAGACGGAGATCTCACCATCTTGGACCTCAACTCTTTCCTGATCATCCTGCACACAAATGTATTCAAGAGTGGAAGCCTAGACCCCCAGGACTGAATGGTTTTGAGTAGAGGGATTCAGCCAGCCCGTGGGTCGGCTCAGGCCCCTGAAATGGAATGGCATCACTCAAAGGTTCTTGCTCATCATGCCCATCAGGCAAGTGGGTATTAGATCTGCTGTTTCAGCACCGGCACCGTAAAGGGCTTCACTGTGGGGAACGCAGGTTGGCAGCTTATGTTTCCTCTGCCCTGGACATTATCATGTCTCACATTTCACTTGTATGGGGCTTTCCGAGCGCGAGACCGGGCATGTAAAGAAAAGGATAATTGATCTTTCCCTCCTGGCTGAAATCTGTGGCTGTGTTCTCTCTAAACCACATAGAATTCCGATTTGCTGCCTTGGATTTTACAGGGTCCTCTGTGGGAAATAAAGCCTACAGGTGTGAAGGTTTACTGCAGTCGTGGAGATAGAATTTCTTCTGACCAAATAGCTTATATTTTCCTGGAAAAAAAAAAATTTCTCTCTCTCTCCCTTCTCTTCCCTCCCTCTTTTTCTCACACTCACACCAGCATGAAAGAGTTGCCTTAATCCTACCTCCATTTGTTATGCAATTCTCTCCTCTGTCTGATTTTCTTTCCTTCCCTTCATGACTACTACTCTCACAGACCCATGTACAGAAGGGCACTTAAATAGACTTGAAGACTTTCTATACCACAGGGGAAGGCAGAAGAGTTTTACCCAGCCCTCGGGGGCGGGGGGGACAGGGCAGGGGAGAGGTTTTCTTCCACTTTGGTAGGGAATCATGCCACAGAAATTCAGAGAGACTATTGCAAGTCGGGAGGCCAACATGGCTGTATCTACATGTCTGGAGACACATCTGACCTGTCTATACTGTAGCCCCAAGGGCAACGCTAGCAGGTCCGTTATCAGGACAATTAAAATCATTGCAGACAGGAACATGGAATGGGTACAAAACAAAGAGTGTCATGGTTTCCCATCTCTTATTTTGCAGTCTTCTCTATTCTTTATGTTCCCCAAAAGAATGCCTTGCTGTGGTTAAGGTGAAAGCTGCCAGGACACTAACCCATTAATTGCAGCAATTATATGTTAATACAGAATGATTTCATTACGATTAACAAGAAACAATTAGAGAAACTGAAATTTAGAATTGAAGTAAGGTGAAAGATAATATGATGCTTCTTTGGAACCTGTTTATTGAGGGCTTCTGTATGCAGCACCAAAGTATATATGTATTAAATACTTTTTGCCATCAGCTAATAATGCACCCTAAACAAATACAGGTCTTTCCTTCCTGGTGACAGAGAATCATGTCCACATGTATTAATGGCCTCTTCCATAACTGGCAGTTCAATTCATAATTAAACAAGTATTGTCCATCTTCTATATATCGATGGAAACACACTGTAATGAATGTTGCTGATATCCCTGGAAGTCTGCATATTTCTAAGATCTGAAACCACTGAGGCTCTCTCCTGTTTTCAGTGGATGCAATTCTCTCATGATCTGGATGCCTCCTGAGAAGCCAGGCTGTCCCAGGCCACAGAGGATTTGGATTCTGCAGGCTGGTGTAGAGGAGTAGGGGCTCTCTAGGGTCCAGATTAAAATAGATAGCTGCAGGAATATTTCTTGCTCTCTCTCCTTCCAGAAATGTTTCTGAGACCTGGATTAGCATCCCAATTATCCTTCTTTCCCTCCTGACTCTGGCCTTCTTCAGATGACTACTTACTCCTTCGTGATGAATCTGGCTACTTGCCTGGGGGACTTCTGTTTGTACCGTTTTCCCATTGTGTAGATAAAGAATCACAGCATTTGCCCTAGAATTACTGAGGAAAGCAAGGCACTATCCCTTGAGCAATTTGGAAGGAAGAACTAAGTGAACATGGGGATCATCTTTGTAATTTGTTTAACTTCATTCTTTGCTTTCTCCTTGTCTCTGAGGATCCTGATCCTCTAGGTCAGTGGTTTCCAAACTTCACTGATCATCATAATCACCCGGGGACACTTGGGCCCCACTTGGCTGCAGTTCTAATTCAGAAGGTCAGAGAAAGGAGGGGAATGAGGACAAAGACAAAGAAGAGAAAGGAGAAGACTCAAGTTGCTGAAAATTGCTCACCCGGGCCTCTTGCTCTGCAGCCCTAGACAACATGATTTACTTTTTATTATTCATTTCAAAGAGTTAATGATATAATTATCCAAAAGCAATTAGATGTAGGGTAGAAATAAAGTGCTTAAGGGGCTGGGAGACAGGCTTACTGAAGAGGAGAGTGAAGAAGTCAAGTGCCGCCAACGTGCGTTGGCCATTCCCAGGCTTCGGGCTTCACACTCGAGCCTGTGGAGAGGTCTTCTGCTGGAGCCCCCAGGGACAGCAACTGGCCACACAGTTTGCACTCACTTCCCAAGAAGCAGGCCCATTCAGATCTCTCCTAACCTTTCAGGTCTGAGATGGACATTGGGCTATTATCTCAGCCTCTATGGTTCCACTTAGCTGTTACATAATCATAACTCGAGGGCATAACTTTCCAACAAGTCTTTATTGAGCACTTACTGTTTTCCAGGCACTGCCGTAGGCATGAGGGACTCAGTGGTGAATAAACATAAGGCCTAAGCCCTCTCATGGAGCTTACACTCTAGTGGAAGGAGAGATAAAACAGCTAATACTCAAATAAATTAAGTCATTACAAATTAGAATTAGTGCTCTGAATGAAATAAACAGGGTGCTGTGGTAGGAAAGAGGGTGCTTGGGGAGTTAGAGGAAATCTGGTAGCTCCAAGAAAGTCAGGGCCAGGTGGTAGATGGAGCCTGGCCTAGGAGACACCTGGGTTCTAAGTCCAGCTCTGATAACTATGGGCTACCTGAGAACTTCAGCAAGTCATTAACCATTTCCCATTTGCCCTGAGCATACGTGCCAGGGTCACTTAGAGCTGCAGCGTTTATCCCAGGATAACTCTCAGATTACAGTCCTAACCTAACCCCCGGAGTTTGCTGCAAGATATCTCACTATTATTATTATTTTCACATCATTCTAGTATATCGATAACCTTTTGAAACAAATGACATCCTATTCATAGAATTCTGTTATTAGTAGTGGTAATTCCATTTACCAAATACAGTAATTCTCGATCACTGAACATGGAAAATTTTGGAAAACATTGCTTTTTAATGTGTGATGTTAACATTGTTCTGAAACAGTTGTTAGCTAAAGATTCATTTGATGAATTCGATTTATGTATATATTTTTATTACATTAAGATTAGAGACAAGTTCTGCTTAGAAATAACTCCAAGAATAGTTTTCATATTTTATTTTTACATTGAAAACGAGTCAAATTTGCTTCAGCCTCAAGAGCCTGTTTATGTAAAATTAAATTAACACTGGCAGCGAGCTGCCCTTTTTTTCTAAACTGTAAATGGGTTAAACCATGCTTGTATTAGTTTCCTATTGCTGCTATAACAAATTACCAAAGCCTGCTTGCCTTAAGATTTAAAACACAAATTCATTACAGTGCAGTTCTGGAGGTCAGAAGTCGAAAATAGAACTCACTGGCCTAAAACCAGCATGTCTGCAGGACTGTATTTTCTCTGGAGGCTGTGGGGGAGAACTCATTCCCTGGCCTCATCAGCTTCTACAGGTTGCTTGCATTGCCAGCGGCGTGGCATCTTCACATTACTCTAATTCTCCTGCCTCCCACTTCCACTTTTAAAGACCCTTGTGATTACATTGAGTCCACCTGGGTAATCCATGACAATCTCCTCATTTGAAGATCCTTAGTGAATCACAAATGTGAAGACCCTTTTACCCTGTAAGGTAACATATTCAAAGGTCCTAGTGATCAGGACATGGACATCTTTGGGGGCTATTGTTCTATCACAACACCACACCTGCCTTTCTTCCTCTTTATGATGAGAATACTATTACTTTTGCAACTCATAGGGTTATTGAGAGAATCAATGTAATGGGATTAGAAGTGTTTTTGTAAGTTGTAAGAGTCAATAAAGTTAGAAGAACTTCCGTAGTTATTTTAATATAAAGAAACTATGGTAGGGTTCAGAGAAAAAGCAAAAACATGAAACGAAACAATAGGGAGAAGTATATTTACTACGAGGAAAATTTTATGGAGGAAGGTATGTTCACCCAGGAATAAATAAATCCGAAGTAACTTTTTGTTGTCCTTGATTATGTAGCAATATTTGGATAAGGATGCTAATCAGAAACACTCATTCCGCTAAAGAGCTGGCAGAGGCAGATTCTCCTGTATCACTCCTCGACTCATTCTGTTCCTTTCCTACCCTTCAAGACTTAAATCAGACCCAGAAGAATACTTTAACTCCATTACTGTGAATCCTTCACTTCGTGTTATTTTCCTTAAGCTTTTTGCATGTCTTTCTCAGTTTAACAAATATTTATTGAGAAATTACCATAAACTGGGTACTGTGCTAGGCTCTGGGGATTTAAAGATGAAAAAGACACACTCTTTGCCCTGAGAGAGCTTAAAGCTTAGCATGCTCTCCTAAAGCCCTCATCACTCACTGCTTTAAGTAAAGTTATTTGTGTGCATGCTTGCCTCCTTTACTAGAAAATGAACTCCTGGATACAGGAATCATATATAACTTAATTTTGCATCTGCTGTGGCATAGCCCAATGACATACAATTGTAGGTTTAATGGATGTCAATTGAATTAAATAGAGGACAAATGACAAATTCTTAGTCATCAAAATGATTTCTTGCCTTTGATTTGTATATACTCAAGTAGAGAATAGACATCTCTCTAGAGTGGTTTGGAGTCACCTGTTAAAAGGTAAAAACCTGAGCCAAATATTTCTTAGATTTTTTTCAGACTTATTATTATATCTCCTATTGTTCCTTGGTTGCATGTGTTTATTTATTGTTGGTTAAATACAACTTTTAAGTAATTACTCATTGGGGGTAAAATGGCCTTTCAGTAGATTACATACCATCTTTATTCTAAGACTCTTCTAGTCTAAGTAAAGGATGATGTGTTGCCAGGAAGTGAAGGGCAAATGTTTATGGTTGCTCATTTGTGCGTTTCAGTGCTCCAGAACTTCTCTGTGAAAGAGCTTGCTGAGAATGCTTCTGCAGCATGGGAGGTTCTGAGAACATCGAGGAGGTCAAGGTCATGTCACTTTCAGAGGGCAATCCAATGATGGAAATTTGCAAGGCTATTCTTGTGCCCAGGCATTATCAACTTTCATATTTTTTGTTTCCT
Source organism: Cynopterus sphinx (assembly GCA_030015415.1). Taxonomy (NCBI): domain Eukaryota; kingdom Metazoa; phylum Chordata; class Mammalia; order Chiroptera; family Pteropodidae; genus Cynopterus; species Cynopterus sphinx. The sequence continues at coordinate 88,166,318 of CM057383.1, forward strand.
TTCTCCCCACATTTGCTCAACAGATTCTCTTCCTTTGGGATGTCCTCCTCATAGCTCCACTAATCTAAATTCCATCCGTCTTAAATTGTCTTGGTTTCGTCCCATAAAAAGGTGTTGGGCTTTAACCTTCTGGGCCAATCCAATTAATACAGACACCTGAACTAATAACTGTCAGTTCAACTCACCATTTATCATTACTGTTCACTTAACTGCTACTGATATTTTTGCCTTGTTCTTCTTAAAAAATGCAACTTAGCTCTTGATTTGTTATTCTTTTGGTATACTTGATGTTTTATTTCCCTGTATCTTGCACTTAGTGAGTATTCAATATATCCATTATTCCACTTAGGGGAACACAGTCAAGCTAGGGGAATGATTTAGGAAAAGCACTTTGGAAACCTGTTTCATTTTCTACCTTATTCCTCCCAATTCTACTGAGATTCTGAGAGCATGGCTCCATATGTCCCAGTGGCTGAAGACCAGAAAGCTTAGCAGTTGAACACAAAACCTGTCTCTCAGTTGCATAAAAAAACCAGGACCTCCTACTTGCCATGTTGTCAGACCAGGGTAGAACACAAACACAGAAAAGGTACATTGTGCTACAGACTGATTCTGTTTGGGTTCAACTATAATTTAGAGGACTCAGAATCCTCAGTGTCACAGTATGGCCCTTCTACAGTTTGGGTTAAAATATCTGAGCAGTGTCTTAGTCCTCTCTGGACTGTCATTCCTACAGGGTGAAACATATAGTTCCTTCATTCTCTTTTATGAACCCATCCAGTGGGAAGGGACATGTACAAATTTAAGAGTGAAAGTCTGACTAGAAATAAAAAGCATGTAGAATTTCAGGCAGAAGTGTGTTATTCACAGCAGTGTAAAGGAAGAAAAAAAGCAGCCCCCAGCTAAGAAAGCATGCATTATTTACAGGAGCTAGGTACCCCTTTGCTACCTGTGTTGCTACATCAGAATCTCAGTATGTACTTGGCTTCCTGGCCTCAGACTTGTCACAGTGGGAAAGAAAAATTTACCAACCATCAGGAGACTCCTCAGCCCCAGAGTCTGACTTGTATGGCTGAACTGAATTAGCTCTGTGGGTTCCTCAAGGCAGTTTCTACAGGGCCCTGTGAAAATGTTGCCTCAATAGACACTAAGACTCGAGATCTGAACATGTGGTCCATTTCAGCTCTCAATGGCCCAGCTTGCGATCTTGGGACTTGGGATGGTTGGAGGTGTTCCCCTCTCATTCAGGTATCTGCTTCATTATCAGGGCCTCAGAGCAATCTTTACTGACCGTCCTGTTTAACATAATACACTCTCTTTCTTATGCGGCTTTATATTTCTTCAGAGCACTTATGACTTTCTGACCTTTTATATTTACTGTCCCATTATCAGCCTGTGCCACTAGACTCCAATGAGTCATTGAAAGTAAAACTGTGTTGTCCGCTCATTCACAACCAAATCTCACATGTGTAGGACAGAGTTTGACACATACAGTACTCAACATTTGTTGAATGATTGTACTGACCAGACCCTGCAGGAAGTAGCAGATGATGCATATATTGGTCAATTTAGTTACCTTAATTGATTTAATTTTTGAACCAAGACTAGTTAGAGGGTGAGGGAGGTTAAAAAAACAAACAAAACAAAAAAAACTCACTTCACAGTATTGAACATTTAATATGCTTCCATGGACCTTGCCACCTCTTCTCATTGTATGAAATTCCCAATTGTGGGCTATGTCAACATATGAACCTGTAGGTCCTTTCTTGATTCACAACCTGTCGTCACTCTAACAACCTGGGTTTCTAATGATGCTCCACATTTGCTGTCTCTAATTCTCTGGAGATCCTGGACACTGAGTTTTCAATCCAGGTCAGCTCACTTCTTCCTGCCACCACCCTCTCCACTCCTGTTTTCTTCCTTATCTGTTGGGATCAAAATTATTGGCTGTGTTCCACACTCCAGGTATATATTTAATCCTAGCCAGGGTTGCTCAGCAGACAGGGCCTAAGCCCCTTCCACTGACAGGGACACCTATGTGGGGCCCTCAGATTGGCTGTTTCACTTGTTCTCTAAGTCCAACAAGAACAATGGTCACAATCCCCTTCCGTGGTGGGAGCCTCTCTGTTTGATGCAACTTTAGATGCTACTTCTTTATTCCCAAAAATATTTCAGGCTTTCCCATCCACACAGCCAACAATAGAAATCAATAGGAATCTAGAGAGGGTGTGAGTGTGAGATCACAAGCTAGTAAAGCCAGAACACTAAGAGCAGGACTTAGAAAAGCTGAGGTACTTGATTTATGTGACATCATTAGAAACTGAGGTTCAGAAGTGGGGAGGGAGTAGGAAGTAAGAAGGAACAGGAGTTGAGTAGATAAGGGTTAACTGATGACTCTAAGTGACAGAAGTTAAAATTGTACACTGATTCCTCACCAAGAATCATGGTGCATTCCTCAGTCTGGAATATCTTTTGCCCCATGGCAAAGTCCGTGCAATCAAAGAACAGACTGGATTTCCCTCAGAATTTCTTCATTATTTTTGCAAAGTCCTATAACTCTGACAATAGTTCACCAAGAACAGAATCTCACTTAATGTTTCTTTTTATTTTTAATTTTTCCAAGAGGTGTCTCTAACCATACACTCCTATGAGTGACTCTCAGTACTTTCTCCCCATGAATAAATGAAGCATTGTGTGCTTAACGATATGACTGCCTTCATATGCTTTCAGTGGTTTCAAAGCATCAGTAGAGCTTAAAAGTGTATAGTACTACATCCCCCTTTAGGGAACCATAGAGATGGGGAGAAAAGAGAATCTATGTTCCCTTGGGGCCAAACAGCCTGGATTTAAGCCTCCATTTTTTTCTTTTTTTCATCGTTGGTAACCATTTCAAATCTAAACCCATAGAAGAACACGTTCTCTTTATTCAAACGACAGGGACCAGGCATCATTGAAAGCAGAGTTAAAGCTGCTCACTGTGCCTGGATGACTCAGTCCAAAATAGTATTACAGCTTGGCAGCAAACCCGCTTCAGGAGAGCTGGTGGGAAATTAAACAAAAAGTTAAATTGAGGGGGGAAATCATTTTATCAGGCTTAAAATTTTACTCAACATAATGAGATTCTCAATATAAAATGAGTGAATATGTCTGCCTAAGGGCATAGATATTTGAAGAAAGAATTTGAAAATACAGATTCAAAGTAACTAACAGTCTGAAGTAAAACAATGCAGGGCAATGAAATTCTCATATAAATTTTGGCAAAATATGTTTCCTTCTGAACAGCATGAGTAAATGTGAGCATTCCTTGCTTGTAATTAAGAAGGAAAGAAAAACTACTAAGTGTTTCTTTTTCTTTTAAGGACTTTTCTGTTGTGTTCTATTTTTCTCCTCTTTCTCCTTCTTCTTATTTATCTTACAGAAAAAAACAAAAACAAAAACAAAAAAAAACCTATTCTTGATTCTGCACTGCAAAATGCAGAATGAATTTAGATTGGTCATAAAAGAGGAGGCCAAACATATTTGTGCATTCTTGCCTATTGCTCTCTGATTTTCCATGACTCAAACACAGAGTGAGCCCATAGTACAAAGGGCAGATCCTTCACTGACAAACCCACAAAGGGAAATCACAGCATTCCTTCTCAGCAATTGACCTAGTGGCTTTTGCACTTTCTCTCTTGGCTTTGCATTTACTGGTTCTTTCAGAGGACACTTCTGTTAAGCCAGGTATGTTTTTATTCAACAAAAAGTGATGAGTTGATTAAGCCTTGGAAATGTATTGCCAGTTATTCCTTCAAATAAATAAATTAGGGGATAAATTAATTAATTAATTAAACGTGTGATTGTGGATGGTGAATCTGGGGCAAGAGTAGATCAGAAATCTCTCCTTCTGCTTAGGAAGTGGAATCACAGAGGGGAGAGGAGTGTGAAAACAGTCTCCTTTTGGGTTTGTGGATGGTGTCTATGTCCCGTTAGTACTTCATAGATTGCACTGATGTCAGCACAAATACTACTGGTAGCATTTAAGGTAGGTCAAGGAGCAAACTTGATGGCTCAGGCTTTTTAGTCCATCTGCCTCCAGGACAGGAGAGGGGATGTACTCAAGTTTTTAGGCAGAACTCTGCTGTCATTCCAGGGCCATAAAAGATTCAAGGCTACTCTCCCAAGATGGTTCCGCCTTCAAATCATGCACAACAGGGCCACAGTTCTGAGCAGAAACCAGAGCTTCAGACTCTTTGGGAATGTCCTGAGTCCCATTTCTTTATCCCCTTAGTCAAGACCCTGACAAGTCCATTCACCATATAATGGTTTGCTTGGTCTTGTTACAGTGAAATAGCTGTAATATGTATAAAGTCCCATCTGATGGAAACATCCATTGATGCTTACATTTCAATTTCAAAAGATTGCTTATTTTCACCATTTAGTTAATCTTTTCCAACTGATTTGTTGATGTTTCTCTCTGGCCTTCCAAGTGGCATAGGGTTCTGCTTGTTTAACAAGTAGCATTTATCATATTCAAGGAAATGCCCTGTGATCAGTAGTTGTTGCTATGGAGACTTATTTTTTCAAGAAAAAAAAAAAAACCTTGGGAATGGACACTGAGAAATTATAAGAAATTAAATTTTCTTCTTCAGAGAAGAATGAAGCTAGAATGCTGAAAGCTCTCTTAGCCTCATGAAAAGATTTGTAAGAACAATTTTTGGATTGGGCATAGCAAGCTGTGGGCTCTAAATTCCCAGAACACTGTTTCCTTGTGAAAAATCAAACAGTTCTATTCTTTGTCAAAGTATTTCTTTAATTACGGAGGAGATGGCCAACATGTGGGACAGTGTCACTATCAAGCACCTAGAGGTTATGCGTATGCAGCATCTTACTTAAAAACCTCACATTCATATCTTTTAATGTGTCCCACCAATAAAGATGTGCTATTTCCTTTTCAGAGCTGTGGTCTTAGCAACTTGATGTCAGCTTTTTCAGCCCTCACAGCAGGGAAATTCAGGTGAATTCCAAACTGTGATTAGAGAGATCTGACTGGAGTTAAAAGGAGTCAAACAATAGAAGAGAAGCACACTTGCGCAGACACATGCACACAGACCAACTGTGTGCAAAGATAAGTTGCATCTGCGTATGACCGTGTTAGCGCTTGTCATCAAGCCATGAATTTGCTAGGAATAGGTAAAGGTCAATGTGAGAGAAAAAAAAATCGACTGCCAAAAGTAATAAAGAGAAAGAAAAAGGCACCTGTGACACTAGATATCACAGAGAGAAAAAGAATGTGTTACTAAATGATATTGGAAGTTTAAAAATACGATGAGAAGCAAAAGCAAGAAATGAAATGATGTGTGCCTGCCAGGTGAACACAGATAATGGAGAATGGTCTGCATTGATGCATAGATGGATCAAGGGTTGTTGGATTATTCTTTTCCTCCTCTTTCCCTGTAGTTTCTGACTACGTTTTCTTTGATGGAGAAAATGATAGGCTTGATAATACATGATGATAGGCACCTAAAGATCAAACTTCATTAGATCCTTCTCATTCGGTGGCATGAAACCATCTGGTCATAAAGCAATTCCCATATGTGACCTTAATTTAACAAGTGATTAGACCCAATCTTGGTGCTTTGAACTACCCTTGGTTATGAAGATCAAGTAGGATACCATTTTAAATAGGCTTTTAGTATCCTTAGATTTCCTAAAAGTCGATGCTACTGAAATTTTCATTGAAGCCACCCAATGCCATCCAGCTCTTTGTAAGTCTTTCTTTGGGTAGATTTTTTTGTTCCCCAAACAGGATTTTCCCATTTGCCCAGATTTATTTAGACATGAAACCCAACCAAAAGAATACCTGTATGCAACACCTCTACTTTCTCAATTATGTTTCTCGTGGCCTAGCTTTCCTCATATCTTGGCTGACTTTAAATGCATGCTGAAGTTCCCATTACATACAACCTACTTATTTATTCCAGAAGAAACAGGAAAACTCTATGCTTTCCAACTAGTATTTGAACAAGGAAGGATCTACAGCCTCACTGCATTTCTTACTGAGATATAAACGAGGGGAAAATATGGAAGAAAACAAATGAGGTAAAGTGAAAGAATTAGGCAAGATGACAGAATCATTCATTCAAAAATGTTTAACTATGTACTTACAAAATACAAAGTATTGTTCTGGCTGTTGTGAAGGATATAAAAAGTGATCAGGCAGGCTTCTACCCTGTTAACTCCTCTTATCTGCAACCTATTTCTCTTTAGTTTTTAGGAAAAATAATCTACCCACCTTATTTTCCTTTTGTGACCTTTCATTCCATCCTCAACAGATTGTAATTTGGCATCTTTTCTCAACCACCATCAAATGCCAGATACTATCGGTTTAGCTCTACTTTTATTCCAGTTGACCTCTTGATGAAGCTGAATCATTTGATGAGAGTGCTCATTCTCTCCCTGAAGTTCTCTTCTTTCCTTCAGCTGTTCATCTTCTCCACTTCATTTCTTTCCTCCTTTCTCCTTAAATTTTGGTGTTCCCCCAGTGTTCCATTCCCATCCCCCGTTTCTCTCCTCACTCCTCACTTTCATTTGGACACACAACCACATTTGTTCCTTCAACGAATGCTTATGTGCCTTTCTACCCAACCCATATAGACAGCTCGCTCCTGATTTATAAGCCTGAATATCTAGCCTACAAGAAAACATCTCCACTTACATGCTTCACAGCATCTCACATACAATATACCCAAACTTGAATCAATTATTTGCCCATCATGAAGCATACTCCTCTCCCTACATTTTTTTTACTTAACAAATGACTCTGTTATCTACTCAGTAACTAATCTAGAAATCTGGATTTGGCCCTAATTCCTCTCTCTCTCTCTTTTCCCACATGGAATTAATCACAAAATTCACTTGGCTTCTGGTTCCTAAGTTCTTTCCCATTATCTCCATTTCCACTGCCACCACCTTAGCTCAAGTTCAGTTCTCACTGTCTTTACTGAGTGCTGAGATATTCTTACTTCTCTTCTGGCTTAGGACAGCCTGTCTTTAATCTACCCACAAATATTTAATTGTTAGAGTATTTTTCGAATACCTTATAGATCATGGTCACTTCTCTGCTTAAAGTCCTTTGATGCGTACTTACGGTCTTCTAATTAAGCCCACCTTCCTCTGCATAGCATCTAAGCCAGAGAGGCCTTCTTCTTTGTTGTACTGAGTGAGCCTCACCTCTTATCTACTCCTCTCACAGCTGCTTTACTTGCCTATGATATGCAGTTCCCTGAGGATCTAGTTATCACTATAGTGCTTCCCTGAATTCATCGCCTCGCAGAAAATGGAAGATACCTTCAGTGAATACATGTCATAAAGAGCATGAATTTTCAGTCAGGCAAATCTGGTTCAAATAGTTGTTGGGCAATTTTGATCAAGTTGCTTAGACTTTTGTAGCTTCATTTTTTCTCATCTGAAAAATGAGGTTCCTTATATCTACTCTCAAAGTTATTATAAGGATATAATAATAATAATAATAATAATAATAGCTAGTATTATTGGGCACTTTCTATGTGCCAGGGACAGTTTTAAACACTCTACATGTATTTATTTAATCTTTACATTAACTCTGTGATATACAATTTTATAGATGAGAAAATCAAGATACGAGTTAGGTAACTTGCCCAGTTAGGCACACTGCTAGTAAGTCGAGAAGCTCAGGTTCAGAGAGATAACATATGAGAAGTGCCTTCTACTGAGTAATTACTCAGTGAATGCTGTTTTCTCCTCCTTTTCCCTGCAATATGCTAAACATTTACCTAAATCTTGTGAGAGGACCCAGAAGACTAAATTAAAAAATAGCTGACATTTGTCTAGTTAATATTATTTGCTGTGTTTTGAGTACAAACTTTATAGACATTATCTCATTTGAGACTCACCATGACAACTGAGTTGGAACTATATGGAGAAGGAAACTGAGACTCAGAGAGGTCTCAGGCTCCTGTCCACTACCATATATTGCCTCAAAAGACATTATAAAACACAAAATGCTATTCACAGTCTTGCTGGAGGGACCAAAAAGGGTGTTATAACAGTTATAAACCAAAAAGCATTAAATACACAAGGAAAGCACACCATGGATAGAGTGGCTTACTAAAGGCACAAAATAACAGAGCAGTGAGGAATGGCTCTCATGAAGACATAACACATGCAGAGCACTGGTCATCATTAAAGAAATATTTTATTCTCTAGAAATCTAACCAGTGGGTACAACATATTAATTGCAAGCCAGGTACAGTGGAGAAATGTATCTCAGGGTTGCAGGGAGAATGAAGTTCCAGTGGTATCAATCCTGCTGACATCCTGGATTAAAAGCAATTTACAAGGTTGCAGTTGGTGAGCTTTCTCAGTTTAAATCTGTCCTGAGTTCTGTCTAAAAGGCAAATAAAATAAACAGCAGCAATATTTTTGAGGATTAGGTGCTTCCTGAGTTGACTGTGCTTTTAATATTTTAAGCAGACTCAGCCAACACAGTAAACAGTTTTTTTGTGTGTGTGAAATGGTGCAAATTGAGGTCTTTTACTTGTCTGCTTATTCCATGGCCGTTCATGACAGGATAGACAGTGCTTTCTCATCAGAGAGCAGCCAGTTAGCAGTTAACCCAAGGCCCAGATTGGTACATTCTGCTCTCGTGCCCTCTCTCTCTCTCTCTTTTCTTTTTAAGATAATGGGTGTTGCTTTATCATGAAACAAATTCACAGAAAGGAACGGTAACTATTCCTGTTTAAAGATAAGTTTCAAGAGTAACAGAAGCATATACCGAGAAACAATGGTTCACATCATATGGGAAAAGGCCTTTTGCCCAGCCTACTGCTTTGACACAGAGAATTACCCTTGATTCACAATTCAACTTGTTTAAAGTTTTATCTTCCAATATGGGTGGGGGTTTTCCCCTCTTCAAAGAATATGGCCACACATGAAGAACTGGAATCTGTCAGGTGGAGACTTCATCTCACTCATATAATTACTGGGCTGAGCAAGTTAGATCAAAGTGAGGGCATTGTATTGCTATAGGACATTGCTTCAAAGAGCAGTTAAATTGCAAACAATATAAAGGCTTTATTGTTCCCCCATTTAATGTCATTTAAATCATCAAGAATCATTTCTTGTAAATGTATGGCAAATAGTAGGATTTTAACGCTCGCTTTAAAAAGTCTATGTTGAGAGCTTCATGGAAAGCAAAGGAACTTTTCTACCCACCATTATAAATTCTCATTTCCAGGCATGAAAGGCTTAAATTGCCTGGAGTGTTGGTTTGGGTTTTGTTTTTTTCAATTATAACCAAATATCTCTGTAAACCTCTTCATGTTTCACAGAGCTAGTTAAGCAATTTCCCCTTAGATGTGTCTTTGATGTCAAAATAAACATAGATTGGAGTGAAAGTTGAGGTACCTTCTAAAAGAATATCTGTCTATATGGGTTATAGTTGCTCAGGCTAACATTAGACCAGAGAAAACATACATCAACACTCTATATTGAGCTTAGATACAGTTGCTATAAGAAAAATATTTCTTCAAAAGTTTCAAAAGAATGATGACATCAATGCCAAGAACATCAAAGGAGCTGTTTGGTGCTTTCAGGTACTTTGCCAAACTACCTTCTAAACGCAGCTTAACATTCCTTTGTAATGGAGTTAAAGATGAGCCTGAAATTGCAAGGACTTCTTAAAAGGTCTGCTCATCCCGCCTCTGTCTCCAGGTGATTGCATCCAAACCAGTTTACACATTGCGGACCTGGGTTGTCTAAACACGATTCAGATAGCAGTTATATTTTCAGAATGTTCTTGTGCATTGTGGGGAGAACTGGTGGAGATACAATCTCTGGGTATGTCATGTGGAGATGTGTGAAGACAGTGGGAACCCTGTTAGGGTGCCACTGCCATAGAGTAGCAGCCCTCATGCTTAATTCATAACGCTCTTCTATCATAAAGGCTGCGGAAGAGCTGAGTAATGACCACACATGGAAAGGTGAAAGAGAAACCAAAATAAATGTATGCATTTAGCTTCTACTCAGCCTTTCAGTTTTAATCAAGAAAAGTGTGCATTTACCTTATGACAACTTGAATTTGAATGTAATTATTAGCTTTATTACATCTTTGTTTTAGTTGGGAATTGTCACAAGTAACAGAGCCCTCTTCAAGTATCACAAGCAAAAAGAAAAAAAATGTGTGGGGCGTTGGGGGGAAGAGGTTTATTGGAAGGGTGCTGAGTGTCTCAATTACAGGAAATAGAATTGAGTCTCCCAAAGTGCAGGCAGTGGAAAGCTTCAAGAATCTCTACCCTCTCCCTCTTCTTCCCACTTTTCTTCCTGACCTTTTTCCTCCCCCCTCGTTTCCCTGCCCCCTCTCTCTCTTGCTCTCTCTCCTTTATCCCTCCTCCCTCTCTCTCTTTCGAGGTATTTTCTTGTCCTGGCTTTTCTCTGTGCATCAGTTTGCATTCTCCTATCTCTGTAGACTTGCTTTCTCTGCTTCTCATTGTGCATGGCTAAGAATGACTCCAATACAGGCAGTCCTACTTATCTCACTTTTCAAGTGCACAGCGACTACTGAGAAGGTGTTTCAATTCCTGATTACTAGGAAACAGGAATTGGTTCAGCTTCAATCAGATGTCTGCCTCAGTCCAATCTTCTGGGGCCTGAGGAAATGGGATGTCCCATGATCAGAAGCCCTCTACCAGGAGATATACAGTCTGATTCTCAGAGAAGAGTGGTTAACAAGGGAAGACATATTGAACAACATGTTCATGCCAATTGTAATGATATAGATAACATATGTTCTATACAGAAAAATTAGAAAACAGAAATGTATTACCAAAGTTGGAGGCGGGGGGGGGGGCGGGATTTCATTATCCCACAACCAGAAAGTACTTCAGCATCTTGAAGTATTTCCTTCCAGACATTTTTATTTGCTTTAAACAATCTTTTTTTTTAACCTCATATTTGTTTGGGATACACTAAGGATGAGATAGTGGTCAATATGACACACATGGCTCAAGCCTCTTTCTCTAGGAATTATAACATGGAAACAGACTTAAAAATTGGAAGCAAATTAATTTTTAAAAAATTGGAATTGTAATAAGTACTGTAAAAGAAATATTCAAAGGGTTGAGATGGAAAACAACTGTGAGAACATATTTTATGTAGGAAGTCATGGAAAATCTCTGCTAGGGTCATATTAAGGTGATACTTAAAGGAAAAGAAGGAGCTAGCTAGGATAAAAGTGGGAAGAATTAGAGGAGGCAGAGGGTATTTCAATTAGAGGGAACAGTATATGCAAAAGACCTGAAGCTGAAATCACCTTTTGTGTTTTGAGAATTAAGAAAAAATATAATTGACCCTCGAACAACTCAGGGGTTTTGGGTACTGACCACCTGTGCATTTGGAAATCTGAGTATAACTTTTGAGTCTCCAGAAACTTAGATACTAATAACTTACTGTTGACCAGAAGCCTTACCAGTTAACACAGATTTTATGATATATGTATTAAATACTATATTCTTGTAATAAAACAAGCTAGAGAAAAGAAAATCATAAGGAAGGGAAAGTGCATTTGTATTTCTGTACTCTATCAGTACTGTAAGTTTATGATGTCTGTTTATAAGATGAATCATCTGTCAGCACTTACATCAATATTTTCTTATCTGATAAAAAACACAGTAAATATTATGCATATTACCACCAGTAGACATAAAAAATGAAAAGATAATGTGAAAAAGAAATTCATAGGTATTTACAGGTATAATAACTCATGCATTGATAACAAATAAGCAGTAACATGCTTGCTTTATGGTTGCTGAATGCAATCAATATTATAGCTTCCAATATACTTATTGAAAAAAATTCACTTATATGTGAGCCCACATTGTTCAAACCCCTATTCCTCAAGGCTTAACTGTATTGTAGCTGGAACTTGGGTGTGAGAAGGAGATCCCTTTTGTTTCTATGTGAAGAATAAATAGGGGTGGGGAGAGGCAAAATCTAGGGTCAGATTCGCAGAATGTAGTGCAGGATATTTGGTAGCTCACTGTGCTTAAAGCAGAGGGGGCCCAAAGATAAATGAAGAATGTGATCTGAGAGAAAGAGGCTGAGAGGGGTACAAACCTTTAATACCTGTTTAAGTCAGAATAAGCCACTGAAGATAAAGGGGTAATGCTGCCGTGAAATTAGGGGTGCCTGTGTTTTATATTATTCTACAAAAAGTTGGGGGCTCTTTGGGAACTGCGTTTCAAACCCCAAAATAATTAATAGACAACGCTGGAATGGTATTAGAGCGCTCTCTCTCTGCCATCTGGTTTTTCCTAATACTCAAATTGGCCAACATTTTGGATGAGTCTAATCCCTACCAGCCTAAAAATTGCAACCTTTTAGAATATCTATGATTTCCCTGCCTCTCCAATACCTCTGAGCCCTACCCTGTCCCCAGCAACTCGACAACTGGACAGAGAGTTACAAAAGAATCACCCCTCCGGTTTGTGGTCCATGGCCAGTGGCAGAGAACCATGGATGCTGCATAAACTGACCCATCTAATGTTCCCAGGCCACTGACTGCCCAATTAATGAGATCAGCAGTCGGTCATTGCTTCTCTGGGCTAGTGCTGGACTGGGCTTGTGGGATTAGATGAGATGCATTAGGTACTCTCTTTTCCACTGACTTCTTAGAATCATAGTGAAGTGAAAAACTCGTAGACCTGAATCAATTATTGAAAACAATATAAGACAGAGAGTGCTGAAATCACTAAAACAGAAAGAAAGAATATGAGGAAAAGTAGGAGGGGGAGGCCTCACAGAGAAGATGGACCTGAAGGTAGGGCCCTTAGAATGAAAGCTTCCAGACTGGGCCCGCCAGGGAAGGGGGAGAGAGAAGCCACTTGATTAATGAAACTTAATACTTTGTACATTCTGCTGAGGAGGACATTCAGAGATTTCAAGAGAACTGCCAACATTTTAGACATAGCATTTACTTTGGATTTGCTTCCATATATTTTGGGCAAAAAGTGAGTCATGATTAAAGTATTTCATGTACAAAGTAATTGGGTGTTTTTCAGGTTTTTATAGAATATTCTGTTCATTTTCCTGTTAAACACAGAGGGCCCATCTCTGACAGATGGTCCCTGCAGACCCTTGCATTATGATGATTACAGTGATGAGCAAGGAGGGATTTGTCAGGGTAATCACACTGGTTATCACTGAGTGGATCTAGAATGACATTGTTTAAGATAGTAGACAAAATGGGGAAATAATCCCACTTTGAACTTCTTAAATTTAAACAATCCCCTGTGGCTGGACAACAAGTTTTGTTACACCGTTACTAGCAGTATATCAGACTATCATAAAACATCCCATTCATTTGTATATTCAAGGGACACTTTGTTGGAAGGGAGAGGGTTTCCTTTCCTGTCTTTCTCAGGCAGGGCCCTCTCCTCTCGACAACTGAAATCCCACACACACTCTGTGGAGCAAACTTTCCATTGTATTGTTACTTTCTGCTTTGTTTCCAGACCCACCAGTAAATTCCTTTGTGTTTGTTTGTTTGTATTAGTTCTGACACTGACTGAGAACTGTGTTTTTAAGACCAATGTTTCAGGCTCTTTATGTGCTGTAACCACTTGGTCCCACAATAACCCTATGAAACAGTGTCATATAATATATACCTGGTGCTAAATAAATGTCTATTGAATCAATGAGTAAACAAAGTCCATTTTACAGGTGAGGAAAAGCCCATTTTGTTATCTTCATTTTACATTTGCCTAGCACAAGCCCGGTACATAACAGTCAGGGTGATGAGTGGGATTGGGAAGGGGAGCGCCACACAGGCTTAGGTTCAAGTTCTGCCTCGGCTATTAAAAAGAGTTACTGCTCTGAGTGCTGCTCTGAGCTGGGAACACTGCTGGTACTTTCCAGACACCATTGCTAATGTATGAGGTAAGTGACTGGTCCAAGTTTATACAATTAGTAGGAGGAAAACAACTTTTAGATCTCCGGTTTATTAGCAGTTGAATTCCATGCTTTTTTGAGATCCCACAGCCTCCCATTTACCTCAATAACATAGGATTTCCACCCCTGTGAGGCAGGGTTGCCTTGGTTCTCTTCCCTTTTCTTTCAATCACTACTTTGTCAGTTGATGATAAACTTGGAACTTTCTCCAAGGGGAAGTGATGGAAACAGCCAAACTAAGAAAACATAATAATGAAGTACTTTTTCTCTGCTCTGTAACGATGAGTGTGTTTCTAAGGTAAATTCCAGCTCTTCTAGCTGCTCTTCTCCAACCTGGCCATTGAAGATAAGGGGATAGGGAGGCTTTAACAAAATCTCAAATATGGGAGATCTTGGCATTAAGTGTTTTTTAGAAGGAAAGTTTGTTGACATGTTTTCTCTACAAAGATCCTGAATTTGCAGTGTTCTCGCTTCTCTGTAAGAATTTATCTCTATTAAAATTTACTCTTTATCATAAAGAATAGCTATTTTGTTGACTAAAGTAGTCATATGTCTTGGAGTCCAAACTGTATGGAACACAGGGAACAAAGTTTCCAGCTAGATCTAATGTGACTTCCACCAAAAATGAAATAAAACAAAACAAAAAGCTCACACTTATTCCTGAAGGAATGAAAGCAGAAAACACTAAAGATAATGCAGGAGATGTGGCCCAACTCCCCTTCGCATCTATGCTTACACTCAAGTAGGGCGTGGAGGCAACATGGGGCTTAGCATTACATCCCACCTTTGGAATCCCATCCAAAGGCCCACTCCACCTTGCGTCCAACACAAAGCTTCACATTCCCCTTCACTTGTGGTTCACGTGAGTTATGACCAGCCTTTCCTGTGGTTCCAGTTCTCAGGGCTTCACATTCCTCTGAGCTCAGGATTCAGAAGAAAATGATCACTCAAGCCAAACTCTAGTGCAGCCATTAAATTGCTTGTAAATTAAATATGAAAGCATTCCTCACAGCCACAACCTTCTTCTTACCATTGTTGTACTGCTCAATTGTTAGAAGGATACACCTTCCCAAGTACTGAGTTCAACCAACAAACTACTGTCTGAACACCTATAATGTGCCCAGCACTGTGGTAGGTACTGAAGGAACCCAGTCAAGTATAAGACACAGCACCCACCCTCAAAGAACTTAAAATTTAGTTGGAAAACTGAATTACTACATAGACATGAAATAGTACCTTGCAATGAAGACAAGCTCAGACCTCTACAAGGGCCAAATAAGAATTGGGAGCTCTTTAACATCTTCACCAAAAGCCTTAAAACCTCACCCAGTTCGGGGGTAGATGAGCTAGGGAGCTGCTGTTCTCACCTCAAGTACAGTGATTAGTTGGAATTTACTGTTCCAGGATCCTGTTTTTACTTTAAGAATCAAATCAAGAGACTTAAATTATTTGGGGGTTTTGTTTCTCTCTAATATTCTCTATCCCCAACCTACCTCTAAACAGCCATGAGTAAAGTGGCCTAAGGAAAACTTACAGGTGATGGGACCACGATCGTCCCTTGAGTATCTAGGCAGTGGTCACTTCTATTCTTGTGTTTATGCCTCATTGAGAAAGACAGAAAAAAATGTGACCTATGGACTAAATTGTTACCTTTGTATGGCATATACCCTGTTTCTAGGCAGGGCAGGAGACAAAGAATGCATTTATTTTGTGGAAAGGAATAGGGGGCAGGGATGAAACAGAAACCAAAGGATTGTGCAATAATGGCGTTTTTAAATCCCTCCAGGAAGTTTATGTTTCAAGTCCTTTGGAAGAATAAAGCATTGCTGCTTAAAAGGAGTTTATTGAGGGACCCCAGCCCCGATTCTACTGTGTGCTAGATATTCCTTGTTGATAGTTCTGGGCACCTCTATCCCTACCCTGTGGGACAGGCAAGCCACCGAGTCCAGGCCCAGCCCTGAGTAGGCCTACACCTTCCCTGAGCAGAGACCACAGGCCTCAAATAGCATCACAGTGTTCAAATAAAAGAATCAGAACAAGGACGAGAGTGAAAAGAAAGTCTGCAGGATCACAGCAAAGTACAGTGATTCCTGTGTAATATGCAAACCAGACGGGAGTTGCTGTGTGGAAATCATTCCCCAAAGAAGCCCTTTCTTTGGATGGCTGGTGAAAGGGTGATATTATATGCATAATCTCACAAATTAAACATAATAATTTGAGGGAGGAGATTTATGGTAGGTACCTAACAAAAAATGCTTCTCTGTTCATCTAGGTAATGGAAAAACTTTAAACATTGAAATGTTGTGCTCATTTGCAACTTTACCTCCTGCTACTAGCTTAATCGTCTGCATATTTTCCATCATGCCAGGGATGATTTGATAGGGTATGGTTCAGACCTGTCTCTGGGTGCTCAGTAAATCTTGTTGAGTGACCACGTGACCCTTTATCTCTTCTCTTTCTTATATTAGAGCCTTGAGGGTGATGTCCTGAGCTTTCACCATCGAACTCTGACTAGTGGTGTCACCATTCTCTCCCTGTCATGTGTCTCTGTGAGTCACAGAATGCCTCCACCCTTGCCCTGTACATCTTTATTCTGTTTTCCTTTTGTCTTTACTCTCTGTGTCCACTGTATCCAGAACAGTGCCGGCATGTGGCAAATTAAAAGCCAAAAGGAAAGTGAGCAGTGGGTTTAATGATTAAGAATGGGGACTTTGGAACCAGACAGACCTCGGTTGACATCCTGCCTTCATGTCGTTCATTGTGTAATCTGCATTAGGAGGCACAGTTTCTTCACTTATCAAATGAGGATCAGAATGCATGTGCAGAGAGATGTGAGAAAATTAAATAAAGCTCTATGTAAGTCTTTATTTTAGGAGTATCTGTCTTGAGTAAGCATTCAGTATACTGTAGTTATTAAGTGAGAGCATATATGAGCCATAGGCACTCTTGCTTGATGGCCCCATCTTCCTTACAAATTTTTAAATTCTATTTTATGGCTATATTGGCATAAAGACAAATATATTACTATTATATGTTAAAACATTTCTTCAATCTAAAATTTTTTCTTCTGTTTTCAAATAAATTAAAATATCTTTGTGGGCCACTAAGACCACTGTGGGCCCTGGGCACTGTGCCATCCATGTCTAATAGATAAATCGGCCCTGGGTAAGAGAGGTTTGCCTTGGTTTTCCTCTCTACCCTTTTAGTGTTATTGACTGTATTCTGGAAGCTGCTGGCCCCTCTGGGCCTGTGGATATACACTACCCTTACGTTTCTCCCTTCCTACATTCCGTCTTTCTCAGCCACCCTAAGGTCTGCTTTGGGGAGCTCCCCAAATCCTTAGACCTGCTCCCATCCTTGTCATTTTAAGCCCATTCCCCTGATTGAGTCCCATTCTTTTCAGACTATTCTTGACCTGGTAAGGTGGCACTGCATTTTCTGATAAACTATTTTCCACTGAGATGCTCCTGACTGTGTTCCTCTGCTCTATTCCTGCTAGAATAGCTGCATTTTGTCACAGAACTCTAAGCAACTCTATCCCACAATTCAAAGCCATGTATCTGATGGTGCAATTTTAGTTCAGCTAAGGAAATACTTCAAAATAAAGTTGAACTTTGAGAATCATTTAGATTGTATTGTGCCAGTAACTGGTGACTACTGCATCTATGCATTCAGCAGGCCTTGGTGACATGACTTGGATTAGAAGTATCTACCACCTAGGACACAGACTGTCCCCAAAATTCTCATTGTAGAGTACCATGCCCATGGAGTCCTAATGGAATCTTCTTTATCCATAGGTTGTCTTCCACAACATCTCTAAGGAGGACATCTGTTCCCCATCTTAAATCATTCATTCAGCTCTACTTGGTGGTGACCTTACACCACAATAAATATCCCTAAGAAGCAATTCCCACTCCCTCAGGGCCTTTATTTTCTGGGTTCAGGCAGGAAAATGTTCTCAAAGATGATCCTGTTTCTAAGGAGGGAGCTATGGCATAGAAGTGGAATAACTTGCCTAATATAGTAAATCAAGTTAATGCCAGAATCAGGACCAGATCCTAAGCCTCGATTCCTGGGTATGGGTACCATTTACCTCTGTCAGGGCCTAGGGAACCATTTACAGCACAGCACAGGCTCTGCAGTGGGAGTGCTTGGTTTGATTCCTGGCTTTATGGCTTACTATTTCTGTGACCTTGAAATGTTACTCAATCTCCAAAACTCAGTTTTCTCATCTGCAAAAAGGGGAGGAAGGGCAACAAATATAGTCATGTGCTGCATAACAACATTTTGGTGAACAATGGACCACATATATAATGGATTATAAACAAAATGTTTGCCATATTGAAAGGGAAGATTGGACGCAGCTACTATGTTGAATTTACTATTAGCTCTTGGTAGTTTAAATATATGAGGAGGATTACTGTGCTGTCCAACTGCCTTATACTGCTGAGGCGGGAGTTGGTAAAAGTGTGAGAGGAGTGGGCTGAGAATAAAGGAGCCCAAGAGCCCGGTCTCTTTCCTCCTGGTCCAATTTCTTTCTCTCTGCCTCTCTTTTTTCCTTCCTCTCCTCTCTCTCCTCTCTCTCTCTCTCTCTCTCTCTCTCTCTCTCTCTCTCTCTCTCTTTCTACCCCTTTTCCCCCTCTCTCTTTTACCATTTTCTGGGTCTCTTAACTCTGCTCTCCCTTTCTCTTCCTTCTTTCTTCCCCTTCTTTTTTCTTCCGTCCCTCCTCCTGATATACACCCCCCTCCCTTCACAGTGGTGCCTCCCTTCGCGGCCCTTCTACTCCACACACTTTATCTTAATTATATTTTTATTGTACCTTTTCTATGTTTAGATATGTTAGATACACAAATATTTACAATTGTGTTAAAATTGCCAACAGTAGTCAGTACAGAAACATGTCATAAAGGCTTATAGGAGCAATAGGCTAGACCATATAGCCAAGATGTGTAATATGCTGTATCAACCAGGTTTGTGTAAGTGCACTCTGTGATGTTCTCACAATGAAATCACCTAAAAACGCACTTCTCAGAATGTATTCTCATCGTTAAGAGACACCTGACTATAGTATCAATCTCATTAAGCTGTGAGGATTCTTAGAGTTGTTGCAAGAATTAAATGAGATTATTCACATCAAAAACTTACCACAATGCCTAGCACACAGCCCTCAATAAATGACTTTGTTGTTGTTATTATTATTATCACTACTACTAAAACCATTGCTAATTCTTTTATTGCCTCTATAATCCCAGTGGCTTAGAGAACTTGCTAGTGCTGCTTCCCCAGGTATGCACTGCACTACCCAGGGAGTGGCCAGAGCAATGGGAGAACCTGGCCAAACAGGTTTTTGCAAAGCAGTGGAAAATAAATCAAAGGTGATCACCCAAACCTGCAAAAAAAAAAAAAAAAAAAAAAGTATTTCTTTGTTCTTTATTAGTTGTGAAAAAAAACCTTCAGAATCTAACTGAGACTGAAATAAATCAGTGTAGTCACGCTTGGGATAATACGGCCGAACGTCTTTGGCCTGTGGTCTTTCCGACCCCACGGGGACAGACAGTGGCACCTTGGGAATTTCTGCTGAATGTGGTATTGCCTGACAGTGTTCTGTGATGCTGTTGCCTACATCAGAGTAGACAAGATGATTAGTCTTGAAACAGGCAGATATAATGGAGACAGGGCTGAGGGGATGAAGAGAAGCTTCACACTCAGGTACAAAGTACACCCTACCCCTTGCTACAAATTGCTCATCATTGAATGTGAAGTCTCATGGGACTTAGTCTTTGTTGGAAATAACAGAAGCCCAACTCATATTAGCTTAAGCAAAAGGAAGAATTTATTATAAAGATTCCACAGTGTATCAAGGAAGACAAGGAGAGACTCAGCGCTGACCTGGGATTGAATCAGGTCTCCAGATGCTACCAACACATGTGTCTCTCCTCTATGCTTTATTTTTCTCTCTTTCTACAGGGTCACTTTCTCTATGGCTCTGGCTAAAATAATGGAACAGCAGCTTACACGTTTTGTAAATCACTGTGCAGCCACCCAAAGTGAGCCTGGTTTCCCTTTTTTCAATTCCAGAAATCCCATGGAAGGAGCTAATTGGCCTAGATTGGGGTCAGGTTGCCTTCTCTGGTTATTAGCAATTACCAATGATAAAAGGTGAAAACTGTTTATACCAACATGGTACATCCATCATCGCTATATACTACCTCTGACTAGGTAAAACTACAGATAAGAGAATATTAAAATGAGTATTGATGAACTATATGACAAGAAACATATTGCTCACATTCGGCTCTGTGCTGCAACCTGGTCATTCTAAGATTCCTCACCATTTTACCAGAGATCCATGATATCTCTGTGTTCACTGTCCCCTGCTCCTTCATGCTGGGTGAACCTTAACCCTAAATAAGCCAATAGCAGCGTATATAGTGAAATGACACAGTTTTTAGAACTTTGCAGACCTTGAGTTAAAGCCCAAGTCTGCCACTTACTAGTATGTGATAGCAGGCAAGTTACTTAACCTCTTTGAGCCCTGGTTTCCTTATCTGTAGAATAAAACATGTCTAATTGGGTTGTTGTAAAGACTAAGGATAACTAACCATATTTAAAATATGTGGCATATATAATAGATGCTTATTTCTCTTAATTTTATTTTCTTAATTAGATTACCGAAACCTTTAGCAGGGTACTGGAGTGGTGGTAAGTGGAAAGGAGGGGCAGGCGAGAAGAGAAGTGATAGAACTATCTGCCTGGGAAGTACCCTTCTGTCTCAGGTATTTTACAGTTATCCTGAGCAAACATTAAATAATTTAAGTAGGTCAGCTGCACTGGAAAAGCCACACATTGATAGAGGTAGGCTTTCACTTTAGAGGCAAATCAACACAGATCTCAAGAACAATGGTGAATGTTTTATGTTTCGTTTTAATTTATTGGTGTGACTATATGGTCCTTAAATCTTTCTCTATAATTTCTAAAGTTCATATCAGACAATCTAATCACTGAGTTCGTGAATGAAGTACTTTAACATTTTGGTGTTACTATTGCTACTTAGGGAGGCCCTCCCCTTTGAGACTATAGTAAGCCACACTTTATATAAACTATAATTTATTGGGTTTTTACTATAATAAGCACTGTGCTAACCTTTTACCTACATGATCTCTTATGAGTTAAGTGCTGTTGTCCCCATTTTCTGGATAAGGAAATAGAGGCTCAGATAAGTAAAGTATCATGGTCACTTAGCACTCAGGGACAGAACTGGAATTGGAGCTTAGTTTAGTGAGCTCCCAAAGCCTGCATTCTCAACCATTGTGCAGTATGCCTCTCTACATTTTGAATTTGGTTACGAGATTCAGACACAAGCAACAGAAGAAATGAATCCCCATGAAAGTCTTTGCTTAGCATGTCTCATTTGATAAATGTTAAAATCGTGGTTTCTCTGTACCCACACAATGTTGTTACATGGGCCTGAATACAAAGCTACAGTTTTTGGAGGAAAACAGATGAGCACCAGATAGTATATGTCCTTGGACACAGCAATCATTCTAATTATTTACTTAGAGGATAATAGTGATGAAGGGGTTGAATCTGTGAAAGAGGAAACTGGCAATTTTGTCCCAGCTTTAGATTCTTCAGTGTTTCCCATCTTGGTCAAAATTATGCTAACTCCAGTTGTCTGTAGCTGTGTGAGATTGAATTGTGCGTGCATATGGAATATTTTGGCCTGCTCCAGAAGACAATACCACTTCAGTAATTATTTATAGACATCGATATAGATATATAGATATAATATCAATAAACTCCTGATGATAAATGAAGAATACTTCATCCATTGGCCTGTGTATCAGTCATGGGAACCATGGTAATCTCTAGCCACTAATTGACCTGCTCTTCCAGGAACATTTGATTTTGTTCTATTTATGCTGCTGCAAGTGTCATTATATTCCAGACTGTGTTTCATGTGTGCCTTTTTCTTTCTGAATTAATCCCATGTGTAAATAGAAGAACATTTAAATATTATGTCTCTTTTGATTAGAAGCATATCTAGATCCATAGCTCATATATTTTTTTTCTTATTTCCCCTTTGTTTTTCAGCTCCAGGGTTCCTTGAAAAGAAAACAGATAGTTAACCCATCTCCGGGCAACAGCAAGAGGCCCAATGGGTTTGTTGACAACTCATTCCTTGATATCAAAAGAATCCGTGTTGGGGAGAACCTCTCCGCAGGACAAGGAGGCCTCCATGTAAATAATGGACAAAGTCAGATTATGTCAGGAACCTTGCCCATGAGCCAGACACCCCTGAGAAAGACTAGCACTCTGCCTCCCCATACACATTCTCCTGGCAACGGTATGTTTAACATGGGCTTAAAAGAAGTGAAGAAGGAACCAGGGGAGACTCTGTCTTGTAGTAAGCACATGGATGGCCAAATGACCCAGGAGAATATCTTTTCTAATAGGTATGGAGATGACCCTGGAGAGCAATTGATGGATCCTGAACTGCAAGAGCTGTTCAATGAACTGACCAACATATCTGTGCCTCCTATGAGTGACCTAGAGTTGGAGAACATGATCAATGCCACCATAAAGCAGGATGATCCGTTTCATATTGACTTGGGTCAGCAAAGCCAGAGGAGCACTCCCAGGCCCTCCTTGCCTGTGGAGAAGACAGTGATCAAAAGTGAATACTCGCCTGGCCTGACCCAGGGCCCCTCGGGCTCTCCCCAGTTGAGACCTCCATCAGCTGGCCCTGCATTCTCCATGGCTAACTCTGCCCTCTCTGCTTCATCCCCAATTCCTTCAGTCCCTCAGAGCCAGGCTCAGCCTCAGACAGCCTCAGGAGCAAGCCGGGCTCTGCCAAGCTGGCAGGAAGTGTCCCATGCCCAACAGCTAAAACAGATAGCTGCCAATCGTCAGCAGCATGCCCGGATGCAGCAGCACCAGCAGCAGCACCAGCCGACCAACTGGTCAGCCTTGCCCTCTTCTGCTGGGCCATCTCCAGGTCCATTCGGGCAGGAGAAAATCCCCAGCCCTTCTTTTGGTCAGCAGCCATTCAGCCCACAGAGCTCCCCCATGCCTGGGGTAGCCAGCAGCAGCAACCAGTCAAAAGTCATGGCTAACTACATGTACAAGTCCAGCCCCTCAGCCCAAGGAGGGCACCTGGATGTGCTCATGCAGCAAAAGCCTCAGGATCTCAGCCGAAGTTTTATTAACAGCCCGCACACGGCCATGGAGTCTCGTCTTGGCAACACAAAGCCTTTGTTCCACTTTAACTCAGATCAAGCAAACCAACAGATGCCTTCTGTGTTGCCTTCTCAGAACAAGCCTTCTCTCCTACACTACACACAACAGCAGCAGCAGAGCTCGATTTCTGTTCAGCAGCAGCAACAACAGCAGCAGCAACAACAGCAACAGCAGCAACAGCAACAGCAACAGCAGCAACAGCAACAGCAACAGCAGCAACAACAGCAGCAGCAGCAGCAGCAGCAGCCACCGTCCCAGCCCACCCAGCCTCTAGCAAGCCAGCCTTTGTTAAGGTCGCCCTTGCCTCTTCAGCAAAAGATCCTGCTTCAGAAAATGCAGAATCAGCCCATCACAGGATTGGGGTACCAAGTTTCCCAACAACACAGACAGGTAAGGGCTCTACTACTCCAAACACAGAGTACCCACAGACCATCTGACATGGTCTTTATGCTTTGTTTACCATTATGCTTGTGTTGGGATGGGATCAAGACCACAAAGACTGCAGTGATTCTGACAGATTCATGTGAAGACCTCATGAGGTATAAGCTGGTACTTCCTTGTCGTGGGGAGCTATCGTGATCAGAGGCTCTTGCTTATTAAGAATGTTGCATTATAATTCATGCCTTTAGTGACAGGTCCAGTTGTCAATAAGGTTTTGTTATGCCCAATGTTTATTCATCCAGTCAATTAATTGATCACTAAGTCAACATGTGCTTCCTGAGCACCTACCACATGAATGATATTGTGATCATACTGAGTATTGATATAAGGCCAGACGTGATAGTAAGAGTGTTTAATGACCAGTTTACACCCACATGAACCAATTGAAATGTCTAAATGCCTAACCCATCATAATCCTGTTGTGACTATATGTTGGTGCATGAAGGCTCAGCATCAACCTTAAATAAGACATGGTTTTTGTCCACAAGTACAGTCTGGAAAGGGAGACAGGCTTTAAAAACTATCATTTTAATACTGAGTGGAAAGGGTAACGATATGAGTGCATGGAGGTCGGGTATCTTACCCAGCAAGTGGAAGTCAGGGAAGACTTCTGAAGAAAGTAATGCCTGAGTTAAGTATTAAAGGATGAAATTGTCAGGACTGCAAACTAAAAGAAAAAAAAAAAAGTCTATGGTCACCTCATATCCTGTGATTAACATAAAACAGAAATTTTATTCTGCCCCAAGCATGAATAGTTTGAAAAGATACCTCTGTGCCTCCAAAGCACATCCTGGTGAGTAAGCTCTGATTCCTAGGGAACTTAAAAGAGGAAACTCTTCCAGGAGGGAAGAAAGAAAGGAAGTAAGGGAAGGGGGGAGGGAGGAAGGGAAGGAAAGAGAGAGAGAGAGGAAGCCTGAATGTTGCTTTGTACATATAATGTGACAGGTCTACATTTGGGTCCAAGCACAAAGACAGCACATTACATGGCAAAACAATATGTCAAGACAGTGCAGGGACTAATTCCAAATACCATTCTTAGAACAGTTTTCGTGGCCACTGCCCAGAAAAGAATGCCACAAGCACCACAGTCTATGGCCAAGCTAACCTTTGCCCTAGAAATGTGCCAAAAGAAAACTAGACTCAGTTAGGATTCAAGAGTTGTGTACCATGTAAAGCTTTCAGTTCTTATTCACTTAGAGTGTGTGTGTGTTTTAGTTATAGTTGTAAAGAATGAATTTTGAGTAGTGTTGTATGTATACTTTACAAAGTTCCGTTTTTAACATGGGTACCTTTGGGAATCATTTAAAAGCAAACGGTATTGTGGAACTACTCTCAAAATTACGCGTAGCCATTGTGATTTGTATGAATTTAGGTTCAAGTTCTTGCTGACATTCACTAGCTATGTGACCTCAAGGAAGTCACTGAACTTCTCTAAGCCTCAGTTCCCTCACCTTTAAACTGATAATAATATATCCTAGGATTTTTTTTGAGAATGAATTCTCAGCTCAGAGTCTAGGATAATGCTGGTTATTATTATGATAATTGTAGAAAGAGACATGTATGACATCAAAATATTTTTTAACAAGTATTAGTATTACGTAGGAGACACATTGGAGTAAGTCTGGAATTCTGACATCTATAGTGTTGCAGGAATAAGAGACTATCTCTAATTCTTCAATTGTCTAGCAATACCCTAAGTAGGGAGTGATTTACCCTCCCTGAGCCCAGACTTTTGACCATAAAAATGGAAATAATAAATAATGAGATATTGATGACAGGTAACTGGCATAACTTCTGTCTCCCCTACTTGTGGCATATCACTTCACCCTTATTCACCATTATTCTCATCTTAAGGGTGAGGCAACTGAGGCACAGAGAGGTTAAATAACTTGCCCAAAGTCACACCAGTAAGTAGCAGAGCCAAGATTCTGGTCTACTTTGAAGGTTGTACATTTAGCCACTAGTTCGTATAGCTCACAGGTAGGATGTCAGGAAATGAATGACCACTCATAGATCATTGTGGGATTCTCAAAAATATGTTTCTTTTAATAGCGAGCCATATGCAGATAATCTACATCATAGATTAAGTCCTTTGGGGACTGAGAAAGTCTTAAATCTCTAATCTTTATAGCTGTTACAAATTTTTTTAAAAATCTGTGTGACTTTTGACCTTCCTGTGGATGAACATTATGGAACTAACCAAAATAAACAATTTACAGCAGGAAATATATCTCTTCTATGCCCCTTCAGCCCTTTTTTGGGGAAGTCTTCCTGCCACCTCCAACATCTGTTCTGTTTCCAGCTCCACTGTTCATAACAACGATACACCATACTGCTCACCTCTTAACCCCTACCTGAGCTTCTAGGCCCCAAGGATACCAGTAGGTGCTAATGGCCAAATCAACAAACATCTTCCAATGCCTTAGATCATTTTTGCTTTTCCCAATATGTATGATACACATGATGTCAAGATAATTTTCATCTTTTCAAGAAGGCCCTTAAATAGTGTTAGAAACGGTGGTGGCCTTTCAAGCTAAAGGCCTCTTCTAAATAAACATTTAAAGCTTTATTCAAACTTTGTAGATTGAACCACACTGTCCCTTCCAGCTTAACAATTCTGTGCAATATGACTCTGAAATCCTGTGTCTGAGTAGTAAGCCAGTGTACCAGAGCTCCATAGTCAAGTAAGTGTTGCTCTCTTGAAAGCATTCACCTTTGGGGGGTTGGACTCATTCTAATCATGGTGCTGTTGTTCATTACATTATGGAGTTTTTCTCTGGGGATTGTCTTCAGAGCTTTTAGTATATTTAGCAGATTATTACCAGTGCAATAGCATTCATCCTGTCAGGGTAATTTTTGAACACAATCAAGCTGGATAATGCTGCTTTGGGTCAAAACAAGGAATAACTCAGATTTGATAGAACTGCATTTCAAGTTTTGTTTGTGAATTTTCTCTGAAGCAATAAAGAAAATAAATGAATTGCTTCCAGGATGATAATTTTGAGAAGCAACTTTCATTTGGATGTACATATTTCTAAGTTTTCTTTTTTTCTAATTCTTTCTGTCTCATCTAATATATTGCCAAATATTCTCAACTTGAAGAGAGTTGTTTTAACCATCCTTCATGGACAGTACAAATGTTTATTCTCATTTCAGATTAGCTAAACCTCTGTTATTCATGACCAAAGTCATGTAAGGGGAGGGGTTGGTAATTAAACAACTATTTAAGTTTGTCAACTAAAGCATCCTAAACGAAAACACTAGTCACAATTTCTTTTTCTGCTTGTTATACTCACTTTGTGTCAAATGTAGAAAGATTTACTATGGGATTTGCTAATTGGAGCCCTTTGGCCTTAGAAATGCTAGAAAGCTTGTCTCTCTGCTACAAAACAGTAGACTGAATTTGTAGACCAGTTACTTGTCATTTGCCTAGTAGACTGTGAAAAGATGGCCTGCTCTTCACCTTTCATAGCCCAGACTGATCTGCCTGCTCAGGCAGAGACTTTTGGGGGAATTCCCATGCCCCTATCCCTTTCTTGGGTACCCATCTCTGTTCTCCTAGAGGTACTCACAAAATTCATCATAATCAAATTGTGGAGACATCTTTATTGTTCCATGTCTAGAGTGGTTTTAAGTAACCCCTTAACCCCAGAGACTGAGAGAACAAATGATGTTTGGTGTTTCACAAAATGTCCTCGGTGGTTCTGTCTTGCTAATGTTTGGGGTTTTGCAAATGGAAATACCTCCTGGCTATAATTTTCTTCCTTTTCTGATTTGGAGGTTATGGGAGAGGGCAAGAGAGGGATGTAATACATGTAGTTCTGATTTATATTCACGTCACTGCATACTTGTTTAAGGTGTGAAAGAATTATCGGTTGAACAGGACTCATAAGAGTCCAGTCTAAAAGCATTAACCTCTTGAGTCAAAAAGTGATCTTTTTCAGAAAAAGTGATCTTTTTCAGATTTTTAAGTCAGACACTTAAAAGTGTGAGTTTTTCTAACATTAGATCCATGAAACTCAAGTGGATTCTATATTTGGTTTAGAATTCTCCCATCTCTAAAAATCATGAGAGGGAAGGCAGCCAGTGAATGGCTGGTTTGTTATGACTGAAACATAAATTTGTACATTTCCTCCTTAGTTTAAAGCCAAGTTCCTTAATCATATATTGAGAACCCCGCCTCCCACTTTCTCTAACTAGCCAAGTTTATCCTTCACTACTCTACATTACCAACCCTGACATAAATCAGGCAAGTCTCCTGATGTTCTCCTTTCCTCTTTTTAAAGATAATTTTGTATATATCTGATCTTAAAGAAGAACACTCAGAAAATTGTTTCCCAGTTGGCCTGGGTGAGGGTGGAGGAATCACAGCAGCTCTCATATACTAACGATACTTTAAAATCTTATAATTGCTCAGTGAAAGTGCCCGAGAAGGAATAGAAACTTGAATCAGCTGGACAGCCTTTTCTAACGGGAAAATGGTTATGAATTCAATGTTATGCAACTATATAATATCCAAACCCCTTTTCTTGGGGCTAGAGGTTGGCTAAAAGGTCAGCCAATTAGGCTAGTGCCAGGATTTGGGTTTAGGGGCTAGAATCAAGTTAGAGAAAGTCAGTAGCATGAAGGGCCAAAGACAAAGCCAAGCTAACATCCTAAAAAAGTTGGGAAACAAAATCAGTCAGCATACTCAGAACCCAGGAGTGAAGCCAAAAGATAATAACAAACTTATAGCTAAGGATAAAGTATAAATGACATGAAATCTACAGTGAAGTTAGAATAAGAGACCTAAAAGATGCTAAGTGATCATTGTAAATGACCTTTGACCATTTGATGATTTCTATTTTGACTCACCTTGGCTGGGCTATGCTAGCAAAAGGGAAAAGGGCTGCTGATACAGACATACGGAGGGTTGTGGTTACAGGCCAGGGGCATATGTTTGCATTTTTATTTTATCTTTGATATTTTATCATTTATCTCTTAAATGTACAAAAGAAACAGAAATTTGTTTTTAATACTTCATGAAAATAGTGCCAAGGCAAGGATCCAGGGTGAATTTCCAGACACACATGTTATTATATTTTATACTGAAGAATCTTGATTGGCAAAATGAGCAGAAGGAATTTTAGATGTGTTTTGTTAGTTTGTGTTGGTTAGTTTGTTTGAACAGTAGCACAAACTCTCTGCCATATACAAATAACCTGAGTCATGGATATCGTCAACACTTTTTTAGCAGGTGAGGATACTGAGGCTCATAGAAGTTATATAACTTCATCAGTTACAGTTAGTAATAGTCTGATTTTAAGCCAGTGCTCATAACTATTATTCTGCCTAAGTTAAGTAAATAGGTAGAGGTGGTTTGGGTTGTGCTAACAGGGCCTTTATGTGATATGTTTGAAATTTCACTGTTGTCTACATTCCCAGTTTATTTCTACCTCAGAGAAAATTTAAGCTAATTATGGTACAGGGAGTGGGTGGGAATCTTTAAACAATTCGCTGAAGTTGCCTTATCTGTATCCACAGATCTTTATGTTTCCTGGTGTGCCCAACTAAAAGCCACAAACTAAAGATTCCTGGCTAAATTAAGTACTGCTCTGTTCTTACCTCTAGCAATGTTCATTCATTCAAAAAATATATATTGGAAGCCTGTTATATGCCAGGCACAGTTCTGGATACTGGTACTACAACCAAGAACAAAAATGAATATGTGATGTAGTAAGAGGAAAAATAAAGTTTAAAAAAGCTTTTAAAATGTAAATAGAGGAAATTTTCAAATTGAGCTATTTTTATCATATCACACACAGTCTTATTCTTGCTTCTGTTGATAGGCTGATTTGCTGCTGGGCTTCTTGGTACCTCTGGTTTCAGATAAAAATGGAAAAACCCAAAGGAATAGTATATGATTTAGTTTTTGACACCAAAAATCCAAGGGTTTTGTTAGATTTGTTTTAATGATAAGGAAAATTTATTTTCTTTTTCTTTAACATAACCTATCAAGATTTAAAGACCTGTTCAGTTTCAAAATAGGGTGACACTATAATTCTTGCGCTCATTCATATGATGAAAATTTATTGAGCACTTACAATGTGCCAATGGGAGATTAAAAAATTAAGTGATCTAAAGAACTCTCTTTGTACTCATCTAAAAGATCAGGAAGACATGGCCCCTCCTTTCAATGAGCTTTTGATCTGAAGAAGACGTCTGTCCCTAATACTTATTGGATTCTCCTTGGTTATACAGACTACATTGTCCTAATCTTTGACAGTCTACTCTACATAGAAACTGAGCCCAAATCACATGGGCCTTGCTCCTAAATCTACAAGTTCAACTTTGAACATGTTATTTTAACCTTTTACAGAATAGAACTCTATTTGCTGGGTATTCCACTTTTATTTCTATTTTGTCATCCCAGAGTATAATAACTCAGAGCACAATAGCATGAATTGGTGTAAAGCAACAATTAAATCTTTTATCCCTCAATAAAGAAATAAACACAAAAAGAAATAAACACAAGAAAAACATGTTAGCCTTGGAATCATAATTTTTTTAAAAAAGAAGTTTAAATCCACAGTTAAGGGAATGGCTTCCATTATTCTCATTCCAAGGTCTTTGTCCATGTGCTATATCCATCAATAAGAGCTGTGCATTTAAAGCATTAGTGGGTGATTTAGCCTGTTGAATACCAAGTTTCCAGCTAGGGAAAAAAGGGGTATGAGGTTAAGAAATAGATTTGATCCTAGAGACTGAAATGTAAGAGGGTTAATGGAAAATCTGACAGATATTTAACTGTAATGTGCATTAATGTAGGTGACTCAGACAATCCCCTTTGCACCCATTTTAATTAGTTTTGCCTTTTTTAATCAGATGTCAGTTGTTATCAGTTTGGTAGAGGGGAGCAGTGGTTTCTTTTGGTGAAATCAAAAGGGTGCAAAAATCCATTTAGTTGGTGCGCTACTATAACCAGTAAATTTTCACATTAATGTTAATTAGAGTCAAGCACAAACACCTGAGATTCTGAAGGTGTTTACGGAGTTTTAGGCTTGAAACAAAAGACTAAACAAATGTTTAGACTGGTAAGCATCAGATAAATGCAATGTGAGCAAATCATCTTACCCTTCTACACTGTGTTTTAAACAGGGAAGATCAAACTTGCACACACATGCGCACATGCACACGCACATGTACGCGCACATGCACACACAACCTGGGCAGTTCTATGGATACTAATTAGAGAACTCTGGCTGAATATTTACTTTTTATGCAATGAATCTGAACAATAAAGTGACATCTTATTCTCCAAGCAATAAATTGAGTAGAACATAATAAAGGGAAGCCAATGACTACTTTCCTGTGCATCTGCAAAATCAAGTTTCAAGGTCCCCGAGGATGAGAGAATGGGGGTGGTTGACCTGTTTCCCTTTCTTCAGACTGCTAACTCCCTCCACCCTGAATCACTGGCATTTTCCACAGTTTGCTTTTCACAGGAGCTTAAGTTCAGCTCCACCTTTAGGAAACATGAACTTAATAAACAGGGAGCTTTTTGGCCCTACTTCTTAGTAGTCCACAGGTCTGTGTGGCTGAGCACATGAGGGTGTGGCCTCCCATTCTGGTCTTTGGCTCACATTTCTACTCTGTCTCTGTGTCTTTGTCTCATTCCTCTCCACATTGGCCATCCCCTTTTCTCTTTTACTCTTTCCCTATGGACCAAGTTTGAACTTGCCTTTTTCCTGACCTCCTTGAGACCTGTTCTATGGCCGGCCTTGAAAGGGGTGTTGAGGACATTTAGCCACTGGAATTGTTATTGGCAACAGAGATGAAGAGATATTTCCTGGTGTATGATCTCTATTGAGGAGAGCCATGAGGCCAATGAGCTGACAGGTACATCTCTATGTCCCGCAAGTTCTGGCACAGATGAATAAATTCTAAATGGACACACTGAGGGACAAAACATCCAGGATAGGTCTTGACAATTGTCCCTTCTCACTTCAAGTGCTTGCTAACTTGCCTGCCTCCTTCCAGGCTTGCCAACCTGCAACCAGAGTGAGCATTTCAAAATAGGAATCTGGTCATGTCTGTCACCTGCCTAAGCCCCTTAAATGACCTTCATTTTCTCAGAAAAAAATCCATCTTCTTATATGGCTTATAAAACCCTGTGTGATCTGGCTCCTACAAGGATTCATGATTAATTGGTTTCCATTTCCAGCTTTCTTCTTCTCACTTCCACCCATTCACTCGCATCTCTCCTTCAAACTCATACACACTCTGCATTCTAGCTCCCTCCATAAAAAGTGTCCTCCAGTTCCTGAAAAGTTCCATGCTTTCTCTCACTCACAGGTCTTCAAATATGCTCTTCATTCAGTTTGGAACATTAATCTGCTCTACTCTGCCTGATTAACCTAACCTTAAGTTTTTTCAGTGCCAGCTAAGACATTTCCTCCAATAGGTTTCCCTGGCCTCCCAAAATTCATTTATATTCTCTAGCAGCTTCCTCTGCTTTCTCTTTTAGCAGGTACCACCCCTCATATATCTTTGTTCTTATGTATCTTCCTCAACTAGACTGCAGGCTACTTGAAGGCAGGGATTGTATCTTTTATCTCATTGTATTCCAAACCCTAACAAATCTACTATGTGGTATACACTCAAAATGTATTTGTTGGACAAATGAATTATATCATTGGCCCATCATTTCTTCTGGTCTGAGGATTTAAGAATGGCATCACCCTCTCTTCCTCAGAAGTAGGAACAGGAGCTAGCACTTCCACCTTCCTTCATACCAAGTCTACACTTGACTCATCATTTGCCAATGGACCTGCACCAACAGCTCCTATATCAGAACTGGAAACCAGAGAATTCACTCTCAGCTGCTCAATGGGTTGAACCTGTGAAAGGAAATTCTTCAGAGGAACTTAAAAAGTTTTTTTAAATTTTTCAATTAGAGTTGACATTCAATATAATAGTTTCAGATGCATGGCATAGTGGTTATACATTTATATAACTTATGAGGTGATCCCCCAATAAATCTAGTAGCCCCCTGACACCATACATAATTATTATAATGTTATTGACTATATTCCCTATGATATATACTTTATATCCTCATGACTGTATTGTAACTATCAATGTACATATTAATTTCTTCCCCTTTTTTCACCCATCCCCCCCAACTGCCCTTTCATTTGGCAACCACCAGAACATTCTTTGTATCTATGAGTTTGTTTCTGTTTTATTTATTCACTTATTTTGTTTTTTAAAT
Source organism: Cynopterus sphinx (assembly GCA_030015415.1). Lineage (NCBI taxonomy): Eukaryota > Metazoa > Chordata > Mammalia > Chiroptera > Pteropodidae > Cynopterus > Cynopterus sphinx. The sequence continues at coordinate 88,199,218 of CM057383.1, forward strand.
TCCACATATAAGTGAAATCATATGCTATTTGTCTTTCTCTATCTGACTTATTTCACCTAACATATTACACTCTAGGTCCATCTATGCTGGAGCAAATAGTAAGATTTTATTCTTTTTTATGGCTAATATTCCTTTGTGTATATGCACCAGCTCTTCTTCATTTATTTGTCTCTTGATGGACACTTACGTTGTTCCATATTTGACTATTGTAAATAATGCTACAATGCGTATAAGAATACATATATCTGTTCGTATTAGTTTTTTGGATTTCTTTGGATAAAAACTCAGAAGTGGAATTGATGGATTATATGGTAGTCCCAACAACAGTGCATGAGGGTTCCCTTTTCTCCACATCCTCGCCAACATTTGTTTGTTGATGATATCTCATTGTGGTTTCAATTTGCATTTCTCTGACAATTAGTGATGTTGAGCATGTTTTCACATGTCTCTTGGCCATCTATATGTCCTCTTTGGAGACGTGTCTATTCAGATCCTCTTCGCACTTTTTAATTGGATTGTTTGTTTTTGTTTTTGTTTTTGTTTTTGTATGAGTTCTATATATTTTAAGTATTAACCCCTTATCAGATGTATCATTGACAAATATCTTCCTCCATTTGGTAGATTGTATTTTCATTTTGTTGGTGGTTTTCTTTACTATGCAAAAACTTTTTAGTTTGATGTATTCCCATTTGTTTATTTTTTCTGTTGTTGCCCAAAGACACACACACACACACACACACACACACACACACACACACACACACACACACTACCAAGAGCAATGTCAAAGAATTTACTGCTTCTGTTTGTCCTAGAAGTTTTCTGGTTTCACGTCTTACATTTAAGTCTTTAATTCATTTTGAGTTTATTCTTGTATATGTTCTGTGCAAATGTTCTAGTTTCATTTTTTTTTTGCATAAATCTGTTTAGTTTTCCCAACACTATTTATTGAAGAGACTGTCTTTACATCATCGTATATTCTTGTGCAGAGGCACTTTTAATGGAGGCTGAACTGACTTGCATCATAGGGAATAGAATGGGTAAGAGGCAACTAAGAAAATTTAATCAACAATAATTTAAGTGATTCTCTCAGAAAACATGTGTGGAACATCAATAATTTACCAATAGTAACCAAGACACAACCCCTATCCATTTGATAGAAACAAGTGATTATAATGTAGTCTTACATGGTTTCTGATATAAGATGCTGTAAGGTATTCTGAGAACACAGAGGTGAGGCACCTATTATGGCCTTGGGAACAAGAAAAGGCTTCCTGGATGAAGAATCATCTAAGAGTCTACCTCAAGAAAGAATAGAGTTAGTGAGAGGGAAGAGAGAAAGTTTTCTAGACACAGATTGAGTTCTTTTGGAAGAGTCCCTGTAGTTCAGTATGGTTGGACAGTAGAATGCAAGGTCAAGAGAGGAAAGAGATAAGACTAGAGAGATAAGCTGGGGCCAGATCATGAAGAACCTTTCAAACTACAATCAGGAGTTTAGATAGTTGTCCTGAGAGAAAAAGAAAGTCATGAGAGAAATTGTATGGTTTATTTTTAAGCAGAGGCATAACTGACACCTATCACAAGGTAGCTGCTTACTTCAAACATGTTGAATATTAAAGATTCAGATTTGCTCTCCAGAAATGTCACTGCAGTCACACTATAGAAAACATAAGAGGGGTAGGGGAGAGGGTGGGCGTGACAGGCCAGAGGCAAGGAGACCTTCACAATATCTATATTTTAAGAACATCTTAGAGATTTGGAATGTAAAGCTGCCATGGGACCAGGCAGCTCCTCCCTTCTACCAACTCTGAATGCCTCTTTTTTAACTCATGCCTCTGTTTACCAGTCCTCTCTCCCATTCTCTCCTTTGCTCCTCACATTTTGCTTCTCTAAGGCCAATGCTATACTTCAGTTCTTGCCTCAGAAGACTTGTCCCATCAGGTACTATCTCTTATATCTTTCCTCTCTACTTTCTATCTTTAAACATGCTCAAGTCCCCGGCATCCTTCAACCCTCTTACCTTTTGAATTCATTTTCCCAGTTACCAGGCTTAGAACCTCTACAGTCTGTGAAATTCTTCTCTTTCCCTTAGGCTCACCTTCCCCCTTGCTACTCTAATGCCACTGGTGACCATCCATACCTCTTCCTCTTCTCCATCTCCACTGCTGCTACCTCGCATGCTCCCATCATCACAATATTCCCTTCAATATTCTTCTTTCCAACTCCCTTGTCCCTCTCAGTAATGGGATGGACAGGCAGTGTGTCTAAGCAATTCTGATTTTCTCCACATCCCTTAGGGCTGAGGCCAGTGGCAATGATTCTAGTTATCTCTGTTGCTTTGCCAGGCCTTCACTCTGGAATTTCAATTTAACCCAGATCCAGTCACTCCTTAAGGTTCCTCTTCACTGCACCAACTCTCTTCCCTATGACTATCTTTTGTCCAGTTGGTATCTTTTTCCTACTGTCTACCTGCTTAGACATTTCTGAGAAATCTTGGAACCCCAGCCTCTGGCCTTTTACATTCCCTGCCCTAACTGCCCATGTTGCTATAATCACCCCTCCTCAAGCTGTGAAACAAGTAAAGTTCATTTCTTCTTTATCTAGTGCATACAACATAGTGCAGACACGTCTAGCACAGTTCTTGTATTAATTATAATTTTGCTTAGGCTTCTATTTGGTCCACAGAACTGTGAATTCCTAGAGAGCTGAGACCGTGGAATTTGTCTTTCCCTCTCTGAACTCACAAAGCATTTTGTATCTCTCATTGCATTCATGGCTTTCTACCTTGAATTGTAGTCAAGTCTACACTTTAACCCTTCCACTAAACTGTAAGCTCCTTGAGACCAGAGTCTGTGTATAATTCACCTTTGCATCTCCAAGAGCTAACAGAGTACCTGAGAGGAAGTCTCCATATACGAACACAAAAACAAAAGAAGAGGAGGGGAGAGCAAAACAAGGAATGGAAAGATGTTATGGGGTGTGTGTATGTGTGTGTGTGTCTTTCTGTCTGTCTGTGTTATAGGCTGTATGGTTTTAAGATCAAAGGAAAAGAAAAGATTGAATAATTTTTATATCAATCTGAATATAAAAGGTATATTATTGAGAATTTATATGTTGTTTATTTCCAAAAATTTCATAAACATCCTACTGAACATTTAGCCTCGGCCAAGTTACTTAAATTTCCTGAAACTAAGCTGTGAAATCTGTAAAATGAGAATGATACCTATTTTACAAAATTATTGAAAAAAATCCATGAAATAACTCACAATACATATGAAAAGTACAAAGCCTGTACCTCGTAGGTAATTAATTAACAAGTATCAGTTTGTTTCTCTTTGCAAAGTAAGGATCATCAGAACCAATTCTATCCAAAATCCAAATTAAATGTTAGTAGACATGTAATGAGTGAATTCCAAAACTGGGCTCTCATTTAACTCCAAGTTTCTAGGCAACTAAAGAAAAGGAACTTATGTGGGGGTATGGCAGGGGTGGTTAATATAAAAGAAAGCATACAAGTTCATCAGTGGAGGCAAACTTTTACCTGGAAATGAATTCAAAGGTAAATTTATCGTTGGGGGAATTAGGTAATATGATGAACATCTTCCACTGGAAAGAGATTATGACACTTTTAATTTTGATGTTTCTGTTATTAAGCTGCATTATAAAATCTGAAGCCAAAATACTAGATTTGAAGTCAGTGAATATTTTTCCTAGGGAAGTTAAGGTAATGTGGTGTAAGTATAATGTATTCTGAAACTCTGTTTCAATGTTTCTCAAACTGTTTTAGAAAGAATACTTCTTTCACCCATCCTCTTTTCAATTTTTCCCATAGGTTCCTTAGCGTTTTCAAACAGGGTTCTGGCTTATCCCAAGAATGGAGCTTAGAGACTATATAGGAATGCATAATTAAAATTCTCGCTGACTGCCTCACTCAAATATCAATTGTCTCGAATGAGTTTCTGGCAAACCCATGCATTGTATAAAGTAGATTAGATCTGTGGAATGTCTACCTCAGAATCAGATTTCAGGGAGAGCTTTTTAAAAATTCTTTTAAGCTATAATCTTATCCGTCCATATAGAACAAAACTACAAACTTTAGATATGACCCCTCAGCTCTTCAGACAAGGCTCATTAAAAGTCACCATGAAAAAAAATTCAGCAATCAGTATAGTTATTTATCATTCAACAAATATTTAAGTACCTCCTGTATACAGAAAACCATGCCAACTGCTAAAAGAAATTTAATTAATAGGATATACCGTGTAGTAAGAGCAGCATGAATATATATGAGAAATATAACACGTGGATTCTGGGCCCAGACTTGTTGCTGAGTAATTTACTTTTAGTCGTCAGACCTTGTTTACTTTCTTTATTAAAATTGTATTCTATAGTTCTGAATTTTGAGATTCTAAAATGCAATTACTATTCTTGTTTAAAAATTTATTTTTAAAAATTTTATTAACACATGCAATTTATATAAAAAGACAAATATTGCAAAAATGCAAAAGTTATTCATTGGTACCCATTCCTTCACTTTTCTTCCTCTTTAGAGGAAACCACTTTCATCATTTTGAGTTGCTTCTTCTGGTATTTACCTTCATATTTCTAAATTCATTCATACCTGATACCTCTGAATTTACTAATTTTAAGTAATATTTATTATGTATTATAATATGTGAAGATTTTAGTTTCATTTCCAACCTTTTCTCTCTCACTCTCTTAGCCACAATATGGTCATGTCAAAAATTTGCTTATGTCCATATCAGTGTTTTCAGAATTATGAAGACAGAAATGTTTACTACTAAGACAATAAGTGTACTATAATGATAATTCCTCTCCAGGATGAAAGTGTCTAATTGTTTTTTTTTATTATTTGTAAAGTTTTTTGAATCTCTAGCTAAGTTTCTTCATACTGTCCAACAGCTCTATAAAACATCTCTCAATACGTCTTCCACACTGTAATTCCTGTCAGATAAACTGCTCCGTCTCTTTTCTTGGCTGCATCTCCCCAAGAGCCCACTGTCTCAGCAACAATCTTGATGGGTGTTTTCTAGGCCTGCTGATACAGCTATTATCCTAGGATTTCCTGCCACCATCTTGAGAATCCCTTCATTTTTTTCCTTCATGAGATTTCCTGCTTGTGGATCTCTTGTGTTTCTCTATTATTTGTTTTATTTACTCTCATTTTGGTGGACTACATCTACTGTAGCTTCTTAACAAAAGATGTATGAAAGGTTAAGTCTTCAAACCTTCAGAGAAATTATAACCCATCTGAGGTGATGACAAAAAATGATAAAACATCAAGAAAGAAAATTGTTGAACATAGATAAAGGTCTAGCAAGCATACTTGGTGCTGCAGAGTGTGCAAAGAAAGGATGAGAAAGGAATTCTCATTTACTGAGTACCTACTATGTGCTAAGTGTTTTCTCCATGACATTTCTAAAAAAATAGGAATAATTTTCTCTTTTTTCTTCATGAAGAAGTTGAGAACTCAGTGGCTTAATAATTTGCATAAGTCACACAGCTATCGGGTGGCAGAACTAAAACTCAGATCACGTTTGTTTCCTTCTAGCCATGCTCCACACACTACATCTCTTAGCCAAAAAGCACAAATGAATAATCCTTGCCCTCAAGGAGTTTATTCAAACATGTCTTTAATCGAAAGTTAAACACTACTATTTTTTGGCCCTATATGCGTCCTATTAGGTGTGTGTGTGTGTGTGTGTGTGTGTGTGTGTGTGTGTGTGTGTAATTAGACTGATTAATGCAACAGCTATTTTCATAGTCCCATGTACATCAAGTTGTATTATGACATTTTTCTGTGAAATTCTGGAACAGAGCTATTTCCAAAGGAGATTTCAATTCTTTATCCCCTTTATTTATTAGGGATTAGGCAGTTACAGTCTGATCTGGTTACAACTGAAAATATGTTAGTGGTTTTGCCCTTCTCCCTGGTGGATTTTGGTTTCTATGGCAGTCAGTTCGTTTTCTGACATTTATCACATTTAGCTCCTGCCTAAGGGACATCCAGGATTATTGGAGGGGAATTAACTGAGTAGAAGGAATGATACATACTGCTGGCAGTGTACTATACCAGCAGGTTACTCTGAACCTGCACTCCATAGAAATCTGTACTGACACCCCTCTCAGACACAAAACAGCATAAAAGTACAAATAGTAGAAACATAGGAAAGGATTAAAATCGAATGGAATAAGATAGCATCACTGTTTGTTTTATAGATAAGTTACTGACTAATGTGTAAGCAAACAAGTACCTTCTATGTATTTCATTCGTGCTGGCACAGCTGAAGCCCACTGACAGCTTTTCTCACTTAGAGGTCTTCACACATCAGACACAGCTCTCATTAAGAAAGGCAGACAGGATGGCACAGTAAGCTGCTGAGCCCAGAGCAAGGGGACAGTCTTTTCTGCACACTCCTAGTTCTGTTCTCTAGCAGTGTTCTGGTTGCTGTTCCAGAATCTGCTCTCAGAAACAGAAACATGAGCCCTTTCATATGGTTAGAAATTAGAAGCAGGTAACTGTTCTCTCAACAGTCTCCATTTTTGAGTGTTGAGTTCCAAAAGTTCATTTTTATTGGTTGTTTGGCACTCTGGTGCATTTTTTATTTTCCATAGGAACAATTTAAAAAAAGTTTATTAAGTCCTCAGGCTAGCCTATGCAAAGTCTATTTGACTTTGAGGTATTAGAGAACTAACCATGATTTCTTAAACATTACATTAAGGAAAAAAAAAGATTTGTTCAATGTACATTGATGGAGCCAAGTGTTGTGGTAGAATCGGGAATATAATCTGGTCAGTGAAACAGAGCATTACAGTACAAGAGAGAAATGTGAGTCCCGGGTGTGCACAGAGCACTTTGCTATGGAAACCACAGAGAAGGACCTTCCACCTCAGCCTGGCTCCAGGTTCTGAACTAGGGGACTACAAGCATTTTCAGCGGAACTTTTATGGCAGAAGGAAGCAGGCCTTCAGACCAAGGGAGGAGGAGTAATGATGCTAGGCAGAACATCACCAGGGCTCATTCCTAGACACTTATAGCTTGGGTACTACCTGAATGCCTATCAGTGTATATGCCTATCTACACCAGTTTTACAGACTGAATTTTATTTATTTATCATAAAGCACTTTTAAACCATCAGCTTGATTTTCATGGTCTATAAAAATAGCACGGGGCAGTAAATGACCTGCCACCAAGGCAGCCGGGCCCAGTGATCTCATCAGACTGTGCTCTGGACTCCACACCATCCATGGGAGGGAGGACTCAGTAGATGAGGCTGTATTTTGCAAGTGTGAATACAGTCCACAGAACTGTTTACTTCTGAAAAAGCAGTGCTCTTTTAGCCATGATGATTCCTAAAGTAAGGCTTCGACCCACTTGTGTGATGAAATTGAAATTGTCTCCATACTCAAACCAGAGAGAAAGCCAGAGGGTCAGAAAGATGGGGTAAAAAGTAGGAAAGAGAAATCCCAAGGGACAAAGGAAAGGAAATTTGGGCCAAAAGTGCATTTCTGACCATCTCTTCCGCTGTGTAAAGATACTTTATAAGGCAATTTAAACTCTGACAAATTGCCTCTTTCTGTTTGCAAATGCAGACGAAGCCAACTGTTCTCACAAATTTCTCCATTTGTTTTTTCTCCTTATGTTTCATTCACTTATTTTGGGAGAGGAGGAGTAGCTATTGTAAAATTCTTTCACATTTCTCTGAACATTTGAAATGCGGTCAAATCTAAATGGATATGAATTCAGCATGGATCCCAAGGCCTAAAGGTCAGGCTCCACTTGGACAAGCTTGATATGTAAAGCGCTGCCAACATTTATTTTTGCAGAGCAGCAAGAGGGCTGAGTCGTGGGTTGATGGCGATTTCTGTAGATCTCATGTTCTTTACATTCAGAGGCAAGAAGTTTCTAATCACCTGTGCGTCTGCATGAATTGGGGAGTATTGAAGACCCCCTCCTTGGTCCACGTTGGGTGCACACTCTCTCTGGGGAAGCCAGAGGCCAATGTGTGAGAACCTCACCAGGCTCTTCCTTGGGTGTGTGAGGGCAGCTTGACTTTCATGGGAATGGGATTCCCTGCCAAAGTCAGATGCTGAGGCATCCCTTGGGGACCACAGCCCACCCCGAATGGAGGAAGTTGCTGTGAGAAGCTAAGCAGGCAGCTCTGAAGGGCTGTGCTTGCATGCTTGTGTGTGTGTGTGTGTGTGTGTGTGTGTGTGTGTGTGTGTGTGTGGTGTGTATGTGCGCACAGGCACATCTCAGTGAAAAAGAGCAGCCCTCCATCTTGCTTGTATTATGGCACACATGAAATTTAACATTTCATAGTGAGGAACCAGTGAACAAATTAAGAGCCGAGCTGGTTTATCTCTCCAAGGCTGGCATTTCTGCTCGTGCTCACACTACAAGATGCACACCATTCATACTTTTGGGATTACACCTTTGCTTTTCACTCCTGAATGTCTGTGAGACTCAGCTCAGATGGGATTTCAAGTGACTAGAGGGTCACACCTCTCAGCAATAGAGTCAGAATAACTTTCAGTTGCAATTCTTTTAAAATTAAGAGTTTCTCCTTACCCTGAGGTAGGAAAGAGGTGTATTTAGACATGGAGCCCACAAAGGTTCACTTTGGCATTCAAGTTTAGGGAAGGGTGAGAATACTGCATAGCAAAGGCAGATAGTCCGGACACATTAGCCTATGATCATGAATCGTGCTATCTGAACACCAGTTAGTAAGAGTAGAAACATTTTTCATATTGACCATTGCAGCAGATGACAATTAAACAGTACATTCCCACCATAAACCCCATCAACTTTTCCAGTAACCTGAAAAGACAAAGAAAGAGAACTTGGGGAAACTCCTACTCATTAGTCAGGTTTCCCCTTTAACATCACTTCCTTTAGGAAGCCGGTCAGACAGATCCACCCCCACCCGACTTCCCCTAGCTCAGCTCTTTTTGCTCTTTAGGTTATGCCTTCCAGAATTATCTGTCATCTTCACTAGACAATCTTCTCCTCTCAGTCCCCAGCAGCCAGCATGTTCCCCTGCATTTTGTAGGCATTTAAATATGTGCTTAATGACTGATGGAGTAGGGATGAGCTTGTGCTCGGTCTTGGAGGGTATGAAAATGACAAGGCAACATCCTTGCCCCATCTGGAAAGGAAGGAGACAGATAATAACAAGACATCATAAATTTACCAAACTGTAATACCTGTAAGAACAGCTTCTCTAAAGGAGAACAAAGGGAAGGTCAAAATTTTGAGCACCCTAGTGATGAAACAGACAACTACTTCCCTGATTTTAGCTACTTCCCTGATTTATTAACTTTACTAATAGGAGTTAATGACTAGTATCCTATTCTCTTCCATTTTAGGTTTGCTGCCAGCGTAGCACAATATCAATAATAGTAGACAATGAATTTTGTTTGGGGGAATATTATATCAAGAAGTAAACATAAAATATTATCTGTTTCTTCTCTGAGAAATCTATCAGCTTTGTGATATCTAACATTGAATTTCTAAATTTAAGGACTGAAAGCTAATACATAATTAGCTTCGTAGTAAAGTTTTATGGAGTAAAATAAAGAGTCACGCTCAAGTTTTCATTTACATTTCTTTGTTGACTACTCCTTTTGTCCCTTTCATTTAATTCATTTTTGTCAGAGGAACAATCAAAAGCAAAATATGTTACGCCCCCTCCTTGGCCTTCTGTACTCTGTGTGGCATTATTTATTGAGAACCCTTGGTGTGCTTGGCATAACGGACAACAGAAAGGAAGTGAAAGTTCTTCCCTAAGGGTTTGCCGATTCAATTAGAGAGAGCCATTTACAAAGATAACTTGAAATCTCAGACACAGAAATCTAACTTTTATCCCAGTCAAAAATGACTTGAAATCTTTTTCATATAGGGACGCTTGACAGAACTTCTTTCATTCTTCTCACAGCACCCAGTGGGCCACTCTGTGCCTGATGCAGACAAAAAGATAGAATCCAAATGCAGTTGCAAAGGTGAATGAGTGCAGATATCCTTGAAATTATCATCATCTGCACTACAAGTGGACAGACCCTGAATTTTTCCTCCACACTGACCTTTCCAAGGATAGAGTATATTGAAGAGGTGACTCTTTGGGGACCATTTGCTTTTGTTTTTGTTTTTGTTTTTGTTTTTGAGACAAATTACAATTATTGAATGTCAGCTACAGCTCTCATGTGACCACAAAGACTGCATGTGAGAGCTGTATAAACAGAACACAGTATTACAATAGTCTCTGAGTAAGTTTTTGAATTCCTTTGCACATGCCTATACTTTGAGAATATGAGCTTATCCAAGGCCACATGGTTTTGATGCCATTGACTAGCTGAATGTCTGCTCACAAGCCAGGTAACCACTTCCCCAAATCACAATGAAAAAATGATGAGATCAGATATGTAGTCCTCAGACTTTTATCCTTCAAGATCATATTTAAAATAGGGGTACTGACATAGATATGCTATATTTTACATTAAAAGTTAAAACAGCTACCACCTACTATGACCATCATTTCATGCAGGAAAATATATTGTAGCAGTAAAAATATAGAAAAAATATAACTGCAGAATAAGTGATCATTCTTTAAAGAGAACAACTTCAGCTGTTTGATGAACTCACTACATGAATCTTATTTATTTATTTTTTTTTTATTTTATTTTTTTATTTTTTAGTCCCATTAGCAAATGAAAACTTCCTTGGGAACGGGTCTGCATCCATTGAACACCATTAGACTAGGTGATTTGCATGACTCCTTTAAACTGTACCATTTTAAGAATGATATTGCAGCTTACAAATCAGTAAATAAATAGAACGCCAGTTGGGATTTATCACCTTCTACTTCATTCTAGTAGACGTGTTGATGTTTTCCAGCACCCAGCCAGCTAGAATGTGGAAGGCACTGCTACCACCTCATACTACTTCCATCCAAGGTAGTATATCGGCTTCGCTCCATTAAATTGTCATTGTTTTCAGCTGCAGTTACTCTTCTAATTAGGAGTGAATCTAGCAACACGGAAATCAAATAAAAAGAAATGGAGAAGATGTCAAAGGGACAGGAGAATATAAATGCAAAACAAAAGCTTTTTACAAGGCTAAATTGATGATTTTGTCTAAGACACAAAAGTAAAAGAAAAGATGTACATCACAAAGAATGTAATGCAATTCACTTAAATTATTCAGCATTGTTACAGCATTAATGTTGCAGCCCAAGTTTCATCATATAAATTAAATACAGAGTCTGTTCCCTAAGATTGTACTTGGTTTCCATAATAGTTTTTTGAAGTTCTCACAGATGGAAATAGAAACATGGAAATTTATGATTATCAATATTTTGAGCCAAATCCTAAGAAAAGGGGTTTGCACTGAGGTCTAAATTACCTAATCGAAATGAAGCCACCAAGAGACAAGTTTAGTCTAGGAGGCACACGAGAGAAGGTAACGAATGGAATTTATCATGTTGGGTGGCTGGTGGATTTACCTTCTGTCGTCCATTGGCAGTACAAGGCAAGAGGCTGGCTTTGGCGTTTATTGCTTTAAATGCACATTTACTTTGATGTGAGATCAGATCCCTGATTCCATTCAGGGTTCATTTTGTAGTAAATCTGTTTTAAGAATGAGGTAGGTCTTCTAAAAAATGGCCCTTTCCTTGAGAGAGAACTCTTTCAGGTTGAAGAGACTTGATCCCCAAGTCTCATCCTTACTGGATACGACCCTGGTTGAGGAAGCAAAATAGCTTAATTTACTTTTATGTAGATACTCAAATTTAGGTTCAGTATTTCAGAGATAGTATTAGTCTTGGAGGTGTTTCTAATTAAATTATTACCCCCTTTTTACATATGTGAGTGAAACTCGGTGGCTCCTCCGACTTCATTTACTCATCAGAACCTTGATTGGTAGTGATCTAATTTCCAGATCAATGCTGACCCCTGTGATCTATTGCATCTCCCCAAGTATCTCTAGATTTGAGTATTAGCAAGTATACATATAATTCTACTTAAGATGCATGCAAAGATCCATCTGCCTGTGTGCCCTCAAGATATACCCTGAAGCAAGTTTTTTAACTACACAGAAGTATGGCCTTACTTATAACAAGATCTTTATTCAGCAGATATGCTAGGTCAGATTACTGTAGTTTGCAAATGACAAATGCCAGTGAAGAATCAGAGGAATTCTGTAGCTACTTGAAATTTTCATTTTTTTTTTTACAATTATGTCAAGATTAATTAAGTATATCTCTGTGTCCACCAAATCTTACCTCTACCTAATTTGGTTTTCTTTTATTTTTCATTATGAGAGTTTGTGGTGTATTTGGTTTAACAACCAAGATAAATGAAGGGAGGACTCCCTAAAGATCTGCTGATGCAATTAGAGAAAGCTGCCTTGAGGGACAATTTTTCTGTCACTGTGACTAGTCTGATCGACTGCCCACGAAGACAACCAATCTTCAAAATGGCTAGTGGTGATATGTCATCTTGACCTCTTTTAATCTATCTCTGTATATTAGGCACCAGTAGAATAGACTGAGATAGAAAAAGAAAATGGGGCCTTTGGGGTAATACAAGTGGGAGAAATGAGATTTGGTAACTGAGAAATTAAAAGAATGAAATAATATTTCAAATATCTATGTCTTTTCAGCCCATCAGTACAAATGAGGTCACATAAGAGCAAAACTGAAATCTCAAAAGCTACAACCTTCCCAACCCACATTCTCAGAACCTGAGAATACCAATCTTGTACAACGTTACTCCTACACACAGGTATACAGGAGTTCAAAAGAAGTGTTGAATATGCTCTCTTGAATCCGTAGTGGTAACTGCTCAATATTAGCTGCTGCCACTCCAAGGTACCATTTGGACCTCACTGGCCTCCACTACCTGGAGCTGCACATCTCCCCTGGCTGTGGATCCCAAAGCAATTCCAAGTTTAGTGTGACATTTCTTTCCCTTCCCACATGCTCTTTCCTTCCCAGACCACACACAGCCAGGATAGCTAGTTCAGGACACTTTGAGATTCCAGTTGTCATGTTGGCAAAATCACCTCCCTCTTATTCTCTGGTCCTATTGCTGAATCACTTCATTTGTATCATACTCTGAAAATCTTTATAAAGAAATTTTTCCTCAGGAAACTCTAGTCCCTTTTGACAAGCTGGTTTCCTTTGCCATTCTGCATATATGTCTGAACATGTGAACATCAGTTAGGGATATAGTTCGAGCCTCTACTTACCTTCTCCACCCAAGGAACTTTCATGTAAAGACCTAGAAAGAGAGCTTACCTATTTCCTCCTGGCAGATGAAAGAAAGAAAGAAAGAAAGAAAGAAAGAAAGAAAGAAAGAAAGAAAGAAAGAAAGAAAGAAAGGAGGGAGGGAGGGAGGGAGGGAGGGAGGGAGGGAGGGAGGGAGGGAGGGAGGAAGGAAGGAAGGAAGGAAAGACATAAAGAAAAAGGGAGGAGGAGGGAAGGAAAAGAATCTCTCCCCTTTGATCTATAGTTTTTAAGCTGAAGTGCATGTTTTGAAAAATACTCAGGCTCATTGTGGATCGATTAAGTCAGAATCTCCTCAGATTGGGCCTGGGCATCTTCTCTCTCTCTATTTATATATGTACATATATTTTTTTTCCTTTTTAAAGCTTCCCTAGGTTCTACAACAATGCAACCCTGAGCAAACCCAATCCCATCTGATCTTGGAAGCTAAGCAGTGTTGGGCCTGGTTAGTACTTGGATGGGAGACCACCTATGAAGCCAGGTGCTATAGGTGTAAAAAATAAAAAATAAATAAAAAAATAAAGCATTGTAGGTTGACAAGGTCCTCATAATCTATGGGGTCAACCAAGGGTTGCCTCTCATAAATGAATGAATGAATGAATGAATGAATGAAATAAAGCTTCCCTAGGAAACTCTACTAAGCATCAGAGTTTAGAACTGCTATTCTAGGGGAAGTACCAGGATGGGGGAAGTTCACAAACTGGCTTCACCTTCATGTTGAAGTCAGAGTTTCTGATGTATTGTTAAAATCAACCTTGGTCAGTTATTGTAGTAGAGAAAGTCATCGGGAGAAAATTATCTTCTTTTTAATGGCTGCATAAAGATTCTTGTAAATGTAGCTAATGCTATTGAGAATAACACATTTCTTAAGGGATAGATATATGCATTATTATTATGACTCAGGATACTCAGATAATTAAGAAGTAGCACTTTTGTTGACATTTAACTAATCAAGAAGAAAACTTGTTAAAAGAGAAATGCCACTGGGTGAGGTTTTCTTTAAAAAGTTGACTTTGGCAAGTATTTTCTTCATAAAACGGCATCTTTCCTAGGAGAGAATTTTCAATTTATTTGGCCCTATTTATAAGCATGTTTGATTCCATCATCACCCTCAGGCCAACAAAGCAGGAAAAAATGTTAAAATTCTGTACAGAGGTCAACAAAACCTTAAATAAGCAACTTGAAACCACAAGCTTGCAAAATATGGCACTTGAAGTTGTTCTTTGGGAATGTATAAGTAATAGGGCTTGAAATGAAAACTAAAACAAGGCAGGTAGTCATTGGATGTGTATTTTTACATCTCTGTTCCAACACTCATATTAACGTAAACTATCATATTCAAAGAATTCAGTAGACCCTAATACATAATCATTTCCTCTCCTTCCTTGGATTCTCATAACAAATCTTTGAGACAGTTTTGAGATCCAAAATCCCATTTACCAATGACAGATTTAAGAAGATGATTTAAGAACAAAATAATGTCTAGAAGTGTTTCATTTATTGGATTCTTATTTATCCCACAAAGAGTAAAGGGCTCATGTGACAGCTTTGGATTTTAAAGGATTGTTGCTGTCATAATAGACTTGCTTTCTGAAATAGAAACGTTACTGTTATAGGGTCGTACTGTTGGCTGCAAGAAACACATTTGCTTCGATAGAAATGGCCCCTTGTTATTTCTTTAAATGCATGCCCTGTTATGGGGAAGAAGGCATTCTGAAAGGCAGTTGATGTCTTGAGTTGTTTTTAAATTTGCATCAAGTTGTCCTAGACAGATGAACATTAATACTGGAGATGCTATGGTCAGAGAAAAATGTATGCAAATGGGAGCTTGCCAGCCAAAGAAAGAGTTCTGAAGGGTAAGACTAGTATGCCTATTTAGAAAGGCAAGTTACATTTTTGTGGTATCCTGCAAAGAACTCTGGTGAATGCTGGCGATGCTTTCTGCCATGCCTCTCCCCTGCTCAGAACCCACCACTGGTATCCCATCTCACGAGGAGTAAATGCCAAAGTGCTCACAAGGCCCTACAAAATCTAAGTACAGGATCACAAGTGCAGGAGCATGAAGACACACACACACACACACACACACACACACACACACTCACACACTAGTCACCTCCTCCTACCATAGCTCCCACCACCTTCCCTGTTTCTCTACCCTCCAGCCTCCCCTGCCTTCCCAGAATGTACCAAGGACATGGCCATCTCAGAGTCTGCTCCTTCATTTTCCTCTACATGATCTTCCTTATCAGATTCATTTTTCTCTTTTGGGCACACCATTCAATTTATTTGTTTTTGTTCATGTCTTCCCTCATTAGAATTTAAGGCCCATGAGAGCAGGAGCTGTTTTAGTTTTGTACACCGTTGTCTTCTCAGAACCTTAAATAGCGTCTGGCACTTAGTAAATGCTCACAATATTTGCTAAACAAATAAAAGTCTTTTCATCCTACTTATATCTAATATAATCCATTCTTGGGGTCTAGTCCCAGTAATTCATTAGAATCTGGTCTCATTTTAAGTCAATTCTTATTCAAAGAAAAACACTAGATCTGTATCAATAAAGAAAAGGTAGTGAATGTTTAAAGACCAGTGGCTGAGGGATAAGTACGATATGCCTAGTCCAGCCCTTCTACAACATTCTATTCTCTATGTAGCCGAGGTTACCCAGGAACAGCACAGCAGTGGCAAAGAATCCTTTGGGATTGAAGACCTTGACAGCTTTCAGAAGCTTCTGTCCTTTCCTTGACAGAGATGGGGCTCTGCCTCTTACCCTTCGAATGGCAGTGTGTGCCAGCCCCGGTGAGTCATTCAGCACATGATGACACCATTTACACATTCATTGTCACCGTTAGTGATAGGATTCTGCAGCACTGGTGTCCTATTAGCAAGGTCGAAGCAGTGGTAGAAGAATCAGACATGGCATAGGCAGAGAAAGATACCCCACTGCTCCCTGTGGGGCTGACTTCTGAAGAAGGACTACTGGCTTTGCTGCTAATTGAATTGTTCAGCTCCCTGGGAGGGGTACCTAAGTGATTACTAGTCCTTGACACTTTCCTTTGAGCCAGTTTCCAATCTGTTTTTGAAAGCAGTTGGGGAGGGAAAGGGGAGGAAGCTAGGAGGCTGGATGGGTCAAAGGCCAACTTAACCAATTTCCCTGGTGTGCCTGGGCCATGCACACAAGTGGGTAGAATGTGGGGAGGTCTCTGTCTCCCAGCTCTACCTCCATCTCTCCCAGTGCAAAGCAGCACAGAGTGATTAACAGCATCAGCTTTTAGTCAAACTTTGGTGCAGATCCCAGCTTTGCCAACCCCTAGCCGTGTGACTGTCGTCAAAGTACCTAAACTCTCATGTTTCATCATCTGTAAAATGAGAGTAATTCCTACTATATATGATTATTATTAGGATTAAATGTTTATGTTAAGCGGTTCCTGGCACATAAAAGTTCACAATAAAAGGCAGCTCCCCAGAACCAGACAAGACCTGGATCATCCTTTATGAATATTAGAGAGATTTATGGAATGAATCATGATTCTTCTTGTTAGACTCTCTAGGTTGTCATCCCAAAGGACTTTGGGAAACTAACAACTAAGCTAAGGTACTTAGTCTATCTTCTTGTGTGTGTGTGTGTGTGTGTGTGTGTGTGTGTGTGTGTGTGAGAGAGAGAGAGAGAGAGAGAGAGAGAGAGAAGAGAGAGAAGAGAGAGAAGAGAGAGAAGAGAGAGAGAGAGTGACAGAGAGAAAAGAGTGCTATATCTCAAGCCTGACACAGGAGATTAAAAAAGAGAGAAACATGGTTTGCCCTTCTGTGCCCTGAGAACTAACATCAATTGTTAACTTGGGTGCATGAGAAGAACTTCACTATTTCTTTATCTTGGCCTTTGGAATAAATATTTGATAAAGCCAGGTCAATTTTCTTAGTAACTTTTCTTGGACCCTTTCTTTTTTGTATGTATTAGCATTTTAAAATCTATCAAACATGTATTCAAAATATTTTCCAAAGTATTAAAAAAAAGGTTAGTTTTGTTCAGCTACTTTAGGTTTTGGAAATAAGCTATTTCCTGTGTACTTTGACACAAAGACATTTCTTCGAGCTTTTTAAGAATATAGTCCCTTGTTGAGGTGGTGGTTTCCTGTTTTAGGGCATGAATTCTAATAATTTTTAAATTTCCAACTTTTACTCAGCACTTAGATTTCAAGCAAGATGAAAAATAGTGATGGAGTTTATAAAATATGAAAGTCTTAGATGAAAATTTGTTTACAAGATCATAATAACTACAAATAAAGCCAATTAAAGATTTGTTCAGTACACTGTTCCAAGCTCTTTACATTGTTAATTCAGTTAATTCTCATAATAATTTTTTGAGGAAGATACTATTATCTTCCACATTTTACAACACACTGAGACATATGGGTATTAATTAATTTGTACAAGATCCTGCATGTATATTCCATTGCCTAAATATATTGCTTTCTAGAAATATAACATGAGTTTTATTCTTCATAAAAAATGAAACTGAGGCTTAGAGGCCCAGAGATTTGCCCAAGGTACATAGCCAGTAAGGGTAGAGAAAGGACTTGAATTTAGGAACTCTGAATTTGAAGCTTAGCATCTTCATTTATATACTTTACAACTGTTTTTGAACATTCAGACAAACCATCTAAATAATTTACATAAACATTTCATCAAACATTCCTTCTCATAGAATTTGAAAGGCCATTCAAAGTCCTCTTGTCTAACTTTTCACACAATGTGAGCATTATTTTCCAGAGTAGGCTTGACTGGTGGTCACCCAGCTTCTGCTTCCATCCAGCTATCTTCCAGGAACACAGATGGTCCATTACTGAATCACCCTGCTGGTTGGAGGCTTTCTTATATTGAGCTGCTTTACTATGACCTAATTTTATATGTTTCATAAGATGTGAAGTAAATATTGATATACTTAGGAACCTTGGTACTAACCCAGCACTACATTGAATCATGTGTCTTTAGAAAAGTAGTTATAAAGTGCCATATAATGGTGCCCCATAACTAGTTAATCACAAGCCTTGGAAACCTTAGGTAAAAGATGTCCCGGCTGCCCTTAGCTTATGGTACAGACATGAACTCATCTTGCTTCTAAGCATACAGGCAGCATCTGAGCAGAATCGAATCTCTTGGTTGAACTCTAGTCCAGCAGACATTGTATTAACGGAAAGGAAAGGAAAGGAAAGGAAAGGAAAGGAAAGGAAAGGAAAGGAAAGGAAAGGAAAGGAAAGGAAAGGAAAGGAAAGGAAAGGAAAGGAAAGGAAAGGAAAGGAAAGGAAAGGAAAGGAAAGGAAAGGAAAGGAAAGGAAAGGAAAGGAAAGGAAAGGAAAGGAAAGGAAAGGAAAGGAAAGGAAAGGAAAGGAAAGGAAAGGAAAGGAAAGGAAAGGAAAAGGAAAGGAAAGGAAAAGGAAAAGGAAAAGGAAAAGGAAAAGGAAAAGGAAAGGAAAGGAAAGGAAAGGAAAGGAAAGGAAAGGAAAGGAAAGGAAAGGAAAGGAAAGGAAAGGAAAGGAAAGGAAAGGAAAAAGGAAAGGAAAAAGGAAAGGAAAGGAAAGGAAAGGAAAGGAAAGGAAAGGAAAGGAAAGGAAATTCAAGAAAAAAATTCAGAGATTTTTTTAAATAGAAACAATTCCAATCAAATGAATTTAAATCAAATACAATTACAAGAGATTCTCAAACTGGAAAAACCTAATAGATTCACAAGCCTGTGTGTGTGTGTGTGTGTGTGTGTGTGTGTGTGTGTGTGTGTGTGTGTTTAATGAGCATTCACTGCATAGCTATTTGAGAAATAGTGTAGCTCCATAAAAAGCCGCAGGTTTTAGAGTGAGGCAGCCTTGGGCACAATTCCCAGCTTTGTCATTTTCGAGCTAGGTAACCTGGGTAATTAATAACCTCTCTAAGACTTGGTTTCTCATCTATAAATAGGAGTAATAATATGTATTACAGGTAATAATGGGACCACTGTGACAGTTAAATGGCATAATGTGTGTAAAGTATGTAGCATACTCATTGGCACATAGTTAGCACTCAGTCCATCGTAGTTATTATTACAGTAGCTATTCATTCACTTATCAAAAAGTAAAATTTATTGAGTTCTCATATAATAGAACCATATATCACAGCTCCAAGTGCTGGGCACTGAAGGTACAGTACTAAAAAGTTAGAGATAGCGCCTGACTTCCCAGAACTTGCAATCTAGATGGGAAAGCAGATACTGAATGAGTAATACAAATGAAAACTGAGTTATGAGAGGGGAAGCGTAGGAAAGTTTGGGGAAGTATGACTTTGTCTGAGGGCTAGGGAAGCAGTCCCTGAATAAGATTATGAGCCCTGAGAGAAGAGTCAGCTACAGAGAGATGTGGGGGTGGGGGGTGGAGATGAGTGGCCAGTGCGGTGCAGGCAGGGAAACTGTGCACAAAGCCAAGAAGTGAGAGAGAAGGAATGTGCTGGAAAGGAAATATCAGTGAAGGCCAGAGAGATTGACAGAAGGTAGGCTCAGACTGGGACCAAATTATAAAGGACCTGCATAAGCCATGTTGAAAAGAGTGTTTAGGTTTTATTCTAAAGTCAATGGGAAGCTATTCAAAAGTTTTATCGGAATGGAAGGTTGGCAACAAAATCGTACTTGGCTTCAGCGTTCCAGAGATGAGTAAGGCTTGACAGTTATCATGTCATGGTGGGAGAGGTGGAAGGGGAGGAAAGGGGATCACTAAGATAAGTATACAGTTAAAGAAGGCCCAGGGAGAAAAACGTTCCGAGGTACAAAGTTCTGGGTGAGATGTTTAAAACAGGTCATGGCGCCATCTATTTGGTATGGCATTTGAGGCAGGTCTTAAAAATGAGGATCCTTTGGATGAGGAGAGCTGGTGGTGAGGAGAGGCACTTGCCCCCATGCACACCCTGTCTAAGCAATAAAATTAGCAGCCATACTCCTAAAGTGCTGCCAGCTGACATTAACGGGGTCTGCACTTCCCTTTCTTCCACCACTCCATGTTTCAGAACTCCTTTGAGAGAAAACTCTGCCACCCGTCTTGTACCCCTATTTTCTGTAAATTCAAATCCTTACCGTGTGTTATACCCTCCTCCATTCTTCCATGGTTATTTCCAGCGAGATGCCAGTGTAAGCTTAGAGCTTTGCAGAGAACTTTCTATATACCCCTTCAGCTGTGAACTTTTTACCTGGGCTTCACTGCAGCGTCTACATGCTTGTTGAGAAGTTCAAACAGTACGGGAAATACTACATCATCCTACTGGCATTACCAGTCAAATTGCCAAGTGTCTGGGCCTTATGAGGTTGAGCCATTTATTATAAATGCCACTTCACAGTTGTAGCAACTTTCTGTTCCTTTTTAATCATTTTCTGTAACACCAATCAAGGCAAAAAAGTACCTGCTCCAACCCCTCTTAAATTTTTTATTTGCTATACCTTAATTTATTAAATAGAGAAAAAGAATATCAAAGCAGGAGAGAATTCTTTTTAAGACACTTGCTAGAATCATCTTTTTTTTTAAATAAACTTTTTTTTTAAATAATGCCGAAAGTGGAACTTTTTCTCACGGTGTGTTGGTTTCCTCTTTGGTTAAGAGACTTATGTTCAGTGAAGCGCCTGTTGTGAAGAGAGCTTTCATGTAAAACATCTGATTCACCTTACTTGGAATACGGCAGGTTTTCAGTAAATATGTCTCTCACTGCTTAGAAGAGCCCTCCATTCCCAGAGGTTAAATAGCCAGTCAGGTCACACTTTGAATTTGTTGTTTTCAGTTAGAGTTATTGTTACTATTGGCAATTAATTAGTCAATCAGAAAGTGTTCTCTGTGTGCAATTATGGAGCTCATAGTGCTCTAAGCAACAGGAACACCACATAAAGTGAAAAACAAAGGCTTTTGCTCATTGAGAATTACTAGAAAAACAAGAAGGAAATGGGTGTTCCTTTATTTTATTATGTTTCTATTTATGGATTATGTTTATATTAAGCGGAATTAATTTAAGATGCTCCTTAACACAGGGAGAAATTAAGAAATGGGAAAAAGGAACAGCAGGAGGGAAGAAAGAAAAAGAGAAAGAAAGGAAAGATGCGAAGTTTTGTTTGAAATGAAAATTACTTACCTGAAAACGTTTAGTTTGAAATATAATTTTTGAATTACAGGTTTTTATACCCTCCATCTGGAAAGAAAGTGGCTTGTCTTATAGAATTTGTGGATCCTCCACTTTATTCATGCCATAACATCCAGATGTCAAAACTGGGGCTGGTGGGAGACACCTATATTCCAAGGAAACAAATCTGGATTTCATTTTTTCTCTCTATTTGAACAACTGATATAAGTAGCAGGAAGCTGTATTCAACTTTTCAAACTTGCTTTCCAAGTTTTATATTTTCTCCTTCTGATGACATTGTTCAGAAAAAAAGAAAAGGAAAGGAAAAAGGAAAGACATGCTTTACGTGGCTCTCCTGACTACAGCTCATTTAAAACAGCATTCAGTCTGCCTTCAGATGCATACCCAATCACGTGTGAAATTTTGCCCTTCACCCAACTGTTGAAATTGTACCATCTCTTCCTCCAGAAAAACCAGAGGGGAAGAACAACCCAAGTAGACAACTTTTTATAACCAAAAGAATAGCTGTCAATCTACTTAAAACAAATTCTGAGGATTTCTAAATGAATCCCTGATGTGAGCACTCTCTTGGGAATGTAAAAACCTAGCAGAGAAGTTCCTTAAAGAGAAATTATAGAGCAAATAATGATTTTTCCAAAATCCCCAGATACATAGGACACAGTTTACTCTTTATTTCAGTTTCTTTCATTTAGGCATCTGTATATATTTCAGAACCAGAATAACTTGGCAATCAAGATTGCTGATTGCTGAGTTCCAGAAACCACTTTACCTCTCAGTCTCCCCTTCTAGGACACAGTCTGCTTTAGACTGGTCTCATGAAAAACAGATCTTCAATAAACAGATTTGGAGTATTCATTCTCTGAGCTACTGCTTTGTCACAGTTTTGAAAGGAATAACTCTTTTAGATCCTAGCCACAAAACTATCATCAGTAAACTAAAACTTACCAGCGGTTGAAAGAGGTAATTTATTTCCAAAGAACCCTAATTTTCTCCCACGGAGTAGTAACATTGAATATGGCACTTCAGTCTTTAAAACAAGGGTCTTAGCTTGAACAATTGCAAAACATTTATACTTAAGAAAGTAGTGCAATACTAGATAAATTTCACTTAAATTTCCATTTTCTTCACATTAGTTCTTTTCATTTAGATCTGAGGCCTCTGTGTGTGCATTAATGTATCCCACTGAAATGTCATAAAATTATTTGGGTGATTTTATGCCACCTAATAGTATAAACAGTAATATTTTCTAGATTTTAAAAAAAAAAAAAAACAGGGTTTATGGTCTGAAAGCCCCAGATCCATTTAAAGAGACACATGTGAACAGAAATTTGTAATTGAATGAAGACATGCTAAATAACACAAGAACGGGTTTCAAATAGATTGAATTCTGTTTGGGATATCAGAACGTCACCGGTTCATTGTGCTATACTAGCCTTCTCCAAAAATTTCTACTTCATGTTTTGTCTACTTATAATTATGCCAGAAAATTTAGTCATGCATATATTTAGTCATTGCATTTACAAAATGACCATTATTATGATGGCATTATTTTACAGAATTACTTTAAACTTCTGCCCATAAAGTTTCTGCCTCACTTCACTATTTTGGCTCACGGCTTTGGCCATGGTGAATATACCGCCTGAAGCTCTTTCATTCCTCCATGCCATTGTTCCTGCCATTCCCTCTGCCTGAAGTGCCCTTTCTCTTCTTTCTTGGCTTTACTTAACCCACTAGTCCCAGCTCATTGGTCATCAACTTCACTTAAGTTTAATGTTACATTCTCATAGGACCTTTTAGCATATTTTTATTTTAACACTTTTCATATCGATAATCCTGTCTCTCCCATGGGATGGTCAGAAGTTCAAGGGCAAGGACTACTTTCTATTCATCTTTAAGTCCTTGATGACTAAGAATGTTTATCTCATTATCAGCTCTCAGTAAATGTTTTTGGAATATGTCAAAGAGGTAGTCTCATCCACTTCTATGTTTATTACTTAATGTGGGCTTCTTTGTACATTCCTTGACTTTATGATTAACCAAAAACTTACACAGAGGACATGGAAATAGGGGATTAGAAATTTAAACCAAGGCCCACAAAGGGACAATGAGGTAAAATTCAGATTTAATTTTTTCTTAATGTGACCTTTTATTTCCATGCAGCTCTCATCTTCCAGTGCTATTATCAGGTATAAATTTAAACTGATCTAAGCAATTTTATCATCTATTTTAGTCACAGTTTTGCAGAGTCACAGAGTTCTGATGACTCCTACAACCAGAAGAAAGAGAACTGGCTTCCACTTAAACCAAATATCTCAAAGAGGCAATCTCACACTTGTTGAAAGTGGCTTAGATTTATATGGTTTTATCATCATTGCTTTCTGCTCTGGGGTTAAGATGAGAGGTTCTAGTCTGAGATTGACTGCAAGGTTGGCCAGCTTGCCCAGAGGGCATGATGTCCCCAGCCCTTCCTACATCATTTTAAGCTTGGAAGTAATCAGAAAAAAAAAACCTGTAATTTTAGTCCCCAAATCTAGCTATTAAGGGAATGTTTACTACAGTTCAGACATTAACCTGAAGCCTTACTCTTTCTGACACAAATTTAAGATATAATTTTTAATGAATTTCATGAGATGATTTTTGGCCCTGACAATTTAAAGAGATTATGAAAGGACTGCTAGAAGTAAAGATAATTTGCAGTGAAGAGTGCTAACTATGTGATATTAAAATAGAAAGCCAGAAAATTAGATATAGAACAAACAGTATCACTGTCCAATATGATATTGGGTGTTCGTAAAAAGTCAATCTGAGTCATAAAAAACAAACAAACAAAGAAAAGGTTATGTTCAGTATCCTTTGTTTCCAAAGATAGGAAAATATGAAATACACTTTAAAGATTTCTGTTCAAAGCTTAGAGTTCAGAGGTCTACAGTTTACGTATGTGAAACATGCTCTCTGCCAAAGCCAAACAAATAGAAGTGTCACTGTATTTAGAGCATAAGGAAAATGGAACTTTGCCATATAATGTTAATCTTTTCTTTTTTGATACTATTATGAACAACTGTAAAGGTTGGTTCCCCTCTCCCCACCTCCAAAAAAAATTATTAAGAAGCAAACTCAACTACACTTTGTGGAAGAGGGTCATCTTGTTTTGTTTAGCAGGTCTAGATCAGAACTCAGAGGTTATTTGATTTTTGGATGAGGAGATAGTAGCTGAAAAGCATGGCTGTGTAACTGATTCTGATATGTAAGTTAAAAAAATTTTCAAGTTCTAGTCTCGCTTTTGCTACTTTCCATTTGGGGCAAACCTTTTACATCTCTGGGATCATTTCCCTCAACTGTAATAGAAAGAGGTTGGACTAGATTATTTTATAAAGTCCCAATTCCAATAGCCTACAACTTTAGGAAATAAATCAACTCTTTTATGCATTTGACACACAACTGAAAGACTCAACTAAGTGATGTGGATCGATACACCACACAGCAAATTTTATTTCAAGGACATTGGTATCCTTGGGATACAGTTAACATCCTCCTGGCTTTGTCCAAGGCACATACTATGCAGTTGAAATGACTAGACCACATTTTTTTTTTTTTTGAATGAAAAGATTTGTGCCTCCCACATGTAGAGCTTGGGGTGTTGTGAATAGTATCCTACACATACGCAAATGAGAACTGGGAAGATAATTAAATCTGAAGGTGGAAATAGAGTAGACTTGTGAATGAACAAAGAAAGTGTGTTTCTCTGGAAGCCAAGATGTCAAAGATACATTTTACTGGGACTGTATACTTCCAGCTTTCATGTAAATCAGTAATCAGCTGCTTCAAATGTTCTAACTGTGCATTTCCGAAGAATCCATTGTGTATATTAACTGAGGCTGAGGCAGGAGATGTTAGGCATTTTAAAATTCTCAACTTATAGAGCTTCACAGATATGCATGAATGGCCAAAGTGCACTTTATTTTTGAGCTAAAAGTGAGAACAAAACAGATTCAATTTCTAATACTTTGCTTCCAAACCTGGGCTTCTTCTATTTTTTCTTTTTTCTCAGAAAATAGCCATGAAACTAAAAAAGGAGGAAATGCAACTCTAAGGATTCTAAAATGCTTCCTTAGTGCACACCTTTCCAATGGCTCGATTTTGGCAAACTAGCTCAGGACCACTGTCCAAGTTCCCATTGTTCTTCCTCATGACTCATACATGCTAGAGTGCTAAGCAGCTGCTCTGTGGTTACAGGGATGTCGTGTCCCAACAAACATAAGCTGAAAGTAAACTTGAAAGTCATTTGGTCCCAACCTCTAATGTTGCATAGATGAAAACTGAGGTCCAGGGAGGTGCTGTTATCCACACAAAGTAACACAGCAAATCACACAAGTATTTTGATTCTAACCCAGTGCTCTTTTCATAACCGCATTGATTCCTGACAAATAATATTAAATGAGAGAACCAGGTCCTTGAAAAACAACAGGGTTATAACACTTTTTTTTTTTTTTTTTTAGTGGAGCCATCTTTTCACCTTTCACGTTGTTGCTTTTGTCTTGTCAGCTTCTTGTAGAAAGATATCTTACTGCGGGGAAATTCAGCTTGGCATTTTCCTTAGACAAAGTGATCTTTTAAATGTAGCCAACATTTCTTTTGGAGTAGTACTCCATTCCACATAACACATCCTAAGATTGATGTTTATTAAGTTGGTTGTTTAAATCATGTTCGGAGCTTGGTTACATGGGCTGTTTCTTTGTCTCAGTCTCTCCCTCTCTCTCCTTTTTCTTTGTGCTTGACACAAAAGGATGGGGCCCCAGGATCATCTGGAAATGGATCAGTGTATTCATGTGTGAGCTCTACAAAGCACGGGAGCAAAGGTGTCATTAGACGTTAGAAGTCATTCAATCACACCCATCTCTTCATACAAAGTAAAGAGGGAAAAGGCTCTGTATGGTAACTATCTATAAAGCTTTGTGTATTCATTCACCTCTTATTCCTTGTAGGAGCTGTCTCCCTTTTTTTTTTTTTTTTTTTTTTTTTTTGCTTCTCTCAGCCTTTTAGGAGGTTTGAGATTAGCTTTCTTTTTCTAAATCTGCTATTAATACTCAGCTCTTGTTTAGTACTGAAAGTAACTAAAGTAATAGATTTTTTTCAAGAGAGCTTCTGGGTTTAATTCTGATTATGTTTCCTGTCCAAAGATGAGGATTTCCTCGGTATCCATGCTGCTGCCATGGGCTGCATGAGGAGAAAAAAGTGACTCTTGTGCCCCAAAGGGGAATTAATTGTCTACCTTTAAGTAGATTACTAGGAGCCTTTCCTGAATATCAAATGTAGCAGTCAATCAAGGGAGGTTTCAAGGTATCAGTATCCTGTTTGCCCTGAAATGTATATGGAATCTCTGAGAGTTTTGAAGCACACGCCATCTGCTGGATAGTTAAAATACTGTAACCAAAATAATGTGAACAGGAGACATATGGACCGGTCTACATTAAGAAATGGTTGATTGCTATTTTAAATAAATAGTACTTCCCAGGTTCCAGGTAGAGTACAGTGCCCCTAACTTGCTGTCTGTAGTCTAAAAGTTTAAAGTTATTTTTTGTAATCTGAATAAAGATATCCCTTCCTGTTCACGCTCAGTGCCAAACTCTTCATCTAGTTTGCCATCATGGAAACAAATGCAAAATAACTGCTAATCTTCAGAGAAAAGATAACTTTTCAGTAATGCATTTCGGAGCCCCCAGAATTAAAACCAGAGTTAATATAAGAAAATCTGGAAAGAAAGAGGTGAAATGGGTATGTCAAATTAAAACCATGTGTAAGACATAAATACAGGCTAAACAGCTCATTCTTTCTCTGAGGGACCCTTTAAAAGGATCGATCTCCACCTAACATCCCCACACTCCCCACACTGCCCCCTCATTAAAGGAGCTCATGACTAAAGTAGACACTTCTTAAATTACCCAACCTCCCTTAGAAATTATATATTGTAGTCACATTCTATATAACTCCTTTGATGCTGGACCCCAGCCTAGGCTCTTTCTATGACTACCCGAGCAGGTTGTTTCACATTTGGGGACTTGGTTTCCTCTTTTTTTTTCTTTTACTTTTTTCCCCAGTTTTCTCTTTTGTTAAGTATTGATGAATTTTACTGTCTTAGTGAGCTGCTGAAAACATTGAGAGGCAAATTAATAGTATACACATAAACAGAAGCCCATCAAAATATCCTCTTCTAGAGTTACAACTTAGAATTAGGAAACTGACAAGGGAGAATCTGTTAAAGAATAGTCTTTCTCACAAGTAGAAAAATATCCTAAAAAGTGAGAAATTTCAGAACTTCATTTTGCATCTGGCCAGGAAACCCTGTGGGGAATTAGTAGAGAGGAAGCAGTAAGAGAGCCATACATTGCTATAAGACTGTTGTTTTATGTTTTCCTTCCAGTAGAGTATAAAACAGTAAAACAAAGTCCATGAATGTCTCACATGAAGAGCTCTCAAAACCAGAGCACCCAAATTGTCAGCTCTATCTCTTCTTCTGAATCACAAATACACATATATGGCTAAAAGGAGGGAAGGAGCAGACGAAATACCAAACAGATGAAGAGAGAAAGAAAAGATGTTCCCAAACATATTAATTGTTTGCCCACATGACTTGCTGGTATGTTAATGTCTCGTATCAGCCACTGTTAATGAGAACGTTGTCCCATATTTCCCTTTTAGTTTATAAATGAAGTAGCATTATGTAATCACCCTAACGAGGTAATAGAAACATAAGTACACAGGAAAATTTGATAGGGTTTTCTCCTAATTCATCCTCTGCTGTGTTGGTCACCCCACATCCCATTAAACCTCCCTCTCCTCCCGAAATCTGGCTGAGTCTCCAGTCCCGAAGGACATATTGTTGGCTATTATTTATAATAAGTCTCTCTCCTCTTGGCAGGATATAGAACAGCTGTTGGTCTATTCTCTGCCACAAAGACCAACTTCCCTCTTTTGCCCTGGATGATTGGGAGAAAGTCGGGGAGAAGAGCAATTTATAGTTGTGTTACAGCACCTCTATTTTCTTTTATGTTTATTTATATTGCTTCCATTTCTGTCTGGGATTTCTGAGATAATCAAGATCACTCTGCTACAGAATTCTCTTATGGGGAGGCTCTGGTGGCAGTTGATGGCGTTTTTCTTCATTGAGTCAGACATTTTAGAACTCCGGGCTAGAGGAAGTGGCGAACATTTCTTCTGTGAGAGCATGAGAATGTTCTTTTTTTCTTATAAGCTGATGAACATGTTCTATTTTACATAAACAACAAATGACGTTGAATTTCTCAGGGGAAAGCACCTTGTCTTTGTGAACTTTCTGTTCCTAAAACTTAGCACAGTGCTAAGTGGGGTTCTGGTTTGTTCTCCTGTAAGTGTCAGCCATTCTGACCGGCACCTAAGTGTCACCCCAGACTTCCAGACCAGTCAAGTCTCATTACCTGACATCGGGACTTTTCTGTGATCTTTTATCTTAGATTATTTTTGTCTGCAGACCTCATCCTTGGTTAAAAAAAAAATCCTGAGAACTCGATGTTTCACTGAGATAAAGAAATCTTCAGAGAGACCTAGGCATCTCCAAATGGGAATGTAGAGAGAGTTTCTCTGTTCTTTTAGGGTTTGGAGGAAACTCACAAAATGGGGAGTTAGTCTAGAGACCCCCAGACCCAGAAAGGATCCAAATGGCTTTGACACCAGGTATCGGTGTGACACACCACAGCCTCGGGTCCACGGGAAAGAATCTCAGCTCAGCACTGAGGTGTCTCTGCTTAGAGCTGAGACCGGTTGGCTGCTGGTCAAGCCATGTTTGGCAAAGATGGGAAGAAGCAGAGCTGAGTCGTTAAATCCAAGGCGCTGGACATGGCAACGGGGAGACAGAGTCCTTGCGACATGATTTCTACATGGATTTAGCTTGGTAAGCATTAATCATGGTCCATTTCCTCCACAGTCGTAACTGGACCCCTTCCTAGAAGAGCATGGAGAGTTGACAACTTCTGTGTGCTGGGTGCCTCCTTGTAAGGGCTTGTAAAACCATTTCAAATTTCCTAGTCTGTGTTTCTAAATGTCTGTCATAAGCATCCTGATGGACCTGGCTCTCCATATTTTGTCTGATACTCCACAACCCACCCAATAAGCATTTAATAAATGTACCTGACAGACACACAAAGAATATGTATGATTAAAGAGGATACTAGGTGCTGAAGCCATGAAGATGCCTGCCTTTCTGATAATCAGCAGTTTGCAGGCAACATGGGAAAAAAGAATAATAATAGCTATGGTTTATAGAGTGCTTGTGACATGACAGGCACAGTGCTCATCACTTGAGGTACATTCTTTTATTTTATCACATAATCTGGTTTGTAAAGGGAATCATTGGAGGCATAAAATGTCACTGTACTCATTTTTGCCAGCCCTTCAGAATAGGAAAAGGAAGCTGGTCAGATTGGATAAGAGAGTAGCTTAAGCCTTCTCTGGAGAAGGCCTGAAAGACAATTAGATCCAGGTAAACTTTACCTTTTTCTGCCCTTCACCTATCTCCCTGATTATCCTGATGCCTCCAGAGTAGACATTTGTTAACTGAAATAAAATTTAATTGGTGGGATTTTACACATTCTCAGAGATAAAGAGCCAGGACAGCCTCTATAGGAAATTGCTGAATGAAGTACTTGGTGAGAACTACTGTTAAGGTACAGAACACATTAAATAACGTGCTGTTTCAGGGTTGGGATCTGGAGTGAGGTTGCCTGAGTTTAAACATCAAACTGGATCTGTAACTTTGAAACAACCTCTCTGTGCCTCGGTTTCATTATCTATAAAACATGTAGAATAAAACCTACTTCACAGAATTATTGTTAAGGATGAAATAAGATGATGCATGTAAAGTGCTTAATGTGAGCATCTGGTGTTTAATAAATACTGGCCACTACTATAACTATTATTGCTAGTCACCAATATAGCCTTGTTTTTCCTTTTCACAAGATGTGAGGGCTAATTGAGAGAAAAAAACCTTCAATATTTTTCATATCTAGCACAATGCCTAGCACCTTGTATATTCTAAGTAAATATTGGCTAGATGGCTGGATGGATGAATGTGAATTTATGTGGATAAAGGCACTAACTACAAAAGACCTAATTCTTTCCAGATCCCTTCCCAGAAAGTCATGCGTCACATGTTAGCCAAAGGAAATCATCATGACACTAAACCCACTTGCAACTTCCAGCAGGCAATTTCTTAAGTTCACCTGGCCATTTAGACTCACAAGACTACTATACTATACCACATTTGACATCTGTCTACTCAGAAGGATATGGGATAGGAACCGTAGCTTGCCAGCTCCAACTAGAGAGCAGTATTAGGCATTCCTCAGTAATTAGAGCCCTACCAGCTCAGGTGCAAGATGATGAAATCCATATTGGGCAGGTGAAGGAACTGCCTTTGCTTAAAAACCTTATATCTCACAGCAGTCAATAACTCTCATAACAGCTCTGAAGACATAGCTTGCAGGGTCCTCTCAAGGGACATTCTAGTTATAAGAATTACTACACTCAGGGAAGTCCAAAGCATGGCATTCCCACCAGGTATTTACAGTTCATTTGTAGTCCCCCTTTTCTGGCCCTCCCCAGCTCCCCCCCACCCCCCTCCCCGCCCCATCCAAATGCAATCTACCAATGAGGGTCATTTTTACCATATGCAATGTTGCCTAGTAACATAGTTGACACATACCATCTTTATCTGTTTCCAGGGAAACCAAGCTAAGAAGTTAACCAAAGGTCAGATTCTCATGCAAAAAGGGAATGGGTTTTGTTAACTCTTTGCCCACACCGTCTAGATAGTTACTTAAAACATAGCCTGAGAAACCTATCCAATGTCCCTGTGAGGAGCTCATTCTCATACCCCATACCTGCCACAAATATTTTCCAAAGTGGAATACCATAGGCATGGCCCTGTCCACTCTTCTACACCTTCTCTCCAACAACCAAGAGTCAGGCTCAGTGATCTGTGACACCATGTCTGCCTTAACATTGCGCCCCCATTTCCAATCTCATTCTTCAAAGTCTCATCCTTCAAAGCACAAACATAATGAGCTGAATCTAAGAGAACTTACTGTTCAGAGAGTGGGAGTGAATTCCAAGCACAGTTGAATGGTATCAGATGCACCTAAGAGGGAAGCACAGAGAAGTCTTGACTTCTCTGATTTTAATTATTAATGATGATAATCATATTTACGATAAGTTGTTCAATAGATTTTTTTTTTGACCAGTGGAAACTGCTAAATTCTCAGATCATTTTACCTTTTAAGCAGTCACAAGATGGTAGAGTATGGTTAGTACCAACTTGCCTTAGTAAAAGGGTTAAGTACTCCATTTATTTCCATATCAAATGAAAATAGTTGTTATTTATTAAATTATTACTGTGTGCCAGGGACTGTATAAAGTACTTTATTCACACTCTCTTATTTAATCATCACATATTACTAACACCACTTCTCAGGAGATACAAAAGCTCAGAGAAATTACAAGACTTGCCCAAGGTCACTCAACTGTATATGGCAGAACCAGGAGTTAGGTCAGATTTAGTGTTAGTCAAAATTCCATATTATGCATTCTGTGATATCTTCATGGAGATGGCTTATAAATTATGCATTATATTCATAAAGCCAATCTGTAAATGCAGTGGAAACACATTGCTTTTTAAAAATACCTCCTTTTATCCAGAAAGAAAGGTGGGAAAGGAAGGAAGGAAGGAAGGAAGGAAGGAAGGAAGGAAGGAAGGAAGGAAGGAGGAAAGGAAGGACAAAAAGGACTTTATTGAAATAGGAGAGAGTTAAGTTTAGGTGAAAATATATGTGAGACAAAGGGAAATCCTCATTTTATTTGAATTTCTTTTTTCTCCTCTATTTATTTTATAGTATTACCTATTCGGAAATGGAGCTTACAATATAAATGACCAAAAAGGCAAAAAGTACAAAGAAGAGTAAAGAAAAAGAGAACATAGCATGCAGATTCTGAAGTCACCATTCTGCAGCTAGTCCTGTCAGAATACCTTTAAAGAATTACAATTACAATTCATTATCTATCTTGAAGATATGCTAAATAACATAAGAACCGTTCCAAATCTATAAAATCCTACTGAGATATTAGAAGCACTACTAGTTCATTATAGTGGCAGGTTTAATAAATTTTCCAAAAATTTTCAGCTATATGTTTTGTCTACTTATAATGTACTTAAATATGTATTCCTGCCAAAAAGAAAAATTAAACTAAATTCTTTCATTATGGCTAACACATTCCCATTTTGTTCTGATTAATTCACAGATCTATACAATGAAAGAATTTATAATTGGCAAGAAAAAGTCTAAATTGGGCAGTTTAATTGTCAAATAAATTTTAGAACTTGCATGGGCAGTGGGGAGAAATATAGACATGTTGGCATTTTGAACCCATAAAGGAGTATTTTCTTATTAGTCATGCCAATGTAAGAGAAGGAAAAAAAACAAAAAAGAAAGACTTTGGTCTGTCAGATAAAATAACTCTTTCTTTAAGAACTTTGAAGAAATCTATTCAATCATATAATTTTTCAATGAAGATAAATGTAATAAAATTTTATAATTCACTTTATTCCTTTCAGCTTCTCTTAAGACACTACCTTAGAAAATAGTTGCATAAATAAATGACCAACATGTGTAAAAACTAAACTATTTTTATTTAAAATAATTTTCTTCCTGCCTGATTTAGAGTACAAAATATTAGTTTTAAAGGAAATGCAAGATGGATTTCATAAGAATGGTTTCATTCTCCAAAACTTTACCTATTGAGGACATCAAATGAAAATAGGAAATGAAAATTTATCTACTTACTTTGTTTTTTTCAGTCGTGTAATTTTACAATGCATTTTGATTCTTAAACATTTTTTATTCCTTGATCCAGACTTGTTTTCTATTAACTTACTCACCCACGAAGTAAAGTTTAAATAACACTAATTGCAGTGTATGTGAGAGTTAGCAGCCTTTCAAAAGTGCGACTACCTTATTAGGACACCGGGTCTGGAATGCTGGGATAGCTAGAATGTGTACTGACTGTTCAAACAGAACAGGGAGCATGGAGGTAGCACAAAGTAGATAGAAACCCTGAAAGGTTCCAGCTACTCCAGCTACTCCAAACTATCCCACCTTTCACTTTCATATTTTCTACTACAGACTAGGAAGACTAAACCCACTCCTCATTCATACCTTAGCATGATGTCTTTTAACTAATTAATCTTTCCTGATAACTTGATGGAGATCATCAAAAGGAATGAAAGGAAGAAAAGTTAATATCTATCGAATGTTTACTACATGCCAAGAGGTAGGCGAGGCATTTTATTTGTTATAAATTATCTAGTGACTCCTCAAACATACCTATAAAGTATGTTAAATTAATTAAAGCTTAATTAAACCTATTAAAAGGTGAGGAAACTGAGGCTCAGAGAATGAGGTGATTTGCCCAAGATTTCTTATCATAAGATGCCAGAATAAGGATTTGAGGCAAAACTTCTTGGAGTTTCAGTTGGAAGGTGAGTAGGTTGAGTATCAAGAAATTGAAAGGAAATTTCGACCAGGAACATTTGAGGGGAAAGCATTCTTTGATTAGCTCAACAACTGTCTGATTAGCTATTAAATGCCAGCCCTGTGCTCGACACCAGGAGAAACAGGAGTGAACAATAACTACATGGACACTATACTCTTGTCAGTTAAGACCGAATAACCAGTAGCAATGTGGTAGACTAGGAGAGAGCAATGTGAAAAGGGAAGGAAGAGGTACCAAAGGCAAACTTTGCTAAATATCTATTGAGAGCCGCCACTTAAACATTCACTCCTCCTGTTGTAAGGGTCTAAGCTCTTTCCCAAGAGTAAAACCTAACAAATTCATTGTTGGAAAGTAGGGGCTATGATTCTGGGGACTAAATATTTAAGAAAAGCTTTAGTCTAGGCCTCTGAAGTAGAAGTCCTATAATCATCCTGATTGATCTGAAGGCCATTGATGTTGGGCGTCATGATCTAGATTCCATTTCTCCATCATATATCTCTCTACACAGACTCTGGCACTTAGAAGATACTTAACAAATAATTGTGGGAGGAAGGCAGGGAGGAAATAATTGTGGGAGGGAAAGAGGAAAGAAGGAAAAGAAAAGGAAGGAGCAGTTCTTCCTGGACCTGTGCTCAGGTTGTACTTGTCCTCTCCAGGGACCCCAATGCAAATCCAGGGGCTGAGATTGTCCTGTATATTAACAATGTTCTAAGTAGCTTAGAGCTGCACGATCATATAAGTTCACCCCTTTAGAGGCATTAGTCTTTTTATTTGAACGTAAAGTGTATCCTAGAAAATTTGAGATGAAAAACAGGAATGTATTAGAGGTAGCCTACCATTCATAGTTCTCAAACTAGAACATTTTGCTGACAAAGAGAAATGTATTTTTAAGTCTGAGTTCTTAAAAGAAAATTTTGTCCTAGTCTTCTAGCTAGTCTATTTCTGACAGCTCCCCGGCTATGAACACAACACATTCTTGCAATTCATCACTTCCCTTGGCTCAAGCCAGCCTTGAAAATGGGTGGCAACATATGCTTCTCATTACCTCTGCCTCTGCCTCACCTGGGCCCAGCAGAACCCTCTCTCCTGCCCCCTGCCTGTCCCTTTCTCTGCTCCTCCTCATTCCCAAATGAGACCCTTAACCCCTGCAAGCCTTTCTTACCAAGCAACGCTGCCTGCTGGAATGGCAGGAGGCTAGCGAAGGAAGAGAAAGAAATAGTCCAGTTCTTTAGAAAGTAAATTCTGCAGTTTAACAGCCTTTCATTTAGAAATAAAACCTAGAAAAAGAGAAAGCCAAGGGCAAAACCAAAAACAAAAACAGAAATGAAAAAGAAAAAAAGAAGAAGTTTGCTAACTGGAAAGATAGAAAATCGAAAAATAGAGAAGGGGCAGTGAAAGGTTAAGAGGGGGAAATTCCCATCATTACATCACTTTGGCAGCCAAGTGCTTCTTTAGGCCACCAGTTTCTGTCCTGATTTATCTTCTAGGCTCTACGAGGAAGTGTTACCCAACTGGAGGGCACTTTCTGTTTAACTTGGTTATCTGAGTGACAAAATATTTTTTCCATTTGGTGAATTCTGGTTCCCTCTGTGACCTGGTACATAAATTAAAACTTACACTGAGGCCCAGATTTTTAGATCAACCTAAAAAAGACTTCCCACACACACCGAATTCTCTCGTTTTCTCTCTTGAATACTAGATTTGATTAGCACTTTCAATCCTTGGCTTACTTTCCAAAGTAATCAAGAAGGCAAGTTCTCTCAGTATACCTTTGCAATAAAACTTGACAACTCCGATCCTGACTTTTTCATGCCACGGGACTTAAGAGACAAGTTGGTGGGCATCTTTTTTGAAACTGGTTATTAATGGCAAAAAAGGAATGTGCAAAGGGCAAAGCCATAGCCTTTGCTGGTATAAAGAGAGAATCATAGAAATCTGAGTTTGAAAGGAACCTTAGAGATTCCCTAATCCACACCCTTTATTAAGTGGAGGCTAAGCAGTGACGTCCTACTGTCATACAGGGAGAAAATGGCAGGATGAGGATTCCCCTAAGGGTCCTCAGCCCTAGTCCTGTTCTCTTTTCCATGGTATACAAGCACCAGACCCTCCCACAAGTCTCTTTGTGCCAACATCGGAGACAGAGTTCTGCAATCTGTGTATCTAGAATGGCGTTTTGTTCTGGGTCCAACAGTTAATACAGAAATTGCTGAACAAAAATGACTGCTCAATATTGGTGACCCGTGATATCCATATGACCAACAGAAACCCTCCAAAAACAGAACGACCTCTGAGAAAATTAGAAAAAGGCTCTCTTTCCTCAGTATATCTAGATCCCCACCTTTCCACCTCCACCCTAGGTACAAGGCTTAGCAAAGTACAGGGTGGAGATATTTTAGCCCCCGCTTGCTACCTCACTCGGGTGCTTTTATGTGGGCAAAACTTCCATGACCATGTACAGTGGTCCTGACCAGAGCATATTCTTGGATCAAGAGAATCACACCAGATACACCACACCCCTAACTCACAGAAAGGCGTCCTGATGTTCTCATCTGAAACAAGAACCATCTTATTGTAGTGGATGAAGCAAGAAAAAAAATCTCATCTTCAAGGATTTGA
This sequence comes from Cynopterus sphinx, assembly GCA_030015415.1. Classification (NCBI taxonomy): domain Eukaryota; kingdom Metazoa; phylum Chordata; class Mammalia; order Chiroptera; family Pteropodidae; genus Cynopterus; species Cynopterus sphinx. Next base: position 88,235,850 of record CM057383.1, read on the forward strand.
ACAGCTTTTTCTTTTTTCTTAACACTTCTCATTTCCAAAGAACTGAGCCAGATTCAACTCTGAACAAAATTGTGCAGTCAGGCACACATGCCAGGAGACCTCTTTTTCTCTTGATTCGTGTCTTCTCAGCAGCCAGATGTTTGTTCTTCCTCCTAGCTACCTGCCCTAGTACTCCCTCCTGGCTTCCAGTCACAATCCTTGCTAAGATGTTAGCTGATAATGGCCTCATACATTCATCAAGAAGTGTTTATTGAAAACTTACTGTGTGCCAATATTAAGGTTTCAACTTTTCCTAGGAGATTAATGTTTTAGTAGAAATTCCCAAGCCTGCTGCATAATATACACTCAATAAATAGATGATAAAAGGAGAAGAGGAGAGGGTGTGAGATCTTTTCTAGTCAAAGAATGATGAAATTCAGGAATCAAATCACACAGTGGCCAGGGAAGGGGAACAGGGGCAAGGGACCTTTACGGTCACCCTGTGCCTCATAGCAGATAGGCCTTCTGTTCTGTTCCTTGTTCTTCAAAATGCTCAGGACATCAGCGCAACCACATGGGAAACTGCAGTAAACACCTCTGCTTGAGGTCCTAAATTCTTCTAGGCACACCTTCCTCCTTCTCAGCCAGATACACCAGCTCTTTTAGGCCTTGGATATTTCGGCTCCTGTTTCGTCCCCACAGCTTGGTTTCTGTGGGTTATCTAGCCCTTGATTAACAGCACAGCCTTGGCTTTTGCCTTCACACTAGTTCAAGGCAAGGCACGAGTTCCAGGACTCCTCTCTGGCTCTAAGTACTCCACACCTACCTTTGCTCCCCGGCTGCCAGGCCTTGGCCCCCTACTCGCCTCACCAACACAGCTGTTTATCTCTGTCTACTTATTTTAAGTCCATAAGGGCAGGAGGAGAGGCATAGTTACTAAAATCACTTACAGAATCCTTTCCTTGAGTGCTTCTGCTGGAAGTCTTTTTTCAGTTTTCCTCCTATTAGAGACGTTTACATGTCTTCCTACTCCTTTTAACTAGGAGTTCCTAGAAAGAAAACACTCTGCCTTCATCACCTCTGTAACATCATTATTCCTCATACGTAATATTTGCTCATAAAATATTTTTCCTTTTTTGAATTATTCAACCAGTTATTCTATTGTCTCATTTAGTTTTAGTTGTTGTTTTAATCAGAGGAAATTAACAGAGATTTCTCACTGACTCTGGTCTTCCTATGATGGGAAAATTTTTATATTAAATGCAAATTACTTTGCCATCTGTGTGCATCTTAAGTTCTGGGATATTTTCCCTTTATATGGTGAATCCAGGTTTCCCACCAATGACCACTAAAGTACATTTGGCAACCCTCACTGCTCTTTCTCCATAACCTAGATGGCAAAGTTTTCTTCTTGTTTTCACTTGAGGATTTTTATAAGGCTTCTTTATGTTATTTCTGTTTTGGGAGTGCTTTTCTGTTCCTTGACAGAGAGGTTGGACTTTCTGCTTGGACCTCTCTGTCTGTACTCTCTAGTCACTGTGCTGATTCTGTAAGAGGAAGCCTGTTTTTCTAGTTAGAACCCAAGTCCATTTGCTAATGTGTCTGATCTTTCTGCTTATAAAATGATATCAGCCTTAGTTCTTGCTCCTTCTCTCCTTAGGTTGATATGTAAGTAGAGTAATAAATGAGGTGATCTAAGAAAAAGATGGTTTTCATCATGTGTTCCCCAGTGAGCATAGTCCCAAATTAAAGGCTATACCTGAATTTTGGACTGTTAAGAATTGACTAGTGGTCAATAGATTAGTAAGGGTTTGATTATGTTCTGTAACATTGGGTAAATGAGATGAAAAAAAAGTTTCACAGAGACGCAAGCCTTAGTTAAGTATAAAAAGCTGGGATGGGAGTCAATGGTGAAGGACTCTGATTTTTAGGCTAAAGGTTTTGGACTTTATCCAGTAGAGAGCCACACTGGGATTTAACAAAGGAGTGACATGATTAGAAATGAGTTTAAGAAAGGTCGTTCTGACTTCAGTGTGGAAGACCAGTGAGGATCCAAAGTGAGTTTAGGAGGCTAATGCAGTAGTCCATGTGAGAAAAGCGAGGGGCCCAGATCAAGGAAAGCAGTGGAAACTGAGAGGAGGAAGGATAGGTTTGACAGACTTTTCAAGAAAAAAAAGTACGAGTCTTCCACTAGTACTCCTTTGCCGCTTTCTCCGGCTACTTGGGCCTCCTTTCTGTTTCTCCCACTTCAGGTGTATGCTTACCTTGTGGATCTTCTCACTCACTACCACTCTTCCCCCCAGATCAGCATGGCTCCCTACCTTAAATTCTTTAAGTCATTTTTCCACCAGTACTGACCACTTGTTTGAATATCCCCTTTCTTAATGAGCCCTTCCCTGGTCAAATATTTTAAAATTCATACCCCCACCAAAAGACATGTATCAGAATGTTCATAGCAGCAATATTTACAGTGGCCAACAACTCAAAAATATCCAAACGACCATCAACAATTGAAAGGATAAAATGTAATATAGTCACACACTGGAATACATCGTACAGAAATTGGAATGAACGAGTAATCTACAGCCATGTATGCAATAACATGGGTGAATCTCATAAACACAATGCTGAAGGAAAAGCAGCCTGATTAAAAAATACATAATAAACAATTCTACTTATATAAAAGTACAAAAAAAACAGTCAACACTGACCTCTGTTATTCGAAATAAGGATAATGTTTACCTCTTGTAGGGGAGTTAGTTACTACAAAAGTGTCAGGAATGCTTCTAGGCTCCCTGTAGTGTTCTTTTTTTTTTTTTGTCCTGCATGCTGATTATATGGGGTTTATTCAGTGTGTGAAAATTCAGAATGGTACATTAATGACATGTACTTTTCTCTGCGTGGATTATACTTAAATAAACATTTTGAAAATGCAACCCCCCTCCTGAATCTACTCATCTCCCTTAGTCCACTTTTTTCATTAGTATGTACCACTTTCTATTATATTCTTTAATTATAATGTCCATCACATTCTTTCCCTCATTATGTTCTGTAACATTGGGTAAATGTTACACTCATTAGAGTGTAAGCTCCATGAATGCAGGGATTTTTATGTTTTTTTCACTGCTGAATCTATATCACCTTGAAGTGTACTTGGCTCATAATAGATGATAGAATGAATGGATGAACATTCGATTCAGAAAAACATGAGTAGAATAGGCCAGACTCAAAGGTGCAAGTGGAACTCTGGTTTGAAGACCAATGTTGCTTTGGCAGTTTCTTCTTCCCAGGTGTGTGGAAGGCTGCTAAGCCCATCTCTTTTCCATGCCTGTCTCAAGGCTACTTCCCAAGTCTACTTCTGGACCTTCAAGTAAGCCCTTTTTATTATCTTAGACATTTCTCCCATTTGCCCCATGTCAGAAACCTTCCCATCTTCAAAGCCAAGATCAAATGTCACCTTCTTGATAAAGCCTATTTTTCTAGCAACTTGAACTTAAACTCTTTTACCTCATTTTATATTTTCTATGATACTCCTACAGAATTGTTCTCAGTCATTCATACATTTACTCGATGATAATTACTGAGTGCCTATTAAGTGGCAGGTACTTAAAGTGCTGAAAATATAAGGATGAATAAAACAAATGTGTCTCTAGTGAGACTTTATTCCAGTAAGGTAGACTGACAATAAATTAATAAATAAATGTATATGTAAAATTATTTGGGGTGCTTAAAAAAATAAACAAGATAAAGACTTAGAGAGTGATGGGGTTCTATTTTAGATAAGTTACGAGAGAAGATTTCTCCATATTGGCAAGACTGGATGAGAGACCCAGATGAAGTAAGGAAGTAAAAAAAAAAACAAAAAACACCCCTCTAATTCATCATTTTCTAATGTCTGTTTTCCCTATGGAATACATTTGTACATTAATAATGCACAAAACACTAGAATTCAATAGAATTCAGTTTGGAATATGTTTCTCAGATTCTTTTGTTTTATATTAAATTCCCAACATTTACCTGTTTCATAATTTCACAAATAAAATGATACCAGAATATTGCAATATTATTCTAATTACCATATAAGAACATGGATTGTCAACATTCTCTTTACTGTATTAATACAATCCGTATTATCACAGCCCTGCCCTACCAAATTTTAATCTACATCTAGCAATCTTCTTCACACTGTTAACCAAATTGTCCTTTGGGGTATTTGGCCACCATCAGGATTGGGAGTTAAAATATCAAGCGGCAAGTTTGTAAGTCTTGAAATAAACAAATAGCAGTCAAGGACATAGAAATAAGGTTCAGAATGCCCCGTGAAAGAGAAGTCCTGAATAGTAAGATGCATCCAGGTTCTGAGGATGAACTGTCTTTGCATACAGCTCCTTCTGGGAGAAAACAGCCAGGGAATTGCCAGTTCTGTGGATTTTTGGTCTCTTCCCCTTTGCATGTCCTCTGTGAATTGGCCTGCACTGGATGACTGGTGACAGTCTTAAAACTCACAAGTTGTAGTATAAGTCTATGTTTCTTTGCCCCCTGATTGCAGACCTCTTTAAGTATTAATTTTCCAGGGTCACCAGCCAGCTGCAGATACATCCTTCAGTATCAAGGCTAAATCTGCAAGCTGCTATCGAATAAAGTTCTAGCTCTTACAATTGCATATGAGTGTGTCTCAAAATGTGTGTGCATGTGTCTGTGTGTGTGTGTGTGTGTGAGAGAGAGAGAGAGAGAGAGAGAGAGAGAGAGAGAGAGAGAGAGAGAGGCAGAAACAGAGAGACAGAGATCAAAAAAGAACACCTGGACTTTTGGACAATGTTAGCCAAGACTCATAGCCACTGGTCATTTTTAAAAGAAGAAAAAGAGCATTTATTCGTATTTTATTGTGGGTGTGGCATTCAGTTTTACAGATTTGAAAGCAGCAGGGAAACTGCAAAGCCAGTGTTTCTTCGGAGGCACTAGTTGCTGGGAAGAAAAACAAGCCCAAGTTTTGCTTGTGGGCAGCAACATCCCAGAATGCATCTGGAGATTGGGCAGAAAATGAGCCCTGGCAGAAGCCCAGGCGCACTGGCTCCCAGCACAGCTCAGGAACAACCCAGGCCGTGTTCTCAGACTCAGATTGAATCTCCAAGATGGATCAGGTTCAAAATTATCTGCTCAGCTTTCACTTATCTAAGATGGCGCTCCAAGTCTAGGATGACAGTCTTCTGAACTGGGAATGGGGGCTAGAGGGAGCAAACCCTCTGGCGTTTGTCAGTACCACAAGAGGTGTTCTACCTGGTTTAAATCAGAGCAGCACTATGTTAGAAATGTACTGCTATTCCTAGAAAATTCAGGTCAGTAAAAATGACTTGGGGTTAATGAGTTTCAGGCTTTTAAATCATAGCAGCTTCACTCCAGTTATTTTTACAAGGAAGCATCCTGGTGAAATCTTCGATTTGAAATAGGTGATTCGACATATTCTTGAATCTTGAGCTCTCCCTAATCATTGGCCAAATAAGAGGTAATGCTAGACCTAAGAATCACAGTTTACCTCTATCTATCATCTTGTCATGTGCACCTAAAATTGTGTCTTTCATGCCTGGTGATCTTTCACCCTTCACTGCAGCTATGACTGTTTTGGTGACCAGGCCAGTCCCAGGGCCTGAGTCAGGGATGGCTAGTGTGTGTTTTTTTTCTACCATGTTTCTGCACAGAATAATGCTAAAAATGTTTAAGACAAGTGAATGCTAAATCACTCCTAGTTGTGAGAGCGAAAAAAGCTCTCCAAGGTGAACTTTAAACCTCAGGCACACCATCTTGTTTCCATGATCCTGTAGTAGAGACAAAATCATCTCAAGCCCCACTCTTTGTACTTGTCTGACTGTATATGATGTTACTGTGGTGGCTGTAAGCCACTCATCAGATGAGGAATTTTCTGTCATCTTCTTCCTTTACTACAATAGTACTACATGTGCAGCATCTCAGAGAAATAGCTATATTTCCTCGAAATTCCAATTTAGTTAGATATAATATCATAGTAAAGTCAAATAATTACTATACTTATTCAGTATTTTTTCATATATTCCATATTTTGAAGCTTCATTGTGTGCCAGGCATACTTTTAGAACTTTTTCGTGTTTTGCACACTGAGAAGTATTATTATAATCTTCAGTTCACAGATGCCAAACCTATAGAAAGGAGAGGTTATGAGACTTGCACACGGTCACGTGGCTGCAGCCAGGACTAGACCCCAGGTCTTCTCTTTCAAAGTTTGTCCATCCGCCACTCATCTCTGCATGTGTGAGACAGTGTTTGACTTCAGGAAACAGAAATCTCCTCAACCTCTCTTTAGTAAAAAGAGTTTTCCTGGATGGATACAGTAGAGTCTGAGAGAACCCAGAGATGGGAGAGTACTGAGGTTCGAGAAACTGAATAAGTCTCAGTAATCATTGTCTCTGTCTCTGTATTTCTCCCTTTCTGAGATCTCATGGTCTCTTACCTCATTCTTCCCTCTACACAAGGATCTTAGTTTCTTTTGCAGTAACTTCAGCCTGCATGGGGCATTGGGTTACCATAAAGTCAGTTCTTATTACAATGACATCACAGGTTCAGGAGCCATCAACTGATAGGCTCAGCCTCCTCATCGTCCTTAGAATCCATAATCTTAAAAAACAGGCATTTGATTGACCTAGGCAATGCAGACTGTTCCAAAAGAAAGTGTCATAAGAAAATAATGGGCATGTCTAAAACATGCCACTTTTTGAAAATATCCTGTTTCAAATTTTTAAAATATGAATTATTTATACTTCATAAATAATAGCATTCTTTCAGTCCAGTTCTGTTTATTCTTCACATCCCTCCCACTAATGATGGTAAGCTTATCATTTCTTGACTTATCTCACTCTTGCTTTGATTGCCTCCTTACAGGCTAGCACATAATTCTAACAGTAGTTATGACAACTCTTTTTCTTTTTTAGCAATTAAATTCCAACTCCACTTCCTCTAGATAGCTTTCCATATTACCCAATGATGGCATGAGTCTGTCCTTCATTCCAGCCCCTTTGCCTGTGAAGGTGCTCAGGTCATTCAAAAAGCAGAGGTTCTTTTAATCTTTTAAATTGCACTGCCCAGTTGCTCCAGTATGGTCCCCCTTATGATCCAGGGCACGTATTCAAAGGCATGTGTTCAGAATGATCGGAGTGCAGGGCAAAAGCAACTGACTCTATATGATCAAACGAATGACTTCAATCCCCTGATATACCAGCTAGACAAACATCTGAACTCAAATTCACAGAGGATGGTCACAGTGGATGGTCTGAGGCTGGTATTGAGGAATAGCACCTGTTTATCCCTTAAACTATGTCTTTAAAATTTTTCATCATGCCTAAACTATTAAGAATACTCAATAAAGTACCAAGAATAATTTTAACATAAGGAATTCTGGGCAGAAGTTGAAAAGTTCTGGGACTTTTCTTATTACTTTTCTACTTCCACAAAGCCTTTATCCATTAAATGAGAAGGAGGTTTATGGTAAACTGATGAAATCACTTTTAATTAAATGGTTTAATAAATAACAAACGCTTTTATCAAAGTTTTAAACCAGAAGAAATTACAAACAAACATATACACAGAACATCAAAGTATTTGACCAACTGCCCTAGCTGGCTATTTGTGCTGTTTTAGAAGCCACGAAAGAACAGGGAGATGGAGGTCAGAGTCTGGGCTTCCTGATCCAGTGTGTTAGTCATCACATACATAGTATAAAACCCTGGCTTTACAAGTATTCATTATGTTCTATGTATCCTTATGAGACCTATTCCCACAGGCCATCTAGAGGACTAGGATGTTTGGGATGTTGAACCTATTTAACTGGAATTATAACAATTAAAACCTTATAAAATTATTCAAATAAAATAGATTCAATGCTTCCACTTAGTCTACTTTAAGAAAAAATAGCTATAAGGCGCATTATTCTTTCCCTAAAGAGATTAAAATTTAGGGATTGGCCAACAGTAGGGGGAGATAAGAAGAAAAGAGAAGAAAAGATTTGCCTTAAAATCCTTTATAAAGTGTTTTTATTTTCATGCTTAACAAACGAAGCCTTCATGCCTTCATCGTTTTGCTTCTGGGAACTGTTTCAAGCCTAAGAAACACAATTGGAAACCTGCCGTGTTGCAGCCCATCCCCAGTTAGTCATTCCAACTGGATCCAAATCAAGTATCTCTGATCCAAGAGTTCTCCGAAAAAGGCTCATGATAAGAGATGAAACCTAGCCAATACAACCTGGAGGGCTGCAATTCACCCTCTGCCACCAGGTTTTCCAAGAAGTGGCCCAGGGTACATACACCCTCTTCTTCAATGAGCTTTCTCACCAGACTACTGCTTTACCCCACAGCAGTCAATTTCTCCACTTATACACCACCTTTAAAAAATTATTTATATATATATATATATATATATATATATATATATATACACACACACACACACACACACACACACACACACACACACACACACATATATATAAAATCATAACCCCCTAGAGTCTTTCATTCAATATTTATTCAAAAAGCATTTCTTGAGCATTTACAGTGTGCCAAGCCCAGTCCCAGACTATGTGTGCACAATCCCTGTCTCGAAAGAGCTCACAGTCTTTAAGGACTCAGATCTGCACCTATTACCTAAGTACAGATTAATTTGTTTATTAAACACTTTTATGAAGCTCCTGCTAGGCATATTAATGGGTAGTATGGTAGATACAAGTAGAGCCTGGTCCTTTACTTCCTGGCACTTACAATCTAGAGAAGATGAGACACGGAGAAAGAACCACAATATAAGTTATAGGTACATGGTAGGCGTTGTAGAAATGGTTAATAGATATAATTGTCCCCAGGGAAAATAAAGTTTTGGAAGCAAGCTTGGATACAAAGTAAAGGTGAGAAGTGCCAGAAAAGGAATTTGAATTAATTATGAACAGCAGCCATCTTGGGAGGTCATAGTGGTATATTTCTTGCCATTAAAAAAAAAATTTAAAGCAATATATATTAATTTTTTTTACTTTAAAAGTAAACTAAACTTGTACACAATTTTGAAGGGGACTTTTTCCGATTTTAAAAATTAAGTTATAGTTCACATACTAAAAAATTCACCATTTTAGTGCATAGTTTCCCATGTTTTGACAAATTCATAGTCATTTAACTACAACTGCAATCTATTAATAAGACATTTTCATCATCCCAGAAGTTCCCCTGTGTTCCTTTCTACTCAGCTCTTTCCTCCACCTCCGTCCTGGCAAGCCCTGGTCTGTTCTATGTCCTTATGGTATTGTTATATAGAATGCTGTATAAATGAAATCAGACAGTGTGCAGCTTTTTGCATCTGGATTCTTTCACTTAGCCAAGTGCACTTGAGATTCACCCAGAGTAGTTGTATGTATCAATAATTCATTTCTTTTCAATGTTGCATTACATTGTGTGAATGTATCACAGTTTATCCATTCACCAGATGAGGGACATTTTGATTGTTTTTTGGTTATTACCAACTTGTTTTTGGTGAGAACATAAATTTTCATTTAACTTGAGTAAATATTTAGTGGGATTATTGGATCATATGGTAAGTGTATACTTAACTTTATAAGAATCTGCCAAACTTTTTTCCAAAAGTTTTCAAAAATGGCTACACCATTTTACTTTTTTTGCCCTCAGTATTGAAGTGTTCTAGTTGGTTCACATTCTAGCCAGGACTTGCAGTCATTCTTAATCTGAGGAAATTTAAGACTGTGGAATCATTTTCAGGTGGAGAGATAGCATCTCTCCCATCGTAGCCTTTTGGTATGCAAAGAGGTATGCAGTTTCACATATAAATCAAGCACCTGGAATTTATATTAAACACTTTCCTGTTATTAAATACGAAGTATGCCACGCACTGTGGGCATGCACAAAATAATAAAACTGAATCCTTTTATGCAAGGAATCTTTATTCTACATTTCCCCAAGCTGTTTTCTGAGAAAAACTCTGTGAACTGTTTTGGTTATCAAATATGTGAAAGAACTCTCCTTTCTGGAAATTAACAGTTCACCTTAGCATATCAACAACTCTAAGATGTGTTGCAGTAAAGAAATTGGTTTAGTTTGTTTTACTCACAGTCTCCCAAACTTACATAGCTGTGGAATTTTTATCAATAGAATTTTTAAATTTCATGAACCTATTTCTCTTTAGCATAGTTTGAAAATACTAGTTTATAGTGTTATTAGAGAGAAAACACACATACACAACTACTAAATGGGGACATTAATACCTACTTGACAGGGTCTTATGATGAGCGAGATTAGGCCTTCTTTTACAAGGCCTAATATGTGGTCAAAGTCCATTAAAATATAAATTAAATTTGGAACAAAGAGAGAGAAAACATTATAAAATGTAATATAAAAGGTTTACCAATGTTTTGAGCACTTATTCATACCAGGCACTCATGGTAATCTTTAGGAAATATAGGTGCTCTATTGCCCCCAGGTCACATAATAAGTAAGGGTCCAATCCAGAATTCAAACCCAGATGTGGATTACTCGTAAGCAAATGTATAACCTTTGGGTATACTTCCTCTCTCAAGACTAGAAGTGCTCTAGGGCTTCAGAAGAGGGAAGGAGAGAACACATGAACCTTTCTTCTTCCACCTTTACATCAAGGATGGGATTCAGTGTCTCATTCTGAGATTTTTAGAGTCATTGGCACCATTCCTTTGGGGTCGTGGTGCATCCTTGGGTTCCTGGCTTTATGTTAGCACCAGTGAAGCAGTGAAATTGCCCTTGCAAGTTTTTCTGCCTGTGATTCTGGCTTGAAGTGGAGTCCTGGCAGTCCTCTGGGGTCAGCCATCCTCACCTGCTCTGGAACTGGGCTGCCATGGAGCACTCAGTGGGACCTGAATGATCTGTCTCCTTCATCTATAGAGCTTGAGTTTTCAGCTATCTTGGCAGATGGAAATTCAGCAGTAATTCTACGTGTAGGTATGCCATGATGTAGAAACGTAATTCTGTTTCCCGCTTGGATGAACAGAGTTCACAGAAACATTTAAGAAATATTCTAGTCTTTTCCCATGAATTCATAAGGTCTTTACTCTCATATGACAATTTTCCTTATATTTTTTAATCTATTTCTGTACTCTGTTCTATTGTTGATCTTTCTAAAAGCCACTCAATTGTTTAAATTACAATGGTTTATAAGTCATCACATACCTGGTAGGGTAATTCCCCTATTTTATCTTTCTTTTTTTTATTCCAGAAATATGGTAGTTATTTTTGAACTTGTAACCTTCCATATGAATTTTAGAGTGATTATATAAAAAGCAGTTAGCAGTGGAATAGCTTTTCCAAACATAATATTTTGTCGTCTGCCAACATACAAAATGAATAAAAATACATGTTCTACTTCATGTGGGATGGAGTATCTGGATGTGACCTTTAAACTCTTCTTTCAGCCCCTGAAAACTTTCATTCACCAAACTTCTAAGGTAATTACTGAACATAGAAAGTAAGAGTTGTAAGCCGTGAATGACTAATGGTAGGAATTTCCAGCCCAGGGAGAGAACAAGGTCAGAGGAGAAAATGGGAGAAGAGATTAGGGTGATACTTATTAACCCAGACCATTTTTGAGAATTTTCCCTAGTACTATTCTTAACCTATATCCAGTAATTGGAAAACCACATTATCTAAGTAATCCTCTACAAAGATTGTTACAAGAGAGGATAGTTTTGCCTTAATTGACTCATTTCAGAAACTGGAAAAAAATTGGTCTCCCACAAAGGTAAGGAATCCCTCTGAGAAGCCAAACAACTAGAAACCTAGAGATTGTCTTTGGAAGACAGGCTAGTAGAATTTTTACCTTGCAAAAACCTCTCAGATTACATAGTCCATCCCTGTCAGGGAAATATTACTGCACAAACAAGATGAACATCAGTTCAAAGGTAATTTCCCAAAATAGTCTCATGTGGAACAAACTGAAAATCCACAGTCCTTCAAGACAGATTTTTTTCTTCATTTCATGATCTTTAAAAAATTGTTTCACTCTTCACTTCCCTAACAGATGTTGTAAATTTCAGAAACAGGCAGGGACTTTTGGACTGAAATGAAAAATTGGTCCACTTAAAAATGTAAAATTTAGTTCAAAATGTTTAAGATCTAATAAGCGGGGACTGGAATGAGTATACTTTTGATTTTGAGGATTTTCTTTCTATATTATTTAGATGCCATAAATTGAGCAAAGAGCAACACTGCACTGAATGTAATGAATAATAATTTTATAACCATTTTTTTAAAAAAACTTCCCATGTGTTGGGAATATATGAAAATTGGATACCACTATTGATAAGATCTAGAAAATTATTATGTGTTTAAGGAAGTACTGGTTTATTAAAGGATGTAGCAATTCTTCAAAGTCTGGGCATGTGTGATATTTTACTTTGCCTTTTTTTTAAAACACATAATTCTTTATTGCTCCTTTCTCCATTCTGATTCTATTTTCTATTTATCAAAACTTTGCTGATTTTTTATTTTATTTTTAATCATAAAAAAAATCTTATCAAATACATAGTTTTTTATTTTCTCATGCTACGAACATTTAATGAGAGCCTATTATGTGCCACTTTGTTGAACACGTCCCTTCTTTCCCTTACTGAGAATGAATATTGGAGTAACCTAAGGCACATATAGGCTCTCATGGAGTTTAAAGTTTATAGGAGATGATAGACAATTAAGTCAATAGAAAAGAAAGTATGAAGAGTGTCATGATCAGAGAATTTAGGGGATGCTGTTAGTAGACCAAACCTAACCTTGGGGTCAGGAAGCCCCCCACCAGAGGAAGTGGTATTTAAACTACCTCTGAAGGATGAAGAGGAATTAGTCAAGACAGAAAAGAGGATAATTGGTAAAATGTTTATAAGACAGAGAGGAAGAGTTTTCAGGCAGAGAGAACAGCATGTGCAGAGGTGCTGTGCAAGTGGGAGCATAAGTACTTTGAGGGAGCCAATATAGGAGTAAAAGTTATTATTTTAAAAAAACTTTTCAGGTCTAGAGCAAAGTGTCTAGTACTTATCTCAACATGTGTACTTAATCTGGATAATTTCTTCTACATTTGGTCAAATAAATAGAGATTCAGACAGCTAGATGTTATTGGTACCTCAATTATATATGAGTGCATTCACACAAAATGAAGAACAATGAATAAGAATGTACCATGTTTCCCTTACTGTTGTATTTCTGCCTTTTCCACCTGATAAACTCCCAGCTCTCCTCAAAGACTCAGCATATCATCTCCTCTAGAAGGATTCCTTTCTAAGATCCTTCTTCCTTAGGTATGAGGAACATAGGCCCCTCATCTGAGGTCACACTGCACCCAGTTCTTAGCTCTGTCAGGGCACCTTTCACACTGTGTTTATTTTCAAGCATATAACCCTGCTCAACTTTGAGTTGCTTAAGGTCAGAGACAAGTATAAAGGAGAGAGTAAGAGGAAGCTTTGGAATTGGAGGGTGCTAAATCGAAATCATAGCTTAGCCACATGCTCCTTAGCCTTGGTAGTTACTTAACTTCTCTGAGCTTCCTCATGTGTAGAACTGGAATAATAATGATATGTACCTCTTAGATTTGTTTTGAGCATTAGAAAACAATATGTGTGAAGTGCTTGGCATGGTACCTACCTTTAATTGTACTCTATAAAAATTTGTTGAATGAATGAGTGAGTGAATGAATGAATGAGAAAATGTGAGATTTGTGCACAGGATTGTTTGTTCAGAGCTCTCTTTAAACTGTAGCCAATTCAGTGATTAAAGTTCCATATGCTCAATCCTGGGTATTGTCACCTTAGCCCTGATTAAAACTGCCTCACTGCTTCCCAAGGAGTCCACCTTCTCATTTTACCCTTCATAAATTCCAAACCCAGATTTTCAGCTTTCTGTACTTCCTATAGGTAGAAGAAAACCTTCCTACAATGTTGTTCATTCACTTGTTGACTTATTTATCCATTCATGAAACATTTACTAAGTACCTATCATGTGTCAAGGACTGTCATAGATGTTAGTGATGTAATGGAGATTTGATTAAATGTTTTATTCATTTATTTATTAGCCAGGATGCTAATCAAATTCATTGTGTGTGTGTGTGTGTGTGTGTGTGTGTGTGTGTGTATAATCACTTTTTTCCCATGGCCACCTGGTACTATCTCAGCCCTTTCTCATATTGTTCCTATTGTGCTCCCAAATCATCCCTCCTCTCTATCTCACTGACCAGATATAAATATATAGATATTTTTATATACCCTGTTCAATTTTAGCTATTGAGCACAAAATGCCAAAAAGAATACTTCTGATCATTATTAATATAAAACTGTAGGTGAAGTTACGAAATGAAAGAAGACTTATAGCCTCCTGCCTTGGTTGATGCTATTGACTGTATGAATCACTCCTAAAGGAAGAGTGGGTTGGGTGTGTCTAGCACATATGTATCATCTCACCACATCAGAAGCTGATGCTTTTAGTGGTGTTGCTAAGAGGGTGAGAGGCAGATAAAATGATGGCCAAGGATCCAAGTCAAATGTACCTGTTATTTCTCTTAAGTGGTGGATCTGACTTGTTTACAGAGGATATTGACATTTTAGGGTTGTTTCATAGCCTACCTTATGCTTTTACTCAAAATGAGAACCCACTTACCTTTGCATTCAGCAGACATTTATTGAGTACCTGCATGCACACTGCCAACTAAAGTATGATTCCTCTTCTGTAGAGACACTGGGCCTAATGGGAGATGAGAGGACTGATACATGAACAAATCATAGCAGTGCAATAGCAGATGTTTCAGAGCATAATCTTGGAGTTAGCACCGCATTTGAAACCAGTTAATTACTTGTTTGCAGTCTAACTGGGATATTTATGCAACGTCTCTGCACCACAGTTTCCTTACCTATAAAATGGGGATAACAACAGCATTACCTTAGTAAAAATGTTGATGAAAAGTGAATGAGATCTCCTGTGCACAATGCTTCTCATGGTATTTGGAGCATTCTAGGTCCCCAGTAAACGTTAGCCAGAGTTTGTCTGTTCTTTGTTTTTATGCTGGTTATTACCAAAGGCTATAACAGTCTGGAACAGAGTGCTGGGGGGACGTTGAGAGGATGTGACCAGTTTGACATAGGCAAAAGCTTCCCAAGGTGGCTTAAGAGCTGGGTACTGAGGGCTAAGAAAGAGGTGAACAGAGGGAGAAACAGAGGAAGGGCATCCTAAGCCTCCAGAATAACAGGTATACAGTCAGAGTCATAAAAATACTGGAACAATTCAGAGAACTATTCAGAGAAGTTCTATAAAGTGAATGGGTGAGAGTGGCCAAAAATTATCATTAGGCACAGCCTGGGGAGATACAGCTGCCATACAAAATGGTTGGCGGTATACTCTCTAGTCACTAGGAAGCCAGAGTACATCTTCTGATTATTCCTTTTAGCTCTACCTGCCACCAAACTACTCAAGAGTCTGATATGGATTTAGCAATGTGGGTGCATATCTGCATACCTAGAAGGTATGAAAAAAATAGTGTAGGAAAAGAGAAAAATTCTCAGATAATAATAACTAACACTTGTTTGAACTTTATGAATTACAAAGAACTTTCACATACACTGTGTTAAGCCTTATGATATCCCTGTGAGTTGGCTTTACTAAGTTTTCCAGTTCCTAAAGAGGAAAGTGGGTCAGAGAGGTTAAGCAACTTATGCAAGTTCACACAGTTAGGAAGTAGGGGAGTCAGGGCTGCATACCATCCAACTCCAATCCCAGGAACTTGGCAGAAATGACCTTCCCTACTATGGCAACTCTTTCGATGTCAATCTAAATTTATTTTCCTGAGTAATAACTCTTGTCTATTAAAAAATGGATCTTCCCCTCATTGTTTTGGTTCTCTAAAATACTGCTGAAATCTCCTTTAACCAGTTTTTCCCTAGTCTTTGCTTCAGCCATTTTGTGCCTTTGCTATCTGGATTTTTCCATTTTTATGATCGTCCTATATCTTCACTTTCTCCAAGTCTAGACAACCAAGTGTTTGCCATTTCATTAATCTGTCACTTTACCGCAGGAGACTTATCTATTTTAAAGGTGATTCTGGCCTTATTCAGCAAAACTGCCTCTTTGTTCACTACCTCCTGTTAAAGGCGTCTCATCTTAATAGCTTGACTTATTTCACATCTTTCCTACCTTCTCTCTGCGCTTTCTTACTCTCTGTCTTGATGTTCTGTCTGCCCTAGCCTGAATATGTTTGGGCTGTGAATCCACAGGCACAAAAGCCTTGTATTGAGTGGCCAGCCCTTGTGTTTCCAGGGCCTCTGGTGAGAAGTTTATGGGTCTGTGTGCTTCTTCCTGATAGTCCCAAAGATCTTGCTCACACAGGTGGGACATGTAGCAGTGTGGTCCTGCTGAACTCTAGAACATGATCCCACATTCCACATCAGTCCTCTAACTAGCTATGTGATCCAGGCTCCATTCTGGGGAGCCTTTGCCAGCTGCTAACGCCTGGCTGCTGGGCAGCCAGTGAAGCTTTTGATGTGTGTGGGTACTGTATGGGAAAGCCAAAGAGGAAAGGTCGGGCTCAGCAAGTGTGTGCACTGGGAATTAATGTAAGAGAAAAGACGTTCTCCAGAGGCCTTAAAACTACCCAGCAACAAAATATCTAAACAACAGCTTCATCATATGGCAACAGTGCCATCTGTAGCCTGTCCCCTTGTACATCTATCTGCCCATCGCAACTGCAGATCGGGACAGGGAGCAATGTGATTAAACTTCCCTGAGTGAGGAGGGTCAGAGATCTCAGTTGGTAGCATAATAAGCCAAATGTCTTACCAGGGACAGTCCTTTCTGCTCCCCACCACACACCCCCTGCAGAGGTGCTTCATCCTATTCTAACTGGTTCCCAAGGCCTTCATGCTCCTAAACTCTCTTCCTCACAGCATCTTGCTTCAGCTCTCCACAGCCCACTCACATTTACGGTTCAGCTGTTGCCTACTGGTCAAGTCTATCCGCCTGTCTGTTCTATCTCCATCACCGTAACACCACCTTACATGAATAAAGCTCTTTAAAATTGGCTGAGTGCTTCCTGAAACATTCTGTCCTGTGATCCTTCCAAGACCTTGTTCAGTCCCCTTATGGGCCACATTAGAGATATGTTATTAGCTTTACTTTACACTTGAACAGATAGGCTCAGAGACGTTAACTGATCTTTCTGAGGTTACACAGCTAGTAAATGGTACAACTGGCACTTAAACCATATTTGCTTGTTCGTTTACTTTAAATCTAGTGTTCTTTTTTTACTGATATTTACAGGGACAGACAAGAACAGTGAGAGTGGACTAAACCCAGCCACTATCACATATGTTTATGGGGCCAAGTGGCCCTTTTCAAACCAGACCCAGCATCCTTCTCTACCCTCCCCGCTAGGCGAAAGACTAATCCTTCTAAAAGCCCTCTGCTCTCTGTTTGCTACCTTAATCCCCAAGATCCCATCTGTTATGTCTCTGGACACAAATACACATGGCTCATTTAACTGCAGTGATTTAGGGAAGAATGAGAAATGCAGAAAACTGGGACAAAATATCCTCATTATAACAGGGCAGGCACTGGGGTTTGGAGACAGATTCGGGACAGGGGCTAGCAGTGGAGATCATTGTAGCAGACAGAACACAGCAATAGATAACTGGCGGGAATGCAGTTAATTTGATCAGCAAAATGAAATTCAACACAGTGTTGTAATAGTGCTCTAACCTGTGGATGGATCATATAGAAGGGAAAACAGGAGCAGGGGTAGAGACCCAGGCAAACAGACAGGGTGAGCTGGAGAGACAATTAGGGCTCAGAAGCATAATCGCAATGCTCAGGATGGCAAGAGCAAGACAGTGCTTCTCATTCTAGAGAGTCTGGGCTTACAGAAACCAAAACTTAGTCAAAGACACATGACAGAGGTCCTCCAAACAGAATCAGCTTCAAGGTGTAAACTTGGCCTCAGTAACAAAGGTAAAGCCTTATTTCCAGAATTGGAGACTTGGTTCAGGGCCACACTTTAAAACCAGTTTCAAAGGGAAGAGATATGCTGGGCCTGGATCAGGCAGGACCTAGCATCCCTCTATTTTGGGCATTTACTCTCATAACCTATATTAATCAAAGTAGGTAGGGTTATGCTGTAGTAACAAATATGAAAATCTCAGTAGCTAAAACACAAAGTTTTATATCTTTTACTATATGTTCACAGTGGGGGCTGGGGGATCTGTTCATTGTAGCCATTTCGGACCAAGAGGAATGGAGCAGCCACCACTCTAAGCATTGCCAGTTGCTGAACCAAAGAGAAAGGGGAGAGTCCTCAAGGGTCTCTCCAATCAGCAAATAAATTCTTAGCTAGAGAATAACCCTATTCCTTCAGCTCACAACCCATTGGCCAGAGCTAATCACATGCCCCTAGCCACCCACAAGAAGGCCAAGAAGTACAATCTTGCCACGGCCCAGTAGTCAGAGGAGCTGCAAACATTCACTGAGTAGCTCAGAGTGAGGCTTCGGTATATTGGATTCATGGTGGATTATTATCTTTAACCTTTGTTAGAAAACTAAAGGCATCAGTTACATAAGACTTTTCTATTCATTTAACAAATATTTGTGAATCGCTGCTATACATGAAGCCATGCTGATGGCCATGGATACAACAGTGACCAGATGCAATTCTTCCTTCAAAGGGTGCCCAATCCAATGGGGAAGAACACACATAGTGTGCCAAAAACCCCAATAAGTAACCCAATATTTTATGGAAGCACATGTGAGAGGCAACTGATCCAGGCTGAGGAATGTGGAGATAAGTTTAAGGAAGGCTTCCATGTTTACATACAACTCTGCTAATTAAAACACACATGCGCGCGCGCACACACACACACACACACACACACACACCACAAAAGAAAATTGGAGTAAACCAATAATGCCTAGCATAAGAGTCTATCCTCTATTCATTATAGCATAGTTGTCCCTACCTTATTGAGACCAAATTTCATAGAGAAGAGTTTATTGTTTTACTCACTAAAGTCTAGCTCTGGACTTCTGGTGACTTGAAGGTAACTCGATTTGAAAAGGAGTAACAGCCTCTCTCATCTAAAATATGAGACCGCTGCCTCCTTAATTTATAGTAAACTTTAGTATCCATTTAGCTTGTTGTCATCTAGTATACTCAGAGAATGGCCTGTGTACTAGCAGTATCAGAATCACATAGGAGCCTGTTAAAATGCAAAACTCAGTGCCCAAGACCTAGTAAATAAGACTGCCTTTTAACAAGATCCCAAAGTAATTCATATTCAATTTGAAAAATACCGACCCAGCTAAGAGCAAGAGAAACTGACCATAAGATAATTTTTTGATATCAGAAAAGAGACCTTTATAAATCTGAGGCATATGATTCTAACAGGGAAGGCAAGTATGGCTTAGACTTTAGATGCAAGCAGTGAACATAGAGTCCTGTGCAAAAGAGAGTAGCTTAGGAAAAATGAGAATCTGATGAAATAGAGAGAAAAACATAGGTAGCAGGAAAAGGGAATTCGGAAGGCACACTGCCTTATATACTCTTTTGCTTAAAGATGGTTTTAGGAATTCTGTTCGCCTTTGTTGGGGTTTAGAAGTGAAGGAAGGATTCGAAAAGAACCCTTTCTCAGTTGTTCTTTCTTTTCTCCCTGCTAGATCTGTGTACAAAGCTATTTCATCCCGATGCATTTTTCTTCACTGACTTGTACCTCCAACATTAGCCATGCAGAGCTTGGGTCCATTGACTGAAAGCCCTCTATAGCCTCATTAAATGGCACTTAACAACTGAACAGCTTAAATTCCAGAACTGGGATACTCAGAGGGACAACGGGAGTCTACACTATTGAGTCATGAGCGTGGTGGGAAATTTATAAACTAGCAGCTGGACTTTTATATTGAACAAAAGTTTCATCCAAAATGGACTACCATGTACATTCATATCCTTCCAATATTAAGATCTTCTAAATTTGACTTATTTCCTCAGCTGTGCTGTTTCACTAACTTACTCCTGTAGCTTGTCAATATAATGTTCACTGCCAGGTGTCTGCTTCTACATCGACATTATTATTATGATTCTTCTTGTTGTGATTAGCCTTTTGCTACTACAGTAGCTATAATGGGCAATATAATTGTATTTTTATGGGACTCAGAAAGTTGAGTTACCTTAGCCCAAATAAAATTTGATATGCCAGGAGTTATATCTGAACTGAGTGAACAGCTAATTCTTTCCATAACATTTTCATTATGTGGCTCTAACTGTATTCAAAAACTTGTTTGTAATTTTTGGAACCTATCCAATGGGCATTTCCACCCAGGAGGCCTCAAGTTAAAGCTAGTAGATTTCTGTTGCAAAGGTATTTGAGACCAAACCCTATAAATATTACATTCAAAATGGTTGCTGTGATCAGGATGGATACTGAAGACTATCATTGGCACTATTATAACTTCACTAATAATGCTTAATAGTAATATTTTTGCTATATAAGCAAAACCAATATACTAAACTGTATTATATTTTATTTATTTATTTATGGATGGATGGATGGATGGATGGATGGATGGATAAATGGATGGATGGATGGATGGATGGATGGATGGATGGATGGATATGATGAAGCAGATGAAATAAGGGTGAGATTACATCATAAGGCATTTGTCATTTTCTTTTAAATTATTTTCAGAAGCATGCAAACCTAACCAAACAAAAAACCTCCATATCTCCTCTGCTGCCTCTCTAGTTTTTTATCTTCTTTTTCACCAATACGCCTTGAAAAAGTTCTCCAAAAACCTTGATCCTCATTTCTCTTCTCACTTGATCTTGAACCCATTCCAATCAGGTTTCTGTCTCTAGATGGCCAAAGAAGTTTCTCTTGTCAAAACCATCAGTGGAATCTAGTTTACCATTCCAGTGGCCAATTCTCAACTCTCACTTTACATGACTTATTAGCAATATTGAATTTGTTGATCGCTCTCTTCTCCTCAACATATTTTCTTGGCTTGACTTTCAGGACACAAATCTTTCATGATTTTTAGTCTCTTTCACTGGTTTCGTTTTTCACCTACCAGACTTCTAAACAACGGGGTACCAGAGTTCAGTCTTTGGGTTTCTTCTTTTCTGCCTCTATACTTATTCCCTAGGTGATAACATCCAAATTCATGCCTTAAATATCTTCTTTATGCTGACAACTCCAAAATTTATATATTTCTAGCCTGGACCTGTCTCCTGGACACCAGACTCATGTATCAAGTTGCCCACCTGACGGCTACACTTGGATGTGTTATGCATCTCAACCTGGACATATCCAGGATAAATTCTTTATCTATGACCCTCCCCCTGCACTCCCCACGAAACCAAAAACAAAATAAAACTGTCTGCTTGTGGTCTTCCACCTCTCAGAAAATGATAACTTATAATTTCCTCTGCTCAGGCCAAAAATTTTATAGTTGCCCTTTATACCTGTCTTTCTTTCTTACTCTACATTCAGTCCAGTGGTTAACTTTATTGGTTCTGCCTCTGTCTGGAGTCCAGCCACTTCCTACTGCCACCACCCTGGTGCAAAGCATTATCTCTCCCCTGAATTATTGCTACGGCCTTCCTTACTGGTCTCCCTTTCCCATACAGACTATTCACCACAAAGCTGACAGAGTGATCTTTAAAACATAAATCAAATCATGTCACTCCTCTGCTCAAAATCCTTGAATGCCCTTCCATATCACATAAAGTAAAAGTTAAAATTCTGACGATTGCATTCAAGATCCTACAGGCTCACCCCTCCCATCCACCACCACCACCACCATTCTTCTCTCTTTTTCTGCACTAGCCGTGTCTGTCTGCTAGCCATGCTTTAGACATACCAAAGAAGCTGCCACCTCAAGACTTTCATGACTTGAAATTCCTTCAGCAATCCTTTCATTTTCTTCAGGTCAAATGTCATCTTCTCCCTGATCACCCTACTTCCTCCAGCCCACACCCTGTGCCCAGTCCCACTTTCTCTTTCTTTATAGCACTTACCATCACGTGGTATAGTATTTGTTCATATATTTGTCTGTCCTTCTCCACTAACATGTCTGCTTCATAGGACTCAGGACATTTATTTACTGCTGCAACCCTAGTACATGGCACAGTAGGAACTCAAAATATGTTTTTGAATGGAAGGAAGGAAGGGAGGGCGGGAAATCCAGTCTCATAATTTTAGACTGTGGTTCAGTTTTTAAGATTTTATTGACATGCAATTTTTCAGAAATCAAGGTTTGCATCAACCAAGAAATACCTGTCCATTTATATTGATTTCAATTCACCATTAACTAACTGAAAGATATTGTGCAAGTCAGTTAACATCTGTAAAAGCATCTTTTCCCTCATTTGTAAAATGGGGGGAATAGTGAGATATACCTCAAAGACTGTTGGTTGTGAAGATTAAACAGGGTAATGTCTAAACTGTTTAGTAAATATGCCTCATACTAGAAAGCCCTCCATACTCATTGATTATTATTATCATCATTACTGTCTATTCCTAATATATTTAATATTAATAAATTATTTTTAATTTGTATATCTTAGTATTAATTTTATAAATTGTAAATTTTACATAGCTCTCACGTATCATAAGAAAAAAACAACTGAAACCATTTTACTGGTTCTTTTTACACCCCCCACCCCCTGCCAATTATTAGCTATTTAAACAAATATTTTCCAAAGGATTTTTTACTGTTCTTGACCATTCTTCCTGTTCTTTCTATTCTGTCTTCTAATTTGCAAGCATTCTAAAATCAAAAGTTTAGTCTTCTTTTTTTAGGGTACTAACCATGTATAGTGTATCAACTCTTTTCCTGATATTTCTAATGCCCATAATTCCGTGTAAATGCAGCCTAGAAGAGCATTCTGAGTATCTGTGTCCAAGTGGGCATAAAGAGCCCTCTATTATTTCTAAAAGCCCTTGTAACATAGTATCACGTAGTGCAAGTTAGCTTACATTTCCACTGTTAATGTTCCTCCTAGAATCTGAATATCTCTGCAAGATAGGATGGTATATGCTCCCTTCAAATTAGTTGGGGAGGGGGAGATTCAAAGCATCAGCAGGAAGAAGGTATAAGAAATATGGTAGAAGGTCATCATGTCTATTAAGGGTCATGAATCTAGGGCAGGTGGTCACTTGATCATCTATCTGATCACCAGAGAGCTTCCTGCCACTGAGAGGAGCAGGATGGTCAGGAAGATTCTTTGATCTCCAGCTTTCATTTTCTGTTCTTCCTCTCCAGTTCCTTTTACTTTCTTGCTCTATGCTCCCCTGCAACTTGAACTAACTCCATCCTCTCCCCGACTCCCAATACAAGTAGTCATTATCTGTTCTCATGAATAGTCAGAGAGCAGATCTGAATTCAGATAATAAATTGAACTACATTTCATTGAATGAAGCCATCTTAGTCTGTCTACATAGACACAGAGACTCAATCTGAAGTATTGATAAGAGCTGATCATTGAGGCTAATTAGTTTTAAGTAAAGATTAAGTTTTGAGCAAAAGGACTTTAAAATCCACCTGGTGATGTGCTTAAAGACACCCCCAAATGCCATTTTGGTGTGTATTCCCCAGGAATAGCCTTCCTTCACCTTTTTTGTTAAGGCTTTGGAAGCCACAATTGTGTGATCCCTGGTGTACACCTGTCCTGAAATTATAGTCTTTCTTTTAAGCTGTAACATTATCAGAATTTAAATAATAATTATAATAGCCACCAATATTAACTGAGGCACTCCATATAAATTATTTCCTTTAATTCCTACATTCATGATCTTCATTTCACTGAGAAAAACAAAGATGTTAAGACTTCAGTAACTTGTCCAGGATTTAAACCCAGATCTGAGTACAAGGTCTATATTTTTAGCAACTGTGCCATAACGCCTACAGAAAATTAACCTGTATTTCACTTCACTTTGACTCTGTCTTTTCTGTGGTATATTCTTCTACACAGTTTGGCACACAGAGATCGTAGCTAATACGCTTCTGTGAATTGCCTTTTTTTCTGCCTTCTTAGCACTTTCATTTTATTGTTCTTTGTTCTTCCCCGTTCATTGTATTGGCTGAGTAGAAAACATGTCTGTAGCTTCATGCTTTTATTTTAGCCAACTGGAGTACAGTGTTTACAAATACTTTTTTGATATATTATATCATATACTACACTGGGAATTAATTGTCATATTACTTGTACTGATGAGAAAACTGGAGTTCAAAAAAATGAAGCCATTTACTCAAAGTCATATTACACCTGTCTCAAATTCAGGGCCTATATCTCCAAATTGTGTACTTGTTGTACTAGACTACATTGCCTCATATTTCCATATTATGTGCCAATAATATATATTTACCACTGCTTTATAACAAATACTCTGGCTAATCAGTTTTGTATTATTTCTTATATTGTATTATATAGTATTATAGCATGGCTTTGGAATCAGGCTGCCTGAGTTAGACTTTTGGCTCAATCTCTTACTATCTAGATGAATTATTTACCATCTCTGAATGTCAGTTCTCTTGCCTCTAAAATGGGGATACTAATAGGGCCTATCTTAAAAGGTTGCTACACTTAAGAAAAGTGACCAGCCATCAGGTGTCCAGCATAGTGACGGATGCATAGTAAGTTCCCAACATATGACCATTTTTATTATTTATGCATGACTCCAATACAATAAACATATTGGAATTTCATTGAGATTTGTATACCCCATGATTTAGAAATTGCTCTAATGTATACATAGCTTTAGAGTACCTTAACTTATAATCGATTTAGATCTTTGCCCTAAGACTTTGACATAAGCCCCAAATGCTATAAGCTTAGCTTCTAATTGGAAAAAGAATGAGGATAAAAAGCCCACTTCAAGCTAAATACTGTGTTTTAAAAGTAAATTTGTAAGAGATAAAGTCAATTTGCCCTAACTACAGAGATACATACAGTCAGTCAAAGTAGATTACTATAAGTTGAGTTGAGTTAAAATAACCAGGTTGGCTGGTTTATAAGAATATAGTCTAAGACCATCTCATATCTTGAAAGTTTTCCTCCTATAGTCCCCATTGCTTTCCTTCAAAGTTCAGAGTTCACCATTGTTAGTTTTAAATGTTGACCCCAAGAGGCTCCAGTTAAAAAATGTTCATTTTCTGAGTGGGGTTTCTAGCAGGCTGCTTTGATCTTAACATGAGTCAATGACCATGATGTCATCCCTGTCACATACATTTGTGTGAGGAGCTTAGTTACCAATAATAAGGTAGTCTTTTGTTTGTAGAATATCATCGTCATTTCCCTTTCCTTAGTGAATATAACTCAGTTTAAAGGAATTATGGCCATACGCTTAAATCTTGAGTACACCAGGAGAATTGTGTATTTCATATTTTGTGATTGGATTTCATGCTTTAGTTTTTATATTGTAGACATACAAGCTAAAATCTTCTACTTGAACTGCTGGGGACTTGTGGATACTTAATTCTGACTGGTGGGAAAGGAGTAGTTAATAGATACGAAGAACCCTTAGAGCTTTCTCATTTTGTTCTGTAAGATGTGACGTTTGCTATCGGAGAAACAATATGTTTGTTGTTAACATATTTGACTCCACTTGGTAATTTTTGTTGTTGTTGTTTCCACTAACCTTGCCCCTGACCTCCTAAAAACCTGTGTCTTATAGCTACATTTCTCTCTTCACCTGACCTCCTAGTTCACAGGTAACATAGTTATCATCAGTGATATTAACCATGTTGAGAAAGAAAAAACTAGAACCTCCAAGTCAATCTATTAAGATGAATGAATACGGATACCATTGCATGACTAGCTAAGATAAATAGCATCTAGTCAAGTATTTGACAACACACAAGAAAGAGGAGAATTGAATAAAATGACAATGTTAGATAACATTACAACTCCCTTGCCTTGTAAAACTGAACTATTTAAAAGAGTATTTCTGAAAATATTTTTATTATTTTTCAAAGCACTAATCTTTGTCAACACGGAAGCTTTTTAACTGTTGCAACAACACTGAAGGTATCTTATGTTTGTAGCACAGCTAAATTATATCAATTTATAACTGTTACTTAAGGAAACAAGCAGATTTCAAAGGTTTATTCTAGAAAACAGTGTTTAATCAATTTCTTATATTGTCTTTGAGCATAATCTAGTAAGCAGATGTGGATTTAATGGCTTATTATGTTCTCACTCCCTACATCCATTCAGAGTCTGCCAGGCTCAGTATAAAGTCAAGACATGTGCATATAGAAACTCTGTAGATGTTTGTAACATTTAAAATTAAAATAGTGAGAAGGCTGCCTGGCTGTCCCTTCAGACATGGCACAGCGGAGCACAGAGACAGGAAACATGCCAGACTGCCTCTGCAGGAGGCTGCTGAGAACACGTGCATCAAGGAACAAGGAACTGCTTAATGATTAATCACTGTCAACCTTTGTTCTCGTTAAAGACTTGATTGTTGGACAAGGCTTGTAATGAGGGACTGTTTTAGTGTCTGTTGCTATGAGATTTTGCTCACTGATCCTCAGTTGATGTAAGCCGCTGTTCCCTTTTTGCCCGAGTCGAATGAATTTGAATGAAAATGCTCTAACAGTGCCTGCTAGTGGTGCTTTAAGAAGAGGTTCAGGAAATTCTGTTCCTCAAATGTTACTCCAGGCCAAAATAGAGAACACATATCCAAGACTTTGGCTCTGCTGAATTTTGCTATATGAGGTTTTAGGGGAGAAAAAGGTTGATAATAAAATAAGTATATAGATGTAGATTTTATGGTAGTAATGCTTTAAAGACTCTCCTCCAACCATGCATACACATATACACAAACCCCTTTTCTTTCTGGCAAACACAAACATTTAGAAATCAAATTTAAAGTTGTGTTACCATTTCTCCCACCTTCTATAAAATATTAAACTCTGTTCTGCAAGCCAAATGGTTAACCAGCAAATCATGTGACAGGCTGAAGTGTGTGTTGAGTTGGCATTTTTCTAAAGGCTAAAAAAAAAAAATCCCACTTTTTTTCTGTCATTGTTTTGTTGGCTTCTATGGACTTTTATGTAATCATTTTTGAATCTTAATTTTACTGCTATAAAAAATCACTGGTACACTTTAAAGGAAAACACTGTTTTTAAATGTAAAAAATAATTGTTCTGGGTTGATTTGACCTTAAAACTCTTAAAGTTCTTATAAATATCATTGCATAATTATCATGAAATTACTTACAAAAAATATACTTATGTGAAAGCATTAAAAACATAGAATAATTAAAACTGCTGGTAATATTCTCAGGTTATACCCACTACCCCCTGCCCAAGCTAAAAATGCTTCTAACAAATAAAGCGTGCTATAGTTTTTTGAAGTATGCATGAAGCAACTTTATTTTGGTTTATATCAGATATAACTATTTAGGTTAGAATATTACGTGTCCCCATTCTTGTCTTCGTTTTATTCCCTATTCTTCTTAATTCATCCACAGTGAGATCAGAGAAGTTGAGTAGGGACTGTTTGGACCTCCAGCAATCCAATGTGGCCTCTGCCAAAATCCCATGTCCCTACATAGTCTACAGGTAACTATGAATATTCCACGAATATCAGAACAGTCCTGTATAACTTAGGGACCTGTCTCTTCCAGAGCATCGCCTACATATAAAGGTATGAAGGAACCTGAGAAAGGCCAGCTGATCTGCCCCTACATCTCCAGTAGATTAATCCTCCCAAACAGTAACACCATTTTCTCATCTAAATCCCTAAATGGAAATCTAGGTTGCTTCTAAAAATAGTCACAATATATAACATATAAACACTCAAATTTTCATTGTCTCACCTTTGTTTATATGTGTCCACATGTAGTTAAGTATATGGAATGTACATTTTCTCTGACCACAGAATTTATCTGTTGAAGTTACAATGGGGAATTATCCTTAATTAAGACAAATCAGGAGCTTTACAATGATAATGTTAATTATAACCGGTCTGCTCATTTAAGACACATTACAGTTTACATTAAGTGGATCATTCCCAAAGCTTCAAATTTTCCTATTCAGTTCATGGAACTCTAACCCTCTAAGGAATATCTTTCAATAAACCATGCTTTATAAATCTTAGTAGGCTTGATTTTTTTTTTATCCTTGATTATAGATATAAGCATTAAGAAATACTTGACTATTTTGTAAGGTAGATCCTTGAAGAAATGTCCTTGAACAATATTTCTAGTAGCTAGCCTAAAATCCTGGGGGGGAACATATAAAAATAAATCACTCTCTATACAACATTGCGAATTATTATTTGCATTTAAATAGAAATACTACAGACTTCCTTTTTGGTAATAGATGCTTACAGGTAAATTGCCATACTTTTCATCACTTCCCTAAGAAGTGAAGGAACTATATCAATGTTTATATTGTTTTTCTTCTATCCTCTGAAGACCAATGTGGAATTACACATTATTTCCACTGATGTAGAATTTAACTAAAAGTTTTTCACCATATACCAGTAGCCTCTTTTTGATCTTTTATAAGTAATATATAAATTACTAAAATAAACTGTTTTATTCAGATCTATTACTTTCCCCTAAAAACAGTGACCATATCTTTATGACAAAGGACCAAGTAAAATCCAAAAATAAATATGTGGGATATAAAACTGAAAGCAACAAAGATGACAAACAGAGACCCACGGATACCAACAGTGGATTAGTGGTTACCAGAGGGAAGCGGGGATGGGGCTGTAGATAAAGGTGAAAGGAGTCAAATATTGGTAATGGAAGAAAATTTAATTTTACGTGATGAACATACAATGCAGTAGACATATGATGTATTATTGAATTGTACACTTGAAACCTATTTGATGTTGTTAACCAAAGTCACCCCAATAATTTTAATAAAAAATTAATATCTTCTTGATAAAGAAAGCTATAGCAGGATATATGAGGGAATGGTATAGTACCTGGGAGAAAACCATGAACCCAGCTGCCAAAAAAATAATTATGGTAGGGTAAAGAGTATATGTGAGAAAAATATTCATATTTGACTGAGAAGTGAAGAAAAAGTTGCAGCACTGGGGTGTCGAAGGACCACCGCACGTGAGAATGCCATCTTCAACATTAAGTGACATGCATTCATTTTAAAAGAACCAAATTGTCCTTCCTTTCATGTGATCTGTATAGCTAGTCAGTTGTGTATTAACATTACAATTAACAATGTTATTTTGTTTCTAAAGAGCTCAAATTCTTTAGCTTAATTAACCCTCGTAATAATTATTAACCACCTTTCTAAAATAAACTACCAATGCTTTCCCAGTACCTTGAAGAAAGGAACTTTTAAAAATCATGCTAGAATCTCAGTAGTATCAATATAGCTGTGTCTGAAAGGGAAAAACTGGAGTCAAGACCTAGCAAGGATTAGATAAATATGATGAACGTCACCTAAAAATCTGTCAGGTAAAACAAGTCCTTGGATAAGATAATCTAGCTATGTCTTAACTAATACCAAAACAACTTGACTCAGGTAACTTAGTTAAATAAACTGTTTCCAGCCAGTGTTTGGTAATATGGAGGCAAAGAAAATAGTTGACGTTTCTGTGATAGTCAGTGTTGTGGACTTTCACAAACTTGGCCCAAGTTCTGTTGAGTCTATGAGAAGGCTAGGAATTTTAGAATTATTTTTGTAGTTTTTTTTTTTCTTATGTGAATGGCTAGATAACAATATTTTCAAATTATAAAGAGAATCCAACTGGCTCAGCTTTAGTCACAGTTTTGATTTAAATATGCAGAAATGCTCAGATACATACTAAATGAACTGTTATTTGGATCTAGCCAGCAGCTGAAGAGCTGTTGCAGTCCCAGATGTATATACTTTTTTTTTTTTTTAAGTACCACATGGATCTGGAAAGTAGAAAACAATGTAAACATTGGTAACTCTACAATATGTTAGTCTCCCTTCAGCATTCTCTCCTGATCAGCAGTTAGGAACATAAGCCACAAATGTTTACCCAATTGAAAAATCAGTGGACAATTATGTTCAAATCAAGGCTCTGTTTCCAGTTATAAGTAACAGAATCCAGTACAATCAGCCTACCCAAATTACTGAGGGAAAAAAGGTGAAAAGTTCACATAACTCTGTACATGCTAAATTTAAATTTGAAGCTTTAAATTATAAGCAAAAAAATTTGTATAGTATCTTGAATTGACAAATAATAATAAATATTTCCAGGTAAGTCATTTTATATATTTAATATTGATATTTGTCATTTCACTGAAAATTTTTGATATGCCTGTTGCTTTCTTAATAATACCTATATAATTGCAAATCATGTCATAAATTAAGTTTATTTGAGTTTCATGTAATTACTTATTCATTATTTATTTAACAACCAATATGTACTGAGTATCTATTGTATCTCAGGCTTATGTGTGCTAGTGGGAATGCATAGATCAATAAAAACAATCCACATTCGTAAAGTAATAATAGTGTGGTAAAGTTAAACATACATCTAATAAATAATTGATATATTCTGTAACAAAAATAAATACAAGATATGATTGAGACTCAGGCAATACCAATTGGACAGGTGCCAAGATGTCTACTTTATTCTGAATTCTCTATTCAGGTGAATTAATGTAAAGAGTCAGCTTGTTGACCCAAATTTATACTAGAAATTCCTATAGATGAAAAATATCTTAAAAAGTGGTTGACAAAGAAAATACAATTTAGACTCTATTCCATCTCTTAATTCCAAACAGAAATAAGCTCTAAAATCCTTGTGTGTGTGTGTGTGTGTATGTGTGTGTGTGTGTGTGTGTGTGTGTAAGACATCCCTAATCTTATTACTCAACAGAATTAATTTAAAAAGTAAATACTTCTTTCCAGGTTCAAAACCATAAAGTAACAGCAGATCTGGTAACAGTTGTACAGGTGATTTGATTGATGTAGACAGACAAGGTAATCGGACCAAAGAAGGCTGACCTTCCTCACTCTTTTTCATGGTAGTCTTTTCATTAATGTTATCGTTTTTCCCTTAAAAATTATTTTGGTACTCTACAAATCAAAACATGTTTATATAGTTTGCATAAATAAGATTTGGTAAATAACCTGATTTTCTGGGAATTGATCCAAAGTGAAACCTCTAATTTTTCAAGTTCATCCCTTAGTGATTTTTAAGAAGAACTCAGCTTTTTATGCAGTCCCACTGAAGTATTTAGTGGCTTGTTTTGCTAATCCAAGAGAGACTTAAGGACTACATTTAACCCAGAACAGATGGCTCTTTTTTTATGTCCTTTGTGGTCATTATAATAATACATTCAAAAAGAGCTAATCATGTCACATTAGAGTAAATGGACATATCTGAAGGTATTGACCATAGTCACTTTATTGTATCAGTACATCTAGATTTTCATGTCTGTTAAACAACTTGCAATAACCAAGATATTTTCTCATTTCTCATAATAGGAGTTATGTCAAAATGTATAAGCTACTTTTAGATTTATACATTTTATGTATGTTAGTGGTAACGGGTATTCGAAACATAAGAATTACCTCCAGTAAAATATTTTTTAGTTTGAATACAGAATCAGGAAAAATATAGATATTTTTATACAATCAGTTCAGAAAAATCAAATGTTATTAGCAAAGCAATATAGTTCTACATTGTGCTTTACACACCGAAGTGGATGAACAAGTTCAGAACTCAGTTTAATACGTTTTCTCAACATTTTCATCCATAAACTTCAATTTATTTACCTCAGTTACTTCAAAAGAAGATAAAACAGTTTTATTTCTCACTCTTCACCCCCAAAACTGAATTTAGTATTTGTTCATTATAGTTGCAAAACCACTGCATGTCATGTTGTTAGGTTGCATTTTAGAGTCAGTGGGAAAAAAATCAAATTATTTCATCACAATGGTACTTATTGTTAGCTTGATTCAATAAAAATGGAATTTCAACTATTCTAGCACTAGAATGGAATTTAGAGATTATAATCTAACTTCCATGTCTTAAAATTGGAGAAAGTAAAGCCTAAAGAGATTAAAAGAGAAAACTGCAAAATTAACATGGTTCACAGGTCACATGAAACAGATTCTTTGAATTAATGAAATAATGTCATGGTGTGTAAATAAGAAGTAAAATTGTCAAAGAAAATAGCCTTTCAAAATAAATGCTAACATTTTTGTTATACTTTCTGTGAGCCAGAGATTGCCACAGATTTACCAATATAATCTTATTTTAGGGCATACAGCAGTCATATGAGGAAAGCACTATTATTTACCCCTTAATAGAGAAGAAACTAAGACAGAAAGATTTTTATAACTTGACCAATAACAGTTAGTAAGTTATGGACAAAATATTTAAAACCAGATATCATTTGATTATTATATTATTTTGTCATGAGATATCACATGAGATGTGAGAATTTTCTTAGATTTCTCACTTCTCTATCTTAAAGAGATAAGCTAAAAGCAGTCTACAAAATTTTTATTAAAGTACAATTGCAAAATCAAAATTGCATATTGTTGTATTTTTTTTATTTCCAAAGAAAAAATCATGTTTTTAAGGTATTAGAACTACTTTTGGGAGTCAATTTTTTTAAATGCCAAATTTATTTCACGTATAATTTGAGCATCATTTTAAGAATCAAACCTTTAAAAGAAATCTCCTTCCTTTTTGAACCATAGACTCATTTATCCTTTTTCGTTCTCCATTACTACTATCTTATTGGATACCCTTTACTTTTAATGAGAATAGAAAATGTTCATTTATCCCATCTAAAACCATAATACCCTTCAGCACAATAAATAAAATTACTCTTCAACACAATTTCTTAATCTTGTTTTAGTTGTGTGGTGATAATGCTTAACCATTGCTAAATTCAAGTAACTGAGCACATTTCTGGATAATTACATCTTCTTGGTTTACTGATGATATTTTAAACAACATACTACCTCACTATCTGATGATCAGAATTTGTATATAATTTAGTCCAGCGCCTTTTATATACATACATATATATACATACACACATATATACAAATATATTATTACATATATAAAATATATTTATATTTTTATGTCAAATTGACCTGAGGAGATATTGATATTTGATATTTATTGCAAGCCTATTTATTGCATACCACATATTACTATACTAACCATTTCACTTACTTTATGCCATTTGTTTTTAACAACCCGCATTTGAGGTAAATGTTATCAGCTTCTTACAACTTGGGAAAAAGCAGAGTTGTAATTTGAACCAGTTCTATCTAATCCCAGAATCCACTTTTCACCACTGCTGCCCACCCACTCAAATTACTTTTAAAACAGAGGGATGTTTTCAGGATATTTTGCCTATTATCTTATTTTATTAATCTTTTACATACTTTGCATTTTAAAGGCATATATGTAAAAAATTTTTCTTAACCCCATCTCCTCATCTTTAAATGGGAATAATAATTAAAGCAGAATTATTATGGAAATTAAATGAGATAATAAATGGCAATTCCTCAACACATGGCCTTCACAAAATGATAGCTATGAATAGAAATCGTATCCATTCATGTGCCTTCCAAGATATACTCACATCATCACCATCGTCGTCATTGTCATCATCATCATATTGTTACTGTCACCATGATCTTCATCATCATTCACTGCTAATTCTTTCTACTTCCTAAAACACCCTTTATGCCACGGGCCCTTCTCAGGTGGCACACCCATAAAAGCAGCACTAGATTTAGCAACGTTGCCCAAATTTTGTCTTTGTTTTCTATGTTGGCTTTCTAATTACCTGGGAAGAGAGCTAGCATTTTCAGCAGAAAGTTCTGTTTCATTTTCTGCTTCAAACTGCTTCTTCATTTGTTTATTTATGCAAAAAAAAATACAGAAAATCCTCTTTATCCTCGGAATATTGTGATGAACATCTCAGCTCTCCAATCATTTGTAACAAAAGATAGATATAAGCAAACAATTGTGATACAGAATGAAAATTCTATCTCACAGGCCAGTAGTAGGTGTTATAGAAACAGAAAAAGGGGCATTGAACAGCCTCGAGGGACAGAGAATACTTCTTGAAATAAATGGCATCTGAGTGAGCCTAGAAAGAATGGGTGCTCACTGGGTAGGGAGGGGCAAGGGAAGAATGTTCTAGGCAGAGGGGATGTAAGCACAAAGCGGAGAAATCTCTCTGAGATTGGAAAGTTGCAGATAACTTACTATCTCTATAGTATAGAGAGAAGGAAGAATGTGTTGAGAGATGAGACTGGAAAAAGATGCAGAAGCCAAATCATGAAGGGCTTTGTACTCTATTCTTGGGAGTTAGATCTTGATCCCAAAGGCACTGAGAAGCTATGGGTGGTCTTAAGTTAGGAAAGCAGTGTAAAAAGTGTATCCAAGAAGAAGTCATTTCACTACTTTCATAAACACTAACCTTTGAGGGGATGGGGGTAGAGTTCTCAGTCTAAGGTCTATGGATGGATGGCCTGTGGATATTTAGAAAACTTGTAAACTCCCTGAAATTGTAGACAAAATTGTTAGTTGTATATTACTTGAGGGGATGGAAGAAGGAACAGAATCCATAGCTTTATAAAATCCTTAGAAGTCACTATTATCCAAAGAACAGTGTGAAACCATTGCTCTAGGGACAGAAAGAGAAAAGCTAACTTACAGAGCATAAATTTCAGGTCTGCCACAAAGAGCTCTTCTAAAGTTGAAGAGCTCCACTTTTAAGAAAAATTTCTCATTTCTTCCCTTGAGTTACCAAACTTCCCACTCCACCCTGACCCAGTGACGTTTTGTTCCTGGCCACTCTCCTGCGTAAATGCTGCCTCCTCACCCATGGAACTGTTCTTCTGTGCCAACCCATAATAAGTGTCCACCCCACATGCTAAGAATAGATGCATTAGTGTCCTGGTGAGTTGAAAATTAGGTAACATCTGAAGGATGAACTCTACGGTGACCACAAAATTCATTCTAATCATTTCAACCAAACAGATTATAAACATATGATCAGGGCTTCACTGCAGGGTAGAGGAGAAGGTTCTAAGCAAGCAAAGACAAATACCCTATTAAATAGAAGGGGGGAGAACAGCTACTGTTTATAATTGCCAAGGACAAAGAAAATTACTAATCCAAATACATTCTCCTGCGTTTGCACACTTCACCTTTCAACATCTACCCTCCCCCACCCATTACCCACACCAAGCCAGTTCTACCAGACAAGCTACAATTAATTCTGTCAGGCAAATAGATTTTATTTCATTAATTTCTCCTTAATATATTTTCCCGGATTTTGATATGTGTTCATCATTTTGTTAGGTTTATGATCTGTGTGAATCAACTCCTTAACTTTGCTGGGCAGTGTCTTCATCTGTGATATAAAGGTGGATAAAAGATCTATAAGCTAGTTTTCAGTTCCCGCTGTTTATAATGGTGGCTGGAGTGGAGATCTCGTGATAGATCTACTGAGTGCAGATCTCATGGTAGATATTTCTTATTTCTGACTTGCCAGTTCCTTCTAAGGATTGTTGGGTTCTTTCCCTAAGGCATTTTATCAACTTAATGTAAAAAAAGATAAAATAAATAAACCAAGTATGTAGCATTACTTGCTGGTGCAGCCAAAGGAGCAAGGAGCAAGTGTCAGCAAATTTTTTCCATAAAGGGCCAGATAGTAAATATTTTAGTCTTTGTGGGCCATAAGGTCTCTGTCACAGCAATTCAACTCTGCTGTTGTAGTGTAGTCATATGTAAATGAACGTGTATGGCTATGTTCCAATAAAATTTATTTACCAAAAAAGGTGGCAAGCTGAATTTGACCAATCAAGTCATACCATAGTTTACTGACCCTTGAAATAAAACCCTGGCAGCCTGAAGATAGTAGTGTTTTATTCCGTCAGTCTTTCTGTTTAAAAGTTTGTTTCCTGGATGATTTCCTGATCATTGTTTTGTTGTCATTGTTATTTGTGTGAAACAAGAACTGTTTGATTATTTTAGTTACCTACAGCCACCTCACTAGCCATGTCCCAAATACGTAACTTAAGTGGGCTTGCCATCTTTTAAGAAATCTGAAACAGTTAAGGCAACTTGTTTCTCAGGCATAGAGATGAATAAATGGCTTCATAAGTAGACGGTTCAAAAGATAAATAGCCTGGAGGAACAGCTGATCAGTTGATTCACGAGACAGGAAAAGAAGAGGAAAAAGGAAAAGAGAGAAGGGGGTGGGGGAAAAGATTGTGAGATCTGCTGTAGGAACTTGCCCAGCTGGGTACTTTATCTTGAATTTGTTTTGCAAATTGCAGATGCCTAGCTCTGGAAGCCAAGAAAAAGAAAAGGCAGTCATCCCACGCCAAAATACTCTCATAGATCCCAAGTTACTTCATTTTTGTGGGGGAAAAAAAATCATTATATGCCCCCCTTCTAAAATAAGTTAAGAGAAACAGAGAGCCATTTTACCCAGATGCCCAGAGAAAGACAAATATTTTTTAGAGTTTCCTTTTAATATTAAGAACAAGTCCTGCCTGATAACTTTGCTTGTTTTATGAAACTTCCTGTGTCACTGATCAGCCCACAGAACTGCTTTAACAGTAAAACTGACTGAATTCAATGAGTCTTAATATTCCAACATACTTCAGTGAAACCAGGGACATTTGTATTTGCTGCTTTAGGACATGTCAAATTGGACTCCATCCTACCTTTTGCTAAAATTAGTCCTGCTTGACAGAGCTCTTATATTCCATTAAAATGAAAAAGGTAATCCAGCATTTATGTTAGTTAACATTTTTTAAAAAACATTTCTCACATATTGACCATGATTTACACACACATTTTATCAAAGTAGACCCAGGAGCCAGGCCTACATTCTAGTATTTGTTTATTGAGATTTATAAGATCCTCTTTATATACACTGTTATGTTAAATATTTATTTCTGAAAAATTTTAAAAGATGGAATTGGTAAACTTGCTGTTAGAACTAGAATAGTGAGGTTTATTTCTAATTTTTAAACTTGGACCTTTTTTTCTTAAAAGACCTCAAACTGACTTTAAGAGAAATATAGGTAATTTTAGGGAGGACAGGTAACTTGTCCTCTAAGAAAAAGGGTGCCATGTAAAAGAGTTCAGGTGTTTCCTGAATTTTCTGTCAGATTTTATAGACATAGTTTGTAATCTTTTTGTGTTAGTACTTCACATGGTGATTCACGAACAAGATACTGAGTCAACAATATAACAAATTTGGGAAAGCATTCTTTTATCGTGTTTTCCATGCATTAAAATGTGCATTCAGTTCCTATAAACATCAATCAACCTTGTACACTGCCACTTACTTGTAAATATGTTGTGATTACCTCCATCTAAAAGGTTGAGTCATCACATACCTGATTTACCAAATGGTCTCCTAACACCCTTGAGACCATTCTGGACAATAAATTTTCCATAAGTAGCCCAGTTGGAAAACTTGAAAGTATAGATAACCTGTGGAGTTCTCCAGTAGGCTGCATGGACTTTGGTCCCCAAGGTCTAGAAGAATGCATGCTGCATAATAGATGTTCAGCAGATATTTGTTGAATGAATGAATAAAAGCAGAGTGAAGATAATAATTCTAAAGGCATAGCTTGATTATTGGCAGAACTTTATTAAAAGAACACAGACATGTTTTCATTGGTCTAGGAGTCCTGTGCTAGACAAGGATCAAGATGCCCTAACCATATTTAAGCACTAGCATAATACTATAACTTAGTGGCTTAACTAATACTACAAAAGAACTTCAAAATCCTAAAGACACACACACATACACACACTCACACTGATGTAGAAAATCTATAAGAGCATAATAAGTATAAATTTATATTAAATCCCAGGAGGATGGGACCAGAAGCCTACTTTGTAGATTAGCATAAATACTATAATTTTACTGGTAGGTACAAAAAAAAAAAACATGCAAAATGAAAGATCATTCAAGTTCATGATGTGAACTAGTCATGTGGTGCTTATTTGCTGCCCAATCAATATTTAACTTGTTTCTCTAGAGAACTGGGTTTTCTAATATAAAAGACTACATCAATGGAAATACCTCACTCATTCACAAACACACACACACACACACACACATACACACACACACACACTTTCATGTACAAGATGAGGATGTGTCATGTTTATTATGGCCTTCATAAGCTCTTGAGCAGAAAGTGAGTGTTGAGGGGGAAACAAATGAATTTTCTTAAGTCAAGTTCTACATGGGCTAAGTGTAAGGCAAAGACTGAAGCTGAATATGGAAATCAAAGCCAACACATCCAAGCATACTTTTCTTTCAAAATATTTTATGTACTAAGGTTTGCACAACATCTTGGCAATGACAGCAAGCCTGTGTAAGGAGGTGTTTTGTGTTACATAGCTAACATAAGGGCAAAAATATGTTGCAGCAGCCAAATATTACTTAGATCATGAATTAAAAGAGTGTGTATGGTAGAGTACATTGTAAGGCCCAGGAGCTAGAAACTACAAGGTTTAAAAACTTACAAAATTCCAAAAGAGAGTTTATATCTTATTCTGCTATCTTTTGGTATAGTGAAGGAATGAAACTAGATTTAGCACAGTCCATCTGTTTGATTAGAAAGAGAAAGAGGTATACTTATATTTTCTTGGCGTGCAGATTTTCCATAAATCTTAGAGGAGTGTGCTTTTCCACATTTCACTGAAAATTATGTTGATGAAGTTCACCATTTCTGCCAACATTAAGCACTCACTTTTTCTCTCAATTTTTCCCTTTCTAAATACTTTTTTTAATCTCCAAAAAAAATATAGAAAACTGCCAGTACATAGTAGATATTCAGTAAAATTCATCAAACTCATTAATGGATGAATGGCTGCATGGACAACTAGACTGGGCATTAAGAGATCTGGGTTTTAATTCTAAGGCCTAATAGGTGTCATGACACCTAAGGAAAATTATTATGCATTGTTTTTTATTGTAATGACTTTGAGTGAGTGCACATGTGGGAAAGTGATATGTGTTTTAGTTTCCCAGGTAAGCTATACGCCTACATGGGCCAAGCCAGTAAGAGCATTGAGAAAAATGGGTGAAGATAATAAAATAGAGAATAGTGGGAACTGTGGCCAGCCAGAGAGCACAAGGGCCAGCCTGTGTTTGAAACACAATGGGAGCCAAACAAACTGCACCTGACGTCCAGGTACACTTATAGCATAAGCTCCTCCACTGAGTTCATTGCTTCTACACCTCTCTGTCATATACAAAATAATACAAAAAGGAGTAAATAAGAAAATATTAATTGCTAAAATTGATCAAGCACCAAGTGCCTGGAACTGTTTTAAATTTCATTTGGTCTAATTTCATGTCATTAATAGAATCACCTCCATTTAATAAGTGAAGAAATTAAGGCACAATACTTAGTGTATATATATTAGCTGCTCTATTCATAAATAATTGTATGTTAAGAAATAAAAAAACAGCACAGCAAAGAACAAAGTGTCCAGGCCCTGAGCTGAGCCCCTAACCTACATAAAAGAAGCACTCTCCAAAAGACTCTGTCATAGAATGACAGTCAACTCATCTTTTGACATCTCCAGGTAGGAGGATGGAGGGAATTCCCAGAGTCCATATGATACTCACAATCTACAATTTAATTGAGACCGCTACATTTCTGACAGAGTTGATACATAAAACAGCTTTCTGCAGTCTGCAAGGCATTGCTCTCTTGCTTCACAACAAATGGATAAACAGACTGTTGCTCCTTTGTATTGAAATAACTATAATAATCATGAGAAACTATCATTTATTAAGTGCTTACTAGGTGCTGAATATTTGGGACATTGTATCATCTCCTCTGATTCTCACAGAGACACTGTGAAGTCAGCACTGTTGTCATTCCGATTTTACAAATGAGGAAATTGAGGCTGATAGAGACGAATTAACTTCTCGCAGATCACACAGCTAATAAGAGCCAGAACTGGGATATAATTACAGCAGGCCTGTCTCCAGAGCTAGAGCTCATGGCCCTGTTGACTGCATGGCCATGTGAAGAAAACTGAAAGAAAAATGAATTTAATTTTCCTATGTATGATTGTCAACCATATTTTTAAAACACAAAATTCTCTTTTCACATAATCTTGCACTAAACTCCAAATTATGTCACAGAAAAGAGCAGCCTGTTTCTACTCAAGCTGGAGTGGAGAATGGAAGGCTAACCACTGTCTCCAATATATTCTCTCTCACCTTGATTCCTCCACTATCACTTCTGATTGTCTTCACACTTCTCTAATTCTACCTCTTCCTAGTGTGGGTGGACCAAAGATTCAACACTCAATCCTCCATGTATGTCCTATTCAACTCGTCCTCCAAAAGCACTCAACTCACAGATTTTCATCTACTCCCATTCTGTTTGTGATGCTCACATACTTGTCTCCAGGCCCACACTCCTAGTGGCTTGTAGGACATGTGGGATGAAATCGTTCACAAAAGCCATGGTGGATTTAAAGTTGAGAGAACTGACTGGGCATATAGAACAGACATGTGGGTAGATGGTTTCATTACGCTGTTCAGGAGATGTACCTAAACTCAGAGACAATATTTTCAATTAACTGCTCAGGAGGACTGCCCCACCCCCATTCTCCACAGCCCTGTCCTTCTCCCCATCATACTCTCTTCCATGTTTCTGATTGAGGGGGCTTACCCCTGACGGGGGTGTTCAATAAACATTTGCTTCATGAACAGATGAGTTGGCAGAGGCATGAAAATCTTTCTCCTCAAAGCTTCTCATCTCAACAGAGAGACAATAAAGTGACAATAGTGACAGAGAACTGGAGTTCTGCAGTCAAGCAGGCTTCAAGTTCTCCCTGATGACTTACTTACCTCTGTGATCTCTCTGCGCTGAGCTTTTACATCTGCAAAATTGGGATGATAATGCTATATAGTTCTTGCTTATTGTTTCATTGGGAGGGGTAAATGAGATAAATCATGTAAAGTGCTGAGCACAGTAAATGGCCTATAATAAGCTTCAGTGTATGGTCATTTTAAGATTATTTTGTACCTCTTTGCATTTGGTGCAGTAGGTGAGCTCTGTAGTCTCAGCAATTATTAAAGCAAGGCCATGCTTCCTACATCTCCAGACTTTGGACTGGTGGCTTTTTTTTTTTTTTTTTTTTTAACTCAGCAGATAACTAAAGAAAGAGAAGGAGATAAAAGGGAAGAGACTTTCCACAAATGGGAGTACCTACTACTACTACAGTCATCCTGAGAGTTGCTTCATCTTTTTACTCTCTTTTTTTACTCTCTTAAAGCTCACACAGTCCAGTTGGAGAATGAGCATTGAATTTTATTGCTCTATATCCAGTGTTTCTCAAAGAGTGTTTCCTGGACCAATGAGCATTAGAATCAACTGAGCAGATACCTGACCTAGAGCCTCAGAATTTCTGGAGCAAGGCCAGGGCATCTGCTTCCCAAATAATTATCATCAAAGTGTGCAGACTTTTGACATAGTACTTGTATCATATAATATAAAACTGGATTTTGTATTGTCTTATACATGTAAGAATGTAATTTCTTCCTTAATTATATAATAAACACACCAAAGTGAAGACAATGTTTTCTTGTTTTCTTATAACTCCTACAATATATAGCTCAATCATGAACACGTCATTGGAATTAATAAAACTATTTGACTGGATTAACTTTCTGTCCTGTAGGGTCCTGACGTGTCAATACCTAAAGATTGGTAGAGACTTCAAATTAGAATGACAATTCACCAATCCCCATTATTATTTAATATAAAATGTGAGTTTTTAATCAATACTTTCTCATCATCAATTGTTTGGGTGTTCTTTTATTTATTGAGCACTG
Source organism: Cynopterus sphinx (assembly GCA_030015415.1). Lineage (NCBI taxonomy): Eukaryota > Metazoa > Chordata > Mammalia > Chiroptera > Pteropodidae > Cynopterus > Cynopterus sphinx. The sequence continues at coordinate 88,277,725 of CM057383.1, forward strand.
AGATTTCTGACTTACTGACCAGGGAACAAAATTAACAAGTCTCTGAAAAATGAAGTCCCTTTCAAGTTTCTAAATGTTTATAAAACAATTCACAGGCCTTCCTGCCCTATCATATAGAAAACTCGCCCATCTATTCAAAATAGTTATTTAACTTTTAAAACATGCGAATTTCAACCTAATTTTCATTGCAGGGTCACCACTGATATGTGCTAACTTTCGGGAAAAGAAAAAACTTGTTATTTTATGATGTGTTTGCTCCTGAGCAATTGAGAGTTTTGCCATATGTTTTTACGGTAGTATTTTTTTTTTTTTTTTGAGGTTCCGTAAACGCCTTCCGGAATGTAGAGGTTCTACCATCAGAGACATGTGGGAGCTTTTCCAGTCCCCTAGTGTCATTAACCCAGCTGCTTTGGTTGCTGTGATATGCAATTATTGCTTCTACTTCTGATCTCCAACTCATTAAGCATGTTTGATCTCAACTAGATGAAAAATGTTTGGAATCTAAGCTTATGATCTTTGTGCTACATTTTCTTCATTTCATTCACAGTAGCTTTTCCCCCGCTTTCTCTTCTTTAGGATCAACATTCTGTGGTAGGCCAGAACACGGGCCCCAGTCCAAGTCCCAACCCCTGCTCAAATCCAAACACTGGAAGTGGTTACATGAACTCCCAGCAATCACTGTTGAATCAGCAATTGATGGGAAAGAAACAGACTCTACAGAGGCAGATCATGGAGCAGAAACAGCAGCTTCTCCTCCAGCAGCAGATGTTGGTCGATGCGGTAAAACTTTCTCCTAATTTATACTGCCCGTACTTGTTGGCCCCACAGAAGGAGTTCATTATTTTCCATTCCTATTTATTGTACTTTTCTCTGCACCTACTCATGTGACAGCAACAAGGGTGTCCTGGCTGTAAGAAAAGCTAATTCTATACATGTGAAGTGCTACAGGAAAAAAAAAAAAAAAAAAAAAACTTGATTTACCAGATGCTGGGCAGTTGGAAAGCACAGCACCTCAGCTAGCTAACCCTGCCCAGCCAGGAAACATTTAGAACCACCAACATGGCCTTCAAATCCGGCCCAAGAAACCAGTGTTGTGCCACAGCCCTGAGAGGCAAAAATAGTGGACAGAACTCTAACCAACTCAAATCCAAATTGATTTTAGAGATAAAAGAGTTCTAAAAACAGTTTTAAAAGCCAGCATGGAGTTTCAAAACTTAAAATTTGGCTTTCAAAATAAAGCATCTCAAAATTTTTTTCAAAAACATTTGAAAATATATCCCACTTTCATCACATTGAAGTGGCCTTAAAGAAAGGCACAGCCGTCATTTCTCATACCTTACCCTAGTATTAACCCTGCTTCAGTATTTATCGGTGTATCCCTTCTGTATTCTCAGACGTACTCATACACTCAACAACTGACCCAAACCCTTCCTGCCTCCTAAGACTAAGGCCCTATCTCCAAGTTTCATTCTCTTCCTTCAGATTGTTTGGCCAAACAAAAGAAGAAAGGAACAAAGCTGACCATCTCTAGGCTGATAAAGAGAAAAAAAAAGTAAAAAAATAATTTATACTCAAGGAGCTTTGCAGTAAGAGTCAGAAGTCCAGGGTGTAATAGCTCTATAATTCATTCAGCAAATATTTATTGATTTACAATGGGAATATAGCCATAAACAAGTCAGACCCTGTCTTTGGAGACCACTGAGGATGCAAAATAAATAGGCAGTTATAATACTTGTGATTAAATGCTGTGATGTGGCAACTACTAGAGGAAGTTCTATTTACTGAAGATGTGAAGGAGAAGATGAGTAAAGAGCCAGAGAGAAAGGGTTTTACAGCCAGAAGAACCAGCATCCAAAACTCCGACAACAAAGTACACTACATACTATGTTAGCTGAGGCACAGATTGTGCTCTGGGATAGGGAAGTGATAGGCAAGAAGGCCAGAGATAAGAGGCCAGAGGATAGGGCTTAAAAAATTAGAACTTCTTGTCTGAAAACAATGAGGAATACATTAAAGTTTTTAAAGAAGGAAGTACTAGATTCAGATTGGCATTATAAGGGAAAATGTCATGGAGGAAAGGATAAAATCCAACCCGGAGAGTTTGGGGATAGTCTCCCAAGAGAGGTACTGAAGGACTGTAGGATTCTGATGGTTAGAGTACTGAGTTCCACTGTTCCAGGTGGAGGGTGGTCCAGAGACCCAAAAATGCAGTCTCTATGTGTATTTCTTGATTTGAGATTTCATCATGAAATATTTAATGCATAATGAAAAGTACACATATTAATATAAAATTATTTATGTTTTTTAAGGAATGACATATGGAGTAAGTTTGGAGTGCAGAAGAACATATTAGAAATAAATTTATTTGACCTTGAATAAGCAATAGTTAGAAATAAATTTTCAGGTGACCTTGAGTACTTTCCTACAGTGTAAGGTGTAGAACCACTGACTGGATCTTAAAGTGACACGTCTGACTTCTTCTATAAATTATAGTTTTGAAAAACCTGGTTCTCCCACCTACTCCTTCCATTTTTTTATTTTTTATCCTGATAAACTTAACAACTTAGAAACAAGGACAGTAGAAGAAAAAATGTAAAATCTAAGATTGACTTATTGGTCACCCTGTCATTATTCCCATCAATAGTACAAATTTATTGGATTATAACATGTAGAGATTGAATTTTTGGATTTTCAGCTCTGATTAAAAGGCAGTGAAACATTCCATGAGGGTCCGGTCCTGACACTGGCCTAACTCCCATTGGGCCCCGTCAGCGTCACTACAGGGACAGGTGCAAAGGGCCGTGGCATAAGCTGTGAGAGACAATGAGAATGAGGGTGCCCATGCTTTTTAGCATATCCAGGAAGAAACAGCCTTTGATACCACTTTACATTACCATATGCTTTGTACTTATTCGCAGTCAGTTGGCAAGGCCAGATAGGCACCTAAATTGAGACATTTCTTCCTGAAAGTGTGTTATCCTCATTCTCTATTACTCTCCCACCAATTAAGCATCATAATTACCAACATATTTTCTGCACCTACTATGTACCAGGCATCATGCTGAGCTTTTACAGAATTAAAAAATTAATTCTCACAATAAGAGTATGAGGGAAGTCTGAGAATTATTCACATTTTACATTTAGATATGATGAAACCAAAGCAGGACAGGTAAGTGCATCAGGATATTCTCCCTATATTAGGTTTTCAGGTCCAAGATACTGGACTATCAAGAGACGTTAGTTAATAAGTTAAATTTGACTTTACACAAAAGTAATCTCAGGAATTCCTGTGAGTTTACATTTTCATAGAATGGGAATATTATTTTCTTGCAAATGAAGCAGTCTCCTTTCAGTATTGGAGAATGGTCTTTGCTGCTCTTCAGCACGAGTGACAACGTGGCAGTTCTACGATAGTCCAAATACAAAGCCACAAATCGAATTCATTTGTGAACAAATAGTTTAAGAAACTCAAGTTTCCAGAGATGTATATGTTAACACTTTGAGCAACCTAATTTAGCACTCAGAGGAGTAAAAAGTCTATTATTAAGTTAAATATACATAAAAATAAGTCCAGAATTGAAATCTAGTCTTTAATTGGGAATCAAGGGGCTCCCCATCTTAATCCCCTTTTCTATCATGTCTCTCTTTTTTTCTCTCTCTCTCTCTCTGTCACACATGCACACACACACAACATATCACACATCACACATGCATGAATCCTATTTTCTTCAGTATAAACAGCAGAAACACCTAATTACATAAGAAAAAATAATAGATGCTTTTGAAAAAGAAAAGATTTCAAAAAGTCCCATGCTTGGCACAAAAATCAAAATTGTCAGCTTGCACAATTGTTTACAACAGGAATGGTTGAACATTGCCACATTTGGGTTCATAGAACATCTTAAACAGTTTCTTAAACATTTAGGTTTTAAGTAAAACCAGAGTTTTACCAACCACTTTTTCCCTTAATTTGTAAACCCATATTTAAAAGAAATGTAATTCGTATGTTTCTGATTCATTTACACTTAGGTCATCAAAATCGTGTTTTATATGAATTACTTGATGCCCCCAAAACCCAGTGAATCTTTCAAGTTTTTATTTTTTTAGAAACAAGAATTAGAATTTGGTTTGTTGTTGTTTTAAGCCATTTTTTCCTTCCTTTATAATAGATTTATTCTACTTAGAAAGTTTTGAATTTGATGGGAAACTGAGAGGTACACGGTCTAAGTAGGTTCCAAGTTAGGCAGTCCTCATTTGGCTTCCATCTATTTTATCCATCTCTCCGTTACAAAGTTTTCTTTTCTATTTGCTGCCTTTTCTATTATATTGTTCTCTGTCTACCTATGTCAATTATTTTTACCTTTAAGTATGGAGGCTACTTCAGGGTTCATACAAATTTGTAGGAAAGCAATTCTAAAAATTTCCTCATCCATACTGGGAAAGGAAAACAGCAGCTCCTGATTTCTAGAATTAATATGAAACTCATAGCCAGGCCATTTGTTCTCTGTTGGACATAAACTATGTTACAGAATATCACCTCAGACAGGATTACTCTGAGTCCATGATAAAATGAGACAACATAAGGCCACTTCATAATTTTGTCTAAAAATAGACTCAAACAAGGTCACCGTGCAACCCACAAAATACCCAAAATTCCCTCTTTTACTAAATGACTAACAGCTACTTCATTGCTCACAAAATCAACCTCACTCTCTGACAGTTTACAATCTAGAACAAATCTTCATTTCCTTAGACCTCCCTAAATCACCCAAGCATGCTCCTCCTACTGAGACAACCCATGGTGCCCCATGTTGTGCATGCTCCCTCACTGCAACCAGTGGTCTTTGGCACTGATAATATTTTTTAAAAATCCCCTATTTCCTCTGTCAGCTCCCAAAGAAACCTACTGTAAATATCTTGAGGTGAGAAATTCCAGAAGGAAGAAAAGAAGGGAGCTGGGAAATTTTCTGTGCTTTGAGAATGGGACACAGAGAAATAGAGAAGTAAAGGGGACCTTGTATTGTGTGGCAGGAAAGAGCCTGAGTTTTTGACTCAAGATGTGCTTTCTGTTCTACACTATGTGATCTTGAGCAAGTTCCTTAGCCTAAGGAAACTTCTATTTCCTCATCTATGAAGTGGGAATAATCATACCTACCTTCAAGGGTTGTTTATGAGAGCAAAAAAAAAAAAAAAAAATGAGGTAATATGCATACAGTGCCCATAGAAGTACATGGTAAGTTATCTTCTGACATCTCCTATCTAGGGTTGCCATATTTAGCAGATAAAAATAGAAAATGCTCGTGCCCAATATTTTATCTGGAAATCCTATTCTTATGCCTTCTACACTCTGTGGGACCAGAATTATATATAAGTACCAAAGCATATCAGTGTGCTACAAAATAAAACTAGAACTATCATCTCAAAAATCACAGAATTTTAGTCCTCACTGAAATCTAATTGCAAAATATAGAAAATGAGAGTAGTTACTAGAGCCCAAACACATGTTGAATGTTGAGAAGTAGAAATTACACTTTCATATGGGAAGTTTATTGTAATGGAAAAGATTTATCTCTGAATTAAGGCTACTAAATAAGATCTATGAATCTCAACTATGACTACAAAACTGTTGTCATATTCTTATTTGTTTAAATAGCATTCTATACATTTTTACAAGTGAGAAAGTAACAATGCAATTTGATATGTTTTCATTTCTTTTTTTCAAGGAGAAAATTACTTCGCAAGATCAGATAAACAGACATTTGACAAGGCCACCCCCAGATTATAAAGACCAAAGAAGAAATGTGGGTAATATGCAACCAACTGCTCAGTATTCTGGTAAGTGTTCTTAAAAATTAACAGAAATTGTAACTGTGGAAAGAAGAAAACTGTTCAGTTTTTAGTATTTCTTCCTTTATCATATTTAATTGTAACATTTTTCTTAGACTCCTTCACTAGCTCCCATATAACTTTCAGGTCAAGACCAAACTTGAATATTTTCAGTCTTCTCATCAGTTTCTGCTTACTTTTCCATATTCATATATTTCACTGCTCACTAAACTACCTCTGAGAATTCAAAGAAGTTTAAATATTTTCTAACTGCTAGGTTCAGCCATTCTCCTCCCAGCAATGTATCTTGACTCAGATAGTGCAAGTGATAGTGCCCTTCACTTTCTCATGTACGTTAAGCTGGTCCTTGAGTTTTCCAAGGTTTCTCTTTACCTTCCTCTGTCCAGGAAGCCATAAAGAAGATTCCCTAAAGAAGAAGGGGGTGTGAATACCTCTGTTTGTTAATATTTTCTGGTCCTGTTAAGTGTCATTATAATATGTTGTTCTAATTTATTTAAGCTCTTTCAAATGCACCAGTTGGCCTCTTTCACTAAAATTAGGAATGAGATATATGTATTCTACTCTCTAAGACTACATTGCCTCAAAGCCAAAACAGGATTTTCCATTGATTCTGTCCTCAAAGAGGTTGAGAGATGAGAAGAGATTTATTTGGAACCTGGCTTCTTATACACCTTGGACTATCAGTGGGTTTGGGGAAAGCAACCTTCGAAATATATAAAATTTAAGGTGGATGTCTCAGTTTTTCTTTTCCCATTTACATAAAAGAATCCCAAGGAGAGTAGTCTGAGGCTGATTTGGTGGCTCTACCATGTTATCTGGGATCCAGGCTTCTTATGTCTTTCCACTCTATGTCTTTCTTTAGCATGTAACTTCCATCCTAAGGGTTGCTTTTGTCCACCACATGTCCAGCCTTCATATTCATATTCCAGATTGAAAGATGGAAGAAGGAAAAAATAACATGGCCTGTCAAATGAGTCAGATTGCCTTTTTAAAAATAAAAGTTTATTTATCACGGTAACATTGGTTATAACAATATATAAATTTCAGGTGTACGACATTATAATTTAATATCTGTATATTCTATAATGCACCCACCACCAAAAGTTTAGTTTCCTTCTATTATCATGTACTTGACACCCTTTACTCAGTTCACCCTCACCCGACTCCCCTTCCTCTCTTCCCTTCTGGTAACCACCATTCTTTTGTCTACATCCATGAGTTTATTTTTGTTTTGTTGTGTTAGTATGTTTGTTATTTGTTGTTTGTTTGTTTTATACTCTATATATAAGCAAAATTATACTGTGTTTATTCTTTTCCATCTAACTTATTTCACTTAGCATAATATCCTCAAGATTCATCCATGGCAATATTGCATTTTTTTATGGCTGAGTAGTATTCTATTGTGTGTGTATGTAATATTTTGACTATTATAAATAATGCTTCAGTGAACATGTATCAGATTTCCTTATTAAAGTAGGTTTCTTGGACTCTAACCTAATAATTTCTACCTTTAGCCAAAATCATTCATATACCCCTCCCCCAAGCTCCAATTACCTAAAGAAGTTTGGGAAACATGGTTTTTCAGCTGGAAACATTACTACAAACTCCAAGTCCTTTTTCTAAGGAAGACAGGGATGTTGGCTGTTTGATAGGCACCTAGAAGTCTTTTTCTCAGTGCATGTGGGTATTTTCCTAAGGGAGGGGTCCTCAGTATCTAACTGCTGACCCCAAGTGGGTAAGAACCACTGCTCTAGAGCATTACACTTCCTGTGTCTTCTGAGAATAAAGTAAGCAACAAGCAAAACAGAAAACTCTTTATCACTTTTTATCTTAATCTCAGTACAATCATAATCACTTGGCCCAGATGTTAATATGAGAAATGATTTATGAAAAGCACTTGAAACAATTTTTACCACATATTAGGAGCTTCTAAATATTAATTGCAAATAATATTTTGTGATCTTTATGGAAATTCTCTCTGCTCCGGTTGTTTAAAAATATTGTTGTCTTCATAAACCTTCTCAGGGCATATTGTTAAGATAGAAGGCATGTAAAGGGAATGATTTTGAAAACCTCTAAATTTTTTCCATAGCATTTTCATAGTGTAAATTCCGTTCTCATGGAACCATCAGACACCAAGATGATGTTGCTTAACTTCATTAGCAGTGTGTGAATTCTGAGTTATTGTTCAAGTATTTCCTACCTGGTTCTGATCCCTCTTCATCAAGCACTCATGGCCCTACACACAGAGCAGGGCCCTTTGTGGAGCTTGGAGATACAAGAGACTACTCCTGCCTTCAAAGGGTATGTGGTCTAGTTAGGAAGATAATTTTAAAAAAAGAGCAAGGCCTTCAATCTTTCAGTTGTCTACTGTGCTCCCTATCCTCAAGCAGTAGGGAACATGCGGGGGTTGCAGTTGTAGCCATAATCCACTCATACACGGCTATTCTGATATTTGTATGTGTCTAGTCCTCTGTTTCTCAGTATCTCTGATTCTCTGGGACTCCCTACCTCTCTGCAGAGACAGTACTTTAAAATAGTATCTTTCTCCAAGTTATATCTTTGCTTCAATATATCATTCATTCATTCGATGTCAATTGAGTACCTACTTATCCCCATCTGCTAGACTTGGAGAATATGACAGTGAACAAAATAGGCAAAAATTCTTCTCCTCAAGGAACTTGTCATTCAGCAAGTACTTTAAAAAGAAAATATTTCTGGCATTCCATTTCTGCCTCTCAAGATGTCTTTCCATGATACCTTTAACCTCTCTAAGCCAGAAAGATTTCAATGTGTGATTAATCACTATCTGATATGTGGAGCCCCTATATTCAGCAGCCTGTGCTTGGGTGGCCTCACATCCAGTCACTTACTGATAGGCGTCAATTTAACTGGCAGGCCCATTGAGGATCCATGAATTTCCCAGTATAAAAGCTAAGTGCTAAATGAAAACTTCAAAAAGCAAATTACTGCTGGAGAGAAGAGGCTTGACTATCACAGAAAGCTTAATGAAGGAGCTTGGACCTTGGCCTGAGCCTTAAAGAAAAGATAAGGCTCAGTGAGGCAATAAGGGCAATAGAAGAGAGGGAAATGGCATGAGCGAAATTAACTTAAGATGTGTAGATAACAATGCAATAGTAACTATACCTCTTAGAACAAAAGGCTTTTCATATGGAAATAATCACTGGAAAATAGATTGCAGTGAATTAAGATAGTTAAAGAGATGGAAATTTACCCTTGGACACTGGAGCCACTTGTGGCAGCTTCCTGAATGGGGATGGTACAGAGGAAGAATTGGACATAATTTTCAAGGCCATAGGTTTGGCCCTGCTAAATTATTATAAACTGATACAAAAGAGGAAATAACTTACTGCTATGAGCTAATATAATTATCTTTTTTTTCCTTAGGTGGCACATCAACAGTGAGTTTGAACTCTAACCAGACTTTGGCAAACCCAGTTTCAACACACACCATTTTAACTCCAAATTCCAGCCTCATGTCTACTTCCCACGGAACAAGAATGCCATCATTATCCACAGCAGTTCAAAACATAGGGATGTATGGAAATCTGCCTTGCAATCAACCTGGCACTTACAGTAGTATCACTTCAGGAATGAATCAATTGACCCAGCAGAGAAACCCAAACCAATTGATAGCAAATCAAAACAACCCTTTAATGCCACGGCCACCTACCTTAGGGCCAAGTAGTAATGCGGCCACTTTTGGAACTGGACCTGTTGGCAATTCACAACAATTAAGACCAAATTTAACCCATAGTATGGCAAGCATGCCAGCACAGAGATCATCGAACGTAATGATCACATCTAACACAACAGCACCAAACTGGGCCTCTCAAGAAGCAACAACCAAACAGCAGGAAGCCCTGAAGTCCACAGGAATACGCTTCTCCACAGGTGCACCTGCAGCCTATACTCCAAACCAGTCGTTGCAGCAGGCTGTAGGTAGCCAGCAATTTCCACAGAGGGCAGTGGCTCCTCCGAACCAGTTAACACCAGCACTGCAAATGAGACCCATGAACCAGATGAGCCAGACATTGAATGGACAAACCATGGGTCCACTCAGAAGTCTGAATCTCAGACCAAATCAGCTAAGCACACAGATTTTGCCTAATTTAAACCAGTCAGGAACAGGGTTGAATCAGTCAAGGACAGGCATAAGCCAGCCACCATCCCTGACACCAGGCAGTTTTCCTTCACCCAACCAAAGTTCCAGGGCCTTTCAAGGAACTGACCATGGCAATGACTTAGCTTTTGACTTTCTCAACCAACAGACTGATAACATGGGCCCTGCCCTAAACAGCGATGCTGATTTCATTGATTCTTTATTGAAGACAGAGCCTGGTAATGATGACTGGATGAAAGACATCAATCTTGATGAAATCTTGGGGAACAACTCCTAAAGGAGAAAAAAGAGACAATTCACCAACTCCAGGCACGAACAGGCAGTATTTTAACAAGGACTCTGGAAAGGCCAACTGTTGACTTTTAGTTGGACTACACGAAGATGCCTTGGCTTAAAACAGAAAGTAACTGTAGTGGTGAACATTTTGGTCCAAATGCTTGTTTTAAATCTCAAACCTGAAAGTAAAACATTGGGATCACTTTTCCCTGTTAAACTTCAGGACACAGTATCCAGTTTATCCAAACAGAACTGTGATGTTGGTGTGTAATTAGCTGTGTAAAAAAGGCTTCCCAAGTTCCTTTCTCCCTCAAAGAAAAGTCATAGAACTTTTAGCTTGTTTAAACTCCATGTCATGTGGAGGTATTAGTTCCAAGCAACAAGCAACAAATTCCTTTATTTGTTCTCATAGATATCAGTGTGATTTAATCTTTTCACTCTGTCTTTTCATTTTAGTTTTCCTAAAACTTCCAGACTGAAATATTATGTTTGTTTGGAGTAACCAGTGTCCTAAATAACTAAAAGCCAGAGAACCTAGAGAACATCCAGTGAGTTACAGAATTTCTTCCCCAGCTGCACCCCTGACTTTTTCAGTTTTCCTACATATCTTATACTTCAATAAGATGCTGTATCTAATGATGCGAATGCAGAGCTGTCCGACTTTATTGGCTTCCACTACAAATTTCTGAATCTGTTTCCAAGTCATAGATACAATCACAACCTGTCCAGATCATACTGAAATATTAGTGCACATGGGTCTGCATCAGATTTTGCTATTTAAAAAAGAAAACACCCCATTGGGCATTGCTATAAAGGACATTTATTTGGCCACAAATAACCTGGGATGTTGCTTATTGGCATGATGCCTGCTAGTTAGTTGCCAAGCTGAGCGAAATGGAGCTTGGTCCACCATGATTATTTTGATGACCAGAGACTGATTTGTGAGAAAAGGAAGTGTGGAGAACAAAACTTGAAATTAGAAGGCATCATGTTTTGGTTGGAGATAAGAAGCAGAAGATCAAAACCAGGAATGGAGGGTAGGGGGGGTACAATTCTATTTCATAGAGTTTGAAGGAAAACATTATTGAGAGAGAAAACAATGTCCTTATTTGGACATATTATTTGGGTGAACAGCTAAGCAGAGTGTGATCTGTCAGTAGCAGTCTATTCATTCTTCTGTCTCTGATGTGATGAATCATTGCCACATGCTAGATGGACCCTTCATATTCATATTTTCTCCCTCAGGGCTCAGCACTGTATCAAAGAAAGACTTTTTGTCAAGTCATCTAACCTCAGTATCTGCATACAGATCTGCTATAAAATGAGGATGATGTGTGCTGATTTGGAATGGATGGAAAATATAACTATCATTTTCCTCATTACAGAGGAACACAAGTTATCTTCAGCCTTTTTAGTTATATACTCATATATTCAATTATCAAATGTAACTTAACTGATGTCATTTAGTAACTAAATCTTTAAATATCTGTTCTTAAAAAGAACACATTTTGAAAGTTCTACAAAGTCCTCTCCTGATCATTAAAATGTCTAGAAGCATTCTCTTTTACATGATACCAATATCACTGGGCCAGAATCTTTTCTGTGCTAGGTTGTAAATACAAATGAATTACTTGTTTTGTAAACTTTTGTAAAGAATATTTTGGTAGAAATACTTAAAACATATTCTTTGGGTTATATTTATACATATGTGAAATAAATATGCTATCTAAAGGTTATATTTTATACAAAAAGTAAATTGTTACCTTTTGTATGCTAATATACAAAGTTTTGTATAATACGATGGTTTATTTTTAGCTCTACACTTAATCCATAGGTGGTCAAGTGAGAACTTTTAAAAACTATCAAGAGGCTTGTTAGACAAATTTATATTCTGAAACCTCAATAAGAAAGCATTCCAGGTTTCAATTCTTTCCTTTTTTTTTTTTTCACTCTCCAATTTTTTTTTAAGCCCATAGTTTTTATGTCTTATTTGATTATTCTGCTGTGCACATTGTATTGGTCCTTGTTGCATGTGGTCTACTGTGTGTTTTCCCATTTTATAAAACAGCATTTCTCCATACAAAAAATTAAGGGGAAATTATGTACATATAAACACTTTTTTTTTTATGGCTTCTCCATGTTACTGTATATATCTGCCAGCACTCCCCAGCTACACTCCCGTGATTCAGCTTATTTTTACCCTAACATTAATAGTATGTTTTGTAGTAGCTATCAAATTTAAGAGTTAAAGCAATCAGAATGTTTGGATTTTCTTCTATCTAATGTGAATTTCATAATTAATGTCTATTTATTCAGCTATTCATTAAAATACAGGATTCTTTGGAAAAAATGGTGTAGTCTATAGTTTCTGTTTGTTGTCAGCCTATTACCAAAGATGACGTAATTTTCCTGAAAGCTGAGATAATAATAATTTTATAGACATATGTAGTCAAAATTTTGCTTTATAATTTAAAAGCTATTGGAATACAATCTCCCATTACAAAAATACCAGACTACTTAATTGTTGGCATTATCATTCTGACAATGTTATAAAGAAGGTAGAAGTAATTTTTCGTTTTCTTAATTCAAAGACTAGAAAGCAATTTAAGCAAATAATTCATTCTTAGCTTTGTGTTAAGCCCAACGAAGATAAATAGCTGCTCTACGTGAATGCACTAATATTACTTGCATTACTGTAACTGTACCCACAACTGTAAAGATTTCAACTTGTAAAACAAATATTTTGTATTGTGTGTAATTTCATGTGTTGAAAAATAGTTTTAAAAATTTCAGAAGTGGTTCCCATATGAAATCATACTTTTAGTCTCCAACAATACAGTTGCTACATCACAGAACGTTTGGAGAACTATTAATAGTGACGGGCACATTTATACTCTGGGAGGCTTCTAACACTAGTGAAATGCTAATTTTTCTCATTTTAGTGTTCTTTAGTTCAGCTAGAAAGTTTGTATTAAGGTCCTGTATACACAGCCCTCCTAAATACTGGAGAAATACTGCCTGATTCTCAGGTATAGTGGGCCTTTGCCTAACCTGCTGTGTGGCACTTGGTCAGATAGGCTGAGTAGATACTGGGCCAGATAAACACAGCCTCACTGAACATATTTACACCGCTCTTCTTGAGAGTTAAAGCATTTGAGAGAAAGATGGAACTTTGTAGGAGACAAGGGGAACCATTCTAATCAAATTTTTTTTGCTCCACTGTTGAAATATATTGTTGAGTTCCATTGTCCTGTCCCCTCTGCCAAAAATCTGTGACATTATCCTTTTTATTAGTGTTATTAATGGAGCAATAATAAAATTGACATTTCATGTAGTCCCTGTCCAATGACTCTGTAAGGTTGGAGGGTAAACAAATAAAATCAACATAGATAAAAATAAATAAAATATATGCAAATTAAGAGAAAGAAATATGTAATTCTAAAGTTATCTATGAATCCCATTTTCTATCCATGGAAGTAGACCCGAGAGAGGAAAGGAGAGTGAAAGCGAGTTCAAAAAAAGAACACCCCAGCTTCTTCCTACTCTGTAGTTGCCAAGGGCAGTTCAAATTCTTAAATGTTTTCTCCGCTATTTCCATTTAATATCTCTGTAACTATGTTTCCTCTCCCAAAAATGGGGCTAAAATAGCTCTGCATTCCTTTTCAACTCTAAAACTCTGCTATTTATTTTTTCCCAAAGCTGAGTGAAAAATTAACCAAAAAGACTCAATGGCATCATTTTTAAAATAAATAAATCACTGTCACTTAACCTTTTGAAAGTTTTCATGTTGGCAGTCAACTTTATTTAACAAAGCAGCCATCTCCTTCAAATTTAAATCATATGAATCTCAATTTATCATAAGTAAACGAGAAGTAGACTTGGACAAAAAGAAAGGCAATGCTGATGTAAGTGCCCACTAACAATATAAATCAAGTCCTAAGGATCAAAAGCTGGAATATGATATTAAATGGTTGTTTTTCCTGTGAGATCATAGGATTTCATAAAGAAAATATTTGCCTACTAGGGAGGAAAAACCTAATATTTTGAGTAGTGTGTTGAATTGGGTATTTGTTAATGAACTTTCATGAGTTGTAAATGATAGTTTATGGTCTTTTATACATACTTCCTAAGTCCCTATAATAGACAACGTACATGTAGTGCTCTAGCATCAACTTCATTGGCAACAATAACATTACAAAACATTGTTTCATAAAAATTAAGAAAACATATTGAACACAGAGTTTTGAAACCAAATGCTGTTGTCCCTGACCTGCATGTAGTAGTATTTGAAGGGGGCTTTTGTTTGTTCATATAAATAGCATTTTAAGTTTCCTTTTTACCAAATTTAAGTCACCATTAGCTTCAAGATGTGCATGAATATACAGACACTTTTTATAATACTTAAGGATCATTCAGCTTAACAGAAAAAGAAAGAATAATATATAATATATAATATATATAAAAGACTGCATACATTTATAGAAGCTTTCTATATGTTCTTTTCAGCAAAAGGAAGGGAAAGAGGAAGGGAGAAAAAGAAGGAAAGAAAACATATCTTAGATAGTCTTAGAGAAAGAAATTTACTGGTTAATGTAACTAAAAAGTTTAGGAGCTAGTTCTGGGTTTGGCACAGCTGAATCTAGCAGGTCAACAATATCATTAAGAACTGGTTCTTTTCTGTCCCTCACTTTTGCTTCCCTGGGTGTTGGGCTCCGTTCCTAGGCAGGCCCTTCTCTCATGATGGCAAGATGGTTGCTAAAAGTGCCAGACTTAGATCCTTACAATTCCAAGTCCAGCATGAATAATAGTGAATGCTTCCCTTTGAAAAGATACAACTTTGTATCTCACAGGCTTGATTAGGTCATGTGGCCATCCCTGAATAATCATTTTCATAGAGGTGTGGTGTTCAGTTTTGCCAGGGAGGTGCAGTGTTCTGATTGGCCAGGCCTGAGTCAAATGCCTAACCCTGCAGGCAGAGGTAGCGTCAATACTACCAAACCATTTCATTGAGAGTAAGAAGGAGGTGATTTCCCAAAGAAAAATTAAGTTACTATCATCAGAAAGAAAGGGAAGAAGAGAATAGAGACAGGGAGGAGGGGGGAAAGGCAGGGAGAAAGGAAGGAAGGAAGGAAGGAAGGAAGGAAGGAAGGAAGGAAGGGAAAGAAAAAAGAAAACATATCTACTAACCTTTCCTTTTCTTGCTGCTGTATTTCCTTCCACACGTACTGTTTTTCCTATATTTTCAATTTCAAAACCTCACTATAATCCAACCATACTCATCTCCTCCCCATAATGAGGTATCCAAATCTCACCTACTTACTGCACCCACTTCTTATTCTAACACTCTTAGGTGAAGAAAACTCCTCTGCCAGAACAAGATGAACCAGCAATCTAAGCCCACAGGATGTTTACCCACTCCCAACATATCCAAGTGGAGAAAGAACAGGATAATGGTAATGAGAGTTTTATTTGGAAGAGAAACTAACATGTATAGATAACATCCTTCTGAACGAGAAGAATAAAGACTATTCTACCTTTTAACATTCCAACCAACGGCCTGCGGAGGAGAAGCATTAAAAACTCTATTTGCTCAGGATGTAAATGCACACTAGCAGAGGAATATCCCCCCCCTTACATCAGGTGCTAGGGGAAAGCTCAGGGAATCAAACTTTTCTCTTGTCCCAATCATATCTCCTTCTATGATTTCCATCTGTTTGACTTAATGTGCAATAATTTAAGCTTGCTTCAAAAAGTATCACTTATTTCTAGTCTGGGGGAAAAAAACAACTTCAGATAGTTAAAGTGTCAGAGTTTTAATGCAACGAATTGGTTACACAGGTGATAAGCAAGTTGAGAAGCCACATAGGGACTGTTGCTTAGGCCATCCTGAGATGAGCAAAAGCAGGAAGGCACTACTACTACTCCCAGGACAAAAGAACAAAAAAAAAAAGAGGTCAGGAACTCTAAGCAGATGCTGCAACATTGGCTGACCTCACCTATAGGAGCTGGAGCAACTGAGGAGTTTCAGCTGTTCACAGAGATGCAACTCATGACAGAAGAGGAGGAATACAATTCACCTCGCCTGTCTTTTTCCATTCTCCAGGCAATGCATCTCATCAGCTGAACTGAGCAGGACCTAGCTCACCAGAAGGCTCAAAACACAGCCTAGAGCATTACAGACCAGGCCAGAAAAGGGCAAGGAATAAGTCTGCCAATAAACAGGCTCAGATCTGACACAACAAGCTTGCAAATCTCTGGACTCAGCCATCTTGGATTGCTGACCTGGAGCAACAGCAGCTTTCTTAGCAAAGCCTGATCTTCCTCCTTCTCTACTTTCAGACACATCAAGATCAGTCTAAATGTGTCTATTCATTATATGAGGCAACTGTTCTGCTTCAAGTATTTGAAACATCAACTAATGGTCGTTTTAAAAAGTTTTTTTAAAAAAAATATTTCATGGACTCAGAATATGTTTTCAAATTTTTTTCTGTAAAATTAGGTTGCCATTTACAACTGATGTAAAGAGAAAACATTGTATTATTGTAAGATGTCAGCATTTTATTTCTTAATATATGTAGAACAATAATGTGTCTTACAATCAATCAATGGCATCTGAGATCACATTAAATGCAGTATCTGTCTCATGCAAAAAGGGGTCTGAAGCAGACAAACAATCCTCACCTAGTGCAGTAGTCCAACAACGCTATCACATACCTGGGCTAATTGCATCTTTCTTTTTGCCATGAGGAAACATAGACTTCTTCTTTATTCTTGTCACCTTAGGGTGACAAGATAGTTACCTTAGCCTCCTGTCCATGCTCCAAACTGAAAAATGGAAAGAAAAAATTATGAAAACAAAAAATATTGTCTATGACGAGTCTGTACCTTCTCATTTGGGAAAGGTCACCCTACCCAGAGTCTTATAACTATATTTCATTAGCCATGGCTGTGTCTGTGGCCTTTCAGATCTTCAAGAGAGGGCAGGTGTCAAGTACTTAGAGTTATAGATTTTGTGGTAGAGGATGGCAAGTGAGCAGGTAGTTGGAAATGATGGTAAATAAAAGTATAAAGAGATGCATAAGAATTATAAATATAAATTCAATATGATGATTATCTTTGAAGGAATATATACAAATATGACTTTAAAGGTATACCAAAGGAACTTAAATTATGTTTTTTTCTAAGCTGGATGGAGATTACATGGTTGTTGTATTTTTAAATGTCTTTGGTATATCTGAAGTGAATTATTAGAAATGAAAAGTTAAATTACACATTAATAAACAAAGCATCATGAATGAGAACCAGCATAAGCAACAGAAAGCAGAATGACAAAAACTTCAGGTGTTAGAAATAATGAACACATATAACATACCTAAGTTTAAAATATTTAAAGAAATAAATAGAAATGTA
The DNA here is from genome assembly GCA_030015415.1 of Cynopterus sphinx. Lineage (NCBI taxonomy): Eukaryota > Metazoa > Chordata > Mammalia > Chiroptera > Pteropodidae > Cynopterus > Cynopterus sphinx. The sequence continues at coordinate 88,295,402 of CM057383.1, forward strand.
GAAATATCAGCATGAATTAAGTATTGTCTCTAGTAAATGGAGAATAAACATTCATCTTAAGCATATTGAAAAAAATTGATAGCACTATGTGCCATAAAATATTAAATGTTAAATTTCAGAAGATCAGTTTTCTACTTACTGTATTCAATAATCACAATTCACTTTTTAGAAATAAATTTAAGAAGATAACTTGGAAATCCTCATTCATTTGGAAATTAAAAAATAAAAACTCATTTAAACAACTCATGGGTCAATAAGAAAATTGTCATGAAATATAGAAAATACTTATAATTAAATAATAATGAAATATGTATGCTGCTTAAGAAGTTCTTGGAGAGAAATTTATTCTTTCAGTTGGTTTTTATTAGAAACAAAGGCCTAGAATAAAATTTTAAAATCTAAATTGAGGAATTAGAAAAATAGTGCAAGATAAGTCTAAAGAAAGTGGTGGTAAAAAAACCAAAAATATTTAATTAATTAAAATAAGAGGAAAAACAAACTGAGAGGATTAATGAAGCCAAAAGTTGATTCATTAAAGACAATAAATTAACAAACTACTGGAGAGATTGATCAAAGAAAAAAGAGAGAAGGAAAAAAAAATTATTAAGAATCCCAAACGACATAACTATTAAAAAACTATAAGGATTAAACAGATAATAGAATACTATGAATAATGGCAATACATTTGAAAATTTAGATATAATGGATGAATTACCACAAAATAAAAACTCACCAAAATTGATTTAAGGATAAAGAACATGGATCAGTTAAAAACATTAAAGCAATTGGGAGAGTTGTTTGAAATCTTACTATAAGGAAAGCAGCTTAGCAGAAGGATTTTACTAATGTTAAAAAATAGTTAAGTCCAATCTTATATGAATGTTTCCAGAGAATTGAAAAAAGTAACACTTTTCAACTCACTTTTTGAAGCTGGCATAACCCTGATACCAAAACCAAACATGGAAGGATGGCATATGGTAGGAAAATTACAAACTAGCCACACTCATGAACTTAATTTTGAAAGCCCTAAACCACATTTTCCAACACAGCTCAGTAATATATGAAAAGCATAGTACATTATAACCAACTTGGGTCTTTTCCAGTAATACAAGGTTGGCCTCATATTTAAAAATTGATAGGAACATGACAAAGATACTCACTGTCATCACTCCTACTCAGTCTCCTCAGTGAAGTAAAACAAGAAAAATAATGAAATACATAAAAATTGCATAAGAAGAACCAACATAAACATTATATGAATAATCATAAATAAATATGATTATGCATGTAGAAAATCCCTTAAGAGTCCAATAAGTTTTCTGAATACTAAATAGACACCTAAAAGCAATTTTTATATACCACCATTAACATAACTTGATATATAACTTGAAAAGCATAGCTATCATTCTCAATAACATTAAAAACATCAAAAATCTAGGAGATACATACATATACATATCCCTATATAAATAAAATTATCTAATTCTAATTAGAACATTTTTAAAGACCAAATAAATAGAAAATTATAGTCATGCACCACATAACGACATTTTGGTCAACGATGGACCCACCACATGTAATGATGTGGTGCTCATAAGATTATAATAGAGCTGAAAAATTCCTATCAGCTAGTGATTTTGTAGCTGCCCTAAAACTGTAGCTCAACACATCAATCACCTGTTTGTGGTGATGCTGATATAAACAAACCTACGTACAACTTTATAAAAGCACTGTATACTGTATTTTTACCATATCTTTTATGTATTTAGATATGTTATTTAATAGTATGTAGAACAATAATGTGTCTTACAATCAATAATTAATAATTGTGTTACAATTGCCTACAGTATTCAGTACAGAAACATGCTGTAAAGGCTTATAGCCTAGGAGCAATAGGCTATACCATGTAGTAGGCCAAATCATCCAGGTTTGTGTAAGTGCACTCTATGACATACGCCCTTTGTCTAAGAACATAGTTTTGTCATTAAGCAATGCATGACTCTGTACCATGTTCTTGAACAGGAATATTCCATATTATGTCATCAACTTTATTCAGTGCAGAGGAACTTGCTAGGGTATATCTTTGTGCTTCCAAGTCCAATGATATTAGTACATTAACAATCACAATAATGAAGTCTCAGAAAAGGCAAAGTAACCAAAGATTCAGTTCCTCCAAAGATGAAGGACTAGGTCACCCAAGCAAAGCAAGTTTCAAAAGAATTTCTGACCAAGAGAAATCTACAGAGGTGATGAAGAAGATGATGAGTATCAATTATAGTCTTAGGACCAACCACAGCCACAGGTACTGTACTCTGTCCCACTGATTCACCTATTTTTAAGCCTTTTATTATATTTTCCTTTTTTAAGGAACTGTATCTTGAACCTTGAAGAATCAGTGACAGGAGAGAATGGATACAGTGTGGGCCTTAAGTGGACCTGGGTGGTACAAAGGGTACGTTGTAGCAGATCCAAAAAGGGCTCTACCCATGTTCCCACATCCTGTTGCAGACAGCTCCTGTGCAAGATGATTGCTTCCTACACATCTCTGCCAGGAGGGTTGGGGGGATGTCCTGAGCATACTCAACCCACACATGGGATAAGCCATAAGGAGCAGGGAGTTAATGCCCCAGGGATGGCTTTCAACCATTTTGGACAGGAGTTGGTAGATAATTATTCTACCTTCCTCCTAGAGTGTTCCTCAGTATCTTTCAGAGTTTGCAGCAGGAATCAGCCAATAGGGATAATCTGCTCATTAACACACAACTCATGGGCTTTTCTTCCTCCTGGGTCTTACTTTCTCACTCCTTCACAGTGCTTCCCAGTATCACTTCCTAAATAAGCTACTTATAACCAAATCTTGACTTAAGATCTACTTGAGTAAAGGAGGGATGGGGAATTAAACTAAAACAAAACCCAAATGTTCATCAAAGATAGAATGGGTAGGTAAATCGAGGTATTGTCATAAAATAGAAGGTCGCAGTAAAAGGGAATAAGTTAAACACATCAACATAATGTTGAGGGAAGAAGTGAGTCACAGAAAAATATCTACAGCTCCATTCCATTTATTTAAAATGTCTTAAAAGGCAAAACTAAAAAATATTTAAGTATACATAAAAGACAACACAATTGTAAAAAAAAAGGCAAGAGAATGGTTATCACAAAAGTTAGTCTAATTGTTGCCTGTGGGGTGTGGAACAGAAAAGCATTTTAAGGTACTAATAATGTTTTATTTCCTAACCTAGTTGTGTGTACAACTACTAACATCATATAAGAGGATGTCTACTCTATTAATCATTAAGAAAATAAAGATTTTAATTTCTAAAGGGCTTTATTTAGGAACTAATGGGAATGAGGATAGAATGTAACAGAAGTTATAAGTGTTTGAAAAGTAAGTTTGATCCTCAACATTCATTCCCAAGAAGATATTTTAAAATTTAAGGAAGATTATCTCCAATATGAATAAATATAACATAAATAATCTTCAAAGTATTTTTTACTCATTACTCATTCATAAACTAACTTGAAAGCAACATGTCACTTTTCAAAGCACTGAAAAAAAGTTAATATGTATATAGAGAGACAGATATATAAACCCAATTTATATATAATGTGTGTCTTCATTTGTATAATTCTGCCTTTCAACACTTACTGGGAAAATAGAAGATTATTCGACATCTGGTCTTTTGGATAAAGTTAGCCAAGACATTTTTATTAATCTTTGGAGAGATCAGAAGGTTTGAAGGATGTTTTAATCCTGCTCTGAGTGTGTCAAAGTAGATGTCTTTGTTCATTTCACAAAACCAAATAAGAATGTTGTGAGGATTAGATTTTGACAATTCAATCCAGATGACTACTTTATTATGGAAAAATATTCTCCATTTCTTATCTAACCCAGAAAGCATATCCATAGAGAAGACACTATAGCTGCACTATGATACAGTTGCAAATATTAAAATTAAAGGTTATAAGAAGAGACACAGCTGTTAAAGGTCAGTGACTGAGTGAATTCATTTCGCTGTTACATGTCTATGATGATGTGGATTAGCCGAGATTTTTTTCCAAAACTCATTTCAAAGGCTCTCACTTTAGCATTTCAAAAGTAGTGGATAACATTAGAGAGAGAAAAAAAGTTTCACTTCTTTTAAATACAATAATAATAGAGTTTGAAAGCTAAATATGGAAAGGCTTATAAAATAATAGTACCAGAGAGCTCTGAATGTCAATTGTGTGCACAGATGTCTCAGTTGAAGCATGAAATATTGCCATGTCTTATAGCAGTCTTTCTTCCTTGAAGGTTATTTGCACTTGTGCAGTGACATGAGCTTTCTTAATGACAGAGAAAAATTGGCAATCTCTCAAAAATATAGGTAAAAATTTGGATCTCCAAATTTAAATGACCCTAGCTAGATGTTGAATTGTTAAACAAATAAAATGTTGCATATGCGTATTTATTTGTTTTTATTTAAAAACTTCAAAAAATGTCAAGGTATATTTCACTTCAGAGAAGTATGTTCGAACTATTTTAAGTTTTAAAGTTAAAATGTGTGGTGCTCCATTCAGAAAGTCCAGATTTTAAAAAGAAAATTTACTTAACTCTATCATTTTCCTGAAGATAGGATGCTTCTCTTCCCATTGCAGTATAAACTCAGAGAATACTTTATCAATATTTCTCCTACTAGTCCTTTAGTAACACAATTGGATTCCAAGGTTGTAGAGTTTTTGTTAGAGAGCTAGTTTTCCCACCTCCGTGGACAGTTCCTGTGCTTCCCAAAATGTATTTCATGAACTTCTAGTTAGGGGCTTTGCAACATAGAGTCAAACAAAAAATTTTCATTGTCCAATTAGGTTAGAAAGTGTTAGAATGCATTCTTAGAGATATGTGAGAGAAACTGGTATTTTGAATATTTTCTCTAGAAAACAAAAGTCTTATTTTTAAAACTGGGATTTTCTAAATTTACTTGACCTTTTTCACATAACTCCAATTGATAGCCTATGGTATGGAAAGGAAAACGCTGTTCTATGTAATTTTAACCTATGTATTCTGGCTGGCCTTTAAAAAACTATTCATTTCTACAAAATGCAAACACTGATATCTTTGCATTTATAATGAAAAAATACATTGTACGTTATAGTTAATAAAGGCCTAACATTTTACTGATTTCTGTTTAAGATCAGCACCAGTCTTTCTAGATATTATGTTTGTTTACTTTGCCTGACTAAGTGATACAAAGACTAAAGAAGTTTGAGAAGCACTGTCTCACACAATATGGGATACTTTTCAGATAATAATGATATCAAAAAACTAAAGTTTCCAAACGAGAAAGCCAGACTGAGAGAAATAACCCGACTTTTTGGAAGAAAAAAATTTGGAGGAGCATGTTTTGATAGCTATAATTTAAAACTCTGCATTTGAACCAAAGAGTAGGGAAAGGGGGGAGAAGAGAGGTAGATGGGGTAAAAAGAGTCAAATATGTGGTAACATGAAGAAATCTAACTATGGGAGGTTAACACACAATGTAAATATATATGTCTTACTATTAAAATGTACAGCTGAAACTTATTAGATTTCATTACCCAATGTCACCATAAAAAATAAATAAAATTAATATTGCAATTTAAGAAATGTTTCATATTTAAAAAATAATAAAAGAAAATGTTGCATTTGAGGCTTAAGGCATAGAACAGGAAAGAATATTGGTCTGTTCTGAGAGTATTAGTCTAAGGAATCTTTGGGGGAAAATATGGGAGGACAAAAGTAAATGAGATTTTTCTAGACATTATATCAACTTTTGTTTGGAACATCTGATTAACTTTTTAACTGTCAGTGCTGATTTATTATCCCCCCTTTTAAGTTACGTGGCATTTATTTCTTTATCAGCGCTACCTGAAATCATACTTTGGTGATATAGTCATACTATTTCAGCCTGTTTTATTTTTTTACTATTTCATTTTGTAGTCCTCTGGTTATTTTACTGTATACATCAATAATTCTTAATCTTTCTTTGCTTTTTCTATTTTATTTTCTATAACACATTTTATCATTTAGGTGTATTGGTCTTAGTCTCTACTTCTACATTTTTCTTTTATATCAATAAATGTTTTAAAAATCATTTTAGCTAACATCATCTTTTTATCAAGTGCCTTACACTTTATTTCTTACTCCTTTCTGCTCTTGAAATATATTAAATATCAAGCAACTAATATAAGGGAGAAAGTTGTGTATTCATGTAAACAAGAAATCAAACGCTCATAAACTATGTCACAACTACATGAACATCAGAATACTGTAAGAGCAAGGCATTGACATACTGTTTACTCTGTTGCAATGCCCTTTCTCTCTTTCTTCACCTGACTAACTTAGACATCTCAAGTTCAGGTATCATCTCCCCCAGGAAGCCTCCCCTACATGCCTAAATTGAGCTAATTATCCCTACTCAGTGCTCCCAAAAAACCTTGTACTGGTTTATGATCCTGTCACCCATTTTTATTTTTAAAATTGTAAGAACCAAGTCATATAAATAAGCTACTGCACTTACTACAAAATAAAAAAAAAATACTGTTGAGTGTTATTTTATATCACTTTATAATCTTTATATTAAATTTCAGTGAGATATTTCTTGTATAACTCAGTGCTATAAAAAGTTTTTGTTTCTTCTGAAAAACTTATATGATTCTTCCTTTCTGATAATGAGAATGATATGGCTGATTATCATGCTATATGGCTACCAGGAGACTTTGTGTAAAATCTAAAGTTCTTTTAAGGGTAGCTTTTAACATTCTTTTAAGATTTTTTCTGTATTTTTTTTTTCCTTTGTCTTTTTTTTTTTTTGGTCTTTTTGTTTGTTTTAATTTCATGTATCTTTTGTGACAAGCCGCCTCAAAACTTTTGTGCAAAAGGTAGGGCTCTGATAGATATTTATAAAAATAAAATGCAAGTGAAGAAAGAAACAATCTAGTGAATTCCTTTATTCTAGAGTAAACATGAATGATTAAGTCAAAATTCCTGATCTCTTTTTAGTTCAGGTTCTTTGTTTTTGAAGTTATTTGTGTTAATTTAGATTTATTTGCATATTCCTGATGTATCTGGTTTTGGTAAGGAATGAATTAATTAAACTGTGTTTCAAAGGTTTAATTAAATAGATTTGGTTCTGTACAACTCCTTCTGAAAGCAACACTTCATAGTTAACCTCCTTCCAACTTGTTTGCACTCATCTCTTTTTTTCCCTTCTATTTCCCTATGCAAGATATAAATTTTGATGACGTGGGAAGGCATGTGTAAACTTTCCACATTTTGACACTGCAACCTTGAAATGTTGAGATGAGGCATATTTTGCTGGTGTTTCTTTGCCATTAATTACTCTTAAGCATGTTACTGTTTTTGAGATTTTCTATTATTTCACTTCTCAATTAAAAAAAAATCGGCATTTAATTTGCTGTAAGTCCTTCAGAGTATATGAATAACATTTAAAAACATAGCCTTGTGATGATAGAATCCAAGCTCTGAAACTTAGACACAGAGATCCAAAGATCTCTATTTGGGTAATACAAAGAATATGTTAGTTTTTTACTTTTGTTGTACTGCACAGATGTTATATTTTGAACTATAAGGATATAAATAAATCATGAATTATGTGAAAGCATTACAAGAAATGAATGTGCATTTTACAACTAAACCTGGTGATGGACAGATTGCCTGGAAAGTAAAAGAATACAAACATACTCTGCCCATGGAATATATTTGTTGGGAAGTCCTCACTCATCCCAAACATTGTTGACAGTAAATACGATTTTCTTTTGTGATTAGATGATGTTCTCATAAGCACACTCAAATCAGATCAAGAATTTTCTTGGAGGCCTCTATGAGACACATTCATTCATTCATTCATTCGTTCATTCAAACATATATTTATTGGGTGTCCACTTTGTACCAAGGACTTTTCTAGATGCCTGAACACATCAAAGGGCAAGACCAACCTAGCTGGAGGTGACAGATAATAACAATAGACAGATAAATAAGAATAGTATACTTGGGAGAAGTGTTTGTTTAGGTCCTTTGACCATTTTTAAATTGGATTATTTGGTTTTTTGATTGTTGATTTGTATAAGTTCTTTGTATATTTTGCATACTAGGCTCTTTTGGAGGTGTTATTTGCAAAAATCTTCTCCTATTCAGATGGTTGTGTCTTTACCTTGTCAACTAATTCTTTTGTTATGCAGAAGCTGTATAGTTTTTTATCACCCCATTCATTTGTTTTTACTTCCCTTGCCTTTTCTAAAAAGACATATGAATGGCCAACAGACATATGAAAAGATGCTCAGCTTCACTAGCTAATATAGAAAGGCAAATAAAAACCACAATGGGATACCACCTCACACCTGTTAGAATGGCTATCATAAACAGGAAAAGTAACAAGAGTTGGGAGAGGTTGTGGGGAAAAAGAAACCTTCATACACTGCTGGTGGGAATGTAAATGGGTACAGCCACTATGGAAAACAGTATGGAGGTTCCTCAAAAATTAAGAATAGAATTACCATATGGCCCAGCAGTCCCTCATCTGGGTATTTATTCAAATTCTTGAAAAGATTTATCCATAAAGATGTATTCACCCTGATGTTCATAGCAGCATTATTCACGGTGACCAAGACATGGAAACAACTTAAGGATCATTCAATATACAATTGGATAAAGAGGATGTGGTATATATACACAATGAAATATTACTCAGTCATAAGGAAAGATGAAATACTGCCATTCACAACATCAATGGATCATGAGATGATTATGCTAAGCGAAATAAATCAGAAAGAGAAAGTTGAGAACCACATAATTTCACTCATATATGGAATATAAAACTAAAAGCAACAAACAAATATGACAAACAAACAGACTCATGGACATGGACAATGGATTAGTGGTTACTAGAGGGAAGGAGTTAGGGGGAGGTAGATAAGGATAAAGAGGGTCAAATGCTTGGTGACTGAAGAAAATTTAACCTTGAGTGGTGAACACATAATGCAATATACATATGACATACTATTGAATTAAACATCTGAAGCCCATTTAATTTTATTAACCATTGTCACCCCAATAATTATAATAAAAATTATAGTAACTTGGTTATAAAAATAACAATTTTGACAAGCTATGCATTTTTTAATTATAGGAAACATTAAAAATAAAATATCTAACAAAAATAAGTATAGTATATGATAAGGAGAAGGTGATTGATGGTATAAAAAGAATTAGAAGAAAATAATGCAGATGAGTGCAAGGAGTGTACATGAAATTTTAAATAGGATATCCAAGGCAGGCCTCAAGAAGAAGGAGACATTTGAGCAAAACTTTGAAGGATGTATGAGAACTTTAATATTAGGATAAAAAAGTTGTTAGCAAAAATATGTCAAAATCATCTGACTATGACAAGAAAGAAGCAAAAAAGAAACTTCAAGACATTTTGACTCAATTTTATCTTAAATTCTGAATGTTTCAAAGTGCATCGCAGCCCTAAGTGAAGACAAGCACATTTTTGATTAGTTTTCAGCTCCAAACACAGATTTCGTTTAAGGTCAAGGAAAGGCAATTGTCTCATGTACCCACTTTAGTTATCATGATTTGGAGCAGAAATGCAGTAGGTGACCTTGAAAGTATAAGCAACTCACATGACATACGTGTGATATACATTAGATACCCAACATTAGACACTGAAAACAGGTACCAAAGCTTGACAGTTCATATAACACTTTCCAAAAAATTCAATAACAATACATCAAGATGTAATCTCTTCCAGGACAAATTCATCCTTTCCAAGATGCCAGAAATCTTTTATCTGCTTCCCAATGCCTGAGGTAATATATCAGGCAGTCATGAAAATGTCATGAATGTGAAAGTAATTTTAATGAATCAAAGAAGGAAAGCAACTTGCCGCAGATGTGTAGTTCAGGAACTGTGATCAAACTGAGACAATTTAACTTAACATAAAAGCGATGATTGCTAGATTAAATCACAGTCATAGAAATCATATCTGAAAATATGAGATTAATAGATTCAAGCACAGAGATTTTTAAAAAATGTATTTCAGCCTCAATTAGTCTGCTAATTTTGTTTAACATGTCCCCAGATCACTAGCAAAACTAGACGTTGGGGTCTTTAATTATTATCAAAATTTCAGCAATGCTCAGGACTTCTTTGGTCTGACACATACTATATGCCTCTTTATTCTTTCAATGAATTACACAGAGAACTACCTTTTGTAGAAGACAATGTCAAGTACCATATTAGATGCTTTTATACATAACATCTCATTTAACTCTTACATTCTAATATGTATGTGTGTGTAGTGATGGGCACATAATGTAGGATGATGGGGGGTGGGAGAAGGAATATTAGCTACATTTTACAGGAGCTCATAGATGATTGCTCTAAATTCACATACATAGGAAGTATTAAAGCCAGCATTCTGCTCAGGGGTTCTAGCTCTATTAAGCCATCTGCTTCTTGACAAAGGCCACTATAATAATTACTATTTACATAATATTTTACTATTTTAAAGTACAGTCATAGTTTATTTTATTATAACAAGATCCTAAGATCATTCTAATAATTTTAGTTTTATTCAAAAGTATCAGTCTATGATATTATTTTAACTTTGCAAACTGCGAAATGCACTAAACCTCATACCTATCTTTTGTATATGAACTTTCATAAACTACACTTATATGATGGACTCACAACATTCACCTCTATCTCATGATAGAATAAGAGATTGCATTTTGTTTCTGAGTTTGACTACTTTAGTTACATGTTATAAGTGGAATAATACAGTATTTATCATTTTGTGATTGGCTTATTTCATTTAGCATAATGTCCTCAAAGTTTATTCATGTTATAGTATGTGACAATCTCCTTCCTTTTTAAGTTTAAATAATTTCATATTTGTATATGGATGAATATTAATGAATATAAATATACATATTTATGTATTATAGATATTATACAGATGAACGGGTACATAAAATGTGGTATGTACAAATATATATCTATATGCTTATCATTTGTATATAATCTCTGCAGAAATGTCTACTCAAGTCCTTTGCCCATTTTCTAATAAGATTATTTGATTTTTTGTTGTTGTTGATTTGTAAGTGTTCCTTATGCATTCTGGATATATGTCCCTTATCAGATTTGCAAATATTTTCTTCCATTTCCTAAGTTGTTTTTTCACTCTACTGCATGTGTTTTTTGCAGCAGAAATGTTTTAGGTTTGATGTAGTCCAATTTGTATATTTTTGCTTTTGCTGCCTGCCTGTGCCTTTGGTAACATATCTAGGAAATCATTATCATTCCTTGATGCTGGCCTGACACTTATTTTCTGCCATGCAGAAGTGCCTGGAAACAATGATCCACTCATGGTAATGTGTAGAAAAAGAAACCCATCTAAAAATTTTTCCTTCACTTATCACATGGATGCTATTCTCCATGACTTACTTGGACCCAGTCATCTTCTCTTTCTCAAAAAACTTCTCATAGTTTTTATGTTGTTAAACGAGCCTGTTAATTTCCCTCTTGCTCCTATATGATTACAAGGATTGAGTTGGGGGAGAAAAACAGAGCCCATGTTCACCGTCTTGTCAAGAATTGTAAGTCTTGTCCCTTTTTATTACTTCCTCTGTGGTGAAAATGATTGGGTCTGATAGGATCTATCATAACTCCATGGGATGAGAGGAAGTCTTTACAAGCAATTGTAAACAGTGAGTAAGAATGCTTACGGTGAGTAAGAATGCTTACAGAGAGACTTCTTGTAAGAATTTTGCAGGGATATTATATTGTTGCAATAAATTTGTGAAATATAGCTTTCTTGGGAGAATGCACAGATTGCAGTGATTTACTTAACTATACTAGTATAATTTGGCAATCCCATATGCTTTCTCGAAAGCTGGAGGAGGGTCATTAATTATATAATGAGTTTTAGGGGACTGACAAACTGAAGAGAAATTTAACCAAGAAGCTTAGAGAAGTATACTATAGCAAAGGGAATTTTATTGCCAATCCTCAATGAACATTTAACTCATTGTTGTGAGGATTTTGTGAATTATTCATGAAGAATCACAGCATAGTGATTAAGATGGGCATTAGGGTTAAGCAGACTTAAGCTCTAGTCCATATTCTGCTTCATGTGACCTTAGAATTTTTAAACTTTAAAAATTTTATAAATTTTCTCATCTATAAAATATGGATAATAATAATACCTAAACAATAAAATTGCTAAGAATTCATGTTGAACCACTTCACAAAAAATAGAAACAGCAATTCTATATTCTCATTTATATTCAATCCTTGCCAACCCTTATGCTTTAAATTTCACATTTATTATACATATGCATTTCAAACTCTATAAGAAATGTAATTTTTGCTTAAATGGTCATATGTATTTTAAAGAAATTAAGAAGAGAAATAATTTTTTGTAATTGCCCAGATATTTCCCATTCTTAATTTTCACTGTGAAGGGCCATATTTCCTTTGGTGTTATTTCTTTTTGGCCTGAAGAATTTCCTTTAGCATATCTCATAGTGTGTGTCTGCTGATAACATTTTCTCTTAATCATTCTTCATCTAAAAATGTTTTCTATTTCACCATCATCCTTGATTTCTTTAGTTTTGGCTTTTTAAAAGAGTACTTTAAGCATGTTGCTCTTTGGAAGTGTTAGATGTGGAGAGCATGAAGAGGCTGGGAAGAACCTGTTTCCACATTCCACTTTCCATCCCTTAAACCAGGGCAGTAAGTGTAGGAACAGAGGCAAGATTCTACTCTGTGGACATGAAGATGAATGGGGGAAAAATATCCATTGATAATTTTTGTTCTTTGTGTTTTTATGTTTTAGAATTCACTCACCAATTAATAATTAAAAATTGACTGTAGGGGGAAAGGGGGAAAGAATATTGCCCCAGTGTTTTCTGTCATTCATACTATCTGCTGGGAAATCTGTGACCTTTAGAATTATCGTTCCTCTATATGTGAGGTGTTATTTTTCTCTAGCTGCTTTTAAGACTTTCTTTACTTTTGCTTTTCATCAGATTAATTATGATGTGCCTAGGCATAGTTTTCTTTGTATATATGCTGTTTTGTGTTAATTGAGCTCCTTAAATCTTTAAATTTATGTTTAAATTTAAATTTGGTTAGTTATTGACTATTGTTTCTTTAGTTTTCTCTGCATAATATTTTCTACTTCTTCTAGGACCCCAATTACATGTATGTTGCTTTTGGTATTGTTCTAGTTGTACCTCATGCTCTGTCAATTTTTTTTTCACATTTTTCCTCTCTCTTTTTCACTTTGGATATTTTCTATTGATTTGTCTTCAAGCTTCTGACATTTTCCTGTTAAATACATTCTGCCATTTAGGCCCAGCCAGCAAATCTTTTTTAGATATTGTATTTTTCCTAAAATTCTATTTGGATCTTTTCTATGTACTTGAGTCCTCTGCTGAGTTTTACTATCTTTTTCATTGATGACAGTGTATTTTCCTTTACCTCAGTGAAAATATTTGCTGCTTTAAAGTCATTATCTAATAATTCCAATACCTATACCATCTGAAATTCAGCCTCTCTCTATTATCTTTTCCTCTCAGCATAGGTCCTATTTCCTTAGTACTTTTTATGTCAAGTAATCCTGAATTATGTCTTTGGCATTATGAACAATAGCTTGGAAACTCTGGATTCTGTTTTATTTCACTGAAAAGTATTAATCATTCATTTAGCAAGAAATTAACATGATTTGAAACAAACTGAAAACTTTGTCTTGCTTATAGTGGGTAATAGCTCCAATCTTGCTTCTGTTCTTTTACTGGAAGAGTTGGAGGATATTCTATTTTTGGTTCTTTTATCTGAGCTACTTGCATTTTGCCTTTGTTATTCAAATTGAATTAGGACTTAGCTAGAGATTGAGTTTGCACATATAGTTTAGAGTTCTCTGGTTCTTCTTTTTGGAATTCTTGCTCCTTTCTCTAGTTTCCTGAGGCCCCCTTCTCTTGGTTCCTTGGACCAGAAAGATAATGGGCTTTCTATGTGAGTTTTTGTCACCCCAACTGCACCACCATTTTAGTCTATTTATAGGTCAAAGCCAGCAAAAGTGAAAAATAATTTTGTGTTGGTAATTTCCTCCACATTTTGACTCTGCTTGCTTCTGTTTACTCTTTTGACCTCTTAGGTAGTTGTTTTTATTTATTTATTTATTTGTTTGTTTATTTATTTATTTATTTTTAAATTTTGTCTAGAGTATGCAGTTGTTATCTGTGGAAAGGTCAGTCTGTTAGAAACTTACTTTTCCATTCTAAAAATCAAAGTAATCAAATCAAATCAAAGTAATCAAAAAATTAAAATTTTGGATAGAAATAATTAATTATAAGGTTTATGCAAGCTTGTTCTTTCTAAGGATTATGTTTTTGGCATACATATTTTAAAAACAGAACTATTCCTCTACTTGTCTATTCACAACTCATTATTTTTAAATTTCTCTCGAAAGGGGTTTATTACAAAACAAGATCTGCAACTTACCAGAATAGGATTTATGAAAGCAGGTCAAAGTGGTCATGCAAATCTTAAAGAATGGTTATGATGGGCTGGATTATTTTCAAAGGGAGCTGGAGAGGTTGCTAACTTGGCTGCTTATGCATTTAAATTAGTCACTGGAGGACCTCCATTAGGAGCTCTCATCGTCCTCTTCAAGATCTACAGTTACACTCATTCATGCTTCAAAAGAAGAGGACATAGAGACATTAAATACCATATTTTACAGGTGAGTTGATCCACATTTTGTGTTTTTTGTAATAATTATGGTCATTGATACTAATCTTTTTGTTAGGACCTCACCATGAAAAGACATTTTTGTTATATAACCATCTGCTTCGTAAGTGCAGTGCTTTTGTTTGGCTATGTTAATGACTCCGGCATTGCTTTAAAAAACTTTCTGCTGGAAAGCCTCAAGACATCCTGTTAAGCCTGATAGTTTGTGTAAGCACACAGATTATCTAAACAGGGTCTTGGACATATTGAACCCTTATATATATTGAAACTCCAGTGGATTATGTATTTCTTACAGAGTCAGTTTTAACTTGCTCATCTCTTCTAAAGGAGGGGGGGGGGCAAGATATGCCTTTTGATGGCATCACTGTTGCTCTGAATGGCTCCCTTGAAATTATGTGAGAATGTCATGATTGCATGCCTTTAAAGATAACCTTTTAGTCTGGCAAGACTGCCCAGTTCATTTTGATAAGATGAAAAAGCAATGAATGTACTCTCCCCAGTATTCTTAATATCACTGATATTCTTAACAGTAATGTATAAAATTTAACCTGGGAAATTAAACAGCTAACTGGTGACTACCAAAGAAATGGGGATCTTTAAGAAACAAATTGAATTAAAATGTTATTTCGTAACTGTTTCAAAACAAGTTTGAATTTTAGAATGTGTCTGAAAATGACATTGTCCTCTGAAATGATATGCTCTAAAGACAATCTTTTTTAAGATTTCTCTAACATGGATCAAGAAAAATTTTCTTATATTTAAATTATAAGTTAACTAAAATGACCTTAATGTGTGGCTGGTTTGTATTTTTATTAACATTGTATTATTGTATATGAATTTTAAGTCCTACTTCCTCTGTGAAGAACTCACATATTAATATCAAATTTCAATTTAAAAATTAAATGCCCAATTTCATTATTTTAAAAAAGTTTGTTCCTTTATTCTAATCCAAATCATCTAACAAACAGCCTTTGATAAGCTGATAGGCAACAAATTTATAGATCCAAATCAGTGCTATTCAAATTGTAATGTGCAACCAGTACCTGCCTGTACATAAACTATTTGTTGCCTTGTCCATGATGAGATGAGAACAGAATTGAGAATACATGTTTGAAACTTTCATGAAACTTGTGGAATCATTTTATAACTGTTAAATATAAGAAAAAAATGTTTGGCCTTTTATTTTCATACCTTGGTTTTTCTTAAATTTCATTTTTTCTATCAATTATTTTTTCTTATATATATATATTTTTAAAAAGCCATTGGTTGGTGATGTATTGGAGATTAGAAACAAATCACTGGTTATTCCCACACAGAATTTGAGAAACACTGATATAGATTTCAAACAATAACTTGGGGAAGTTCTCAAGTTAACAATTTAATAGAAGAAACGAGGCTAGACTGTAATTTGCTTATAGCTCTAGTTCCTGAATGACCTGGATAGGTTAAAATGTTCTTTTAAAAAAGGGGAAAACTGAGGTACAGAAAGTCTTAATCAAGTTGATTTCTTTTGGATATCTGTGTGTGTCTGTTGTGTACATACACACATATATGATACAGCAGCCAACATGTCAGAAAAGGAATTCAGCTACTTTAACTTGCAGCGGAGATTATTCTTTGTTGTTCAGTCTAAGAAGTTACTGTCTTACCACTTTGAAGTAAAACAGTAAATTCAGAGGAAGAACAAATAATAGTAACAGACTCTTACAGAGAGCCCACTGTGCAAGCAACTATGTAGAGAAAAGCAACCCATTAAGTGGGTATTTTTATTTCCAGTTTAGAGATCAGAAAACTGACAGGAGAAGCAACTTATTCAAAATCATAGAGCAAGTAAGTGACAGAAGCGGGATTCCAATTCAGTTTTGTCTGGTTCAGAAGCCTCTACATTTACCATCACTGTTCTTCATTAAAGAATCACCAGATAGGCCCATACACAAATTATTACATCAGGAAGATGGTTTCAAGTGCTCTATTAATACAGTCCTAAAAAATAACTGGGTCTCCCATTCAAGGATTCATCAGTCTTCGCCAAAGTTAGCTTGGAAAATCTATGTTAAAGTATCAAGTGACAGTGAGTCAGCATTTTGGAAGGCAGGTAGGGATGAGGAAACAAGGAGCAAATTCTTTTAGGAATCAGTAGATGTTTATGGAATAAGTGTTTCTGACTACCTACTTTATCAGAGGGGTACAGTTAAGGTCTCTTTAAAAATCGTAGAAATAAAAAACATTGGTTGCCATCCTGTCCTTGCCAAGTCGGAGAATGGGACAGAAAGGCTAAGTGCTTTGTACTTAAACACATATTAATTCATTGTAATAAGTGTTCTAGCTTATGCTAGGCTAGGTTGTTTTTGGGGGGGATGTTCTTGCAAGTTAATATTTCACTGGCCCTATACTTTGAGATTTTCTTAAAAACATCAGTTATCAGTATAAACTAAATATTGTTTAAATCAACATAATTCTATTTATCCTAGCAAGGAAGTGTTTTATTTTTTAAACAACTAATTTTTTTTACAGAAATAATTTTTGCACATTTCATACACCATACATGAGATGGTCAGGTCTCAGTCTCAATCCAAAAAAATACCTTTATGGTATCCACTCTGTCCTTTGTGTCCTGTGTAATAGAAAATTGCCAACAGAAGCATTTCCTCTTCACCCAGTTCCTGCTCTCTTATCATAATCCTGTACTCTCCCTTCCTGTTCTGCAGGGGAATTTGAGAAGGCAGAGTAAGATTGTTAAAAGTTTGCCCTCTATCCCAGCAGTCCCCAACCTTTTTGGCAACAGGGATTGGTGCTCCTATGAGACTCTAATAATACCTGATGATCTGAGGTGGAGCTGAGGTGATGATGCTAACGCTGGGGAGCAGTTGCCAATACAGATGAAACTTCACTGGCTCACCTGCCAATCACCTCCAATTGTGTGGCCCAGCTCCTAACAGGCCACAGACCAGTACCTGTCCATGGCCCTGGGGTTGGGGAGGCCTGCTGTATCCAACACCACCACCACATCCAATAATATATGTGTCTAATTCTTTTACATGTTTACCAGTTTCCTCCCAATTTCCTCTTCTTTGCATCTTAGTGTGGACAAGTGCTTATTCCCTACAGATACTTCCAGTCCAGGCAAACTTCAATCCAAGTCATAAGAGAACTGAACGTTTCAGCTTCTTTTCCAGTGCCCTTTCTACAATGCGGGATCAGAGATGGAATGGAAATAGAATGAAGAGCAGCATTTAGGTTTTTTTTTTTTTTTCCAATTTGTCCTATACTTTCTCCATTACCCTTCCCATACCAACCACTTATTTCTTTGCCAACCTTCCTGTATCTTTCACTCCTACAGCTACCATTTACTGAAGTTGTGTTAGAAACTGTTTATATACAGTCCATTCTAACGACTCTAATAAAGCAGGGAGTAGCACTAATAGCTAACATTTGAGTGCTTACTATGTGCCAAGCGTTGTTTTAAACATTCTAGATAAGTTAACTCATCTCATCTGTGAAGCAACAGGTATTCTTCTGTTTTACAGATAAGGAAGCTGATGTTCAATGCCCTGGTTACACTGCAGGTAACTGGAAGAGGCAGGATTTGGATTTATGTAGGTATGTGTGACAACAACCTTGCATCGTTATTTCATTAATAATTAGTTGACCATTATTTCAGCCCCCAATTTGGTGAACATTTTGCCACCTCACGGCTCCTATCCTCATCCTTTACCTGCCTCTACGTTCGCTTCTTCCCTTCCTGACCCTCCTCCTCTTCAGTCAAGGTTCTTTCTGCGACTTCGTCCTACCTTCTCTCACACTCCTTTATTTCGCTGTCTTCTCCCTTTCTCTGATCCCCACATCCCTCTCACTTATCCCCGTCCCTCGGATCCTTGTCTATTTTTTTTTTTGGGGGGGGGGACCGCCGTTCCTAGAATTCTCTTCATCCTTTATTTCTGAAATTCCCCTTCTTCCCTAGGCTCTTCTTCCCTCCCGCCTCAAGGCAGTCCTGCAGCCCGGGGGCCGCCGACTCCCGCCCCCAGCGGGCCGAGGCCGCGCGCCGCGGGGTCCTCGCGCTCCCCGGCGGCCGCGGGCGCGGTGCAGTCTGGGGGAACATGGCCGCTTCCGGTGTCCCTCCCGGGCCGGCGCGGGCCTGACCGCGGGCCCTGGCCGGCGCACTCCGCCCTCCGCTCCTCCCGCCCGGCAGCCGCGGAGGTCGCTTCAGCCTTTCCGTCCCGCCCGCTGTCCCCGCCGCGCCATGGAGAGGAGCTCGAGCTGCGAGAGCCTGGACTCGCAGCCGGCGGCGGCGGCGGCGGCGGCCCGGCCGCCCAGCGTGGACTCCCTGTCCAGGTAACCGGGACGCCCGGGCCCCGCCCAGCGTGCGAGGGGGAGAGCGGGGCCGGGGCCTGGGCGGACGGCGCTCCAGCTCGCGGACGCCGGTCCGCGAAGGCGGCGGGGGATTCTGTCCCTGACACTTGAGAGGCACTTCTTCCCCTTCTCTGGGTCTTAGAGGCTGGGAAAAAGGTGGTTAAAACTCACTGCTTCTTCACCCCCCTCCCTCCTTGTATTCCGATTTAGTTTGATTCTCGATAGTTCATTACTTTTCCTGATATCTCATTTCCTCTCAAATCATCTTTTTTTGTTTTAAAGACGGCCCTTCCCCCTCTCCCCCATTTCCTGCCTGCCTTTCTCTACTCCTCTTTCCCAGACTGTCCTGCTGTCTTTCTCCCATTCGTCCCAATGTTTTGGTTTTGGAGTCTCGCTCACTCCTTTCCTCTTTTTTTTCCATCACTTCACTTCCTTATCTCTTTCATTATTTATCTTATCCTCTGAACCTCTCTTCCCCCAACTTTGTTTAAAAACGTAAATTAAAATGCCCACTGTGTTTCTCTCTTCTAAATCTTAGAACTGAAATGTCATCTAGGAATCTGAGCTGTCCTTATTTATCCTTGAGTGGATAATGAGTGGTACTTCCTTCTTAGGTTAGCAGTTCTCCAGGTGATTTCTCCTACCTAATGAGATTTTTTTTCTTCTTCTGTAATTTTGAGGAAGACTTAGTATGCCGCTTTGCAGAGTTGTTATGACTATTAACTAGACATGTTTTAGATGCAGTTTTTTTCTTTGGTTTTAAAATAGTTATTTAGACTTTTGTTAAATAATAGACCTATATTTGTTGTATAGCCACGATGAAATCAGGTTCTTTTTCATTGAAAATAGTCTAATTCTTATTAGAGTTTTTGAATACTAAACTGCTATGTGAAAGCACTCAAAATTTGAATTTTTTCCCCTGAATTAGTTGAAGTTGCTATGTCTGTTGAAATTCATTTTGGACTCGTTAAATGTGGATGATACTGCTATTTTTTCCTGTTGCTGTTCAGGACCTCACTGGGAAATCATCAGCTGATCCTGGCATTCTAAATTAGGTTCTCTTTCTCTATACACCTGCCCACTCCTTTTTCAGAGTCCTTAGCAAGCACAGTATAATGTTGGTTTAATTGTCTTCTCTACTAGGCTATCAACTACTTGAGTGTAAGGACTATATTTTACTCAGCTTCATATCCCCAGGAGTTAACAGAGACCCTGAGTGTCAATAACATGCTCAATAATTTTTTTTTGTAGATTGGATTATCCAGGAGAGAATTTTTCTTTGGTTACTTATCTTGTGCATTTGTTTCAAGTATTTTGTGAAATCTATATTTATCACTCTGAAATTTGGAAAACTGAGGATTTACGTACTCAGCTATAAAATCATTTGGAAAACAGATTGGAAAATAAAGTTACAAATGACAGCTGTGGTTCAGCATAGGATGTAAAGAAAAACAGTGAGGCAACCAGAACTATCTCATTCAAATGAGAGGATTTAGAACAACAGGAGGCAGCATAGTCTGTTAGAGGAAAGTACTGGAAGTCAGGAGGCCCAGGCTCTTAAGTCTTTGGCTCAGGTAGCTATTTGGCCTGTATCATTTAATCTTTCTACTCTGAAGTTTAAAATAAGAGAGTTGATCTAATAAATCGGTAAGGTCCCTTGGAACTCTAAAATTCTATCATTCTTTATCTTAATGACTATACCTAATATGATGAATGCATTCTTATAAATTTTCATTCTTATCAGTTATTATCGATTATGAATACATTCTTATCAGTTACCAAGATGAATGCATGTTATTAGCTATTCCCTTTATAAATAACCTTTGCTATGGATTTTTGAAATTATACTATATAAATGTCAGTTATTATTATAAATTAATGTACCTAATTGTGCCATTTAAGCACATTTATTTCCTAAAGATAAAAGAAAACCCAGCAACTGAAAAGTTTATATATCTATTTTAACTTCTTAATAAATCAATTACGTTACTGACATAAGAATTTGAGAAAATTAAGAACTCTTTGAAAGAATTTTGACTATAATATGTTAGCTTTATCCTCTGTGGACAAACACATAAGCATGACTTTGCTTTCCATGGGAGAATGCCAGCTTTCATTTTTCTCCTCTGAAATGTCTACTGTATAGAATTCACCCCTGATAAAATTTTTTTTATAGCTTTTAGTTCACGAGTCATTACACCTGTTGGTGGCACTGTCTTTAATCAACAATATAGAATTAGCTGCATTGTAGACAATTGTTAGGAAGCTTATATTTAACCTTAATCTAGGCTGACAATCACAGGTGATTCTAATACACAAGTAGGGTGGACAGCCATAGTTATAATAGCTATGTTAAGTGCCTATCCAGATTGTTTTACTTTTGTTAGCCTGTGATTAAGCAGAGTATTGGTGCTTGAACTATATCTCAGCCTTTTGCAGAAATGTTGCCCTTAAAATGTAGTTTATTTTTATGCTTTCTGTTTTGTACAATTAGGAAATTTTCCATTTTAAATGTTCAGTTTTCAGTCAGGAAATTGCCTTTTGAATTTGTTTCGATAGCTCCTGTAAAATAATAGTAATAATGCAGTTCAGTACAGAATGTCTTTTACACACAAGATTGACATACATTTCTGCTGTGTTTAGCTCGAAGGAAAATTGTTGATGCAAAAAAGGTATATGCTTCCTATTTGAAACTATATAATTGTATCTTTCTCTTTAGCAGAAAGACCAGTCCAATATGTAACTGAAGATGGTAATATCTTATCTCTAATTTCTTCAAGTACTTTTATTAGATAAATTTAAATCTTCATTTACTATGTTATATTTAAGTGTGTTAATTTGTAATATGTTTTACACTCTTCCAGGAAGTATATAAATCTGAAAAATAATACACTAACTCATCTGGTTGTCCTTTTTCAAAAAAATGACACACCATTGAAGTTGGATGACTGGAATCTGTGAACATATGTTGAGTGAGTCTTGATACATATAGTCATCTCAGACTTGCTCTTGCTTTGTCTTCTGTGTCCTCTTAGGCCTGATGCCTTTGGTCATAAGAGAGCAGTTTTATTCTTTATATGATACCCACATAGCAGTTTCCTAATCAGCTACAGTTATTTTATCATGCATCCTTGAAAAAAAGTAATTTTCTTTGGTGAGTCCTCCTTGGTATTGCCCAGCTTCAGCAAACTGTTGAGCAGCTCTTGTATATCTTGATATTTATTGTCCATTCAACATGTCCAGCTCCAGAGGGAAAGTTGTGAAAAAATTCATTTAAGCTCAATGATAATTTGGTTGTATTTCATAATTTTATTGTTGATCTTGCTCTGATTCTTGAAACAAGTGTGACACAGGATACGGATAAAACCATACTTAAAGCTATGTATGACAGCTAGGGTAGACCTGAGCCTCAGAATTGTTTAAATTATACAGCAGAATTGGACACTGTATTGGTATTATTCTGCCTTCTTACTCTGGTTTTCCATTGTTCAGTTTGCACACTTATAAAATGTGCTGCTTGAATGGATTTCATTACTTTTTACTATATGTAATCAAATGCTAATAAAGTTGACTCTTGAACAACATGAGTATGAACTGTGTGGGTCTACTTATAATGTTTTTTTTTTCAGTAAATACCAGTACTATTTTCAGTCAGTAGTTGGGAATCTGTAGATGTGGAGGGCTGACTGAGCTTTGATCTACACCATTTATATAGAGGACTTGAATGTCCATGGATTTTGGTATCCATGGGGGTTCCTTGAACAAATCCCCTGCAGATACTGAGGGACAACTCAGTTTTGGGGGAATCAAAAATTATATGCAGATTTTCGACTGCGTGAGAGTGGGTGACCCAACCCCTGCATTGTTCAGGGGTCAACTGTATATCTAATGCTACATAGGTACCACGTGAACATTCAAATTAAAAGAAGTTGACTAAAATGTTCACCACATATCTTATTATGTTTCCACTGAAAGAATTAAAACAGGGTCCCTTTTGTTGAATTTGGCCTGTAAAGTCACAGCTTCAGACTCAAGCTGAAGTTACTCTTTTATAAAGCATCCTGACTTTATTGGCTGCATTGTTTTCTGTGTCTAGTCCAATATGTCTTAATGGTACTGTGTTTCCTTAACCTACTTGCTTTGTTCTCTGATTGCTTTGTTCTCTGATCTTGTCAGTCATTTTATTTAATGCGTATTTCTTTCATCTTTAATATATCCTCATGCTGTAGTTATTCTTGCCACCACTTATTTTTCTCAGATTTAGTTTATCAGTTGATTTCTAGTTTATAAATTCATTAGCATTTATGAGCATTTCATATTTACATTTAGATAAAAAAAATTGAACGGGAGGTACCTATCATATACTTAAAAAATGTGATCTCCAACTAATTACATTTTTAGTTGGCATATCTTCCTTAAAATTATTATATAAAAACAGCAAATCCTGGATTTCTGTTTCCATGAATTTTGATGGTACTTAAAGCAGGAAGAGGTAGAAGAGGTTTTAAGATGTCTAAAAGACATTTCATTGCCAAGTCTCATCTCTAGGTTCAGCTTCAACGTCACTTAGAGATAGGTCTATAGGAAATGTGCTTTTGGGTTGTTTTTCCAGTAGTGGTGATGGATTTGTGTTCAGTCACACATTCTTACATTGTCTCGTGATTCTTGGCATGTCTTCTCAGGCAGCTGGCCAGGATTGGTGGTAGAAACTATAGCTACAGGACAAAATGAAGGTAACAGGTTAAGCCTCCAACCTTGGCCTTATAAGGACTTTGTGTTGGATGTTGAATATAAAGATAGGCTAAAAATTACTTATTTTGGATTTTATTTTTCCAGGACCCTAAAAAGACTGTATTGAAAGTTCTGTAGATAAGATCCATTATTACTGTGAACTAATTGGTAATTATTGTGTGGGCATTCTGAAAGAGATTTAAGGAGATTAATACTAATCAAAAGTATGCAAGTTAATTCTAAAGGTGAGATTGGGTCCCACTTTTTCTTTTTTCCTCTTTGTGCTATCATCAGTGGTCTATTTAACATAGATTAGTAGTTCCCAGACCAGTAATATCAGCATCACTAGGGAATTTGTTAAAATTACAGATTCCTTTGTCCTACCTCAGATCTAACCAAATCAGAAACTCTGGGGGGTGGAGCCCACAGTTTGTGATTTAGCAAGCTCTCTAGGTGATCCTGATGCATGCTAAGGTTTGAGAACCTCTACCTTAGTTCTTTTACTAGTTGTTGCTTAGTAACTCCATCAATATTAATTGAAACTAAGGTAAGGTCTGTGTTAGACCTTCTGTACGCCTATTATTTCATAGCATTTTTGTTAAAATAGTTACTGAAGTAATGGACGGTAAAAGTCATCTCTTGTAGATTTACTATATCTTATTTTTAGGAAATTTCTTGAGGTTTTTCTCACCCACGATTAACACACATCAAGAATACATGTTTCAGGTTTTTTCTTAAAAATAGATCTTTGGTGAGATACATTAGTGGTAACATGCATTTAAAAAAAGTGTTATAAAGAAGTAATTCAGGCTATCACCTGAACCAATAAAAGCCTGGATTATGCCCAAGGGAAGGAAATAACCCAGATACAGATGTCCAGAAAGCAGTAAATTTATTTTGGAAAGCTGCCAGATTAATGTTACTGTATTCAGAATCATCAGGGCCAAAGGTTGTATGTGATTCAGGAGCTGGCCAGTGGAAATTCTCTAGATTTTAGTATAGAATATTTTTTCCTTTTATGGAAATTAGTTTTGAATAGGTAAAGCATTTGCTATCTTTGTGCCTACTCTACATGATTTAGTTAAATGAGTGGATAGGATTAAACATTATTGAGGGGTGATAATCAAGGATTGGGAGTGATTTTATAGGATTACTTTCCACAGGAAGTCAGGTTAAAAATGGAACTATAAAAAAAGAAGATTGGTACAAGGTTATTAAAGGAACTGGAGAAGATGCCCTCTTAATGAAAATAATAACCTCAATTCCCTTTTCTATAACTTTATTACACAGAACTAATTGTGCTTATCTTTCTTAATGTGTTCCTATATATGCAACAATGTTGTCTCATTATAGACCACTAATGAGCAAGCTTCATACTTCTTCCCCTGCTCAAATACATAGTATTCATGGTAGTAAGAGCTGATGGATTTTCATTCTTTCAAACACTTACCAGATGTGATTAACTCTTGAGTTAATTAAATATTTTAAAATCTAGATTAAATAAGAGCTGATGCTATGTTTTCAATATAAAAAAATTAGCTTCTAAAGTATGTTTTAATATGTAGAGTTCAAAAAACCTAAATACTGGTACTTGGAGAACTTTCCTTTATTTCATTTTAAGTTAGGGTTTAGGTTTAGCAGAATGTAACAGAAATCCAAACTGTGTCTTAAAATAGAAATAGTTTTATTTTTTTCATGAATCCAAAGGTAATCAATATAGATTTGATATAGTAGATCAGAAGTATTACAGACTCTTTGAAGGACACAGACTCTTTGTAACTTAATATATGTGATCTTACATTCCAATGTTACCTCAAGAACCAGAATTGCCTTTGGAACTCTAACCATTGCATCTTTATTCTAGTTAAAAGGAAGGAGGAAGGGATGAAGAAAGGCATGTTCTCTCTTTTTAAAGGATATTTTTTTGAAGTCATGTATAGACTTTTAAGTTTACATCCAGTTGTCCAGAACATGGTCCCATGCCATACCTAGCCACAAGGGAGGCTGGGATGTTTATTCTCTTCTGGAAGGCCCTGTGCTGTGCTAAGAGTTGGAGGTTCTATGTCTAAGGAATAGGTGAGACTGGGTATTGGAGATAATTGGCAGCTTGTCCTATGGTATATAAAAATGAATCATTTTAAAGCAAGGAAGGCATTTTTCAGGTAAAATCTACAACACTTCTCTTATGCTAGAGACATACTTAGACTTGCACATGCAATGGCCAAAATAGAAAATACACTGAGATGATATATTGTAGCATACCAAAAAAGAGAATTGTATTTTGAAATACTCTAAATGCAGTTTATTAACTTTTACCTTTTTTTTGGTTTATTATCTTCGGCCAGATTTTTATGATTCTAATCTAGTACCATAAAATGAAAAGGACAAATACAATATTGCTAGATCATTAAGTGCAAGGCAAGTAGAAATCAAATGAAGAATGAGCAACTGGGCTATTTCATGGAATCAAGGAATTACATGGTAAAGTGGTGGTGATGAGGAAGAAGATGGCCCTCACTGCTTACTCCTCTGCAGTTTGATGTTTATTTTCAAGCCATGTATCCATCCATGTATTTTATTTTCCCCAAGAATGTTACTTCAGGTTCTACTTAGGTATTTTCTCTCATTTTAGTTATAAAGGTTTGGTTTCCATAAAAGAAATTAGCCGGTTATTTTTGACCATGTTAGTTTATGAATGCTTTTGTCAGTATTTTGTGTGTATTTTTTTTAATATATCTTTGACCTAAAAATTTGATGAAAAATTCAGAGAAATTGTTTTGTTATGCATTTTGTGTCACCTAACATATTAATATTTCAAGCATGTGATGTCAAACATGAGGAGTTAAATCATTTGAGGGAATAGAAGGGGGTAGAGTAGTCTCCTTTGGATTGATATGGCATTATTTATCAGGCTCAGAGGGTTTACTAGGTATGGGTCACAACTATATTAATCTCCTTTCTTAACAGAATTGAGCAGTTATTCAAGTAAGACTTGGTTAGGCTAATATACATTAGTGAAAGGGGTAATGACTTTGGCTGATGATGGGCTAGTGATTACAAGACTTAATTTTTCTGAGCTGAGCCAAAATTTCCAGCTTATTCAAAAGATTTTATATGGTACAGATACTTTCCATTATTAGTATTGGATAATATTCTTCAGTTCTAACCAAAGGCATACCTAAAAATATAAACACTTGAGAAAAGCTTTGCTTTTCAAAGGGAAGACAGTTATAGCATTAATAGTATTAATAATCACAACAATAATATAAATAATAGCATTTAACATTTATTGAGTGCTTGCTACATGCTGGGCATAATGCTAAATCCCGTAATATGCATTTTCTCATGTAATCCTCATAATTGTATAAAATAGTATTATTGTTTCCATTTTACAGGTGAGACTACTGAAGATTAGGGTGAGCAGTTTAACATCTGAACCCAAGTCTGTTTAACTCCAGAGTCAATGTGCTAAAGAGAACTGATTGAACCTGAAGATCTGGTGCTCCAGGTCTAGGTCAATACTTGGTAGTAAGAGGGCAAGCCCAGGGAAGTTTGGTTGGTTGGTCATGATAAGGAAATGAGTTTCCTTGACTGCTGCACTGATGAGGAGGACATGGAGAAGGTACACAATACATTATTGAGTTCAGAATCTCCATATTTGAAGAGAATTTTCTCCTTCAAATGTTCTTTTCTTTTCACAGATAATATGTTGATTTTTTTTCTTTACTTGATGATTAAGATGATAGTATCATTTTCATTCAAAAGAGTTTTGCATTAAACATTGCTAGATTATGAAGCAAGTAAACAGTGCCAAAGTCCCCCACCCCCGTCTTCGCTTCCCCAAAGGATTTACAGAGTAATTTAGAATACTTTATTGTAGGATTCCTTAAATATCTTAATTCCCCTAAGTTCCTTTGTGTTTGTTTACAGTTAATGTGTTAAGAGCCATTGACATTTGAAGATCATCAGAAGTGAAGATAAAACACCTCAAAAATTATAATGTAAGTGAATGGGAAAATGGAAATAAAAATGGACAAAAATTAATATTGTCAGCAGTATTTCTAGACTCCACATATTACTCCTAAATGAAATTTATGCATATGAGTAATCAATAACTTCAAACTTTAGTCCTGATTCCAAGTCCTAGTCCTTAAAATTCTGTGTTCTCTTCTACCTGGGGAAAATAGTAACGGAGTTGTAGTCATCAGTAATTTTCCATTAGTATTTTTTGGCTTCTATTTACTGTTTTGTTTTTTCTTTTCCTCCTTAGCACTTTGCAGTGTGACAAGGGCTCATGCTATATTTAAAATTGTAAGTGTGTAAAAAAAATTGTTTGTGTGTAGAGATTGAGCCCTTTGCTTTCCAGTTGCCAATACGTGTTTTACCCAATTTTAATATTACTACCATTTTGTATGTTTCTTAGCCAAAAATATAACCAGTTAGCTGGCTGGCCTCCTCCCTTCCTTCCCTTCTTTTTTTATTCGCTCCCTTCCTCCTTCCCCCCCTTTCTTCCTCTCTCTAAATATTTGTTTAGCATCTGCTATGTTCTGCACATTACTCGAGAACTAGAATTCCTAAGACCTTGGCACTGAAACAAATTATGTCATCTTTTTATATAGTTAGGGGCACTGGAGATCATTTAGTATAACTAGGACTTGCAGTGTATTCAAACGTGGCTGAGGATCATCTGCATGTTTTAGTCACCTGCAGTGCTTAGTGAACATTTAGCTTCCTAGGTTCCAGCCCAAACATTCTGAATCGCTTGTAATGGTCCCAAAAACCTTCACTTAAAGTGAAAAACCACTGATTCAGGTACTTTTGAATTCTAGTCCAACGTTGTAAGTTTGTAGATGAGGGAACAGACCTAGAGAAGTTTAATAACTTACCGAAAAAACACAATAAACGTTAGAAGGCCAGAAAAGGCAGGTATTGTTTTCTGCAGAGTCACTGCTATTTACTTCTAGAAGTGATCTTGTAACCCCCAGTTCTACATTTCACTAAGTCACGTAGAGATTTTTGTTGGGCCTGACAGCTTCACTGTAAATATATAAAATCATAACTAATCTATCACTGCTCCCCCATTCCCCAGTAGCTAAAAGCACATATTGGTTATGTGCATGAAAAGCATGAACCGTTCCTCTTCTTTAGTCAGATATGTGACTTATTCTGATTTTGAAATCATTAGGTAGAAAAAGACCCTGGTAGTTCAGGTAGAGGAAAAACACTTTTTCTTATTTTCCCCACGGCACTATCCCTACTTTGCTTTTTTTTTTATGCTTCTGAAAAGGAGAAATCTGATATCATTTTTGAATGATAGGAGTCTGCATAGTGCTTTGCAAATAGGTACTTGGTTAACTGTAATATGAACAGTATGTAGTATAAAAACGTATGAAAAAAATTATTTTTTTTCTTTTAGATTCTATGAGATACTATTTGGAGTGGTTTTATTTGCTTGGTATAGAATCTGATGCTATATGTACTAGCAAGAGACCTTAAATAATTGAAGTTTTTGTATTTTTAATAATACATCGTTATGTTTTGTATTCACAATATCTGAGGGACTGAAATATTCTATTTTCTGAACTATATATAAGTGTGAATTAATTTGGTATTGTGTATGTTTTATATTGTATTATGTACAGTATATTGATAGTTACTGAATGTAACCTTATATTAGTAAATGCAATTACCCAGTTTATTTGGAAATATTCTGTAATTCTGAAATTTACTAGTAAATTTAACTATAAAAAGCCATTATCCAGTTTTCTGGATATATTGAATATGTTTTAATTGTAAGATTTTAAAAAGTGACATTTTAAAATCACTAATTTCTAGTGTTTATTATATTTTGTACTTATAAATTTTCATTATTTTGTTTGCTTTTTTTGTAACCACAGACTCAAAATCATAAATATAATAACTCTAAAAAGAAACTTTATCTATTATGTAATCTAATTCCTTCCTTTTTTTATCTTGAGACACTAAAGTTGAGTAGAAGTTTTATGAGGGTTAAAATAAACCTGTGAACAAACAGAATAATATTGATTGTCTTTCTATAATGTGTGTAATGCTTTTCAAACTATAGTACACACAAATGTAATGTATTATGATAACTGCTGTGATAGTAATACATCTACTGAGATTCTTCGTGATTTAATTGAAAATGTTTACTATTGTTTATTTTAAAATAAGAAAGGAAAATATATGTGGTGTCACTTGGTTTTCTTATTTCTTGTAGCTCAAATTTTACTGAATTTCCTTTAAGCACATGATACTAGAATAGATACTTTGCAGCTTACCTAAAGTCCTTCACTATGCTAATTTAATTAAAATTGTCACTTAATATACTATAATTACACAAAATACTCAGGATGACAGTTCTGTATTGGAAAAGTTCTGTCAGTAATTTTCTAAGAAAAAAATGATTAGTGAATGAATAAATGAATGTTCAGTATTATTCATTAGTGCAATCAAAGTAGCTAATAGTAATGTTAACGCATTTTGGTATAGTTTTTATAGTTATAAAACTGTTTCACATACATCAGTTACAAAGCAATTTCACGTTCATCATCTTAGTTGTTTCTCCTAACAGCCTTGTGAGGTAGGTCCTCATTTGACAGATGAAGTTCCAGTTCCATCTTCTCTGCTTGAAGAAATGGAACTTGAACTTTGTAAATGTCGTGCTGTTTCCACTGCCCAACATGAATCATAACATGGAAGTGTTGAAGTTTCATCTGAGTTAATCAGTTGACTTCTCTGAGCCTGATTCCCTTATCGGGAAAAAGGGTAAAATGATACTTGCTGTCCTACCTTTACAATACTGCGTGAGACCTAAACATAATGATTGACGATGGTGACAGTAGTTTAAAAAAATAGCTAACAAATATGTAGTCTGTACCATACAGTAAGCACTATTTTAAGTATTTTACATATATTCATTTAAATTCTTATAACAATTCTGTGAGGTGTAAGAATTATCCTTATTCCCACTTTATAAATAAGGAGACTGGGACAGAGAGGTTAAGTAATTTCCTCAGGGTCAAACAGGGTGGTTGAACCAGAATTTTGTATCAGACAATCTAGTTTTAGGATTAATAATATGTATAGAAGATAATGTATATGAAAGCACTTTTGACATTTGTAAAGGGCCATGCTAATGCTCAATATTAATATTTAAAAAATTATTTTGAAAGATACTTATACAAATAGAAAAAAAGGACAAAAACAAGCAGTAAAATTGTGCATTTTTATGATTTATGATTTTTAACAACTAAACTGGTAAATACAGAATAGTATTCAGAATTATGGAGGGATAAATCAGTGGATGATGCCAGTAGTTTCAGTTTTTAACTGAACCTTTCCAGGCTAGAAAGAGTAAGGGACATTGAATATTCTTTTCCTATTGAAAGTTTTAACTTAGTGACTACAAAACAAAACAAAATAACTTCAACTTATATAAACAGAATAAAATAACATGTGATTTCAAGTTTGTGCAGAAAAGTTATTACACTAAAAGGGGAGTGACTGATTAATTTTTCTCTGGGAAGAACAAAAATATATAGATAGCCTGAAGAATGGATATGTGACTTTTTAAAATTTTAATAATGAATTCAGATTTGCATGATGGGATGAAAAAATTATATGCAAAGTTATTTATTAAGGCATGAATTCCCTATATTTTCCTATATTTGTCCCGGTAAAAGCGTTTGTTGAGCAAGTGTTTACTGAATAGGTCAACCTGCCCCCCCCTCTTTTAGTGTTTCTGACCTTACATTTCAATTTGGAATGGAAATGTTTGTTTCTAAAAGGAAATGCAGTTTCAGAGAAGTATGCTTTGAGCTCTAATGATCTGACCAGTTTTCAGGTTAATGTGACATTTTCTTGGTTAAATTGATATGTTAATAAGTTGTTCCCTCTAGGCTGCTTATGAGTCCATATGAGTTTTCATTTTAGCTGAGTTTGAATCAGATATTTGAAGGAGTTCTGAGAAACTCTTAAGGGACTACTTACAGTGTTGGGGTTAGTGGTGGGACTCAAGGTCCCTCCTTTAGTTCTTACCCCATCTTTCATGGACACACTCATTTTCGCTAGAATACTTAGGCCTTTACCTGTTTTATTTATATATTCAGATAAGATCTTTGAAGAATCAATACTCTGCAGAAAAAAAAATACATTTAAACCATTTTGTATTCAACTTGGTTTTTCAGACTTGCTCTTGCATTACCAAATAATATGCCGTCACTTTTAGTTTGGAATTATAGCTGTTAGACCTGAAAATAGCACAAATTAAATTGTACCCAAGGACACATGTATCTCAGAATCTTGGGATCTTCCAGACTAAATGACAAACATGCGCCAGCTGTCCCAGAGCTCAAATCCCCTTTGTTTCTCTAAAGAATACAGAATGTTGTCTCTTATCTCTGTCAATCAGATGCCATGATAATGAGATCATTTATGCCATCTCTTTTACACTATAGATTGGTTGCATTTAAAAATTTAGGGTTCTGGTGGTGTAGCATTTTTAAAAGTAATTATAAGATCAAGTTAATTTGTTTTTGGGACTTGTTTTTCTATTTTGGGGATCTTGCAAATAGTCTGACAATAAGTCTTTTGTGTCCCAAATGCTTTATACACACTACAGGCCTTTTATTATTTTTTTTAAATAAATTTTCAACAGAATGACTAATAGCACATGAACAGTACTTATTATACTGTAGTTCATTGTGTTAAGTATTGAGAGCAACATTTGCATTCCTGGAAAAGCTTGTTCACAGTCCGAATGTAGAACACATTCTTTAATGTTCTTGGGCAAACATGCTTAGGACATTACTTACAAGAGAATACTTTTTAAAAAGAACCTTTTATGTCCATGGAATATTGAAGAAAAATTAAATTGGCAATAGGAGTGAAGCAATTCAAATAAGGCAAATGGTTTAGTTCTTATTGTAATGACTATGGTCAATAATGACTAAAGAAATGCAGTCTCTTCCAGGACCTCTGGAGGCATTTGTTTACTAGGATATGAAAAAATAGGTGACTTGTTTCCAGACCATTTTGAATTTAGAGTGTCGAATGCTTGCATGTTTATCTATATTTCTAATTTTCAGAAATAACCTTTTCACTTTTGCTAGAAATGTTTTTATTGGATTTTGAAATATGTCAGGAGTAGAGGAATGAATATAAATGTATTTATGACATCTTAATGCTTGGATTTTATTTTTCTGTTTATTATTGTGAAATGCCTCTAAATGTTAATGTGATTGACAGTAATGATAATTCCATTAACCCTTTCTCATTTAGAAAAAAAAAGTGCAGCTCACTGCCAGTATTCATTTAACATCACGTGTAGGAATGCTGTTTTATAGGATTTGACATCTTCAGTGATCGAGAATTACTACATTTTGTAAAGAGAATGCTATAAATAGAATGATGTCATTTGTTTCCAAAGACTATCAGTATAGTAGAGCAATGTGAAAATAGTAATAAAGGTGAGATATTTCAAGGCAAACTTTGGAGGTAGGGTTAGGACTGTAATGAAAGGGTTATCTTGGGGTAAATGCTGTAGCCACAAGCACCGCTGGCAAGTATTCTCAGGGAAAATGGGGAAAAGGTTAACTATCTAGCAAACCAGCAGAACCGGAGAGGGTCAATGCTTTGCTAATGGTTACATTGGAAAATACTGGTGATGGAATTGGTTTTGTGATTGAAACTTTGGGCCAGCCTTCTGCTTGAATGTATCAGAAGTTACACAATATATGCATCCCTTTATTCATTGCAGCATTATTTGAAATAGCCAAGATATGGAAACAACCTAACTGTCCATTGATAAACCATTGGTTAAAGAAGAGG
Organism: Cynopterus sphinx; assembly: GCA_030015415.1. Lineage (NCBI taxonomy): Eukaryota > Metazoa > Chordata > Mammalia > Chiroptera > Pteropodidae > Cynopterus > Cynopterus sphinx. Next base: position 88,329,129 of record CM057383.1, read on the forward strand.
TGGTGCATATATACAATGGAATATTGGCCGTAAAAAAAGAATGAAATCTTATTTGCAACAACATGGATGGACCTAGGGTATTGTGCTAAGTGAAATAAGTCAGATAGAAAAAGAGAAATATTGCATGATTTTACTTATATGTAGAATCTAAAGAACAAAATAAATGGACAAACAAAGCAGAAACAGACTCATAGATACAGAGGATGAATTGATGGTGCTAGATGGGAAGGGGTTTGGGGAACTGGGTGAAAAAGGGGAAGGGATTAAGAAATACAAATTGGCAGTTACAAAGTAGTCACAGTACAGTATAGGGAATAAAAAAAAGTTGCATTGGATGTGTGCATTCTCATGTATGAAGACATGTGTACATGTCTAAGATATTTTTTAAAAATTTGCCCCTGATTTTTGTACTTTGTATTAAGTAATTCATTCATTAACTAAAACATTTTTTTTTTTTAAATAAGTTTAAGTTTGTACATTCAGTTAGTGAGGACATTTTTACAGTACTGATTTTAAGGCCAAGTGCTTTGCATCATTTTAATTTAATTAGTGGATTCCTTCTTAAAAAAGACACCTTAATTTCTGATTTCATCCTGTTTCCCTTCTGAAGAGGGCACTCTTGTATTTCTATAGTGCTATTTGTTGAACACTTTTTAGCAGTTTTTAGCACTAATTACTCTCTATAGATCATGCTTTTTGATTTTTATTAGTCATAAGGTATCATTATTTGATTTTATAAGAAGGAAGATTAGGTAACTTGCCTGAATTATTATGTGGTAAATGGTGAAACCAAATCTCTGTGACCCTAAAGCTCATGTTTGCAGCCACTAAACATTTCTGTGCTTTGTGTTCTCTTCTGGGTTTTCTTTGCATCCTTTATATCCCTTTGTCCTCACACTGCTCTATAAGGAGATACTTACATATCCAGCACCTTTATTAGACTGTAAGTCCTTTGAAGAAAATGGATCTGTTTTCAACTCTACTTCCAGTACATGATACACTGATATTAGTAAATGTCTGTGGAAGAGAGGGGAGGGCATAAAAAAGACTTAGGAAGTTTCTGCTCCCCAGATGGAGGGGAAGAGTAGGAGGAGCAGGAGAGAAGGTGCCTAAGAGGCTGTTATTCGGAGATGGAAGTTTTTATTTTCTATCCTTTCAAGGCATCTGAGGGGTGCTTTGAGGCATGGGAGAATATTTGGAGGTGATAAGTAAACCCCTACTATGTGGAGACCGATATCTCTGCCTTTTGCAGCATTTGTAAGTTCAGTAATACTGAGGCAAGAAGTACTTCTGTAGTAGGTACATTCATCAGTTTAATTATAATTTTCTTAAAAGTTTTTGCTTGATTCTCAAGAATAACTAAAAAAAAGAACTGAAACAACAAAAAATATGTTTTTAAATTTTTTTTTGTGGTGGGGGCAGGACTTGGGAGATAGCATTTGGTGATTAAAACAGATATTATAGAAAAGCTATAATTTACTTTGAATAGTAAGCACAATTTAAAAAATATTTACCATTTGAAATCTCTTTGAAACTTATGAAACTAAGAGCTATTTAAAAGTGTATTTGGACCATGAACTCATGAATCTTTATATATCATCTTTTCATTTGTGCGCTCAAATTTTATCAAATTTAGCTTTTGTCAAAAATGAGATGATGTGATTTTTTTTGACATTTTGTGACTTCCACAAGCCTTTTTCCTTTGTAATGATGGATTTAATCTCAAATATTTTAATGTTTTCACTATAAATCAGTTATCTCTTTAAATTATTTTATTGTAAATAGTTTTGACCTACTATTTTATTGCTGTTAATATAATGAATATATTGTAAACACTAATCTCTGAAGAGTTCTAATTTTTATTTGGGAAGTTTTCTTGGTAATTAAGCATTTATTGATTTTGTGCATTTTACCAAACTAGAAAACATAAACTTGCTTGAAAACATTAGCAATTCTTTGGTGTTAATCTAGAAAGTCGTCTTGAGAACTGGTCTTGTTTCTTATCCCCATAAATATTTGTTTTTTGCTTTAAACTTGAGTCTTACACATTTTAACAGTAACTTTATTTTCTACATTTATCACATCAGTTGCAAGATGCTGGTGCCTCCCTCCCTGGGGGGTTTAACAGTGGTATTTATATATAAAAGAATCTTACATTTTAGACAGCATTTTTATATTATTTTTAATTGGTCTTTATAACTACCCAATGAAATACTAAGAGCAACTATTTTTATCCTCACTTTGCAATATAAAACTGAGACGCTGAGAGGCTAAATGACTTTCCATGATTTATAAGACCTAATTTTTCTTTCTTTTCTAGCTTAAATTTACATCTTTTGGTTGGAGCTGAAGAGTAGCTTATTTATGTGTTGGCATTTGCTAAACTGTCCCTTGCATCATATTGTGGAGATGTTTTTTAGTATTGGTACATATAATAGTCACTATTAAACACTTAACTGTAGAAATCCTTTTTTGGTCATGAAATAAAATAGTACACAGCGCATGCCATGAAAGTAGAAAAGATCTGTGTTTCCAACAATGATTTAATAATTAGAACCAGTTACTAGAGTATAAAATTTCCTTTTCTTGAGGTTATTTTATTTGTCTTGTTTCAAATAAATTTTCTCTGGTGAGATTATCTGATTATGGATGATTTAGCTGCTTGCTTATTTAAGGAGTACATTGTTAAAGTGGTTTACATTGTTTTGGTGTTTCTGTTTGTCAGATAATTTGAAACTCTTTACATTTAATCTTTATTAATATGTGAACTTTCTGGCATATATATGTTAAGTACGTACTCAGTAAGTATTAACTAAATGGAGGAGTCAGAAAGTAAGGGAATAAAGCAAAAAGAATGTCAAATGGTAATAAGTACTCTATGAAAAGTAAAGATGGAAAGGAATAGAGAATGGGTGTGTTTGGAGTGGTTTGCAATTTTAAATAAAATGTCCAGGGAATTTATCACTAAGAAGTCAACATTTAAACAAAAAAAAAAAAAAAAAGAGGAAGGAAGTAAAGGAAAAATAGGGACATATTTGTGAGAAGAGAGAGGCAACCAACAGTATAGTATAGGTCTGGAACTGGGAACTTGCTTGGTGTTTTTGAGGAACAGCAAGGTGTCTTTGTGGTACAAAGGAGCAAAAGAGAGAATATAAGAAGATGAGATTAGGGAATTAAGGGGTGGGGGCAGATTTTGAAAGACCTTTTAGGTCTTTTAAGGACTTTGGTTTTTATTCTGAGAGATTTTGCAGAGGAGTGACTATATCAGATGTTTCAAAAGGATTACTTTGGCTGCTGTTAAGAACAGACTGGGATGCAGAAACGCAACTGGAATCATCCAGGAAGAGGATGATAGTGGTGGCTGAAGAGTTAGGAAGGAGTGATTGGGCGCTGGATGTGTTTTGTAGATGTAGCCAACAGGATTTCTTAATTGGTTGAACAAGTTAGGCATCGAAGCTTCAAAGATGACTCCAAAGTTTTGGGCCCAAGAAAGTTTAGAAGGATAGAATTATCATCTACTAAAATATTAGAACTGGTTTTAGGAAGAAAAGCAGGAGTTTGGTTTTGGGCATATTAGACATCTACCTGGAAGTGTTAAATAAGTAAGTTATTGAATCTGGAATTCAAGATTAAAGTCAGAGAAGGTGCTATAAATTTGGGTTTATCAAATTAAAAATGTTGCAGCTGTGAGACTGGATGAGCTTATTAAGGAGGGCAGTTGTATGTCATAAAGAGATTCAAGGTCTGAGAGTTCAGGGGCACTCTGCTGTTACAAGGTTAAGAAGATGAGAAGCTATCATTACAGGAGTCCTGAGAGAGAGGCTAGTGACAAGTGAGGTAGCTATAAGAATATAGTGTTTTGAAAGCCAGGTATAGGAAACGTTTCAAAGAAAGATCAACTATATCATAGATGAGGAGTAAGTGTTGACAATTGAGTTTAATAAAGTGGATGTTCTTGATAACCGTGACAAAAGCATTTTTGCTGGCCTAATAGAAGTGGGTTCAAGAGAGAATGAGAGGTGAGGAATTAGAAGTAGTGAGCATAGACATCTCTTTCAAGGAGTTTTGCTATAAATAAGTGCAGAGAAAAGAAATGGCAGTTGGAGGGGTTCAGTTGAGAGGAATAATAGCATGTTTCTATGTTGGTTGGGACGATAAGGGGAAAAATTTTATGATGCAGGAACTACAGGGAAGAATTGCTGGAGGGACTTTCTTGTGTAGATGAAAGGGGATGACGTTTAGTGGAGGCGTTGGCTTTAAATAGGAGTAGAGACGATTTCTCTATAGTAACAAGAGGGCAGAGTACCTAGGCACAGATGCACATAGCTTGTAATTGGGGGAGCTTGTGGAAGATCTTTGATTCCTTCTATATTTTTCTATGAAATGGTAATCTTAAATCATCAAAATTCAGGATGGGAGGGTGTTAGAGGGTGAGGAAAGGAAAAACAATCTGAAATAGTTGTTCAGAAGAATGGGAGAGTGTATGAGTAGGGAAATGTGGTTGCTGGGCGGTATTGAGGGCCTGTTGAGATGAGTGATTGTGAATTTAAAGGAAGCCCAGTCCATAAAGGTGTGTTTTCCTTGAGCCTATTCAGATGTGCAGGCACAGGTCTGGAATAGGCAGAGCTGGTTTTAACTAGCATTTGGGTGTAAGTACCATGAAGCAAGCAAGGGCAAGGGAATGACTGTAATGACAGGCCATGAAATTTAATAAGTTGGGGAAAGAGAGAAGTGAGGACATGAAATAGGTAACATGAAAGGTAGTTGAAACAATGGAGGTCTTGGTGGGATTGAACAATTAAAGATGTTGGCTGGTATACTAGATAGAATGAGCTGGTGATCAGATAGTAGAATATTTGAAATTTAAGTTAAGGAGGGCTCACAGTTTATTGGTAATGCCGGTGTTTAGGGGGATAGTCATGATCTGTGGTAGAGTGGAGGACAAGATCTTTGGAAAAAAGGATGTCACAGAGCTGAGAGGCCATGGTGTTGGCTGCTTATTTATATGGATATTGGAATCATTAAAAATTACGCGCTTATATTAATTCTAGAAAGAATGACGCCTGAAGATAATTCTTCAAAGAATGAGGGAGAGCGACTTAGAGATTGGCAGATGACTTCAATAAGGAGTCATGAGATTCCTTGAGAATCTCATGAAGACGTGAGATTGAATGCTTGGGGTTTTTAGACACAGAGGAGAGAGTGTGGAAAGTGGTATTGAGGAACAAGGCCCAATAGCTAGACCCAGTGATTGGAGATGGATATATGAGGTCTTATTTTTCCATTTGAAAGAGCTGATGGGAGAGTAGTGTCTTCAGGGAAAAACCAGGCTTTAGATAGAGTAAAAGGTAAAGAGACCAGTAAGAGAGAGAGTAGAGGAACTTTTTTGCTGATGATTGATCTTGAAATTCAAAAGCACAGGAATTGGGGATGGAGACATAAGTGCTGAATGGAAGATGGGATCAGAAGAGAGAGTTAGTTCTGACCTCTTATGGGAACTGTTGAAAATAGAGATAAAGGGTATAATGAAGTTAGTTTTTGTAGTTTTTAGAGAAGATGGAGTGTTGTGAGACTGTGTGTGTTGAGGGGGAGGTAAGGGTGATGTCCTGTAAGGATCACAATTCTGGGGTTTCCTCTTCACTTTTGCCAGTGGTGTTGGGGAGGCTGGAGAGAGATGGAAAGACAGTTTACTCCTCCAGAGCGCTTGGTGATCTGAAACCCTTTCTAAACTTCTGATAGAGGCTAGGTGCTGAGGGGAATGATTGGTCTTATTTGGAACACAAAGAACTGAATATATGACCAATTATACGAGATAGATTTTATCATTTTCATTTTACACATAGCTGAGACTCAGAGAGGTACAGCATTCTGCCCCAGGTCACATGGCTACTGAGTAGGAGTAAAAGGAAATGAAGTAGTTTTAAATGGTAAAATAGGTAAGGAGTCCAGGAATAGTAACCTATGAGATTATCAGATTGTCGTTGGTTGGAGCCTTATCTTCATTTACTTTCAGATCCTACAATATCATTTGGATTTATACAGAATTCTAAATTGGGCATTTAATTAACAATCCAGTCTTCTCATATAAAATGTGATACTTGTGTTTGTTGTCCAAAACTTTTTTAAAAATTATAGGAAACAGGCCTAAATGTATTGCTTGCTGGTAGTCCTGTTCTTAACCCATTTCGGAATCCAGTTCTGTTTTCTCTTCTCCAGGGAGCATTCCCTAATTGTTCTCAATGGAACTTTATCCTGATATAGTAAGGTTATGTGGTAAAAATATTGGTGTGTGTGTGTGTGTGTGTGTGTGTGTGTGTTGTGGGTGGAGGTTGGGGAGTAGGTGGGGAAGGGTGCACACATGTGTTTTATCTTCCTAGTTAGATAATAAGCACCCTCCAGGTTCCCTTTGATTTAGTCAAAAGGGGACCTGCTTCTATAGCTGGCTCTGCCACTAATTTGATATTATACTTAAACCATTCACTTCATTTCTATGGACTACTTTATTTGTGAATGAGAGCTCTCTAACATGACCTCAGAGTTCCTTGAAAGTTATCATCTATAATTCACTGTCTGGATATCAGAATAGTTGGATAACTAATGCCTATACTTGCATTCAAAAAGAACAATTTAAAAAATATTATTTGGTGTAATTTTAGTTACTTACCATACAGCTTAATGGCATTGTAAGGTGTGGGCTGTAGCCGAGCAGGATCAGAGTGAGAAACACAGCTGGAGAGAGAATGTGGGACCAGTAGAATATATCTGTGAATACTGAAAAGGCTAAAGATGTGTTTGAAAATTGTTTGCATGGAGGTGATAACTGAAGCTATGGGAATCCATGGCATTTCAGAGGGATTGACTACAGAGAACAGAGCCAAGATCAGAATGCTTAAGAGAATCTATGTTTAGAGGGCAACTGGAAAAAAAAAAAAACCTAAAGGAGGGAGTATAAAGAAAGCTATTAAATTTTGATAACAGTGGAAGTTTAGAGAGAAAAGAGCCCCAAGAGGGAGGCAGTGACAATAGTATTAAATACTTTAGAGAGGTTAGGAGGGCAACTGAGAGAAACAATTCCTGGGTTTCTTTCTGAGGTCATTGATGACATCTAGAAAGCAATATCAATAGAATAGTTGAAGGTAGAACTCAATATATATTATTAATGATTCTGACATGGATTTTGCAAATCACTATTAAGTCCCTCCTAAATGCTCAGTCTTAGATAAAACTTATGCATTCCTGTACACACATACACCCCAAAAAGAGGACTAGATGGGACAGGATGAAGAGCACAGGAGAAAGGACTGGCCTTGAACCTGAGAAGGGACATGCCATCATCTAAGATAGGAATGGGTTTGGATATAGATAAATTTACTGAGGGAAGAGCAAAAAGTTGAGGCAGTCCATGCCTTATTACCTCAATTTTTTTCATTCATATTAGATTGTTGTTTCTAAACCATTATATAGACTGTGTTGGCATAGTAATTGTTTTAGTACATCTTCTTAAATCCATTGGATTTTTATTTTCTTTAATCGCTCTGTAGTATCACCTACTGCTGACTACCTATTCTGAAACACTTCTTGGCTTTCACTAAATGTTTCTCTTGATATTTTTCATTTCATTTTTTTCCTGTATATCTGCCTCCAGTCTCTATGAAAATGAATATAATTCCATTTACTAAATCTGACATCTCTTCTTGATTTTATCCTGTTCCTGGACTATATGATTCAGTCTTATAGGTTTAGCTATCAAAACCTAATATAACCTCTCCAGGAATGTCAAAACTGGAAAAGTTTTGTATTTCCACTTACTTTATGAACACATACACTTGGATAGTTTGCAAGAACTTTAAATTTAACAAACATTAAAATCTATTGCATATTTCCACATACCTGTTCAAACTTTTCTGCTTCTATATTTCCTATCTTTGTCATTATGTGGCCTGTTTCAGTTGTCTATAAATGATCTAATTCAATAACCTATTAATTAACTTTCTCTAGAATTTTACTCCCCAATCAGTATTCTATAACTTTAGCAGAATATATAACACTTCTGTTCAGAAATGTTTGATGGCTTCCCATTGCCTACAGAGTATAATCTGAAATCTTACCATGATATGTAAATTTCTTGCCTCCACCACTGCTGTGATTCACAAAGTGCAGTCATATGCTGTACTCTGGAATGTTTTATTCTTCCTCTCTACCATGAAATCCTGCTAACAGGCCATGTCCATCAAAAATGACACATCTTTTAAGTCTGCCTCAACCTTTCCCAGTCACATATAATATTTTCCTTCTCTATCCTCCTGTAGTATTTTTTAAACCACTCTTATAGCATTTATCACAATCAGATCTGTAGATAGTTAAATAGGACTCTGTCTCTCCCATAAGGCTATAATTTGGGAACACATCTAATATTGCTGTATCATATGTATCTTCACAGTGCTGCTTCTCTAACATAGAGTAAGCAGTAAATCAGTATTGCGTGAATGAATAAATGAATGAATGAACAAATGAATGAATGCATGATCAGGAAAAATCTAAAATCCTTTGGCCTACTAGTGCATGGGGTGCTGCATTTTTCCCTCTGAATGCCTTGGTGCCATCTCAGTCTTAAAAATTCCAAGAGGGACCTGGTTGGCTCCTCAAACTACCTACTTTTCTTTTTTGCTCTCTAATTTGGCATACTGGATTCTCAGTCACATGACTTGGGACCATATTTTGACCCTTTTCTCTACCTTTCTCACGTCAGTTGTCAAATTCTATTGATTCTGTCGCCACAGGGTCTCTTGCATCCACTCCTGTTTCATGTTTACTACTAGTTTAAGCCCTTATTACCCCTGACTTGAGGTCTCCTAATAGTCTAACAAATATCTTGCTCTTATCATTCCTTCTTTGACCTATTGTTAAAATAACCTTCCTAAACCACAGAAACTTTCAGTAGCTTCTCACTACTTTCACTAAATATTTAAATACCAGCTTATTTTTTTCAGGGCCTTCTACAGTCTAATCAAAACTACCTTTTTAGGCTTATCTCTGATTGTGTGTTATAAGTACCCTGTACTCCAACCAAAGTGGTGTACCTGTTACAATGATTTAATATGCTCTGAATTTTCTACTTTTTTAATGCTATTCATTTGCTTAATGAAATTCTTGAGAAGGTATTCTAGCGAAACTCAAACACAGTCTCTTTCTTACAACTTTTCTTAAGCCCCTAAATTAAAGCTGTGTATTATCTTTTCAACTCTCAAACCTTAACTTTGCTGTCATTCTACATTGTGCTGTGTTTTTGGTGTACCAGAATTATGTACATTTAGAGTGAAAGCTCATTATTGGCAGCAAGCCTGTGTTAATCATTTATCTCTTTCTCTAGGAGTTCCTATCTTGTATATAGTAGGTGCTCAAGAGTCTTAATTAAATTTAACTGAGATTATTGGATAACCAAAATAATATGGTAGTGGAGGGAGATGAGAATTTTTTTGTAGTATCAGAACTGTGAAAAGAGCATTATATTATTACTATTATTATTATTATTATTATTATTTTACAATCAGGTCATTAGTAATGATAGAAAGAGCCATTTTAGGGGATTGATAGAAGCAGAAGCCATATTGCAAGGGATTAAGAAGTGAGGTGGTACTAAGAAAATGGAGCCAATAAGGACAATTTGCTGTGATGTGGAAGGTGGTTAAATTCTTAAGAACTGGAATATGGCCTGCAGATTTAGAAAGAGACTTGTGAAGGAAAACCACATGTAGTGTTTGAAAGAAAAATGAGTAAAAAAAAAAAAGTGTGCTGTCAGAAATGCAAGAGCCTAGTTTACTCCAAGTCATGTGTTTTCATTTTCACCTTGGCAAAGGAGAAGTGCTCTAGATGAGTTAGGCCACTGAAGCTAATAATGAGTTCCAGTGTACTGAGGTCACACTGAGCAAGTGTGCAAATCACAGAATATGAAGGCTGGTAAACATTATCCCGTCTGGCACTGGCATGGGTCCTGTTCCTGAGTCAATTGAGTTTATATTCCTCTGTTCCAGTTCAATCTGATGAAGTTATTGAAAGGGAAGAGTTATCGAGCCAACCATCTATGTGTTTTTAGGGGTCTTACCCCTTAATTATTACAGATATATTTTGAATTGTAAGACATTTGAAATAGAATCATTACTTAGCTAAGTTAGAGTATTTTTCAAATGTATTTTAAAAGGTAAATATAATTTCTGGTGAAATCACTTAATATGAAAACAAAATATTTAAATAAATTGTGGCTTATATTTTTTGATAGGATTTCATTTATATTTACCCGTAACCAGGGGTGTTATATTTACACAGTGATAGCCCAGAGCTCCTGAAATAAGTTTAGCTATTGGATTTAGTTTCCCTTTGACTTTGTTGTACATAAATATTCTCTTAAAGATTTTCTTTATTATAAGAATAAATCTTCTCTTTATTGTGAGAAGTACAATATTGGAGTATTTCTATTTAGTCTTTGAGTCTTCATATGCAAAACTAAGGCCATGATTACATAATTAGAAAATATATAGAGATACAAACACATACATACACATATGCTTTTTGGACAGTTAATATAATTTTTCAATATTTAGATATTGTACAAATATTACAAAAGGTAGAATACTCATTTCAGAAGCCTTGTACTGCATTAGAACTAAACAGGATCATGTTGGCCAAGATTCTTAACCTTAAAGATTCTTAACCTGGACATTGTAAGCAAGTCATGGAGTAGGTTTCATGAGGTTCTCAAATAGGTATATGACCACCAAAAAGCTAACCACTAAAATAGTCTAATTATTACTTTTCACAGATGACAAAACTGTAATAGGGATTAAGGATTGAGTCACTTGGCCAAGAATACTGTCATTAGCTAGATAGGACTAAAAACTTGGTTTTTCAATTCTCAGCTACTACTTTTTTAACCATCCCAGTGGAAATAACAGCTTCCACAAGTTTAATGATTATTTGTCATTTACTCAAGACATAGTCTCTTTAAATAAATGTTTCCCCCAATATGTTAAGAAGTTTTTAAATAGAAATAGGACACTATGGTCTATAAAATAATGTATACACAAAGCTCAAGAAGGGAAATGAGACTTTCTATGTATCTTCCCTTACTCTTGTTCTTCCCCTCCTCCTCTACTGTTTTTATTTCTTTTTGTCTTGGATGTTCTAATCATGGCCTCTGATGGATGTGATTAGAATAATCTGATCTTTTGGTCATTCTTTCATTTATTAATTAATTCATAAATATTTCAATGCTAGGTCCTAGGAATAGAATGGTGAGCACAATTGATGTGGTTCCTTTCTTCTTAAAATTTGTAGTCTTAGGGGACACAGACATTAATCAAACATTTTCAAAGAAATGTAAGAACAGATTTTGGTAAGTAGAAAGAATGAAAAGCAGAAAGTGCTATGAGAGCAACTACTAGGGGCACTGGCCTGGAGCATCTGGTCAGATTTCTCTGAGAAGGTGATGTTTCAGTTTAGAACTTAAGTCAAGACGTTTTGCAGAACCATGCTCCCTTCAGAGGGCTAGCTTATTTAAGGATCTCATTGAAGACCAGTGGGGTTGCACTGAGGAGAGCACGGGAGAGACAGATACACAAGAGGAAGCTGGAGAAGGAGGCAGGGAGCAGGTTGTATAGTGACTAGAGGCTATGCTAAGATAAGAGCAGTGGGGAGCTGTTGAAAGATTTCAAATAGGGGAATAGCATGGCTCATTTTGACTTTTTGGCTATTATGAATAATGCTGCTATGAACATTAATGTATGTTTACATGTTTCTTTTTGTTTTCATTTCTTTTAGGTATATATTTAGGAGTGAAATTGCTGGGTCATTTGGTAACCATTTCACCTTTTAAAGAACTACCAGACTGTTTTCCAAAGTGCTGTACCATTTTACATTCCCACCAGCAGTATATGAGAGTTCCAATTTCTTCACATCTTTCCTAACACTTGTTATTGTCTGTCTTTTTGATTATAGCCACTGAGGAAGGTGTGGAGTGGTATCTTAAGAATGAGCCCTTGCCTTTTTCTAGCAAGGTTTTTAAGCCTGGCATTTAGGATTCTCTGTGATCTGGCACCAGGCATTTGCAATGATAAGGGGCAAGGAACAGGTTTATCTAGCTGGAGTAAAATATTAGCTTGAGCTAGAATTAGGTATGTATGGTAGAGAGGACTGACACTCTGAAAGCTATGATTATGAGATTTAATTTGGTTTGGAGCCATCTAGGTGCTAGTATAAGCACCTTCATCATAATAGGTGCTAAGGAATCGTTGGTTTGGTGGTTGAAGAAAATTATTCTTTCAGATTTGAATATAATATATTAAAAGAGATGAGATTAACGTCCCTGAGTAAATCCAGGTATGAGCTGATTCTGGCTTTTTTCAGCCAAGGCTTACTGAGCTACAATGAAACATGAAAATGAGAAATAAAAATTATGTATATTTGATGTGAAAAGAAGAGAGGAAGAAAGGAAAATTTAAACTTTTTCCTGGAAATGACTTTGTGCAATTGGAGTCTCCATCGAATTGGGGGTAAACAGTTTTGAGAAATGTAGTTCTGTGAAAAACAAAAATAGGCAAATTAACATTAAGTTTCTACTCATGGCTTTCTCAGAAAAGGTTATTTATTGTTGTGTGTTTTTTTCTTTCCTTTTTGTTTCCACAAACTGAATCTGGACAGTGCCCGCTTACTAGCTGTGTGACCTTGGGCAAGTTACTCAACATCTCTTTCTAGACCATTTAAAGCTGTTCTCAAGAAATTGATAGAAAAACTCGGGATCACATATTTACTATTTTACGATGCCAGAACTGTGATACAGGCCAGTTGTATCTTAGTCCAGTAATATTTTCACTGCTTTTAAGACTGCTACTTGTCAACAGCCTTGTAGCTGAGTTCAAATGAATGCATGTTTCTTAGAATTACTTATATATTTTTTTAATTCTAAAACTATTGTATTTTCAATTTTTAAAAAAATTTTCAAGTGCACATAAAAGTGAGAAATGTACAATAAACCCCTGATTACCTATCACCCAGATTCAAGTTAGTTATCAAGAATTTGTCATATTTTCTTTTTACTTTTTTTGCTAAACTATTTTTAAGTAACTCATATCCTTTCATTTCTACATGCTTCATTGCTCATGTTTAAAAAATATGGATATTTTCTCACATAATCACACCTGATAAAGTTAGGTATAGTTCTTTTTTGTCATCTAATTCTCATTCTTACCAAATTTCCCCACTTGTCTGAAAATGTCTCTTTTTAATAGATTTTATTTTTAAACAGATTTAAGTCATAAATTACAGATAGTTAGGTCTCTTAAGCCTCTTAATTTAGAGCAGTTTTCTCCACTTTTACTATTCATGTCATTGTCTGTTTGCACACTTTTCCTGTAGAATGTCCAGCATTCTGAGTTGATTCTTTATGGTTTATTTTACTTGTTCTTCTATACTTCTGTCTGATACATTAGCCTCATATGGTTTTTGAGCACTTGAAATGTGGCTAGTTTGAATTGAGATGTGTTATAAGTATAAAATCCACACCAGATAAAGAATGTAAAATATCTCCAAAAAAAGAATATAAAATATCTGATTAATAACTTTTTATATTGGCTACATGTTGAAATGATATAAAAAAGTTACTATTAATGATATACTTAGGTCTTCCAGTGGGGCTGTCTTGTCCTTTTTAATATATTTTAGAACTTTCAAGCTTTTTTGTATAGAAAGAAAATAATTTAAATTATCAATTTCAAATTAGAAATCTTTCACTTCAAAAACCAAGAGAAACTCCTTTGATGACACTTATCTTCTATGACTATTAGTGGGCTTCCAAAATACTATAGACTGGGTGACAAAAGAAATTTATTTCTCACAATTCTGGAGGTTTGGAAGCCCAAGATGAAGGTGCTGGCTGATGTGGTTCCTGGTGAGGGCTCTCTTTGGCTTGTAGATGTCTGCCTTCTCATTATGTCCTCATATGGCCTTTCCTTAGTGCATGGGGGCTTTCTCTCCTGTCCTCTTATAAGATTAGGTTCCCACTTATATGACCTCACTGAAAGGTTAGTTACCTCCTAAAAACTCTGTCTCCAATTACAATCACATTGAGGGTTAGAGCTTTAACATAAATGGCGGGTGGGGAGACACCTTTTAGTTCATAGAAATGACAGATTTAATTTTTAAATGGCATTCACACTGTTAATGCAAATATTCCTATAGTTGGACTAATATTCATTTTTATAGTTTTTCTAACATAGTAATGTTCAAGAGAGAGAATTTCTTATAAGTACCAGATCTTTATAGTTCTTGCTGTTTTTTGTTAGTCACTGTGAGACATATGTAGTCTCACAGTATATCACAGCTGAAATAGTATCAATGATGGGTGAAACAGCAGCTTTGCCCATTATAATTTTATTTATGCAGCTAATCTGACTTGGATAATATGTGTGCAGTAACACTCAGTTGATACTCTGTTTTAGACGCTTGACATGTTATTGAGTGCAGGGTGGGGAAACAGTTTGTGGTAAAAAATCTTGAAATACTATACAATAACAAAAATATCTGAGAGGAGGAACTTGTAGATGAGTAAATGCAATAAAGTATTACAGGTATTATGATAGAAATACAGACAGTGTACAGTAAAGGACGAAGTAGTCATGCCTGCAGGATGGATAGGGATGAAAAGAGCATGGAAGTGTACGGAAGGCATGACGGGCAAAATCAGCAGGATTAGCAAAGGACAAGCATGAAAATGGCTAGAGAATTGAGCAAACCATTCCCAATGGTTTCAGGTAAGAGCTACAGCTAGTTATGTAGAATGAAGGCCAGATCTTGGAGGACTTCAAGTGTTATACTAAGGAATTTGAGCTCAATTCTGTAGGCAGTGAGAAATCACTGAGGATTTAAGCAGGGGAATGATGATTAGATCTGCTTTTTTATATGTGTATGTGTGTGTGTGTATGTATGTATGTATATGTGTATATATATGTATATATGTGTGTATATATAAAATATATATAATTTATTTTTCAATTGCAGTTGACATACAGTATATTACTTTCAGATGTACACATAATATTAGATATATGACTTATGGAGTGATCACTCAGATAAATGTAGAATACACCTGCCAGCATATATAGTTATTACAATATTATTGGCTATATTCCTTGTGCTATACTTTACATCCCATGACTGTTTTGTAGCTACCAATTTGTATTTCTTAATCCCTTCCCCTTTTTTCACCCCCCCTGACCCCTCTTAATCTGGCAGTCATCAAAATGTTCTCTATATCTGTGAGTTTTTTGTTTTGTTTATTTTGTTCTTTAGATTCTTTGGTAAGTAAAATCATATGGTATTTGTCTTTCTCTGTCTGACTTCCTCCACTCAGTATAATACCTTCTAGGTCTGTCCATGTTGTAGTGGGTGGCAAGGTTTTGTTCTTTTTTTATGGCAGTTTAATATTCCATTGTATATAGGTATCACCTATTCATTCATTCATTCATTCATTCATTCATTGACAGCCAGATTGCCTCCATAGCAGTGAACGCATGGTTTCAAATGTCCCTTCAAAAGAGGGTTTTGGGTTTCTTTGGAATAATCCCCAGAACTGGGGTTATTGGGTCCTTCTTTGTTTCTTGTTATAGCCTTTCTTTTAAAGCCTATTTTGTCTGGTGTAAGTATTGCTTCCCCAGCTTTTTCGCAGTTTAAATTTTCATGAAATATCTTCCTCCATCTCTTTACTTTCATTCTGTTTGTGTCTTTTGATCTGAAGTGAGTCTCTTGTAAGCAGCATATGTAAGGGTCTTGTTTTCTTATCCATTCAGCTACCCTATGTCTTTTGATTGGAACATTTAATTCACTTTTATCTAAAGTAATTGTTGATAGATATGTAGTTATTGCCATTTTATTATTCATATTTTTTATCTTTTTTTTCTTCTTAAAGAAGTCCCACTAATGTTTCTTGTAATACTGGTTTGGTGCTGATAAACTCCTTTAGCTTTTTCTTGTCTTTAAAGCTCTTTATCTGTCCTTCGATTCCTTTTTTTTTTTTTTTTTTGTCCTTTGATTCTAAATGATAGCTTTGTTGTAATGATAGCTTTGAAAGTGATCTTGGTTGAAGGTCCTTGCTTTTCATCACTTGAATGTTTTGTGCCAGTCCCTTCTGGTCTGCAAAGTTTCTGTTGAGAAATAGGCTGACAGTCTTAGGGGAGCTCCCTTGTAGGTAACTAATTGTTTTTCTCTTTCTGCTTTTAAGATTTGCTCTTTGTCTTTAACCTTTGGCATTTTAATTATGATGTGTCTTCCTGGGTCTCTTTTGGTTCATCTTTGAGACACTCTGAGCTTCCTGGGCTTGTATATCTATTTCTTTTGCTAGGTTGAAGTTTTCCATCATTATTTCTTCAAATAGGTTTTCAACTTCATGTTCTCTCTCTTTTCTGGTATCCCTATGATGTGAATGTTGGCATGCTCATGTTGTCCCAGGGGCCTAATAAAGTATCTTCGTTTTTTGGATTTTTTTTCTTGTTTATATTCTGATTGGGTGTTTTCTGCTACTTTATCATTTAAATCATTGATTTTATCATCTTCATGTAATCTGTTCCTTCTAAAGCATTTTTCATTTTAGTTATTGTATTCATTTCTGACTCTTTTATGGTTTCTATCTCCATTTTTATGTTTTCTATCTCTTTGTTAAAGTTCTCACTGAGTTCATCTACTCTTCCCTTAAATTCATTGAGCATTCTTATAACCAGTCTTTTGAACTCTGCCTTGGTATATTGTTTGTCTCCATTTAGTTTAGTTCTTTTTCTGGAGCTTTGTATTGTTCTTTCTTTGTCTCCCCATTTTGGCTATCTCCCTGTGTTTGTTTCTATGTATCAGGTAGGGCTGCTATGTCTCCCAATCTGAGTAGAGTGGCTTTCCATAATAGGTGTCCTATGGAGCCCAATGGCACAGTCTTCCTGATCACCTGAGCTGGATGTTCCAGGTATGGTCCTTGTATGGGTTGTGTGTGCCCTCTTGTTGTAATTGAGCCTTGGTTGCTGTTTGACATTAATGGGAGGGATTGAGCCTCAGGCTGATTGGTTGTGAGGACTTGCCAGTGACAACAGTAGAGGAGCTGTTGGGCAAGGGCTGATCCTGTGGCACTGGAATTGATTTAGTAGGGCTCTGGTGCCTGCCCTGTCTGCCCCTTGGATGTTTCATATTCAAATATGGTCCCAGTGGTGCAGGCTTAGTCTGAAGCCGGCCACTGGGTGTGCTGGCCTCTGGGGCTTCCTGGGAGTGGGGCCCCTGCCACAGGCCAAGTTCAACTGCCATCTGCTCCCTGCATTGAACCACTTGGCTTGAGCCACCAAACAATCTACAGATCACGTCCACCCATGCTGAGCTTGGTTGTTCCTGGAGAAGCCAAGCTGCAGACCAAGACTGGCTGCTGTTAGCGCCAGGCTTGGTGCTGCTCAGCAAGAGGTAAGGGGCACACCAACGTCAGATGCTGCTTGATTGGGGGTCGTGGACCTTTGACAGATTTTAAGAAAGTCCACAGCATGAGCCAAGAAAGGCCATTTGTATGGAAAAGTCACTGAAAGTGGCTTGGTTGGGCCTGCAAGTTGATTGGGGCAGGGTTTTAAGAATCACCAGGGAGGGGCAACTTTGTTAGGGGTTGATGGAAACTCAGATATGGCAGCAGCCTACTTCTGCAGACTGGTTTGGGGGAGAGCCCAACAAGGAACAGTGGCCTCTGCCTGCCCTTTCTTCTGGGAGGAATCTGCTCTTCCAGCTCTCCCCTGAAGGCCGTCAATTCGCTTCCTTTCCTCATGTCTCTGGTGCCTTTTGAGCTGCTGCACCAGTGCCAGAGCTCAGAGCAAATGAGTTCCTCAGCAGGTAAGTCTGGTGATGGCCCTTTAAGAGGGGCACCTGGGACCCCCATAGCCCTCCATCTCATTAAGTCATTTTGTGGGGACTTGTCTTCCCAGCACTGAAACCCTGGGCTAAGATGCTGTGCTCCTCTGGGCAGATCTCCATAGCTGAGATATCCCTTCCAATTTTTGACCTCCACATATGGGTGTGGATTTAACCCATTCCGCATCTCCACCCCTCTGACTGGTCTTGAAGAGGACCCTTTTGTATATTCTTAGTTGTAGGACTTCTGTTCAGCTAGACTTCAAGCAGTTTTCACTGATGGTGGTTCTGCGGTTTAGTTGTAATTTTAATTTGGTCATGAGAGGAGGCAAACACAGTGTTTACTACTCCTCCATTTTGACTAAAAAATCTGATTAAATGTTTTTGAAAGATCACTTTGGTATTGGTTTGGATGAGTAAGAGAAAGGAGACACTTAATTTTCAGTAGTCCAGAGAAGAGGTGTTAAGACAATAAAAATTGGTATAGAAAAAGGGATGCAATCAAGAGATGATGGGGAAATAGACTGTACAGCACTTTGGATTGATTGGATATTATGGGCTTGCTGAGTACTGCCTTTAATCTAGCTGATATCTCTAACCATGAATCTTAATTGGCCCCAGTGTGAGGGTTTTTTTTTTTCATTAGTAGCCAAGGTTTAGCATAGGAGAAGGTAGATCATTATATTGATCCTAATTAGGGATTAGGGCAGTGGTAGCCAATGGATAGGATATAACTACACTGAGTTTTTGCTAAGAGAGAATATAAATTTTTATACTATACATTCCAGATTGGATAGGGAGGGAAGTGAAGGGGGAAAGATCAATAAAATGTGACAAAGGGAGAGCTTGAGGAATTAGTTGTGTTTACTAGGTTGAATTTTAGATGAAGGGCAAGTTAAGAAAATGAGATATTTGGAAAGGGTAGCATCTGTGGTCAGATCCTTTTTTTGGGGGGGGTTTAAGAATGTAGAGGATGAGTAGTTCCTAGAAGCAATAAAGTTCAGGGTGTGACTGCAGAACCTAAAGTGGGAATGTAGATGAGGAAAGTAGGAATTGAGGAATTTTGAGATAGGTTATTGCTAATTTATCCTTATGGACATTTAAATTCCTATGATGATGGTAGCTTTGTAGTAGAAAAAAGCTTTAGAGAAGAAAGTGAGCCAGTAAAAAAAATTCTTAGTAAACTGGACTTTGGGTAGTAAACACTCATTAGAATGTACAGATGTCAAATTATAATGTATACCTGAAAATTATCAATCGTATTAACCAGTGTTACCCCAAAAAACTTAATTTAAAAAAATCCTCAGGGAGGAGTAATAAAAAGGTAATTTGATAATGATAACATGGAAGCTGTATACTCAAATGCTTTGAATCTCAGAGGAAGAAGACTTTTATATATGAAGATGGAAAAATAATACAAGTGTAAAAGCATGAGAGTGGGGCTGGGGAAATGCTGGTTTTGTTAGATGTGAAAGAAGAGTATCCTCTAGAAAAGGCTACAAGGAAGTTGTCAGTTGAGGCAAAGAGGTGAAGGGGAAGAATTCTTTTGAAGATGTAAGGGAATTTATTCACTATGGAATAAATATTTCAGCATAAAGTTTAGGAAGAGTTAATAGCTGAAGGAAGACTTGTATAGGGAAAATGGATGAAGGAAACACATAGTCAGACTAGGAGGTCTAGCATTTTTGAAGAGTGGCTCAAGATGACAAGAATAACAGGAATGTTCGATTTGACTTTAATAAAGTTTATGGTTCTAGGAAATCTGAGGACCAAAATGGTTGTGGCTACTTAATGAGGTTAGCAGACTTCAGTCTTCACTCTTGCCAGTTGCAAGATTCTTATACTCTAGCAGTTCATAATTTAAAAAGGAGGTAGCCATGTAATTAAAGAGCTCTGGTCTAATGTGGAAAGTGTTAAGTGCAGTTGTAGAGTATAGACAGAAGTGTAGAGGAATGAGAACTTAATTCCAGCTGAAAGAGCTGGGGGAGACTTCTTGGAAAGCTAGCTTTTTAACTGGGTCTTAAGGAGTAGGTAGGACAGGATTTTAGGTAATAGATTGAGATAGGCATTCTGTTTTGGAATGGCACGAACAAAGGTATGAATTCAGGAGAATACAGAGCTTGTTTGTGGAATAGTTCATAAAAGGTAAACATAGCTTGACCTCAAGATGAGCAAAGGAGAAATGGAAAAAAGCAGTGGAAATTAGATTGTATTATACAGCAGCCCTTGGTGATCAGAAACACGCAAAGAGCCCATGCAACAGAAGAAGAAATAACTTCTAAAATAGAGCTCGGTTCTAGGTGTCTTTGCCCACCTTCAGTGTGAGTAGCCACGAAAGGCAGCACTTCATGTTTATACCAGTAGAATCTCAATAGTTCTACTGGGATGTGTGTATGTGTGTGTGTGCGTGCGTGTGTGTGTGTGTGTGTGTGTGTGTGCGCGCGCGCGCGCGTACACTGTCAGCACTGCCTGCCATAATCACAAGAACAGTACTGTGATATATCCCCAACCCTGTCCTTTCTAGCATCTTGGTGATTGCCTGGAGTTTAACACCTTTTGTAGACTGGTTATATTGAAAAACATAATAATAGTTATACAGATATAACATTGTCAATCATAATATCCACTCATGTTTGTGCAGGAGTGAAAGAAAAAGGTAGTAAAGGTTATTTGCCATACTTTTGTTTGAAAGATTGATTCTTTGAATCTGAGACTGCAAAGTATTTGTTAAAGACCCTCATTTGTTTATTTTTTTTAGACTTATTTACTCATACTTTGACTCTGAAGAACTATTTGATTTTAGTAGTATATGCTATAATATTCTGGCAATATTATTTTTCTAAGCAATTTACTACCCACAATCCAAATTGGGTTTCATTGCCTTTCAGATTTTTATCTGTTCTCCCAAAAAGTTACATGCATAAAAAGTAGGATTACACATTTGAACTTGCCCAAAATATACTTTATGAGGTATTGATTGCTATATCACTTAGAATTGTGTTTGGTTGGCTGCACAGAATATAAAACTCCATTACAATGATTTTAAAAATTGAGCTCCATCTATTTTACGTAACAAAAATTCCATAAGTAGGGAGTTGTTGGTGTGGATTCAGCTGCTTACTGATATTATGAGGATTTTATGTTCTGCCTATTGTTTGACTCCCTGACCTTAGCAGCCAGCATGTTGGTCATGCTTACATGATGGCTGCTACAGTATTGCTAAGCTTTATATTCTTGTACCAGGCAAAGAAAGTGGGAAAGGTTAAGGGCTACCTTGCTGTTTCTGCTCTCCTTTATTAAGAAAAAAGGTTCCTATAACCAGACTTACCATTAGGTCTCATTGACCAAAATTGTGTCAAATGGTTCTCTTACCACAAGGGAGCCAAAAGCAAGAATGTTATCTTGGGCTGGGCACAAACTGTCCTGATCAAAGTCAGGGAAGAAAAAAGCATATATATGTGTATATATATATGGAGTAGTAAGTAGCAAACAATCTCCTTCAAAATATTGTGCCTAAGTTTGTTTATTTTAACACAGATGGCGTGTAGTCAAAGTTGGCTATAACAACAGAAAATGAAAACATTCTCAGCCTATTTCTCTTTCATTACATTGTAAAATTATATAGTAGAACTTCTAATGGTTTCTCCTTTGTATAGTATTATAGATTATTGGACATAAATAACCATGATCATATTTTGAAATAGTTAATAAAATAAAGAGATACTTGTATTTGAAAAAATATTAAATGTTTCCACCGGAATACCGTTTCATCCATTTAAGTGAATTTCTTTTGGGGGAGATGGTTTTAATATTGTATGAATACATAAAAACATTTTGCAGATGGTGTGATCTTATATATGGAGTACTGTAAAGACCAACAAAAAACTTAAAACTAATAAAATATTTTAGGAAATTAGAAGGATACAAAATCAACATGAAGTAATCATGTAGAAGAAAATGCATTTCTATGTGTTAACAACAAACTCTCCGAAAAGGACATTAAGAAAACACTTCCATTGCAGTCACATCAAGAGTGAGATACTTAAGAATAAATTTAACCAAAGAGGTTAAAGACCTGTACAAAATAACTGTAAAACAATGATGGAAGGAATTGAAAGAAGATTCAAATCAGTGAAGAGTTATCTCATGTTAATGCATGTTAATGGATTGGAAGACTTAATCTTGTTAAAATGTCTTTGCTACCCAAAGTGCTCTACAGATTCAATGCATTCTCTATAAAAATTCCAATGAAAATTTTTTACAGATAGAAAAAACATTCCTAAAATCAGTATGACACCGCAAAAGACCCCAAATAGCTGAAGCAATATTGAGCACAAAGAACAAAGTTGTAAGCATCATACTTTCTAACTTCAAACTGTATTACAAAGCTATATTTATCAAAACAGCATGGTACTTGGAGAAAAAGAAAAGGATGCATAAACTAGTGGAATAGAACAGAGAGCCTTCCAAAAGAACCACACATATACAGTCAACTTGTCTTTGAAAAAGGCACCACAGATAAACAATGGGGAAAGGATAGACTCTTCAATAAATGGTGTTTCTGAAAGGATATCTGATGCAACCCTTATATTACACCATATACAAAAATCAACTCAAAATGGATTAAACATTTAGATGTAAGCCCTGAATCTGTAAAATTCTTGGAGGAAAACGGGGGAAAAGCTCCTTGGCATTGGTTTTGAGAATGGTTTCTTGGATTTGATACCATTAGCAAATAATATTGACTAGCAGGAGTACATCAAACTAAAAAGTTTCTGTACAGCAAAGGAAACAGTCAACAAAATGACAAAATGGGAGAATATATTTTCAAACCACATTTCTGATAGGGAGAAAAGGTAGATGTTGCTCAAAAGGGACAGTTTTCAGATATAAAGTAAATAAGTTCTGGGCACCTAATGTATAGCATGGTGACTGTAGTTAGTAATGCTTTATCATATATGTGGAATTGCCAAGATATAGTAGATCTCAAATTCTCACCATGTATACACTCACACATGATAACTGTGAGGCTGTGAATGTTTTAATTAGCTTGATTGTGGTAATTATTTCACAGTGTATACATCTATGAAAACATCATGTATACTTTAAATATAATTTTTATCAATCATATCTTAAGTTGAAAAATAACAAAAATAAAGTGAGAGTTTCTTGTGGAGGAGATGATTTTCACATTGTAAAAATAATTTACTTATAGGCAGGCTTATGGTGGACAGATTTTAAAATTAAATGTGATTCTTAAATATAACCTCAAGATAGATCATTTCATCAAAATCTAATGAAAAAAATTGATTTTTAATATATTGGGAATGAGGCTTTAAATACATATTTAAAGCTTCTAAGTGTCTGAGATTTTTTCACCATTTTTCTTGCCTTCAATAATCTTAATTTTCTTTTACGGATAGAAGGAAATTATGTAAATCATACAGTTTGTGGCATAGGTACATTGTCACTATATTTTTAGCAAAAATAATACACATTAATAGTGTATACAGGGCACTAAAGCAGATTTCATGAACAATAAAGACACATCCTCCCTTTTGGGGTACTTAAAATTTAGTTGGTGAGACAAACCTGAGACCAGTATACCTGAGACCAATAATGAAAGGCAGTATGTGATCAGGTATCGAATTAAAGAGAATAAAAGTAACTGTAGAGTGTGATTACTTAGTATAATGGAAGGAGTAGATATTTAAGATAGGCTTGTTAAAAGTATAGAATTTGATTTGGTGGAAAGGTACAGTGTACAAAGACAGGCTTGTCCTTCCAGCTTTACCTTCTGCTCATCCAGCCCTATTGAACCATTTGCAGTTTCTCAAATGTTGTATCCACCTTGATTATTCTATACCTTTGCAGTGCTTGCTTTTCTTTTTGGCATTCCCTTACTCATTTGGCAGCCTGGCAATTTTCTGTCTTTAAAACTCAGTTGAAATATCACCTCCTCTGTGAAGTCCTCCCTTAACTTCCTGGGTCATAGTGAATGTTTGTGTCCTCTATCTGTCTCACTTTTCCCCTCCTTCCCCACTCTCCCACCCCTTGTGTGTGTGTGCACACACATGTCTGTGCGTGCAGTCAGTCAATATTATATTGCACCATTTATTTACTCGACTGTCTCTGCCACATGCTTGTGAGCTTCATGAACATGATGATTATGCTATATTTATCTCTAAATCATAGTGCCTGGTGTAATGGTTTTTCACATTGGACCACTCAGTGAATGTTCATTGGATGAATTAATGGATGACCAGGATAAAAAGAATTAGCCAGGACTGTATTCATGTGAACTGGAGAAGTCTTTCCAGAGGGAGTGAGGATAGTAAGAATAGTTAACCCTTCAGGAATAGAGAGATGCAGTTTATCAGTATTTGGAGATAAGACTGAGTAGGCAAGGTAGGACTAATTGGTAATGGAAGTTTTAATAAATGCTGGAGTTAAAATTAAAATTTCTGGAATTGTTTTTTTAAAACCCCTATTTTTTAAACTCACTGTGCTTTTGTGTTTTGTAGTGCTTCTACTTCTCATTCAGAGAATTCAGTGCATACAAAATCAGCTTCTGTTGTATCATCGGATTCCATTTCAACTTCAGACAACTTTTCTCCTGATTTGAGGGTATGTATACTGTTTCTAAGTTCTGGTGAAGTATTTTCTGTTAGCTGTTTGTGGCCAATACTATCAATATGACCTTTAAGCAGGAGATATTGATAGAGTATTCTCAAAGACCTCACTTAGTCTTTATAAAATATCCCAAACAAGCCAGCAAATTTAGAAGTCTTATTTATTTGTAAAAGAAAAATATGTAATTCATTTGTAAGTTTGATAACTTTTAAGTTCTTTGCCAAAAGATAACAAGTAATTTTGTTGTGGTAGAAAAGATTTTCATTATTACTCTCATAATGATGGTTAATAATAGTTAACATGTATTGAGTACTTAATCATGTACCAAGCATTGTTTTAAGTGCTGTAGTAAAACATCTCTTGTAATACTACTACTAATTCTGTGAGGTAGAGACTATTATCATCCCCATTTCTATAGATGATAGTAACTCATAGATTAGTAACATGTCACAGTATCATAGCTAATAAGTTTTACTGCCAGTATTGTAGCTCATGCAATCCGTTCTGGAGCTAAGTCACTTAAACACTGTGCTGTAGTTGCTACACCTCTCATTACAGTTTGTAAATATTTCTCTATTTATTAAATATCTTGTTGCTATGAAATTAACCATATCAGCAATGTCCTGTAGCTTGGTACATTTTGGACTCACCTGCCTTTCTATAATAGCTTGTCTTTGAATGATGGAGAAAATGATTTTCATGTGTTGCGCCAACCCTTAAACCTTACTTCAGAGTCTTTTCTGATCAAGTGACTGCTTTTTCAGTGGTTACACTTTCACAATTTTAATTAAAGTATTATTTTCATTAATTAAGTCGTTTGCTGTTGAGCATATATTGAGAATATCTTTTTCAGTATTTCATTTTCAAAACAATCTGACAATTACAGGTTTAAAACATAAAGGCTTCAACATATTTGTCATTACCTTTTGTGAAATGTCATAAAATACTAGATTGGGAATAGCATGACTTGAAACATCACTAAAAATGATAAAAGTTTATCTAGATATATGTTGTGCTAATTAAGGCTTCAGAATATCATTAGCTGTTATCTTGTGTATATTTAGGGCAAGGGTCCATTGCTAATAATAGTGGATACAAATCCATCATTGCCTCTCCTTATTGAACTGCTTTTTAAAAATGCATATATTATGTATCTAACTTTTATTTATTACATTAATAAACATTCGATTAGGGCTGATAGGCCTCTTGATAATTGTGCAATTTTTTGGCCTGTTTCTGGTCAGATCTTATTAGTTAAAAACACCATTGTTTTAACCTCATATTGTGACTGATAACAGTAGGAATGGGAGAAATGTCATTTTTGCTTTTTACCTTTGCTTACATTGTTAATATATTTTACCTTTTTTTTTTTTTTTTTTGGCCTGACGTATTTGAAACCATTTATGTATTTTTTAAGGATTAGTTTAGTTAAACTACTCAACTGGAAACACATGTAAATTGCTGTATATAGCAGGATGCTGAAAGGCCTCCCCTGTCAGCTTCTCTACATGCAGACCCCCTTCATTTACTCAGGCCACCAAATGTACCATAAATAAGAGTGACTGGGTTGCATTGGGACAAAATGAGAGTCCTGATGTTAGTCTTTATGTTAAATATTATAATTTATTTTTATTAGATAATTTTTTTTTTATTTTAGAGCAGTTTTAAATTTACAGAAAAATTGCAAAAATAGTTCAGAGTTTCTGTATACTTGATATCCAATTTCCTCTATTATTACCATCTTATGTTTGAATGGTACATTTATCAAAATTAATGAACCAATGTTGATATATTATTATTAACTGAAGTCCATACTTTATTCAGGCATTCTTTGTTTTTACCGAATGTCCTTTTTATTGTTCCAGGGTCCCCTCTAGTATGCCACATTATATTTAGTAGTCATGTCCTCTTAGGCACCTCTTGTCTGTGACAGGTTTTCAGCCTGTTTTTGATGATCTTAACAGTTTTAGATAACACTGGCCAGGTATTTTGTGCAATACAAAAATCCATTATTAGATTGGAGAAGACCACGGAGGAAAGAGTCATTTGTATCACAACATATTGAGTCGATATTATCACCATGATTGATTTATCACTGTTGATGTTAACCTTGATCACTTGGTTGAGGTAGTTAGGTAGTTTTAAGAAAAAAAAAAACAACAAATAATAAAATTCTTTCTTTTTCCCTCTCTCTCCTTATACTATACTCTGGAGGTAAGCAGCTATGCACAGCTCACACTTAAGGAGTGGGGATTTATGTTCTACTTTGTTGAGCTGGAGCATCTGTATACACTTTGTAAATCTGTACAGACTTCTCTCTTCTCTCTCATTTGTTTATACAATCATTTGTTTATATCATTATGGACTCATGGGTATTTACTTTATGTTTTGGATTACAATCCAGTACTACTTTGTTGTTTATATTGTTCCAACTCCAAATTGGGAATTTTAAAAGTCAGATCTTGTGTCCTATTGACAGATTCCCATCATTGTGGTCTTTTGGTTTAGTTTTTTTTTTTGTGTGTGTGTGTGCACTCTTCTTTACTTTCTAGTCCAGCAAGATGCTCCAGATTCATCTTGATATTTTCTGTACCAGTTTTAGAATCGTCATCCATTTCTCAAGTAGCCCAAGTTTCTTTTATTGGAAAATGATATTAGAAATGGTATTAGGTATGCTTGCTTACTTTCTTTTTTTTTTACCAAAATAAAAGAAAGGTAACAAAAACACCATTTGGATGTGTTCTCTTTAGAGATAATATTGTGAAGTGTGATTTTCTCAAGAATATCTTTAATACATCTTTTTGAGGTAGAAATAGTTTTCAGTATAACTTCCTTAACAAATGAGAAGTGCTTTGCTAAATAATTAGAAAAAGAGGGTATTTGTAATAAAATCTGATCTTTTCCTTCCCATTTTATTAATTGATAATATTTTGCTTTTAATATGTATACCTTTATTGTCTATAAAATGGTAGTATTCTAGTTAATTGTAGGTAGAACTAACTGCTCTATGTTGATTTTTGACTGACCGTGGTTTGGCTCTATGTTTGAGATGAAGGTCTTGGTACAGTAGTTTTGAACATCATCATTCACAGATGTAAAGTTGATTAACCTCCAGGCTTTGTGTTCTCCACATAGCCTCACTGTTTATTCCTGCCCTAAGCCTCCATATTTTATAAGCTCCTTTAATAAGAGAAGAAGAAACACAATGCATTGAAAAGCTAATCCAATTTCATTAAAAAGTTAAGTAAAATTATAAAATTTTCTGCCATAGGTACCCGGCAGTGACACTTTCCTGAAAAGATAGTGTCTTAGATTAACAGCTGAATGTGAAATCTTCTGTTTAGGATTTCTCATGCAAACAAGATTTGCCTCTGCATCAGTAGAGGAGAATGGAAAACCAGCAGGAGTATAAAACTATTCTAGATAACTTAAACTTGTATTTATTCAAGTGGAATTCTATTTTGTATTACTTTTTCACCTTATTTTTAGTGGAAAAAGTCATATTCAGATATAATCCAGTAGATGTATTTTTGAAAAATTGAGCACAAATCCAGGCTTAGTAAATTGGATCATGCTTCCTTAGTGACATAATTATAGTGTTTTTCTTTGCTTCATTTGCTCTTTACTTGGCAGTAAAACCTTTCTAATTTCATTTTAAAAACTTTAAAAATAGAATCTTTCCATACAGAGTTTTTAATAATGCTGATTGTTTACTTTATAAATTTGGAATGTTTAAAATTAGGCTTTTTTAAATAACATGCTTTTAAAGTTTGATACTTAGTGGAGTTAAGAACCTAGGAGACGTGTCTGTTTGGTTTCACTGGTGACTGAAAAATAAATCCCATGAAATATAGAATTTTAAAACTTAAGTATACAGCTCTATTTACTTATAAAGTATGATTTGTATAGCCTTTGGCTTTAATCAAAGTTTTTCCTAAGTGGTGATTAAAAGATAAATTAAAAGCCAAGCTATGCAGTATTTCCTTTCCTTTGTGTACCTGCACATATACCAATGTTTGTCTGCAGTTTAGAATCAAATATTAAAGCAGAATTGTATTCTAATGTCTTTTATTTTATTATTTTATTTTATTTTATTTTATTTATTTTATTTATTTTATTTTATGGTTTTATCTCTTTATTTTAGGTCTGTTTGATCTCAGAATATATATATATATATATTATTTTTTTATGCATATATAAGTATATACATTATAATGATATGAAAGTTATATTTTGGGTTTTGTTCTTAACCAGCTGCCCTTATCTTGAAATATTCAATGGACGTATATCAAGCAAATGTGATTATCTCTTCAAAATTTGTACTACATTATTTATAATTTTTTTATGAACCAAGTTTAGAGATCACTGGATTATTTCTTATCTGGAGTGTGTCCATCAATATAATATTGACATGCTCTAAAACTATGCATATTTGGTCAAAGTGAGTTAAAACTCATAGAGCAGATATTAGCTACACAGTGAACAGTGTCTATTACCCATCATTTCAATAGCCAGAGGAAAAATGATTGATGTTAGCACTTATTCCTGATTAATACCACCATTCCTCACGCCAACATCAACTCTTAAAAATGTAGGGATTGCAAAGATGGCAACTTTAGCCAGATAAATGATAACCATCAAGATTCCACAATAAAGCCTCATATTGTTTTGTGTTTTCAATTGCAGTTGACATATTTTTAGTTTCAAGTATATAACATAGTAATTTGACATTTATATAACTTGCAAAGTGATCACTCTGATAAATCTAGTATCTATGTGACACCATACATAGTTATTACAATACTATTAACTGTATTCCCTATGTATTTATATTCCTGTAACTGTTTTGCAACTGCCAATTCACACTTAATCTCTTCACCTTTGTCACCCAGCCCCCCAACTCCCCTCTTATCTGGCAAGCATCAGTTCGTTCTTTGTATCTGTGAGTTGGTTTCTGTTTGTTTGTTTGTTTATTTTAATTCCAAATGTAAGTAAAATCATATGGTATTTGTCTACTCTGTCAGACTTGGCATAATACCCTCTAGGTCCTTACCTGTTGTCACAAATGGTAAGATTGCATTATTTTTTAAAAGGCCAAGTAATATTTTATTGCATATATGTCCCACATCTTTATTCAGTTGTTCATTGATGGATACTTAGGTTGCTTCTATATCTCAGCTATTGTAAATAATGCTGCAGTGAATATAGGGCTGCATATATCTTTTTGAATTAGTGTTTTGGATTTCTCTGGATAAATCCAGAAGTGGAATTACTGAGTCATATGGTAGTTCTATTTTTAATTGTTTTGTAACAACCTCCATACTGTTTTTGTAGTGTTTACACCAATTGTCAACCTACCAATAGTCCACAAAGATTTCTTTTCTTCCACATCCTCGCCAACACATGTTGTTTATTGATTTATTGATGATAGCCATTCTAACAGTTCTGAACTGATATCTCATCATGATTTTAATTTGTTTTTCTGATAATTAGTGATGTTGAACATCTTTTTATATGTCTGTTGGCCATCTGTATGTCCTCTTTGGGGAAATGTCTATTCAGGTTCTCTGACCATTTTTTAATCAAGTTTGTTTTTTTGGTGTTCAGTTGTATGAATTTCTTATATATTTTTTGGATATTAACCCATATTAGATGTATCAATGGTGAATATCTACTCCCATTTAGTAGACTGTCTTTTCATTTTGTTGATAGTTTCCTTTACTCTGTAAAAACTTTTTTTAGTTTGATTTACTTCCATTTGTTTATTTTTTTCTTTTGTTTCCTTTGCCTGAGGAGACATTTTCAAAAAAATATTATGAAGAGTGATGTCAGAGTTTACTGCCTATGTTTTCTTCTAGGAGTTTTCTGGTTTTAGGTGTTACATTTACGTCTCTAATCCATTTTAAGTTTATTGTGTATGGTATAAAAAAATAATCCAGTTTCATTCTTTTGCATGTGTCTGTCCAGTTTTCCCAACACCATTTATTGAAGAGACTGTCTCTGCCCCATTGTTACATTCTTGCCTCCTTTGTCATACATAAATTAATTGAATGTATGTATGTGTGTTTATTTCTGGGCTCTCTACTATGTTCCATGGATCTATGTGTCTGTTTTTAATGCCAGTACCATGCTGTTTTGATTGCTATAGCCTTGTAGTACAGTTCCAACTTTGTTCTTCTTTTTTAAGATTTCTGTGGATATTTGGGGTTTGTAGTTCCATATAAATTTTAGGATTATTTGTTCTGTGAACAGTGTCATTGGTATTTTGACAGGGATTGCATTGAATCTGTGGACTGCTTTAGATAATATGGACATTTCAGTAGTGTTAATTCTTTCTGTCCATAAGCATGGTATATGCTCCTTTATTTGTGTCTTCTTTAGTGTTCCTTTTCAGTGTCTTATAATTTTCCAAGTAAAGGTCTTTTACCTCCCTGGTTAAATTTATT
This sequence comes from Cynopterus sphinx, assembly GCA_030015415.1. Taxonomy (NCBI): domain Eukaryota; kingdom Metazoa; phylum Chordata; class Mammalia; order Chiroptera; family Pteropodidae; genus Cynopterus; species Cynopterus sphinx. The sequence continues at coordinate 88,360,118 of CM057383.1, forward strand.
GCTAGGTATTTTTTTTTTAATGCAGTCATAAATAGGATTGAGTTCTTAATTTTTCAGTAGTTCATCATTGGTATAGAAAAATGCATCCAATTCCTAAGTGTTAATTTTTTATCTTGAGACTTTACTGAATTTATTTATAAGTTCTGATTTTTTGGTGGAATCTTTAGGGTTCTCTTTTTATATAGTATCATGTCATCTGTAAATGATGACAATTTTACTTCTTCCTTTCCAATTTGGGTTTAAATTTATTTCTTGTCTTGTGGCTAAGACTTCCAATGCTATGTTGAATAAAAGTGGTGAAGGTGGACATCCTTGTCTTGTTTCTGATTCTAAAGAAAAGCTTTCAGCTTTTTACCATTGTGTATGGTATTAGCTATGGGTTGTCATGTTTAACTGTTATTGTGTTTGTTTTCTCTATCCCCAATTTGCTGAGAGTTTTTATCATAAATAGATGCTGGTTTTTGTTAAATGCATCTATTTGATATGGTCATAAGATTTTTATTCTTCAGTTTTTTGATGTGGTGTGTCACATTAATTGATTCTTGGATATTGAAACCAACCTTGCTCCTAGGAATAAATCCCACTTGATCATGGTGTTTGATATTTTTAATGTATTGTTGAGTTTGGTTTGCTGATATTTTTTTGAGAATTTTTTTTCTTTTTTTTTTTAGGTGAGGCAACCCTTGGTTGACCTCACAGATTGCAAGGACCTTGTCAGTTTACAATCCCTTATTTTTTTTTTTATTTTTTATACCTACAGCACCTGGTCTCCCTAGGTGGTCTTCCATCCAAGTACTAACCAGGCCTGATCCTGCTTAGCTTCTGAGATCAACGAGATTGGGCTTGTTCACAGTGGCATGGCCGTGGATTTGTTCAAGATGGCATGGCCATAGACTTTTTGAGGATTTTTGCATCTATGGTTATCAGAAATAATAGCCTGTCGTTTTCTTCTTCTTTCTTTTTTTTTGGTATTCTTTTCTGTTTTTGATCTCAGGGTAATGCTGGCCTTGTGAAATGAGAAGCCTTCCCTCCTCTTCAATTTTTTTGAATAGTTTAAGGACAGATATTAATTCTTCTTTGAATGTTTGCTAAAATTCACTTGTGAAACCATTTGGTCCAAGGCTTTTGATCGTTGGAAAGTTTTTGATTACTGATTCACTTTTGTCAATAGATATCAGTCTGTTCAGATTTTCTGTCTCTTCTTGATTTGGTCTTGGATGATTGTATGTTTCTAGGGATTTTCCACTTCAAAGTTGTCTAATTTGTTGGCATATAATTGTTAGTAGTATTTTTCTATAATCCTTTGTATTTCTGTGGTGTTGGTTGTCACTTCTCTTTCATTTAAAATTTATTTGGGCTCTTATTTTTCTTGATAAATCTGGTTAAAGGTTTATCAGTTTTGTTTATCTTTTCAAAGAACCAGCTCTTGGTTTTATTGATCTTTTTTATTTTATTTTATTTTTTTAAGACTATTTCATTTATTTCCCTGTGGTCTTTTTTTTCTTCTTCTTACTTTGGGCCTTGGTTTTTGTTCTTTTCTTGTTTCCTTAGGTATAAGATTAGATTGTTAATTGAGATTTTTCTTGTTTTCTTTAGGTAGGCCTGTTTTACTATTAATTTCTTGGAACTGCTTTTGCTGTGTTCCATAGATTCTGGGTCATTGTGCTTTTATTGTCATTTGTGTTGAGTCATCTTTGATTTCTTTCTTGATTTCATTGTTAACCCATTCATTATTTAGTACCATGTTATTTAGCCTCCTTGTTTTTGTGTGTTTTTCAGTTTTCCCATTGAAATTGATTTCTTGTTTCATACCATTGTGGTTGGAGAAGATGCTTGATATGATTTTAGTCTTCTTAAATATATTGGGACTTGTTTCGTGGTCTGACATGTGATATATCCTGGAAAATGTCCCATGTGCATTTGAAAAGAATGTATATTCTACTGCTTTTGGGCGAAATTTTCTAAAAATATTAATTAAATCTATTTGGTCTGATGTGTCCTTTGAGGCCAGTTTCCTTGTTGATTTTCTGTCTGGATGATCTATTCACTGATGTCAGTGAGGTGTCAGAGTCCTAGTAGTACACTATTATATGACAGTATACTACTGTCAACTCTCCCTTTATGTCCATCAATACTTGCTTTATATATTTAAGTGCTCCTATGTTGGGTTTAAATGTTTATAGGGTTACGTCCCCTTATTCGATTAATCCTTTTTTTCATTATGAAATGTCCTTTGTCTCTTGTTATAGCCAGATTTTTTTGTTTTCACTTGCATGAAATATCTATTTATTTATTTACTTATTATTTGTGTTTGTCTTTCTATTTGAAGTGGGTGTCTTATAGGCAGCATGTATATGGGTTTTGTTTTCTTATTCATTCAGCCACATTATATCTTTTGATTGGCACATTTGGTCCATTTACATTTAAAGTTATTAGTGATAGATATGTAGTTATTGTCATTCTATTAATTGTTTTCTGATTGCTTTTATAATTCTCTGTTTCTTATTAGTTTGTTCTCTTGTATGTTGATAACTTTCTGTAGTATTGTATTTGGATTCCTTTGTTTTTAATTCTTGTATATCTTTTGTAGCTTTTTGGTTGTGGTTACCATGTGCTTTATATATACTAAGTTATGTTTATAGCAGTCCGTTTTAAGTTGATGGTTGCTTAAATTTGGACACATTCTAAAATCACTACCATTTTTACTCACCTCTTCAGGTTTATGTTTTTGTCATAATTTTACTTCTTTTGCATGTGTGTGTTTGTGTGGATCCCTTAATCTATTGTAATTATATATGATCTTTCTACTTTTGCCTTTTAACCTTTATACTAGCTTTATGCTTGGTCAAGCCACTGCTTTTATTATGTGTTTGTCACAATTTTTTCATTGCTGTATTTTCTTTTTCATGTTTTTTAATTTATTTTTTTTCTTCTTAAAGAAATCCCTTTAACATTTCTTATAATACTGATTTGGTGGTGATGAACTCCTTTAGCTTTATTTTGTATGGAAAACTCTTTATCTCGCCTTCCAATCTAAATGATAGCGTTGCTGGGTAGGGTAATCTTGGTTGTAGGTTCTTGTTTTTCATTATGAATAATATCTTCTAGCCAGCAAAGTTTCTGCTGAGAAATCAGTTGACAATCTTATGGGAGCTTGCTGTACGTGACTAACTGCTTTTCTCTTGCTACTTTTAAGATTCTCTTTAAACTTTGACATTTAATTATAATACGTCTTGATGTGGGCCACTTTGAGTTCATCTTGTTTAGGACTTCCTGTACTTCCTAGGCATGTATGTCTATTTCCTTAACCAGGTTAGGGAAGTTTTCAGTCATTATTTCTTTGAACAGGTTTTAATCTATTGCTCTCTCCTCTTTCTGGTACCCTTATGATGCAAATGTTTTTACGTTTAATGTTGTTCTAGAGTTCCCTTAACCTTCTAATTTAATTTAATTTTTTTTTCCTGCTCTGATTGGGTGTTTTTTGGCACCTTGTCTTCCAAATCTCTGATTTGATCCTCTGCTTCATCTAATCTGCTGTTGATTCTATCTAATTCCATCTTCATTTCAGTTATTGTATTCTTCAATTTCTGACTGGTTCTTTTTTATGGTTTATGTCTCTCTGTATTCCTTTAAGTTCATTGAAAATTCTTATAAGCAGTGTCTTGAACTATGTATCTGGTAGATTGCTTGCCTCCATTTCATTTCATTCTTTTTCTGGAGTTTTGTTCTGTCATTTCATTCAGAATATGTTTCTTGGCCTTTTCATTTTGGCTGACTCACTGTGTTTGTTTCTATATTAGGTAGATCTACTGTGTCTCACAGTCTTATGTAATAGGTGTTCTTGTGCAGCCCAGTGGTTCAGTCTCCCTGGTCACCTGAACCGGGTCCTCCAGGAGTGTCCCTTGTGTGTATTGTGTTTGCCTTCCTGCTATAATTGAAACTTGATTGCAGTTGGCACATTAGTGTGTGGGATTAACTCTAACTGGCTCTGAGGACTGGCCGTGACTATAGTGGATGAGTTATTGTCCAGAGGCTGACCTTGTGTTGTAGGATTCACTTTAACAGGGCTCTGGAGTCTGCCATATCTGCCCTTTGTGGAAGCCATCTCTGGAACTGGTTGGGTGGTGCGATGCTGCCCTTTGTGGAAGGCATCTCTGGAACTGGTTGGGTGGTGTGATGCTGCCCTTTGTGGAAGCCATCTCTGGAACTGGTTGGGTGGTCTGAAGCCAGCCCCTGTATGTGTTGATTCTGGGGCCTCTTGGGAGGGGCTCTGGTGCAAGCGAAGGTTAGCCGTTTGAACTCAGCCCCGGGGCCTCCTGGCAGAACTTACTGTATGATCTGAGGTAGCTGCCTTGCTGGGCTTGGAGATGCCTGGGAGAGGCTATGCTATGAGTGGAGAGCAGCTAATGCAGGGCTTGGGGCCACTTAGCAAGAGGTACAGGGCACACTGAGGTTAATCACTCAGAAGCTTCATACTTTATAAGGAAATGATAGCAATATTTAGTTTAAACTTATAAACTTGATGATGATTACTATGACCACTTTTATTCAACATTATGCTTGAAATCCTAACCAGTAAAGTGAGAAAATAATAAATAAGAAATGAAAAACATCATTTATTATGTAACAGAAGATTGTTCAGAAAATTTAAGATCTATATGCAAACTTATTAGCTCTGTTGCTAGAAATAGATACCGTTAAAAAATAAATCATGCTTCTGTACCTTAGCAAAAATGTTTAGACAGTGTGAGTCCAGTCACAAGAGGAACAAAATTGTATCAAAGAACCTAAAAAAAAAATCTAAATAAATAGATGAGTAGACAAAATAGCCCGGAGATGTCACATGTTTTTAGTATATCTGTTAATTCAATATAATTCCAACCAAATTTAAAAGTTTGTCTTGCAGAACTAGGCAAGCTGATTCTAAAACTTAGATAGAAAGATAAAAGGTCATACCTAAGAGGAAAAGTGAAGAAGGTTCACTTAATCAGATATAAAGCGAATGTATTTAGGACAAGAATAGATCAGTGACAGAGTTCTAACAGACTGATATTTGCAGGAACTCTGCATATGACAGAGATAGTATAACAAATCAGTGGGGAAAGAATAAATTATTTGGTAATCAATGCTGCATTAGCTATGTTGAATAAAGAAGCGTTAGCTATGTTGAATAAAGAAGTTGTATTCCTAAATCATAGATACACAAAAATTGAATTTATTAGGTTGAAATCCTAAAATTGAAATTCAAAATTTAAAGTTAGAAGAAAATATATGATAATAGCTTTACGACTTGTGTCAGGAAGGAACTTTTAATAAGCCCCCAAAATATTAACCATAAAAAATATTTTTATTACAAAATAAGAAATAAATTTAAAATATTTTATTCATAAAAAAATATGAAAGGTTTTATTCTGTTAGCATGTTAAGGACCATTTTTTGTTTTTGATTATTTTCATGTGACCTCACAAATTAAGCTCTAAAAAGTCAGAAACCTTAGCTATATCCCTAGCACATAGAGAGGATAGTGCCTGAATGAATGTGATTTTGTAAGCTGTTTTGTACTTGCTGTCGTTGCATTCTCAAGCTCTGTGGGGCACTTGGGAACATTTGTCCTCCCATTTGCTTTTAATTTGTATTTAACTGGTGGAAAATTTTGAGTACTCCTAATTGACTGAAATTTGAAATCACTTGCCAGCTATATCTGGGAAACTAAAGAAGGAAAATCTGTGTTTTATTCATAGTTCCAGATAAAATCTGTGCATTTATTTACTAATTTACTTCACCTTCTTGAAATTTCTTGAGCAGTCTGGGGGAAAAGTCAGAAAGATGTAGTCTCTGCCAGCATGAAGCTTAGCGTGTAGTAGTGGGAAATGAGGTAAGTAAATCAGTGATGTTATATGACAGATGCTACGATGAAGGTATAAGTAGGGAGCAGAGAGACTTCTAAAACAGTCAACATTTTAAGTAAAGTGCAACATTTAAAAATACAAGAAAATATTTGGAGAGTATTTACAAAAACAAAAACAAAAATAAACAATTGGGAAGAAAAAATAATTGTAACCCCCCTGAGGGCAGACATTATCTGTCTTCTTTACTATTGTGTCCTTAGAGCTCATTCTTTAGAATGTGGAAGGTGCATAGGGAAAGTTTGTTGATTGAATCAGTGGAAGAGAATGAGAAATGATAATTTCTCTTTTGTCAAATGTCATATCTTTGGAAAACTGATCATTTGCCTTTTTACTTTTCATTCTTAATTGTCCCCTGTTTTTTATATCTGATTGGCTTGCCTGTCTCCGATTCAGCCAATGCGTTAGCTTAAAGCTAATCTTGCTCTGACATCACTTTTGTGACTTGATACCTGTTTAAAAATTCTTCAAAGGGATCTTTGTTCCTTATAGTAGAAAGTGCATACCTCTAAGCCTTGTGTTTAGGGTCTTTTATGTTTGGTCCTAACACAGCTATCACACTGTGTCTGCAACTGTTCTCAAACATAACTCTACTTATGTAATTAGGGATTCTTCTTATAGTCCCTTAAACATAATGCACTCATTCCTACTTCTATTCATGTTGACTCAACATCTGGAATATACTTCCTTCTCTTCAAATAAATCATGGTTTGCCTATTAATCATAGACTTAGCCTTACCTCTGACCATTCTAGTTCATTATGATCTTTTAAATTTTTTTCTGTTAGGAGATATTTAGATAAAAATCAGAGTTAATGTTGAAAAATTATATACTTCATATACTTCATAGATAATGTATGAGAAAAGTAGAAAGAAGCCAGTCACTAATTCATTTTCTTCATCAAGAGCCACCAAAATTCATTTGAAAATGTTCAGTTATCTCACTTCCATCTTTAATAGGGAAATGACTTCAGTCCAAATGCTCATGATTTCCATTTTGCTGTAAGTTTGCTCACCAAAGTTACTATTAACTCTCCTTGGTAAAATTTTGTGTATTTAATAATAATATTGAGAGGTCTTTATTTTTTTATTACAAAACTCATAATAGGAATTTGTGGATAATAAAAATAGGATTAAGGAAAAAATAGAATCACCAGTACTTTTACTATGCTATTACTCTTAGTATTTGGTACACAGATACGCTTTCTTAAAATCTACTTAAAACTTACAGTTTTAAGGTTATGTATCAGAATAAAAGCTCCTCAGCTCTACTTACCACAAACTTATGATGTCAGCAATTGAGTAGGCCATAGTAAGTTGGGTCTTGCCCACTCTACTGAATAGTCTGCACTGAATAGTCTGTAGCATGTTTATTCGGTTAGTAATTGTTCTGATGTGATTTATAGATATTATTACCCCCCTTGAGGCTTAAAAAAATAAAGCTCTAAATGTTAAAAGTTTTAGTAAAAAGAGCCAAATAATTACAATAGACATAGATTATTTAAAAATTAGAAAGTATAAAACAATGATAAACATAAAAGTATATATAATATACTCATGATGCAACAGGAATAATATTGACTATTAAGTTGTTAGTAAGGAGATAATAAAAACTGAAAACTGCTTAAAGGAGATTTACTTAGGTGGAATACTTGTTAACGTGATGTTAATTCTGGAGGAGACAAGTGTTTCAGCCTTCAAGGCTAAGCCTAGTAAAAGTGCTGCTGATATAACTTCTGTTACAAGACACAGATGGTTTCATATGTTCATCTTTACATGTTCAGAAAATTAACAAAGGGCACTTGAAAAAATTTAACATCCCAGAGTTTTAGAACTTTTAATTAGAAAGAAATGCTAAATACTTACATAAGCATTTTCCTTAATGTTAAAATATTAAAATGCAAGGCATATTCCCATTAAAGTATAAGACAAGGCTATCTAGTGTCATGATGTGTTATTTAGCATTGTTTATAAGTAGTGCTGAAGGAGAAACCTGTTATGAGGCCTCACAATGTCCCTGGCCTCACCTCTTCTTACTCTATAGTTTGTAGCTGAACACAAACTTCATTTCTTTAATGTAGGTGGGGTTTCTTTTGCCTCTGATTCAAGCTGATTTTGTCCAGATAACAGCTTTGTGACTCATTTGCTTTCCCCACCCCTTATCCTCTGTATTCCTTCTCTTTTATTAAGCCTTAGGACAGAAGATTAACTGAGCCTCAGGTCTGCAGTCATGATCATGAGTACAATAGATTTCAGTTGGACTTTAACAGCCCCAGGCTGATCCTGGCTGAGCAGCACTGGGTCATGGGACCAAGAGAGATAGCACCATAGCCGATTTGGGAATCACACATAATAATTAATTACCTCATCCTCCTTTAATTGTTCATTCAGTGGCACCCATGTCCCCATGATCCCCTTAGTTTCTAGTATGACTAATTTTTCCTGTACTCTGGAGATTTTGGAGGAGCTAGGCCTTTGAGCGAGAGCTTGCCTATGTTTTGGGACTTGCAAATCTCTAATAAGCCCCTTTTTTATTTAGCCCAACTCCTGTGTCAGTCTGTTGGTTGAGTGTACAGGCAGCATGGGCCTTGGACTCATTTGTCTTCTGGTTACACTGTCTGATGCAATTAGATAAGAGAAATACATGAGAAGTAAATCATTGAAATGGAAGAGACAAATTAAGAATAAATTTTACCTGGAAATCAAGAAAATTAAATGAAAATTATTAGAAAAAAACAGACTTGATCAGGTGACTGGTTACAAAAAGGAGTTTGGAAGTCATCTCTCTGTCCTAAAACACATATAAAGCAAAACAAGTTGAAAATCAACAACTCTTCTCAGATCCATTAGAGAATTGAGGTCCCCGGGCACATGGTTGTGCCACCCTCTCCCCCACCCTCCCAAATTGGAGAGTCAGGTAGGGCAGAAACTCACCAGCAGAAACCTCAGGAACCAGTGTAGGGTAGGACAACTTGAACTGTAATAGAAGAATTGGTGTAGGCTTGCTCGATAAGCCTGAGAGTTAAAACTTAAGGCCCCGTTTTAGGAAGGCCTTCAAAGTTTGGTGACTTCGACCTACAGGAGTCATAGCAGATTCTCAGAGTGAAGAGAAGAAACTATTTTGCTTCTATTGGAGGGAAAAGCAGCCATTTTTAAATATGCCCCAAACTGTTTTTAACAAGGCCTGCCCTCAAGGGAAACTATTTTACCAGCCTATTCTACTAGGTTTTGTCAGAGCCTAAGTGACCTAGGGGAGGGAAAATACCTAGTTCCAGCCTTCTCTAGCCTTCCAGGAGGGAAAAGAGAAATACAAACTGTACTACCCTCTAGCTATTTTGTCCTGCCTTGGAGAATAAAGCAAACACTTGTGAATTCCAGAGCCTAGGGGCACAAGCTCACTAGCAGACTGAGGATTGTAGGACTCAGTATATAGGTAGAACACTTCCCCTTACACTTCATCACCAGTCTCTTAAAGGCCTGTTTATCTCAGTACATAATGTCTGACTTTCAACAAAAGATCACAAGGACTACTAAAGGCCAAAATTGGTATGTAAGAATCTATAGCTTTCAATTATAAAAATATGTATTAAATTCCAGGGAGGGGGTGGCTCCATAGTGTAGTGGTTAGCACGTCTGCTTTACACGCAGACAGACGGTCCTGGGTTTGCACTCCAGGTGGAGCCACAAGACCATACCCTGGGTGCACCCCCTCACCTCTGGGTGCACCAGGCCCTGGGTGTTCCAGGCCCTGGGTTTGTGCAACAAGCACTTGAGAGGAGACACCTGCCTTCAGAGATCCAGTTCTTAAAAAAGGGAGACAGCAACATCTGTGGTTCAGGTTGGAAGTGGGGAGGGGAGAGAATTAAAGGGTGTGGGGGGGAATACCAGGGAGGAAAAGAGTCTATTTGTAATAATTAAAAATATAAAATATCCGGGAATAAACTTAAGATATATGAAGAAACTTAAAAACTCTACTCAGTAATATAAAATAAATAAATGGAAAGACGTACCTTGTTTTTTGGCAGAAAGGCTCAATACTATTAGATTTTTAAATTCCTGCTTATCATTTATGTAAATAATATCATTAAAAGTTGACAAGCTGGTTCTCAAATATGAAATGAGAAAAGGCTGGAAACAAATGCCTTTTGATGGGGGGGATAATTAAATAAATTACGTGTTTACAGCTGAATACTATGCAGTCTTTGAAAAGAAGAGCTAGATCTCCATGTGTGGATGTGAAAATATGTTCCAAGATAGGTTAAAAAATCAAGGACCAATTAGGATGTATTAGTTCCCATTTGATGGTAATTGGAGGAAAGACAGAAGCTATGGGTACAAAAACAGGTGGTGTTAGAGGCAGGTAGAATGGAAACAAGGAGACACATTTGAGGCTGTTCAAACAATTTCAAGTAAAAATTGATAAAGGGCATGTACTAGGGTAATGACATGTAGAATGAAGGACAGATTTGAAAAAATACATATGCAGATATAATTTATTAAAGCTGCTTGAATGTTACAGATTAGGGGGAGAGAGGAATCAAAGATGATAACTCAAATTTCAAGCCTGGTGACAATTTATAGTGTACTTCTTTTCTGTCTGCTCCTCCGTTGTGTACTTTGCCAATTCTTCAGCTAAACAAGGTGAATCTGTTGTGTCCTTCATCCCTTACCTCCTAACATTACTTGCCCCCTAATCCTCTTTGTCCTTTCTTCCTTATGGTCCTTCTTTCTTATGGCTTTAGCTATTCTCTCTTTATGGAGGACACCCACTTCTTTACCTTTCTCAGCCTCTGATCCATCCTTAACAGTTGATTCCTATACAGTTGCCCTAGGATGTTGTAATGTGATTGATCATAGTCTTAGTACAGGCATAGGTCTGTTCAAATTCAGTTGCTCTTACAAGGTGTATGATGCCTTGGAAAAGTCGTTTAACTTCTGTAGGGGTCAATTACACCATTTATAAGTGGGGATAAGAATATTTCTTCTTTCATGGGTATTATGTGTGCTAAATGAGTCATGACATTCTGAAAACAGTGATTTAACTGGGCCAGTCCTTGATGACATTTTCTTAGGTTTGAGCCTATCTACTTCTATTTTGCTTTGGGTGGATACTCTGAGCCATCCTTTTCTGGGAGAACTGTTATTTATTACAAGATTATATCCTTCTAAATTTTGGTTTTAAAAATCTTTTTTTTTTTTTTAATGAAATGATGCTGCTAAAAGATGGTAGTTGTTACTGTGATTATTTTAATGGTCTCAGTTATTTAAAAAAATGCCCTATATTATTTCCCACTCACGCCACAGTTTCCTTTATTTACATCTTGTATTAGTGTGGTCCATTTGTTACCATTGAACCAATGTTAATACATTATTATTAATTAAAATCCGTAGTTAACATTGGTATACTTTTTGTGTTACACATTTTGTGGGTTTTGACAAATGTTTAATGAGTATATCATACAGAGTAGTTTCGTTGCCCTAAAAATCCTCTGGGCTTCATGGATTTGTCCTTCCCTCTCTTTCCCTGAACCCCTGGCAACCACTGATCTCATTGTCTCCATAGTTTTGCCTTTTCCAGAATGTTAGAGTTGGAATCATTTAATACATAGCCAGGTTGGTTTCTTTCACTTAGCAATATACCTTTAAGATTTCTCCATATCTTTTCGTTGCTTGATAGCTCATTTCTTTTTATCACTGAATAATATTCCTTTCTATAGATGTGCCACACTTTATTTGTCTTCATCTACTGAAGAACTTTTGGTTACTTTTAAGTTTTGGCAGTTATGAACAACTTGCATTTTAAGATTTAGATTTGAAAGTTTTCTTGATATTAGATGGATTCATTTTATAGGTCTGCTGTAACAGAATACTGCCAACTGTATGGCTTTAAACAGAACTTTTTTTTCTCTAAAACTCTGTAGTGTAATTGTGGGATATAATAAGAAATATATATTTTCATCCTCAGCTACCGGGCAGAGTTCCTAAAACCTTTGTAATTTCTTATAGGATAAGAGCTATAGAAGCATCTTTTGTTGTAATGTTTGGTTTTTGTCCCTGGCTCCTTAGAGATACTTATGGAGTGATAAAAGTGAAAGGAGCATCTTTCATCATTCATAACACACCCTTTTAAACCACACATGAATTTGTGTTAATAAGGTGACTTTGGAAAGGGCCCTCAGGAGGGGGTGTCAGAGGAACCAACCTTTTGATTAGAGATTTGGAACTCTCAGCCTTCCTCCTATCTCTGGGAAGGGGTAAAGGGCAGGAGGGGTTGAGTTGATTACTAAAGATCGTGATTTCATGTCTAAGCAATGAAGCCTTTATAAAAACACTATAACTAAAGGAAGGGGTTTGTGAGCTTCGAGTTGGTGAACACTTAGAGGTGCTGGGAGCGTGATGTGCCCAGAGAGGGCGTGGAAATTCCACACACCCTCCTACCCTATACCTTGTGCTACACAGCTCTTCCATCTAGCTATTTCTGAGTCGTATGATAAACTGGTAAAAGTAGGAAAGGGTTTCTGAGTTTTATGAGCCATACTAGCAAATTACTGAACCGAAGGAGGCAGGTTGTGGTAACCTTGATTTTTGGATGGTTTATCAGAAGTACAGGTGACAGTCTGGGACTTGAGGTTGGTATTTGAAGTGGGGGCCAGTGTTGTGAAACTGAGCCCTTACTACATGGGATTTCTACTAACTCTGGGAATTATTGTAAAAATTGAATTGTAGGATACCAGTTGGTGTCTGCCAAGAATTGGAGAATTGCTTAGTGAGGAAAAAAGCACATGTCAGAAGCGTTGAGGGTAGAGTACAGAAAACAGTGTATTTTTCTTTTAGAAGGCAACTAATCTAAAATCAAGGTGCTGGCAGGGTTTGTTTCGTCTGAGGGTACTGAGGGGGAATCTGTTCCAAGCCTCTGTGAAGGCGCAAAAATTAACCCCTCCCTCCCCCTAAGTTCTATCATCTTGGCTAATAATAAAATTAACAGACAGATTAACAAGAGAAAATACCTGAAGTTTATTTTATGGATGTACATTTGGGGTGTCATAAAAATGAGATTTGAGGAATCATTGGGTACTTCAAGTTTATATGTCATTTTGGAGCTAAGGAGACAAGGCTGGGTGGAGAATAGGGGAGAGGTGGCAATTGTGGTTAGGAACCAAAAAGGCTGGAAGGTAATTCACATGTTAACGAAAAAGCAAATGTTTGATAAATGTTTGCTGGACGATTTTTAACAATGGGAGAGCACTTTGAACAAATGGGCCTTGCTAGGTTCCTCCCAATCATACATTAGTTTATGTTAGATTGTAGTTATGATATCTCCCTTCTTGGAACAGGTCTTCTATCTAAATTCCTTTAACCAGGTACAGGTGAAGGGTCAAAGGTTCTTTCTGAATCTTTTGTTCTTTAATAACCAGCTTAAAACAAATATCCCAAAAGGTATATTTTGGGGTGGCTAATGCTTCCCTTACCTCTTTCCTAACTGCTGGTGAAGGCCAACAGTCCTTGGTTTTCTTGGCTTTTAGATTCATCACTTTAGTCTTCCTCCATCTTTACATGGCATTCTTTCTGTATCTCTGTATCTTAAACAGGCTATTTTCTTATAAGGACAACAGCCATTGGATTAGGGGTCCACCTTACTTCAGTATATCCTTATCTTCTAATTATATCTTCAATGACCCTGTTTCTAGATAAGGTCACATTCTGAGGTACTGTCAGTTAGGATTTCAGCCTATCTTTATGGGGGGGGGGGCACAGTTAAACCCATAGCATGAACTAATGCTTTCCAGACTATTCTTCTTTAGATATCCTTTTTGTTGTTGAATCACTGATGGTAATGTGATGTTAATCAACTCTTTCTAACGTAATGGTGGTTTCATCTGAAAACCAAACTGTCCTTTGCTATGCTATAAAAAGAAAGGGCTTCCTTGTGCTTAAATTTAGGTGTACTACTTCCAAATGTATAACCAATAAGATCCATTCCAGACGCCACTCTTTGACCCCTTCAGTTCAGATTTTTGCTTGTATGGTGGGTAGTCATGCCCCAGACATATAACTTCTTTAGTTAAAAAGCTTATTTTTGCCTTAAGCAGCTTGTCCCTGTTTCTGTGCATCTCAGTTAACATACCTTTGAAATTCCTCCTTTCAGACCACTCCTTCTAAAGCATGAGAGCACAGTAATCTTAACTGTTCTGTAATCTGATCCTTGCCTTACTTTCTCCCACCTTCTTATAATCTTCCCTTTTCTCAATTTTAAATACATAAAAGAAACTGCAAAACTGTTGTTTTCTGGAGCATTTGAGATTCTGCTCCCTGGTATATGTTATCAGTTTGGCTTAAATAAACTCAGAAAAGATTTTTTTACAGGTTTGGGTGTTTTATACCTCAACACAGTCAAGTTGTATATAAAAAAAATAGACTAAAGTAAAATTATTGTAAACAATTTTTTTAGTAGAATTGTTCAATTAAGAGAAAGTTTATTATTCTTTTATAGTTATAGTACATAAACTGTGAAAGGTTGTTTGTAGTTTCTAGACTCATTTTTTCCCTTTCAGGTGATTTTAATTTAGTGTTTTGACCATTTTAGAAAAATTCTTTCCTGTTTTTCTGTCATCTGACATTCCATGTGAAAACTGACCCATAACTTTCCAACTTCCAGATCATCATTGTAGACAAGGTTTCTGAATTTCCTTTATAGTAATTTCCTGATTGGAGAGAGAGGAAGAGAAGGGAGGTGTGTTAAAGTCACATGGAAAGTTACTGAGCAGTTTGAAAATAGTTTGATAAAGACAGAGGAGAGAAAAACATGGTTGGGGAGAGAGCAAAACCGAATTGATTATGTTTTAGGAATAAAAAAAGAATTATAAATTTCTATGTTATTTTCTTTCACCAGTAAGATTTCAATATGATCGATAGACTTTTCTTCATAATATCTTATATGCTATCAGAGAACAAACTTTATATAATGTAATCTATTGGTATAGCCAGATCTCCTGAGGGGCAAGGATCTAATGTATCTGATAGGAAACAGTTTGGATAGCCATTTAGTAACATTATTTTGGCCCAGTAAAAGTGTTTTCTGATTGTAGGGGATTCTCCAGGAGGGGATTTCTCTTTTTTCATGTAACTTTGTTTCCACTAAAGATATTTTCATATGAACCACAGAAAAATCTAATGAATTGGTCTGGCTTTGCTGTCATAGTTCCCCATTTTTTTTCATTCTGTTTTCATTTTTCTCCTCTGACTGTATTATTTCAAAGTTCCTATCCTCTCTCTACCTAACTGATTCTGTCTTCTGCCTGTCAGTCTGGTGTTGATACTCTCTCTTGTATTCATTTTATTCATTGAATTCTTCAGCTCCAGAATTTCTTTCTTTTTTTATGATTTCTATGTTTCTTCCTCATTTTGTTTATGTATTATTTTTTTGTTTCATTGAATTATTTTTATTTTCTTATAGCTCATTGAATTTCCTCAAAAGAGCTCTTTTTAATTCTTTATTGGATAAATCACAGACCTCTGTGTCTTTGGGTTCAGTTATAGGCGATTATTATGTTTTGGCGATGTTATGTTCCTTGATTCTTCATGAATTTTTACATTGCTGTTTGGCATTGGAAGTAGCTGTCACCTCCTCTATGCTTTACTAGTTGCCTTCAGGTGAGAGATTCTTTTCATTGCTTTTGCTTATATTCTGGGCCTTTCTGTGACCTTGTATGGATATACCTGCTCCACATTTCTTACTTCCTCATAGGCAAAATTTTTAAGCTCTTTGTCTTCTCACGATTTTGTAATGGACCAGGCTGGCTGTTGGTAACCTCTTTTTTGTTGTCCCAAAGGTAGCCCTACAACTCATGATTGCGGTTTTTCCCTTGCCCACAGACCTTTGCTTTTCTGAGTATATACTTTCTGTCTGTCTGAGCTTGCTCTCGGCATGACCCTCTGGAATGTGCACCAGGATCTGGCCGCAGAATGGGGAAGGTATGAGTTTGGCACTTGGGGTGTTGGGGGTTACTATGAGTCAGATGAGGGCATTCTTGGGTGAAGTTTTTTCAGCAGCTTATGTGCAGTCTTCCTGCTGGAGCCTAGAATGCAGAGAACTGTTTTCCTCTAATGGTCTCTGATATTCTTATCTTTCTCTTTCCTAGAGCTCTTTCCCTTCCCCAGTCATGGAGCTCTAGCTTTAATACTTTGGGTGCTGTGGGTGAGAGATGGGTTTCTTTAGCAGCATCCTCACAGCTGGAGAAGCTGGGTGCTCACTCACCACTCTCCCTTTTCTCTCCACAAAGAGGGATCTTCAACCTACTCCTTCACTAAATTGTGGCTCCTAGGGCAATGCTTGCAAAATTTCTGTTACCACTATAATGCATCCAAACTTGTACATTTATTTTGCTCCAGTGGAGTGCTGGAACTTCTCTAGAAACCTGGATTTCTATTTAGTCTTTCTCATCTGTGAGTATCTGCTCAAGTCTGTGTCTTCCAGGTGCCTCATTGAAAAGCGATTGTAGTCACTTCACAGGTTCTTATTGGTTCCAGAGCTCATTCCAGGTCCTGTCTGCCTATTACCTGATGTACAAGTAGGTGAGACTCCTCCTGGGCCCCTTGACATATGATGCTGGAATCCATAGCTCCAACAGAGGCACTTTCTGTTTATGGATAGATGCCAAATTGTCCATGTTAAAAGGCAGCAAAACACAGCTATGATGCTGATATCACTCTTCTTGCTGCTTTCTTTAGAATAATAAGATGCTTGCTTTTCTGTACCTGCATCTGAAGTTAGTTCAAGAGTTAGATTTACGGTTCTCTTTATCACATGCTGTCTCAAATATTAATCCCTGTGTATTTTATTTTATTTTTTATAGTGTCTCTAAGATTTTATATAGTGCATTGTGGATAATATGTTTATTGCAGTTAGATTAATGCAGTTCAGAAATTTATAAGGTGCCATTAAACCTGTGTATTTTAGAGCAGAAGACCAAAGCACAATGTGAATAAGCCATTGTGAGAAAAGACAGTGAAAACTTTTGTTGATGCTTGTTAAGTGAATAGTGAATTCTTATATTTTAAAAGTACCTTGCAAATCCTTTTATGATGCAACTATCTCATTTCATACACACCTGTAAGGTGGATATTAATATTATCTTAATATAAATGATTAAACTTAAGACTCAGAGAGGTTAGCATGGTGGTAATAAATGTTTTTTTGTTTGTTTGTTTTTGGGCCAGAGGAAAGTTTGGTTATAAAACTTAAGTATTTGCTGTATACCACAAATAATTTCTTACATATAAATTTTAATTTCAATTTTATTTTTTTTCAGTTTAACCTCAGGTAATGTTTTCTTCTTTTTTCAAAATCAGGACATGTGGGTTATGTTTTCAGTGACTGGCATATCTGAGAATGACTTCTTGTTGCCATTAAACATATTAGAGAGGTGACAGCATTTTCTTTCAAAGATCTGATAACATTTTATTACTGTCTTCTAGAATATAGTATTACTGATAAATCTGAAGCTAGCTTGCTCTTGCTTTTCTATGTAACTTCTCTCTCTTCCTCTTCCTTACCCCTCTTCCCACCAACACTTCCCCTTTCCTTTCTCTTTTGGTCTATATTTTAGTAATTAGTCTTTTAATTCTTACAGTTCAAAAAAATTAGCTAGGATGCACCTAGAAATGTCTCTCTGTTCATTGATTTTTATGCAGAACATGGTAAACTATTTTGATCAGCAAACTTAGAAAATATTTATTCATTTCAAAAGCATGTTTTTCATTTATATATTAAATTATTGTTTGTATTCTGTTTTGACTCTTTCTTTTAGGAAATCGAATTCTTTTATTGGTTCTTCATTATCTACCCTTATGATTTTTATCTCTGTTCTTTTTCTGTAAGTTCTTAAAGCATTTTTCATGGTTGCCCTCAACATATATGTCGTTTTCTGAATAATCAATTTAGTTTCTTATTAATTCCAACAGATTTTATTTCTGCTATTATATTTTAATTTTTGCAGTGTGACTCTTTTTAGAGAGGAGGTTATAGGGAGCAAGACTGTAGCAGCTATAAGAAGGTATACCAGTGCAATATAGGAACGCTGCTCAGCTTTGTAAGTGGCATAATCTTTGTATTTACAAACACATATATTAGATGATGGGCAAAGGATAAAGCATCTTCCTTTATATTATTTTTACATGTGTAGCATTGTTTGATGTTTTTCAGTCTACTGTTATTTGTATCTTTGGATCTAATTCTGCTATTTTCATAATTACTAGAAATTCTTAAGATTCTGGCAATCAGTTTTTAGTGTGAATTTTGATTACTATTATTAATAGGAAACACTTATTAAGTATGTTATATGTCAACACTGATATAAATGCTTTAAATGTATTAACCCATTTAGTCTTTTTAAAACTCTTTTTGGGGTACTATAATTATAATCATTTCAAAATGGGGAAATGAGGCATAAAGAAGTTGAGGACCTGGCTAGTATGTAGCGTAGTCAGGATATGAACCAAGGAAGTCTTCATATATGCATATTGTGTTTTTATCCTGTTTTCCTGCATCTTCATAGGCATATTCTTACTTCCTCTTTTTCTGTCTTCCTCTTTCCTTTGCTACTTCTGTCTCTTCCTTTCTTCTTTCTTTTATGGCTACACAAAAGACTGTATCAGGAACTGGCAACAAGATGTCAAAAAGTTAAGAAATGTGTACTTTTTTGAGTTTTTGCGGAATAGAAAAAGTACATATTTGTTTATATTTAGTTCTTTAGGAATTGCATTAAGGTTACTTTATTAAACTTTCAAGGTATGAATATTTTTAGATTGTAGATTTATTAAACAGAATTAATTTATTCTTCATGGTTCTTTGTTTATTGGCCTTAGGTGAGCAATTGAGCTATAGCAATGTCTAACCCTTTTTCTAGTCCTTTGTAAGCACCTAACTTAAACTAAGGCACCACTAGACTTAGACTGTTGAGCACTTGAAATGTGGTTAGTCTGGATTGAGATGTGCTATCGATAACAAATATACTCTGGATTTTGAAGGCTTACTATAAATAAAAGAATATAAAATGTCTAACACTTTAAAAATATTTATTACAGTATGAGATGAAATATGAGATATGAGATGACAATATGAAATATGAGATGACAATATTTTAATTGGATTAAATAAAATAAAGTCAATTTTGCTTGTTTCTTTTTACTTTTTTAATATGGCTACTAGACAAATAAAGTTTACATACGTGACTCATACTGTATTTCTGTTGGGTATTCAAAAGTATATAAGATAGGGCAGAGGTCACCAAACCTTGGGCTGTGAACTGGTACTGTCCATGGCCTGTTAGGAACAGGGCCACACAGCAGGAGGTAAGTGGCAGGCCAGCAAGCAAAGCTTCTTCTTTATGTGCAGCCACTCCCCAGTGCTAGCTAGCATCACTGCGTTAACTCCACTTCAGATTGTCAGGCATTAGATTCTCATGTGAGCACTGGTCCCTGATGCCAGAAAGGTTGGGACCACTGATGGGTACCTCTTCTCTAGGAGTCTGCTGGGGAAGAAGACAGGCAGAGTCGTGGGGTAGGTGCCAGCTTGGAGCTCATGCATCGGAGACATCTAACCCAGTTTTGAGGGCCTTCAGAAGGTATCTTTTAAGGCAGCTGGTACTTTGTTTTATCTTCCTTTTTAACCTTCTTTTGAGAACTCTTAAGTCTGCTTTTTGGATGGAAGGAAATAAAAGTCAAAAGCTATTAAAAAATGATTGAGAATCTTGTTTTTAGGATATTGGTTCTCAGTCTAATGAAACAAATCAATGTTGAAGTAGACCACTGTTCAACTGTCCCCCTAAACTGACTTAGGC
This sequence comes from Cynopterus sphinx, assembly GCA_030015415.1. NCBI lineage: Eukaryota > Metazoa > Chordata > Mammalia > Chiroptera > Pteropodidae > Cynopterus > Cynopterus sphinx. The sequence goes on from CM057383.1 coordinate 88,379,861, forward strand.
AACTAGATAGATGGCAGTGCCACTTGCTAAGTATAGAACAGAGGTCAGTTTGAGTTCTCTTGAGTTCAGGGGATCTGTGGGACATTTAGATGGGGAAAAGCATTAATGTCAATTAGATGTATGGAACTAGATAGGGTCCAAGAAAAATCTCTGTTGGTAACGCAGATTAAAGTTAGGACATCAGGAAGTGAGTAAAGTGAAAAATGGACAAACCTCTGAGGAACAGAGAAGGTTAAAGAGAGGGAATATAAAGGTCATTGAAAAAGAATGGTCAGAGAAGGAAGAGTTTAGGTAGGCTAGTGTACTTTCAAGAAGCAGGCAAGTTCAGGTAGTATCAAATGTAGCTAAGAGGTGAAGACTGAAATGTCTGTTATTGTCTTTAATAACGAGGAAGTTGTTGTAGAGAAAGCAGGTTCCCAGGAAGGGGTTGGGATAGATGGCAAAGCCAGATTGTAGAATGTTGAGGGTTTAATGGGAAGTAAAGAACTGGAGATAGTGAAGTTTATTGTTTGTTAGAGAAAGTGGTAGAGTGGGGTGGCTTTTGGGACTTACTGGAATGTATTTAACATATAACAACTTTGTGCGTATGTGTTCATGTTCCCTAGGTTGTGTAAATCCGTTAGAAAACTGTGTTTCTATATGTTTATATTCTTAGAATCCAATGTAGGGTAGCATCCTTCATAAGGTAACTACGCAGTAACAGTTGTTGATCATGATTTTAATTTAATCTCTTTTCAACAAGATTCTTTATCAATATCAGTTCCAAATTCTCTAAACATTAAATAAGAGCTTTATTTTATCCAAGTTTAAATGCACTAAGACCCTTAGGCATGGCTTATGTGGGCTCTATAATCCACTAAAAACTATAATTCAAATCTAGATTCTGACACTCTTTAAGCTATGTGATCTTAAATTGTCACTTCTGGCCTCTTTTTCTTCATCTAGGGTATGAGGATAACACCTACCCTTAATGGGCTGTTTTAGGATTCAGTGAGAAAATGTGTAAAGCGTTTAGTATTTAGCACTTTATATGAAGTAGGCACTCAGTAAATGCTTTGTAGAAAAACAGCAACTTCACGTTATACATACCAACACTATGGTTTTTATAATTGGATTTAACGTAGAATGTGTAATATAACTTCACACAAGAGTAAGCATACTTAGTTGAAATTTGAGTGAAAAATTAACCTTTGAGTAAAAACTTTCTTTTTTGGCCCCCTCCTTTTCTTTCCAATCTAGGTCCTGAGGGAATCTAACAAATTAGCAGAAATGGAAGAACCACCCTTGCTTCCAGGAGAAAATATTAAAGACATGGGTCTGTAATGGTATTTTTTGTTACATTTCCTTCTCTTTTCTGACTATACAGACTATTCACTACCCTCAATACACAAAAAACAGGCTCACCTCCCAAGACACCTTCTGATTGGTGGTACTCATTACTGCCAACCTGCCCAACATTTAGTGTGTTCTCTAAGCCTAGGGTTGCACTTGTTGATTTTGTTTGTATTTGGACTGCTGGGAAACATGCAAATTAAATTATATTCTGCTACCTCTCTGCTTTAGTTTCATTAAAAGTAGGCGGCTTTTTTAAAAAACTGTTCCTGAATTTTGTTAAATGAAATTTTATTGTTCTGAATTACCACAGGAAGATATTAGATTGCCTAGATGAAACACATTGAATTCTCATGTTGTTTAAGTAATTTTTCATTAAACACATTTCTCTCTTTTTTCTTTATTTTTTTCTACTCTGAATAAACTCAGGTCAGTTTTTGAATGAAAATATTTCATCTCCATTGCAAAGCAAACTGCTTGCAATGTAGGTGCCTTTCTTCGTCCAGTCTGAAGAACTAAACATTAACTTTTGTATGGACCAGAATCAGGCAACAGCATTTAAGCTATTTTTTTTTCTGTCCTCATGCTTTTACTTTAAGATACCAATAGTTTTTGAAATAAAGTAATATATTAGGAGAATAAAGTAAATCATTTCTTAACCAAAGTAAATACCACCTTTCATTTTATTATCAATTAAAACTTTTAAAGGGCTTAATAAATTCTTAATTTTCCCTGGCTAAGTGTCATTTCCTCGTATAAAACTAAGCAAGCCAAAGGGCTGCTCTTGCTTACAGTACATTTAGCATGATACTTGTCTCTTCTTGCTCTTGACTCCTCATCGAATACCTTCCCAGTCTCTCCGACTCCCCCCACACAGCCTCATATATATCCCATAAGCTCTTGTTCAGCATCAGATATTATATAACAGCAATAGTTATCATTATTGAATGCTTACTATCTCATTTAAGCATAATAATCTCATAATAATCTTCTGAGAAAGTTATTAATCCCATTTAGTAGATAAGGAAACTAAAGCGTAGGGAGATTACCTAGGTAGTAAAGTTATAGCTAGCATTATGACAGTTTTTTTTTTCCTTTTCTGATCTTAAAGCACATGCTATTTCTACTATGACAAATTACCTTATTGAAGACTTTTAATTTACCACTTGATCTCTCTCTCTCTTTTTTTGGCTCATCTTTCTTAAATAGCGTGACTTCTTTTGGGATTTCATTCTTGACCCATATCTATTTTCCCTCAAATATGCTCTTTTTGGTTTACCCTATCTAAATTAGTAGCTTTACCTACTACTATTTACTAATGATTCCAAAACTTATTTCTAGTGTGAACCTCTGTCCTAATACATATAAATAAATGCCTGCATCTTACACATATGCCCTTGGATATCATAGTTATTCCTTATACCCAACATCTCCAAACTGAAATCATCACCTTTATTCCCCAAATTACTCCTTTTCTTTTCTTATCTCACTCAGTTAATACTAAAAACAGTTGTTCATTCACTCAAGGCAGAAATCTGGGAGTCATACTAGACTGTTTTTTTTTCTTCTGAACTCTGACACCCAAATCATTTACCAGATCTAGAAGAGTTAATCTCTACGAATTTCTTGAATTTATCTTTTCCTCTCAACTTTCATGAGCCCTTGATATCATCTCTTGGATTTCAAGTACCTATGAGAAACTTCAAGTGGAGATATCTAGGAGAGATATCTTAGGAGCTTAGGAGAGAGATTAGGGCTGGAAGTCTATATTTGAAATCAGAACATGAATTTTAGTTGAAAAATAAAAAGAGGAAAATGACCCAGAGAGCATATGGAATGAGAAGAGGGCCAAGAACATAGCTTTGATAAACATTTTACAGTTACGTGGTAAAAGGGAGACCAGGGAGAGAAACTGAGGAGTGAAGAGTGTGTGATAGAGTCAGACTATATACTTAACCTTTGAAATAGGTGCTTTACTCTCCCACTTGTGTGTATATTGGATTAGGTTCTTCTTCTGCATGGAGTGCTGTCTCACCATCCCTACGCATCTAAAGGATGCTAACCATTGGGGCACAACTCACATGCCTGTGTTCCTTGAACTTTTTCTGATCCCATAGCTGAATGTACTTCCCCTTCTCTAGAGTATGCTTTAGTTAGAGTATGCTTCCGTGCCTCTTTTTCTGCACAGATTGCATGTTCTTGTGCATTACATTTATTTGTATCTGTTTTATATCCTTATAGATATGTATTCTCAAGGTCATTTTAGTCTACATCACAGAAACTCATGGATTCTTTCTCTGTAAACTCAGTGAAAATTTGAGAGGATTAGTAAATTTAAACTCTTTTGGTACCATAGGCAATGTTTTGTAAAATTTAGAGGAATACCTAATGTATTCAATAAGTATTCTGATTCAGAATCATCTATGTAGATTTGCTTATTGTGCAAAAAATAAATTTAACATAAAGTACAGGACTAGCATGACTTTGAATATATTAATTCATGTAGAAAAGATGTTTGATTTTTAGTTGGTCTAATGTAAATCTGTGGTTTAGATGTTTATAAATAGTGTTGGGAACATCAACAGATGTTCTAGAGAAGTAACAGTCTCAGAGTTTTGTGGCTTGTGCACATCAGCAGTAGAGGTAGTCCAGACTGCAGTATTTCGATCTTTAACACAGAAGACATACCATGCCATGTGCGTGATGTGGTAGAAAGAGATTTGAATTTTTAGTCTGAAGAACTGCATTCAAGTCTTAATCTTGGCAGTTACTGGTTCTGAAACATTAGGCCATTTATTTATTTCTCTGAGCCCTGGTAGTCTCATCTAAAAAATGAGTAGGTAATTGTAGACCTTATATTTAAGGGTTTTATGAAGATTAAAGTAGGCCATTGATGCTGGATTTTACTACTGTCATTTGCTCTGGTAAGGTGCCTAATCACAGGTCTCCTTTCTTGGTACAAACTCTGCTAAGCATAAATTCTCTCTTCAGAGTGACTTAACTGTCACCAGCCTAAGGAGGAAGGGTAAAGGGGACAGAACAAAGAGCCTAATGATAAAAGTAGCATAGGTAAAACTCTTATATTTGTATAGTACTTATAATTTTGGATGGGTAGAGATGGTGAGACCACAACATGCAGAGAAAGAACCTAAGCTATATTATTCATGATTTTCGAATAAAGGGGAAGGTGTAGCAAAAACATTGGACAAAGGGGAACATATCCTCTAGAGGAATATAGAATAATAAGGTTGATTTCTTGTGTAAGAACATTGGCTCTGGAAGGAATCCAGAAATAATTTTAAGAATATTGAATAAGCTTTTCTAATTGAAGTAAAAATTCATAAGGGCAAGAAAATATGCAAGGCAAGTTTGTGTATCTTTCTGTAATGATGGGTTTATTTAATTTTAAAAGCCTCTCTTTAAATTAAACATGCATTGGAAATAATGACTTAAACAATGTAGCTCATACTTGAACATTCCCAAAGGAATTATTTTGATGATTAGAAATTGTTAGAAGATCACTCTCATTTAAAATTTCATATACAAAGCGGTCAGTCCTTCAAAGTGATGAATAAAAAGCAAAGTCAGGAAGTTGTTGTATACCTTATATAACATATTTCATGTGCCTACGTTTTCCCAGAAGCCTCCTGAAAGATTCTTAGAAATTTGTGCTGCCTTTGAAACAGTGAGGATATTCCTGTATATGCTGATTTGCTACATTAATGACATCATGGGATTTATTAATATTTTAAGATAAAAAATTTTATGTTGAAAGTTTACCATATTAAGTATTATTTAGAACTGTGATAGCTGAGTTATCCTGCTTAATGTTTTAAAAAGCTGAATGGTGTGTAGATTCATCATTTATCATTTAATAAAACAATGCTTGTGGTTATTTCTCTACAAAGTTGAACATCAGTTGCTTGGTCAGGAATATAATACCATTTTATACTATTATTTTTCTAAGAAATTATGTTCCTTTTGCACTTCATTTCCCCTACAATATTTTCCCCCATAAATATAATTAGGTCAGAAGTTTCCGGTATTATATATTTCAGGTATTGTATTTTTAGAGGTATGTTGACAGACTAGACTGTGGCCAGAGAAGATCAGCAGATTGGTGAAGTGATCTAGAAACTGTTAAGATGACTGGTGACTGGGATGAGAGACATTCACTGTTGTTAACCACCTTTACCACCACCAGTCCACCCACTACTCCAGCTACCACACCTATTTTATCCCACAGGGATAGTGGCCATCTTTGTTTCTTTCTGATTTGCCTCGGGGTAAGGGATGTCCTTTGCCTCTCTAGTTCTTCCTATTCTTCCTATTTATTCTACATTCTTCCCCCAGATAATTGCATGGTTGAAAGTTTGGATTTGGCTTCTGCATTCTTTTTGAATTACTGATTCTATGATTTTTGAGCATAAGTTTAGACTAGCAATCAGAATTCTATTAAATTTTATTTGTGAAAAGATGAGAGTGTGGTTTTTAATACTGCACATTAAATAGTAAATTGTGGACTCTTTGCCTTTTCAGCCAAAGATGTAACTTACATATGTCCATTCACTGGTGCTGTACGAGGAACTCTGACTGTCACGAATTACAGGTTATATTTCAAAAGCATGGAACGGGTAAGATTTGTTGGATTAGATTTTTATATGTTCATCTCTGTGTTGTTTGAAGACAGTTTTGTTCATTTTTGATGATTTTAAAGTATTTCTAATTAAGGTTTTTTTTTTTCTCAGCTATAATTAATTGTACAGTATCAGTTGCTCAGATTTTTTTTTCTTCCTTCCTTTAGGATCCTCCATTTGTTTTAGATGCTTCTCTTGGTGTGATAAGTAGAGTAGAAAAAATTGGTGGTGCTTCTAGTCGAGGTGAAAATTCTTACGGACTAGAAACTGTGTGTAAGGTAAATGTCATAATATGAAGTTTTATTTGATTTGAAAAGTTTTCTTAATGGGGTTAATTAGAGCCTGCATTTAGACTGGTGGATTTCATACTAGAAATGTCATTCTAGTGGAAAAAAACAACATTTAGAAGTAATAAAAAGGTGATCTGTCATAAATTAGACTTGAATTCTTTTGGATCTAACTTTCACATTCATTATTTCACATTGAGCCTCATTAAAATCCTGAAGTAGGTATGATAGACATTATTACCTTTAATTTCCAAATTAGAAACATAAGGATCTGAGCAGGTAAGGCATGGTACTTTGTAGTGGAAGAACTGGTTATGATATACATTTGTCATTACCTATCTTTTCTAGTTTTCCTAAATTTTCCACTTCTGAAACAATTGTGAGGAAAACTTGATATAATAGACCATCCCTGTTTTCTTATCTAACTTGCATTTTTTAAATACATTGATACTTGAATGAAACTTCAATTCTTATAATGTTAACATTGTATCATAGGTGCTTAATACTTTGTGCCACTTCTACAGGTCAGTGTTCTCCTTATTATGGCCAAATTAACACCTGTGCTCATCTCAATTTTAGATCATCTTTTTCTTTTGCTGTTCTACTAATGCCAAAAGTAAAAGCAACAGTACATGCATAATTTTCAAGATACTTTCTTTTGTTAATCTTAGAAACTTTGTGAATCTATTATTAAAGCTAATGACTTAGTAATTTTTTTTTTTTTGCCTTTTCATTGTAATCAGGAGGGCTCTAAGAATGTACTGTTAACCATGTGTCAAGCACATTGTTTCCTGATCATTTTTCTGTAGTATATACAAATAGAGCATATAAGAGAAAAATAAAGAGGGTGACTTTGAAATCTCAGTCATTTTAAGAATAATTTTTTTCATGGAAGAAGACCATTAACAAACCTAGACATTTGTATGGCTTCTGCTGAGATCATTTTAGAGAGTTCTGTGGTTAACAGAGTGTTTATGAATATCTCTATTAGTTATAAATCTGTTTGCTGAGGACAAACAAGGTATTGATTGGCCTAGGTTCCCGCACGTGTTTGTTTTAGAAGATGGTAGACTAGCATCCTAATTTTGAATCACATTTGTAATAAAATGATTTTTCTTCATGTTGTATAGGTACATTGTAGTGGGTGTCTCTGTGTTCAGTTTTACAGAATGGGGCATAATAAAGCTTTTTAATTTTGCCTAGATTATAACAAATAAAATGAAGTCTTAAAATCATTCTTAATCCCAGGTTTTTTCTTAGTGCTGTTAAGATGTCAGTAAAACAGAACATAATGTCTGCATTCAGCCTGAGCATAGAAAATTGCTTGAGAACAAATAATGAAAGGAACCTTGGTCTTTAGATTGGACTGTAGTGCCTAATGATACCAACCGAACTGTCAGAGTTTATGTCCTGATAGGGGGTTGAAGAACTTGGACATAGCGTAGAAGACCTTTTGGCAGTTTGGTTCTATAAGTCTAGTAGCAGGAGACTTAAAAGAGAAGATCCAATGAAATTAAGACTGAACTGTAAGTAGGAAAACAATGACCAGGCATAATGGGAACAAAGACACTTATGAAATATAACAACAGCTAGTCAGATTTTTAATAGTGAAATTCATGACAGAAAATGGGCTTTCATAGGGAAAGAACATATGCATATAGTGTGTATCAGTCATATTAAGCTGCAGATACAGTATCTTTAATCTCCAGTGCCACCTTTCACTGACTTACCTTGAGTATATAAGCAGAGGTAAATTTTCAATCCTCTGAATTCTGCCTTGTATTAGAGTGCCTTTCATTTCTCTTTTCTCCCTCCAATAAGGAGTTGTAATTTCTCTTCCTCCAGAAGATGTCTCATTTATTTTTGTATGCCACATTCACAAATCTTAAGAATTTACCAGATAGTTCTAAGTTACCTTATTTGTTCATTAAATGAAAAATGAAAAATGATAGATGACTTGGATCCTAAATCTTTTCTAGGATATTAGAAATTTACGGTTTGCTCATAAACCTGAGGGGCGAACAAGAAGATCCATATTTGAGAATCTAATGAAATATGCATTTCCTGTCTCTAATAACCTGGTAAGATGGCTCTTATCTTTGAAATATATGTGTTGATGTAAAGAAATTTGTCTAGGATATCTGAATATCTACATTTACGATTCTGCTTTGCCATTTAACCAGATATATAATTTAAGTTTTAACCTAATCTCTCAGACCAGTTTTGTTAGGTATAAAGTGAGGAAGCTGGACTAGCTGATTTCCGAGGTCCATTCCTGTGTAGTGACATTCTATGATTTCTATCCAGGGTGTTTCCATTATGAAAAGCTGTATATGTTCTTAGGATTTGAAATCTTTTTAATTGGGAGCTGACATTAAGTTAAGTCTAGCGATTTAAGAATGCGGGGTGGAGAGATACTTAACTGGGTTCCTACAGTGCACTGTTAATAATGTTAGGTGCCCTCATTTATATTATATAATCTAACTTCCACTGTATTCCTATGGTAGTAAATATTATTTATTTCTATTTTAAAGGTGAAACCATGAGCAGGTAAGTAACTCAAGGACATAGCTAGTAGGGAGTAAAATTTGGAATCAGTATCCTAGTTTGATTTTAATTGTAGTTCTGCCATTCTGTCTACATAAATCAGTTTATTCAGTATGTTTTAGAAAATATAGTATAAACTTCAAAGCTGTTTAACTTATGATATCTGCAATGTCAAACTAATTATATCAGATTTATATCAGTATCTTTTTTATGTAACTGTTTCATTATTTAGAAGGAGACCTAAAACAGCTACCAAAGATATCTGAGGGAAATATGGTGACATGTTAGCCTTTAATAAATCTTGGGTATGGGCCTCTGTGCTTTTTCTATATGTTTGAAAAATATGAAAAAACAGTAAGTCAAAATGATAAAACAACAGTATAAAACAGGGACAGAAATACAAAATATCCTGGCAGATAAGTAAGTGAAAACTTTGGATATAATAAGTATACATTTCTGATTCATTACCTCCTAAAATTTCTTTTTAGCTATTAATTCTGTATACTGTTTTTTATAGCCCCTTTTTGCTTTTGAATACAAAGAAGTATTCCCTGAAAATGGGTGGAAGCTATATGATCCTCTTTTAGAGTATAGGAGGCAGGTATGTACTTTTTTCTTTCAATTTTAATATTCAGTATTCTTTACAACAAAAATTTTATTTGTAGAAGTAAATAGCTTTATATAGTTCTGTGGTTTTTGTTATTTTTTTCATGATGTTAAGCCTGATTTTTTTGGCTGCCTTTCAGTTTCTTTAAACTGTTTTTCAGACTATGCTAATGATCTTTTATTAATATTTGCTTATCTAAGAATTTACAAGTAAATCAGTTTATTTAAAAAATGTTTAATAATTTTTAAAACAAAAATAAATGGTAAATACATATATATTTTAATATTCTTATATGTCATTCAACATTATTTACATTTTTCTCTTTTGGGTATCCTATAATTTAATTTTGGAAAAAATTTCAATAATTCTGTTTATAACTTAGCTCTGTATAAAATTTTGAAAGTTTTACATCTTCACAGAAGATTCACTTCTACATAAAACGTTAACAACTCAAATCTGTTAATATATAAAACAGGTAATATCATGACTAAGGTGGATTGATTTAATGTTAGAAAACCTGTTAATGTGATTTAATTCACCACAGTAAAATATTAAAGGAGAATTCAGTCTTGAAATCTGTGTTATATCATTCTTCATTTTCTTCCTTAGTACACTACTTCCCAAAGAGTCCCTATACTGCAATACTTAAACTCTACCTAAAGTTAGTCTTTATTTTTAACTGTACACATGTTCACTGTGCTTTCCTAAGAATTTAAGTTTAGACATATTGATTGTTTCTTGGTAATTATTAGATTTGATATCCAAATTATTCTAGAATGCAGATATGAAAATCATTAGCTATGATTTTTATATTTAGATTTCAAATACTGCATTTTAATTATAAAACTTTTAATTTACTTAGGTTTGTTTCACAAAGCCAGGAAGAGTAAAAAACCACCATTAGAGAACTAAAGATATCTAAATGGTTTGAAACTGAGTTTCTGTTCAATCACATGGATCAAGTAAAATTTAAAATTCCTCAGTTATAAAACCATCAGCTGGCAAAATATGAAGCACAATACAAAATAAATGGGTCAACTAAAAACCAAGAGTCTACAAGTGACATTGCAAGATTTTTGCTAACTCAAAAATCCAGTGTCAAAATTAGGTGGGAAGACAATCAGAAAATCTAAGTGTCTTTAAAATTGTAAAACAGAGGACTATTCTTTGGGAATCTAGGCAAAAATTGCTATCTGTTCTAGTAGCATTCAGTGTAGAATTTTGGAAAGGAGTTAACTGTCCAAAGAAAAGAAATAATTATTGAAAAAGTAAAAAGGGTAAATAAACAACTATACCCATACAGAGAGAATTATGAGATTAAAAAATGTGGTAGTCAGAATAGAGCATTGAACTTCACATCAAATGATATCGATATCTTATGGTCTTTGACTTACTAATTTGTTTTTTCTTACAATTAAGTCATTTTATTTGTTTTTGACCCTACCAAGCTAAAGTCTAGTAGAGAAGATGCTGTATTTTTTATAGTTAGGAAACTCAGGGTTTTTATTTTTATTTAAAAAAAATATTTTAAATGCCAGTTTATTAATTTTTTTTCATACTATATATACATAATTATTTTAACATTTTATTTTTTTATCTTCTCCTTCTCCCACCCCTTCCTTCTGGTAACCACTAGTCCATTGTCCATGTTCATGAGTCTCTGTTTGTCCTGTTCATTTGTTACTTTTAGATTTATAGTCCATAAAAAAAGCTGTGTACTGAGGAAGAAAAGGAAGGTTGTATATGTGATTGTATATTCTGTGATTTTCAACCTTTTCTGTTTGGCTTATTTCACTTAGTATGATTATTTCAAAGTCATGTTGTTGCAAATGGCAGTATTTCATCTCTTATGGCTGAGTAATATTCCATCGTATATATGTACCACGACTTCTTTAGCCAATCATCTATCTACCGTAGGACACTTCAGTTGCTTCCAGGTCCTGGCCACTGTGAATAATGCTGCTATGAACATTGGTGTGCAAATATCTTTTTGAATATGAGTTTTCAAGTCTTTGGGGGTAAATACCTAGTAGAGGGATTGCTGGATCATATGGTAGGTCAATTCTTAGTTTTTTGAGGAACCTCCACACCGCTTTCCATAGTGGCCATACCAATTTGCAGTCCCACCAGCAGTGTATGAGGGTTCCTATTTCTCCACATTCTCTCCACCATTTGTTATTACCTGTCTTGTTGATTATAACCATTCTACCAGGTGTGAGATGGTATCTCATTGTGGTTTTGATTTGCATTTCCCTAATAGCTAGTGATGTCGAGCATCTTTTCATATGTTTGTTGGCCATTTGTATGTTCTCTAGGGAGAAGTGTCTATTCAGGTCCTCTGCCCATTTTTTGATTGGATTGTTTGTTTTTTTTGTTGTTGTTTTTGAATCATATGAAAAACTCAGGGTTTTTTCAAAATATAGTTTTTAAGCTTATTGAGGAAAATGGAGATAATCTCAATATAAATCTTAAGACTAGAGATAAAGCAGCAGAGTATTTTTTGTTTTAATTGGAAAAAATTGGAAGTGGTAATACTTGCACTCTGTGTAAAATTGAAAAGGTATGAGGTGTATATTGAAATATAGCTATCTCCTCTAGGCCAACCATATCTCCCAAGCCTCCCAGTTCCTTTCCCTTTCAGGAAATATTGTTACTGGTTACTTATATATCCTTTCAGAGATTTTATTTCCACAAAGCTTGTGTGTGTTTTGAGCAGATGATAGCATACTATGCATACTGTTTTGTACCTTTTAAATTGTGTGTGTGTGTGTGTAAAGAGGCTGTTGGCACAGTGCCTACACATAGCAGATGTTCAATAAGTGTGTGTGTGTGTGTGTGTATTACTATAATTTGTTTTCTTTTGATTCTGTCTTCTGTAGTATGACTTGTCAGGGGTCATACAGTTTTTAAAATATGTATTCATATAAAGGCTTTATTTTTTATAATATGAAGGTTGAAAAATATTTAAGTGTCTTACTAGATAATTTTATATGTGAAGTAGTATACTAGGTATACATACAGCAAATATTGAAGGACCAATGAGAGCTTTGCCATCTGTTACTCCCTTGTAATATGTTTCATTTTAGCAATATTTAATTAGTACTATAATGTAGGAGTGAAAAATTCACTTTAAGTATGTAAGCAATAAAAATGTATGTAGCATTCTGGTGGACACTTGGTCCCTGCCCTCTGATATTTCTTTATATGTATGCTGGCACAAACTCAATCATTCAATGAAACTGAATGAGACTTCTTTTTAAAGACCGGACACATTTGTGATCTTGCTGTTTCCTTCCTTCCCCCTGGATGTGTAGCACATACCCTGCACTTGATCAATATTTAATAATGTAATAAATATTAACATAAAATTGAATGCCACAAAGAATACAGATCTCTATGTTGGAATGTCTCATCCTAATAGCCTGGTGACCAAAGGCAGACAGTACCTATCCCAACAACTTAAAAGATGGATAGTAGAGATGAGAGAGGCTGAAAAGGATGCTTTCAATTCTGATGTCTTGTTAGGTAGTACTTCGTGTTGTTTTATTTCAAATACAGGGAATTCCAAATGAAAGCTGGAGAATAACAAAGATAAATGAACGATATGAGCTTTGTGATACATACCCTGCCCTCTTGGTTGTACCAGCAAATATTCCTGATGAAGAATTAAAGAGAGTGGCATCCTTCAGGTCAAGGGGCCGTATCCCAGTAAGTATGAAGCTTTGATGAGACTTCATAAATGCTTTTATATTCTACATAATGCTGAGAGTAATGAATGGGAGAACGGATGCAGGATAAAAATAGCTATAGCATCAGGTTTTTATGGGGATATTAGAGAATGTGTTACTTAAAAAAATTAAAACTAGGGTCAAGACTTAGATTTCTAGAGAGTCTCATGGGTATTAGAGAAGTCCACAGAATTGCATGATTTTTAACTGGTTCTGTGTATTATGCACTATTTCTGTATCTTAATACACATTTTTTAGTTATGGTGATAAGTGTTTTTTCTTTTAAATCCTCGAAAGAAAATTTTACAAAACTGATAAAAAGATCTAAAAAGATCTGCTCAAGTATTTTTAGGTACAAAATTCATAGATTCTGAAAACTTTATATTTGGTCAGTTTTGCTGATAATAGTAATAAAACATTAAAAGTGAGGCTTACTTATCCACTTTCAATGTATTTTTTTTCTAGAGACAACACTTTCCTATAATCAGTGACTTTTATAGATCAATATCTGATTAAAGAATTAGACCAAGTTTTCATGTGCCAGAGTTGGCTTGAAAAAAAGATATTTCATAGCAGCCTCATATATTCTTTCATGGTTAGACTTCAAATCCAATAAGAAAGCAGAGTTTTATAGAGTACTGTTTCTGAGAAGAATTATAAACAGAAGTATATAAAGGATATGTCACTATCCCTTTCCCCTTAAGGTTTTATCATGGATTCATCCTGAAAGTCAAGCCACCATCACTCGATGTAGCCAGCCCATGGTAGGAGTGAGTGGGAAGAGAAGCAAAGAAGATGAAAAATACCTTCAAGCCATCATGGATTCCAATGCCCAATCTCATAAAATTTTTATATTTGATGCCCGGCCAAGTGTTAATGCTGTTGCCAATAAGGTGAGGTTGTCTTTCAATAATTATGATGACAGTTTCATGAATCAGTTGGTTTGGTGGGAGCCATAGTGTAGTAGAAGTCAAGCTTTCTAGTGATAAAGATATAGATTCTAATTCTGGCTTTCCTGCTTGATGGTATGACTTAGTTGTTTAATCCTTTTAGACCTTAATTTGCTCATTTATAAAATGAGAATAATAATAGCTAACAGTGTTGTCTTGGGGGCAAAAGTCAACTAATAAAAAATAATGCATAACCCAGTGCTTACATAATAAATAGCTGTTCAGCAGATATTAGTTTCTTCCTTCTTTATAGTTGACAACTAACTGAGCTTATATAAAGTCTGCACTTCACTGCTGCAGCCTGAAGCAGTGTTCCCAGTGACCGGTGGTGCCCTCTTCTGATATCCCTTCACCTATTATTCAGACTGAAGACTTGGCGTATCTTAGTTGGAGCAGTAGTCCTGATTTCTGCTGTGGAATAAATACTTGCATTGTGGAAATAGAAGTTCTGGTCCAGTTGACAAAATCTATCAGAGGAGATAAAATTCAGCTTTTAAAAATTATCTCCTTTCTTAACCCTCAATAAGTAATGTGTATATGTATTATAGAAGAATTAGCTAATAGAGAGAAGCAAAAAGAAGAAAATATTTCAAAATACCCTTAAACCTGTAACTGAGAAACATCATTAAACCTTGGTTATACTTTCCATATGTATGTGAATATGCATGCAAACATGTATTTAAAAAGAATGTGATAGTTGTAACTTTTTTAAAAAATTAACTCTATGCCAATAAATATTCACCTATAACATTTTAATGGTCTAATAATAATATCAACTATTGTTGGATATTTAGTTTATTTCTTTTTTTTTTTTTTTTTTGCTATTATTAACAATGCTGGGGATGATCATCTTTTTAATGAAATTGTGGAGGATGTACCTAATTACTTTCAGTCTGTCTATAACATTTTAAGGGGATTGTGACTTCCAGTTATTCTCTGTTAAACTGTAAACATTTCTTCATAAAAGAGTAATGAGATAATATGTATGAGAAGCCCATAGTCCAGGACTGGCATATGTTTTTTCTAGTAATTGCTTCTTCCCCTCCCTAAACTTTATGCCATGAATTAGGATATTTTCTAGGATGAGAGAAGGAGCGAGAAATATAAGGCAGAAAAAGAGGGAGGGCAAGATGTTATATGCCTCATCTTATTTTTTAAAATCATTTTCATGTATATTTCACTATAGAAATCTCCCCTTTTTTTAGGACTGAAATATTTTTTTTATTGGGACTTTTTTTATTATTACAAGATATGTAGTAGACAAAAACTGGGAAGGCATAGAAGTAAAAAAAGGAGATTAAAAAAACCCATGATTACTAATATTTTGATATATTTTCCTATTTTTTCTGTACATGTAAGTACTGGTTATTTTGCTTCATTGTTTTTTTTTTCCTTAACGTCATAAGAATTATTTCTTTTAATGGAATATTCTTGAAAAATAATAGTATTTATTATGTAGCTGTATCATTCATTGAATCATTTTTCTAATGTTGGACATTTAAATAGTATTTTAAATGTAGCTAAAATAGATATCTTTTGTTGACATCTTTGATTATTTTTTTAAAATAGTTTCCTGGATATACAATTACTATATCAAAATTTAAAATATGCATATTTTTAAAAATTTTATTGCATATTACAGATATTTTTTAGAAAGGTTGATTCACTTCACCAGCCTGATGCCTTCCACCAGTTTTATTGAGATATAATTGACATTTAACATTGTTTAAGGCATACAACATAATGATTTGATATATATATTGAAATGATTACCACAATAAGTCTAGTTAACATCCATTACTTCATGTAGTTACAAATATATTTTCCTTGTGATGAGAACTTTTAAGGTCTACTGCCTTAGCAACTTTCAAATACACAATAGAGTGTTATTAACTCTAGTCACCATACTGTACATTAGATCTCCAGAATTTAGTAATCTTATAACTGAAAGTTTTATCTTTTGACTACTTTTGCCTGATTCTCTCACTTGCCTCCCTTTTTTAATTTTCAAAAGTGTTCCAACGAATATTTTTTACCGATATAATAAGAACATTTTTATAGCTTAATTGATAAGAATATGACAAATGCTCTTACAACCATGTCCCAATTAAGTTTTTTCCAGCCATAGCTTATTTTGAACATCAAATATTTCTCATTCTATTCTGTAGATGCAGGTTTAAGTCTTTGAGGATAGTGGTAGTAATATGCCATAGTATTTTGTGCTTTTATACTTATTCTTTTTATTTTAAAATTATATGCTTAAAATAAAAAAAAAGTCATGATTGCAAAGCATTTAAAAAACATAAACAGTAACCTGACATGAAGAGGAAGGGAGGTGAAACAACATGGGCCAGTGGCAAACAAAATAGATGTATTCTTGTACATGGAGCTTACTAGTCTGGCAATTTCAGTCTCCTGTAAGAAATTGTTTGGGTAGGACTTGAAATATGGGTGGGGAAATTTAGTGCTTTAAAATGTTGAAGTACCTTCATATATGTCATCACATTTCATTTTTATAACAGCCACTACATAAGGAAGTCAGTGTGAGTGTATATTCCTGTTTTATGAAAAAAAACGTGGTAGAGTGGTTAAGTTGCCCTGAGCCATCTTCATTTTTCCATGAGTTTTCCGATTCACCAAAAAATGTGTCATCTTTCATGTTATTGGATAGTCTATGTCACTTTTTCATAGATGTCAGCATACAATGGATATGCATTCATTTATGATTTCTTGTGATGTGTTTTCCAGGCAAAGGGCGGAGGCTATGAAAGTGAAGATGCCTATCAAAATGCAGAACTAGTTTTTCTAGATATCCATAATATTCATGTTATGAGAGAATCATTACGAAAACTTAAGGAGATTGTGTACCCCAACATTGAAGAGACCCACTGGTTGTCTAACTTGGAATCTACTCACTGGCTAGAACATATTAAAGTGGGTATATGTTACTATTTCCTATTCTATTGTAGAATATCAGATAAGGACTTTCTGTCCATACTGTCCATACTGGCTTTTACAGTTGAAATCAAGATGAAGGCAGCTTTCTAAACAGTGAAAAAATAGTAACCACTTTGATAATTAGAACTACCTCTAAGTTTTGGTGCTTGAATGAATTAGTTTTCTATATTGTACTTTTGATCCTTTTGTACTTCTTTCCCGCCCTTTCCCATACTGTCTGAATTCTACTTCTTCTTCAGTTATGAGTTCATATTTCATCTATTCTATGTAGCCTTCCCAGATTGCATCCAGTTCCATTTTCTCTGAAGTTTACACTTTCTTTCCATTTAATCAGGTACTACCTTGCACTTAAATTATTTTTTTGTATCAAATAACTTATATTGCTGATTCATGGAAAAAGTGGCTAGATAAATCAAAAATCTTGTTTCTTTTTTATCCCCTCGGGAGTTAGGACAGCACTATCTAAATAATAGGCATCCAATAAATACGTGTTTCATGACTTGCGAAGTAGAAACCATTTGGTTGGGGAGATGAAATAAAGTAGTTGAATTCTAAATGATTTGGAGACTACCATGTGAACACTAATCTGCCTAACATGGAAATATAGTGTTTGAAGCACCAAATGTTATTTTAGTTAATATAGTTACATATATTCTCAAATATGGTCTGAATTTCAGTAACATATCTTACCAAAATACAGACTTCTATAACCTAATACATATTAATACTATGAAATAAAGGGAAATTAAATTTCTGTGTTAAGGAGGAACAGACATGTAGTCACATTAAAATCTCTAAAATTCAGAAAAGATTGAAAAGGCCAAATTGACCTAATGAGAATTACAGACTATTTGTATTCTCTTCTAGAAGCTTAGAAGTTTGAATGTAGCAAAGTGTGAACAGTTCTCGAATGCATGTTCATGTGGCCTGTCTATTACATGAAGTGTAAACAGAAAACCTTAAGACTTGATTTGGAACTAACATAAATTATAGCACTCACTTCTGTAAATTCCAGGTCATTTCATTAGCAGGTACAACGTTCTCTCCAAAAAGTTGGTTATAACAACAAGTTTCCTTAGAAGTACAAGACATACAGCTGTGCCTGGACTACCTTTTCTTCCCCCGCGTCCTCACACCTGCAAGGCTTACCCATTGACTTACTTCAGATCTCTGCTCACTTTCCCAGAAGCCTTTCCCAACCATTCCATACAGAATAACAGTTCTATCAGCACCCCCTAGACCTGTATGCTTTTTCAGTCACTACCCTCTGACATGGTATACACTTTATTTGCACCTGGCTGGCCCCATCTGCCAGAATGTAAACTTCATTAAGCTAGTACTTTGTTTTGTTCACACTCTGTCTCTAGCACCTAGTCCAGTGCCTGCCACATAGTAAGGGACTCCATAAATGTTTGTTTTGTAAATGAATAAATGAATTAAAATGTTCTCCATTTTGGAGAACTCTTCCTGGTCAGTCTTAACTTTCCCATTTTTCTAATCCTTTGGGTCAGTGATATGTAAGTCTGGATATGCATTTGAATTATTGGTGGAAGTTGTTTAAAATAGTGAGATGGATTAGTGGAGAATGGAGCATAGGCACTTTTGAAAAAAAAATGCTCACAGACTGTGTGCATAGTCCAGATTGAGATTGTTTCAGAGTACCCCTTTTTCATAACATGCCTGCAGTTATGATCAAAAGAGAGTTATGACCTAGCTAGTAAATCTGTTGTCTTTCATGCTGACCTAGGTGGAACCATATTGTTCTTTAAGTATGATCTGGTCAATGCAGAGAATAGGGCTGTATTGTTTTTTTCAAAGGATACTATACTTCTGTTGCTTTTTTGGTTACATCTAATTCTGTTTAGTTTTAACTCAAGATAAACTTTAGAAAAGGTAAATTATTTTAGATACCAGTTAAATTGATCTGATGAGAATTTTTTAATCCTGATACAGAATTTAGCTTACTTTAAAGTATTACACTCTGCTTTCTTGTATGTTGTGATACATATAAAAATAGTAAAATAAATGCTGTGGAAGCTATAGAGTACTTTAAAAGAGATCAATTTATGGTTTTCATACATATTCAAATTTAGTTAAGTATTGCTTTAATAGATAAAGCCTCAGCTGGGTTATTTTTATTTAAATGGGTGATGTTAGAATATTTGAAGATTCTTAGAAATAGATCATTTTAAAACTTAATCTTTTTTTTTCTCTTATTCATACTCTTCGTTTAAAACTCAAATGTACTTTTCATTTGGATGTTTCATTGTGTAGATTAATAGGACTCAGCATTTATCATGAGGTTTTTCTACCATTAAAAAAATTTAGGAAGGGACTAATGTTTTTTCTCCACGTTATTGAGATAATCATCCCTAACAAAGTTCTATGAGTAAACTTTGAAGACGGAAGCATTTAATTCTTTTTTAATTTAATGAAAAACATCTCTTTTTCAGCTTATTCTTGCAGGGGCTCTTAGGATCGCTGACAAAGTAGAGTCAGGAAAGACATCTGTGGTGGTACACTGCAGTGATGGCTGGGACCGCACAGCTCAGCTGTCTTCCCTTGCCATGCTCATGTTAGATGGATACTATCGAACTGTCCGAGGATTTGAAGTCCTTGTGGAAAAAGAATGGCTGAGCTTTGGACATCGATTTCAGCTTGTAAGTGAAGACCTTGACTCGGTGTATTTGCATCTCACATAAGGCAGTGAAAATAATGCCTTTTTTATTCATCAGATACTTCTCTAAAATTGATCACTTATTCTAGTGGGGTAAACTTCTCAAGAGAATTTTGTTTTGGAAAGTATTAGCATATCCTGTCACAACTTTGCAGTCTGCAGCCAGTCTCTTCTGTGATTGCTGCCAGGAAACATCAGATATCATTCCATAATTTCTACAGGTGTTTCCACCGTTAAATGACAGTTCAGATTAGCATAAATGGTTATGGAATTACAAGGCACTCTAACTTCTGTAGACTTAAAAAAAAAGACGAGAATGGCTTAATTATTTAAAGGAGCCCTATAAACAAGCACTGCTCACACAGGATCAGGGTTTTAAAAAGAAGACAATAGGCTGGGACTAAAATAACAGAAAAAGTTAAAATTTAACTCACAGTTGTGAATAAAACAACTTTTCTATCTTCCTTCTTAAGGTACTGACACTAATGGCCATATGTATGGAAAGTGTTGCAGTTTTATGGAAATGACATTTTGTGCTTCTGTATATTTCAGAATGTATGTTGATGATGGTGGTAATATCAAATTGAAAACTGTGAAAGACCTCAGAGTCCAGGCATTCATTGATGAATGTCTTCTATGGTGTCCTCAAAATGACTGTTTAGTTTCTTTAGTAACACCTCCAGCAGTAAGCAGTAAATTGCTTCCTGAAGCTATCTAGTCTCACTTCAGAAAGTCTACCTACTAGTACTAGAAAGTTCTTCCTCACAGTAAACTAAAATTTGCTTCTCATTTTCCTGCTTCCCCTTTAGAGACAAATATGACTACTTATCCATATAAGATAGCCCTTCAAATATTTGAAAGTAGCTGTCTGCCCATGTAATCTGTAATCTTCAGTTCTTCTGGCTAACCATCCATTTTCTTTAGTCTTTTCTCATACTAATTCCCTCACCATCCCAGATGTCCTCTGGACATCAGGCATGGCTTTTCTACAAGTGGGTATACAGAGCTAATCACAGTTCTTAAAATAGAGCAATGGGGTTATTATGTCCCCTCTAAAGGATACTACTCTTTCACATTTGCTTTTTTGTTAAATCATCTTTTGAATCATGTAGCTTTTAATTAAGTAAACATTCAAGTAGTTTTTAGCTATGTTACTACTAAATACTAAATTTGGAATCAGAAAACTTGGTTCTCATCTATTGCCCATCTGTATTGGTTGTAATCATAGAATTAGAATGAGTAGGAATATTTTCCCAGGAAGGAGGAGCAAAGTAAGCAAATGTCTAGGTGGGATTAAGTATGGCAAGAGTAGAGTTGAGGGAGGGATAGATTCAGAGAATCTTGGAGTGGGGAGGTAGAGTATCAGAGCCCTTGAAGCCACTGAGAGTGTGGTTCCTAGATAAGCTGAAAAATGTTCTGAAAGATGTCTGCCCAGATGCTGTCTTTAATGTTAACCTTTAGTATCCAGTAGGTACCAGGGTATGCGAGTAGTATTTTTAAATAATTAGAAAGAGACATTTAAAGGTAGTCTGTGCTTTTGAACTTGAACTGTTAAATGAAAGTGGGCATCTGGAGTATCTATTCAGATGGCTCACATTTTTCAATTCTCTATAAAATGTATTTATCATGAAAAGACTGTTAAAAAAAAAGCCCAAACTCTTACTTCAAAGGATAAAGATTTAGCCAAAGCTGCACATGTTCATATAAATGTGATCAAAATCATAAACATTTCAGACTGTTTAAAGATGCTGTGAATTCCTAAATTGCTAATTCTGGTTACTTACTCCACTTTTTTTGCCCCTAGTTATATGAAAACAGATTTGTCAAATAAGGACATCTGGTCAAGAGGATATGCTCTTATGATTAATGTAGGATAGTGATTCTCAAACTTTTTGATTTCAAGACTTCTTTCCATTTTTGACAGTTATGATCGCAAAAACAACTTTGTTTACATGGCTTATATCTATCAATATTTAACATATTAGAAATTAAAATTAAAACATTTTTAAGTATTCATTAACAAATAAATATTTTTCTTACTCCATTTGGGCTGCTATAACAATCCCACAGAATGAGTGGCTTATAAAAGAACAGAAATTTATTTCTCACAGTTTTAAAGGCTGGAAGTCAGGGTGCCAGCATGGTCAGGTTCTGATGAAGGCCCTCTTCTGGGCTGTAGATTGCTGACTTCTCACTGGTAGATGGGGGATAGGGAGCTCTATGGGGTCTCTCTTGATAAGAGCACAAACCCCACCTTCATGAGGGATCCACCTTCATGACCTCCTTAGCTCCCAAAGACTCCTTAAACCATCACATTAGGAGTTCAACATAGGAATTTTGAAGGGGAGGGACACAACATTCAGACCGTAGTACTGTTGTTATATATTAACATAAATAACATTTTAAAGAAAACTATATTTTCTAAAACAAAGTTTTCATGAGAAGAGTGGCATTATTCTACTTGTGGGGAGCCATTTCTTTAATATCTGGCTTAATATAAGAGAGCTGAATTTCATATCTATTTTTTCATTAAATCTGCTGCAATATGTTATGTTGGTTAAAGTTTACAAGGAAAATCTGACCATGCACAGATATATTAGTTGAAAAGCAAAGAGTATTTTAATAGCTTTTTCAAGGAATTTGGGTATACTTCTTTGATATTATGCCAAAACTTGACAAATGGTAGTTTCTTAGAGATTAGTTGTAATGTGCAATCTAGAACTAAATCAATGAGTTTTTCATTGTTTGTTCTATTAAATTCCCTTGGTCTGTCTGCTACTTTAAATAGATCTCTTACCTATGTGTGATTTTGTAACATCAGTTGTTGGTTATCTGGAAAATACTGGCTTGTTGAGTTTTACACCTTTTCCAATGTTAATATATTTCATTAGATAATATTATAAAACCACATTTGTTAATATCACCACTAATTTTATCAGAAAAGTCTTTAAATATTATCAAGCTTATGTGGCAGATAAAAGTTTTCCAAAATCTAATTTTCACTCAGACACTTGAATTTTATCATTGGCAACAAATAGTATCCATTGTTTTCCTTTAAGTGAAACAATCACTTTGTACATTTAAAAAAATGTCTGCAAGATATTCAAGTCTTAACCATACTTCGCATATCCGTTATTCTTTTAAGTCAAAATGATGTTCCACAAAAGGGTACCATCCTACTTAAGTTTACAGCAGGAGTACATTATGTGTATTTTCCATTTTGTTATACAGAATATTTAAAAATTATACTTAAGGGGAGATGTTTAATAAAGTTAATAATTTTTACTGCTTGACATCAAGGAAACTGGCTTGAGAGAGATTGGCCTTTTTCCACTTTGTTTCATTTAACTCTGAGTGTGTGGCAGGGCAGAATGTAACCACTAGTTGCAGTTTGATTCCATTGCCTTGCTTCATTTCTCCTAAGGTACCAAAAGTTTATTTCATTTCTGCACCATTAGTGCAAATGGCAATGCACTGAAAAAGGCAAATACTATTTTAACATTATGAAAATAATTTTGACCTCACAGCCCTCCTCTCCCACCAAGTCTACAGCCTGTACATTTAGAATCACAGCGTTAGGGTACTGAGTAGGGGTCTATTTCCGTCGTCTGGGGCAAAGGTCTTCAAAGGAGGAAGAAAAACCAGAAAAAACTGGGTGAGTACATGCTTGGAGGGCAGAAGTCAAGCATTTTTTTAAAGGTTTACAAAGGTTTGTGCTAATGTGATTCTTCTTGATGAAGACAGACTGGAGCTGAGATACAACAGGTCCCCTTCATGTACTGACCAAGGTGTTAATGAAGGGTGCTCCCTGAGGATGTTGTACGAGTAATTTAACATTCAGAGGAAGATGAGCTTTCCAGGAGAAAAATGTGGGCTCTAGAGGTCTGACTGCTCCTGTCTTCCATTATCAACCTTTTAGGATCTGGGTTTCATTTATTAAAAAAGTTGTAATTCCTATTACAAGCATCTCATGTTAAAAAAATAATTTGGCAGCTTATGCATCAAAATGTTAATATACATTTCATAGGTAGGGTTATGGGTGATTCTGTTTTCTTTGTTCTTTTAAAAAGATTTTCTGATTTTTTTAAACATAATGAGCAAATATTTTAATGGAAGATAAAATTATTTCCATTAAAAAATGAAAACTCCTCTAAAGCTTATCTGTTATTTTTTTCTTTACCTCAGAGACTTGGCCATGGAGATAAGAACCATGCAGATGCAGACAGATCACCTGTTTTTCTTCAGTTTATTGACTGTGTCTGGCAAATGACAAAACAGGTAACTTATATATCTATTCTTGCATCTCTCTTTTAAGCCATCCTGTCAGAGTTGGGATTTTGGTAACTGATTAGCCTACATTTCATGTACAATTTTTATAAGGTTTTAGGTAATAGAACTATTACCTAATTATTACATTATGAAGTAAACTAAAGGACATTGTTTGGAAGTAAGGTTAAAAACCTGACAATTTGATTCCCTTTAGCATTTCAATGAACACTGATTATATAACCCAACAGATTTCCTCTGTTGTTTCGGACAAGTAGTTAAATAATAGCCATATATTCACCCAGCTAATCTGTATATTGCTGAAGAGATAAAGAAATTCAGAAATAGGGTAGGTCACTCAAGCAAAATAAAATCCAATTTTAAGTAATTTAGTGGAAAAATGGGATATGTAATAGATTCAGTTCTCTTTTCCCCCCCTTACGTATGAAGAGAGAGATTATGTTTTTTAGATTTTCTTACCAAATTTCTTAAAAACTGATGTGAAATATTAGTGTAAATGGATTTAGTCTTCTGGACTGATAACATTGAATGAAAAACACCTGGTTTATTATTATGGGATCACATGACTAGGCAAGGGGTTGGTGTCTTAAAAACAAAAACAGTTAAATCAAGAAAAATCATCCTAAAACCCAAAAGTTGGGAATAGCTCATTGGTATGTCATTTATTTACCCAAGGGTTTATCAGACCTGATGTTTTCAGTCAGACTGCCTGCCACATGACTATAAGGCAGGGCAAATGCTGGCTTTGTTTCACTTTAGGGTCCCGTTTTAGCTTTGAGAAATACTGTTTAATTTATTGAAAGAAAACAAATGGTGATCTCAGGTGAAATTTATCAGTTATACTGTATATTGGATAGTTAGTTTTTTCCTCCATAAGCATTTCAGTTTGGGTAGATTGTTTTGAAACCTGCTGGGTTAAATGAAGCATTGTAGTCAATATAACTACAGTATGATGAGACTGGTATTTTCATACATATGCTACAAATTTATATGGTTTATTTTTCTATATATTAGGCCCTTGGTTTGTTGCAGGGAGGGGAGATGCTATATATATATTTTAATGTTTACTACTATTTGGAGTTGGTTTGATTTTTTCCTTTGGAATTGCCTTTGAGGTAGTATATTAGCTATGTAAATTATTACCAATTCCTTTTTTAGGTATTGGACCCAAAACAATAGGACCCACTTTTGACCATTACCATATTCTCTTTTTAAATAATATTTGACAATTGGCAAAAATTCAGTATGCCCTATCTAAAAGACTAGGAAAGTTGTTTGAAACCATAGCATGATTGATTGATAGTTATGGCTACTGCTTTCCAGGGGGAAGACCTTGAAGGGGGCTATATGTGTGAATGTATTAGTTCTGGTATATTTGTTAGGAAAAAAACCAATTGTATTTACTAGTTGTTTGCATAAGAGTGTATGATACACTTCTTCCTTAGTGATTGTGGTAACTTTTTATATGCTACATTTCTAACAGCATGTTTAACTCCAGTTTTGAGCTTGTTACTAAATAGAAAATGCGTTTAATCTTACGTTTCTTAGAACTTAAAATACATTATTGTGATGTCTTTTTTTTAGACATCTAGTTATATTTTACTGTATATTTTCTTGCCGAGCATAGAATATGTTAGTCACAATGTTTATTGACAGTCATCAATTTTATAACTGAATGTTTGTGCAGAGACAAATAGCACATTTGCCAAAATGGGACTAATTAGGTTGCAATTAGCCAGATTCCTCTTCTCCTACCCTCTTCCTCAATCCCTCCCTCCTGAAATCAGAAAGCAGTTGATGAAGGGTGCTTCAGACTTTAAAAGCAATACCAGTAGTTAATGGTCTGCTATTTTAGTTTTGTTGTGAGGACATGCCCACTGATTAAGTTGTCTTCTCATAACTGAGCTGTTTTGCCAGGATGATGAAAAACTAATCACAGGTTCAGCTCCTTTGGATTGCTGTTTAATGAGGCACGGTGCATTTATGGTTGGTTAATAAATGGGATTTGACAAAGTTTCTTATAATTAATTGGCTTTTTTTGGCATGTGCTTGATCACCTGCTTCATTGAAATTCACAAAAATTATCCAAGGCATGGTAGGTATTCTTCATTGTTTGAGAAATGTGCTACATTACCTTATTGCTTCCTAAAATTTAGGAAACTTCAAGGTAAAGTTGTTTTCAGCCCTCTCCTTTTTTTGCTTGCAGTTCATGCTGTTGTGTGTGTGTGTGTGTGTGTGTGTAATTCCTAAAAATAAAACTATGTTGTTGAAAACTTAAAGAAAAATCTTAACTATGTTGTTTATGGCTGGTCATTTTTGGCAGAGAAAGACTGGAGTTGCCATAATTGCCCAGATAAAAATTCATCAGCCGGAGAGTTTAGGGCTAACAGTCAGGGATACAGAAATATCAAGGTTAGACCATTCAAACTCTTGTTGCATAAGAGTTTGAAAAGGAGATTTTGGAAGAAACTGTCTTAGAAAAGTGGTAAAATGATCTTTAAACAGAAAACCAAACAGATAACGCCATAATGACTTAGAAATACGTAGTTTTGAATATTGTTTAGCCTAATTTTAAGAAGTATTCCAAAGGATCTACCCATAAACAGGGATGAGTATGGTTGAAAAAATGCCTTAATTTTATGTCTGTGGTGTTTGATTTGCAGTTTCCTACAGCATTTGAGTTCAATGAATATTTTCTCATTACCATTTTGGATCACCTATATAGCTGTTTATTTGGAACATTCCTCTGTAACAGTGAACAGCAGAGAGGAAAAGAGGTAAAATATGAGCCCTTTGCCCCCTGTGTGCATCTATCCCCAATATGTACTTTACTAAAATTCATGTTGTGATGGATTTCAACTGAACAGTCATCCTTCTGCATAATTTCTTTGGCCATATTTTATTTTATATGCTGTAATATGATTAACTTCTTTCCATACATCTGAACCTGATCTATTTTTAAATACCTGCCACAAGGCTGAAGATACCAACTAGCTATCAGGTGAGTTTATGGGTTGGAAATAGTATCTGCTAAAGAGAGAACTGAAGTTATGTGTGTCTAAGGAGCACCAGTGTACCTGTTATTCCTTGCAGGATGGAAGCCCTTCAAAGCAGGTGCTGAAAAATATAATTAGTAAAAAAATATACATTTGAATGGATGGACAGCTCAAATCCCAAAATATATTCTGTGTACATGAGCCATTTTAGTTTTTTTTTTAATTGGAAAATACTGTAAAAATTCAAATACTAAAAATATACTGTATAGAAAGTTAAAGTTTGTTACCCCAGTTCTCCAGAAATACCACTGTCAAGTGGATAGTTATTTAGAAGAAACCATGTAAGGATTACATTCAAGTTTTCTGTTTTCCTCAAAATGCATCTATCCTTTGTATGAAATTGTTAATCATCTTGACTGTTATCTTCCTCTGAATCAATTTTCATTCTAAGAAATGTGGTTATAATTTAGTTTATCCATGCTTTCCTATAAAGCAGAGAGGCAAAGGGTGCTTGCTCTGGAGCCAGGCTACATGGGTTCAAACCTTGGATCTGTCACTTACTGTGTGACCTTGGCAAGTTAATTTCTGCCTCTATAACAGATGATAGTACTTACTGTAGTGAGGATTAAATACAATAAGCCATACAAAACACTACAATAGCTGTTGTGTAGTAAGTACTTCCTTAGACTATAAGTTCCTTGAAGGCAGATATTAAATTTTTAAATTCACCATTATTTCTTTAGTATCTGGCATACAGTAAATTATTTCCATGCATAGTAGCACTCAAGAATTGCTTGAATGTTAGGTACTTTCATTTTTGAGATCTTTGCATAGGATTTACTATGTCTTGATTTAAAAAATTTTGTTAGCAAGGTATAATTTACATTCCATAAAATCCACCCTTTTAAAATATATAATTTAATAGTTTTTAATATATCTACAGAGTCAGTCATACAACCATCGCCACTCTCAGAACATTGAAACCTGTACCTGTTAGTAGTAGTTTCTTCCCATTCTCCTTTCCTCCCAGTGCCTGGCAAGCACTATCCCTATTGATTTGTCTGTTTTGGACATTTAAGATTTGGCCCTAGTGTCTGGCTTCTTTCACTTAACATGTTTTCAAGGTTCAATTTATAGCACATATAAATGCTTCATTCCTTTTTATGGCTGAATGTTCCATTGTATAGATAAACTATTTTATCCATTTATCATTTGATGGACTTTTTGGTTGTTTCTACTTTTTAGCTGTTAATAAGTAATGCTGCTTTTAACATCTGTGTACAGTTTTTATATGCATTTTCAGTTCTCTTGGGTATATATACCTAAGAGAGGAAGTGCTCGTATGGTAACAAACACTGTGTTTAACTTTTTGAGCAACTGCACCGTTTTCCAGTACCCTCTGATTTTAATGTGAGACTTATCACTGAAATTATCTCCCTCTAGAGAGATTTTAATGATCACAATGTACCTTTTTACAACTTTCATCTGAAGTATAAATAGCTTAAGTGATGGAGAATCTTTACCTATTTTTCCTTCTTACAGAATCTTCCAAAAAGGACTGTGTCGCTATGGTCTTATATAAATAGCCAGCTGGAAGAATTCACTAATCCTCTCTATGGGAGCTATTCCAATCATGTCCTTTATCCAGTAGCCAGCATGCGCCACCTAGAGCTCTGGGTGGGGTATTACGTAAGGTGGAATCCACGAATGAAACCACAGGTATATGTGCTATACAATATACAGTGGGAGTTTTTAATACATGCAAGTGTATAAATTACATTTTGTCCTTAAAGCACCTAGAAAAATTGTCTGTGCATACTTAAAATTTTCCCTTGTTAATAGTTCAAGGGGGTAAATCAGTGTACTTGGTTCTTATACTGACTTTGGATGGCTTTGGACAGATCACTTCAGTTTTGTTTTTTCTTCCCTTCTCTACAAAATGAGGGTGTTGGACTAGTTAACTTCTAAAGGTCTCGTTTTAATAAGTTGGAGAAAATACCTTTAGTTTAAAACCTAACAAAATTCTGGTCTATTTTGAAATGTGGAATGTTTAAAAGACAAAATCTACAAGTGAATGATAGGAAATCTTTGAGTACTGGTTTTTAGATTGTCTTGTTACTTAAATATTTGTATTTGGAAAAGTAACAGTTTCAGGATTGTGGAAATACCTGGGGGTACTGGGAGAGCCAGTGAAAGACGAATGGTGTTAATAGAGTCCCTGAAATTAATTTTCACTGATGTGTTAGAAAGAAATGCACATTGTCACATTTAGGGAAAGAACTATGTACCAGAGTGATTTTGACTTTGGATTTGTTTAGAATTGCCTAGTTGGAATAATTTTATGGTGTTTTGCTCTTGTAGGAGCCCATTCACAACAGATATAAAGAACTTCTTGCTAAACGAGCAGAGCTTCAGAAGAAAGTAGAGGAATTACAGAGAGAGATTTCCAACCGATCAACCTCATCTTCAGAGAGAGCCAGTTCTCCTTCACAGTGTGTCACTCCTGTCCAAACTGTTGTGTGAAAGGACTGTTTGTTAGATGGGGGCCATCATTGCCATGAACCCTTAAAAACAATGGCAGCTTTATGAGTAGAAAGTATTCCGAATTTAGGGCCCACTATGAGAGAAATTTAGTCACTTTATTTATTTTAAAATCTCTCTAGAATGAGTTTAGAACTCTGAGAGTACAGGTGGCCTAAGTGAAATAACCCTACCATGTAACTGCATCATCATAACACTAATCTTATAAGTCACCCAAAGAATATTAAAGTGCTTCAGTCCTGCATTCACAGTGGGAATAAGTTCCTGAATTCAAAAGGAAAATGCTTAGAAATTTTGGTGTCTGGTAAAAGCAAAATACAAATTACTCCAAAAATATACTCATTGTACAGAGGGAGGAGCATGAGTTTCAAACCAACACTGAAATTCTGTGGCATTATTTGTATTTGGCCTCAGTGTCATGATTGATAGATCAAAATCATTTGGTACTCCTTTTTGAAAATCATGGGTTTTTCTTTTATGGTAAATGATTTACTTAAGTCACCTTTCAACAGCCACATTCTTTATATATAATAAGTCAAAATCTTGAGTGGATTATGGTGCAGTAGTTGAAAACTGTTATTATTTATGTACTTATTTAAGATATGTGATTAGATAGCTGTCCAAAATGATGCCTTATAGATGTGCTTGGGGGGAGGAGGGAGAGGAGAAAGGAGGAGCTGTCCAGAATTTCAAAGAAGTCATTCAGATTAGTTTTCATTTGCCTAATTACTAGAAACAACATAAAACATATTTCAAAAACTCATTATTTACCCTACTTAGATTTGTTGGTGTGTCTGAACACAGAATTGGCAAGTTTTGAGGCAATATTTTAAAAAGTTTACCAGGGTTGTCTTTTTTCCTGAAGTCTATAAATTGGTTATGGTGAGAGGCACTATGCTCAGATTTTACATGCAATGTTTTACTGCTACTCCCCTTTGCAAATTCTGTAATTCCACTGAATGATAAAGTTTACCAAAGAACTTATTGCATGTAAAAATGTACTACAATCTCAATGCCAGTAAAGGAATTCCCACTTTACTGTGCACCTGCTGCAGTAAGGTCATTGCTGGTATAACTATTGACTCCCTGGTGTCTGTTTTACTCTATAAGAGCCATATGTTATGTACTGTAACAAAAGAGCTTCTTATCCCTTGGGTCTTTGATTAAAAGAAAATTTCAACTGACTTTTAAACTTTAACTTTGTCCTAAGCTATATTAACTTTCTTTTGCAGAAATGTTATTTGGGAATCTTTTAAGGAAAGGGTATCTCAGCATCTGCTCCAACAGGAAATGTTGAGTTTGTACCTATTTTTTCTCTTTCCCTCTAATACACAAACAGTAATCAAAAATACAGTATTTTTTCACTTGTTAATTCACAAATCTGAACCGTAGCCCTGCTCCTCTTAGTCTATGCAAAACTGGTACCAATATGATTTGGTTACCATGTGAAATTCATTATAAGAAAATTTATTATAGTATTTAAGTGGCCAGACTATCATTAAAGCTAAGTTTTCTATCCCAAATATTTTATACATACAATCTACCATTATTATCTTCTTGGTCTGATATTACATAAAAGAATATAGATGGCTAAAGAGATAATTTAAAACTTCTAGTCTGAACACCATCCTCACGTCCACTTTAAATTCCATTCAAAAGCCAGGGCAGTCTAAGCACAAATCACATCTCTTTTCAAATCCTTGCAGTGGCTTCACATTCTGCAGGGGTCTCCAAAGTGGAATACATTCATGTTAAACCATTGGTGGTGATGCCAGCATCAGGGCAGTGCGTCGTTCCTTTTCTCTCCGCTCTCCCACTTACAACTAATTGGATATCTATAACTGAACAAAAGTACCTCTGTGTTGCATACCAGGACATCCAAGTGACCATCCATCACTGCCTCCAAAAGTAGGTGAGTTGGACCTAGGAGGCAGCTTTGGAGCCGAGAGAGTTGCAGTGCTGCAGTGGCACCGGCAGTGTGGCAAACTCCTTAGGAGAGGTACAAAGTGAAAGGGGTAAGGGAATTGGACTATACCTGGAAGGTCCCATTACTCTTCAGCAACGCCCAGATTTCTTAGACCTCTTTGAACAGGGGGAGGGAAAGGAAAATAAGGCTGACAAAGAGAACCGAGGGAACAAGTTTCCTGCTGTCCACACTAGGGTCCCCCTAATGGGAGATGGGCACCTGGTACTACCAAGCACATATTTCCTCTCATTCTGCTGCCAATCTTTCTATTTTTTTTAAAGCCACCTTTTTTATGAACACATTCCCAATTTTAGCAGCAAGTCAGTTCTAGTAAGAGAAACCAGAACACATGCCATAGCATTACCCTGTGGAAAACGAAAGACTTCTAACTGCCAATCTGTTGAACTGTTAGAATAAAAGTAAAAACAAAGTCTTACCTAAATAGGAAAGGTGTTCACTACCTCAAAGGTGAAAGCAGAGGCACATTTCATCAAACACTATGAAAAATCACAGTAATACAGTATCACAGAAAGAAAAGAGCCTTAAAAATAACTATAGGTACTACTACAATTTGCTAACAAATTCACAGAACCAAAGATAATCTATGACATCAAAAATATAAAAGGGAAGGAGTAAAAAGAGAATCTTTAAAAGTAAATGAAGCTAAATTGCTATAAGCATAAAATGGACTATTTTACCTATTAAATGTTTTATGTAAACCATGCAGTGAGCACAGAACAAAACTAGAGGAGAGACATGAAACATGGAAAACTGCCAAAAAGTAGATGAAAACAAAACTGGTGAAACCACCAGAAGGCAAAACATGAAATGGCAGTAGTAAGCCCTTATATATCAATAATCACTCTAAATGTAAATGGATTGAACTCACCAATCAAAAGGTACAGAGTGCATGGGTGGATTAAAACAACAACAACAACAACAAAAAAAACCAAGACCCAACTATACTCTGCCTATAAGAGACTCATTTCAGCTCTAAAGATAAATAGGCTCAAAGTGAAGGGGTGGACAGTGATATTTCAAGCAAGTGGAAACCAAAAGCAAGCAAGCACAGCCATACTTAGTCAAAATAGACTTCAAGCCAAAAATAGTAAATTCTACAAAGAAAATTATATAACAAAAGTGTAAACACATCAAGATAAAACAATCAAATATACCCTCAGCACCTGAACACCAAAACATGTTAAGTAAATAATATATCTTAAGGAAGAAACAAAAATACATTTATAATAGGAGACTTTGATATCTTGCTATCACCGAGGGAAAGATCACCCAGATAGAAAATATGCATAAAATGCTGGAATTGAAACATATTACAACAAATGGACTTTTCAGGCTTACACAAAACACATCTATCCAACAGCAGCAGAATACACATTCTTCTTGAGTGCACATGGGACATTCTCCAAGATAAATCATAATAGGACACAAAACAAATCTTAGCAAATTTAAGAAGATTGAAATCATACCAACTATCTTTCTGACCACAATGGTATGAAACTAGAAATCAACAAGAGGAAAGTGAGAAGATCTACAAATACGTGGAAACTAAACATGCTGCTGTACAACCAATGGGTCCAAGAAGAAATCAAAAAGCAATTTTTTAAAAATTACCTCAGTAAAAATGGAAATACAACATAAATCTTGAGGGATGAGGGAAAGCAGTTCTTAAAAGTTTATAGCAATAAACACATATGTTAAGAAATCAGATCTCAAACAACCTAATTTTATACTTTAAGGAACTACCAAAAAAAAAAAAACCCAAAGTTAGCAAAAGGAGGTAAATAAAGATCAAACTGGAAATAAATAAAATAGAAACCAGAAAAACAATGGAAAGAACTATGAGGTGGTTCTTTGAAAAGTAAAACTGACAAACCTTTAGCTAGACTAAGAAGACAAAAGATTCAAAATGAGAAATGAAAGAGTAATAATAGCTGATACTACAGAAATATGTAGGATCATAAGATAGTACTACGAACAATTATGTGCCAACAAATTATATAACCTAGGAGAAATGTGTACATTTCTAGAAACAAAAGCTAAGACTGAATCAGGAAGAGATAGAAATAGAAAACAGAAAATAAATAGAAGATAGAAAATAAATAGAAAATCTGAAAAACCTGATCCTGGAAGCTAAGCGGGGTCGGGCCTGGTTAGTACTTGGATGGGAGACCATCTAGGACGACCAGGTACTGTAGATGTAAAAAGTAGAAAATAAGGGATTTTAAACTGACAAGGTCCTTGCAATCTGTGAGGTCACCCAAGGGTTACCTCACCTAAAAAAAAAAAAAAAAAAATCTGAACAAACGAATAAGAAGAGGTAGATATATAATCAATTTCCCAAAACAGATAACTCAAAAGATGCTATACAGCAAAAGAAAAAAAAAAAAAATGAAAAGAACCTAAAGAAAGAAAATTTTTGTAAACCACAAACTGGATAAGGGGTTAATATCCAAAATATACAGAGAGCTCATCCAACTTAAAAAAACAAAACAAAACTGATTTTTAAAAGAGTAAATGACTGTATAATAGACATTTTTCCCAAAGAGTTATTGACAGTTGTTTTATAACTTTGTAAATGTCTTAAAATATTGGTTGTACAGGTTTTTTACCTTTATGATCAGTGACATAAAATTTAGAGATCTAGATGGTCACATTGCAGCTCCTTAGGAGCTTCCTGGGATGTGTCTGCTTACCCTTTTATTAGCTGGATACCTCAACTGTTACGTACCAGTACTACTCAGCTGGTCATAGTTCTCCCATGTAAACTGCAGATTCCTGCCTCTTTGTTTTTGTTCATTCCATCTTGTCGACCTGGAACTGTTCACCCTTGTGTCTAATTCCTGTTCTCTAGCCTTTAGGCATCATTTCCTCCTCAGAAGTGCTCCCAGAATAGTGTGCACATGCTATCACCACTGTATTCACCACACAGCACAGTACTGAAATGAATACTTCAGATGTCTACCTGTAAACATACCTTTCTTACTCAGCTTGCTATCCATACTGGCATGTAAACTCAGGAGATTCTTGTATTTGAAATGCATTGCAATGAAGCTCTCATACAGTGGATCTGGATTGATGACAACATAATCCTCTGCTATAAACTCTCAGATAAAGAAGCTGAAGCAGTATTGAGGGTATCAAAAGCTGGA
The DNA here is from genome assembly GCA_030015415.1 of Cynopterus sphinx. Classification (NCBI taxonomy): domain Eukaryota; kingdom Metazoa; phylum Chordata; class Mammalia; order Chiroptera; family Pteropodidae; genus Cynopterus; species Cynopterus sphinx. The sequence continues at coordinate 88,414,544 of CM057383.1, forward strand.
GTGGATTTTCAGTTTGATTCCTAACTGAGGAATGGGGTAGATTTTATCAGCATTATACCACTCTTCTAATTAGGACTTGGAGCCACTACAATGCAAGTGAGGGTTATACAATTTAATGACCTGAAATTCAAACAGATAAAAGTTTTAACAGCTGAAAAGATGGTTGAGACACAAGAAATATTTTCCATGTCACGGAGCAGCGATTCCTTGGGTTTAGGGACTCACCGTTGTGAATTCGATAAAGATACAAACTTGCTCATTAGAAAACTGCACATACAAACAAAAGTTTACATCCAATTTCAAGAGACTCACAAATACACCCAAATCTAAAGATCCTAAAATAAGAACTCTATAGGAAAATAATTCAATAAGAAGCCTAAAAAGCTAGGTGCTCAGCCACTACATTCACACTGGTTATGAGAACAAAATCCTAGAACTTGTGGTTAATGTGTTTCTTTAGTACCCTTAGAGTATCTTATCATATGCTTTGAGCTAATTCATTCTTGGGCTTAATTTCTTTGTAAGCATGAAAAAGGCAAATTATGTGCTAAATACCATATATTATTGTTTCTCATAACATGCTAATGTCTTATTTAGAAACGCACTTTCTGGGAGGAAGTTTACAACAAATAAAGCCTTCGTTAACAGGCTGTTAAGGAAAATTTCAGTGTTTCTTTTAAAAAAGCTGCTTTATTGATGAGTGTCAAATTTATAAAAAGTTAACATGTCTTGATCTATTCAAAATTAGAATTTACATTATCAACAATGACAACTGCATGTGTACAGTTAATACTGCACACATACTGTATACCAATAAAAGCAAATATAAAAGGGGTTCTTCTCAGAGTTAAGATTAAAACTCTTAATGCCTTGAACTCAACAGCATGATTACAGACACGTACTATTTAAAAACAAATGGATATGCTTTACAACACCTCCCCTTCTCTCTTCATTCCAAAACCTCATTTACTTCATTAACAATGGTATACTTTTAAAAAATGCTTTTATAATCTTTATAGTTATTTAAAGTGAATGCTTGGATCTTTTAAAAAACTTTATCGGTGGATTAAAAATCAAAACAAGTGTACTTAATACTGAGAGCAATGTTTGAAATGTCCAAAAGCAAAACAATCCTCTTAAATGTGTATAAATATTTAAACATACAAACTTCCATCAAAAGTCAAAACAGTATATTTAATGGTTGTACTGGATAGAAGAAATGGGCAGTTCTTGCCAGGGGAAGATTTAAAAATGAGACTTTTCAAGCAAGCACTGCCTATGGAACAGCCTCATGTTTTGATAATTTAAACCTAATTTTACTTAAATATATAAAGCACTATTAAAAAAAAACCACACCCACAAGTAAAAAAATTGGCAATTTGTTTACAAAGCACAATATTTCAGTACAGCAAATTTATCTCAAAGAAAGCTTGTTAGTGGGTGTATGTGTGGCTTGTTAGCCTTCAAAACTCCCCTGATTTCCATTTAGATGGTTTAACATTTAGTCGTGATGCATAACACAAACCTGTGTAATGAAGCTTGGGCCCCTTAAACCTATTAATTCCAACATAAGAGTATCAGACCTGGAAAGTAAATTGTCAACATCTGATTGATGAGGTACAAATTATCTGAATAAAATTTATGACCTGGTGCCAGTCAGTAATCCCAACACAAATTATTGCTTTGTAATGAACTCTGTATGGTTTGCATGTCCTTCAATAACTGAAGATTTTTCCTGCTTTTTTCTCCAGGTCTTGGTTTGGCAAAGTCTTTCTTATTTGTGGTCCCTGTGATTCCAGAAGAACGGCTGCTGCTGTTTCCTTCTTCCTCAAGAGTCTTTCTGGTGGTTTTTAATTCCCTCTTCTGCTTCTCTGTTTTCTGTTTCTCCAGCTATACCAATAACCAAGGCAAGAAAAAAGGAGAATTTAATAAAAACATTCTCTGCTGACAACTGGTACTTTAAACTCTCACACTGAAAGGCAGATAATACATTCTGTGTTTACTTTTGTAAAGATTTCAAAAATCTACTGTACTAGTCATTTAATGCTTAGTGCTTATAAAATATACAGTGACATACAAACAGGTAAATAAGAGTAAAGACATCAATTTTGATGCTGTATCAGAAGTTAAGGCAGTGCTGCCAAAGTGCAGAGTGGGTGAGTGAAAAGCAAAGGGGCTAGTGGGGAGGTCTCACAGAGGAGGCAAAAGAGTCTGACACGGGAAAAGAAGGATAGGAAGGACTTTAGTACATGAAGGAGAGGTGAAAGAAGGCATTCTAGAAAGTAGTCTGAGCAGGCAAAGAAGCATGTTGCAGATGGATGAAGAGATGTAGTGGAAGTAATACTCTGAAAAGGATTTTTATTGTATTATTTTACTATTAGAATAATATAAAATGGGGGGGGGGGCTTTATTTTTACTTTAGTTGCTGGCTAAAATAAATTGCTGCAGGGATTTTGGTGTTCCATTAGAGAAGAAAGTTAGTCCAAAGCACAAAAAAACAAATTTGACATTACTCCTACAGGAATCATTTGCTTATTATTTCTTTTTTTGAAAACAAACTTCATAAGCTTAGTATATCTTTGGATAAATAACTTAATTTCACTTCAGGATATGCCTACCTCCCAGGAAACTTAGCTCTAGTTTTCTTCTCTCTATAAAATGAAATAATATATGTACCTCGCAAGCCTTCCATGAAAATTAAATAAGATGACACGTTCACAGCACTCTGCTTTATGCCTATTACATAGCAACCAATTACTATCAGCCAAATCTATTCTGCTCCATCTTCTCCATTTCAGCCAGTGGTTACCCATCATCTTCTCCCTCCACATGAGATCCAGCAGCAAGTAGCCCTGATATTTTTACTTCCAAAACACACCTCAACTCTGACTACTTCTTCCCAACAGCAATCACTAATGACTTCTGATAGAGGTTAAGCTTAAAAGGCCTGGCTGGTCTCTATTCCCATTTCCTTCCCAAAAGTCACAGTAATCTCTTAAATACATGAATCATTATGTTTTCCTCCAGGGTTACCTGAAGTGTGGCTTCCCACTGATAAATGGTCGTTTTATTAATATAATTAGTAAATATAACTAAAGATTTTCTACAGTTTCATAACTGACTCCTTTAGAAATGAGAATTTCTTAGGGGCCCTTAAAAAGACGAACTTAAAACCATTTAAATTCATCACAGAAGTTAATAGTTTTTCAAATAAAGATTAAACATATTCAGTATTTGAAAGATGTGTCTTAGATGATAAAATCTATTTTGAAACTATAAAACTATCTTCTTTCCTAGTCCACTTACTACCAATTCTTAATAAACTGAACAAGTCTCTATAATCAAGACAAACTTTTTCTGTAGCTCCCTATGATACACTTACAATTAATATATTTGAAGAAAAGTTTTTTTTTGTTGTTGATGATGTTCTGTTTTTTTTGTTTTGTTTTGTTTTGTTTTGTAAGGTGAGGCAACCCTTGGTTGACCTCATGGATTCCAAGGACCTTGTCAGTTTACAATCCCTGATTTTATTTGTTACACCTATAGCACCTGGTCTTCCTAGGTGGTCTCCCATCCAAGTACTAACCAGGCCTGACCCTGCTTAGCTTCTGAGATCAGGTGTGTTCAGGGTAGCATGGCCATAGACTTGCTCTTGTTATTTAATCATTAAGAACAAGTGAAGGAAAACTGAATTACCTGGGCTTGATATTTTCGAACTTTAGTTATTTGATTGGCTTTTGCCTCCATCCTTCCCACTAATGCCTCCAGCTCACACTCTAAGTTGTCTTTCAGTTCAACAGTTGGTGATTCTTGGATTAGTTTTGCAAGCTGCTGGTGATCACTATATAAAAAAACAAAAGTAAGGCTTGGTTAAACTTCCTGTTTCATGGTTAGGGCCATCTATGCCATGAGACCACTGCTCTGTGCATTAAGAGCAAAAATTTTCAAATTATCAGTGACAGTTTAAAAGTCTAAAGGCAAACAGTTCTTAACTTCAAATATTTTATTATTTATATCTTCACCTCTCCCATAAGAGTATTACATGAGTCAAAAGGAAAGTCTAGAAAAGGTCCTTTGTTCAGCAAACACATTCTAACTTATTGGTTAAGTTTAGCTTATTGTTTAACAAGCTTCCAAACAAGGAAATGAAACATAAATGTAAAACTTAGTCTTCAAAACATTTAACAATATTAGAAAGGAAAAGATTTCACCCAGAATAGATGAATTTATTAAACTCCTAGTAACTTGCTCAGTGGTTGGTACAAGGATTGTGTTCAACAAATATTTGACTAAAGGTTAGTAAAGTCACCAAGGAGTTAAAATAAGATTTTACAACTATATGTAATTAAAAAAAATAACTCACAAACTCATTTGTCCAAATTCATCTTGTAAAGTCTGTAAGACTTCTGACAGCTCTTCATTAATGCTGCTAGAGGAGGGAGGCGTTTCTGACAACTTCTTGCTTTTAGCCCTTCGTGAAGATACCTGCTTTGCCAAAGGAACACTGTTGACTACTCGATCGTTGCACAAGACTTTACTGTGTTGCTTCATCAGATGCAAGACATGCTGAACATTGGCTACCACAGCATGGCTGGGACTGGTGGACTGAAGAAAAATGGAGAGAAGTAATTGAAACCTCATCCTTAAAATCTGTTTTCTTTTTACTCCCTTATCCTGGGTTTTTAAAAACAAACAAACAAACAAAAACAAACAAAAAGACCCCTAATATAAGTCTCCTAGTCCAGAGTAAAACACTACCAATTCCCATGGATTTAACATCTGAAATATCTCCAACTCATCTTTTATACTTCACCCGAATGTCATTCACTTGGTTTATGCACCTGCCCCTCTATTAGCCATGGGAAGAATGCCCTAAGTGGTCTGTCTGCTCCCAGCCTCCTCAATCTCTTACTCCAGAGTGCTATCAGTTCTCCTAAAATATTCTAATCATGTTGTTCTCTATGAAAACCTCTGATGTTAAGCCCACTGATTCCAACTCGTCAGCACAGAAAATAAGGCCCTGTATCACTGAACTGCAATGAATACTCCCTGGCTTCATGTCCCATTCTCTTAATTTCTCTTCATTACTTGAATAAACTACATTTGCATGTGCCATTTTCTTTTGCATGACGACTTTAATACCATCCTTTAAAACCTAGTTCAAATATATAACTTTTAAAGACTCCCTAAAATTTACATGTAATTAGTTTGCATTCTCAGATCACCTATGGCATTTATTTCTATCACAGAATTTATCACAATATATTTTAATTGTGCTTATGGGTCTGTTTCACCTGTTAAACAGTATATGGTCCGCCCGGATTGTTATTGCATTAATTTCTCTATCAAATAGCAAGAAGCACTTAGTTCATGTTTGCCATATAAACAGAAAAAAGCTGGCAGCCCTTTCAAAATTTTTGAGAAACTAAATAATCTCAAAGTACTATTTCAATTCACAGGTGGCTGGGTTAATGGTTCCATAAGGATAATCTAGACAGCATATTTAAAATGCAGATTCCTAGGTAGCACTTCAAACTCAATCAGTGTGGGTGAGGGGTTAAAAATGTGTAATTTGAAGGTTGCCAAATTGATTCTGATCAGCCAGGTTTGGAAATCACTATGCTAAGCTATACAGATGCTCTTTATCCTAGTTTCTATTGTTAGGTAGTAAATTGATACTAGCAATATATACAAAGAGGTATACACCACATTCAAATGGGGTTTATTCCAGCAATGCCAGCCTAATTCAGTATTTGCAAATCAATCATTGTAATCCAGCATATCACTAGGGTAAAAAAAAAAAATCACTTATTTGATGAAGAAAAGCATTTGAAAAAATCGAACATCCATTCAGGGCATTAATATTCAGCAAAGTAGAAATGGAAATTTCTCAAGTTGATAAAGAGCACTGACAGAGAACCTACACATAATATATTATTGGTGAAAGACTGAATGTCTTCCCCTTAAGATCAGAAAAAAGGCAAGGATATCCACTCTCATCACTCTTACTTAAATTGTTTGTGTTTACAGATGACATGATTCACTACAAAGAAAGTCTTAAGCAATCCAAAAAATAATTCCTATGACTAGTAAGTGATTTATGATCATGTAGTAATTGCAATTAAAACTAAATACAATTTTCAATCAAATATTTGAGTATAAATCTAATAAAACAGATATGGGACTAACATGTTGAAAACCATAAAACAAAAAAAAGTCAATTTCTAAATAAATGAGAGAGATACTATACACATGGGCTAGGGCTAGAAGACTCAACAAGGATATCAATTTTCCCCAAATTAATCTATAGGTGTAATATAATTCCTATGAAAATTCCAGTAAGATTTTTTTTTTGTAAATAAAGACAAGTTTATTCTAAAATTCACATGGAAAGGCAAAGGAACTAGAAAAGATAAAACAATCTGAAAAATAATAAAATAGGAAGAATCACTCTCCCTGATGTTTCAAACTTTCTATATAAAGCTACAGTAACAAGGCAGTGTGATATTAGCAAAGAGGTAAACATATATCAATGGAACAGAATAAATGAATCAACCTAATAAGCCTCATACTGTACACAAAAATTATTTCAAGGGGATCAGATTTAAATATAAAATATAAAATTACAAAACAGATAAAAATAAGTGAAAATCTATACAACATAGATCTAGGCAAAAAGTCCTTATACATAACTCCAAAAGCATGATCCAATAAAGCGAAAATATCAATTAACTAGAGTTTGTTATAATGAAAAGCTTCTGCTATGTGGAAGAGTTTAAGAGGATGGGAAAAAAAAGCCACAGACTGGGAGAATATACCTGCAAACCACATATCTGATCTAAAATATATAAAGAACTCTCAGAACCTAACTGTGAGGAAAAAAAAATCGAATTAAAAAAAAGGCAAAATATATAAACATTTCATTGGAGGATATATGGATGGCAATCACACGAAAAGAAGTTCAAACATTAGTCTTTAGGGTAATATAAATTAAAACCACAGTGAAGGTATCACAACATACTAATCAGAACAACTAAAATAAAGAGTGACAATACTAAGTGCTGGTGAGAATGTGGAAAAATTGCACCTTTCATACACTGTTACTGGGAATGTAAAAGGGTACAGCCAATCAAAAATAGTTTAATAGTTTTCTTTAAAAACTAAACACACACTTACCATACAATCCAGCAATCACACTCCTGGATATTTATCCCAGAGAAAAGAAAACATGACCAAACAAAAATCCTGTACATTAATGTTCATACTGGTTTTATTTGTAAATGCCCAACACTGAAAACAATTTAAATGCACTTCAATAGGTGAATGAACTGAGGTATATCTGCACCATGAAATATCAGACAGCAAAAGAACTATGTATGGATACACATAATGATCTCAAGGCAGTTACCCTGAGGGAAAAAGTCAGTCTCATCGGGTCACATACTGCATGTTTCCATTATATAACATTTTTGCAAAGGCAAAAGAGTAGATATAGCGTGGTAGTGGTTACACAAATCTGTGCTAAAGCTACAATGACCTGGAACTGCACACAGTCAAGTACGTGTGTGCACACACAGGACTACGTGTAAATCTAGAAATGTGAACGAGGTCGGTGGATTGTATCGATGTTAATCTCCTGGTTTTGATACCACACTATAGTTAGGTACTACGTTACTACTGGGGTAAACTTGAGTGAGGGGTACAAAAGACCTCTCTGTATTATTTTTGAATAACATAGCATCCTATGAACCTATAATCATTTCAAAATAAAAAGTTAATCTCTGTATTTATCAAGATAATCTAACTACAATTAAATGGTTTAGATATACATACTTCCTGCAAGTATGCTGTCATCAATGCAAACTTGATTATCAAGAACCAAATTCATCTGTCTCATTAACTACTTTAAACATCGATATTGTATTTGTTTAAAGGGTGAAAATGTGTTGAATGGGGAATCACTATATTGCTCATCACTTGTAATATGTACACATTATATTAACTGACTATACATACACTTTCAATAAACAGTATATAGTTTTTAAATTATTTCTATTATACTCCTGAATGTATTTATTAATGTAATTTTATGTCTTAAACTAATAATAAATTGAGACTTGTATTTATGTCTTTAATTTCATTCTTCTAGTTATTCATTTTTGTTGCAGTTTACAAATGTATTGGTCTATCACAAGACATAATAGAAATAAAAACTAGTCTTTCACAATAGTTTGAGAAACACTTAACTAGGTGTCAGCACATTCTCAACTTCAAAAAGGAAGCTCAGGTTGAAAAGCCCTGTCTTTGAACTTGTCCTATTCAACCTTTGCATTTAGGACTTCAGTTAGAATTACCAGCGATAGATAGGCAAGTAAATTTGGAGGTAACAGAAATATAATGGAAAACATAATTCTAATCTAATGTGGGATTGGGTGAATCTATTCCTACAGAGCTTCACCTGATTAAAACTTCTGAATTAAAAAAAAAAAAAAAAAACCACAACAATTCCACAAGTATAGAACCCACAGAGGCTGATGCAAATACTCAGTAAAAGACCTGTAACTTCAGTTGGCTCCAGAATCAATGAGTGAAAGGGTAATATGGCTTTCACATCACCAGTGTGATGCAAGGCTGAGTTATTCTAGGCTGACTGTCCAGATCATGATGAAGACTCTAGTCTGTGCTAGTCACACCATATTTAGAGGACTATGTTCAATTTTGGAAGGAAGAGAGTGATGAGGGAGTAAAGAAGCTCATAAAACGTATCTTCAGATGAATAGCTGAAGGAAAGGTTGTATTTATAACCTAGAACAGAATGAGACAAAGATAAAGCTATGATCAAAAGTTTTATTATTTTATAGTAGTCAAGGGTTCATTTATTTGTTCCATGTGAATCTTATGAGTAGGAAAAAAGACCAGTCAATAGAATTTATACAGTGACAAATTTCAACTCACTTAAGAACTTTCAAATAAAGCTGTCTAGAAATGAGGTGGGAACGATGTCTCATCAGTAGATGTATTTAAGCAGAGTATACAACTACTATTCTGGATATTTACATAATAAAAACATTGGACAGAGAAGTGTATTAAGTGGGTTCCAAACAGAACTGAACATCAGGCTGGCAGGAAACAGTTAAAAATACTTTCTAGGTCCCACACTCAGAAAATTCTGATTTTGGACTGGATGGTTGGGCTTCATAATCTTATTTTTCAAATGCATACTTAGTGATTGTGATGCAATTGGTCATCCCTTAAGAACTTCAATTTCTAACCTAACTGAAAGATTCTATGGTGAAACAAAAGAAGCCTGATAGAAGTAAGAGATAAAGGATATAACACAGGTCAAAGACAGTCTGCAATCCAACAAGAAGGGTAAATTTAGGGTAAAAACAGCATAGAGCAAAGGGCAATCTTTTTTCCAAGTGATTTGTACCTGGCATATCTACAAAGAGCAAGTACAAAAGTTCATTCTTCAAGCTTTCACTTAAGATTTACTCTTAGATTCAAAATAAACAAACAAATAAATTAAAAAAAACAAATAAAATTTACTCTCCAAGCCTCTCAAACTCACACCTAGTTGGGTCTTCAAGGTACCTACACTGAAACAAATTAGCAACACAGTTCATCAAAAAGTGGTAAAAACTAGCAGAGTACTAAGTACTTACTTGAAATTACTCATTAATGATATCTGACCAACTTAATCACCTCTACATTTAAGCATTAAAGAAACATAAGATTCAAGTCTATGTATGATTGCTCCTTGGAGAATGAATCCTGTGAGTAATACAGATGTAGGAATAAAATAATGTGATTTTTTAAATTTAAATATCTATATTTAAACATAAATCAACAGGGCTGATACTAATATTTCAGTGTTACAAATATATTATTTCCTATTTCCTTGACCCTTATTTGCAACCACACTGTCTCTAAACTAGGGTCTTTGTTATCTTACCATCCAAAAATACTTTATCTGCTTTAAAGTGTTCTCCTAGTCTCTCTCCCCTGCTCCAAGCCCATAAAACCTTCCTCCATTTCATTGTCACATGATTATGACCCACACTGGTAAAGGAGCAGTAAAATATTTCTAGTGTTTACAGGCATACAAGCAGATGGTGGATTTAATTCAAAGATCTGTGTTGTAGAAAAATAATCCAGAGTTCAACCAACTCACCTTTCCAGCTACAAATGGCATATCACCCAAGCACAATCTATAATGTGGCTGTGCAGCAAAATAGTTCCTAGAACCTTTCTAAAAAGAAAGAAAAAGAAAACAATTTTATTTACATTGTTAATAAAAGCTAACTGTACATGATTAACCTGAAACTTCAGCTTAGTGCTAGGCTGTTACTTGCCTTATCTATACTGGCATTATGGTCTAGAGTTCCTAGTAATATTTGTCAACATACATCCTTACCTAGGAAAGAAAAAAATGGTACCTGACAAAATAGTAGTTACAGTCTAGAGAAACTGTGTGTGTGTGTGTGTGTGTGTGTGTGTGTGTGTGTGTGTGTGTGTGTGTGTGTGTGTGTGTGTGTACGTATATAAAACATTTTAAGAATAAAGGTAATTAATGCAATACTGAATGGCAACTAATATTTGTGCAGTGTTTTAGAGCTCAAAAATGCTTTCATATAATTATATCAGAGTAAAAATTTTAAAGTAGGTATTACTTATCCCTATCTTACAATAAAGAAACTAAGAATGAAAGAGATTTACTCATCCAAAATTGTAATATCACATGGTTTCCCACTGTTTTCACATAAATTACGCCCAGTGCTAATCAGCACTCTGACTACTGGTTTTCATACCTTTTCTGGTGGTTTCGACTTCTTTTTTTTAATTCTTTTTGCACTGGGAACACAAGGGATTGCCTTATTTTCAAAGATAAGTCTATTTGTTTCTAGACCAGTCTGCAACTAGAAAAAATACGACAGCCTAAAGTTAATGCTATAGAAATAAAAGCTATAAAAACTATGATTCAAATTTGAGATTGGCCATGTAAAAGCCTATTGTAGTATCTGACTGAAAAACACACCATAGCTGTGTAACTATGTCTTAACCCAATCTGTCAACATTTGTCAAACATTTTAAATTGATACCAGTCTCTCATTTTGTTTTGAAGTATTATGTTATAACGTCCTTTTCTTAGCCCAGAACCCGTTAGCTCCATTATTGTAGTTGCTCCATAAATTAGAGCTAATGAGTTAAATACACTTTAACTGAAAACTGATGTTTCAGTATTTTTTTCTTTTCACCCTCAGAATCAACAACAATGCCAGACCCAAAGTAGCTAGGGAGCAAAACACATTTTTTTCCTCTTTAAAAAACTTATTTGCTTACAATATTAGAAAAGGGAACTGGGAATTTATGCCCAAAATAATTGGAAGGTATGTCAACAGATGTTATCAAGTCCCTTTCTCTAGAAGTTTTGTAACTACATTAATTTACAAATAATTTCTTATCTACATGGTAGATAGTCTATAAGCAATTACTAAAGATTTCAAACAAGGGCTGATGTTTTCCCTAATCCAACTTTCAACTTTCCTTTAAACACACACACACACACACACACACACACACACACACACACACACACACACACACACGTTTACAAGAGTGGTTTTCAAACTTGCCTATATAACAAAATTGACTGAAGAGTATGATAAAAAGTCACATTGTCTGGCTGCTCTCCAAACTTCAGAATTTTGAAGGGTCTAGATTGGGGAAATGAACATTTAAAAGCATTTTAAAGTGCCCAGGAAATTACGATGGAGCTAGAAACAACACTCAGAACCAATGGATTAGTTGAAAAAAATGCTGAAATTATTACTAATACTTCCCACAGTGTCTGCATTCTCTGGAGAAAGAATCTATGCAGTCACAAAGGAATATAGGGGATTCTCTATTCTCAGGAGCATCTACATTCCCACACATCTAACAATGTTTTATACATAGTAAAACTGAATAAATATAATTCAATGAAAATGAAATTACTATTCTGGAAGATCTTAAAAGCCAATGAGTTTGAATAACATACAAAAAAACACAATTTTTAAAAATAACTTCTAGCTTATATAATTCTTCTCGATAGCTGTCATACATGTGTGGCAGACTTTTTAATATTTTAAAGTGCTTTCATGATTTTTCTCTCCTTCGATCTCTCCAACACTAAGAATAAAATGAAGACTACTTTATCAATAGTAAAATCCAAGCTCTGAATGGTAAAATATCTTGCCCAGTATTACTCAAATTAGGGTTAGCTAGACTTGGAACCATTTATCATTCCCTGGACATTGCTCTTTCACTATAATACTGTTCACCATTAGAACTCAAAACATTTACTAATATAATAATTGACTGGGTCTCTATTTTATTCCTGGTAAATGAAAAAGAAAGCAAATATACCACAAAATAATTTTTAAGTAAATAATGAACTTATTAATTTTGTATTTCATGTACAATAGAACTCACTATCACAATACTAAAAGGCACAACTATGTGCTCTCACCTGTTTCATGTTACAAATGAGAAAATGAAGATACAGTAAAGTAGCCTGCCCTAAAGCAGAATGGGCAGAGAAATCAAATAATTTCAAAATTTACTGGTAGTCAAAAATAAAGCCACGTGACTATATAACACAGAAAGCTCACTGAGGGACAAAAAAGACATACAAATAGATTAGAGGATACATCTTAGAGAAAAAATTATGTATTAGATTTAATAGGAAGAGAATATGTTAAGTCAATGAATTCTGGGAAGCAGGGAGTGAAACAAACAAGATAACAAAGGTGATAGACTGTTTCTAATCCTGTGAGGACACTTATGAAGTGAGATCTGGACACAGCCTAAACTGCAGAACCTCTACTCCTAATTGTTTTGGAATCGAAACCCACTTCCTGAGATATTATGAGAAAACATGCATGCAAATATAAAACTTATAGACTCTGGAAAGAGGAGGGCAATATATGTAAAGTATCTGAATAAATAAGCTTATTTAGTTATAAACAGAAGTCTTTCGTTGAGCCTATAAGACATAAGTGCTGCTATTTCTACTAGAAATGCAGTTCTGGTTGGTTATATACATAAACTCAATGTCTCTGAGAATTCACACCACCTCCCCTATACTACTAGTGGCCAATGCATGTGATAAAATCAAAGACTATGAGTGAGCAAGATCATTTTTCTAACATGGTAGGCAGCTTCTGCGAGTTAGTATGGGTCACTAGCTCAACTTCCATCCTGGTGTCTTGTGGCCACCAAGGAAAGGAAACATGTAAGTAGGATACTGAATGATAATGGCCATCAAACATTTCCAACAGTGACCCATGTGAAAAGTTTTACATGATTATGTATTACCTTATTAGGTATACGGTCTCTGATATTTTTCAGTTTATTGATTTTTAATAATAAAATACTGGTTGAAAGCCCACAATTTGTAAAATTCTAAAAAATTGCCCAGTTTTTACTTTGTAAAAATGTTCGTACTTTTTCATATTAAGCTACATCCAAGAATCTATATATTAGACCATTCCAAATTCCAAAGAACAAAAAATCTAAGAAGCCCACAGTTAATCCTCTATTTACATATAAAGAGTAGTACAAAATATGAGGAGCCTAACTGCTCATATTTCAACTTACCTCAGCTGCCTTAGCTTGCATACGTTTCCTTTCCCGTTCTTCTTCACGAAGTTTTGCTTCCAACTCTTGCATTTTTTTCTAGTAATAAAAACATTAAAAGTGGTAATAGTGAAAAAAAATCTTATTTGTAAAATTTTAATATAGCAGCAGAGAAGTATGTATAAAATTTTACCATAGTAAATAAAAGCTTGTTAGTTCACTCTAGTAATGGCTCTGAGCTTTCCAGTATCCATGACAACCCCCTGTGATCCACTATTAGTCTTTTGTGAGGTAACTGTGAGGCAGTTGAACAGATTTATGGGTAAAATCTATGGCCAAAGAACACAGGTCTGTATAAAGGCACATAGGTTACCTGGAAGCTGAATCTGGAACTTTAGTCTCAGTGTTATTAAACACTTTCCAAGTGAATCAATTAAAACTAAAACTAGGTCACAGAACAACTTAAATCAAGTGATACAAGCCTTAGGAATACTCAAGAATATTTACTCTTCCAACATTTTCAAAAAGAATGCCTCATCAAGGTTTTAAAATATGAACATTCTCTCCAAATTACATTTCTTCCTTTTAAAAATTTCTGTCTCTTTGCTGCAAGATTATTTTTCTTCTCATAAACATCTAGTATTATAAAATGAACAATTTTACAAAATAACCAATATTATGCACTGATGAGTAAAAGAATATATTCACTGACTTCTGCAAGGGCCTGCATTGCGGTAAGTTTGTTATATTCCTGTTCAAGAAGGTCCAATTTTTCAAGTTGGCTTTGGACATGTGTTTGATCATGTTGTCGTTCTCTTTCTAGGGAAACCTGGGAAACAATATTAAATACAGCATGATAATTTGACAAAACAAAACAAAAAACCCTGACAAACAACTTACAGTGAGTGTAACTTAGAATACATTATATGATATTTTTTCCAGCCTTTCATAAAACTACTTAAATACCATACAGGAATTCTAGGAAAACAACATTAAGATGAAAGGATATCAATTAATACAAGTGTACTCCTGTTCTTACTATATATTATTATAACATTTGGTTCTATCACAGTGAGACTATCATTATACTTTGGGATAGCAGGCATTTACTAGGCATATAGGCTATACACACACACAGACACTTTCAACAGTCTGGCTCTCTTAAATAGTTAATCTCTTAAGGCAATAATTATGGTTTTAGTATTATTTACACTTCTGAATTATATGTAAAATAACCATTACTATTATTACTATTATCAGGTTTAGGGTCAAGGATTTAAAAAGACTGCCACCTATCAGGTTTAAAAACTGAAAACAACAAGGAGAACTATTCAATTAGGATAAGAAATAAAAATACGTTAAATTGAGGTTATCGGTAAAAAGCGAAAACTCTGAGTACCTAAACTTGTAGAGTGTACACCTTCACATGCAAGTCCACAGCAATAAGCAATAATATACTAAGAAAACTTTGAATATGACGAAGTAACATAAAGGAATAATTTTTTCAGGAATTTACATGAATTACTAATTCCCTCCTATCCCAGTGGATAGTTTACTGCCCTTAAAAGAATAAGTTAAAAATTGTCAATAATCATACTTTATTTCCAGTGTTGCAAATATTCTTATTTAAGAAGATATTTAAAATTTACTGATGAAATAGGGCTATAATTCAAAGTCATCTATTATTTACAATCATGCACCACTTAATGACAGGGATGTGTTCTGAGAAATGCATCATTAAACGACATTTTCATTGTGTAAACATCACAGTGCACACCTACCCACACCTGGATGGCATACCCTGCTACACACCTAGGCCACATGGTATACCCTACTGCTCTGAGGTTACAAGCCTATACTATATGTTACATCCCAAGATTAAACCAAACACAAGAGAAAATGATACCATCAAGAGATACAGTAAATATAGGATGCATGAGGCTGCTGTCAGCATTACTGTTTTAGAGCAAACTTTTCTTTTTCATAAGTAGAAAGAATACAGATTATAAAAGTATAGTATAGTAAATAAACCAGTAATAGTTGGTTATTATCAAGTATAATGTACTATACATTAATAGTATGTGCTATAGTTTTCTATGACAGGCAGTGCAGTAAGTTTGTTTATACCAGCATAACCACAAACACGAATAATTTACTGCGCTGCACTATGGTGTTACAACAACTTGCTTGCATATTATAGCAACAAAGTGAGTCACATGAATTTTTGGGTTTACCAGTACCTATAAACTTTACATTTACACAACACTGTAGTCTGTTAAGTGTGCAACAGAACTGTCTAAAGAAAGTACAAAATTTAATCAAAAATACTTTATTGCTAAAAATGCTATCAATCATCTGAGGCTTCAGCAAACTGTATAATCTCTTTACCAGTGAAGTACCTTCAATTTGTAAAACAGACAATATCTGCAAAACTCAATATAATAAAATGCAATAAAATAAGGTATACTTATGTTAGTCAAGACATAGTACTGCCTTATAAATGCTTTCTAACCTCAGAACAAGAATATCTCAATGAAGAGAATTACTCTATTTCTGTATAATGTGTTTTACATTTCCACTTGTAGCAGATATAAAAGAATAATGTCTAATGCAAAAAAAAAAGATAAAGGAACTCAAAAGTGAAGTGATAATTGAAGCAAAACATCATAAGGCATTACTGGAGCTTTGACATATAGGATATAGCAGGAACATGACAAAAAAAATCTCAGGCAATGTACCATCTGCATGATGCAAGAACCCCCGGCAAATAAATTAACATAAAGCTGAAGCAGAATCAGTGAAAACCATCAAGCATTAGCAAAAGCAAATCCATAACTGCTTCCTAAGGCTGCAATACAACTTAGTATAGAATTTCCAAGAAAAAAAGGAACACTCTAAAGAATATGAGTTAACCATAAAACAAAGACATACATGTATACATTTACTAGAGAAAATTCAGTAGATGCAACAAATAAGAAGACACTCTGAAAACATGAGACAATTAAGAAGAAACTGAGAATAACTGAAAGCACGTAAAGAGATAAAAGGAAGGAAAATCAAAGTTATGGTACGTTAAAATAACAAGAAAAACAGGTGGACTATAAAGATCCAATTGGAAAAAAAAAGTGATCACTGAAATTTACCAAAACCAGAAAAAAACACACAAAAAAATTACATGTCTATCCCTGATGAACAAAGATAAAAACATCCTCAACAAATCTACAAATCAATCAAAGTGATTTATCACACACTAACATGACAAAGGATAAAAATCATTTGATCATATCAATATGTGCAGAAAAAGTATTTCACAAAATTCAACATCTATTTATAATAAAAACTCTCAATAAAGTGAGTATAGAGGGTACATAACATAATCAAGGTCATATATGGACAAATCCAGAGTTAACATCATACTCAATAGTAAAAAGCTGAAAGCTTTTCCTCTAAGATCAGGAATAAAACAGGGATGTGCACACTTACCACTTTTATTCAAACACAGCATTAGTGGTCCTAGCCACAACCGTCAGACAAGAAAAATACAAAGATCCAACTTGGAAAGGAAGAAGTAATAACTGTCACTATTAGCAGATGACATGATACTATATAAAGAGAAAGCTAAAGCCTCTCCCAAAAAAGTATCAGACTAAATTCAGTAAAGGTCCAAGATACAAAAGTAATATTCAAAAATGTTACATTTCTGTATACTAATAACAAAGTATCAGAGAGAGAATTTAAGAAAACAATCTCATTTACAACTGCATCAAAAAGAATAAAATACCTAGTAATAAATTTAACCAAGGAGGAAAAAGACCTGTACTCTGAAAATTCTAAAAAGTTGATGAGAGAAACTGAAGAAGACACAAATGGAAGGATATACCATGCTCGTGGATTGGAAGAATTAATATCACTGAAATGTCCACATTATCCAAAGAAATCTACAGATTCAATGCAATCCCTACCAAAATGGCATTTTTCACAGAACTAGAACAAATAATCCTAAAATCAATATGAATCACAAAAGATCTTAATTAGCCAAAGTAGAGCAATTTTGACTAAGAGCAAAGTTGAAGGTATTATATTTCCTGATTTCATTTTGGACTATAAAGCTAGAGTAAACAAAAGAGCATGGTACCAGCACAAAAACAGAAAAAGGAGATCCCAGAAATAAACCTATGCTTCTTATGATCAGTGGAACTATGACAAAGGAGGCAAGACTACACAATGTGGAAAAGACAGTTTCTTCAATAAATACTGCGGAGAAAAACTGGATAAATAAAAAAATGTAACTGAAGACTTTCTTATATCATGCACAAAAGTAAACTTAAAATTGATTAAAGACTTAAATATAAGGCCTGAAACCATAAAACTCCTGGAAGAAAACACAGGCAGTAAACTCTTTGACACTGGTCTTAGCAGTATTTGAGATATGTCTTCTTAGGCAGTGGCAGCAAAAAAAAAAAAAAAAAAAAAGCAGCAAGAGAAACTGTATCAAACTAAAAACTTTTGCACAGCAAAGGAAACCATCAACATAACAGAAAGGCGATCTAATGAATAGGAGAAGATATTTTTGCAAAGTCTATGTTTGATAAGAAATAATATCTAAAATAGATAAACAAGTCATACAACAGAAAAAAATCATTATCCTATTTAAAAAAGGGCAGAAGACCTGAATGGACATTTTTCCAAAGAAGACATGGTCAAGAGACACATGAAAAGATGTTCAACCTAATTATTAGAGAAATACAAATGAAAACCAGTGCTATATCACTTCATCTCTCTCAGAATTATATTATCAAAAAGACAACAAATAACAAGTGTTAGCAAGGATGTAGAGAAACAGGAACCCTCATTGCAATATTGGTGGATTATAAATTACTGCAGCTACTATGAAAAACAGAATAGAGGCTCCTCAAAAATGTAAACACAGAACTACATACCACACAGCAATTCTACTTCTAGATCATTTATCCTAAACAAACTAAAACACTATTTTGAAAAGCTATATGCACCCTTATATTCACTGCTGCATTATTTACAATAGCCAAGATATGGAAACCTGTGTGTCCATTGAAAGATGAATAAAGATGTCTCACACACACACACACACACACACACACACACACGCATACACACACACGCATGCACACACACAGAGAATATTACTCAGCCATTAAAAAAACGAAATCTTCCCATTTGCAACAACATGGATGAACCTAAAGAGTATTATGTCAAAAAAAAAAAAAAAGGACAAATGCCATATTATTTCGCTCATATATGGAATTGAAAAACACACAAAACAAATGAATAAACAAAACAAAAACCGAGTCACAGATTCGGAGGAGAAACTGATGACTGCCAGCAGGTAGGGTTGGGAGGATGACCAGAAAAGGTAAAGGGAATTAAAAAGTACAAAATTCCAGTTATAAGTCATAGGGATGTACTGTACAACACATGAAACATAGTCAATATCATAGTAATTAAATGATGGTCACTAGACTTATTGCGGTGATCACTTTGTAAGGCATACAAATGCTGAATCACTATGTTGTACACCTGAAACTAATATAATATTGTATGTTAACTACACTTGGGTTTTTTATTAAAGTTTTTCAAAGCATAAAGAACCTTGAAATCTGCTACATTGTTGAGTCTTTAATAAATTCAAGAGGTAGAAAGGTGCATGAGTTTTAAAATATTTTTTATAATGTAGACTCAAAAAAGTTAATATGACTTGAAAAGATCACACAACTAACTATATAGTATTTTTCCAATTAAAAAAAAAAACTACCAACATAACAACAATGAAGATGGCCAATCAAATCTTCAGACATCATAAATGACCCCATTTAATTTCACTCTCGGACTATAATACTGTTCAAAAGCAGAAACTGTGTGCAGAGGACACAGCTTAAATAAATGCCTCTTTAAACTATGCTGAAAAGAACAAAATCGATTTTCTTTCAAAGCAAAGACTACTAATTTTTCAAAACGAACTACTGGTACTACTGGTACTATTGCCAGTGGTTGCTTTCAGGTAAAAGAAAAAATGACTACTATAACAGCACCATTAGTTCTGAGAAAAAGGGTCTTTATATCAATCTAATATTCTCCACAACTAACTGTTTTCAAAAATAAATCTGAGGTACCATACCTGTTTTTCCAAGACAGATGTCCTTTCCATCTCTGCATGCTTTATCATACTACGCATGTATTCCAATTGTTTTTCTAAAAGATTACATTTATTTTCTGCAGCTAACAACTGAGATGTCAGTTCTAAAAAGAATACATAAGAAAAACAGAACTTAGCTCATTCACAGAACAGTTTTGAAAAGCTGCCAAAAGCAATTAAATCTACTGTGTACACAATGAATATTTACCAGTAGGCCTAACAGCCTTTTCAGATAACCTACATCATTCTTCATGCAAGTCTAATGCCTTGAATTCAGTCAGTAAATAATTTATAACATCAGCACTTGCTCCTCAAAATGCATTGGAGTATAATGCAATTTTGTAACACCTAAAGATACTGATCACTAGAAAATGCTAATGTGCAATTTTAGAGCAATTTTACAATACCTATTTTGATAGTGTTTCATTTTCATCATAATTAAACAAACCTTGATTATGCTTTGATTCCTCATTTTTTGAATTCTCCCTTTCTTGTATCTGTTCATCCAATACTTTCTTATATTCAATTGTTTCTCTAGACAAGGTTTTCACACTTTCTTCTGCCTGAATCCTTTCAAGTTCTAAGCGTCGAATCTTATCTTGAAGATTCTTCAGAGCAGAAAATATGGCTGCCAAATATAAATATGGATACCATAAGAAAACAATACATATGGAGAAAGTCCTGAGAAAGAATAACCTTATCTAAATAAAAAATAAAATTGATGGGTGGGTCCCACAGAGGTTCATTCTTTGGGAACAATAAAATGTTAATTATCGTAACATTTCCTAAAAAATACATTTAAAGACATCTTTTGGGTTACTGAAACTGTTAAGTACTCAAGTAAAAACCACATTACTATGGTAAAATCATTTAGAAGACTTTATAAAATGGTAAAAATATTTAGCTAATCACACTAAGTTCATATTAACTGCCCAAAGTACAGTCTCACTCTTTTCTGTTTCATTATAAGATCACATGCAGAATCCAATCATAGAATTAAAAGTCGAGCACAAAAAGGACTATTTTTTAATCCCCATTTTTATCATTATTTAGGTAAAAAATCTAAGTACATTTTAACTGCCCCCAACCAACGTTTCTGATTATAAAAGTTATATGTATTCATTGTAGAAAGCACAGGAAAATACAAGAGAACAGCTGAGAATCCTACCAAGAGATGACTGTCGATCTGAGTTATTTTTTTAAATCTTTTACTATTGTATAAAATAAACTGAGATAAAAATTTATTTAAGTTTTTTATACTAGCATTATGAAACTGTGAGCATTCCCTAATGCTGTCTTAAAAAGTTGTTTCCTTATGACCAATAAGTAAATAAGTAAAACCTGAAAAATTAAGTCTCTGAGTCAAAAAATATTCAAATTTTAAAGACTCCTGAAACAGGCTGCACCAATTTATACTTTCATCAAAAGTGTATGTCTTTGCCACTAAGACCATTATTAATTACAATATCGGTGACATTCTGATCGAGAAACATGCTACTTCTGGCTATTTTATTTTGTACTCTTATTAAAAATTTAAATACTTTTTTGTATACATTATTAGTCAATTTTCTGTCATCTATAAATTTCTTTCCCCATTTTTCTATAAGAAAAAGTCCCACCCTCCAGTTTATTATGTCTTTAATTCTAGTTTTGATGTACAGATGTTTTGATACATCTAACAATCTTTCCTATTGAGTTCTTTGTTTTTATATATAGAACATTGTTCTTTTACCTCAAGATTAATTAAACGTATTTTCCTTTATTATACGTAGTTTCATTCATTTTTACATTTAATTCAAGTCAAATGAAAAATATTTTTGTATTAAAGGGCTTTAAACAGCAACTTTATCACGTACCAAGTTCACACATATACCTATATATACAGACATAAATTACTACTTACATGGATCCAAGACAGTTTTAGGACTTCATTTTATTCTGATTTTATTAATATTATACCAATATTTAATCACAAAAACTTTAAAAACTTCAATACTGCCAGTCTCCCACATTATATAAAGCTTCAAAACATCAAAATTATTCTTGCTAATTAAATATTCCAAATCATTCTGCCTTAACACAATGAAACTTCATGTGAACTATACAACAGGTAAGAATAACTACCATCTTTTAAAAATAGAGCCTTCTAACTCAAAATGAGGTATATTTTTCCATATATTAGTGTAATTCATTTGTTCACTAAATTTTCAGTGCCTAAAATGTTACAGGCCCAAATAGGAGATTGATAGATTTACAATATAGCCAACTTATTTTTGTTGATATGCAGTGAGACTACAATCTAATAAGAAAGAGCATGGACATGAAACACACACACACACACACACACACACACACACACACACACACACACACCCACACCCACACACCCACACACCCACCCACCTAGAAATCTGAAAAATCAACTGAAGACTATGAGGATATGAAAAGAGCCCAGACATAAGATTTGTATTTAAAATAACAAGAATTCTCTGATATACCTGGAATAATCAGAATACAAATGTAATAGGAAAAGAGAAAATTAATAAATGCTTTTTAGTATCGACTGGCTTAACCTCTTTAGAAACACTGAGGAATGTTTACTAAAATAAAACTTTATAAAACAAAACATTTCTTACACTCTTTCATTAAATTATGCCAATTAGTATATGACTGTTAGTATTTTGTTTTTACATTTACAGTTATTACTGTAACTGGCTAAAACACTTCATTTTTGTTCTATATGTCAGTAACTGTGGTATGACAGGATATACTAGGGGAACAAAAAGACCCAAGGTGGGATATATTGCTTTCCTTTTCTATATTCTGGAATGGCTTATATATCATGGATATCATTTGTTTAAACACTTCTCAAGATTTATTTCCCCGAAACTACTTAGAGCTAGAGATTTACTGCTTTGACTTAAAATTTTTATGATGATACATTTATTAACAGAGAACTGAACATCATAGTCCTATAAATATCTACCAAAATATCTTTTTTTCCAATTTTCTGAACAGGTTTATAATCTTTCCTTAGAATCTTAGAAGTTTCTTAGCATTTTTGTTATTTTTATTTCAAAAACAAACACAACACAGATCAAACATTAGCCTTTCTACCACTTTCTTTGGTTCTTTAACAAACTTGAATTTTTAATGATTTTTTTCCAGTGTTAAGAAATAATTGACACACGTTACTGTATAAGATTAAGGTATACAACATGATGGTTTGATTTGCATGTATTGTGAAATGATTACAATAAGTTTAGTTAAAATCCATTATCTCATACAGATACAATACAAAGAAAAAAAAATTCTCCTTGTCATGAGAACTCTTAAGATCTACTCTCTTAACAACTTTCCTATACAGTAAGTCCTCATTTAACAGCATCAGTAGATAGATATATTTTGCAACTTTAAGGGAATTATAATAGCATCTCATCAATGTTATAATAAAATGTGAATGAAATGACATTGAGACCTGCTGTATATCATACAGTAGTGTTAACTATTTTCATTCTTTTCTTGTTCAACAATGAAAGTATTTAAGATTATATTCATTTCCTTCCAAATACTCCTATCCATAATTTTAAGTATGTAGTATTTCACTGGTTTCTTTTGCAAAAAAGAAAAAAACAAAAAACAAAAGCAAAACCAAACAAAAAAAACATTGAATGTACATTAAGCAGAATTTAGAAAAAAACAGGAATGAAAAGGAGAAACATGACAAACATAATCCAACCATCTCAGCATAATAATTATATTTTGCCCAAATCCTTCTGTGTTAGTGGGATTACCCTTTACTATTTCATACCACACTTACTAACATGAGTAATTATTCTCCATATCAAAAGATGCATTTCTAGAATTCCATCCTTATATACATTTGTGTCTATGATCTTTGTTTCACTAATATTTAGTTCTCAACCAGTTCCACATATGCTATTTTTATAGCTCTATAATTTGTTCTTAACTGACAGAGTAAGGCTGCCCTAGATATTGAGCAACCTTTTCTATTAAACAAAAAAAAAAAAAAAATGCATTTCTCACATATTATTCTTTAAATGCAATTCATTGTATTGAGTTTCCAATGAGTAACACTGTACAGCTCTATTTATTCATCTTCATGTATGCACCTCAGTGAGCACATAGAACAACTCTAGGTTGATTTATCAGATGTGACTTTTCTATCCACAGCCTCTTTTCCAGGCCAGGGAGCTGAGTTGTTCCAGTTCCCCTTCTCCAATTAGTTTCAACACTCAGTTTCACAAAGGGAGCATTATTCCAGAAGCTCCCTCACATGGGTATAAAGTTTTGTTCTCTAGTCCCTACCTAGATTTAAAATCCCAAGTTCTCACTGACTGTAACCCAATACCTAAGGCTTATTTATATCTAAAACCAAGTCTAGCAGTGTCCCTAAGGCTTTTGACTTTAGTTCCATCCTTACTGTTTAGGCTTTAAATTCATTTTATTTCAGGCACTTGAGTAGTTCCCTTTCTTGCTTTTAAGTTAGGTATTATTACATGAAACTGCTATTTGTGTATAGTAGTATTTTGTCTGAAATACCGCCATCCATCTTTTTGTTATTTTCCTAATATGTCTTTGCCAACCTTTTATTTTTAACCTGTGTCACTCTGTTTCAGGTTTGGCTTAAGAAAACATATATTGACTTTTCTTTTGAGGTTTTGTTTTTTTTTTAACATAATCACATTTGTCATACCTGATGTCAACCTACTTTTTATCATTGTATTTTATGCTTTATAATTTTGTACCCTGACTTTTCTTTATTATCATACTTACTGTATAAAGTATAGCTTGTGTCGGTGGAGCCGTCTGCCTGGCTCACATACCTTTCTTCCTGGGAATCTCCCCTTACCTTAACATGGCTATCACTACAACTAATGTACATGTTCCTTTAGTACCGTCTCACAAAACTGGCCACAGCTCATTGACCCACAGGTGGCACCCAACTAAAGCTCAGACAAAGGCTCTCCTTTTGGGATTTTTGTCCTAAAAGTTAAAGCCAGAATTAGTTCAACTTAAAATTAATACTGTTAGTAGCCATGTCTCCTGATGTATGGAAAAGGTGGTTTGTGTTTAAAAGCAGAAAAAAAAAAAGAGATAGGGAGACAGTACTAGCCATGTTCTGAGTCCCTGGCTCCCTAAAGTTCACCTGTTTATCTCTGCCCTCCTGCTCTTGTTTGTTCAATCCTACCTTTTATGTCTGTAAACCAAAAAGATTCCTCTTTGCAAAGCTAGTTCAGACTGGGAGTTTTTATCACTAATAGCTAAATTTTCATTAACTGCACCTTGTTTACTAAGCTTTTAGTAAGTAAATCTAGTATCATAAAAATATAAAATGACTTTATTCTACAAACGGCTAACATATATTTAAAAATACATAAATATATACAAATGTACACACATCTCTGAATGCATTTCCTATGTCAAAATGAAATTTTATGTAAAAGAAAATTCATACAAGAAATATGGCAAGCTTTCACTTCATCTCCTTGCTTTCTAGTTTTTTAATTGGTGATTTTTGGGTCGATGATTAAATAATTTGCATTATATGCTATCATTTTAAGAGTTATATTTGGCATATCTTTTTAGTTTTATAAATATTTACTTTTCATACTAACATGCCTGCTTTCATAAGTTAAAAACATCCAAGGTGACCAAGGAATAAATCTTAAGCTTTTTTTCCCTTCGAAAAGTATGTGAGTGAACTGCTTTTTCTTTCCTTCTACTACCCTCACATCTGTGAGGTCATGCTCACTGTGCTATTTATGTTTAAGTTACCATGCTATCTAGAAAGACCCTTGAGTGAAAAATACTATGTAGAAAGATTAGACTTTTAACTTCATATATTGACAAGACACACTGTGGGAAATACATCTCTAGAACAAGGAGCAAAACAAAATACAGAAAAATCAAAGTGGAATACCAAAAAATAATAATACTGTGCTTTATTTTCACAAAGACTTTTCACGGTACACACTAAATTAAATTTTTTTATCCTCATTACCCACAAGATTCCTGAACATACACGTTCAAAATTAAATGCATTTGGTTAGTTGAATATGGGAGTATAAAATGCATCTGGAAAACAGAGATTCAAAGATAGTTTCTCTTAAACTTTACTTAATCATCTCTAAAATATGAGCTCTTTTAGGGGGAAGAGACAACCAATTATTCATAATTGAAACTCCTATGCTATGCATTGTGTTTGGCACTCAGATGTTCAAATAAACACGTATCTAACAGTCTCCATATTAACTTAAAATACCAATTAGAAGACAACTGGCTGCAATCCCTTTCTAACTTTTTTTACCTAGTAAAATTAAACCTTATGTTAGTAATTCATCCCTTGCCTTACAAAGTCAGTGGTTCTCTAACTTTCTTGCATTTCTGTACTACCTGGTGAGCTTTAAAAAATCCCAATGCCCCTGACATACCCCTTACCAAAAAAAAAAAAAAAAAAAAAAAAAAAAAAAAAATCCAAAATCCAAAAGACTATTCGGAATAAAAGGCAGGAATCCAAGAAGACTTTCAGGTGATTCTAACGAGCGAAGTTTGGTAAGTTTCTGGTGACATGTAGAAGCACTAAAAGACTCTACCTGCTATTTAAAACCCAATTTGTCATACATTAAGACGACTATGGTATTTCGAGTACATTTAACCCAGAAGACATCAATACAATACTCTCTTAGTATTAAAGAAACTGGGTCTATTTGTTTGGGGGAATGTATTCCTATCACTAATATATTAGCATAGGTTTGTTGCAGATTATGGGAGAAAAAAAAATAACAGATCACAAGTACACGTCTTGGATTTCCCTACTACCTTTCTGTCTTGCTACTTCTCTTCCCTTCTTACTATTCCCATATTTTTTTAGCTCACTGTTTAAATGGTAGTATTTTCCAGAACTCCTTTCTCCCTCTGCTTTCTCTCTGGAGAATTCCCTCCACACTCATAGGGCTTCATCCACTATTAGATCCTGGATGATGACTGAGTTCACTAGTGCAACAGTCTTTCACACTTCGTTTTTATCTTCATTTGTTTACTATTCATATCCACTTAACTCATAGGTATCTCAAGCTCAATATAGTTAAAATTATATTCATTATCTTTCCTTGAAATGCTCTACTTTTCTAGTAATCTGTCTTAATCAGACCATCATTTACCCTTACTTGAAACCCTGGACTCAGAGATTTCTCCATTTTCTTCACTGCCCACATCAAAATATGCATAAATTTCTTAATCAGTCTCTGCTCAAACTGGTACTGCTTCAGTTTAGACTAATTTCTGACCTAAAATTCAGTCCAATGAATATTTTTGTAGCACACATGTGTAAATAAGGCACTCTGCAAGATAAAGAAGAAAACATAAATTG
Source organism: Cynopterus sphinx (assembly GCA_030015415.1). Lineage (NCBI taxonomy): Eukaryota > Metazoa > Chordata > Mammalia > Chiroptera > Pteropodidae > Cynopterus > Cynopterus sphinx. Next base: position 88,441,729 of record CM057383.1, read on the forward strand.
ACAGTCTTTGCCTTGAAGGAGCTGTTGTCTAGATTCTAGAACAGTAGCTGCTATCTACTCTTTTCCTACACATGGTTAAAATATTAATATGAATAAACACTACTCTGGATATGCTAATATTCCTTATTACATTAGGTTCTCAAAGTGTGGGGCATGGACCCATGAAATCTTGACCAGGGTCTGTGAGATCAACACTATTTTCATAGTACTATCAAGACTTTATTTGCTGTTTTCACTGTTTTGACATCTACAATGATGATGCAAAAGCAATGATGGATAAAACATGCTAATCTTAGCCCAAATAAAGACAGTGGCATTAAACTATAATTTTGGACATTTTATTCTCTGCCACACACTCTCAGTTAAAAACAAAAACAAAACAAAAAACAAAGCTACTTGTTTGTTGTTCTTGATGAAGCAACAAAAATTACTGAACCTCAAAACTTCAGTTGTTTCAGCAATAATTTCTTATTTAAAAAAAAAAAACAAAATAAGTAACAGAGTTCTAACAGGAATACAGATCTAATTATTATATATTAATCCTTCCATTATAACATTACATCTAGTTCTAATCTTTACACCTTTTAAAGAAACCTTTTAAAAAGTTCAGAGAAAAGCAAATTAGTGAAGCAAGAAAGAGTAAGAAAAATTAAATGGGGCAGATTTATTCAAAGTAGAGACGGCAAATGTTTAACCCCATGTGTTAGCAACAAAGCTAAATTCTGCTTGAGTGCCACTAGTGGTTATAAGGAATATGAGAAAGAAGGGGAAAGGAGATAGATGAAGGGCAGAGTAAAGAAGAGAAAAAACATTGTACAAGACAGTAAATAGCTTCTTTTATCCCTTCAGAGCATGGAGTTAGGAAGGCAGGTAAAGTCTAGGCTATGAAAAATTTAAGATTTTGTCATGTAAGCCATTAAGAGGTACTAAAACGTCAAAGTGGGAAGATGATGGGTAACAGCAAATGATAGGAATAGTGTTAACTGGGGATGAGAGAAAGATCACCATCAGGAAGATTAGTTAGGAAGGTATCTCATAATAGATGATGAGAGTCTGAACCACAGCAATGAGAATGAAGAGACAGGACAGAACCAACAAGTTTTGGAGATACTTCAGAAGCAAAAACACAAGTCTTGGTTCCTAACTGATGCTTGCGATGAAAGAGCGGCCCTAGATGACTCAAAAGTCTTTTAGCCTTGATGATCTGGTGACTGATGATGTTTAAAATCAAGAAAGAGACCCCAAAAAAGCATTATAGTTTGAGGAGGTGAAAAAAAAAGGAAAGGGGAAATACACTCTCCTCCTCTAATTTTAGAGTAAATGGAAGACACAATGAAGAGTTTTTAAGCAGTAAGTAAACACAATAATGGTTATTTTGCTAAGCTCTATTACCTCTGCTGTTGCTCTCTGGATAGGCAAGTGTAGGCTTATTTGGGGAGCGTCGTAGGTCACTGTTAAGGAAAGGCTTATCAGGTGGATATATCACATATGGGGATGAGGAATGGCGAACCACACTTCCACTGGACCTTGATGGTTTGGCTAAGATGTTCTGAAAAATAAAAATACAAGAAATTACCTTTCAAATTTTAAATGCAAACAGTATGTAAATATATACGTATATGTGTGTGTATATGTACGTATGCATGTATGAATGTTCACTACAGAAAATTGGACTGTTCATATGTTCCACTAACAGAGACAACAGAAAAAAGAGTCCACTGATCACATGCAAAAATTCAATCATTACTTTAAAAACTTCTAAAGTGTTTCATAATTGTCTAAGTATAGCCATATGCCAGACACTATAAAAAGAAAATAATGTTCACACAACTTGAATACAAATACTGCACAGAAATATTTAAATATGGCATTCATAATGAATTTACAATATTTTATTTTAAAAATATGTACTATAAAATATGCATTCAGAAAAACTGTTTTTACAGTACCAGAAATTACTACAAAATGACTGAATTAATCTTTCCCTAATCAACTAAATACTTTCTGAATATCTATCAAATGTCCAAAACTCTGTGGTACACAGAAAGAAAATTAGGCATAGTCCTTGCCTCAAAAAATTTACATTTAGTTAGGGGGGAAAGGAAACAATTAGAAAACATTAAAGTTTATCACTTAGTTATCAATCTTTATTTCCACACATATACTTTCTGTCATGAATAGGATTCTTTTCCATTTGGAATTATGTTCTATATAATAATTTTCACTGCAGGGGACACTAACTGTGGAATTTTGTTTGTTGTAGGTGACTTCCTGTTGGTAGACAGACCTAGAGTGGGGGAAGTAATGGAGCAACTGAAAGCTAAGATGGAAGATACGACTGTTGGCTGTTCAAAATTCTCAGACAACCATTTTTCTTAAACAAGTAGCCACAGCAAACTAGGTTTTCAACATTTACCTTTGGAGTATTATGATTATACATAAAGCACTAGAACAATCTGTGTCCAGAAAACTACAGAGGAATAATGAATATTTACAATAACAGTAAACAACCTTCTGGAATAAATAAAGGCCATCAAAATAATCACATTTTATCTAAATCTTATTAAAAATTGAAGACTCTACTTCTGTGTTAAAACCGTATTTTTCCAGTTGATTCAAGAAAGCAAATACATGACATATTATGGCTGAGAAAACTAAATGAGAGGGCAAAGAGCTTGGAAGGGGAAGAAAAAAAGCTCAAAATTGGCACTCCAATCAATGCTAGGTCAACTGTAAAAAGTGTGTTCACATGCGACAGGGACTAAAAATTAATATTTTTTTCAAACTTTTTGGTAAATTAACACCAGGATTTGAAGATGGCTAGAAAACAGGTGCGTTTTCAATACATAAAATATATAATACTGCCAATGCTCTCACAGAGCACCATGAATTATCACATAGCTTAATTTTAAATGATTCTTCACAGAGAACTTTAAGTCTTCACACAAACTACCAGAATCCTATCATGTGACAACTACCAATCAAAATAAAATGGTTATATTCCTTATCAACATATTTATGAACATAAACTACCTGCAAATTCACTTACAATTTTCAAAACAACTTTTATTAGAATTACTGAAAATTGCACAGATATTAACAGAAGGACTGTGCATAACTTACCAAAAACAAAAGCACACTATATTCATTAAATTCATTATGTGCTAGCTCTTATAAAACAGTTCAAGATTTGTCCAACAAAATGTGTCACATCAAAATAGTGCTCAGGTTGGGTCAGCAAACTATGCAGTCTTTTTATATAAAAATGTAAATTATAATGAGATGTTTTATTCTGGAAAAGCAATTCTAAATGAATTCCATTTTCTAAGGCAGCCAATTCATTTATAATGTCAGAATTAAGCAACAGAAGTTATTGTTACTGTGAATGTGTTGGGTCAGTGTCCTTGTTTGCTTCTAGAAGTCTGAAGCCAGGAATAGGAAGAATACATAAATTAACCAAAAGCAAAAAACAGAAAATAAAATGACGTTGCATAAATTATTTAGAACTGGTTTAAAATAAAATTAAAACGAGAACTGTAAAGCTGATAATACTTATGTGCACACACAATGGTGTCTATTAAAAATAGTAAAGGATAAAATGTGATATATACATAAAATATTATTCAGCTTTTAAAAAGAGAGAAATCTCATCACATGCTGCACAATGGATGAACCTTGAGGACATTATGTTTAGTAAAATAAGACAGTCATAAAAGGACAAATATTTTGTGATTCCACTTACATGAGGTCTCTAAAATAGTCAAATTCATAGAAACAGAAAGCAGAACCTTGGTTACCTGGGGCTGTGGGGAAGCTACAAAGGGGAGCTGTTTAATGGATATAGTTTCAGTTTTACAAAATGGAGATGTTTAGATAAACTCTAAGGCTGATTTAAAAAAAAATAGTAAGAATTTAATAACTATGTCTTTCCAAGTGAAAAAAAAGTTATAAATTTCAGGGATAAAAAAATTATAAGTCTACAGCATGCTACCCTCAACAAGCCTGATCTTGTCTGATCTCAGAAGCTGAGCAGGGTCGGGCCTGGTTAGTACTTGGACCAGAGACCACCTAGGAAGACCAGATGTTGTAGACATTTAAAAAAATAATAATAAATAAGAGATTATAGGCTGACAAGGTCCTTGTAATCTGTGAGGTCAACCAAGGGTTGCCTTGCCTAAAAAATATATACATACTTTTTTTTTAAGAGTTGGGAAGAACCACAGAAACAATCTAATATACTGTTTTACAAAAAAAAAAGGGAAAAAGGCTCAAAAATGCTGACTTGCCTTTCTCTATTATTACTCCCTGCTTCACAACCTCACCTCCCATAGAATCAGGAGAATCACGTTCTATAGGATTAACTGGACATAATCAGTTCTCAAAAGAGAACCCACCAAACGTACCTTCACTTTTCTCATATATTCTGCCTTCCCTCCCCAGAAACAAGGAGTGAGCTTTGTGTAATGAGCTTATCTCCATTTACCTACTCAAAGTTTTGGTCCCTATAAAACCCCACTTCCTCTTAATGCCATCTATTTCTTCTGATCAGATCTTTCACATTGCCATTATGAACCAAAAAAAAAAAGGGAAGGTGGGGAGAAAAAAACTTTTTGGAACTTTAGGACTCCCTTCCTCTTCCAGCTCCCACCTCATTTCTCAGCTTTTATGACAAAGTCCCTCAAAATAACTGTAATTGCTGCCACCTCTTAATCATCTCTCCCCCTCTTACCTTTTCCAATAAGACCTGAGTCTTCACTGCTTCAGAGAAATAGCTCTTAAGCTCACTAATGACTTTTACTTACTGAATTCAGTGACCACCCAGAAGCATGTGATACAGTAGATAACTTTCTTTAGTTGATGGAACACCACTCTCTGGTTTTACAGAGCCCCCACCCTGATAATCTCCTTGCCTCTCTCTTCCTCCTCAATCTAAATGCTGGAAATTACCCCAAAGCTTAGTCCTTTCGCCTCTTTTTCACTTTCACCTACATGGATTTCTTTGAGGACCTCATCTACTCTCAGGTCTTTGAAAAGCCTGTTTGCTGACAAGTTGCAAGTTTATAGAATCCAGAGTTCTCCCTCTTGAACTCTATACTCAAGTCAACCTTCCCACTCATTATCTCCATTGGGATGTCAATATAGGCACCTCAAACTTAAAGGTCTATAACCAAATTCTTGAATCTATTCCCAAAACCTGCTCCTCTCTCAGCATACCACATTAATTGGCAATACCATTTACCTACTTTAGGTCAAAACCCTTGGATAGAGTCATTTCTCATACATACAGCTCACATCTGATTTTTCAAAATATCTTGTTGGGTCTCTGTCTTCATAATATATCAAGAAACTCTCCAATTTCTCGTCAATTCCTTTACTAATACCCTGGTTGACTGACACCATTGTAATCTTTTGTCTGACTACCATAAAAGTCCCCTAACTACTCTTGCCCACATCTCCTTTGTCTCATCTCCAAATAGTAGTCGTTATGATTCATTAAAAAAGTAAATTATTTCAAGTAATACCCCTAATCAAAACCTTCTAATGACTTTCCATCACAGTATAAAATCCAAAATTATTGCCAGGACTTATAAGGCCTCATATAATCTGATCCTGGCTAACCCTGACCCCTCATTCCTTACCACGCTATCTTCACACCACAACCCACTATTTCCCAGCCATACTAACTTTCGGACTTCTAAAATGCACAGTACACATCATTTTCATTTGCTGTGTTTACTCTGCCTGGAAAGCTCCCTTCTTTATGCCATTCAGTAATCTGCTCAAAGTCTGTCAGCGAGGCTTTCCCTGACTACCATATCTAAAGCAGCACCATTCTGTAACTCTACCTCCTTATTTTTTTAAAAAACAATTATCCCTAGCTGATATATTATCTGTATGCCCCGTGGAATAAAAATTATATTTAGTTTATGTCCCTAGTTCCTGGCAAAGAGATTAAAAAACTCCTGGTATTTCTTAAGTGATAGGGTTGTCTTTATCATGCTATTAGGGGAGCCCCCTAGATAGTTCTAGGATGAGGGCCGGTAGCCAGAAAAACAGACCGGGTTATTAAACAGAAAATTCACCCCCACACCCTGATTTCAGAAGGAAGAGGAGTCACTAATGGCCAATGATTTACTCAATCATACCTACGTAATGAAACCTCAGTAAAAACTCTTGCACAATGAGGTTCCGGGAGCATCTAGACTGGTCATGGAAGCTCTTATGTTTCTTGCCCTTCACCTACATCTTGCTCTATATGTCTTTGCCATTTATCTGTTCCCGAGCTGTATCTTTTCTTAAAAAGTTGTAATCATAAGTATAGTGCTTTCTTGAATTCCAAGTCATTCTAGTAAATTACTGAATGTAAAAGGGGGAGAGTTGTGGAGCTCCTAATTTATAGTTGGCTGTGCTGAAGTATAGGCACCTGGGGGACATTTGGGACTTGCAGCTGACAGCTAAAGTGGGAGCACCTTAGCCACTTAACCTGTGGGGTCTGTACTATCTGCAAGTAGTTAGTGTCAGAAGTGAACTGAATTGTAGGACACCCAGTTGGCATAGGAGAAATGATGTTGGAAAAACACAGTCATCCCCAATAAGGTGTAAATTCTAATAAAGACATTCAACAAATATGTTTAAATCTGTTGAACTGGTTATACAATTCCCCTGCAAAACAGAAAAACTGCCTGTTATTTATAAAATTAAATTATCCTATTCAATAAAGTTACTATAATACATTGAAAGACAATGAAAGCTTTTGGTTTCCTTTATATCAAACAACAAATAGCACAAATGTCATAGGAAGGCTGTGTGTAGAGAGAGTTAACAGTAGACTTGAAACTGCAATCCTTAGGAATGACTGCTTGTAAGATTGTTTCTTGGCTAATATCTGGAAACCTGAATTTTGGGAAGATTCCAAGTACTGTCACCATGAGTTGTTGGGTGTCCCCCAGACAAGTCCTAGGTTTGATGATTTGATAGAAGGATTAACAGGATTCAGCCTATAGTTATACTTGTGTCTGTGATTTATTATAGTGAAAGGATAGGAAGCAAAATCAGCAAAGGGAAAAGGTGCAAGGTAAGGTTATTATAGCTATGGAAGACTAGGTGAACAAGAGAATATCTTTTAATGCAATCCACCCAGTTAAAGTTAAAATTCATATATGATCATTAACAAATGCAAAAAAAAAAATCAAAATTTAATATTTAGTCATTATTAAAAAACTATTTTCTTTAAGAAAATTTAGAAGAAACATAGCAATGTATTTAATGGTGCAAAATTTAAAAAATCCATCTTAAATACAGGAACACGGCAAAGATATTTACAAGACAACTTCTGGTCAATGTTGAGCTGCATTTCCTAGCCTGCACATTAAAATAATGGAAATAAATAAAGAGATGTTGAGATTGAAAAAGAATCCAAACTTTATAGATTATGATCATCTAACTGGAAAAATACCAAAAGATCCTCAATTGTTAGAATTAGAGTTTAGAAAAGTTGCTAAGTAAAATTAATATGAAAGAATTGATAATAATTCTATATACCAATCAGAAAATGCAACTTATGAAGACATATGTAAAAACTAGAAATAAATTTAACATATGATGTCTAAGACCTAAAATTATAAAACTTTACCGAAAAATATTAAAGCTCCAAAAAACTGGAGTGATATAACATGTTCATAAAGAAGGTTCAATATTCTAAAGACATCAGTTATTCCTAAATGAAATTTGAAAGTTCAATCAAAATTCCAATACCAGTTTTGAGAATTTCTATTGAAGAACAGCAAAGGTCCAAGAATAGCTAACATTTCTGTTGAGGAACAACGAAGACCATCATCCTCACAGACAAATAAAAAGTACAATCATTAATACAAAGAGAGACAAATGCAACAACAGAAGGAAGAAAGAGTCTAGTAACAGACCCATCACATATGGAAGTTAATACATTGATGGCTAAAACTGCAAACCATTGGGGAAAGGAAGAGTTTTCAAGAGTAATGCTGGAATTGTGGATCTTAAATAAAAACATTAAACTGGATCTCTACCTTGCAGCATACAAATTAATTTCAAGCAAATTAAGTACTTAAAAGTCCCCAATTCTGAAATGTATAGAGAAAACTACAGAATACCAGAGAGACCTTGGCTGTAACCAAAAAGCACTACTCACAAGACAAATAAATTTTACTACATTAAAATTAATAACTCCTATTAATCAAAAGATATTATACAAAGGCAAGCCAAAGAGTATTTTGAATACTCCTACCAGACAAGGGATTAACATCCAGAATACATAATAAAGAATGACTATAAACCAATAAGATAAGACAAATCACCCTGAATAAGCCTGGTCCCAGCTGATCTTGGAAGCTAAGCAGGGTCGGGCCTGGTTAGCACTTGGATGAGATTACCTAAGGAAACCAGGTGTTGCAGGCATAAAAAATAAAAAATGAAAAAAATAAGAGATTGTAAACTGGCAAGGTCCTTGCAATCTGTGAGGTCAACCAAGGGTTGTCTGACCTAAAAAAAAAAAAGAAAGAACGAAAGAAAAAAAAGACACTGAAAACAGGCAAAAGACAAAAACAGGCATTTCACAGAAGGAAAAAAAAAAGAAAATCACAAAAAAAAGGTAAAGTTAGGGGGGAAAGATGCATTTTCACTAATGATCAGGGGACAACAAAAACAGGATATCATTTCACATTTATACCTCTTAGCAAAAATTTAAAAGTGAGACAATGCCACCTGTTAAAGAAGATATGTGTTAAAGGGAATCATTGTTGGTGGGAATGTACATTGGTACAACTGCTTTGGAAAACAGTTCAGCCACTGCCAAATAAAGCTAAAGATGCACATCTCTACAACTTAGAAACCTCACTCACCAATATATTGCTGAATTTGCTTTTTTTCCTCTCTCTCCTCTAAACAGTCTACAACCCATTATTGATTTGTAAGCGACAGCCAAACCTGCAGTTTGAAAAATCACAGCTCTAGACCTGCCCCTTTCAAACTTGTGCTTGGAACTCCTTTACATCCTTAAAAATAACTGAAAACCCCCAAAAACTTTTGCTTATGTGGGTTATATCTATTGACACTTATCATATTAAAAATTAAACAAATTTTAAAGATATTTACTAATTTAAAGGGAATAAATCCATATTATAAATATAATTTTTGATTAAAAATAACTATCATCCAAAACATTTAGTGAAAAGAGTGGCACTGTTTTACATTTCTGCAAATCTCTTTAACTCTTGGCTTATAAGAAAGGTGATAGATTCTTATATTTCCTTTTGCATTCACTCTGTCAGATATATTGTTGTCATTGATGTAAGCGAAGAAAATCTGGACTCTCACAAAGTGGTAAGGTAAGGAAGGGCATTCTAGACACTCTGAGATAGTCTTAGGGACCCCGAAAGGTCTTCAGAACACTCTTTGAGAACTGTTGCTTGAGATTTTTGCATATGTGGTACATACAAAGATAATCACAATAGGATTGTTTATAATAGCTGGTGAACAAGACTAATGAACAACAAACCCTAAAACCCCAAAGTCCATCAAGATACTATACTATACAGTGTGACCACACCTTAGTGACCAAAAGTAACTACACAGAATGGTCTGATGATAAATTCCTAACTGGGCAGGCCATGGTGGGTAGTCAGTCATGTCCCAGGCCTGTGGCTTCTTCAGCAAAGGTCAATCATTACCTTTACTGTCCATTGTCCTTATGCATCTAAGATAACATATCTTTGAAATGTCAAGAATAATTCTTTTCTAGACACCTGGAAGACACAACAGCAGGCCCCAGAGCACACCACCACAGAACCTCTCATTGTTATCGTGTTTCCTGCATGCCATTTCTATGTAATGTATATATTATTATCCTATATCCACCAATGGAAAAGTGCTTCTTCATTTTGCTTTTTAGCCATTCCTAGAGATATCCCTTTGCATTCTCCCATCTCCTTAATCTTCGACCAGTGGATTTTGTGTAACCCTCCTCCTTACATCTTCTTTTGATGCTAATGTACGGGACAAACTACAAACCTGCCATCCTCAGAAGCATTTTCTCAATCCAGTGAGATTTTGCTTCTATGCATGTCATCAAGAGTTTGTCTCAAATAAACTCTTATGAAACTCTTCTGTAGGCTGGACATTCTTTCATGCACAACAGAAATATAATAGTAACCTTGACTGACCTTTCTATGCCACATTTTGCTAATTCAAAAATGAAAATACTAATACCAACCTCATAAAATTAAATGGATTAAATGAGTTAATATATGAAAAGACCTTAAAACGACTGCCAGATAGTACTAATAAATATTATGCATTATTATAATCTCAGAATGTATGGTGGTGTGAAAGAAGCAGCAAAAGGAGGCATGAAAGTATTCATTTTATTCTCAAAAATAAATCTTTTATAAATTTAATGTTATAAAATTTATGATATATTCACAAAACATGTTCAAGAGAAATATGGTGCAGGTTGTAAAGGGCCACGCTAAAAAACCAGGGAGACCAATTATAGATTAGCTTATTAAAATCCAAAGTCCTAATTGTTGACCTTGGTTACTACGAAAACAAAAACACTGACAGAAAAGTCATTCTTCTGCTTCAAGATCATGCTGCTCGTACTCCTATTTAATATCTTACGCCCAAACATTGTTGTTTGCCTGCTTCTCTCCACAGGTGAGTTGATACATAGCAATCACTCAATAAATGTTACTGTTAACCACAGTTGCACTTGCAGTGAAAGAGAACCAAAAAAGAACAATTCAAATGTATCACCTACTTCCATGCTGCTCACATTTGACATTTATATGGTAGCTGCTCCCTAAAAACTGTATTATTTGTGAATCTGTTAAGTATCTTGCCTGGTGAAAGCACCTCTATTTACTATTAGCTAGCTCCACAATGGGTTTATCAGTGTTGAATAAGTATCAATTATTAATGTTCATAACCCTGAAATCTGAAAATGAGTAACCTTCTGAGTCCACTATGTAGTTTTAAAAGGTCTTTTTGTGTTGTCATATTTTATGGTCATCTGTTTGTTAAGCTAATGTGCTTTTTAAATTCTGTTGAAAATGGTTGGCCTTATTTCTGACAAGACAGTTAAAGTGTCTAAGCAGTGCCATTTCTTATACATTGATAAACTTGACTTCCGAATTAGACGTTTTGATATAACACGTCAAGTTAATTAAGTTAGGTTATACTTTGATTTATAAAGAGTCCTAGATATTCTTAGTGTATTCTTGATATTTAGAATTTAAAGTTGAGCTTAGCATCTAAAAATATATATACTTTCCTATTAAACACTACGAGACTTTGATCAGACTACCTTAAACACTAAGAATAGAACCCACCTTAGCATCACTGCTCAGCTTGATGGCCTTAGCAGAGTACAGTTCAATTCAACGTTCAAAAGCATACCTCGTTTAACTGGGCTTTGCCTTACTGAACTTCACAGATGTTGTGTATTTTTTACAAACTGAAAGCAAGGCCCTCCTCCCTCAGCATAAAGATTACTACTTGCTTTATTGTGGTCTTGAACCAAACCTGCAATATCTTCAAGGTATGCCTATATAAGAATATTCCTTGCTCAGTCTCCCAGTGCTACATTTTGAGAGTAGTGAAAATCCTCTTATCTCAATTGTTTAATTGACCATAATTCTTATATAACTTTATCCATCTACTTACTGACTCTTAGTTCTGAACAGTCTAGTAGTGCCTCTTTGATCTTTCCTTTGACTGACCTAATTTCTGATTGAACTCCAATTGCTTCAATCAATTATTTCTCAGTCTTCCCTGACCTTTCTGCAAACTTGTTACCACCATCATGCTGAAACCCTGAAGGTTATTTCTGGCCTCATTTTCACAACTCCTAACTATAGTCACCAAAAACTGAAACTGAGGAAAAGTGTGTCTTTATTAAGGTGACTCTGCTCTCTCGTAAAGTTCCCTAAACTTTCTACCCCATTAATGTCCATGATATCACTTTACCCTGATAGTCTCCTGTTTCCTTCCTTCACTATCCCTTTTTTCATTTTTTTTTTACTTTTTACAATTCATTTAATACAACTCTACCCCCACACTATCTCTGCTCATCTCAAATTATTTCAAGATTATTGAAAGCCCCTACTGTCTTCGCATATACTCCAAATACTTGTGTTGGTGCCTTTCCCTCTCTATTCTGTTCTTGCGACAAGCATTTACAATTCCTTCACCATCCAGCTAGCTCCATCTTCCCAAGCATTGCTAAATCACTCTGACCTAGGTTGTTCCAGTACGGCAGCACTCATCAAATTGTACTATAGAATAGTACGTGTAGTTTCACTTCAGTGCTTTGCTCATTCAAAGGAGGGATTCTATCCTTTTCATCTGTGTAATCTTAAAGCCGAAAAGTATGCCACACGCTCAGCATGTGCTAGTAGAGATAATGGCTCTAATTTGGGCCTCTTTGCATTTACTACCTGCAGTATTCCCAAGGAGGTGGTTACGTTTTGACACTCCAATTCGACCAATATCTGTGACCTAACTAGCCCCTGTGGAAGCAAAAACAATTATGATCAACTCCCCCCGTCGCCTCTCTAAAACAGCATTTACATGTTGCAGTCATGGGAATAAGGTGAGAAGGTGGGAAGCACGCGCGCTCTGGGTAGGATAAGCACAGGATGAAGTTAACGGGAGGGTGGGAGGATGTACAGCAGGCGAGGGAATCGGCTGAAGCAAGGACTAGTATGCACTCGAGACTGCGGACTGTTTAACAGCTGCCCGTCAAGCCGACCAGTATGCCTACCTGGTCTCAGCGAGATTCCAGGAGCGGCCGTTACACACACGTGACCACACCGGAGCAATGTGTTCGCCACCCATCCTTGCGAGTCCTGGCAATGTCCGGGAACCCAGGCTGCTTAGGCCGAAAGGTGAAGGGGTCATGGAAGACAGAGACAGGCCAGGCCTGTTTCCATGGAGGGCTGCAGCCTCGACAGAGAAGCAGGGAACGACGCAACACCTTAGGGCGCTCTCGGCGCCCGCCGCCGTTTCCCACGCTGGGGTGAGACGCTTGGGCTGACAGCGCTCTGAAAGCAGAGGCGCCAGGACCGGCCTGGGGCTTATCCGAACTCCAACCGCTTCTTACCGAGAACTGAGAACCAGAAGTTGCAGAGACCGACGCTGTCGCCATCTTCCTGTCTGCCCAGGTGACCTCCACAGCCCCGGCGCGGCCCGGGGTCCCGTGCTCTTCTTCCAGATTCTAGAGCCGCCCGCTAGGGGCGACCCTAAGCCGAGCCCCTGATGGAGGGGGCTGGGGCGCGGGTGCCGGGTCTAGAAACCCCTGCCACACACCCCCCACAGGGACGCCACGCTCCGAGCGCACAAGGCGAGCACAACACGTCCTAACGGACGCCTCGAGGAGCCAATCAGAAACGCGGAAGGCTTCCGGGAGCAGGCGCGAGCCCGCCTCTTCCCTCGGTGACGTCACAAGGTACCGCGTAGCCGGCACCGCGGAGGCCGGGGCCGCCGCAGACCCCGAGGCGACCCCGGGAGGCATCGCCGCAGGGGCAGGTGTTCTCCGGGAGGGAGAGTGGGCTTTGTCGCCAGAGGCAGTCGAATGGCCGCCACGGAACTAGAGCGGATGCGAAGTTCAAACACGGCATCCCTTCCCTTGGACTAAACGCCAAGGGGAGCGCGGGCTCGATCCCGGGGACGCCCGTCCAGGTGAAGTACTTTCCCCTGACGGCCAGTGACGAGTCGATTTCGGAGGGATCTGAGGCACGGATCCGACACGCGGCAGGGGCGCCGAGGCGCTGCGAGCCTGCGCCCTCGCCGGCCCCGCTGGGGCGGGGAGCGCGCGCCCCCGCCGGGCCCCGGGGCTCTGGGCGGGGCGAGCGGAAAGCGGATTTGGCGCCCTGAGCGCGCCAGGCTGCCATTGGCCCGCCGCTCCTTCCCTTTGTGGCGGCGCCCCGCGTCGCCGGCGTCGGGCTGGGGAGGGGCGGGCGGGTGACGCGGCCGCCCCGCCAGCTAATCAGGGACGGGGACGGGGGACCGGGAAGGAAGCGGGTCCGCGGCCGCGCCGCTGAGCCGCCGCGAGCTCCCCGCCTCGTCTCCCTCCGCCACTGTCGGGGCCTGAGCGGGAGCGGCCGGGACGGCGTCACTGGGCGGGCTGGGGCGGAAGTGGAGGCGGAGGGAGACGGCGGCGGCCGCAGGGCCCTGGGAACTCGCGGCGAGGCCCTGGTGGGCGCGAGGCAGGGGGAGGGGGAGGAGGAGGAGCCCGCGGCCCGGGCGGCGGCGGCGCCCGACTTCCCCGTAGGGCTCCGCCTCGGAGCGGGCGGCCGTGGAGGAGGAGGAGACTTGAGCAGGATGGCGGCCTCGGCCCTGTACGCCTGCACCAAGTGTACCCAGCGCTATCCTTTCGAGGAGCTCTCCCAGGGCCAGCAGCTCTGCAAGGTCCGTGGGCGCTGGGCAGCGGGCGGGCGGGGGGTCCTCTCGGCCGTAGCCCAAGAGAGCGGGGTGCCCGCTGCACTGCAGTCGCGCGCTCTTTGCCGACGCCTTGGGGATTTGGAACCCTCGCCTCCTCACCTGGGGACCCCGTTATCGGATGACCTGAGCCCCAGCTCGCAAAGGCCCGTGAGAGGAAGACAGAACCGTGCCCTCATCCAGGCGGCCCAGGAAGGGGCCGGGCCTTGGGAACCTTCAGGGGTCTCAGGGGTGGGGCTGAGTGAGGCAGCCACCTGTCTATGCCGCAGAGACCCTGGGGTGGAGATGTTTCCATCTCGTTTTTTTTTTTTTTTGCCTGGTCTGTCCTCTCCTTCCACCGGGAGGCAGGGGACGGTTTTTGCACTTTCTTGCTAGGAACCTGAAGCAGCAAAGCTGATGGCATCCTCCTTCCCTGTCCAGGAAAGCGAAGCGATGGCTTGGGAACAGAATGCTCTATGATTTGGAGCTCCTCCCATCCCATTAAAGCCGGGATGTTGTCTGTGAGCAACGGTGCAAAATAATAAGTAGTTTCACATTTAACTAAACCTTGAAATTGGCCCTGACAGCTTTCTTAATTTATCTGTAACGTACCCCACATCTAATAAAGACAAAGACACCTATGCCTTCCCTAAGGAATTACACTGTAATTGGCCGTTTTTATGATAAATCACAATTGTCTACGTTGGGGCGGGGGGACATTTTATTAATGTTTCAGACATTTGACCAGGTTAGGTAATAATTTTCTACCAGAAGAGTGAAATTGGGACTTTGAGATAGATACTGACTAATTTATTGTCTTATTCCAGGAATGTCGGATTGCGCATCCTATTGTAAAATGTACTTACTGCAGATCAGAATTTCAACAAGAGAGGTTTGTATACTGAATAGTTTTTGATTGTTAAAGACAAATTATTGTCTGTAAGGAGTACTTGGCTGTTGTACTAAGGTGTTTGTTTTTAATGGTTTAGCTTTTTAAATTTTTAGTTATATACCTTTTAGACATGGCGGGAGAATGTTGACAAAGAAATTAATGGTTATTTAACAGCTAGACCTCAGTTTGCACACGAGGAAGGAATAATTGTATGGAAAATGTGGAGCTTTCCTAATATAAATAGGTACTATTAAGCTAAATAAAAAATGGCACACTAGTGCTGACATGGACTCGAGGAAAGAGGTCTGTGGGTGTTAGCAGCTACCTTCCCAGGGTTAAATCTAATAATCTCTTACCAGTGGAAAAACAGCACATACTTTTTAATAGGATGATTCCTGATAGAAAATTAGAGCACACACAAGAGAGTAGCCTAAGAGAAGAATGGATAATTTCTTCATATGTTAGTGTGGGCATCATAATGGAGAAGGCCCAGTGGAAGGTTAGGTTTGTAATGCTGTGCATAAGTAGTGGCAAGTGTAGAGATTTGGGAACAAGACAGGAAACGTTAGGATTCTTGGTTTTGTTTACCAAAAAATACACAAAAAAGTATAATCTATTTTAAGGGAAGAGGAGTAAATTTGAATAATATACAACCCTAAAATGATCCTTATGTTTAAAATTTTTTTTAAATTGTTTGGTTTATATTACAGTAAATTTTAAGTACTTGTAAAACAAATAGTACTCTTTGACCATCTGCTTTAGTTGAACATGCAGATTGCCTCAGAAAGCTACATAACTTTGATCACCTATATACAACTTCCTTTTCAGCAAAACTAATACAATTTGTAAGAAGTGTGCTCAAAATGTGAAGCAGTTTGGCACGGTAAGTATGTCATATTTTTCTTGTTATTGTTACTGGTCATTTAATGATTTTCACAAAGAAGACCTTTTAAAATATACATATATATATAGCTGTGTTCTTAAATATTTTAACATATCAAAATATTTTCGGAAAGAAATTCTCTATAGACAGTCTGATAGGAAGATGACAACATTTAAAAACAGTCATATGTATATTTTATATATATTGCAAGTCATTGTGAAATTTATGATTTTTTTCTTTAAATAACAGCAAACAAACTCCTGGTTACGGAGTACCTACTAATTCATAAAGTTTGATAATTATACTTCTTCCTTCTTCAGAACCTTTGACAATTTTTATAAAACAGCATAATTCAGACATTCACAACAGTCATGGCATTATCCTAGTACTAATTCTTTTCTTACGTTATTGATATATTATGATCGTGATTAGTCAGAGTGCTAGCCTTAACGCTCTGTAAAATCCTGAATTATCTTTTGAATATCAAAATCAAGGTTTGTTTGTTGTAGTTTATATTGAATATGCTATGCCAGTTTATTTTTTAGGTTGAAAACTCACCTATAGTATATATTCCTTGCATCATCTGTACCTGTATATGATAAAAAGTTAAAATGTTTTTAGAATAAATGATACAGTGATTAAGTTAATCAGGATATTAGTAGAAGTTTATTACCCCAAACACTGGATACATGAAAATTTCTATCAATGAGTACCTATATTTTCATCATTTAAGACCTTTTTTGCATGTAGCTTTTTTATTTAACACACTATGCAAATCATAAACATATTTCTCATGGTTATTTTTAACTATTTAATAGAGTAACAAATAACTATATTTATCATGGGAACATGATAAATATAGAGCAACATGTAGCAGGTCCTCAAATAATGTCATTTTTTTATGATATTGATCGATCCCATAGGAATTTAGCTCTTGTTTATATCAATTACCTTATGATAAAATTGGTTTCATTATGTGTTGTTTCCCTTAAAGTTGCATAACCTATCAGTGGCATTAAGTGAGGATTTACTGTATTTGAGAACAATATTTTTTACCTATTTTCTTAATCTCAGAAACGTCTGCACACTCAGTATGTTTTATGCAGGATATTTTTAATATTTTTAAATGACTTTGTTAAAAAAAATATATCTGTTTTTCAGCCCAAGCCTTGTCAGTACTGTAACATAATTGCAGCATTTATTGGTACAAAGTGTCAGCGCTGCACAAATTCAGAAAAAAAGTATGGACCACCTCAGACTTGTGAACAGTGTAAACAACAGTGTGCTTTTGATCGGAAGGAGGAAGGAAGAAGAAAGGTATGTTTTTTTGTTTTTTTGTCTTTTTTATGTTATGGTATTCTGGAAATTAAATAAAACACCGGACAAATTGGAAGTTAATATAATTGATACACTACAGATATTGAAGTATTTTTTGGGTTCCTACAAGCATGTAGTTAGATGAACATATAGGAACAGTGTATATTCTCCTCGTTTACATCACCTTTAGATTCATGTTGATCAATCGAGGTTACCGTGCTTTCAGAAATATTCTGTGATGGCTATTTGTACTACTTGGTTATCTCACTATTGGTTTAGAAGAATTAAATCCTTTTAGCTACTTACCTTTTTACTGGTTACTTGAAGTTACTGTTATGAAAAAATATCTTATGGCACATTAACATGAATAATTCTGAGTTAGTCTTGTATTATTTGGGGCTGATATTTTAAACCATTGTTTGTTTTTCTCTATACTGACTTTAAAAAGTTTATATGAACGTGGCAACCTTCTGCTGCTCAACATTGACACAGGCCTCCTTTTGTCTTACAGTTTCAGTTGATTTGGAGGGCAGCTGTTTCTTTGAGGGGCGTCCCTAGGTTCCCCCATAGCAAAACATATACCCTAGTTTTAAGAAATGTTCCACACTTCTTGTGTGAACAAATAGAAGACAAATTTATTTTTATAGGTCTAGTCTTAATTTTAGAAAGAAATCTCTTTTCCTCTCCCTTGACATGTACAATTGATTCTCATTGTTCATGATAGTTATGTTCTATAAAGTTGCTGGGAACACTGAATTAGTAAATATTTAACTATTGCTCCTCAGGGCCATACAGGATTAGGTGCCTCTTGCTGGTCACAACATTGTTTTATGTATGTTTCTGTTTAAAGACACTTTACTTAGTACATATCGTTGATTGATTAAATCGAACTCATAGCAAACAGTATTGTAACTATGCCTGAATGAAGCTTATCTAACACATGTATTTATATGTAAGGTACATCACAGCCTCCTTGTGCTTAGGAACACTATATACTTCACTTCACTATACCCGGGGACCATTTTAAACAGTGAAATCACTGATAAAAAGTAAAACTGTGACACTAAATAGACCATGAGAAGAACACTTGTTTATAGAATGAGAGCTGAAAGAAGAAGGCAGCAGATTGTCACCTTGTTCAACCTGAGCTGGGAAGGTTTGCTGCCTGGCTACACAGATTTACTGCTCTGTACATGTGCATGAATGATCATGGAAGCGCTGCAAGTTGATTTGGGGGTTACAGATAAATTTTAGCATGTAGATGGTGCGTTAACAAATGTGAAATCTGAATAATGAGAATCAACTGTGTATGTCATTCAAGTGCTCCTTGTTTCTATAAAATAACAGTTTCACTGTAATGGAAAATACTTTATCATTTTAGTAATTACACAGCAATTTAAGAATCCAGACTGGTGCTTCAGTAAGAATTCTTTATACCATCAATTTATGCTTATTTCCTAAGAAATAAGAAAAGTTTTTTTCTCCAGATTTAAAAATGGCTCAAAACTAATAGAAATCTGTCTATTCCCACCAATTTTATGGTCCTCTAAACAAGCATTTTTCCAAGTTTCAGAAAAGTCTAATTTTATTTCCATTTTACAACTCTGTATATGGGTGTGTTAGTGTGTATGTGTGTGAGTGTGTGAAATATAGCTAGAAGTTGAGTATTCCTCTTACCTGGTTTCATGGGTACATTTAATCTAATATAAATATTTTCTTTAAAAAGGTTGATGGAAAGTTATTATGCTGGCTTTGTACGTTATCATACAAGAGAGTTTTACAGAAGACAAAAGAGCAGAGGAAGAGCCTGGGATCTTCACATTCAAATTCATCATCTTCATCTCTTACTGAGAAAGACCAGCATCATTCAAAACATCATCACCACCATCATCACCATCACCATCGTCACAGCAGTAGTCATCACAAGTAAGTACTTTGAAATCATGTTTAAAATCCAGGCATTTTAATGCCATCTTTTGGTGTTTAGCTTTTTACAAGTACTAGTTATGTGCTAGTCTAGTTTCCATTGTACACGGTAAGCTTCTTGAGTATCTAGGGCTGTTTCTCCGCTTTGTCCAGTGTATAAAATTATATACATGGAGTGTGTTTAGCTGTTTACCATAGCAATAAAGATCAGACATTTAAGGAATTACTACATAAAATCATGATCATATGAAGGCAGAGTACAAGTATATCAGTTAATACTTTATTGGTTTGTGTTATGAAAATCCAAAATAATTTTTTTTTTGGTTTAAATAATTGTTAGGATTTTACTTATAAAGAATACATTTACCTCAGTTATCATTCGTTTAAATTAATTCATTTATTTAATTTGTTTAAAACAAAATTAAACCAGTGACTAGGGAATGTACCTTCAGTATTTTTGAGAATATATTGTAATATTCTCATCCATTACCATGATAGAAACATTTTAAATCTTGAAGGTTCTCAAAGTGTAAGCAATAACCTTTTTAATTAGTGGTGCTTTGCCATTTTGTTTTTTGTTTTGTTTTGCATTTTGTTTTTTTGTTTTTTAAACACATAGGCAGGAATTCTATTCAAATAGAAACAGCTACCTGATTTTTTTAAAGTGCTTTGGGTAGGGGTGAGGTATATAGGAGTACCATCTTAATCTTTTATGTGTGCAGTGTAAAGATTTTTAAGTATGATTTTAATCTTCAGGGAAAAAATCGATATTGAAACACAAAATGGAGAACACAGAAACATGATGCATACTGATTTTCATAAAACTTTCCTTCTGTTTTTTCCCAAATTTCTCTGAGTATTTAGAGTTCTAGATAGGCATAATATTATTTTATTTGTAGAAAACTAATCTACCACATTTAGGAACTCAGTAGGATTTTAAAAATATTATATGATTCTGTCTAGTGAAGATTTGTTCTAAGTTGTAGTCAAGCACATATCAGATTATGGGTGTGCTTTTGAGGCACAGATATGGTTTACTTTAGGGGCAGAATTTTTCCACTTGCCTTACCATGTTGTGCTTTCTGGATGTAACAGTGGTAGACCGCATAGTGACTTCTTGTGGCTATTTTGAAGAAATCTTGTGGTCTTTATGTAAGTATCCCAAGGAGCAAAGAAACATAAATCTTCCTTGTTTTTGTTTCTTGCTTTAATAAAAAAAATGACAAAATAGCTACCGTAATGGTATCCAGCAGGCCTACTCCAAAGACTCAGCCAAAATGTCTCTTTCCTTTGTGTTTTACATATAAATTTGCCTTAGTATGATGTGGAAAGACACACTCAGAGTATGTTTAATAAAGATCAAATTCTGTGACAAGAATTTAATCTTTTAAGAGTGACAAGTCTCAAAAGTAAAGGGAAAGAGAATGGTATTGACATGTTTTTTCTCTTTGCTTAGGAAATACTAATTTGTATATGATGGATATAGACTATTTGACAAGTAGGCAGCCAGTTTGTGGGGTCCTGTCTTAAGTTCAATAATTTGAACCATTATCAGGAGCATACTTATTATGATACATAATGATGAGGAAGGGAAGAGAAGAAACTCAGGTCAATCTGGATCCAGGAATGGCCTACCTCAGAAAGCAAGAATGAGAATTCTGTTTCTCTTTAATCGTTATTTTGCGATTATTCTCACTTGAGATCTGGATAGTGCTGTTGACTCATGTGCAATTATACAACTTGTTAATGCTTATAGTGAAATTTTTAAAAGAAACAAAATGGCAGCTGAATTCCTTAATAAGGTTGTTATTCATTGCCACAAGTAAAGAAAAACTCAGGTTCACAGAACTATAGAATTAATTCCCCACCCTGGTATTTATTTAGATGTGATTTTTAAGAATACGGTTTGTTTTATGCTTTTGCTCAAAAAAGTTATACAGCTAAAACAATAGGAAATTTTATACACACAAATATATGCATATTTCTAGTTATTGTGTATATGCCAGCACTGTACTAAGTGCTTTTACATACATTAACTTATTTAATTTTCATATCTCTATAAGGTATGTATTGTACATAGATGAGAGAACTGAGGCTCAGGAATTTTAAGTAACTTGTAAAAGGTCACGCAACTCAGATCTTCTAGCATCTCTTCTATTGCGTAAATACACGGTATCTGGTACATAGGAGATGCTCTATACATGCTGAGTCAATAAATTAGGGGTTAATGAACAATTGGCTAATGTGCCAGTATAGGGGAAAGTTTGTAGGATTCGTAATGCATTATTAGGTGGTTTTATTGGTATAATGGCATAATGGAAGAGAAGTAGTATAATATTAATTGTAAGTAAAAGTTAAATCAGTTGCTACTGTGAAATTTCTGAATATTTTCAGCATGACTTCTTCAGAGTACTGACTAAAAAAAGATCAAGAGACTTTGGAGAGAGTTCTTAAGAAAACTAGGAAAGAAACAAATTATTTCCTGGTTTAACCTGTCACGTGATTCTGAGCAACTCGAGTTATTCCAAAGGTAGAATCTTTATGTGGGATTTATTAGGAAGGCCTTGACTCTAAAGAGAGAACATCTTCTACCTGAGATAGTAAGTGTAGCCTAAGTAGGATAATTCTCAGACTTTGTAATTATAGAACCCTGTTGTGGTTTTTATGGTCACATACCCCAACTCTTAGTATAATGTTAAATTGAATTATAAAAGTCCTGATTAAAATAAAATTCAGTTGCATTCATTGTACTTTTCTTGAAGAAGTTAAGATAGCTAGTAGTCATCTGATTAGAATCGATCTTATTAGGATGTGACGTATTGAGTAAATATTAGCTTAGTCTGAAAACTTACTTGAATATGCCTTTCACTGAACAAAAGTTTAAAATAAACACATAGTTTGATTTCATTGGGAAGAATGTATTAAATGTAGATGTATTAAATAAATGTTGTTATTAGATGTCATTTATACATTTTTCAGAATCAGCAATCTGAGTCCAGAACAAGAGCAGGGACTGTGGAAACAGAGGTAAATATGTTAACATATATTCTGAAGTATTTCAAAAAGAGTTTTTTTTTTTAATATGACCTTTCTTTAACCTTGTTACTTGGGTTTTTAAAAAATCAATGATGTTCGGTAATATAAGCAGAATAACTTGCCACTTGGTGCCTCAGCCCTTTTTACTCTAATTATTCTTATTAATGTTTGATTTCAGCCATAAATCCTCTGCAGCAATTCAGAATGAAACTCCAAAGAAAAAGCCCAAATTGGAATCTAAGCCATCTAATGGAGATAGGTAAAAATGAATTCCTTTAGTGAAAATTCACCTTAGTTGAATAGTTGTCAGTTATTACTAGGTGAAGGAATAGAAACATGTATCTTCTACATTGACTTCTTTGAGTCATCCAGAAGAGTAAACATAATCAAATTCTTTGACTTAATTTTGGCAATAAGAAAGTGGCACTGAACTATGTTGTTCTATTTGGGGAATAAATTTGGGTTTTGAAAAAAGGAAAACAAATCTGAATAGAGAACATTCTTTTTATCTTAATTATTCTTCAATGAACACAAATCTAATTGTGATATTTTAAATTGACCTGCTTGGAAAATGTTTTTAGATTTAAAGTAGTATGAGCAAATGTGACTTTGTTTTAGTTCATTAGCCAAAAGTTTACTGATGTTTCTGTACAAATTGGCTGCCTATTGCTTTACACTAGAAGTATTGACCCCCTAAAAGCTAATACTGAATTATATTTCTGCAGGTGTATGTAATGTGTGCCATTAGTAAGGTAATTTGCCAGTTGCATCCATTTCTGTCAGGTACATATTTTTTTGCATTAGCCTTAAGGATGTTTGTGGAATTGTCTAATTTATGCAATTTGAACACCTGGTAATTTTCCTTCTACTTCATTTAACTGTGTTTTACTTTTTTCTTTTTAGTAGCTCTATAAATCAGTCAGCAGATAGTGGGGGAACAGACAATTTTGTCCTTATAAGTCAACTGAAAGAAGAAGTGATGTCACTTAAACGTCTCTTACAGCAGAGAGACCAGACCATTTTAGAAAAAGATAAAAAGGTAAGAACATGGTTCACTGAAGCCTGGTAAGATTTACATCATGATTCTTTTTCAATAATTGCAAATTTTATTAGACCTTAATAATTTGGTAATGTTTGCTGTGCATCATTCTTAAAGACACATTTTACAGAAGCCCAAATTGGAACCTATGCCATCTAATGAAGATAGGTAAAATAGTCTTTCTAAATTTTTGTTCTCAGAATTAATTGAGAGGTAATTCGAATTGTAGTAATTTCTGAACATTAGTTTTCAGAAAACCTATAATTTAAAATAGTTCTAATGTCTTAATTTGAAAATAGTTATAAATAGAATATTGTATAAAATCTTGTGATTTAGGGAAGTAATTGAAACTAGTCTTTGATGTACTAATCATGTATTTATTTCAATTCAGATCGAATAACTGGTCAAAAGTAATGCTGTGGGAATTTCCTGTGTTTTAGTGAGTGATTAGCATTAGGTTTCTAAGATCAGTTTATAGGAAGTTAAGTATTTACTGGGACTATGATTATCAGATCAAGGGGAATATCAGCTATATTATCTATTTAGTGAAAAGTTCTAACACTTTCTGTGTGAACTTCTCTTTGGGCCTCAGTTTTCTCATTTTAAAAATGAAAGTATTAATACCATCTCATAGGGTGGTGGTTACGATTAAATGAAAATGATGAAAATATAAAGTACTTGGCTATAGCTCCTGGCATGTGTGAAGTGTTCATAGCTGCAATTACTAGTGTTTTGTCATCCTTGAGGGTAGAACCTACTTTTGTACTTGTTTTATGGTCCTAGACTACCAAATTTGACCTATTTCAAACATCTTATACAATAGGAAAACTTTTTTAAAAAAAAACATTCCCTTTAAAATTATAAACAACACATAATTATAAATATGTATACGAACTATCTGTTTCTAAGTGTCCATAGTAGTGCTTCTGTGTGAGCTGGCTTTTACCTCTGGCATTCAACAACTTTGGTGTTAAATTTCCCACACCTTGATGTTTTAGTGGATTTAATTTTTAATACATGTGTACCTTAACTTTAAGCAAATTCAGAATAGGAAATTTAGGATTGACATAAGATAAAAATAGGGTAGTTAAGTGTCTTGTTTTTATGGTTATTGTTGATTAACTGCAGGATTTTTTTAAATTAATGAACTTTTAGAGGCATTTTTATTGCACAAAGACAGGTATAGCTGTATTAACCAAGGTAAAAGTTGAATAAAATGATAAATTTACTATAACAATGATTCCAAAACCAACTAATAATGAATTATGGATGTTTTTGACTTTTTAAGATACTTTTTTAGCATAACTATTCTATATTAGTTGACTTAGTTGAGTGTCCCTTTTATCTTAAAAAACACTAATGGGGATGAGAATTAGTGGTGTTGTAAAGAAATTAATAATAAGCCCAAAATAGCTACATATTTACACTTTTTTTTAAATAATGTAAATCTAAGAAGACCAAGTTATTTTCTTGAATTTATTGCATTTTAGTTAGTGATTTCTAGAGCCAGCCATTTGCAAGGTCATGAGGATACAAGGATGAATAAATGACAATTCCTTCAGAAATTCATAATCTAGAGGCAACTCACAGTATAGTAAGGAGAATAATTATCTTAGCTGATTTGATGTGAATTGTAATTTTGGTACAGGAATTTTTTTGTAATATAGAAAAGAGAATTCAACAGTTCTTTGAATTTAATAAAAGCAAGAGCTTTTATTTAGAAAATAAGACACTGACTTTTTACTATTGCACATCTTTCAGTTTACTGGCTACTGGGTAATTACAAAAAAGAACTGCAAACCTTTAAAGCTTACATAATAAAAACCATTTAAAAGTAACTAGAATTGCTTATACATGGTTCTAATGAAGGAAATATATAATATTATTTTTTAAATTATTATTAAAATTATGAGATGCTGTATTTTTGTGTGTCATTGATATTTATGGAATATCAATAGCTTTATTACATAGCTTTATTTACTTCCTCAAATCACTGAATTTTTTTCTTGACATTTGTCTAATTTAGCCCAAATTTTAAAGTAACTTCTTTTCCTTTATTATTCCATATTAGTTTTATTTTTGTGCTTTGTTCTCCATCTTTACCTCAAATCTTATTTGGAGTTGGATACATAATTCTGGACATTTATTTTCAAATGAAAGCAATATAGCTCTTGTTTCATAAGACTGTTCCTCTTTGTACTTGACCCATGTGAAACTTTTTTTAATCATGGAAAGATTATGTTAACTTGAAGCCAGTTTTATTATTTACTTTGTTTTATATAATATAAAATACATTTTAATTGAAGCATTTCCAAGGTATTAGGTGTTAACTTTCCTGTTGGCATACTAGTTGCCAAGCTCTGTCTAGTGAAGCTACCTTTAAATAAAAACAAAAAAGCAACTTCTTTGAAGTTTTACTGAAGGTTCAATGTTATCTTAATATTAAAATTAGACTAAGTAGATAGAATTCATCATTTTACAAAACAAATTCTAGATAAATTATAAAATTCAGGAAACCACTATTAACATCTTCCACTTTTATAATGATGGGTTTATTGTAAAGAATATTTAAAATGATGTTTGTGTATGCATATATATATATATATATATATATATATGCACATATACATATATGTGTTTGTTTTTTAATTTCTCAGTTAACTGAACTAAAGGCAGACTTTCAGTACCAAGAGTCAAACTTGAGAACAAAGATGAACAGTATGGAAAAAGCTCACAAAGAAACTGTGGAACAACTTCAGGTAAATGTCATTTTTTATGTAAACTATTAGCCAAGGAAAGAAACTTTGGTAGTAGTATTCATTATCTTAGACTAGTATTGGTATCTCTTTGTTATGCATATTTGGTATAGTTTTAGCTTTGTTTTAGGCTTTGTAATAGTTTTTAATCCTGCTCCCATTAAATGCTATTGCTTGAAATTACTTGATAGGAAATTCTGAAATTACTTGATATTAATTCTGAAAACTTTTGCCTAAACTTAAAGTGGGGTTTTCAGAGAAGTATATCATTGCAGTATGTTCAGTTCATCATCAGTGAACAGCAAACAATTAAAAATCAGATTCATGAAACTAATGTGAAAAATTCTTTAGTACATTGTGCAATCATTCTTCCTGTTTCTTTTCAGATAATGGGTGGAAGATGGGTGTACAAAACCGATTTTCAGGGACCTCAAGTGAAGGAAATTTATGCTGCATTCAGTGATGCAAAGCATCTAGATCAGCCTCAGAGTATGCTAAGTATATATATACTCAGTAGGATTTCAGTATAGAGAACAACTGAATGGTGTAGCTAGGAGTC
The DNA here is from genome assembly GCA_030015415.1 of Cynopterus sphinx. Taxonomy (NCBI): domain Eukaryota; kingdom Metazoa; phylum Chordata; class Mammalia; order Chiroptera; family Pteropodidae; genus Cynopterus; species Cynopterus sphinx. Next base: position 88,468,588 of record CM057383.1, read on the forward strand.
ACCAGTTATAAAGAGAGCAGTATCTGACGTCTGGCATCCAGAGCTGGAGAACATCCAATGGGGGTATAAATGATTTTCTTATTTAAGCTTTTTTCACCTAGGTTTCAGAAATTTAGAAAGGAGACCACACTAAATTAATTGTGTGTTCTATTGACTTATACATTCTGACATCAGTAGAATTAGATTTTTGGGTAACAGGGTTTTCAGAAGCTTCAAAAGCATAGAAGATGCTGGCACATGGACTTTAGACTCTTGATGGAGAGTACAGCTTGGGAAGGAAAGAATTAATATTGCCCTTTTTTTTTGTTTGTTTGTTTGTTTGTTTTTAACAGTGTAACACCAAGAGATATTTGCTTTTCCTGTCTTTTGGTTTTGTATTCTTCGTACTTGTTTGAAAGTAGCTTAAATTGAGTAAGATTATAAAGTGGATTTGGAACCTATTGAAATTGGAGATACAGGTTTCCTGTTGTTAATACTGATATTACTATTAAAAAGAATTTTGAAGAGAGAAACCTTGCATAGAATCTGGGATATAGCAGGCATTCAAATAGTTTGTTGAATGAGTGGTGATTTATGGAAATGTATCTGCCCTCTGTCCTGAGAGATTGCCCATATTAGACTTCTTGTACATTATTATTGTTCATCATCCACTAGCAAGAATTAGTTTTATGATATTCTAATTTTTTCTCATTCAGTCATTAATGCCAGATGATTACCTGGGAATATAATCTTTTGTATGATGGTTTCTGATTTAATGTGATGTAGCCAAAATTCGAGTAAATCCAGAAGTGACAGAAAAACTGCACAGTACTTCAATATGATAACATTTAGTACTTCTCAGTGTTCAAAAGAGTAGCTTGATATTCTATTTTGTAGTTGTAAGCACAAGGGAACCTTTTTGACATCTTAGCCTGATAGACATCGTAAGCCTATACATCCTCTTGGTTGGTAGCTGAAGTTTCATATAATGGTATAGTAACAGTAACTAATATTTATATACAACTATGACATTTTCAATATGATTTTACATAGGCTGTCTTATTTGCACCTTAAAATAACTTTGAGTTACGTGGTATGAAACTGTGTTCACATTAGCAGTGACAGAGAAACCTGAATCTTCTGACTCTGATTTGACTACACTTTCTCTTGTTCTGCACTTTTCCCACTACCTCAGGTTACTTAGTTTTCTGTTTTATCCTTGTTATCATACTACTTCCCTATATCTTTTGTGTTATTGCTGGAGACATTCTGTCAGTTAAGTATGTTATCTTTTAAACCCTACTCCCTTTAGCAAGCAGGTACTAGTAGATGAGTAAACATGGTTAACTATTTTTCTTATCTTTTTGTGATACAAAACTGAACTGTATAGCAGGAAATTTACCTTGCTTTAAAAATCCTCAAAACATTTTTAACTATCAAACCTGGGAAAAATCACTGTGCATCACCAGAAAAAGTTAGGCAAAACACCAAAAAATAACATCCCATAAAACCAAAATTATCTAAAATATCAAGAATACCAAATTAAAAAAAAAACCTTTAATTTAGGGGATAAGTTGATAAAAGGAGAAAGGATACTATCATTTGAATGCCTACTATGTACAAGCCACCGTGTTAGGCTACGTGTTTTATATATTTGATTAGTTCTTTCAATTCCTGTTTGTGGTTGGTGAAGTTTCTGTTTTACGTATGAGAAAGACGATGACTCCAGGTTACATAGATAAGTGGCAGAACTAGGATTCAAAGCAGAATCTGTGTGATTCTTAATACAGATAATCTTTCCTTTAGGCCATTGTTTCTAAACATTTTAACTTAACTTGCTTAAGACTTTTTAAATAATTTAATGGATTTTTGAATGTGCATGATAAGTAATGTTAGTATAAAAATTTTTAATGTATTTAAATACTGCATTGTAAAGTATATTTTTTATTGTACCTATATTAGAATAGACATTTGGACTTCTCTCTAACAACTGATGCAGTTTTTTTTTTCTTAGACGCTTTTTTCATAATTTATTGGCAAATAAGTTTATTATTGACATGATTAGGAGACCAAATATGTAAATGCAGATCAAAAGTTAGCTGCTAAGGAATTAAAAAGGAAAAATTACTTTAAATACTTAATATTTGAGTTCTAGTATTTCATATTTAGAATATGAAAATGATAAGCTCATTGATTATTTTTTATTTCTTGATGATAGAGAAAAAATTTAAACGTTAGCTTTCTAATGATTTGGTATGTCAGTCTAAATGCTCTTGTATAAAAGTAACTTACAGATCTGATGGAGATCTCTTTGAGGCAAATTTAAAGGTATTTTTTATGCCCTTCATTAACTTATATTCTAAATTTGTTTTAGAAGATACTTTTTTTATCCAGTAACGGTAGTATAGTTATAAATTAAATAATAATCTGTAGCTAACAATAAAAAGAAAACAATTTAAAACTACCACATTGAGTAAGACTAGTCAATTAAGTAATAAACCAGTTGATCAAGAGTGTGCTCACTTGACTTCTACTAACTGCCAGGCTTTCTCATTGACTTACCTCTGAGTGTCTTAAACTATATAGTTTCAAAGGGAAAATAAAATACTTTGAAATTTTTTATGTATTTCTATTTTGCATTTAAAACACTTAATATCACCTTAATTGTTTAAAAACTGAACAAAGAAATGCTGTTAATTGTGCAGTCGAACATAAAAATTGATTTAATTTCCAAATATGAGATTACTCTAAGAATATTTATATTTTGGAGGTCATAAGTTTATATCAGTTAGAGAGAGTTTGAAGAAGAGTTTGGGGAGTGAAAATACAGAGCCTGGAAAGATTTGTTTCATGAAACTGCTTTAAGATGGTATACAGAGAAGGCAGGGTGTTATGTTGCCATACAAAGGCTAAAATTAGCATTTCATAAAACTGAAAACAGTAATGATGTGTAACTGCTCAAATTCTATCAACGCCAGTACCTGATGAGTGTAGGGCAATTAAAGGAGCAAAAATAAGATAAGAAAGGGCGGTTTCAATGGGTGCTTCAAAAAAACATCATTTAAACATTAAGAAGATTGAGTCACTGTGGCAAAGTGATAGTATTTTTGCAAAAATCATTTCTATACTTGTTCTGTAAATAAGTGAACATCAAGTAAAGGACTTTGTATACTTTGATTTCTCTCTAATCATCACTTGAGTTATTTGATCATATTGTAAAATAAAACTTACTTTCATGTTTTCATGTTTTTAGAATAAAGAGCCAAATATTTTTTCCCCCATTTAAAATTTTGACTCTCTTTAAGCAGATTCACTCTAAGTTACCTTTTTTGTAACTGGTTATAAATTGATGAACCTAAATATACTCTTTCATTTATTTCTGTTGGTATTTCAGTGAAATCTTGTTCTATAAGTGAAAAGAACAGCATTAAGTAAGTAGTATTCTTCAACATGACTTCATGATATTTCAAACATTTTTAATCATAAATATTTCTGTCTCCCACAGGCCAAAAACAGAGAACTACTCAAACAGGTTGCAGCACTGTCAAAGGGTAAAAAGTTTGACAAAACTGGAAGCATACTAACATCCCCTTGAGAAGGTTATTGATTTAGTGTTTCTGCTGAAAATGTAAATTCGGAAAAAAAATTTGTGAAGCTCTTAAATTCTGTGTAGTGGGAAAATATTTTTGCACACCAAATGAATTGGCGTGTTTCCTATTCACTTTTGTAACTGATATATAGCATTTTTTAAGTTGTAAAACATTCAGATAAAGCTTCAACTGGTTTGAAGTAACTTTTTAATTATTTGATATCAAGGAACTTTTTGCCAGCAATAGTATTAAACAGTTGTAAAGGAGTGCATGTATAGTGCTCTTTATAAAATGCAACATGCAATAATAGGGTAGATATGGTTTTAAGAAGTCAGAGAAGCAGGGCTTTTGTTTTGTTTTTGTTTCACACTATGCTCATTTCAGATAAACAGTTTTTAATTTAGAAATACAAAATCTTTTAAACAAGGAAAATGGTGAGCACTGGTTTTTTGGTAATTGTGTTTTCACCTTGCATCAACATAAATTTAGAAAATAATCATGGTGCTTTTATTAAATAAACTTTAGAGAATATGTAAATATGTTTTTAAAAGTTAGATCATTAACATTAGCTAGTAAACTAGTATTTTCATTATTGGCATAGGAACTAATGTTCATTGTACAGTATCCGAGGTAAAATGTGTTTTGTTTTGTAAAAACTACTGTAGATTTTTACTTACAAGTGCCTTTTTGCCACCTAATGTTTTTATTTATAGGAATGCTGATCTTTTGTAAATAGTTTGTTTTAAAATCATGTTTAATAAATGTTTGTATATAAATGCATATGTACAGAACCTATTTCGAAAGTTGCTAGTAAAACATTTGAGGTTGCATTAAGAACTGATAATGCACATAGACTTTAGACGATCTTGTGGTTTGCTTTTGTGTGATACGGGAAGCTATTGGTCATTGAATTCATTGAATTATGTCACAATACTTCCCCAAAGATTTAATTTTAAATTACTTCTGATAGAATAATTTTATTTTTTATGTGATACAGCTTCATGTTTATATTTTGTAATTACGTTTTGCTTTATTTTTCTTTTATAAAAATTTTAAAAATTTATAATTTTTTTGCAGTGGTCCATATATCTGCTTTTCCTATAATATGTGGTTTTCTAAGTTAATATTTATGTACACCATACTTAATTTGTAAATTTAAAGCAAATCTGGAAAAAAATTAAATAACTTTTAAATCAATCTGTGACTATCTTTGAATAAATTGGAATCTATTGTAAGATTCAGGTTCTATTTATAAGAAAATTATATTAGAGTCTTTAAAAGTGTCTATAAAAGGTTAAGGTAGTGTGCGATAGGTTATGGGAAGTTATCGACTAATTATATTCTGATCCGTTGGTTTTTAGTCTATAATGAAATTGATCTCCTACTTAATAAATGCCAATTCAGACTTTTAGTTTAAAGCATCAGGCATCACTAGATAGACTGGGTAGAATGAAGAGTCCTTACTCTTAGGAATTTATGGGCAAGGGTGATTTTGTTTCAAGTAAACTTATTAAATTTATTAGTTTTGAAGCTTTCGTTTTTAAACAGGCATTGAGTATGAACATCATAACAAAGATCGTCGTTTCTTGGAACACAGGATGATTTTAATAATTGTTTTTAACATGATTCATGTTTTGGTAGATTATGCTTAAAGTTACTCATAAGTAATATCAAAGAATTTTGCTCAATTTGAAAATATAGGATTAATTTCCAGTGATAGAAGATTGAATGAGGCAGACTTGGAAAAACTAAGCCAGTTTATTTTTGTGAGATCTTTATACAATAACCTTCCTAAATTTAGTACTCTCAACAATGCTAGATAATGCCTTTTTAACACAGATTTTAATGTTTGCAGGATTTGCTAAATTCATAAGATAATCATTTCTTTAAAATTTATCTTGTTTTATATTCTGAATTCGTAGTCATTTGTCAATCTGCAGTGGTCACTATAGTTTAAAAATAAGGTGTGTAATAGTTTATACCTTGTTGGAGCTGCTACAAAAGAAAGGTGCCCCTTCTCAATTTTTAGGTAATAGATTAAAAATTGAAAATCAGTCTAAATAATTAAGCTTGTAAATTCAAAGGCTAAAATCTTTTAGAGGCTTCACAGTATTTAGTCCCAATTAAATGCCCTTCTTTTATTCCAAGAACTTATTTTATAACAATATTTTTGCAGTTGTACAAATTAGCAACTAGGTCCCAGTCCTGAATCTGTAGTGTAATGACATAATGAGCTGATATTCTTTAAATGTGGACCTGTAAGGAGATTCTATGGTGTGCTGTATTGTGCTTTTTAGCCTGTTTTCAGCTATTAGCATTTACCAGTGAGGATCACTTTGGCTCAAGTTATTTATGTATTATTAATAGCCTGTGATTATTACAGTCCTTTTTAGATTGTATTGGTCTAAATATGCATTTTACAGTGAACCTATTAAGCTGTTCACATGTATAGACTATTGAAATACTGTACATGTACACATCTGACTGTTGACATTTTGTACTTTTTTCTAAATCCAATATTTCACAATAAAAACTTGTCAAAAGCTTTGTATTAGTTTCCTATTGCTGCTGTAACTAGTTAACACAAAATGAGTTGCTTAAAACAGCACAGATTAATTCTTTGACAGTTCTGGAGGCCAGAAGTCCCAAATCAGTTTCAGTGGCTAGAGTCAAGGTTTGGGCAGGGCGGCTTCCTTCTGGAGGCTCTAGTAGAGGATCCATTTCCTTGCCTTTCCAGGTGCTGGAGCTGCATTCCTTGCCTTCTGTGGCTCTGTGTCCCTTCCTACATCTTAATCACCAAAAGTAGCATCTTCAGGTCTCTTCCTGCATCATCATATATGGTCTTTTCTCTTTGGCCGTAGTTTCTTCCTCTTCTCCCTCTTAGAAGAACATTGTTGGGTTCACTTTGATGATCAGGATTGTCTCCCCATCTAAACTCCTTAATCTGCAAATTCTTTGTCATACAAGGTAACATAATAACTGGTTGCAGGCATCTGACATGGACATCTTGGGGGACCAACCATTAACTGAGCCTACCATAGCTTCATCTACATTTTCCCAGTGTGAGGCCCTAAAACAGCAGATTTTGAGATAACTGCCTCAAGCTAAAAAAAAAAACTATTTTCCTATCTTATTCAGACTGCTCTCATGAAAGAATTATTTTCCTGAAAAAAAAAATATTGAGGTATTTTAAAGCAACAATAAAGCAAATTGAGAGCTATATATGGTTAATATTTCTGAAAAGTTTAGAACATGGTAAGAACCATGCTAGGTTGTTTGATTAGGCAAGAGTTGAAAATGATTCTTAAGTAATTCACAGCCTAGTTGGGGAGACAATATATATGAAAAAGAAACTAGAACTTAACTTGGATATTATAAAGTGCAATAAAAAGCTGATAACCTAGCAAGGGCATTCCAAGAGTTGTGAGAAAGGTTAGCCTGTCATCGCTTCTCAAACTTGAGCATGTATGATCCTAGATAACACTGATACTTCTGGTCCAGAGCCTATAGTCTGGGAAACAGTGGTATTCAACAACAACAAAACCATGAGAAGGTTTAAGAGATGATAAGTGGGAGATATTTGGGGAAGAATTTGGAAAAATATTTTTAGAGCCCCATTTTAAAGAAAGTTTGGGTAGAGTCCACTGGGTTTTTGAAAAGGATATAAGACCAGATAAGTTTATATTAGAAGACTAGAAAATGTAGGGATCATTTTCTTCATCTGCTTTACTTTATACCCAAGGAAACAGAGCAGGAGAGATTAAGTGACTATAAAAAGTCATACCATTTTCCAAAAAGAATTTGGGGTAGTTTGGTTTAAGTGTCTTATACCGAGGCAGTCTACCACTCACATAAAAATTAGTTTTAAGGAGAATGTATGTGTGTAGTCGAATCAGCCATAGCTAAGAGCTTGAGGATAATGAGAAAAGTCAGCTGGATGTGACAAGCTCATGGTTGAAGAAAAATCTCAGTTCTTAACAAGGCCTTAATGTGTGAAGTGCAGAATTTGGTTTTTAATTGACGTGGAAATGGTAGATGGCTTAAGCCCAGTGTTTTCCTCTCATGTTTAATGCCATTATGACTGCATTTAGAATACATAGTTCTAGTCACCGCTTCTCAAGAAAAATGTAATCTGGGTTATATGATTAGAGTTGAGGCATAAAAATTGACTTGTTTCTAAAATAGAGAATAAAAAGACCAAATACTTTAGAAAAATGGGCTAGAGAAATAGTTCATTGAAAAAGTGAAAATGATTCTTAACCATGTGAAGATTCTCAACCTCACTCAAAAGAGAAAATTAAAAGTATATAAAATTATCATTTCTCACCTATAGGTTGGCGAAATTCCAAATCTGAGAACACGTTTTATTGACAAGATTTTGAGGAATGACTCATACATTCCTGATGGTCATTGCAAGTTAGTCTCTATGGAGGTAAATTTTGTTAATAAATTGCAAAACTACATATGCATTTATGCTTTAACCTAGCAATCCCAATTTATAGAAATCTATTCCAAATACTTAAAAAATGAAAAGGCATATAAACACTGCTATTGCAAAGTTATTTGTAATAGCAAAAATTAGAAAAGTGAAATCACTAAGGGATGTTTACAATAAAATATGGTACATAGATACAATGGACACTGTAGCTATAAAAAATAACTCAAGTACTACTATGATACATTGTTAACAGAAAAGCAAAGTAGAGGTGTAATGTTACTTTTTAAGAGGGGAAGGGTTACACACACACACACACATCTACTTAAATTTTTTTGAAAAATTGAAATTTAACCATAATTTGAAAATCAGTTACCAATAGGGAAGAGGAGTAGAAATAGGTTGGAGGGGGCAATGTTAGAAGCTAGAGTTCTTTGTATATACCATGTTCGATTGATTTTACTTTGGAATCATTTAAATACTTTCACAAAGTTATAAAAAGTTTTTTTAAGAATGAAACAAATGTACTTAAAAACATATACAGATGATAGTATACCAAAAAAATACTACAAAATGCAATAATTTGCACCTTCCTAATGCAATGTATCCAAGGTAAAAAAAAAAACTGCAAAAATCATCTTGCACTGTTGACAATAATCATATTTTTGTTGACAGCTTTAGTATTGGTATTCTGAGATTGTTGTATGGGATAAAATACTGGTCGATAAGCGAATATTGCCTTATTCTACATGTGATATTCTAATGTGATATTCTAATTCTATCATTCCATTTGTTGATTAGGACTGGGATTCTTAGCAAAAGAGAAAGGTACATATGTTTAGTAAAATCTGTATAGCCTTGTTTTTAATTAGAATTTTCAGTATAAATTTAAGATGTTTTAAGAAAAATAGACATATTCATCAGAAAAAGTATGGGTTGAGCCTGCAACATCATGTAAGATAACAAGGAAGCTTTCAAGGACTATTTAGTATGCTTTCAAAAGGACTTCTGAGCCACTTTGAAGACCCAAACAGCAGTATGGAAAATAACTGCAATAGTTGAAACATTGAATATGATGAAATACATGAGTCCAAAATGAAACAAAATAGACACATGATACGGAAAAACAACTCATTGCTCACCATTGGATAATGCTAGCTAACCATTTTGAAAATTGGTAAATGAATAAAGGAATTCAGTATCTCCTACTGTTCCCATACAAACTGTACCTCTGGGTAAGTAAGTGGTAGGTGAGGGATAGTTTCTTTTAAAAATGCATTCCGGTTAATGAGTGAAAAAGAAATGATGGAATTGCAATCTCACCATTATGCTACTTCTAATGAATTAATGAAATGAAAAGTATTGGAAACTGTTAAAAGTACACAAAGAGACACAGTCTTAACTTCACAGGCTTTCTAATGGAGGAACACCCAGAGAGTAGTATTGCCAAAAAGAATCAGAGCTAAATCTGATTAAGCATCAACCAAATTATAAGAAATAAGATAGAAAATCATGTTAAATGACACTGAAGAGATGTAATTGGCATGATTCTTTCATCAATAAGTTGCAAAGGGGGGAAAAAAAGTGATGGAGGGGAACCTATAGAGTAAGATAGCCAATCACAATGTGTGGACCCGATTTGGATCTTGAATCAAACTTAAAAATTAGAAAAAATATATCATTTATGATACAACCAGAAATTTGAATATCAACTGGTTATTTAATAATATTAAGAAGTTATTGTTAACTTCATAGGTGTGATAATGGTATTTCAACTACTTTTAATTTTTTATTGTGATATAGTTGACATATAACCTATTAGTTTCAGGTGTACAACATGATGATTTGATATTTGTATGTATTGTAAATATGTTTAATTTTTTTGAAAGAGTCTTAAAGACATCCATTAAAATACTTAACATGAAATGTCATGATGTTTGGTATTTGCCTCAAAATAATATAGGGAGAGAGAGGGATGAGAATATAAATGAAACAGGGTTGGCTGTGGGTTAATTATTGGAAATGACTAGTTAGTATATGAAATTTTATTATACTATTCAACTTTGTATAATTTTTTTTTAATAATACAAACTAACACGATCACCACCAGCGTTATTCTGCCAAATTATAGCCCACCTTAAACAATAAGAACTCCCTGAAAACAAGAGACACTATTAAAATGGTAGATAAAGGGGAAAATACCACCAACAATTTTGCCAATTCTGCCAGAAGGAGACATTCATGCTTCTGTTTAGTACATTTTCTTCCAACATCATCTATGAGTAATGGCTATGCCACAATATAATTTTGATTTTTGTTTTCATCTATTCTTTTCCCCTCACTTCAACAAAAGCAACTGCTACATTATACAATACTATTTGTAGTAATTTTATAACCATACATAGGAGGTGCTAGAGCCTAGTATTCGAGACCATTACTTTTGGAACCAAATCTGGTTTGTTATTTGCTAGCTAGGTGTTCTGGGGTATATTTAGAAATACCTCTGAGTCTCAGTTTCCTTATGTGTCATTTACAATTTATAGAGTTTTAAATGACTGTTAAATAAGATAAAGTACTAATAGACAAAGTATTTTACAGATTCTGGCACACAGTAGATTTACAATATGATTGGGCAATTGTTTCGTTTATTTAATCAACTAGAAAACCTTTAAAGATAACATGAAGGCTAACTCTGCTTTTTCAGGTTTCAAGCATGTCTCTGACAAGTCTGATGACAACAGAACATTGGGGTTGATTAATGGTTTCATACTTATTAACCATGGAACTAATTTTCTTTGATCAAATAAAATGTTATCAAGAGTCCCAATGCATAAAATTAAAACTGAGACACTTGAGTTGACGTCAAGGAAAGGATAGTATCCCTTTCATAGCAGGATCTAACACAATAGATGTTGATGGCTGAAAGTCCTTGGTGAGGCCACATAATGTGAACATCTCTGTTATTCGAATTGTGTCTGAGTTATTGCTAATTTTGAACTAGTTGAGAACCTCAATGAATTACCTAATTTTACAGGTAATTTCATTTCAGAGGGGTGAATTTCCTATTAAATCTTCGTAGCAAATGAACATGTGTTATGTTAATATGTGCCAGTTATTGTACTAGTTGTTGCAAAGATGTAGATCTTCATTTTCAGGAGCTCACAATCTGAAAGAGACAGCCTGGTAAATGAATTATTGCAAAACGTACAATAAATTACAGATCTTCACAAATGATAACAAGAAGGGAGTTACTAAGATGAGACCATTTCAAGTAAAAAGAAAAAAAATACGTGCAAAGCCTCCTGACTTCCAGAACATCACATCTGCTTGTTTTTCTCCAACTTTACTTGTGCTTCTCTGTTTCTTTTGTGGGTTCCTTCTCATATCCCTTACATCAAAGAGTTGGAGTGGCTCAGGGCTCAGTCCTCGTATCTCTTTATATGTATATATTCACTTCCTAAATGTTCTTAGTAAATACTATCTGTAAGATAATGACTCCCAACCTCATAACAACAACCTAGACCTCTCTTGATTTCCACACTGTGTATCATCTCCATTTGGGTATTGAAAAAGCCTCTCAAGGGTAACATGTTCACAACTGTTTGCTTCTGATCTATACCCCCAAGTCCAAATAAATTCCAAGCCAGCTCCTCTTGCTGTCTTCTTGTCTTTAATTAATGGTAACTCAGTTTTCTTGTTCAGACTAAAATCCTTAATGTCACCCTTGGCGGGCTTGCTTGCCCTCCTTCCCTCCCTCTCTCTTTCCTTTTCTCCCTTTCTCCCTTTCCCACTCCATCTCACACACACTACATATCTGTTCTTTCAAATTCTGTCAGCTCTAAGTCCAAAACATACCCAGACTTTGACCACTTTTCACCATCTCCGTTCCTAACGGGTATCTCTGCTGCTTGTAGGCTATTCTCAAGAGAGAGGCAGAGAGTGACCTGGTTAAAAGATGTCATATCGAGTCATCCCTCTATTCCAGTGGTTCTAAACTGGGGACGTTGGCAATCAATGTCTGGGGATATTTTTGATCATCATGACTTGTGGGGGTGTGGGAGAAGGGTTGGGAGGAGTTACTATCAACATCAACTGGGTGGAGGCCAGGAATTCTGCTAAACATCCTACAACACACAGAATGGTTCTGCACAACAAAGAATGGTCTAGCCTAAAATGTCAATAGTGCCAAGTTTGAGAGACCCTGCCACTCAAAACCCTGTAATGACTTTACGTCTCAACCCTTGTATAACGCTAAAAAGCCTTGACTTTAATGTAAGTCTTTCTACCATACCAAATCTTATATGACCAATCAGTTAAGCAGCAACTGCCCCACTTTTTTTTTAATTTTGTGATTTAAACATTAAATAGAACTGAAATGTATTTAAGATTTTACCATTTTGTTTAAATTCCTACTTGTGTCCAGTAGGGGGAGTGCTTCACCTCTAAATAAAAACTATATAATCTTCATTTGCTGTGCAGCCACAGGCGTCACTGTGATAAGAACAAGCATTTTCACAGCTACTCTTTAGAAAAGTCATGATCCCGCTCTTTCTCAAGACATTCATGCAAATGGCTGGGCCACAGCAGTCCTCGTTGGGGAAGAGAAGAAAGTTTTGTCATATATGGGAAATATATTGCTATACATGAGAAGGCCCATTTGCAGAAGTAATTGGTATCGCACAATTCCAGAATTCAACTTTAGTCGATTAGTTCACAAAAAAAAAAAAAAAAAAAAAAAATTTAAAATATATTTGTCTTTGGAAGGATTGATTTTTAATTCAGAAGTGTTATTTTTAAAAGAATTGCTTTACGTATTTCTGTCTGTTAAGTTCTGTGCACATTCCTTTCCCTCTAAAGCCAGTCCCACTGATGCAGTATAGATGTATGTTTGTTTGGCATTCCTCCTCCCCTCCACCTGTGAGGGAGTTCCTGTACCCACTATACCCTGAGTCAATAATCAGCAGTTCTAAGTCACAAACCCACTGTCTTCAGCTAAACTATGTCTCCCAGAGAGCCTCGACATGGACACTGCATTACCAAGCTTGTCTATGTCGACAGGACCCTTGGAGTGCTGAGGTGGTACATATAATCTGTGTAGCCATGATTGATGGCCTGAGTCTTGGCGTACCCACTGAGCTGGAGTGGTATGTCGTGATTTGAGCTCTTGCATGTACTGTACTGCATGGCTCCTAAGTGATCATTTCTTTATAGATTTTGCTCTTTTGTTTTTTTTGTACATTTCATATGGTGTGGATTTTTCTTTGAGAGGGGTTTTAAGACCTCCCTTATTCATTAGTGATGGGACAGATATGCCAGGATATCAGGAACTCATATGGACTGGGACATTCAGCTTTTATTACAAGCCCCTCTTTTTATATTCTGAATTGTTCATGCAGCTAGAAAATCATTTCCCCCTTGCCCATATAACAACCAACCAAACTGCTAGCTACTTCTAGTCAAGATAAGGCTTGAGAAATTTTTTGTTAAATGAAATCACTGACTTTCCTTGAGGCACTTGGCCAAATATATTATATATGCATCAGCATTCTAAATAACAAACATAGCACCCGTCGAGTTATTTTAGGGCATAGTTTTAGGAGATTATCTGAAAATTAATAAATGGAACTGGAAATAATGATGGAGTAGAATAGGTGTGAGGAGGTGATCTGAGAAGCCTGGAGTGTATCTGGAAGGAAAGTGGGGCATTAGGAAAAATGAAGTTTGAATAGAAATCAACAAACACAAAAGGCCAACATAATTACTGCATTTAACTTTTGTTTATATTAAAATGAATTTATATAAGACTGACTTAGCCTGGGTTACCCTAAGATGGATGCTTTAATAGTCAAACTAATAGCTGAAACTAATAATAGGTTGTAATATATATATAATATTTACATCCCATGTATAATAATATATTTCCCATATATAACAAAATTTTCTGTTACAAAATGTAGCTACGATATATAAATATATATATACATATATATGTATATTTATATACACACATCTGCATTCTTATTCATATCATTTCCAATTATCTCTTTTCTAATATAGATTTTACTAATACATGATGAAGGTTTAAAAATGGCTGCAGGAATTCAGATATTTTTTTCATAAATTATTCCCAAGTACCTCTCAAAATGAATAAAAGGCATTTTATATGATGTTTTCCTTACAGCACCTTGTGAATTCCTTCAACACAGCAACACTGACCAGACAGAAGCCACAGCATAGGCATTTGATGCCATTGGCTGCCTGCTCCTATGGTTACCAAGATGGGCCCACCATTCCTGATTACCCCTGTCAGTGAAGTAGCCTGGTTCCTAGGCTATAAATATCTGTGTGACTGTACAGAGTAGAGGGAGAAAAGAGCATTTGTCAGTATTTAGTCTCTCCTTTGGGTAAAAAAAAAAAAATGAGAATAATGTGATATAAATTATTTTTAAAACAAAGTGCTACACATTTTTTGTGTTCTCTAAATAAGTGTGTTCTCCATCTATATGTCTCAAAATAGTGGAGTAAGAAAACCTGTTGGGAGTATTTGAAAAGGAGTACAAAACAAACATTTCCATTAGGAATGAGGCTATGAATTCAGTTTGTGCATACAGATCATTTGTAATAGGATATGAAATTGAAAGTCGTAATTGAGACAACAATCTATAATAGACAGTAGATACCAAGGGGAGATGTGCCACTCTTGGGAACTTGTGAAAAAGAGGTAACTAAAAACTCAGACCACAGTTCTTAAACCCTTCACAACACTGAGGGTCTTAAAAGGTTGAGAGTGGTACCTAGGAAAAGATTGGTTTGGAGAGAGCTGAACCGCGAGCCCTTTTTCTCCACCCAATTTAGCACCCCATAAAGAGAGAATCTTCAAGGAGTTCACTTGAAGAGCTGATATATTCTGGGCCACTGGGGAGACCAAATAGGGGATGTCAGACACCCCCTGGGAAATCTAAAATCTGGCAGATATGGCTGGCTTGGCTGGCTCCTGCGATGGTACCAAAGAGGAAATGTCTCTGCTCAAGGTCGGTTTCTATTTTCAGGACTGACTGGGTCAAAGACATGTGAGCAGTGTTCCCAGTCATGGGAAACGTGCTTCTGCCAGCATGGAGTTGTTCCAAATTTTGCCCAAGAGAACTGCTTTGGGTTGGTAAGAAGGAGTAGCAAAAAGATTCTAGAAAAGAATCTTCATGGAGTAGTCAAAACAACAATAATAACAAAAAACAAACAAACAAAACAAAACAAAAAACCATGGGCTTTAAGGGTCCATAGTGGACCACAGGAAAGTGTCTTGCCTCTGTGATGGAAAGCACAATGAAAAGTCCCCCATAGAATGGAGGGAGATTTCAAAGGAACTTAGTGAAAGCATTGACCCTGTCCATAGCCATTTGTCACAACCCAAGAGAAGAAAATGGCTCTAAACACTTGCCCCATCCAGAAAGTGAAGCAGTCTTCACCTAACATCACTAAAATAAAAATTCCCACTTCACTTACTGCTCTTGCATTTTCCTCTTTGATGCAACTGGTCAGAGACACTGGCTGAAGAAAATAAATGCTAACCTGAGAAAGAGCGGGGTCATGACTTTTCTACCCAATGCAAATGGCTGGGCCACAGCAGTCCTCAGTTGGGGAAGAGAAGACACCTTAACTTTAAAACTTTAAAGTTTTAATTAATATGTAGGTGTGATAGCTATCTCCAAATATTAGCCCCAGGAATCACACTTTCCAGTAGTCACAACCTTGTGTCCTCTCCAACACTGACTCTGGAATGGCCCTGTGTATCTCTTTAATATAATGCAAAGGAAGTGATGCGGTGCCAGTTCTGAGCCTAAGCCTTAAGAAGATGTTCTTGAAAAGTCCATATAAGAAGGCCAGCTATACTGCTAACACAGACCATATAGAGAGGCCACACGGAGAGAAAAAGTCTGATACTACATGGAAAAGAAAAGGAGACCAGCTGTGTTCTGCTCAAGTTCAAGGACAATATTATTTCAATAATATTTATATCCAATTTCCCTCAATTATCTTAAAGCAAGTTCTAATCATATAATTTCATTCACAAATATTATAGTACATATCTAAATGAAAAGATTTTTTTGAAAACATAATCCTTTATTCCATTATCTTATTCAAAAGTTATGATTTCTCAATATTATCAATTATCAATGTTCAAATTTTTCTAATAGATTTTTTCTGTCGTTAAAATTAAGATCTGTATGAGATCCATACATTGCTATTATTGGGTCTCAAATCCCTTTTCATTTCTGACTTCTTCCATTTCCCCTCCCACTCCTCACAGTAGGTGGTGGGACAGCCATTCCTTCAGATACTCCAATAACCAAGACTGAGCTCCAGTAAGCTAACAAAGAACACGCTTCCATTCAATAAGGCCCAGCATCTAAATGGGGAAAGATCAGCCAGAACAAATAATACATGCCCATTGCACTAAAACTGCTGATAAAGATAAATGAAAATTTGAACAGAAAAATAATAATGAACACTTGAAGAGCAGCAAGCACATGGGGGAAAAGAAAATTTGAAGACTAAAAAAAGATGATATCCCAACCAAGCATTTCAGTAAATGGAGAGTATAGCCATTGCTAAGATCAGATTAGTGGCCTGGAAGAATGACAAGAAATATATCCAAAATGCAAAATAGAAATAATAAGAAAAGGAAAAAAGGAAATTTCATTTAAATGATCACTAAAGGAAGAGAGGTGTCAGGTGATGTGGAGTGGGTGGAGAGAAGGGGAGGCCGCCAAGAAAAGACGGTGCCGTAAGAATCTAGCATGAACATAATCAGGTTTATACATATACAAAAAAATTAGATGGGTATGTACTTTTAAAAATGAACTTCTGCTCAAGAGCTTTTTATTTTTAGGGAAAAACACCTTTCTGCTTTATGTAAATAAAGATGATTGTGCATTTAAAATAATAATAATAATTATAAACTTTGGCAAGGATCTACAAGATAAAAGTGTATCCTGAACTGCAGATAAAAGAGTGATTCAAGAATGTAATTCTTCCTGATCACTAAAGTAAAAAAAAAAAAATGTTTTTGATGAAAATCTCCCCCTCCAACCGCCCCCAACACACACACACAATAACACTTTCTGGCATTCTTGGAGATTGCAGGAAAGAATTTAACTTATTTTAACTCAAAGACAAGATACCTCCCACCAGACTTAGCATAGTGTTGTATACAGAAGCCATAAGATGTGATGGTTAAGAACAGAGGCTTTAGTCTGGCTCAACTGCAGACTCTTTACCTGACTGTGCAACACTGGGTGGGTTACTTGACCTCCCCTGAGTCTGTTTTGTCATCTCTAGAATGGAGGTTAATATCATGGTCGTTGTCAAATATATATAAAGCATCTATGATCCTGATCCCATTCCCTGGTAAGTGCTCAGTAAGTGAGCTATTATAATTCTCTGTAAATGCAATAAGCTAGGACAATCAGAACTTGCTCACTTAAAAGAATCGTTGATATCCACTTGCTTTTTACTTATTTGTCTCTTTTAAATAAAGAGAAGGGATAGCTATAACATTTCATAACTTCCAGAGCTGAGTTTCTATTAAGTTAATTATTGAATCCAGTTTGTTTGTGTTGTATAAAAAGAAATGTCAGATGGCGAGTTCGGAGACCTTGAAAAAATAACTTTCCTTTTTGCCTCTCACTTTCCCCCCTCACTTTTAAAGTGTCATCATAATATTGCTATACCTATCAATCCCGAGGGCAGTGAAGATCAAACGAGATCATGATTATGAAAAATTTCTATATACCATGAATGGCCATCAAAATTTATAGCAGACCGTGTAGCAATTTCTTCCTTGCCAGCTGAACTGTGCTGAGTCCATTGCAATACCTTAAACATGGCACGGTCTTAATTCTGCCACAAGCTAGGAAGCTGCTGAAGTTAACAAGTTTAGCTGCCCTCCCACTAACTGACTCTTTAGAGTTCAAGTTCTCGGTGAGGTACCTCTGTAAGATGTATAAAAGGGACATCATTATGTCACAGAGTGCTTCTGGTGCTCTTTAATAACAGATGTTCTCCCTCTTCCAGGCACTTATACCCTCAGGGTGCTGCTGTGCGCTCCCCAGCATTGGTGCCAGAGTTGGCCCCATCTCAGATCTCCATGACTCTCTCCTTTCTTTGGTTTCCAGCGTTTGCTACAACTCTCTGGCTATTCCCCCCCACCTTTTTTTCTTTTTGTCTAGGACTTTCTCCTTTTTTATTTTTTCTTTCTAGTATTTTTTGTTTTGTTATTTTTATTTTCTTACATTTGCTTTGTTTGTTTTAATTTTGCCATTCTAATACATAGCTTGCCTTTCCTGACCATCAGAAACCAATGAAAATGATTTTTGCACTTTTAATGTTTCAAGCAGCCAATAAACAGATCTAACTGAACAAACATCAATCACATTGTGAGGAAAGATGATCATGGAGATGGCTGAAAAATCCAGATTTGGGAAAATCTACCATGTGCCAAATTATTTTGTGATTATTTGTTGAGGCCATGGAACTACATGATACGCTGAGTAGGGAAAGAATTTTCCCCGAAGGACATGGATGTTGTCTGTCTCATTTTTTTTTTTTTTAATTTGTGATAGTTTCTTGGAATCATGTGCACTTGCTTCCATAGAAGACAGGCAAGCTGTTTCTAAAGCCACGTGTCATCCCAACACCTTCTGAAAAAGAATTAAAATGATTGCTGTTAAAAGTAGCAGACCAGACACAAATCTGCCCCCTATGCCTGTTAAGACATGGCAAATTTTAAAGGAGTTAGCTCTATGACAAATTTGTTCTGTGGTTTTTAGACTGAAAAAAAAAAAAAATCCCACTGCAGAGGTCAGTCTGAGTACTATATATCACCCTGCAGATTCAGCTCTTGATGAGGTCCCTCTTCCTGGTTTTCAGACTGCCATTTTCTCCTTTATCCATAGGGAGGGAGTGAATGTTGCTACTCATGGACCAAGGTCTAGGTGAGGGAGGGCCTCGTCCTTTTTCTGAGGCTCTGAGCTGGCTGGGCATGGCCTCTGAGGAGTGGAAAGTAAAGCAGCTCAAGGAGTATAAATGAGCTGCACCAGCAACAAGAACAGCAGGTAAAGAGAGATCAGCGCAAAGAGCTGCTTCCCGAAGGCAGAGGAAGGAGCAGCAAGAAGTACAGAGGGACGGGAGGGAAAGCATACAGTCCCAAGGGTTCCCATCTCGCTTCCATTCAGCCCAAAGCAGCAAAAGATAGCCCAGAAAATATAAGAAAACATCTCCAGGAAAACTAGATTCCTTACTAATCAAGTGGCAGCTTGGTTTTCATACTTGCCAATGGGCAGCTGTTTGCCTTTCAAGCGGATCAAACTCTCCATTTAGCTGTAGATCCTACAGCAGCTTTAGACTAGAAGTTTTCAGGCTGTGTGCTCCACAGAAGCTGCAGGAGGCTGCAGATGTAATAAAAATTCATCTAAACCATTTCAAAGACTAATAAAAAGGAGCACATTCATGTACTTATAATAAATTTTAACACTTGGGAGGCCCTATGAGTTAGGATTATTATTTCAAATAATAGAAGCCAACCCTAATAGCTAAAGCAAAAATGGTGAATTTTATCTGAAGGACTCAAGACTCTGTCATAGACCAAGGGCTGGAACTCAGCCAGGTCTCAGAAAGGAACTGAAACCAAGTACCAAAGGTCAACAGGACTCTCTACGTCTTATCAGTGTGTTCCTTCATTCTTTTCTCTGAAAATCTGGCCTTGTGGCCAAAAATATCACCTCTGCATACCCTCTAGGTCTACATCTGCAGAGACTGACTCAACTTTCAGTCCCAATTCAAATGCTTAGGAGAAAGAATCCAACTGACTGACTAGAGTCAGGTACCAACTGCAGATCCAATCAACCGTGGCCAAAGGCACAGAATCATGCAGTTTAAGTACAGCTGCCAGGAGCCTGTTCCTGTGGGTGAGGGGATCTGTGCGTGCTGGCACCAGGACACCTCTGAGATGTCTACTACAGAGACTACGAGTTGTGTGTTACTTCTGTTACCTAGTTCAACTTGCTTTTGTGCAAACTTCAGAATAAATTTTTCTGACAGCTTTTGTATCTGTATTTTAAAAAAAAATGCATTAGATAGGAGATTTGTAGGCCTACCCCAGTGTTTTATTAATTCAGCTGGCTGCATGTGCCTCATCATAAAGTTGTATAAGCAAGTACATTACAGCAATCCACATATGCTGTGCCTAATTAAATGTTAGGCAAAGCTTGGAGGCTTTCACTGGACGTGTGGCATTTTTATAAAGAAATAGCCAGTTTTAAGAAATACGTGAATGGGTAACATGTTGGGATTCAATTATATTATAGATAGTTTTAGCACTTGTGAATTTGTGGTGCTTTCTGTCTGACTTTTAATAAGCTGAATAAGCTCAATTTTACAATGCAGTCTTTCAATATTTTCCGGCTTTCAAATGCAGATAACATCATCAATACAAGTGAACCTTAAAATTTCAATTGTACATGCAAAACAGGATAAATATAGCCATTTAAAAAGAGCCACAGTATGTTAAAGCATATATGAGATTCTGTAGTGAAGTTGTCCGAGTTCCACACAGACAGAGCTTTATTGCTTACAAGCTGAGAAAACGAGTGTATTTTTTGACTCTCTGTGCCTCAGTTTCTTTATAAAATGGATATAGCATCAATTTAATAAGGTTGTTGATGTATTAAATGAGAAAATACCTAGCAAGGTGCTTAATATATTGTTTGGCATGTAGTAAGTGCTGGAAAAAACTCAGTTATGATCATTATAATCTGACTCTGGCGAATATCATTTTTAAAGCTGACCACACTCAGCCAGGTTGGGAAACACTCAGAGCTGAGCTCCATCTACTCTCCTGTATCCACTGGTATCGCATCATTTAGTTTTATCTTATAAAAATTTACCAATGACTTTTCTACATTGATGTCCCTCTTGCCATTCTCTGCCCTTTTGGGAATTTCTCCCTTTCTTTGCTAACTGTCATTTCAATGGGCTTTCAGGAAGAAAGGGAGGGAGAGAAGCATGTAATTCATTTACAGTCTTGAACGGAAGTGTTTCTGAGATTTTAAAAGACACCGTTGGATATTTCATAATGTTCCCAATTATGTACTGCTTAAAAAATTATTTCATCAACTTAATCCAAGCTGAATGCTTACCAGTGACAAAATATGAACAATGTTAAGTATTGTTGAGAGTCATCTTTGAATAAAAAAAGATTTCTTGCTGTTCGATTTTCAAGATTTTAAATTATTTATACTGAAGAATATCAGAAGACTGCTGGGCAATCTGTTAACAGCATTATCATTTGTAACTACTTTTCTCTATGAAACAGAAGTTTCTCAATATTCTGCAACCCAGTAAAAATGAAGAATTAAATTAGACACGGAAGGTTTTATAATACAGCAACTGCTATGCATGATTTTTATAAATTTGATTATGAAGCAAAATTTTCATTTTTCATTGGTGACTTTCTAATATTGATAATTTTGCATTTTTATTTAACCTGGTGTATTGATCACATAAGTTTGTTTCCTTCTAAGATCTTATTAAATATTAAAAAACTTAAAAAATAGAGACCCGAGAAGAAAATGGTATTTCATTGGATGCAGGAGTTTGATACATTTTGAGGAAACAGAACATGATGAAGGAATGATGACTGACATAGCAGAGTAGAGTCTGCAGAAGGGGAAACAGCAGCAGTCAGTTTATCCATCCCACATATACCTTACATGACTCAGAACTTGTAGGTGTCAGGTACTGTGGAAGTTGAGAATGAGGCCCAGGCCTGAAAATAAGATTGCCTGAAAGTCTGAAACAAAAATAAGCAAGCATGAGCTTGGAACTCAGCAGTATTACGTGTCATGTACGGCTAAGATGAGAGGCAGGCCAGAAAGCAGAGACTGAGTGAGAGTCCACCTTCACAAAACAAGGCTAGCCCTCTAGCCACTTCCCCTTCCCTGTTTCTAGATCAGACACCCAAGAATAAACTAAAACAAGATACAATACACGAGGATAGAGAAAAGGGAGTAGGAAACCACACCAGATATGATTTGATAACAAACAGTGTAGAAGGGAGAAAGCTGGTGGACCCTAGCTTAGCAGAGTGAACAATCAAAACGTAAATGCTTACACCGAGAGTATTAACCATGAGGCTTTACCCTGTAGGACCCAGAAAAAGACCGAGGAATTGGAAGCAGGGTGAGAATGAGCTTAGTGGAGAAAGACTGATTGCAATTTTGACTATTTGAACCCTCTGCCACCCCAATAGAGTCGGGCGTCCAGGGGTTTATCTTCCAAAAAAAATTGAACCTGGACACTCTGGACTTAGTAATGATAGATGTAGCCTGGAGTCAGAGAGAGTCACTATACTAGAAATGAGGATTACATTAAACCCCTCATAGTGAATGGTAAGATCATTCGTTCCATTTCTTTAGCTGGTCTTGTAAACTGTGAACAATCTATACTGCACAGAGGCAGGGATGATGAGGTATTTAGCCCGCTAAGGAAACAGGCACAGCAAGAACTAAGGAAAGTTAATGGGTGTAACAAACCACTGCAAAATTTAGTGGCATAAAACAAGCCATTTTACTATGCTAATGGATTCTGTGGGTCAGGATTTCAGACAGGGCACTCTCTGATAAAATTTAAGTGGGGATGGCTTGTCTCTGCTTTTTAACACCTTGAGTCTCAACTCAGAAGACTCAAACATCTGGATTTACTCAAATGACTAGGGACTGGAATAATCTAGAAACTTCTTCAACCACTGTTATGCCTGGTGGGATGATGTTAAACTGGGCCCAACTAGGATTGTTAACTGGAATGACTGCGTGTGGCCTCTTTACATGATCTGAGCTTTCTAAGAGCATGGAAAAGGTGGACTAGGCCAGCAAAAAACAAACAAACAAACAAACAAACAAAAACAAACAAACAAACAAACAAATAAATAAATAAATGCTTCCTGGTCATTTATGACCTAGGCTTGTAAGTCATATCGTACCACTTCTGCTATATTTAAATGATCAAAGTTCAAAAAGCTCATCTAGATTCAAATGGGACACAGACATCATTCCTCAATAGAAGAAATGCCAAAGAATTAAAACCACCAGAGACAGTCATGAGAATAGCAGTCAAACAGTCAGAAGTTCACCAGAGAAATCAAAGCATCAACTCAGGAAAATCGAGTTGAGCCCTAGCTGATAAAGGCTATGGCAACAACAATAATTTCGCCACCCACCTGTTGATGGTTGCAGTTACTGCTGGAAACCCTGGCCTGATTGACCTTGACTCTAGAAATGCAGGCGAAGGACATCTAAGACCCTGGCTAGGGAGGACTGGGAAGGTTGATACCTCTGCAGCTCTACCAACTAAAGGCTCAGTCAGAACCTTGTTTGGATCTGACTCAGGAAGAAGACCACCGAAATTTGAACACTGATGTCATTGAAGATTTACTGTTATTTTGAGGTATGATAATGATACAGTTCTTATGTTATAAAGGTAATCTTGTTTTCTTTAAAAAATTATTTATTTTTAAGAAATACATTATACACAGATAAAACAGTACGATGTATTGAATTTCCTTGAAAATAATTCAATGAGAAGAGGAGGAGATGGGCATATAGATGAAATGTTTACAGTGATGGAAACTAGTTCTTGAAGGTTTGCTATACTATTCTCTCTCTTTGTGCATATGTATGAAAAAAAATTTTTAAGTGTACGCACACATGTACACATACAAATAGAAATTAACCTTTAGAATAGATTTGCCATATTTAAAAGCAATGAACTTCTAATCAAATTTGCATTTACTTAAGTCAGTTTTTATTTTTATAGATGATGATAGCACAGCAATTCATATTTTACAAAACCCCTTGACTTTCACAACAATTCTACAAGTTAGTAGATGACAGATTTAGGCAAAAGAGATAAAGGGACATGTTCAAGTTCACACAGCTCATCTATGGAGGACCCAAGTCTCAAGCTTGAGTCTTTTGGCTTCAGAAATTGTTGCCATTGCATGATAATTTATTATAGTGGTTCTTAACATTTAGAGGTTATGTGGCATTTTGATAACCTGATCAAAGCTAAGGAACTTCTTCCCAGAAAAATGCACATGTGCATGCATCCAAAAATGTGAAGACAGTTTCAGGAATAGGGAGTTTCATTGTCTCCAATATATCTGAAGCCTACTCATGAACCTTAGGTTAGGCATTACTGCTCTATGAAGAATGTACTTGTTAGTTAATTATATTTCTCCTTTATTTGCTATCATTACTCATTCTTCTAGTAGAGTTATGACTTCTTCCCTCATGCAATTAACTACATCAGACCTGCTTTCTTGATTTCTCTCCTCTCTGATTATTTGAGCACTGAGCATGAGACTATCCTCATTCAGGTTTAAATCAGCAACTTCTCCCAGGCCCCACAGATAGCTGTTTTGTTTTGTAAGGATAAATTTACTCTCCCTGAATCTCTTACAATGCTTCTGGTTCAAAACTGTATTTATTCTGAGGTACAATAACAGATATATTAACCATAATATACTATCAAATTAGTACCTGCTCTCGGTAGCTTTTATCATGGCATGGAGAATTACTCCTTCTTCTGTGTTCCTATCGCTCTCTGAGCATGTGTCTCTCAAATGACTTCACACTATACTACAATGATCCAGTTATACATTTTATTTCTTCAAGAGACTGTGAGCTCCTGGGAAATGTCAACCATATTCATTCATCTCTAGAAAATGGCTAGCACAGGGCATGACACAGTAAGAGTGAAATAAGTGTTTCTGAAAAAATTACTCCGAATGTACCATTGTACAAATTACTAAAAAATAATGTGAATGAATGAATGAATGAATGAATATCAACATGTAAATACTTGCCAAGTATAATTGTATCACTCTTTGGAGGTCAATTAAGTAGAAATTGTTTTGAATTCTTTCTTCTATTATTTTTCTGAGACTGAAAGGAGAGAGATGTTTTGGTTAAATGATATTAAAAGTTCTCCAGTGTTATTAATTATCTACCTGGAGACTTATTTAAAGACTTGATCTAATTAAAATATTCACTCCTAGTGACTGGCCAAGAAAGCTTTGATCCTACCTGTATTGATTGACTATATACTCTTCTGGGTTAAATAACAGAGGAAGAACTGTTGTTCCCAGAAGGTGCCTGCCGAAAAGAACAGATGTTATTTTGGTCAAAAGCAGTAAACCCTGAGCTAGACTCCCATTACCAATAAAGTATGGCCCACATATATAATCCCTGAATGAGAAGTTGGGTTCTGAACAGATGGATAATTAGGCAGAAATTTCTGTTGAGAGACATTTTGAAAGAAGCGAGGGGCATGGTGTACTACATGGGGAATCCAGAACCAAGAATGCAGATGAAGAAAAATGGGAAGCAGAGGAGAGTCACTAAGTAAAACGGGTACATAACCTTTTGTAGGGAAGTCCTTTCAACATAAA
The DNA here is from genome assembly GCA_030015415.1 of Cynopterus sphinx. NCBI lineage: Eukaryota > Metazoa > Chordata > Mammalia > Chiroptera > Pteropodidae > Cynopterus > Cynopterus sphinx. Next base: position 88,494,095 of record CM057383.1, read on the forward strand.
CATCTTAGAATTTTTTTGACCATTTATTCTTTGCTCTTCCCCAAATATGCTCAACGATGAGAAGAGATTACTGTGATCTTCAAAAGGGAAGGTTAAGTCTTTTGTAGATTAATGTAAACTTGACTTAAATCAGAATTTCATTTTTCCTAAAGCATAACAGAAATTAAAACAGAGTATTTGACTTTCTCTTCCAGATATGATGAAGTAACTGAGATTAGACTTGCTTTCCTACCATAACACTAGAAAACTGGACAAAAATACATTAAATAACTGTCTTGAGATTTTGGACAACAGGCAGTGCAGAACTGTGATCCTTGAGAAAAAGTAAAAAAATAAAAAGCAATTTAGGTTCTTTCTTTTGATGACCCTACCTTTCTGTACTTTTTGGATGGCAGCTCACAGAAGGAGAGCCAAAGCAGAACTCAATGGTCTTATTGTGTTGAGGACACAGAAATCAGAAGTTAAGGAGACTAGGGCAACTGAATTTGTAGGTCAGTTAATTAGAGTGGGGACCCACACAGAGAAAGAGTGCCAGAAAGTTGCATAGAGGTCTATTTGAGTCTATTGTTGTATACTAATCTACCTATCTATGCAGAGCATGAAAACTCACAGCCAAGCAAGGAATGACTAGGGAGCTGTAAAATACACAATTTCAGAGATCTTATTTAACTGAAAGCTAGCCAAAGTAGTGAGGCCTCAATGAACATTAAATAAATAAGGACCCCAGAAAGTTCAGTAGCAGGGCTAGATTAACCCAGAGCAAAGGCTATGCTAGACATTCCCAAGAATTAAAAAAAAAAAAAAAACCTCAAAAAAAAAAAAATCAAGCTGATTCACAAGTAATTTAATTGCTTGCCAAAACAAACTTAAACACATTTTGATAGAAGACAACAATATCTAGGTATTCAAAGTGTAACAATAACAATTCCCAGCATCCAATAAAAATCACTAGACATGTGAAGAAATGGGACAATGTGACTCATAGCCAGAAAAAAATAAATCAGAAGTAAATCTAGAAATGATAAAGAAGATAGAATCAGCATATACCAGCTTTAAAATTGCTATAATAAATATACTCAAGGAATTAAAAGAAACATTAAGTTAGCAAGGAGGGAAATAAAAAAATATTATTAAAAAAAGCAAAGGGAGCATCTGGAAATAGAAAATCAATATTTAAAGTAAATATGTTATGAGATGAATGCAACAGAAGATTAGATAACATAGAAGAAGGAATCAGTGAGGTCGAAGAAGTAGAAAGAAGAGAAACAAAATAGACTGAAATAAATGAATAGAGCCTCAGCAATCTTTGACACATTTTCAAGGATTCTACTTACATATTATTGGAATCCAAGAAAAAAGGAAGGGGTAGAAAAAGTATTTGATGAAATAAAAAATATTTCCAATTTTGATAAAAACCATAAAATTATAAATCCAAGAAACTCAACAAATCCCAACTAAAATTAACAATCATATAAACAATAAACAAAAAAACCTACCAAGGCATATCTTAATCAAATTGTTGAAAATTAATGATAAGAAGAAGATCTTAAAACAGCCAGAGGAAAAGAAAATAGCATATTATATAAAAGGGAACAGAAAATGATGTCAGACTTCTTAGCAGAAACAACATGAGCTAATGTGTAATTGAAAATCAGATTTAAACAACTGAAAAAAGTAAAGAAAACCCGTTAACCTAGAATTCTGTAGTAAGCAAAAATATCCTTCAGAAGTCAAGTTGAAAAAAAGACTGATTCAGACACAATGTGAATATAAACAGCACATAGCAGGACTGTGAATTTAAACCCAACCATATCAATAATTCATGACATGTAAATAGATTAAAGGCCCTAAGTACAAGACCAATATTCTCACGTTGGTCTTTCATTTAGGAACTTTAGTCCATTTACATTACAAAAAAGCAGTATTCACCTCCACGGTACCTGCAAGAACCTACTTCAAATATCAAAACCTAGGTTAAAGGTAAAAAATGGAAAAAAAAAATAAAGTGGCTGCAATAAAGTAGACTCAGAACAAGGAATACTATTGGGATAAAGAAGGACATTATGATGTAAGCTTCCACTTTAGGAAGATGTTATTGAACAGTATAGAGGAAATAAACCCCAAGATAAACAGAAGGAAAAGTCTAAGAAAGATGAGAACAGAAAGTAGTTAAAAAGTGAACTAAGAGAAAATCAATAAAATAAAATGCCGGTTCTTTGAAAATGTCAATAAAATTTATAGGCCAGGCTGATCAGAAAAAAAGATATAATTTACAAATATTAAAAGTAAAAGAAGATTTATCACTATAAATCTTTCAGCATTAAAAGAAAAACAAGAAAATATTATAAACATCTTTATGCAAAAAAAAAAATGACGACTTAGATGAAATAAGTATTTCTTGAAAAGCACAAATTACCAAAACTAACAAAGGTAAAAATAGAATATCTGAATAGCCCTATATCTATAGAGGATATTGCATTAAAAGTTAAAAGATTTCCTACAGAGAAAACTACAGATGTGCTATATTTGCTAGATTGCTTCATTGGTGAATTCCATAAAATATCTTTGAAATAAATAATTCAAATGCTACACAAACTGTTTTGGAAAAGAGCAGAGGAGGAGATACTTTTTAATTCATTCTATGAAGCCAGCTTTACTATGATAACAAACCAGACTGAGACATTACCAAAGAGTCACTGACGCAGGTCCCTCATGAACACTAAAATAAAATTACACTACAATTTATCAGCACATGGAATTCAGCATTAATTCATTATAGACATGATACAAAATGAACAAGTGAGGTTTATCCAAGGAATGCAAAGTTTACATCAAAAAGTCATTATCAGTCACCATATCACTAGAATAAAGAAGAAAACAATATGAGTTTCATTAGATGCAGAAAAAGCATTGAACAACATTCAACATATATTCATGATAAAATATCTCATCAAACTAGGAATAGAAGGAAAACTTTTGACCTGACAACGGGCATACACCAAAAAATGATAATAAAATATCACAGGAAACATTATACTTAATGGTGAAAAACTCAGTGTAACACTGGGAACATAACCAGGAGGTGTTCTTACCACTTCTATTCAATACAGCTCTAATCTTAGTATACAGTCCTAGTCCACGAAATAAGAAAAAGCTGTGGTCAAGACAGTGTGGTATTGATGTAAGGATGGATACATGTATCAACAGAACAGAAGATAGAATATGTGCGTATGGGGATGCGTGTGTGTGTGTGTGCTGAATTGCCTTTGCACCAAGTCTTTTTCTCAAATAATGCTGGAACAATGGGTATCAATTCAGAAAAAAAAAATGAACATCACAATTTTCTTCACATCCTTCTCATGTAATAACTTGAAATGGTTCATATACCTAAATATAAATGCTAAAACTATAATGTTTTTGAAGAAACACCCAAGAAAATCTTTGCAACCTTGTATTGGCATAGATTTATTATGAACACATATAGCATAAAATATGAAGATTAAAAAATTGAACTTTATTGTAATTAAAAGTTTCTGCTCTTTATCAGGTACTATTAAGAAAATGAAAATACATGCATAGGAGAAAAATATCTTTACAACATATATCTGACAAAGGACTTGTATTCTAAACATATAAAAAAACTCTTAGAATTCAATAATCAGAATTAAAAAAAACCCATGTAGAAAATGGGCAAAAGATTTGAAAAGATACTTCACTAAAGAAGATATACAAAAAAACAATATGTACGTGAAAAGATGCTCAATGTCACTATCAGAGAATGAAAATGAAAGCACAATGAGATAGAATCACACATCCACTAAAATTTAAAAAGATTAATGATATTGAGCATGGGTAAGAATGTAGAGTAACTGGAACTCCTGTAAATTATTCTGACAATATGAAATGATAAAACACTCAGCAAACAGTCTGGCAGAATCTTACAAAGTTAAACACAAAATTACCACAGGGCCAGCAATTGTGTCTTGGAACATATCCAAGAGAAATGAAAGCATATGTCCACGCGAGAAATTGTCCATGAGTGTTCATAGAAGCTTTGTTCATAATAGCCAAATAATTACAAACAATTTAAATGTTCATTAACAGATGAATGAATAAACAAATTGTAGTATATCTATACACTGGAATACTACTTAGCAATAAAAAGGAATAAACTACTGAAACATAAAACAACATAGATAGCTCTTGAAACATGATGAATAAAATAAAATACTCAAAAATGAGTTCATATGAAATTCTAGCAAAGGCAAAATTCATCTGTGGTGGCAGATGAGAGTGTGCTTATGGATTAGGGTGGGGATAATTTACTACCAAAGGACGCCAGGGAACTTTTGGGGGGTGATGAGAATGTATTGATGATGGTGGCAGTTATATAGGTGTATACATTTGTCAAATTTCATTAAACTGAACATTTAAAAATGGGAACATTTTATTATATGTAATTAAGTTGATTTTATAAAAGGCATTTTTTATTGAAAAAAAGGAAGTTCCACTACGAAGCACGATTCCCTGAGATGACCACTGGTCAGACAGCAACAATCACCTTACTAGTTATATGAATTAGTGGTAAATTGACTCAATATTCAAGCTAGGATATTAATATAGCTCCCTTTGTAGAACTTTAGGAGTTTGTATGGCTAAATTTATCATGGGCTCTGGGTGGTATGAGTGAGAGACTCCAAGGATAGAGGAAAGGGAAGGTCAAAGGGCACAAGTCTGCCGTGTGCTTAACAGTGTCCTTGACCAGACACTACTTCTGTTAGGTCCTAGAGAGATCTGAGTAGACGGCAAAACCGCACAAACATGTACTATTTTTTGCAAGGCCTTTGCTCCCTTATGCCACATCAGCCTTTCAAGAAGTAAACTCTAAGAGATGCAGGAAAGGGAACAAGCAGTAAATAAGAAAGGGCAATTCACATGGAAGCAAGTGTTCATAAACTCATTACTGCTTTACTCTTATTCCTTCCCACAATAATAGTCCAGGCATACATAGTGTTTATTGTGTACCAGATATTTGATAGATAGATAGATAGATAGATAGATAGATAGATAGATGATAGATAGATGATAGATAGATTGATAGATAAACAGATGATGGATGGATGGATGGATGGAGATGTAGATATAGGCATGCAGATAACATTAGATATGTTAAATTTACTTTCTCATGACAGTTCTCATTATTATCTGTCTGATAATTTAGTAACTAAGACACAGAGAGGCTAACTAACTTGCCCAAGGTCACACAGCTACTAAGAGGTAAATTCAAAATTTAAACCTATATAGTATGACCCAGAGTCTGTGCTTACAATTGTTACATTATTCTACCAGTTGTACTTTGAAGTTATCAGACTTGAGAATTACTCTTCACAGGTAGAATCACTCAATGAGAGCCTTCACCTTCACCTTCAGATTGAGAAGTACAAAAAAAAAATTCCTCTCTCTCTCCTTTGCTGAAGGTAACTGCCAAGGGTCACTTGTTTGATTCTTCATTTAACAAATATATGTTGAGTGACCTCAATGTGCCTGATATTATGCCCATCAGTGGAGATTCAGAAATAAATAAGACTTAATTCTAGCTTTCAAAAAATGCCGTTCCTTCGAGATGAGTTGGTGAATGGTGTACAGAGCAAGTGAGAGTTGAGAACACCTGCCACACTAGTGTAAACCAGGCATTGAGGCAGCACTGCTTGCATCCATGTTATCAGGAGACTGTCTGCACTTGACTAACTAAAGGTCACACCGGAGTATCGCTGAGGGTCCTCTTAGCTTTACCTTAAGCAATCAGAAGCCATAAAATGATTAGGGTTGGCACACTTTTCGAGGAATAATGTTCTAACGAATTGGGTGATTTTGCTCAGTTTGGCTATTGAGGATAACATATTGTGAATTAGCTGAGCTCGTTTGTGACCAGATTCCTCTGCAGAGTAATTGAAAGTGAATGGAGACGGTTATTTATGTATTTGCAGACATTAGATGTTGCTTTCATCTCTGATTTCGTTGGATGATGAGTCAAAATATACACTGAGATCATTGCCTGCGGGTGGCACTTTGTGTGTTCAATTAACTAAGGCCTGTGTATAGCGCTGGCCGAGAAAAGGCAGATGGTGAAGGGAAGCTGTCCTGTTAGAGTTCAGAAATGATTCACCAGCCTAATGGGGGGATAGTTCTGAATTGCATCTCCTTTTTTTAGGGTTTGAGGGTTACTAGTGGTGAGTGTGGCCCTCAGCTGTATTTGCAATCCTATTGCAGTGTTGCCTAGTTTTTGCATAGATGATAAGAATATTTTAAAAACACAAAAACAAGTTTGTGGGGAAATATATTTAAGAAATTCTGCATTGAACAAAGCTCAATGTGTTTCTTTAGTGCAGTGTATTTCAGAGCCCAGATTATACATACAACCACTGCAAACTCTAAGAGAGGGAGGTGATGACATTATAAAGGTCTATAATAAAGCCAGTATTTATTGAGTATCTATATATTACTTATACATTAAATACATAGATTATTTATAGATTTCACATAGTCGAACATAGATTACTTCATTTAATCCATACAACTATTCTATGCTGTATCTTTATTTCTGTAATGATGACTCTGAGACCGACCTTCCTTCCTTCCTTCCTTCCTTCCTTCCTTCCTTCCTTCCTTCTTTCCTTCCTTCCTTCCTTCCTTCCTTCCTTCCTTCCTTCCTTCCTTCCTTCCTTCCTTCCTTCCTATCTATCTTTCTGTCTGTCTGTCTGTCTATCTATCTATCTATCTATCTATCTATCTATCTATCTATCTATCATCTATCTATCTATTTTTCTTTATTTCTTAATGTATCCCCAGTGCTTATAAAAGTGCACTTTTTAAAATACTCACTGCATGTTGAATTATGTGCCAAATTTCTCCAAGGGACTAAAATGGAAGTAGTTTTGTGAAAAAAAAAAGTAGTTTTATGAAAAAAAGGATCCTTTGAAAAGAAGAGTGAGTGGGTTGTAATAGATCTCTCTTGAAGTCTGAATTAGAGAGGAAGCTAGGCAATGGAACTAAAATGAGAACTTGGTGATTTGGTTAGACAAAGTGCTTCTCAGGATTTTTTAAATAAGAAAACCGCTGAAAGAAATTTGGACTTACAAACCTATTTTTTCCACCTCCTCTGTCAATTCTTTTAAGATAAAAACGTCCAGGTGATCTTCACTTTTTTAATTCTGATTATTTAGTCCACTGTTTTGTGGAAAATAACTTCTCAGTTTGTTTAATGGCTGACCAGATCCAGGTGAGCCCTATGTATCAGTGATATTTAGGGCTGTAAAGATTCAGTAACACAGCTGGGTGCCATAAGTGAGTCTGACAGGTTTTCATTCAGTTTCTACAATTGAGAAGGACCTGAAAAACGTCTGTTTTTCCTTCTATAATCCTGTAGTTGTTTTCTCTTCTGAAGACTGAGTTAATTATAGAGTGGCTATTTTAGGTTGCTCCTGACTACATAATGTTTGTGTTCCACGTTTTTTCATCCAATAAAAAAAAAAAAATAGATTAAAAAAAAAAAAAGAAAGAAAAGAAAACAGCAATCACCAACATTTGTGTGGTAACAGTCACCAACTTAATTTTATTAAATCATCACGATGACCCTGTGGAATGGTGCCATGCTGCAGCTATTTTACTTCAAATGACCCGAGGCTCACAGTTGCCAAGTTGTTTGTCCAAAAATACACAGCTAGGAAAGTAATCCAGGTGGTACTCAGACCATGTCTTGGAACTGGAAATCCTTGGCACTCTACTGCTCGTAAATTATCATAGTCCTCAGGCAAAGGTGGCCTAATTGTTTGTCTTGTCTTAACACTCTGTCTGGTAAATTATAGACGTAAGAAGTATATGAACTGTTGACCTTTTGGAGCACAGTTTTTTTTTCAGACTTTTGTTGTTGTTGAAATAACTTTAAAATGTCAAAAATAAGAAACTATCTTCCAATTTTACTAGTTATATTTCTTTTTAAAATATACAAAACTTTGAGATTAATATTACGATAACTTCTGAACCATTACTGTTCGTCTTTTCTTTTTCCCATGCTGCAACTGGATTAGCCAAAAATTACATGGAAACTTCTAATCTTTTTTCATCTCACTACCACTAATCTCTATGCCATTAGAGGCCAAGAAAATAGGATGAGATCCAACAAGACCACCTTTTCAAGCTCTGCTTGAGTAGTGATCTATTTTAATGTTTGCCATTAGGTAGCCCTTCCTCCTGCCCCCTCTTTCCTTCTTTCTCTTTTGAAACTAAGAAAGCATAAGCCATTTACTCTTGCTTATATTAATATATGCATTTTGAAATGTTCTGAAATAATGCTATTAGAGAATCATCTACTCTGATAAAAATTATTGGATGTTTTCTAAATACTGCTGTATATTTTTTTTCTAGCTTCATCATAGTGCTGATTGCTGCCCTAGGGTCTATTTTGTGCCCTTTTCCTGCCTGAGTGGATGGAATCCTATAGGCTGTTTCCCAGGTCTGTGTGTCAGCTGGCTTCTGGCTCAGTGTGGCCCATGGGAAGCCCTGAAGGCTATTAGAGAGTGAGAGACATGAAGATGCCAGGGTATTTCTTTTTCTTCATGTCCTTCTTGTGGGTATCTCTGGCTGGAATACATATTTTACATGGCATCAGTTCCTGTCTGACAGGCCTGCCAGGAAACCAACTTCTGCTGAGTGACCTTGGCACCTGGGCTCTGGTAACTTCTCCCTTTATCTTTTTAGTCTGGAGATAGTAGTGGTTCCCTGAAATTGCTAATTTCTGGGTTCCCTCTCACCATTGCATTTGGTTTCTCAGCTCCTTCATTACCTGTGTAATCCTCCGTTGTATCCTCTGTTGTAAATATTTTAAGTGAGTTGTATTGTCTTGGTTGTATCTTGACCAAAGTAGGTACTGATAATCACTTCAAGATTTCTGTGATAAGCAGCTTTGTTAAAGTGTAAAAGGAATAAACATTCACTTAATTGATGAGAGAAGTTCCTTACATTCTGAATGAGTTCACATTTACTTTACTGAACCAGGAAGAAAATGAATGGGCAGTGATTTTGCATAAATTCACTTATTTATAAAGCATAACTGCCTCTTCTTCCTTTTTCAATTAATAAACTCTTTTTTAGAGAAGTTTTAGGTTCACAGCAAAATTGAACAAAAGGTACAATGAGTTTCCTTATGTCCCTTGGCTCCACATATACTCATCACTTTTCTGTTTTCTCAAAAGAAGCCTTAGTAAATAAATAGCAACCCTAGTCCTGTTGTTCGGTTTGTGAGGGCTTATATTGACAGGGCAAAAGAAATGTAATTTTCTAAAATTTTCTGCCAGGTAACATAGTATATAATATATACTACTATGTAGTGAATTTTCTAAAGAGAAACATAAGCCACAAATCTATTTAGCTGAAGGAATTCTGGAAATAAAGTATATGAGTACCTTCTGGGTAGGAGAAAATTGAAGAGAGGGTAGAAATGCTCATGAGAGAGGGGGAGGAAGTCTGAGACTCCCCTCACAATTAGGTGGTCTGTACTGGGGGCAAGGGATAAGGAGAGAGACCATATAATGTATCTAGACATACCAAAGCAGAAGCCAAGCAGATTAACTCCTGATAGGGGAAAGATTTTAGTAACTCCATCCCAAGACATAGAGGCTTTCTGCACAAGGGAACACTTTGCATGTGCTGAAGAGAAACAGGTTGGGAAGTCCACCAACAGAGCAGATGGAACAAGAATGAGTGCTGAATTCATTGGGAAAAAGTTGTCAAGACCTCGGCAGCCTGGGAGAACTGAAACATCACATAGAGTAGAGATGACCTGGCATTTCAGATATTGTCCCCAGACTTCTGACATCATCTGTCTTCCTTCTTTCCTTTTTTCCTTCCTTCCTTCCTTCTTTCCTTCCTTCCTTCCTTCCTTCCTTCCTTCCTTCCTTCCTTCCTTCCTTTCCTCCTTATTTCTTTCCTTTCTTCCTTTTTTTCTTTCTTCTTTCCTTCCATTTAACAGTAATTTATGAGTGCCTACTTAAGTGTCAGGCACTGTTCTAGGCAATAGTGACACATTACCAAGAAAAACAGACAAACCTCCTCCTTGCCTTCAAAAGAAAACAGTGGATAAGTATAATAAATTTAGTATGCTAAAGGGTGAAAAGTGCACGGGAAAACTTAGAGCTGATGAGAGTGCTAGGGTGAGATAGAAGATAGGGTGGGATTGGTTAGGGTAGAACTCGTTGAGGTGACTTTTGGCAAAGACTTGAAGAAGTGAAGAATTGAGCCATTAGATACCTAGAGGAAGAGCATTCCAGGTAAAGAGAATAGCAAGAGCAAAGGCCAGAAGGCAAGAGTTGCCTTATAAAGTTGAACATACATTTAGCTTATGACCCAGTAATCCAACTTCTAGATATTTACCCAAATGAAAACATGTTTGCACAAAGACTGCACACTAATATTCATATTAGCTTTATTCATATTGGCCAAAAACAGAAACCATCACTGATATTCATCAAGAGGAGAACAGGTAAATGAATTGTGGTATATTTATACAATGGATACAGTGGAATACTAGCCATCAGTTAAAGAACCATGAATACATACCACAACAGAAATAAATCTAAAAAACATGGGTCAAGTCAAAGAAGCCAGACACAAAAAAATATATACTATTTGATTCTGTTTATATTAAGAACAGGTAAAACTATGGTGATGGAAATAAAAGCAGTGCTTGCTGGAGGGGATGGGTAGAAATTGATTGGAAAAAAACCTGAGGAAACTTTCTGAGGAGACAGAAATGTTCTAGATCTTGATCTTGCTGTTGGTTACATGAGTATTTATCATTGTCGAAATCCTGTGAACTAAACATGAAGATTTATACACGTTATTGTACGCAAATTATATTTCATTAAAAAAAAATGTGCCTGGAATGTTTGTTGAAGAAAAGCAGGAAATCATGTTCTTTGATGAGAAGTGAGTGAGGAAGAATGCAGCAGAAGATGAGCTCCCCATCACCACGAAAAAAAAAATGAGGCCAAAAATATAATAGGAAATGAAACTCATCATGAAAGTCTGCTGGCCATTGTAAGACCTCTGGCTATGATTCTGGATGAAAAAGGAACTTGACAGGATTTTGAGCAGAGGCATGAAATGATCTGTTTCATATTTTAATTGGATCACTCTGGTTGCTGTGTTAAGAAAAACTGCGTGAAAGAAGGCAGACCCATTGAACACCATCACAATAATCTGGGCTAGAGCTAATGGCATCTTGGATAAAGGGGGTCAGCAGTGGACATGGTAAGAACTTGGATTCCAGATAAATGTTGAGGGTAGAAATGATAGAATTTTGGAAAGATCGGCTGTGGGGTTAGAGAGGAGGAAAGGAATAAAAGTGATTCCAAATTTTGGCCTGGGAAACTGGCAAATTGGAGCTGTTGTTAATTCAGATGGGGAAGACTCCATGTGGACCAGGCTTTGTGGACATGCCCACTAAACATCTAAATAGAGACAGTGAGTAGACAATTGGATATTGGAAGATTTTAATATATAAAAGTTACTAAAAGCCACCACTGGGTGAGATCAATGAGGAAACAAGTGTGAATATAAAAAAGAGATTCAAGGCTATCTGGATGTCAGCCACGCTGAAGGGATCACTAGCCTGTCCATGTGAGATAGAAAAAGGAAGAGATGGCACCTCCAGGAAAGAGTTGGAAAACCCATCCTGGGTAGCTACAGAAGAGGGGTCTCTACTCCCTTTTCATCCTCCCTGCCTCAACATCAAAAGAGGGTGGGAGGCAGGATGAGGAGGGGCAGAGAGAAGTCAGAAACCCCATGCTCCTCCCCCTCCTCTTAAGTATCTAAAGTCATGAGTTTAGCCTGTGTTAGAAGGAAGAGAAAGAGGCCTTTGGATTGAATTTGAGATTGAAGCTAAATGAATAGCACTCAGTTTTTTTTTTAAAAGATTCAAAATGTGACTATTTTAATAACCAAAGCTAGTTGCAAAGTTATGGGGCAAACAATGAGATACTGCAAAGGAGACTGCAACCAGCCTGGAAAATGGTTTGGGTGTATTTAATAGAGCATAACTAGTATCAGTTATTGGAGGTAAAGAAAAACTTTTTTTATAATTGTGTAAAATAGTATCGAATGTCAACTCTAATTGAATCCTGTGAGTTGAGACTGCTCACAAAGCTAGGCATATTGGTATTTGATACTATGAGATATGTAAGAGAGACAGCTCTGGGCGTTTATTTGCTCATCTATAAAATAAGTGGGTTAGGAGAGAAAAAAATGGCATAGATGATAGAGGCTCTGTTCATCTCTGTGGCAACCGAATCAAAGTTGTGACAGAAACAAGGAGCAGCAGCAAGGAAAAAATCACCTGATATCTAGATGAACAAGCCATACAACTAGGAAGAAATCCAAGAAATCACCCTGCAGTGGCAGAAGGTAGGACAGGACGAGGACATGGGGCTGCCTGGTCCTGCGGGGCTGAGTGAGATGGAGGTTGTGGCAGCGGTGGCAGCAGTGGTGGTGGTGATGGATGCTTCTTAAAGGGGCTGCATCCGCAAGTGGATTTTCGCGGTGATGGAATTGCTTTTTCTGAGCACCAGTGCCCATTCAGCCGCACCCTGGGGTCACCAGGCACTTACAGGAAGACATTGTTGAGTGAGGGCCTTGTGAGACTTGCTCTGTACAGAAGTGGCGGGGTATCCATTGTTCCTTTTTGAGCCCTCCCCTCTCCCAGTGCACAGACACAGTGCCCCTATAGCCATGACATCATCAAACTGGATAACAGAGGTTGCTCTGCCCAGAGGATTCCCTGAAACCCTGCCTCCACCAAGTTGGGCCCCACCCAAGCCACATCCAGGTGTATCCTCAGCAAATCAGGTGCTCCTTGCTGAGACTCACACTGGTGGAAGCAGCAGGCCTTGGTTTCCGGTGTGGCCTTTTGAGGCAACTACAAGCACAGCATCTGTGGATTGCTTGCTGAATCTTAATCAGAGGCTTGGGCTAAATTTGGCCTGTAGATGAACCCCTCTCAAGACTGTGCCACTGGATACCTACTTCACAAATCCAACTAATAAGACAAGTAGACTTAAGAGCTTTGCTTAGTACATAGAAACAGACCGCAAAAGACAGCCATAATGGGATGTCAAAAAAACAGAAATCATATGAGAGAACAGAACAGAGATCCAGATATAAGAGTCAAGTAATCTAACAGTTGCAGAGTTCAAAACACTAGTTATAAAGATGCTCAATGAATTTTTAGGAAGTGTAGAGAACGCCAACAAAGAGATGAAAATGGAAATGGAAATTGTAAAAGGGAACCAGTCTGAAATAGTCAGATATACATTATCTGAGATGAAAAGTATATTAAATGAATAAACAAAGGAATAAACAAAATGAATAAAGAAGAGAAACAAATGTCTTATCTAGGGGACAGGAAAGCCAATAAGGACACTCAATCAGAATGGCAAAAAAAAAGATGCTAAGACTATAAAAATAAGTTAAGGAGAATATGGGATACTATTAAGGCTCCAAATATTTGTCTGATCAGCATAACAGAAGAAAATCAAGATGTTGAACAGCTGTTGGAAGAGATAATGATGGAAAACTTCCCTAACTTGGTGAAAGAAATGGACATAAAACTTCAGGAAGCTCAGAGAATTCCAAAAATCAGGATCCAAGGAGGCCCACACCAAGAAACATCATAATTAAAATGCCAAAGGTGAAATACAAAGAAAGAATATTAAAAGCAGTAAGAGAAAAATAAATAATTACTTATAAGGAAACACCCATAAAACTGGCAGCTGATTTCTCAAAAGAAGCTGTGCAGGACAGAAAGACTTGGCAAAAACTATTCAACAAGATGAAGACCCAGGATATATAATCAAGAATAATTTATTCAGCAAAGCTATCATTTAGAGTTGAAGGACAGATAAAGAGCTTCTGAGACAAAAATAAGCTAAAGGAATTTATCACCACTAAGCCAGTAATATAGGAAATGTTGGAGGGACTTCTTTAAGAAGAAAAACATGTATCAAAAATAGGAATAAAGAATGCTAACTATGACATTCCTATCAATAAGTACCTTAAGTGGAAAAGAATTAGTGCTCCAACCAAAAGATAGAGTGGCTGAAAGGATAAGAAAACAAGACCCCTACATTTGAAAAGGAAGGGGATGGAAAAAAATATTACTTTGATGGACCTAGAAGGTATTTAAGTCAGATAGAGAAAGATAAACACTGTATGATTTCACTTATATGTGGAATCTAAGGAATAAAAAGAACAAACTAATCAAAAACAGACTCACAAATATAGTGGACAATTTGGTGATGGACAGAAGGGAGGAGAATTCGGGGGGCTGGGAGAATGGGGTAAAGGGTTAAAGAAGTACAAATTAGTAGCTGGTGGATGGTCATGGGTTTGGGGAGCATGGCATAGGGAATCCAATTAGTATTAATACATTGGCTAGATGGAGGGTCAGGGGAGGGAGCAATTGAGGGGATCATTTTACTAACTATATATATATTCATGTCTAACTAATGTACTGTGTACTCGAAACTAATTAAAATTTAAAATAATAATAATAATTAATAATAATAATTTTATGAAAAGGTAAAAAAAAAATAGTGGATTGGGAAGTATGATCATCCACAACATCGTTTCCAAATCTCAGATTCTGCCATTTGATTTGAAGCACTTGAAATCAGTCATAGCCCATTGGCTGATACTATACCAACATTTTGCTAAAGGGTAACGTTTTTTTCCCATTTGAAACTGCATTTATGATAATAGCATTTGACCATCTGAGTTTAAGTGAAACTAAAGAGCTTCTTAAATCCAATCATTAAAATACTTTTTAATATTCTGCTTTTAAGGCAAGCATTACCAATAATAAGGAGTAATGCAATTTCTATCTATATGCAGAGCAAGCACATCAGTGAAATTTCAGTTTATACAGACACCTGCTTTACTGGGTTTAATGAGGATCTAAAAATATGAACTAATGTCCTATGTGGAGCTAATGACACTGACAGATTTGTTTGACACAAAGAGTTCCCAACACTGAGAAATATCTCCTCTCGAGTCATGTTTTGGCCTCTCGAAGCTCTCAAACAGCTATGTTTAGGCAAACTTAATGATGGATGTGCTCTAGAAATGATTTCTGTAATTCTTTCACATTAGTAGAGAAATCAGCTAAGGTTATAGAATGCAGAGCAGTGATTTTACCATACAAAATTTATTCCAATTTTCCTCTTGGGAAAAACCTTGCATTTGAAACACATTGGTTTTGAACAAATTTGAGGCCCATTTTGCAACTGCAAATATACAAATATTGAATGTTAAACAATAATTAATATCATGGCATCTGTGTGACTATGTATGTTATAAAAAAAGAAAAGCCATCTGAAATAGACTCGGAATTTACTGCTATTTTGAGCAAATGTTTTTCTAAAATTTAAAGGATCAATAAAATTACCAAAAATAAAAATTTGAGGAACCTAAATGTATTATTCTAATGGAAAAAAGCTCCAAGAAAGATCTTATCTGATATGCTCAACATTCTCAGTACTGACACGTACTGACTTATCAGTTAATGAGAGTGTTCATGGAGATGGAAGAATAGAAAAGGTGCATCTAATTCACTTGATTTTTCATTTTGTAGAAACTGAGGTGCATTTGTCAACTTTAAACAGTAATAATATAGTAGGCTAAGATGCTAATTTGAGTAAAAATTAAAAATGATTAAAAAGTGTAAATTTAATAGTTCTTATCTAATATATTGAAGAGTTGTGATGGTTTGCCTGTATTGCATTTTTAAAACTTTTATTTCTGTAGTATACTTTAAAAATTATAATAAATGCTATTTTCTTTGGAAACACACAAGAAATGTGTGTACCATGTACATTACATGTATAAATTTAAATATGTATGTGATTAATATTATATATAAAAAAGAGAAATATAAAACATAACCTATATACATATATGAGCAATTACTATGTACAAGTTCTTTCCATGGTTCCTTAGAGTAAGTTTCTGAGATCAGCAATAGCTGCACTTTCCAGATGAGAAAACTGAGGCTCAACAAATCTAAGAAACCTGTTTAAGGTCATGCAGCAAGTTAATGGCAGATAAAGATTGATTCTTAGTCTATTTGATTTTAAGCCCATGCTCTTTCACTCTGCTATGCTATCCCCTTTCTGCAAACCTCCTCAAAAGGCAATAACAAATCTACAAAGAAAGTGAATGGGAGATGATTATGTCCTTTACAAATGAATTTACTCGATAATTTTTCAGTGACCAGTGTTTAGAACACCATGTTTTATATGCAATTCATTATAACATATAGACTTTAGGAATGTAAATATTACATAACATGAGGCATATATTTCAAAATGAATGTAATAGATGTGTTTGGGCTTCAAAAGATCTTTGTTGTTGTATTTCATATGCAGTACTTCTTGACATCTTGACTAAAAGAGTAAAATCCTTTGCTGAGAATGGAAATGATCCCATGTATCTGAGGCATCAAGATTGTCATAAACAGCAAATGTTTATTGTATTCCTACAGTGTGTCAGAAAGTGTTCAGGAAAAGGCAGACAAATGAACAAAACAATTTCTCTACCATCATGTGGCATGAAATAGTATGGTTCAGAGGCAATATTCAGAGAGCTCTATACATACAGAGATAGAGGGATAGATTCACATATTTCTGGTGATGTATATACCACGTTTCTCAAGCCACAACAAGTAAGAGGTAAAAATAAGAGGGTCAGAATAGCAGTATAAATATATTATATCTTTGGTTCTGCCTCATTCACTCTAGAGTCCTTTAAAACTTTTACTGATTAGTTCTGAGTTATCTTTAGAGTATTTCCCCATAAAATGCAACCAAAACATCATTTTACTTCTTTTCAGCCCTAGCCTTGCTGCCAGGGTAAAGTCTGCTGCCGAATTTCCCAATGCCAAAGAGCAGATGCTCCTGCCGAGGGTGCTTCCCTTGTTTCTCCCATTCCTCCTGCCCCCTGCTCTCTTCAGTTTTAAAGCTATTTCATTGTGCCAAGGCCACTTATGAGGACAGCTTTGGCTCAGAAATCTCATGTTGTGTTCTCTACTGGTCTGTGGAGAATCCTTCCCTCTCTCTTCTGTATCACAACCCTAGTATGTGTATAAGCCATGTCTTCAGGCTTCTCCAGTCTGTGGGTAGAAATGAAGTCACATTAGCATTAGCATAATGCCCAGAAATTTCTGGCTCCTTGGCCCTCATTTATAAAACTATAGGAAGTTACCAATCTCTACCCTTGCTCAAGCCTCTCCATTTAAGTATGGGAATCCTTAAAAAGTATCCCTGTTCATGCAGAAACAAGTCTGTTCAGCTTTTTCTACCCACTGAGTCCTCTGTAAAGCTGTCTCTTGTATACTTCAGGCCCTTCTCTCTCTCTCTCTCTCTCTCTCTCTCTCTCTCTCTCTCTTCCTGTTAAAAAAGAAAGACTCGATACAAAAAATGCTTTAAAATAAAATCTTTGTGGTCATGAGCCCCAAATACAAGATCATGGATTTTGAGGCAGCATAGTAATAATTTGTAATAATTTCCATTTTTTACTTAAGCAGGCCTAAATCAGTGTCTGTCACTGCCAACAAAAAGATTCTTAACTGATATAAGTACGGAAGGAAGGATAATCAGTTCATCTCTGAACTTAGTTACTTTTTTCTGTTCTGAGTCATTGCAGTTCTTCAGTATTCCCAATGTTATCTGAAAACACTTCATCACTAGTTATATGCTACAGAGTGAGGCTCCCTCAGATTTATCAATTTTTGAACTCTCAACTAATTTTTCTGATATGATTTTTTTGTCAGCATCAATTAATTGAACATGTTTTTGGGTAATTTAATTTTCTTCTGATACTGCGACGTTTAACCTTCTCAGTCTCATTAATTTATTTGTGTGTATAAACAGTTAAGTTAAAAAATGTTCTTTTGATAAACAACTCTCACTGTAGCTATATTGCAAATAATATAGACTTTATAGTCACGGGATCTGCAATTTGGTTTTGGATCCATCACTTATTTGCTGTACGACTTTAATTCACACCCTTAATATCTCTGAAATTATTTCATCACTCATAAGATAGACCAGTGATGTAATTTTATGAAAATGCGTTGAAAAATATGAAGCCCATAAAATGTAAGGTAATAATAATAAAAATAATAAACAAAAGGACATTGAGAGTTTTATCTGTTTCTCTATAGAATATAGGTGTCCAACATTTTCTTATTTGAACCCTTCTCATTATACTTTTAGAAGTACTGTAAGAAGAATATTTCAAATAATATTTGAGTTAAGACTGGTGGAGAAATAATGGTGATATTTTTGAATAAATAAAGATTTTTAGATAATATATATAAGAATGAGATAAACATATGTATTTCCATCAGAATTTTCTTTGTAATCCTTTCAGTATTTGATTAGGGTGATATCTTATTCTCTAGATGTACTAACACCAATCTAGCTAAATAGTCATTAAGTAGGTTTTAGGATGGGGAGAGGAGAGGCAGGGGTAATGTTTAATCATGTCTTTGCCTCAGGGCTGCCTGAGTGAAGATGTTAAGATACCCACTTCTTCAATAGGTGCCAGACATCATTGCTTGCATTAGACTAAAATTAAAATTAACCAGGCAATGGGCTTGGGATTTAAAAATATTTGTATGAATTCTGATGACTCTTCACCCCAAGGGTATTCTTTTATTTGAAATTCCAAGTATTTCATTCTCCTTTCACTCCTATCCTAAAACATCATTTCCAGCATTATTTTATACACAGCGATTTGCATGTTTGTAGCCTTTGGTAGTACTAATACAATACAACATAACATATCCAAATATTGTGACTAAATTATCTAGGACATCAAAAACTCTTAAAAAGAGTGTTCTTTTACATATCTAATATAATTTGACGATTTGTTTTTATCAAATCAATGCAAATAGAATGTCACTAAATATATTACACTGTAGCTGCTAGCTTTTATTTTTATTCAATAAAATTCCTTCTGTCTGAATTGTCAAGAATTCTGAATTAGTGAGGTACAAATTAATGAGATAGTGTCTCCTAGATTTTAAGTTCAAATGTACTCTCTAGCTTTTTTCCTCTATAGCATATTTCCTGTATCCAGAAATAAATTGGATGAAGCTTCCTTTTGCCTCCTGCAAGATAAATTGAGTTTCCTTGTGTGAAAGCAAAGCAACTAGAAAAATAAATTTTTTTCCATCTCGGGTAGCTCGGATGAGTTATAGCATCATTGCACAGCAGGTTTTTACAGATACAGAAGTCAGATGTGAAGAGACACAAGTTCACAAGGAGAGAGAGGTACATTTGGGGAAAAAGGAGAAACTCTACCTAGGAAGCCTGTTTGTTATCACCTTGAGAAAGAGAACATGGTCAGGGGTAAGGGAGCAAGCATGTGAAGTTCCAGCTAAGCCCCTGAAAGCTGACATTAGGTGTGCTTGGAAACTGACACGATCACGTTTACTCTTCATGCAAACCCTGAAAGGTAGCTCTTAACATCTAAATTTTACTGGTGAGGGAATTGTATCTCAGAGAATTGAAATGACTAATAAAAGATACAATATAAAATTTGATTCCATATTTTCTGATTCTAATAAACCCATTCGTGTTCTGCCATACAGTCCCATTTGTCAACAAAGCATTTGCTAGCTTAGTTAAAAGTCAACTTGTGTCTGTGAGGCCCAGAGTAAAGGATATACTTTTACCTTTTGGATCAATCTCAGGCCCTCTCTACAGCCTCTGCAACCATTAGACTTTTTAAAATCCTCACAACATAGGCGCTCTCTTCATTTGTATATTTGCTGAATGTCATTGCTTCACATCAGATCATAAGCTCCCTGTGGCCATGAACCAGATGTGTTTTTCTCACTGCTTTGTATTCAGTGTGGCCTTGTACAAGAGCATTGCAACGTTCACTCTATGTAGAATGAATGATTTTTGAAATAAACTTTTTTTTAGAAGAGTTTTACATTTACTGAGTTATTGCGAGGATAGCACAGTCTTCTCATATACCCCACATCCTGTTTCCTCTCATATTAATATCTTATATTAGTATGGAAACTTTGTTACAATTAATGAACTAATATTGGTATATTATTAACCTAATTCTATATTCAGATTTCCTGTGAAATCTTTAGTTTTTCACCTGTAATCCTTTTTCTGTTCCAGAATACCATCTAAGACAAAATTTACATTTAGTAGTCATGTGTCTTTTTGACTGTGATAATTACTCTGGCTTTCCCTGTTTTGAGTATCCATACAGTTCTGTGGAATGCTAGTCAGATATTTTGTAGAATGTCCCTCTATTGGGATTTGCCTAATTTTTATCTCATGGTTAGACTGGGTAATGTGTTTTGGGGAGAAAGACAACAGAGAAAAGTGCCATCTTTGTTACATTATGCAGAGGGCACAAACCAGCAATATGACTTATCACTCTTGTTGTTTACCTCAATCATGTGTCTTGGGACAGTGTCTTTCAGGTTTCTCCATTGTAAAGTTACTTTTATTTTCTCCCTCTCCCATGAGGTCTTTAGCAGAAACTCATTGGGTGCAGCCCACACTTAAGTAGTGGGGCGCTACGTTTTATCTACTTTAGGGTGGAGTCTCTACATAAATTATCTGGAGTTCTGCAGAGATTTGTTTCTTCTCTCCCATTTATTTATTTAATCACTTACATCGATGTGAACTCATGAATATTTACTTTATGCTTCAAATTAGAATCTAATGCTACATTATTTTGTTTTCTCAAATTATTCCAACTTTGGCCATTGGGAGCTCTTTCTGTTGGTTCCTGTAATCCCTTGACATACTCCTAATCAGTGAATGGTTTTGTTTTGTTTTGTTTTGTTTTGAGTACTTTCTTACTTTCTGGCACTACAAAATGTCCCAGGCTCATTTCGTATATTTTCTACTCAATTTCTCAAATCAGTAATTTCTCTAAGGAGCCCTAGTTTCTTTTATTGGAGAATGGTATTAGAAATTAAGATCTAGATGTCCTTAATGCTATTATGGTATCATTGCTTCTAAACCATCTCAAATGACAGAATGAAGAAAAATATGTGCATACTTTTACCGGTGTTTATACACTGGTAAAAAGAAAAGAAAAGAAAGAGAACGAAAGATTACTTCAAGCCTAGCTTCTAAAGTCAGAATATAAATTAAACAGGTACAAAATGAGTCTACATTTGTTCATTGGAGCAATTGATTGTAATTGATTTGGAGAGCATTTATTGTTTCAGGTGCTTGAAAGGATGGGAAGCAGAGCTGTTAGAAAGAGGGTAGAAACTGAAGGCGATGACAACACTGCAGAGAATGGAGAGAGAGAGAGAGAGAGAGAGAGAGAGAGAGAGAGAGAGAGAGAGAGAGAGAGAGAGAGATTTGTGTTAAAGCTCTTCTGCTGACCTTTGACTTTTTCTTGCACCAGCCCCAACTGGAGAGTTTTCGACTTTTTAAAATTTCCTTCGTTCCCTCTTCCATTTGCTCCTCCCACCTCCCCCTCTCCCCCTTTTTTTTATATGTCCCAGCATTCTCCCTTGGCCTCTTAGCACACAGCAAGTGAAGCCCAAAGTAAGTTCCCAGCTGGATAGAGTAAAAGTATAAAGCAGCCTTTTCACTACTTACCTATTCCTCTGGGTTTTATTGTTCTTAATTTTCTTAAACAGTGTTTCTGTGAGACAGCTGTGTTTTCGGCTGAAGGAAAGTTTGTGACTTTAAGGACAGGAAAAAAGATACCATTAAGAAAGCAGTAGAGAATTTTGAAAGTCAGGATTTCTTTAAATAGCATCAGCTGTAAGCAGTTCCTATCTTGTCTACAAAATCTTGCCTGGCTGAATAGAAGTTAGATGGCCATTCTCTCTGGTCTGATGATTTCTCATTTCTTTTTTTGGCACAGGGTCATGAACAACAACTTTCTTAGTATCTGGTGAAACCATTGATTTATTCCCTTTTAAAGCAAGTCCACAAATCTGTTAGTTAGGAATTTAATTAGTGATTTAGGAGCCACGACCATTGCAAAATCTATAATTGCTCTATCTGTATGTAAAGGCACATCTCTACCTCCAATCTGGTTTCCTCATTTGATAGGAAATGAAAGGGAGGCCATATGATTTAGTTTATTGTTTGTTTATTGTCAGGATGAAATGAAATAATGTATGCAAAAAGGCTGATCGCATCTGAGCACATGCAGACAACTTGGTACATGTTAGTTTCACTTCTCTGGATGAAAACTCCAATAGATCCAGAGGTTTCTATTCCTATCAGAACCTATGGCCCATTACTCGGAATCCTGCTAGGTGGCAAGAAACAGTAGGACACACGTATTCATGCTAAAGTCAGTGGGGAGCTTCTAATGTCACACATGAAAAGGTGGGCATGGAGTCGAACACAGCAGGCTTTGATATCCATTACAATAGATTTCTACACTTTTAAATTATATTTCTCAAGTTAAAACTCTACTGGTCTTATGCAGTCATATCCCCACCTGATAAGACAGAAAATTTCTAAGAAGCTTGGCAATTCTATGTAATCTGAAAACTTAACGCTTTTATAGTTAAATAACTGGATTTTTAAATTTCTTTTTCAATTGTAGGTATGCTCACATGCAAGCTCCATGAAGACAAGCATTTTTGTCTCTTTTGTTCTTTTCATGGTACAATCCCAATCACTCAGAGCACAGCCAATATAGTATAAACTCAAAAATATTTGTTGAATAAATAAATGATTTGTTTAAGTGGCCTAGTAAAAGAGCCATCCAGGCTCCGACTCTCTAGAATATTTGAGACTAGCTAAAGAGATTAAAGATATTCTCAAGAGTGCTAAGAAAACAAAAAAATTCAAGAGCCTGCTATATATCTGGCATTGCATTGGGCCTGTGGAATTTTATGTTTAACAAGGCAGTCATACACCCTGTCATGAAATGAGCAGAGAAGTTTAGCAAAGAAGAGAGATATTGTATTAAAAGGTGAATACTAAAGGAATGATTTTTATGAAAAAAAGGTACAGAGTGTTATGGGAGCATTGTGGGGGCTACAGCATATGAACAAAGGCAACATTCCTAAATCAAGTGTTATAGATCATGAAAACATCTTAACAACCAAAAAAAGGTATTTCAGATGAAAGGTACTATTAGCAAAGGCCTTGTGTAAAGGACTGGCTCTGTCCTCATGCTCTATCTCTTCTTGGAATACAGAGGGGAAGCATAGTTGTTACAATTGTTCTGATGTGTATATGACCCTGAGATAACAGCTAAAGAAAAAAGACTGGGTAGCACAGCAAGCAACTTATTCTAAATTTCTTCTTTTGAGGAAACATCTGTCTCTCTTTCAGGATGCCAGCCCTCACATGAGTCTTCCAACATTAGCATATTTTTCAGCCATCTGCAATGTGGCTCCCCACCACACACACACACACAGGCTTGGTCATGGCACACAAACATGCACCTTTGTCCAAACATCAGTATCAGGCTTTTCTGCAAAAGACTGCCAAATGTCCTTGGAAAGACCTTAAATCTTCACAGTCCATTCTATTCTTCCAATAGCTGCATAGCTATTTTATGTGAATATACTTAACACTTTTCAGCACATTTGGATTCACAGACAAAAGAGGCTATTGTAGATGTTTTTGTTTTGGGGGTTGTTACTGTCTTTACCAGTGGTCATAGGATAGAGGAAAGCCTCAGATGTCATGTGGTTTTACTTTCTACTAGGCAATCAGGTAGGCTCATTCTGAAATAAAACCTCTCAATCAATATCCTCTTATTTATTTATTATTATAATTTGAATAATATTTTTTATTTTACAATTATAGTTGGCATAGAATGTTATATTAGTTTCAAGTGTACAACATGGTGATTAGACATCTGTAAAATACATGAAGTGAACACCTCAATGCATCTATTACCCTTCTGACACCGTACCTAGTTATTAAAAAATTATGGCTATATTCCTTATGCTATACCTTAAGTCTCCATGACTATTTTGTAACTACTAATTTGTACTTCTTAATCCCTTCACTATTTCACCCACCTTGCCAGCCCCCTCCCATCTGCTAACCCTCCGAATATTCTCTGTAGCTATGAGTTTGTTTCTGCTTTATTCATTTATTTTGTTTTTTAGATTCCACATGTAAGTGAAATCATATGGCATTTGTCTTTCTCTATCTGACTTACTCCACTCAGCACAACACCCTCTATGTCCATCCATGTTGTTCCAGATTTAAGATTTGATTCTTTTATTTATTTACTTATTTGTTTGTTTGTTTGTTTTGGCTAAGTAACATTCTATTGTATATATGTACTACCTCTTCTTTATCCATTCTTCCATTGATGGACACCCAGGTGGCCTCCATATCTTAGCTACTGTACATAATGCTGCAATGAACATATGAATGCACATGTCCCTTCAAAATAGTATTTTGGGTTTCTTCAGGTAAATACACAAATGGAATTACTAGGTCCTTCTTTGTCTCTTATTATAGCCTTTGTTTTAAAGTCTATTATGTCAGGTATAAGTATTGCTACCCCAGATTTTTTTCCATTTGCATTTTCAGGAAGTATCTCTTCCATCCCTTCTCTTTCAATCTCTGTGTGTCTTTTAATCTAAAGTGAGACTATTGTTGGTAGCATAAGTGAGGGTCTTTTTTTTCTTATCCATTCTGCCCTATCTTTTGATTAGAGTATTTAATTCTTTTTCATTTGAAGTACTTGTTGATAAGTTTATAGTTATTGCCATTTTATTATTTATAGTGCCAAATATACATATTATGCACTTTTTCTTCTTAGAGAAATTCCTCTAACATTTCCTGTAATACTGGCTTGATGATAATGAACTTCTTTAGCTTTTTCTTGTCTGGGAAGCTCTTTATCCTTTGATTCTAAATGATAGCATTATTAGAAGAGTAATCTTGGTTTTAGATCCTGGATTTTCATCACTTTGAATATTTTGTGCCATCCGCTTCTGGCCTGCAAAGTATGCTTGATGTTGTCCCAGACACCCCATAAAGTATTCTCAATTTTTTGGATTCTCTTTTCTTGTTGCTGTTCTGATTGGGTGTCCTCCACTACCCTATCCTCTAAATTGCTAATTTGATCCTCCACTTCATTGAATCTGTTGATTCCCTATAATGTACTCTCGTCTCAGATACTGTAGTCCTTATTTTTGACTTGTTCCTTTTCCCCTTTTATGTTTTCCATCTTCATTTTTATGTTTTCTCTCTCTTTGTTAAAGTTCTCACTGAGATCCTCTATTCTTTCCCTGAGTTCACTGAGCATCCTTATAACCAGTGTTTTGAAATCTGCATCTAATAGATTGTCTCCATTTTGTTGAATTCTTTTTCTGGAACTTTGTTCTCTTCTTTCATGTGGGACATGTTTCTTTATCTCCTGATTTTGGCAGCCTCCTGTGTTTTTATTCCCATATATTAGGTAGAGCTCTTAACTCTCCCATCTTTAGAGAGTGGCTTTATGTAGTAGTGGCTTTATGCAGAAGATAGTCTTCTCTGCTCACCTGAGCCAGGTTCTCAAAATGTACCCCTTTTGAGAGTTGTGTGTGCTCTCCTATTATAGTTGAGTCATGGTTGCTATTTACATATCGATAGGAGGCATTGACCCTTGGGCTGATTGATTGTGAGAAGTGTTCAGTGAAGGTCTGACTCTATGGGGTAGGATTCACTTTCATAGGGCTCTGGTGCCTCCCTAGTCTGCCCTTTTGGTTTGTCTTCTCAGTCAGATGTAGTCCTGGGTGGTGTCCAGTATCAGTTGAAGCAAGCCACTGTGTATGCTGGAAAAAGGGCCTCCTGGGAGGGGACCTAGCTGCAGGCCAAGTTAGCCACAGCCTGTTCAGTTCCAAGGCCACCTGGTAAGAGTCACCAAGCAATCTGCAGATGGCTGCCACCCATGCTGGGCTTACAGGTGCCTTGAGAGGTCAAGCCAGGAATCAAGGCTGGCTGCCACTAGTGCCGGGCTTGGGACTGGTCAGTAAGAGGTATGGGGCACACCAAGGCCAGATGCTTCTTCTTTGGGTCTTGTGAGCCTTTAATAGATTTTAGGAAAGTCTACAGCATGAGCCAAGACAGGCCATTTGTATGAAACAAACCGCTGGAAGCAGCTTGGGAAGGCCTGCAAGATAGGAGAGATGGGGTCTCAGGGAATCACCTGGGTGGAACAATCTGTGTTAACCAGTTTGATTGAGACTCAGATATGGCAGCTGCCTGCCTTTGTACCTTGAGAATTGAGAATTGGGCAGGAACAATTGATACTACCAGCACTTCTGTCTGGAAGAAAGCTTTTTCTCCAGCTTTCACCCCGAAGCCAGATAACTCAGTTCTTCCCTGTGTATACCTGGTGCCTTTGAGCTGCATCCCCATTGCTGGGGCACAGAGTGAAAGAGTCTTTTAGACAGTAAGTCCGTGAGTGAGCCCTATAAGAGAAAAGTCTGTGACTCCTGAGCCCTGGGTCTCACTCAATCACAATCTCTGGTTTTCACAGCCAGATGTTATAGAGACTTTTCTTTCTGGCACTGGAATCCTGATGTGGGGAGACCACTATGGAGCCAGGACCAAATTCTCAATTCTCCCAATTCTCAACTGCCCACACGTGGTTCTAGGACAGGCTCATTCTCATCTCTGCTCATCTTACCAGTCTTGAAGTGGCCTCCTACGTACATCCCCAATTGTAGGACTTCTGTTCAGCCAGACTTTAGATGACTCTCAGTGATGGCTGTCATGTAGTTGTATTATAATTTTGGTGTGGTTGTGACAAGAAATGAGCACAGTGTCTACTTTTTACACCATCTTGACTGGACCCCAATATCCTCTTATTTTTAAGTCACGTAGGGGAGATGAAATTCTATAGGTTCCTTTGATAAATTATTTCTTGAGTTAATAGAACTTATTTTCAAACAATTCTTTTACATTTAGCTGAGGTATGTCCCACTGCCTCTGGGGATAAGAAATAAGTTTTAGTTGTTGATAGCCCAAGATGTAGTTAACGGCTAAGGTACTGAAATCAGGTAGATCTAGGTTCTAATCTGACCTCTGCTTTGGATGAATTTTGTGATTTGAGACAATGACATGACCATTTTGTATCCTAGTTTCTCTGTGTGTAACTGAGGAAAATAATATTCATATCAAGAGAATAACACATCTACAACACTGGCATTGACTTAGTTTCTCTCACATGATGAATATTTATTTGATAAATAGTAATTTTTATTATTGCTCTGTATAAAGTATCAAATAATAATATATTTGTGAGCAAAAACCATGACTTTTTGGATTTATATCCTTTACAGCCCTTTAATAGCACTGTGGATATGATAGGTACTCAAAAATTGTGTATAAATTGATTAGCAAAAAAGATAGTAATTGTAGGAATCAGCTTGCTCTTTGATTAAATAGGTCCATGTTAGGGTAAATCATTTGCCCTTCCTAAATGACCCTTTGCCATTGAATATTTATAATGAATATTTATTTATTCTGCTGTATTAGAACTCCAGAGAAGAAAGATCTTTAGGCAAAATTTCTGGGCCTAAGAATGATTTCTTATTAATAATCTGAATTTTAAAAACTCCAGTATTTCATTTAGGTATGTTTTAAAACCCTTTTTGGGGAAATATCAGACATTTTGTTAAATTTTTTTCATTACATTCAAGATGAGAAAGGGTAATTGTTGAGTTCTTGTTTCCTTCAGTATTAGTTCATGGACAGCATAGGACCAGTATTTCATACTGGTTCTCAAAGTGCAAGTAGAGGTGGGAGAAGGAGATGAAGGAGCAAACTCTAGAACAAGTCAATTTTATTTGCTGTTCCAGTGACTAATGGCTTCAGCTTTCTCCCTGGAGTATTTCTAAAGCTCTTTGATAGGTGTTCATCTTGACTCTGCCAATATTCTCAACCTCAGCTAAATGGAACTACAGTTTATGACAGCATAGAAGCTGCAGAAATGCAGCTTTAAAGCCTGGGCACAATTCTACTTAGACTATAATAAACTCACACTTATGCTCATTTAACTCTATTGACTTTTCTCAGAAATTTAGGTGGACCAAGGCATAGAGAGAGGTATATAATGGGGAGAAGGGAAAATTCCTTGGGGAATGTCTAAAATACTCTTTGGAGTTTCCTTTCTGCACCTGACTCTTTTCTGAGGTTTTGAAGCTTCCAACGTGAATATTAATTATATCACAAAATTCTAAGAAACTAAATTATTTTTTTTCAGTTTCATCAATGGCTACTTTGGATCCCCCAAAGAGCACAATAAATTGTAGTTAAATGAATAAACAACTAGGCAGAGGAAGAAGTGTATCAATCTTAACATAATTTTCTCATCTGATCCACCTAACTGTAAAGCATATGGAATTCTCAGTATACATACCAGTTTTAACTGCGATATATATTAGTGACACAGAAATCTTAGTGGTACATAAGTAGGAAGAGTAAGTAAAACTATGTTTCTAACTGCATAGACATACAGAAATCTAGTTATGTAGTGGATTCTACAATGTAATTATGCCATATTTCTTTCTCTTTTTAAGGGTAGACTAACTTAAAATGTAGGAAGATTTTTGTTTAATTTCAAATTGATAACACCAATGAAGGTAAAATTCAGGTTAATTCACACAGTTCACAGCTTTGCTCTATTAATACTGGATTTATATCTTTATATTCAGTGGTTTTCCTTTTTGCCAACGACATCGACAAAAAGAAATCCAACTTAAAGGAAATTTCCACGTGGAATCAAATAATGGCAAGCAAGTTATTTATTTTTTAACTTTCTAAGTCCCATGCCAATGACTCTATCGGATATGGAGCAAAGAGTCTTTCCTTTGAGAACTTCCTTTCCCACAAACTGATTAAAAATATACAGTCCAGGAAATCCTTTAAGTACAAACCAGGGAAAATTGATATAAATGAAAATAAGGTCAAATAAAAACAGTGGGCAGAGTCTGACATATTTATTTGGTAAAACATCATAGTAGTTATGAATACTACAATATAATTCAAATTACGCTAACATTTAAAATCATTATCACATATATATTATTGTATTTAATGTTTACATTAAATTTGTAAGGTAGTTTTTACTATCCACCCTTCTCCTGCTTTTTGAAGATGAAGAAATAGATGCAAAAAAAATGAAATTTTAGCCCCAAACAAGTACTTGATATGTGTGAGAACCCAAATTCAATTTTCATTTTATCTGACTATAGGTTAGGAGTTTTTCTCATTTTGTTCATGACTCTGAACCTTTTCTCTCTCAATGGACATGATTATTCCTATCCTTCAATAACAATATTCTTTTTTGGGCAAGAACCTAGAAGTTTTCCCTTGGGGAAAATATGGTGGATAGATATGTGTAGTTTAAAAAAGATGCCAGGGATAGTTCTACTTTTCTACCACGCATCCAAATTGATATTCTCTTTATTATCTCACACTCTATACCATTTTGTTTTGATTTTAGTCTATGGACTTCAGAACTTTTTTCAGCTTTCTTGATTAATATCTCTGTATTGCTCTTTTCCTCATAATTTACCAGGCAATTAGTCTTATGAAATATTTCTGGGTTAGCATATTCCCTTCTCCTGGAAGTAAATCTTGGAATATATGGGACAAGGAACTCTTAGCAATGATATTAAGGTTTAATTAGAAAAAACATCAATTCAGAGGTTATTATATGAAACTGGAGATCTCCCTTCTATCATATTTTCATATTTCTCATCTAGTGAGAGTCTTTGACCTTGTAATGGCTTAAGTAATAGGAATCATTCCACTTGAGCTCACTCTGATACCTACAGCTCAAATGCTCCCTAATGTACTTCTTGGAAAGGGATTTAATTCGTTTCACTATTCCCTACCCACAGGTCTTTTGCTTTCCTGGTAATAGTCATCTGTAGTCTCTCTTGAGGCTCTCCACCTGAACCATGCCCAGCATCACCCAGGATTCCCTCTGGTATCTCAGGCAAGTTGTATTCATACCTAATAGCTTGTTGTATGTTTTTACTAGTTGCTTTGGTCTTCCTTCAGTCTCCTCCAAGGTATAACTTGCTTTTCTTATTAGCAAAATGAATTGGTGAGTTTTGTGGTACTGAATTGGGCATAGAGACAACAGAACTAGAGATTTAGGACAATAGAGCTCAATAGATTTGAGCTCAGTAGATTTTGCCCTGAGCCCTCTGTAAATAATATTAAGTAAGCAGAATTATGCAGCTGTATGTCCAGGCTTTATGCCTGGTAAAAGAGACATTTCTGCTTTCTCCCTGTGTTGATGGTTTCAGGATTAAAGTCACATTCTTTCAAAATTTGGACTTCACAGAGAGCACACAGTCTTTTCAGGTTTTATCATAAGGGAAGCACCTGTTACTTTTTATACAAAAGCTTCTGTAGATTAGAAGTCAAGCCATTTGAGCACTTCTCACAACTGGTCTTTATTGTTCTAAGAGTCTTCTTGGAGCAGCTGGGAGCCAATGACTCTGCTTCTAATCTCAGAAATCAAATAGAACAAGAAAGCTGCATATCTTAGGTGTTTATCTCCATCTTTCTGTTGCTTATGGCCTACTCTGTCTAGGCTCTAACTTTAGTGGATGATGGAGAAAGTGAGTCTACAACTAATGTAATTTCAGGAACAGATGTAATTTCAACCTTTGCCAAAATATCTGAAATTTTATCCCTAGAGATTCATTTTATTGGGACTCTCTTCAAGAGTCCCACATAAAAGTGTAAATATCATTGGGAGGTATTATATTTTAAGCCTTATACTTTTTTGCACTTAAAACACCTTAAGGCAAAGCCAATCCACACCTGAGAGATATTCATTAACAACTAGCTGAAAGCAAAATAATAGGGAAAACAGTGAATCTCAGAAACAGTTTGCCAGAGAATGGTGCTAAAAGAAACCAAGGGCAAACTTTGACAAGTTAACACCTCTTTGGTCTTTCATATGTGTGTGATAATCATCTCATTGTAAGAGGTTTTGGCACATCACATCTGTGGAACATATATTTATGGGTTGTGTTAAAAATTATCAATAGTAAACATTAGTCTTTAATAGTGAATAGGCTAATGTACGATGTTAAAATGTGAATACCTTATTTTCCTGTAACCAGTGAAAATATGATCACAGAAATGAATGTGTATTCATCTCTTTGTTGTTGTGATTTATAATAAGAAAAATATATTTGGTCTTCATCCCCATTTCTGGCACAGAGCTCCCAAAACACTTTGAATTTTCTAAATGTTTTAGGCAATCAAGGTATCTTTTCTTATGTTAATGAAATGACTTTTGAAAAGCACCTAAAAATGGGGGCTGGTTGCCAGTTCTTGGTCAGGCTAGATATTCATGGGTGTGAGAGGGAAAAGAGCTATTATTGTCTACTATGTTTTACTTTAATGTGTGTGTGTGTGTGTATTTTGAGTACTTTGGGCCAGACTCTCTGTTAGTCCTTGAGAATATAAACACCACCACCAATAATGGTTACTATTAGGCACTGCAGTAAATGCTTTATATATTTTACCCATTTAATCCACACAAAAAATCTCATTAGGTGAATGTAATCTTGATTTTACATATGAAGAAACAAGTTTAATGATGTCAGGAAACATGCCCAAGGTTATATAGAATATAAATAACAGAGTTGGTAACTTAGCTTGTTTTCTCTCTAAAATTTATGATCTTAGACACTATGCTTTATAGTTGATGGTATCCATTAATCTGTTGCTAAATATTAATGAAAACAAAAATTGAAGAATTTCCATAGCATTGCTAGGTAACTACAGTTAAGCTCACTGGCTTATTGGGTAGTGAGGAGGCTCTAGAAAGAAAGAAAAAATTATTCACTTTTCAGTTTTGCCAATACTCCTTTCCACTTTTGGCCATACTCACCCTACCCTCCTGTCCACTGTGTCATGAGGATATGGGAATACAGGGTACATGATGACAATTGAATTTGGAGCTCTCTCACAAAGATAAGGTTTTATGAGAAATTATCCAGAACACAGTGAAAGAAATTTTAGAGAAGAAATGATGAGATCGAGAAGAAGTACCTTTTAAGTCTGAGGCCCTGTTCTAGGTGCTGTGTCATATAAATAAACACCTCATGTTACTGCTGCCCTCCAGGAGCCTAAAAACCTTCAGGGGGTGTTACCCCAAAGTGCATGACTACTTAGAGAACAAGGGTCATGGTATTGACCATGGGTGGCATAAAGAATTATGAAGACTAGAAAGCAAGCTTGCTTGAGGACAGAAAAACATTCTTAACCAGTTCTTAAGGTGCATGATTTTTGGCTAAGTGGTGAGGCTGAGGCAATGGAAATGGAAGGAACAAAATCATGAGAAACAATATAGGAAATAGTGAGGAATCCAGTAGTGGTGGCAAATAAAGCCAAGAAAGTGAACTGGAGTACATGTCAGAGCAGTGTCTTGGTGGTAAGGGGAAATCTAAAATCTTCCTTCCAAAGCTCTAGTATGCTCTTCTTTCAAAGCTTCAAAGCGGGTACCTTCTTCCTCTTTATTTATCTCACACTTGTCCAATTGATGCTTGTAAGTATTACAAGCTTTTGTAAGTATTGGGCTTTTGGAATACTCGGAGCTGATGAAGAGACTGTAGTGAGAAGAGTAGTGGGGCAGGTACAGTAGGGGGCACTCTCCAACCAAGACAGGAAGAGCCAGCCAAACCGACAAGGCAGGATCAGGGGCTCTACCCTTCTTTAAATCTGAAATGAGATACTTCCCAGCTCAATAAAGGACACACCATGTGTTAGTGCATCCTTTAACACTTTAATTTTAACTATTATCTCTTTCATACTATTTTGAGGGTATGGGGGCTGGGAAATTTATTTCTTAAAGACATTAAAGCTTATTTTGAAAGATAGAATTGAGAGTTGGCATTCAGAGCTCTTGATACTCTGCCCAGATGTTAGATAGATGGTAGTCTTTTAAACAAAAATGACTTGCTTACCCATCGAATGTCTATTTTCTTTCCTACTGCTCAGTTTTTGCATGATATTGCTAAACTTTATGACAATAAGTAAATAAATAATCAAAATTATAGCCCTTTCTCAGAAGTGTGAAGAAAAGTCTATTTTGGTTTGAGATGAACCTTGGGAATATTTAGAATAGAAGCTTCAGTATAAGTGGGGCATGAGGTATTTTCACTGGCGTGTTGCTATGGTAACATGTACTCTACAGCCTGGCCCTTAGCCCAGTGGAAGCAGAGTGATGGGCTCAGGGCTTGGAAAAGAATAGTCAGGAAATAGTGAATTGAACACCACTCTATCCATATTTTATGTTCAAGAAAGTAGAATATTTTTTTGTGTGTGCAATTTTCCTTTACTATTTTTTTCCTGTACATTACAGTAAAAACATTGAGGGCTAAGTAGAAACATAAGGACCACTTAAGGCAGACTTGCGACATTTTGTTTTTCAGAACCTGCTGATTGACATTTCTTTCCTGTCTTTATATTCCTCTTGTGAATTCTGTGATGCTCTCTGGCAATGATGGCCCTACACGCTTCCATTCTATGTGGATCTATTGCCCCATTAAAATGAGCTTATTTCATGCCTATGATAACTTAGCATCTCAGTTCTTCTAGTTCTTATTTACATTTCACTTGACCCAGTTTTATATTTGTAAAATATGTTCACTGTATTTAAGAACGCTTGCTAGTGAATCTGAAGAAATGGCCTTATCTGTGTTTTAGTAGAAGTGAGAGGCTAAAAGTGTTAATCCTCCCTTTATCTCAGTTGCATTTTTAAGTTATGCTTGCTTTAACAAAGAGAGTGAAGAATCTCAGGAACATATCAAGTGGATGAAGGACATGATTTTGGTGTAGGCAGGTCATTTAGCTCTGTCCAAACACACCCTCTACAAGGAGAATTATATATCACAGAAATATCTCTTGGGACTCTTCTTCTGCAGCCCTGTGTCCTGCCAGTATGTAGTGTGGCATATCCAGATAGGAATAATCCTGCTGAAGCAACATTTTAAAAGGGCTGTTATTAGTGTTAATGTTGTTTGCTTATTCTAATCACCAGAATCTTAATTGTGATTTTCACTGGGTACATACAATCCAGATAATTACTCATCATGATATTTGCTGGGGCATTTCACGTTGAATGTTATAATAAACAAAAAAGGATAAATTGAAAATAATTAAACCCATACTAAAGAATGTACTAGGTCCAAGTTACTAGGTAGTTAACAGGCAAATATATACATGCGCACAAGTAGGTGAAACTACACATAATATCTACTCATGAAATCACACAATTTCCTATCTTAACTCCTTAGAAAACTTAGAAAGGATTTATCCAGGAATGCCTAAGAGAAATGTCCATGCTTGATCCATATATAGGTCTTCACCTCCCCTCTCTTTTTCATTTAATTCTGGGATGTGATTTTATTACCTTCCATGTGAACTGCTAACCTATGACCCATATAGATCTGTGTTAAAATGGTTACTAATTGAATTAAAACTCTTAAACTACTTGATAATTTTTAGGTTCTCTGTCTGCAATTGCTCAGAGTTTGCACTTTAAGATGAGTCTCTATCCTCTGCATATCTTCAGCTCTAATTACTCTTCTTCCTAAGTACTACTGATTGGATCTGTGTGATGCTGAGTGCTGAGACTTCTGAAGATTTTTTTCCTTTTTTTTTTTTTTTTTTGGTCGTTTTACAGCACTGGTGACCTGGGATGAATTAGCTCTCTCATATGCCTCCCTTAATCTTTATTCAGTCCTCTCATTCAGTGGAGGCAGTGTGAGTAGTAATATAAATGCCTCTGGTTTTAATTGAGAAGAGAATAACATCCAAGTCAAAAACTAGCATAATGAACGTATCATTAACTTAGGTTACTTTCTCATGTCTTTGATGTGTATGAAGGTATTTTACCATCTTTTGCCCATACAGTTATGCTAAATGAGAAAAGGTTTGTATGCTTAGATAGGAGTAAGGCCAAGACAGCAAGGAATGCAGCCCATGATACACTGCTGGATGTCTGTAGTGATTCTTCTGAAAGGCAACAGATATAAAGAAAACAGGCAGTGTTACTAAAAGCAACAAACTGTAAATGGTCAAGAAGATTAGAGAAAGAACAGGTCTGGGGGCTTTCTGACTCCCACAAAAAGAATTCAAGTCTTGAGACCATCCTATCCTTTGTGAACGCATCACTGTCTTAATGGCTGGTCGCTGGATACCCTGGTAATAGTCCGCAGTGAGTTTTCATTTTTATCCCTCCCCACAACTAAGCTATACCAGTTTTCCTATGCTCCCTCTCTGAGGACTGTGGTTGAAACCTAACTGGTAAGTATTTTATTGGTTTGGAGGTTAAATTCTGGAGCGAATTGGGGATCCTGGAGACTCAGAAAGGTTGAGGAGAGGTGATAGACTCTAAATTTTTGTTGAACTGTAAAATGCATTTATTATTTGAACACCATCGTTTTCAAAATGCCATGATTTAGGTTGATGTGAAAATGTCTGTATATGCATATGTGTGTCTGTGTGTGTATTCACATGGCTCCTTTCCCAGCTGTTAAAGCCTTGCCATGATTCACCGCTTTTTTTTTTTTCTCCAAGAAATAATCATCATTATGGATTGAATTAACTGGAAGTGACAGATAGTAATGTTTTATTTTATTGTTACTATTAATCAGTAGTATCAGAAAGATGTTGGCGTGGTAGGCCTAGACTCTTTAGTCTTGAAGTTCCCTGAAAATAAGAGGTTTTTAAAAATCATAAGGGTATTGGGTCTGGGTTCTTAGGTTGCTTTTCTGTTTGGGAGCAGAATAAATGAAGAATACTTTTAAAAAACCCTCTTATAAAAATGTTTCTCCTGGTTGCTGCCTCAATTAATGGTTTAAACTTTTGGGGTTTTTTATAGAAAAGTTTTTTGTGTTTTTTTTTGTTTGTTTGTTTTTATGGGAGTGAAGGAAGTCAAAACGCTTTGAGAACTGAGGCTGCTTTATGCAGCACTTAACATAGAAGTACACAAGTACTCAGGATGCATTTGTTGATTAAGTGATTGAAAAGTCAGCCCTAATCTGCCGCTCAACTCCTTTCTCTATTAATAAAAACAAATGTAATCCTGGCGCACAAACTGTAATCTGGAAATGGATTTTAGAAATCCATTCTACTGAATAAATAGCCCATTAGAGCCCATTATTATCAAGGTTAAGAAGGTACATTAGCCTAGATGGAGGTGGGAGCTGTTGGGAGGGGGAGATAACTATTTCGAGATATTGATGGAGAAAAAATTTTGCCTCTAAATTTCTTTCTGCTTAATATTTCTACCAACAGCCTAAATTATTGTAATGTTTGAACATTGTCAAAAACTATGAAGGACTGAGATTTTACTCTACTTGCAATCCCATATATTAGCCTGTTATAGTTTCATAGATACTGGCAGGAGACACAAGACTCCTGAGTCAGAGACAAAGAACTTTATTACTCAAAGAAATAGTAGTAGACAGACTATCAGAATTTTCTAGTGGCAGTTCTCTGAGCCCCAGTTCCTACAGGGTGCTGCAAAGAAGGCCACGTGACACTTGCACATGCAGTGGGTTGCATGACAAGAGAGAAATCCTGAGCTTGGGGACCCAGATCCATTACAATAGACAGCAAGAATGCCTCCCCTTTGCTTTGGAGGGAAACATTTTATCTTCTAAGGCTGCTTTCTATACAAACATCCATGAAAGGACAGTCTAAAACAAAGGATGTCAGTGCCTCTGCTGGTGAGATGTAAAGAAATGTGAGAGTCCCATGGAGAAAGTGTCTTGAAAGAATGTAGAATCTATGCCCAATGTGTGCTTTCTGTCTCTTTTCCACTGTTATCTTTAGGCCACCATCTTAATTGGAATGCAATGGTTCTCACTGCCTCCAGTTTCCACTCTCAAACCGGACTTAGAAATACCCTGGATAGTTTTATTTTCCTTAAATCTTAACCCTTGAGGATTTCCAGAGATCTTTGCCATCAAAAAAAAAAAAAAAAAAAAAAGTCATATCAACTAGGTCTGTGGCAGATGGAATTAACTTTTTCTGGGGCCAATAGTGACACCTACTTGATTTAGGAATGGGGAGGAGATAGTAAATAAAAGAGGAGAAAATACAGTGTGGGCAAGAATGGACAAAAGAAATGTGTGTGTGTGTGTGTGTGTGTGTGTGTGTGTGTGTGTGTGTGTGTGTGAGAGAGAGAGAGAGAGAGAGAGAGAGAGAGAGAGAGAGAGAGAGAAGAGGACTAAAGACTTGCCCTCTCCTCCAAATAAAAGGGCTGAGTTTTGTGAGGAAGGGGAAATAAAGAGAACAGAGTTATGTGACAGAGATTGACATCCACTGTTTATGACAAGCAGATTGGCATGCAGAAAACAAGAAAGAGGAGATAAAAAAGGAGAGGTGGGAAATCTATCACATAGTTAAAATATAACTCCATTAATTAATATTTTTTATTGAGTATTTTTATCTGCCATTTCCAATAGAATCAAGGACAATATTGAGCATCTATTTTTGCAAAGTAAAGTAGTGAGTCATAGAATGCTGGTAAGGCTAAGGCCCCAGAGGAAACTGTGGGTAGCAAAAAAAAAAAAAAAAAAAAATCAAGCTTTCATTTATTGAACTAGCTGCAAAAGATAAAGATGCTTTAAAAAAAAGTCCCTCTATTTAGCATAATGAACAATTTAAGGGAAACTTGAAGAAAACATGTTATATAAGTAAAAGGTAAATGTTTGATGGCCACAACTTATAGGGTAAATTAAATTAATCCTGACTTTTTCTAAAGATGAGAATGGGGACTCCGCCAGCATCAGCAGATGTTGACTAAATGGTGCCTATGTCCATAAGGCATCTTCTTGGCTGAGTCTTAATCTTTTCAACATTCATTCAGGGCTTTATCAAATCTTTTTAACAGCAGAGGAAACACTGGCACAAAAGTTAAATAACTTGCCAATCAGTGGACCAAAAACACAAACTAAGACACCTGACTCCAAGCCCAGCTATTTACCCACAATGTTAAACTTTAACAGAAACTCATAAAGTAAAAGACAAGGGGAAAACCATGCCAATTCTTCCTCTCTTTGCTCAAAGTTGATCCTCTTCTCTAAGATAGTGGAAGACAGTGTGGCAGGCATCTCTTTTCAGATCAATTCATGACTGCTGTTTGCAAGGATAGCTGCAGAAGTAAACAGAGATGTATGAGAGAAGAGAATGTGCTGTTCGAATGGGCAGAGATGCATAGCCTACCTTTGGGATCTTTCATACAGAAAGGCCTTCATTTGTTAAAAACAAAAAATAAACAAAACAAAACAAAACAAAACAAAAAACAAAGCAAAACAGAACAAAACAAAACACAAAAACAGAGAAGGAACTCCTGCTAAACAAGCTGTCCTTAACAATATTTCTGGGTTCTCATATTCTGAATTTTTAAAATATGTAGCCGAATTTCCTCACGAAATACCTGTTGTATTGTGAATTTGTCGAGTTTGAGGCCCAGCTTCCTGCAGAAGAGCTACATGGTTTTGTACAAGTCCTAGAATCCAAGGAGAAGATGAGATAATGGGTATAAATTGTTAAGTCCTAGATGAATGAAAATAATTATTATTATTACCTCAGCAGCATCCAAAATCCATCTTTCTTTTTTATGGAGATGATGACTTACATTAGCTCTATCCAGAAAACAAATTCTAGCCAGTTTTCTTCTCACCTCTCACCCCTCTAACCACTGGTTTTTTATTGCATGGTGTCCTTCCTTTCTCTTTGTTTCCCCTCTTCTTCCCTTTTTTCCCCTTGGTAGAGCATAAATACTACTTTTAATCTTATGTAAGTTTATTCTATTTTATATGTCCTCACTGTATTGATCCTATAAATATTGGTCATCACAGAATGGAAATGTCTCAAGGGCATAGAATCTATATTGTGAACTGTGTTTTCAAAAGTGATAAACACAAATGGGTGTTGAATAATACTTCACGTTAACTTGAAAAAGAGGTTGAAGATGACAGTTATGACAACCTTCTTTGCAGTTTACTAAAAGTAAGATAAGGTGTAAATTTATTGCCAAAAGCCTTCAGAAAAAGTCTCAGATGTATTCAAAATCATAGAGAAAGAACAAAAACATTTATAAAAAAAGAAAAAAAAGAAAAAAGAAAAATAAGAAAAGAAAAGAAAAAGAAGAATGCCCTAGTCTTGCTCTTTTAAATGTATGAAGAGCATTTCCATTTATACATTATATCATTATGTGGAATTTAATATGCTTTAAACCAAACTCTCTATTTTCCCTCTCACAGCAGCCCTCCTGTTAGAGTTCTTATTTCGAATTTATTCCCATAGCTTTCTAAGCTCAAAACCCTGAGTCATTTATTGCTGCCGCCTCTTCCATACACTCTTATCCAATCAGTAATCAAGTCCTGTTGTTTCTGCCTTCAAAATAATTTCCATATCTTTCCCTTTCTGTTACCATGGATACCATTGAATCTCCCCTTTTGCTTCATGCCTGGACAACTGCAGTAACTTCCTGAGTCTCTTGGCTCCAATCTACCCTGCATACAGCTGCTGTGGAATAATTCCTTTTGTTGTGTCACACCACTGCCCAAAACGTTCAGTGGCTCCT
Source organism: Cynopterus sphinx (assembly GCA_030015415.1). Classification (NCBI taxonomy): domain Eukaryota; kingdom Metazoa; phylum Chordata; class Mammalia; order Chiroptera; family Pteropodidae; genus Cynopterus; species Cynopterus sphinx. Next base: position 88,533,761 of record CM057383.1, read on the forward strand.
CACTGTTCTTACTTAGAGTCCAAATTCTTTAACTTGCATGGCCTTCTGTAATCTGACCATATTTAAAGGGACCCCACTAATTTTACATGATACTTTTGTACAAAATTGAGAAGACAACCCCTGTGAGCATAGAAAGTCTGGTAATAAAAGGCCTACAGAGTAAAAAAATAAAAACCATTAATATATTACAAAGAAGCAAGTCTTTTTTGTGAACTACAAAGGGTGATCTCATCCTCAGGCCTCAGGGTGTACTCCCTCTGCTGTAGAATACAGAGTACCCTTGGAGGACAGGGTACAGGCCATTTTTCAGCTCCCAACCATTCAGTGGCCTTTGCAGGTCATAGCTATTGGCTGAGCTCTACAGTCTACCTTTTCAACTAGATTTTTCTTTGCTCCTGAATTCAGGCCTCTTCTTTGATGACTTTACTTTCCTTGAACATGATGAACTTCATTTTACCAGTGTAACTTGAGTCATGTTTTCTGTACTTCCTGAAATATACTTCTGCTTCCTCATAGCTGGGTAATTTCTGTTTGCCCTTCAAAATTCACCTAAACATCTCTCTTCTGGGAAGCTTTTTCTAACTCCATAGTCTGAAGAAACTGACCTTAAATCTCATAGCACTATGCATACTCAGTCCTAGTAGAGAGGGGTCAAATATAGTAACACAACTTGGGTCAAAGTAGGCACATTTCAACTTTGGGTAACTGATTTTATCTTGCTCTGGAGATCTCATTTCTGTAATGTTGGAAAACCTTAAAGTTTCCCATTATAAGACAATATAATCAGACTTCAAATGTCCTACCCCACCTCTCAAGGGAGTTGAAGTCTGAGCAGGGGAATGTTTGTGTGAACTATGGTGTCTAGGAAGAGGTGAATGATTTACATGTCTCCCTCTTTGCTTCCTTCTGGTCTTCTGGTTAAATTTATCTTACCTGGTCTTCTAGAGTCAGCTTCTGTTTACATTAAAACTGCTACTGAGCATCTGGCTGTTTTAGCTCAGCCAAGATGGGCAATGTGGTTTCTTCCAAAGAGATCAGCATCACCTCTTGTCAATAAGGCTACACTGATTCTTGCTGGTTCCTCAGAATCCGTTACTCAATCCCATCCCTTGCTTGGCCTAGTTTGCCTCTAACAAGGTCAGAGCCAGCACACATGGTCCACATTCCGTGAGGGACTCGAGCACTCTTCAATTCCTTCCACATCATATAAACACCAAGGAAGGGTCAGGTGTGCCATACCAGGCCCATCTCTGCAGAGTCCCTCAAGTCAGAAGTTTTTTCTACTTCCTTTTTATTTCATAGGTGGATAATAACTTCCCTTAAGTTGTAATTCCTAAATTTCTCTCTATTTATAGCTTTAGATATAATTTTGTGTTTAAAATTTTTAACTTTTGCTCTTGATATGAAAAGGCTAGATACGGAACTTTAGGAATACCTTTATTTCTGAGTAAACTCTGGCTTTCATTACTATGGTTTTTCATGGCTTCAAGATCCTCTCTTACAAATCAAAAGCTGAACAGTGGCTTTTTCTTTGCCTTTTAGTTATAACAACAAAATCTTTTCAGAGGTAACAGCATACATGGTTTAGTAGAAGACAGCCTTATACAAGAAAGAGTGAAAAGGGAAACCATTAATATATTACAAAAATGTTATCTATTGCTACATGAACAACTATGTTGTATTGTAATTACAGGTTCACTGATATCCCTTTTTTCTAAACCAAAAGTCTTTCATGGGGGCCATGTCTTCGTCAGCTTTACATGCTAATATGAATGAAACAAAAGCAGGGATTATGGTTACTTCTCAGCCATCCCCAGTCCAATGGGGAATACAGGGGAGGACCTTAAAGGAAAATAAAATATTATAATTTCACATCCCCAGATAGGGAATAGAACATGTGGTGAAGATGGATGAACATCATTCTGGAAGCTGCTGGATTGCTAAGCAACTGGGTCCAACATTGGTTGGTTAGGCAAGAATTTGTAGTCTTGTCAATGGATCTTTATAGGGGAAAAACTAGTTATATACTGTGTTGCCATAGGCTGCCTTGAAGAGAAAATCATAGTGTCCTTATTTTTATGTTGCTGGCCAGGAGTAGTGTCAGCCCTTATGGAGAATCACGAGGCATTCAAGAGTAGTATAACAGTGTTCAGTTATTGAGCTCATATTATATAGCAGGCTCTTCAAAGAGCATTACATATATTAGCTCATTTAAAAATCCTTAGCACAGCATTATAAAGTAGCATCTATTATTAACTTCATTTTACAGGTAAAGAAATGGAGGTACAGAGATGTTAAGTGATTGATCTAAGGTCATACAACTAGAAAATAGCAGAGCTCAGAGCTAGGGAGTATAACTGAGAATTATACCTGAGAATCTTACTCATACAATTTAAATGTAACATTTGTGCCTAAATTCAGACTGTTGGATTATAATAAAACTAGATGAGACTATTTTATATTTCAAGGCTTATAGTCCTTAACTCCTTAACAAATCTAGAGGAGACTCTCTTGGTCAAAAGGAAAAAGACTTGTTTCAAGTAGCACATATAAAAGAGGGTCCAAAATGAAATTTTCCAAAAGAAAAAATTTCCGATAAAGTCCATTAACATAGAGTTAATGTAGAGTTAAGTAAAAAATTTGTTTTTATACTCTAAATGTTTTTCAAATTTTATTTAAAGTAAAACTTTTTTTAAAATAAAACCTTACAAAGTAGTCCAATAAGTAAAATAGATCAAAGTAAAGTTACAAATCTTGCAATAAAAGCTCAGTCTTAAATGTTCATCAACCTTTGGCATCCTTCTCCTCCATCCCACTTTTTCATTTGCTTCAACTGAGGAACAGACAGTGCTCCATTGGGCATTTGACAAATTTATTTTGCTTCTTCTATCTACCAGGAACTTTGTTACATTTTACTACAAAAATTTAAAAAGTTCAGTGTGATTAAAAAGAAAGGGCTACTTTTCAAAATATAGTCAGTCTGAGACTTGCTTTATAGTGAGTTATATGAACACAAAACACACACATACACACACACACACACATACACACACATTAAAACAGTGACAAGAATAGCTGTTTACTTACTTGACCAGTCATACACATCAGTATTTGTTGAGAAAAAAAAAAAACATTGACTTCATTTTTTATTGATTTCATTTTCATACATGTACAGTGAATGCATCTTTTGAACTAAAATTTTGGTTTATACACTCACTGTCTAACAATGAGAAAGAGTGTTTCAAAATTTAAACTGTCTATAGAGCTCATTATACATGGCTGACATTTATTGAAGTAGAGTCAGAAAAATCTGTTTTTGAATTCTGATTTTATATGTTTTGGACAAATTACTTGACTTCCCTGTCCTTTAGTTTTCTCAACTAAAATATGAGATAACTCTAATATTTACAATCTCTTAAGGATGTTCTAAATATAATGAAATCACAAAAATGACATAGTACGCAGCACATAGTAACTATTAGCTATTTTTATTATTAAAAATAGGCTGGCAAAAATAATATCTTTGTATTGGTGTCATTTTTCAAGTATGGTCAGTTCTTAATGAACGATGAATAAAGGACAACTTATTCATGCATGCATGCATCAAAGTATACATATTGTATTGATCTGTGCCAGTCACTGTTATATAGTAGATAAACAAGGTAAGAAAGACTCATCCTCTTTCCTCAAGGAGTATGCATTTTAATGGTAGAGTCAGAGAAGACCAATGACTGCTACTAATAGGAGCTGTGTAAAAAGAAGTGCTACAATTTACACTGGGTACAATGTTAAATAGGAAAGGGAAATACCTGAATGCAACTTTGGCATTAGAACATATTTTCAAATGGGTTGTAATTGAGGTAAGATTTGAAAATGAGTTGGTGAATTATAGACAAAAGGAACAACATTTTATAAAGGAATGGATGTAAGAAAGAACTTGACATATTACTGAATTCATAATAATTTAGTATGTTTCAAGCAAAAGGATCAATTGAAGAGTCAGTCCATTGCCGATCTTGCAGGGTGTTGCATGCTAAAAAAAAAAAAAAAAAAAAAAAAAAAGCTTTATCATAAATAAAAGAGTGATTAAAGGAGTTTAATCAAGGGAGGTGATATCAAGTTTGCATTTTAGAAAGGTCACCTCTTGGATGGAGAATAAATTGTAGTGGAATAAACTAAAAACCAGGTGACCAGTTAGGAAACTAGGAAAACAGGAAGCTACTGCTGTAATCTAGAATGAAGTAGTTAGAGTACAAACTAAGGAATAATAGTAGGTATAGAGAAAGGTGTGTGTGTTGGGGAGGGGTAATGATTTAAGAGATATTTAGGAGGTAGGATGTATTAGGATTGGACTGTGGCAGGGGCAGTGAGGGATGAAGGGGAGTATGGACAACACCTATTTTCTTCTGCTTTGGGTAACTGAGTTAGAAAAATTGATATTTATTAATATGGCAACTGTAAAAAAAGATACATATTTGGTAAGGAAAGAATGATTAAACACAATGAATTTAAAGGATTTTAAGATTTTAAGGGAGTAGCTATTCCATAAGTAGTTAGATATATAGATCTCAAGTTTAACCGAGAGGAACAAACCAGAGAAATATGTTTGGAGTCCATAATACATACATAAGAGTTGACCTGTGAATATATAAGTAGTATTCTCCAAGGAGAGCACACAGAGTAGAAAAGCCAGGGTAATATTAGAGCCCTAGAGGATATTAAACTTAAGAATCAATTACAGACAGTAGGACCCATAAAGGAGATTGGTAAGAAGCAGCAAGAAAGATAAAAGGGAAACCAGGCGAGAACTGGGTTACAGAATCCAAAGGAGAGTTTCACAAAGGATAAAGTAGTCAGGTACATCAAATGACACAAAGGTCAAGTAAGAGCAAACTTTCGAAAAGTTCATTAAACTGAGAACAAAGGAAAATTACTGATTTGGGGGGAAAAGTAGATTCAATGGAAGGGGTGAAGTAAACATTAAATGTCAAATAGTATGGTTGTAAAGGAAAAAGAGATGAAATGGGAGCTTATGGAAAGAAGGTTAAAAAAAGGATTTTTTAAAAAAGAATCACTTAAATAATCCATTTATTATCTCCCAGATATGTATATGAGAAGTCTGGCGTGACTCAACTAGGTTCTCTGCTTGAAGTCTCCTAAGGCTGAAATCAAGGTGTCAGTTAGGCTCGTTCTTATAAAGAGGATCTGGGAAGGAATCTACATCCAAGTTCTTGTTCTTTCAGGTTGTTGGCAGAATTCGGTTCCTTATGGTTATAAGACTTATGTTCCTATTTCTTGTCTGAGCCTATCATCCAGAGGCCACCCAAGTTCTTCATTACATGGTCTTCTTCATCTTCAAAGCCACAGCAATTTAAATCCTTTTCATGCTTCAAATCGCTCTTACTTGTCTTCTAGCTGCTAGTTTAAATTTTTAATTTGGGTAAAATACACATAACATAAAATTTACCATCTTAACCTTGTTTTGAGTTACAGTTTAGTAGTGTTAAGTATATTCACATTGTTGTGCAACCCATCACCAGAACTTTTGCATCTTGCAAAACTGAAACTATACAATTAAATAATAACTCTCCATTTCTCCCTCCTCTCAGCTCCTGGAAACCACCTTCTACTTTCTATTTCTATGAATTTGACTATTCTACTCATATAAGTGGAATCACACAGAATTTATTATCTTGGTTGGCTTATTTCACTTAACGTAATATCCTCAAAGTTTATCCATGTTACAGCATCTGACAATTTCATTGGGAAGGAGAATTTTAAGATATAAAATATGAGAAAACAATGGACAGAGCAGGCCAGAGAAAAGTTACCAACCTATATGTTAAAATTGAAGAGATTCTACTTGAATTTCTGCCATCCGAGGGCCATTTATTTAATCCTTGAGATATTTTGTTCTTTCAATCGCCCAGGTAAAAAACAAACATACTGGAGATGAGTAAGCCTTTAAACATCCAAGGATTAGTTGGCAATTGGTTGAAATTTAAGCCCTACTAGGAATGAGATGGCAGATAGATACTTAGAAAAGTAAAATAAAGAGTTCTAGGAGGGGGATAAAGAAGAGGTGAAGGTTGGTGAAAGGGTCCAAAGGTCAGACTGGTGGTCAGACGCCATCTTTCCTAAGAATCTTACAAAAGTCATCTAGAATATCTTGGAATGGAAGTTATAATCTTACTGAAGAAGATTTGCAATTTCATTTAGTTTGGTTTAGGTGGGTGTTAATTTTGTTTGTGTTTCAGGATGACACAGGCGACAAAAGAAGAGAGCTCAGAAAGGCTTCAATGGGAAACCAGATTGAAACTAAATACTTCCATGGAGAATCATTTCACAGAGCAGATCAATTACCTAGAGAATCGAGAATGACTGTTAGAAAGCTGAGGTAGCACTTTGCAAAAGTTTCAGCTCTCTGAAACTTTTATCTCCAGCTATAACCCCTTTCTCTGACCTCTTGTATGCCCAGGTGCCTACTTGACATCTCTATTTAGATGATTAAACTAATATCAAAGTTAACATGTCCAACACTACACTCTGGATTTCCCGTTTCTCCCACAAGTCTATGTGCCTCTTCTACTCTTCCTTGGTTCAGAAAATGTTGCCAGTATCAATCCAGGTGTTTAGGTAAAATTCTAGAAGTCCTTTCTATTTTTCTTATTCAACCTATCAGCAAAATTTGACAGTTCTACCCTGAGAGCCATTTCTTCCTCCCATCTTTACTAGATACCCAATCCAAGCATTACTATTTCTCACCTAATCTATTATAATGGGCCTAACTGTTCTGCGCTCTCTCTCTCTCTCTCTCTCTCTCTCTCTCTCTCTCTCTCTCTCTCTCTCTCTCTTTTTGCCAGCGTGGAATCAGCTCTGAATAGCAGCTTCAAAATCCTTTAATATCTTTTCACAGCACTTAAAATAAAACCCAAGTTCTTACCATGAGCTCTGAGCCCTGTTAACCTTTTTGATCTCATCTACTCTTTTTCTCTTCTCTTACCCCTTTCCAGCTGCATCTGCCTCCTTTCTATTTCTCAAGCTCCCAAGTTTCATTCTCATCTTAAAGCTCTTCTTTTCACCTGGAATTCTCTTCCTTCAAATCATGACATTGCTGTCTTCTTATTATCATTCTGAGCTCAGCTCAAATGTTACTTCCTAGAAAGGCTGTCTAACTCTAAAGAAATCTTCTACTTTAGTTGTTGTGTGATATACCACCCTCTTTTATTTTCCTTTATAGATATTTTCACTATTTGGAAGGATCATTTTTATTTATATGTTTATCATTAGAGTACAAGCTCCAAGGAGAAAAAAATCTAGTCTATCTTACATCTATGTTTCCAAAATAAAAGACAATGTCTGTTACAAAGTAGGTGCTCAATAAATATATGTGCTGTTTGACTAGATGAATCTTTTATAAACACATTCGTTGAAAAATGCTGGTGGAAGAAACAGATGGCAAGCAGGGCACCCTATTTTCAAAATGGATTTCTACTCTTGTGAAAAGATGAACAGTAAAATATTATTCAACAAATTAACAATAACAGTTCTGGATTCTTCCGGTTATAGGGCAAATATGTTTGAAGGTGAAAACAATGTGGTGTTGATCTCCCTTCCTGGCTTTGCAAAGAACCAGGAAGACGAAATCAGTGATTTCAAAATGAGTCACTGGAAACAAGTGGTTTTCAAAGATTACACCTTCGAGTTTAAATCAGGTGACACTGAGAGAGAAGAAAAACATGACAATCTTTTAGACCTTATAACTTTTCAGCAGTTCATTGTAGGTTTGGCAGTTAAAACATGTACACTAAAACATGGGCTATGGCACCCTCAAGGAAGATACAATAGAATATTGCTCAGCCATAAGAAGAGATGAAATGCTGCCATTTGAGACAACGTGGATGGACCTCGAGATAATCATGCTAAGCTAAATAAACCAGACAGAAAAAGTTGAAAACCACATAATATCACTTATATGTATGACATAAACCTAAAAGTAACAACAGAGCATGGCAAACAGAGACTTATAGTCATGGACAATAAACTATTGATTACCAGAGGATTGGGGGAAGGGAGGGAAGTAGATGGGGTAAAAAGGGTCAAATATGTGGTGACAGAAAGAAATCTGACTATGGTTGGTGAACATAGAGTGCAGAATATATATGATTTACTATTGAATTGTAAAAAAAAATAAAAAGAAAAGAATTAATAAAAATAAAATACATACACTAAAACATGGCTATGGCACTCTTGAAGAATAAGTGATACTGGTTACTCAGGAATGGCTATTTTCCTGACAGCTGATGACTAACTTATAATTGCTGAAACTGATTTTTTAAAATGGAAAACATTCTAAAATTTTTCCCTTAATTAAGGGAAGCAATGGGGAAAACACAGTTTTAGTGCAGATAGACCTGGGCACATTAAAATTGTGCTTTCCTGAAAACATCTCTGATGCCAGATTAGTTTTACTTGTTTGCCTCTCTTTCATGAAAATGGCAAATTTATGACCTCCAAGGGAAACCTAACATGGCCACTTTTTTTGTCAATTTCATAGCCATGGGAAGAATTTAACTCCTCAGCATTCTATGGTTCCCTCATTTCAGGTTAGGTATTCTCAAAAATTGCTTTCCTATTGCCAAGAGTTTTTAAATTTGTTTTGTTCAAGTTTCTCAGGCATTTTTATACCTGGAGCTATTCCAGAAATCTAATGGCTCCAGAGAACTTCAGTTAGAACAGCCAGGGTTTTTCTGTATATAAATTATTGTAATGCTTCTTAGTATTTAACATGTGCTACATACCAGAATATAAAGAATGAAGTCAGAGGCTGTATTTTCTAGGAAGCCCATCTCGATTTTAAGAAAGGATTATTGGTGCTCCAGAAAGATGCAGTTCTATTTTATTTAATATAGGTTTGGAAGATTGTGAGTAGGTTAGAAAATAATTTATGGTTTAAATTTAGATGCAAAGAAGAAATATAGTTTGTATGAAAGAGTCTGGATATAAGAAACAAGAAGGAGTGGGAGAAAAGGATTGTATTAATTAGGAACTTTTTAACTGTAAGTAATTAAACAACAGACATGAAAAGAGTAATTACATTGTTTTCAAATTTGGAATGAGAGTAGATGGCAAGTATAATAGTAACACAAAAATACAGGAGAAAAATTGACAAATTTGTAAAAGTATATGAAATAAAAAATGATGATCACAGTAATAAAATACTTGAAGAATACCCTAAATACTTGAAGTTTTTAGGCTTGTTGAATAGTTAACAGCAGAATGTACTATTAAAAGTAAGATAAACAAAAGTTTGGAAATGATGTGAGGACTAGAATAAACTATATTGATAGAAAAATAAGTGATCTCAGGTACCTGATTTAAATTTCATCTACCTGTTGGTTTAGAATGACATTGGGTGGATACCCTGGAAGACTCAGATTTACAAAGGAGATTTTCAATGAGAAAGACAGAAGGAACAGAGGTAAGAGTTTTATTTGGGAAGATATGTGGGTACGCCTTTAAATCCTTAACAAGCCAGAAAATATAAGGGTGATCTCAGCCAAAATTCCTATCTGTGAACCAATGTAGCCAACTACAGGCAGCTGGAGCACCAGAGGAAATTTCCAGAAAGGACATAAAACAGCCTCATCTGGACAGAGGCCTGTGCCAATGTCAGGAATTACACAAACAGTACAATACAGGGAAGTGTGGCCTATGTTTGGCACTGTAAGGTCCGAAAGTTCATGGGTTATTCTTTCCTTAAAAAATAAACAGTTGGAAATCAAATGAGGTAAAAGGAAAATTACTCGGTGAGAACAAAGTATAACTTCTTTAGGGTTCTCGAGTAAGTAAATCCATATGTATAACCAGATTGTTACAAATGCCCACTCCATCCAACCTCCTTACCTGGTATAAGATACTGATCAGGATCTTGACCTGTCTTCACATTATAGTAATGCATCCTATTTCTAGACTGAGGAATTAGATTAAAGAAGAGTGGGTCTCAAAATCCTAGCTTTACCACTTGGGTATGGAATAGTCATTTAACTGTCAGAGACTCAGTTTGATCATTTAGAAATGGAGAAACCTGGGACTAAAAACCTATACCTCATTGCTAATTGAGTATACTTTCCCTTAAATAACAATATTTTCTTCTCAACAGGGGTACTTGTGCAAACTGAATGAAAAGAGAACACATAAAATCACTTTGCTTAGAATCCACTTATTCTGGCTCCTTTTCATTCTCTAGGACTCGTTTTAAATACCTTCTTCATCCTATCTAAATTAGATCCCAACTTCTTATTCTTTTTTATACCATTCATTTTGTTTCCTCATGGATTTTCTCACACTTCGTAATTATATGTTTGTTGTCTTTCCTCTCCCACTAGTCACTAAATCCCTGAGAAGAGAGATTCCATCAGTCAGAATTCCAGCAGGAAAAAGATGGCACACTGTCAAAGGACACTTTGAAGAAGGCTTAATATTGGGCCTAGTTACATTGGTTGGGCAGAATAATAAAATGAATATATTTCCTAGTATGTGTTTTACTGTATTTCCCTTCTCTAATGCTCATTATTTTTAAGTGGGTGCTATGGAGAGTTACCTAATCCAGATTAGTCCGAGCACTGTTATGTAAATGGACGTTCCAGGCATCTCTTTACTTGAGGAATGAGAGTCTGATGGGGTAAATGGCAGTGACAATACATCAGGAGCAAGGCTAGAAAAATATCTTCATTCTTCAGAGAATAATAGTGCCTTTAGGACTTCTGGTATGTCACTGGATAGGGAAGGAATCTGCCTGATAGAATACAGTCAGGATGTACAAGCTTTGTATGGGAAGGAGGGACAGGAACGACAGCTGTCACTCCACTCACACCTCCCAGTCCCTTCCTTCCTTCACAGTGGTGAGGGTGATAGTGAGAACCAGCAGGCACCTGGGACCCAGTTATGAACCCAGGTGTTCAGGATGACAGAATTGCTTTCCTCTGAACTATTCCATGACGGAAATAAATTTTTATCTTATTTAGCCATCATTTGTCTCTTTGTAACAGCAGCTTAGCCTACATCCCAACTAAAGCACAGAGATTCCAGAGGATTAGGAGAGGAACACCCAGCACTGTATGTTTTGTGTGAGTTTGACAGTCATTAGAAGAGAGATTCAAAAGAAATAGTGAGTGAAATAAAAGTTGTTTCAGGGGAGTTTTAATACGAAGCTAAATAATGCAAATTACTATTCCTCTGTAGTCTCAAATGGATGTGGAAAAAGTATTTTATAGTGAAGGTGGCATGTGGATTCTCCACATGGCACCACTGGCAACCAGATATTATCAAAGCAGTTGGGGGTATAACCTTGGTGACCTGGCATCAAGAGCCAGGTGGAATTATAAAAGAAGGTGGCAGATGGTGGGAAATTTGGAAATGGCTTATTTTGAACAGGCAGTCACAGTTTAAATGTTTATTGAACAAATTTTGAGTCAAACAATTTGTATATTAGTGATTTTCTGACCCCATGTACCCAGAGTGGTAGCCCCTAGAAACACCTATTGCTTTGCCTACTTATGATAGAAAAGTTTTAGACGACATCAAAATTACCATGCTTTGGTTAGAGAAGGCTGACACTCAGAGAGGAAGGAAGAAGCCTGTGTGCTCAGAGAGAACTCAGTGGTTGGTGGAGGAAACAGAGTATGTGTCATTAGGAATTCAGTTTTCTAAGTGTTTCAGACTTGACCAGCTCTTGGGGGCTTAATCAATAGAACTCTCAGGAGACAGATATGTAAATCAGATTTTGAATTATTAATTATAAGGTAGCTATTCTCTTCAGTGTCTGAATTATAGAACTACCATCTATGCCCCCTATTCTTGGTATTAAAGTACATAAGAAGCTTAGTTCTGTATTTCTATGAATTTGAAATATTACTGATAATTAGATTATACCATGGATTAATTACCATGTTGTGAGAACAAAACCAGTACCACATTAAATGTGCTCATTTGAAGATGCTTCTAAATGTTATAAGCATAAAAAAATGCAGCAATATCTACATCATCATGGAGAAATACTATACAAAATACTGTAATGATGCTGAGGTTCCTGATGAACAGAGGCCCAGAGGGAAGTAGTTAGACCATCAGACCAGTGGTGATAAAACCAAAGAACCTGAGGTAGCATTTGGAAAGGAGAGTGAGAGGCCTGCCTTCCTGGGAAAGCAAGTAAATCATTCCAGGAGAAAGAGGTAGGATGTATGATATTGAAAAATATATTCAGTTTGTAATTTTTTGGATTGGTTACATATAATTTAGTTTTAATTTTAAATGACCTTAAAAGAGCAAAGTTTTAATATTTAAAAAATAAGATATATTTCTTAATTTAGTCAGTATTTGAGTACCTATCACAGGCCAGGCACCATGATAGGTGCTGAGGACACCATGATGAATTAGACAGCCTCTTCCTTCATGGAGCTGACAGCTCAGTTGTAAAAACTGAGATACTCTAGTCCAGTCCCTGGGAAAGCTTTATGAATAGTGACATCAGCATATCAGAAAACATTCTAGTGGCCTCATTCAGTTCTTCCACTAAGAATAATGTACCAACACTGACAAGTTCTTATTCTCTGGCCCTTTTCTTTTTAGACTCCATGTACACCATCTTCTTCATGTCTACACATTCTTCTTTTTAAAACAAAATAATAGCATTTATTAAGCTTCAGGTTTTTTTCTTTTCCTTTTTTTCCCCATGAATGCAGTCTTTTGCTTTCCATTCCCTGGTCTTGTGCTGGCAGAACATAATATTATATAAAGTGTTTTCTGAAGATAGCAGATCATATTCATTAAGAATTGACTTACTGAAAATGCTACAAACAATTATATACCAACAAATTCCACAATCTGAAAGAAATGGATAAATCCCTAGAAACATATAATCTTCTATGACTGAATCAAGAAGAAATAGAAAATTCAAACAGACTGATTACTACTAGCAAAATTGAATCAGTAATCAAAAGACTCCTCACAAATGATAGTCCTGGACCAAATGGCTTTGCAGTTGAATTTTACCAAACACTCTAAGAAGAATTAACACCTATCCTTCTCAAACTATTTCAAAAATTTCAAAGGATGGAAAGCTCCCAACTTCACTTGATGAGGCCACAATTACCCTGATTCCAAAGCCAAACACATTACAAAAAAAGAAAATTACAGGTCAATATTTCTGATGAACAAAGGTGTAAAAATCCTCAATGAAATATTAGCAAACCAAATTTATCAGTACATTAAAAAGATCATGCACCTTGATCAAATGGGATTTATTCTTAGGATGCAAGTTTGGTTCAAATCTGAAAATCAACATGATACACCACATAAACAAAATGAAGAATAAAAATTATATGATTGTAACAATAAGTGAAGAAAAAGCATTTGACAAAATCCAGCATCCATTTATGACAGAAACTCTCAGCAAAGTGGAAATAGCAAAACTATACTTCAACATAATAAAGGCCATAAATGACAAACCCAGAGGTGACATTATACTTAACAGTGAAAAGCTAAGAGCATTTTCCTTAAGTTCAGGAACAAGACAAGGATGTCTATTTTCAGCACTTCTATTCAAAATAGTATTGAAAGTCCTGGCTATAGCAATTGGACAAAAAAAATAAAAGGCATCGAAATTTAGAAGGAAGAAGTAGAACTGTCAATATTTGCAAATGACATGATGCTATATAGAGAGAACCCTGAAGATTCCACCAAGAGACTGTTTGAACTGAAACAAAACCAGTGAAGTAACAGAATAAATATTAATGTTGAGAAATCAGTTGTATTTCTATACACTAATAATAAATTATCAGAAAGAGATTAAGAAAACAATTTACAATTGCATCAAAAAAATACTAAGGAATAAATTCAACCAAAGAGGTAAAAGACTTGTACTTGGAAAATTGTTAGACATTAAAGAAAAAAAATGAAGATATAAATAAATGAAGTATACGCTCATGGGTAGGGAGAATTAACATCATTAAAATGCCCATACTATCCAAAGCAAGCTATCGAGTCAATGTAATCTCTATCAAAATACCAATAACATTTTTCACAGAACTAGAACAAATAATTCTAAAATTTATATGCAGCCACAAAAGGCCTCAAACAGCCACAGAAATCTTGAGAAAGAATGAAATTAGAGGTATTACAATGCCTAACATCAAACTATCCTACAAGGCTAGTAATTAAAACAGCATGGTATGGGCATAAAAACAGACAAAAACAGACATAGATCAGTGGAACAGAATAGAGAACCCAGAAATAAATCCATGCTTATATGTTCAATTAATCTATGACAAAAAAGGGAAAGAATATACAATGGGGAAAAGACAGTATATTTAATAAATGATGTTAGGAAAATTAAATAGATACATGCAAAAGAAAGAAAGAAAGGAAGAAGGAAAAAAAGAAAGAAAGAAAGAAAGAAAAAGAAAGAAAGAAAGAAAGGAAGGAAGGAAGGAAGGAAGGAAGGAAGGAAGGAAGGAAGGAAGGAAGGAAGGAAGGAAGGAAGGAAGGAAAAGAAAGAAAGAGAAAAAGAAATTAGGCCATCTTCTTAAATCCTATAAAAATGAACTCAAAATGTATTAAAGACTTAAATGTCTTTACATAAAACTCCTAAAGAAAAATGTAGGCAGTAACTTTCTGATATTATTCTTATTTCTTCTGATATGTTGCCTTGGGCAAGAAAAACAAAATAAAAATTAAATAAATAGAACCACATCAAACTAAAAAGTTTTTGTGCTGCAAAGGAAACCATCAACAAAACAGTGAGATAAGCTACTGAAAGAGAGAAGATATTCACCAATGATATATCCGAAAAGGGGTTAATCTCCAAAATTTATGAAGAATTTACACAACTTAACACATACACACAACCTCCAAAAAACAAAATCTAACAATCTAATTAAAATAGACATTTCTATAAAAATGACATACAGATGCCCAGTAGATATGCGAAAAGATGCTCAACATCACTAATCGTCAGAGAAATAAAAATTAAAACCACAATGAGATATCACCTGACACTTGTTAGAATGGCCATCATCAATAAATCAACAAAATAATAAATATTGGTGAGGATGTGGAAAAAAGGAAACTTGTGCACTGCTGGTAGGATTGCAAATTGGTGCAGCCACTATGGAAAATAGTATGGCGTTTC
This sequence comes from Cynopterus sphinx, assembly GCA_030015415.1. NCBI lineage: Eukaryota > Metazoa > Chordata > Mammalia > Chiroptera > Pteropodidae > Cynopterus > Cynopterus sphinx. The sequence continues at coordinate 88,548,951 of CM057383.1, forward strand.
CTCAAAAGTTAAAAATAGAACTACCAAAAGACCCCAGCAATTCTGCTTCTGGGTACTTATCTGAAGAAATCCAAAACACTAGTTCAAGAAGCTATGTGCACCCCTATGTTCATTGCAGCAATATTTTCAATAACCAAGATATGGAAGCAACCTAAGTGCCCATCAATAGATGATTGAATAAAGAAGATATGGTATATATACACAATGGAATATTCACAATGGAATATTACTCAGCTGTAAAAAAAAAAGAATGAAATCTTACCATTTGCAACAATATGGATGGACCTGGGAGATATTTTGGTAAGTGAAATAAGTCAGAGAGAGAAAGACAAATACTATATGACCTCATGTATATGTGAAATCTAAAGAACAAAATAAACAAACAAAACAAATGCAGGAAACAACCTGATGTTTGTTATATGGGAGGGGGGTTGGAAGATGTGAGTAATGTGATGGATTAAGAAGTACAAATTGGTAGTTACAAAATATTCATGAGGATATAAATTACAGCATAGAGAATATAGTCCATAATATTTTAATAACTATGTATTGTGCCAGGTGAGTATTAGACTAGTCAGAGGTATCGCTTCATAAATTATATAAATGTCTAACCACTATGCTGGATACCTGAAACTAACATTAAATAATATCAAAATTGAACTGTAATTGAAAAATCGAAAAAATACAGGGGGAAAGTAAAAGGGAATAAGAGGTTCGAACTCCCAGTTATAAAACAAATAAGTCATGGGGATGTGATATGCAGCATAAGGAATATAGTCAATAATATTGTGATAGCATTGTATGGTGTCAGGTGATTGCTGGATTTATCATGGGGATCACTTCTTTAAGTATATAAATGTTGAATAACTACGGTATACACCTGAAATTAATACAATATCATATGTTAGCTATATTTTAACAAAAATATTCACATAAAAAAAAAAGAATTGACCTATTAGTTTGACCTTCAGAGGAAAGGCTTATTTCCAAGTTCTGGCAGACATCTGTCACCAACTACCACATTTACTGAGTGCTTAAAATGTGGCCAGCACTGTGTTAAACAAAGGTAAAAAAAAAAAAAAAAAAAAAGATATGGTTCTTGAGCTCAAATAGCTTAAGGCTGAGGTTCAGGTGCATAAAATGATAACTAGTCCAATGAGACAGCTTATGCCAAATCAGGGTCATGGACAGGAAGTGCTGAAGAGTTCTGTGGAGGAAAGGTGTAAGCTGCCAAGATTTCAGCAATGATAGGCTCCTGTTTCTTTTAACTCCTCAACTTTAGCCCTATTGCCTACAAGATAAAAGTTCATTTAATCTTACATTTTTAGGCCACACCTGTCTTTAGAACTTCACCTTGAATTCTTTGCTGATACATGATGAATTCTTTTAGTTTGAGTTAAATTTAATCTCTTCCCAAATTGGCTCAGCGAAGTAGAAAAAGTAATTCTTGAATACACTGACGAGGCACAACATGGAAATCTAAGGCATCTCTTCCTTCTGAGGTGGTTGCCGTCTGATTTAAGGAGGTTAGATGAAAATCCTGAAATGAAGACATAGAATATATAAAATCTAGAGTTAAATACTAAACTGTGCAATGAAATTAGGGAATTGCTACTAACCTTGTTATTGGAAGATTTTCATTTATCTGGCAACACAATTTTTTTCCATCAGTAATGGAGTGAAAGACAGTGCCCAGATCCAGTTAGACTCTAAACAAAATGCGTCTGAGCAGAGAAAGGTTGGTTTCATCATTTTTTGTGATGGGTCATGGCAACTGAGGAATAAATAGCTGTTTCTGGACTCAAACCATGCTGGAGAGGGTACTGCTCTCTTGGCTCAAATAGCACAGGCCTCTGGAGTGGTAGAAAGAGTACCCTTTCCAGATCCTGCTTTCTGAGTCCTTCATATCACATACTTAGAGCTCAGGTGTGCCCTCCACTCAGGTTGTTCAGAAAGGCAGGGGGCTAAACAAAAGGAAGTGAAAGCAAAATTACTACTTACTGAGTATATAACACATTCTAGGCATAGTATATAATAAATATTTTACTTATAGAATCGCATCTTATTTTCACAAAAGATGATCCATGTTGTCATTCTCCTTTTATAGGTGGCAAAAGTGAAGCTCGTGGGATTTGAGTAACTTGCCCCAGGTCAAATGATTCAAATACTTATCTGATTTCTCTGACCCCTAAACCAATGCTCTTCCCAGGCCTTACTCAGAGGAGATACTGAGAGGACAAGGGCTTCTCTGGCAGCAACCACATTGGCCAGGAGACCCCAAACCCCAAGCCACGAACCAGTACAGGTCTGTGGCCTGTTAGAAACTGGGCTGCACAGCAGGAGGTGAGCAGCAAGGGAGGCTTCTACTGTATTTGCAGCTGCTCCCTAGTGCTAGCGTCACCACTTCAGCCCCATCTCAGATTATCAGGCATTAGATTCTCATAAGGGCATGAGTCTCTGGTGCCAAAAAAATTGGAGACCACTGATATAAGCCATTTCCCTTTGTCAGGGCAGCAGTCTTGCCTTCTGCAGTACAGAAAAGAGTAGGAGGAGAATCATGTTTCCAAATACTTCCCTATGGTCTGGACCATGTTTTTAGCTATAAGTTCCTGCCAACAGAGTATCACTCACATTCGTGATTAGAAATTATTGGTTTAAATTCAATGAAGGCAGTGAGACAGCAGATTACAACATCCCCTTGCATGTTGCAGGCATGCAATAAACATTGAACAGGGGGGAAAAAGTCTCAACATGTCCAGAGGATGAAACAGCTGTTGTTCATCAAGGCATTCCACTGGAAAACTCATGAAACTAAAAAAAAAAAAAAATCTGTTTAATCCTCACTGTCACCTCTTGACCCCAGCCAGTAACTCTTGAAGAATAATGACATGAAAGATATTTTCAGTTTAGTTTTCTTGACTTTTTACCAACACCCATCATGAAGAATTTTCCTGTCCTTTTACATCTTCCTGATGCAGGGATGAATAGTAAAATACAACACAGATGAGGGGATTAGGAGGCCTGGATTCAAGTCCTACTTGCTGGTAATAGTTACAAATTTGGAGCAAGTAACTTTTGATTCTCTCGCCTCCATTTTCTTACTGACCAATAAGAGAATTGTTCTATTCAAACCATCACCAATATTCAATGGTACAGAAACTGAAACTTAGTTTAAGTCACCTCATCAGATAGGAAAGATGCCCAGGTAGCTGGGATTCGAGTATGGCTGAATGATTTTTATAGTAATAGTAATGTAAAACAGGTGAGGGTAGAAGTGTTGTTTCTTCTCATCTTTCCTTCTCACAGGAATGTTCAATAATTATTTGGCTGATTGTTTTCTATTCCTTGCAAAGTCTGAGATCAGTTACCAAGTTATTAAAGAATTACACCAGTAGGATTTCAGAAGAGGAGAACACGAACTTATGAGAGATGGCAAGAAAATCTTTTACTCTGGATATTTAGTAGAGATTAAAAAAAAATAACAAACAGGTAAGATAGGAGTAGAATTTCAATGATATACATTTATTACTGTAACACTTTTTTGCAAAAAAAATTTTTCTTGATCATGATAGAGAAATTCAAAAAATTTTAAACATTAGTACTGAATAAAAGAAATCTAGCCCATCTTCGGCTCACATAATCTTTTAGCCATGGAGAAACTGCCTTTTGGTAGTTTGTCTTTATTACAGGAGTAGGTAATAAAAATGCTTACTTCAGAATCTGATGTGGTCATTTACCACTGTACGAGCTTGCAAACCGTTTCTCTTCTTTCTCACGTTTACAATACAAGAACCTCTGTGTTAACACTTTTAGTTTCATGTGACAATAACCTAACTTGAATTGTATTCAGCAGAAAATGGGGATACAATAGCTCACAAAACCAAACTATGTAAGGAACAGGGTCATGCTAACTTTGGGGCCTCAGACTAGAACTCACATGTTTTCAGAAATTCCTTGTTTTTTTTTTTTTTCTCTCATCTTTATTTCTTTTTCTTAGCTGTATTCTTTCAGGTACTTGATTGTTCAGTTTCAAGCTCACATGCATTAAGTCTTTTACCCAGAGAGAAATGATTTCCAAAGTTTCCTTCTAGAAGGAAAAAAAGGCTTCTCTCTCCCAGCAATAATTAAAAATTTTTCTGGTGAAAAATTTTGATTTGCCTGCTTAGGTTTCTATGCCCATCAATAAGATAAGTGAATGTTGCATGGAAATTTTTCTATTTTATTGGAATTTTAGCTAATGACTCAAGAGTTTCTCCCCACATGACCTGTCACCCAACCACTAGTAGTGATCATTGTAAACATAAATATAAACATGCCAACTCCTTGATTCTTGATCCATACAAGGTAAAATTCAAGGCCACAACAAAGTATATTACGTCTGTCACCATCTGACTCCAGTCTAGGTTTCCAGCTTCCATTCTTTGTTCCACACCCTTTCAAGCCACATCTGATTACTTCTTTATGCCCAAACTAATGATGTAATTCAAAGCACTGTGTTTTTACATATACTCTTCATTCAGCCTGGGAGGTAACTTTCTGCTTCTTAATCAGAAAAATTCTTATTTTTGTACATGAATATAATATTTTCCTTATAATTTTTCTAGATATCCCCTCATCTAGTTCTTCCCTCCAAAACATTTTGTCCACATCTATGTTACTATACATAATTTACTGCATTATAATTATTTATTTATATATCTTTTTTACTTTTTAGAATGTGAACTCTTCCAGGTTAAGGCCTAAATTTTATTCAACTGTATATTTTCCGCAGCATTGAAGATAGAGCCTGAAACTTAATAAGACCTTAATAACTGTTGATAATGAGGAAGTGGATGAATAAATATAAATGTAGGCTGTTTGAAATGACTTTTGGGGTTCTATTAAAAAACAAGTTAGCTCACCAATTAAAAGAAAGATATTGGCAGAATAAATTTGAAAAATAATCCAACTATATACACTGTCTATAAGGGACTCACTTTAAATCCAAAAATACAAGTAGGTTGAAAGTGAAAAGATAGAAAAGGACACACAATCAAATAGTAACCAAGAGAGAGCTGGGTAGCTATATTAATTAGACAAAAAAGAGTTCAAAAAGTGTCATAAGAGATTAAACTATATATTGATAAAAAGATGAATTGATCAGGAAAATGTTCAAATTATAAATATATGTGCACCAAACAACAGAGCCCCAAAATATATGGAGCAAATCAACATACTTGAAGGAAGAAATAGTTCTATGATAACAGTTGGAGACATCAATGTCTTACTTTTAACAATAAATAGACATCTAGACGGAAGATAAATAAAGAAGCATAGAATTATAAAACTTCTAAGTAAACATATAAGAATAAATTTATATGACCTTGGATTTGGCAACAGTTTCTTAGTATACTAAATGAGTCCAAATAAAAAATAGATAAACTGGATTTCATCAAAATAAAAAACTTTTGTACATTAAAGGACATTATAAAGTAAGTGAAAGATAGCCTACAAAATAGGAGAAAGTATCTTCAAATAAGATTTCAGGTAATGGCCTAGAATCTAGGATAAATAAAGAACACTTATAATTCAATGACAAAAAGACAACCAACTCAATTTAAAAATGAGTAAAAAAATATGAATAGATATTTCTCTAGAGAAGATATACAAATGGTTAAAAAAACACATGAAAAGATGCTCAACATCATTATTCATTAATTCAAAACTATAGTGACTTTCACATGGATGGCTGAAAAAAATGGAAAATAGCAATTTTCCAATAGCAGTTTGGCAATTTCTCAAAAAGTTGAACATAGAATTATTATATAACCCAGTGATTTGACAACTTAGGTGTATACCCAATAGAATTAAAAACAGATACCCATAAAAATACTTGTATGTGAATGTTCATAGTAGTACTATTCACAATGGCCAAAGAATAGAAACAACCTTAATGTTTACCAATGAATGAAAGGATAAAAAATTATGGTTTATACATGCAATAGAATATTATTCAAATATTCCATCAAAGAAAATGAAATATTGATGCATGCTGCAGTGATGATGAACTTCAAAAACATTATGTTAAGTAAAAGAAGTCAGACACCAAATGTTATATCCTGTATGTTTTCATTTATATGATATGCACAGAAAAGGTAAATAGAAGCAGACAGCAGATTGGTGGTTACTAGGGCCTGTAGGGAGGGAGGATTGGAGAATAACAGGTTAATGGTACAAAGCTTTATTTTGGTGTAATAAGAATATTTTGAAACTAAGTAGAAGTGGAAATAAATAGAACTAAGCACAACACTGTGAATTTACTAAACATCACTAAATTGTTCATGTAAAAATGATAAATTTTATGTTAATTTTACCAAAAAAAGTGTGACATGAACATGTCTTTACAAAGGTAGTTCTTTATTATAGCAAATCTCCTTTGATATAATCCCATATGCTTTAAGATCTCCGTCATGTAGAATTTCAAGAATTCAAAAGATGTTGCAACTCTTGAACTGAAAGTTAGCACCACTCTATGTCTGAGAGAATCTCAGAATAGATCAGAAACATGATGATTCCTTGACATGTACATACTTACTCATTATATACATTTATCATTTTCAACACTTATTTTAGTAATCAAGCCCACAGCTTTTCAATCTTATCACCACGGTTGTCTGACCTGTTTTGTTTCTTTATCCTTCTGTTTCCTTTTAGGATTGCGGCTTTTTTCCCCCTTTCCGTGGAAAATTGTGGTCTATGTTAAAAAAAAAAAAATGACTTCTGATGGTGAGCCAGAAAATAGCTCAAGTGGAGAAGGCTGAGTGTAAAAGAAGGGAATTGGAGTTAGAAAGTCCATGAAACAATATCCAACACTTGACATTGAAGAAGACCATGCATGTTCATGTGGTTCTGAGTGCATACAAAGCTCTGTTGAGCACCACCCATTATGATTTATTTAGTCTAAGACTTTCTTATTTCTATGTAAGCCCACAGTAAATTTGCAACTTGACTGAAAAATCCAATAGAGAGATTTTGCTATGCTACCAAAATTCGAACCATTTTCAGCTTGGAAACAGTCTGCCCAAAGTTCAGACCACTTGGTCACACACTGTTCACCCCTTCACTCTGTTCTTTTTATGTTCCTAACTGTAAAGGCACTTTTCTCTATGAAGTTTTTCAGTGACCATATCAACTGACCCCCAGCAGCGTGCAATGTTCAGAAATGTTTTTCTCTCTCAAGTCAAGTTTCCTTTTTTTTTTTTTTTTTTTTGTTAAGTGCAATGAACTAACCTGGAACATGATTCCATAAAATACTATCTTTGGTTCTATGGGGTTTCAGTGCAGTACATTATGTTGCTCATGACATCATTGTCACCATGACAACACCCCAATGAGACTTCATGGTCAAAGAAAAAATAAATACAAAGAAATTTTAGTTCAATCTTAATAGCTTTGGTTATTTATTATTGAGAGAAGAGAGATTGAAAAGAATTGAATTACGTTACTTGAGGCTAACCACAGAAATTTCAAGACAAACTTTTAAGAGTCTCAATCAGTAATCGCCATTCTTTCAATTTCTTCCTTATCCTCTCCATAAAAGGTATGGTAATAGACCTCTTCTGAGGCTTACTTGAATAGGTATTCTGGGTACTAAGAAGTGAAAGCGAACTTGATTGAGAACAGGGACAAGGCCCCAGGATCAAGGCTCCTGTCATGGTAAACAGGTTTCTGATTGTGCGATCTTCAGCTAGTAAGACAAATTCTTTGTGCTAGCTTCCTCTGGTGCTGAAAAGAAGGCAGTACTTGTTTTGCCACCTCTAGAGGGTAGATTTTCAGAATAAAATATCTGATTTTTATATATCCCAAACTATGCATTTTTGGAAACCAACTAGTAAAAAATATAATATAGTTATCTTTCATAATCAATTTTAAAACACATTTCAACCATGATAGCTGCCACGTACCTAATGCTTTCTAAAGAAATATGCCTCCTGGTAAGGAAGGGATTTAGAAATCCATATTTAATGTGATGTAATCCTATCCCCTACCATAACCTAGGAGTGAGCATTAAAAAATTTATAATATGGTCTGTCTGCCATGAAAAAAGATGGACAGAACAGATTTTCTGCATCTGGAATTTGCCCTAGAAGATCATTAGAATCAGGATCCCACACTGAGAGTATAGATAAAGACTAGTCATGAGGAAGAATCAAGGCCAGGGGAGACTGTAGAGGTTTGTAAGAAAAAGAAGAATTAGGATATTGGCAAAGCAGATGTTACAATGCAGAAGATACAAGGAATTCAGTAAAACTATAAAGGACGAAAAAGTAATATCAGTAGGTAGCAAGAGAAAAATAGTATACATTGCAGAGAGAAATAGAGAGACCACTTACTCAGCTAACATTAGTTGAGTGACTATTGTACAATGCCGAACATTGGGGATTCAATAGCAAGACAGACACAGTTCTGACTTCATAGATCCAAAAACTGAAAAGACTATTATTTTTAAAAAGATATCCTACGTATTCTGATAAGAATATATGAAGTACTGCGGGAACATTAAATTAAGGCAGAGAAACTGGCAATTTAAAATTTGTTTGATTTGACCTAATAGACAAGTAAAAGTAATTTCTGTGAGAAGAGAGAGATAGTGAAAGAATATTTCAAACTACTGAAAAAATATATGACAAAGCTTTGTAGTGATGCATCTGTAGTTTTCTAGGGACAAGACACATGTGTTTCTATAATTAATTTTATTCTCTTTAGCTTTTCTTTGACCAAAGACCTGTAGGGTCTAACTAGAGCAAATGGCTATAAGGTTTAAGACAGTCTACGTGAAGCTGAGGTGTATGGAGACATATAACACATGGTCTTGCTCTTCAGAAGCTCAGGATGAGCTATCAGCAACAAATAAATAAAAAAATAAAAAATGTACTGTGTTCTAAACATCAGCTTACAATTACAGATAGAAATGGTATATAAATTCAAAGGTGAAAAATGTTATTAAATACAAACTTCTTTAAAAAGAGATTCTTTCTTTGTGATTATCATGGAGCTTACATAAAATACCTTATAGTTATGTCTATTTTAAGCTGATAACAGCTTCAGTTGTGTATAACAGTTCTATACTTTTACTCCTACCCCCTTATGTTAATGTCACAATTGACATCTTTTCATATTGTTCATGTATTAACATATTTTTACACTTATAGTTATTTAAAATAATTTATTCTTTTAACTTGTATGCTAGAATTAAAAATGATTTACACATCATTGCACTATTGCAGTATTCTGTATTTGTATATATGTATTTACCTTTACCTGTGTGTTATCTACTTTCATATGCTTCACATTTCTGTTTAATGTCCTTTTGTTTCAACTTAAAGAGCTCCCTTTATAAGGTAGGTCTAGTGGCGATGAACTCTCTGAGCTTTTGTTTGTGAAAGTCTTTGTCTCTCCATTTCTGAAGGAGAGTTTTGCTGGTATAGTATTCTTGGTGGTAATTTCTTTCTTTCAGCTCTTTGATTATATAACATCATTTCCTTCTGGCCTATGTGATTTCTGCTAAGAAATCTTCTGGTAGTTTTGTGGGGGTTCTCCTCTAATTCACAAGTTGCTTTGCTCTTGCTGCTTTCAAAATTCTCTCTTTGCTTTGACTTCTGACAATTTGATCACAGTGTGTCTCAGTATGAATTTTTTTAGGTTCATCTTATTTGGAATCCATTGAACTTCCTGGATCTTGCTATCTATTTCCTTCCCCGGATTTGGGAAGTTTTTGATCATTATTACTTTTAATAAACTTTCTGGCCCTTGATCTCTTTTTTACTCCTTTTAGGATTTCTATAATGAATAAGTTAGTCTACTTGATAATGCCCCCAAAGTCCTTTCATCTTTCTTCACTGTCATTCTTTTTTTATTTCTGTTCTTTTGACTATATAATTTCAAATCGCTTGTCTTCAAATGTACTGATTTTTTCTGCTTTATCTAGTATGCTGTTAAACTCCTCTATTGAATTTTCATTTTAGTTATTTTATTCTTCTCTGCCAAGATTTTTGTTTGATTCTTTTTATATTTTCTCTTTGTTAAAATTCTCACTTTGTTTATGAATTTTTCTTCTTAATTTATTGCCTATCTTTGTGATGGTTCTTTTGAATTCTATGGTAGGTAACTCATACATCTTTATGTCATTAGGAGAAGTTACTGAACCATTATCTTGTTTCTCTGTTTGAGGCCTGATTCTCTATTTCTTCATTTTCCTTGACTTTGAGTGTTGGAATCTGTACATTAGAAAAAAACAACCATCTCTCCCAGTCTAGAAGTTACACAAAATAAAAAGAGAAAGAAATCTAAGTGTATCACCACACAAAAAAATCAACAAAATATAAAAGACAGCAAGAGTGAAAAAAAGGAAAAAAGGAGGTATCAGATAGAGATAAAATAAAATTAACAAAATGATAATAGTAATTCCTTCCCTATCAATAATTATTTTAAATATAAATGTATTAAACTCCAATCAAAACACATGAAATAGCTGAATACATTTAAAAGCACAAGAACCATCAATATGCTGTCCATAAGAGTCTCCATAAGAGACTCATTTCTTTTTTAAATTTTATTTTTCAGTTACAGTTAGCATGTAATATTATATTAGCTTCAGGTATACAACATAGTGATTAGACATTTATATATAACTTATGAAGTGATCACCCCAATAAAATCTAGTACCCATCTTACAACATACACACTTATTACAATATTATTGACTATATTTCCTGTGTTGTACTCTATATTCCCATGACTTTTTATAACTGGCAATTTGCACACCTTAATCCCCTTCCCTTTATACCCATTCCCTCGATCCCCCTTCCATTTGGCAACCATCAAAATATTATCTGTATCTATAAGTTTGCTTTTGTTTCATTTGTTTATTTTGGTTTTTAGATTCTATGAACAAGTGAAATCATACAGTATGGATCCTTCTCTGGCTGACGTATTTAACTTTGCCTAATACCTTCTAAGTTCATCCATGTTGTCACAAATAGCAAGATTTCCCTTTTTATGGCTGCATAATAGTCCATTGTATATATGTACCACTTCTATTTTATCCTTTCATCTATCATTAGACATTTAGGTTACTTCCATATCTTGGCAATTGTAAATAATGTTGCAATGAACATAGGGTTGTATGTCTTTTTGAATTAGTGTTTTGTATTTCTTCAGCTAAATACTCAGAACTGGAATCACTGAGTTCTTCCTTGTCTCTTGTTATAACCTTTTTTTAAAAGTCTGTTGTGTTTGATATAAGTGTTACTACCCTAGAATTTTTTTTATTTCTTTTTGCATGAAATATTTTTTTTATCCATTTACTTTCAGTCTGTATGTGTTTTCAATCTGAAGTGAGTCTAGTAGGCAGCATATGTTATTGGTATAAGAGACTCACTTTAGATATGTATCACATATAGGCTGAAAGTAAATAGATAAAAAAAAGACATTCCATGGAAATGGTTACCAAAAGAAAGAAGGGTTGTCTATACTTATACCAGACAAAATAGACTTTAAGACAAAAACTATCACAAGAGATAAAGTAGAATTATGTAATTTAACAAGGGCAATAATAAAAATATATGCACCCATCTTTAGAACACTTAAATATATAAAGCAAACATTAAAAGAACTGAAGGAGGAAATAAGCAGTATACCAATAATAGTGAAATATTTAAATACCTCACTTTCAATAATGGATAGAACATCCAGACAGAAAATCAATAAATTAACAGTGGACTTGAACAACATTACAGATGAAATTAACAAATATATCCAAAACATTCCACCAAACAGTAGAATATATTTTTCACACAAAAAATTCTCCTGGGTAGATTACATATTAGGCCACAAAACAAGACTTAAAAAATTTAAAAAGATTGAAATCATGCCAACTGTTTTTTCTAAAATGGAATAAAACTAGAAATTAAAGGCAAAAAAAACTGGAGAGTTCACAAATATGTGAAAATTAAACAACACTCTTTCAAATGACCAATGGATCAAAGAAGAAATCAAAGGGAAATTAGAAAATATCTCAAGACAAATAAAAATAAAAATAAAACATAACAAACCTATAGTATGCAGTGAAAGCAGTATTAAAAGTTTACAGTGATAAAAGCCTACAATAAAAATAAAGAAAGATTTTTACATAAACAACCTAACTTTACACCAAGAGGAATGAGGAAAAAGAATGAACTAAGCCCAAAGTCAGCAGAAGGAAGGAAATAATAAAGATTAGAGCAGAAATAAATACAGAATGAAAAACAATAGGAAAAAATCAACGAAACTAAAGGTCTTTAAAAATGACTAAGAAAATTAAGAAACCTTTATCTTGACTAAGAAAAAAAGAGAGAAAAGCCAAATAAAATCAGAAACAATGAGGAGACATTACAACTGATGACGCAGAAGTAAAAAAGATAATAAGAGACTACTAGGAATCATTATACTACATGAAGAAACCTAGAAATTAAGACTAGATATTAAAATTAGAACTATCATATGATCCAGCAATCCCACTTCTCAGTAACTGTTCAAAAGAATTGAAATCAGGATCTTAAAGAGATTTACACTCCCATGTTCACTGCAGCATTATTCACAATAGTCAATATGTGGAAACGACCTACATGTCTATTAAACCTATAAATGGAAAAAGAAAATGTGTTATATGTATACAATGAAATCTTGTTCAACTTCAAAAAAAGAAAAAAAAAAACAGCCATATGTGACAAAATGGATGAACCTGGAGAAAGTTATGTTAAATTATATAAGCCAGCCACAGAAGTACCAGTGTGTATTTGCATTTGCATGAGGTATCTAAAATAGTCAAATTCATAGAAGTGGAGAATAGAATGATAGTCACCAGGGACTAAGGAGAAGGGAAAATGTGGAGTGGCTATTCAAGTGGTATAAAGTTTCAGTTATTCAAGGTGAGTAAATTCTAGAGGTCTGTTTTAAAACATTGACTCTATAGTTAACAATACAGTATTAAATACTTAAAATTTTGAGAGGATAGATTTCATATTAAGTGCTCTTACCATAAAGAAAAAAATGAAAGATATTTGTCACATGTCAAAGTTTCATTTAAGTGATAGAGGGACCATCAGAATGACAAAACTAGTTCGATAAAGTTTTAAGAAAGTGGGATTTATGTAGTCAATGGAAATAAGAGTGGTGAAATAAGATGACTAAATTAGGTTAAAAAAATCTGGACCCTGATCAATTGTCAGTCAAAGTTACATTTTTTGCAAGGCTCACATGAGTTTCCGGTGGGCCTGAGTATAACACTCAAAAATTATGCAATCATCTCTTTGTCTTATTTTCAAGTTTTGGATAAATTTTCCTGAAATTGCCTCTGCCATCACAAATAAACTGAATATTATTCTAGATAATGCATGCATGCACATGTTCTCACACACATAGGAAAGCTGATCTCATGTTTTTGTGCTGAGATCATTAATTGAATTTGTTGCTTAGCTAAGTGCCTTCTATAATTTTTAAAGGTAATGAAATGAGACATAGGCTTAATATATAGCATACATATAGAGCCATGACTCATATATTAATGGTACAATAATTTATATTATTACACCAATTCAGTGGTAGCTATTACATTCAGACTTAGGAACCATGTCTATATATTGTGTATATCTGTTCTATTTGGCCTAATTTACTTACATAACTGCAGTGAATAATATATAAGCCTTTTTTATTGTATCATCAAAAAAACTAGAGAGAAGCTTACCTAATTAATTTTTGTCTGAAGGTTATGCAAAAAATACAGGGTTTGATTTTCCTTTTTTAATAATATTTTTAATTTTTCAATTGTAGTGGGCATACAATATTATATTAGTTTCAAGTGTATAACATACTGGTTAGACTCACAAAGTGATCACCCCAATAAATCTAGTACCTATCTGAACCTGTGATGCACATGTCCCTTCAAAGTAGTATTTTGAGTTTCTTTAGGTGAATATCTGGAAGTAGGATTACTGGGTCCTTCTTTGTCTCTTCTTATAGCCTTTGTTTTAAAGTTTATTTTGCCTGATATAAGTATTGCTACTCTAGATTTTTTTATTTGTTTTCATGAAATATCTTTTTCATTCCTTTTTTTTAGTTTGTGTGTGTCTTTTGATCTGAAGTGAGTCTCTTGTAGGAAGCATATATAAGTGTCCTGTTTTCTTATCCATTCGGCTACCCTATCTTTTGATTGGAGCATTTAATTCTTTTTCATTGAACTACTTGTTAATAGATTGTAGCTATTGCCATTTTTATTATTCACATTTTTTATTTATATTTTTTCTTCTAAAGAATTCCCTCCAACATTTCCTGTAATACTGCCTTGGTAGTGATGAATTCCTCTAACTTTTACCTTTTATGTTTTCCATTTCCATTTTTATGTTTTCTATCCTGTTGTTAAAGTTATCACTGAGTTTCTCTACTCCTTTCCAAAGTTCATTGAGCATCCTTATGACTAGTGTTTCAAAGTCTTCACCTGGTAGATTGATTGTCTCCATTTTGTTGAGCTCTTTTTCTGGAGCTTTTTTCTCTTCTTTCATGTGGAACCTATTTCTTTGTCCACTTTTTGGTGTGTCCTCCTCAGATGTTTTCCTGAGTGGTGCTCAGGGTAAGTGCTGGTTGAAGCAGGCCACTGGGTGTGCCAGCACAAGGGCCTTCTGGGGGGGGCCAGCTGCAAACCAAGTTCAGTCACAGCCTATGCACTTCTGGGGACACCTGGTAAGAGTCACCAAGCAATTCGAAATAACTGCCACCTATACTGGGCTTATAGGTGCCTCAAGAGGCCAAGCCAGGAATCAAAGATGGCTTGGGGTTGCTCAGCAAGAGGTATGAGGCATGCCAAGGCCAGATGCTGTTTCTTTGGGTTTCATAAGCCTTTGAGAGATTTTAGGAAAGTGTGGAAAGAAAGGCCATTTGTATAGAATAAACCACTGGAAGCAGCTTGGGTAGGCCTGCAAGTTAGGAGAGGCAGGGCCTCAGGAAATAACTTGGGCAGAGTGATCTGTGTTAACCAACTTGATGGAGGCTCAGATATGGCAGCCGCCTGCCTCTGCTCACTAGGGGTAGGGAGGGATCAACAAAAGAACAATGGATATTGATTCTACATACAGTGATCCCCTCTTGTGGTTTCATTTTTTATGGTTTCAGTTACTCATGGTTAACTGCAGCTTGAAAATATTAAATTAAAAATTACAGAAATAAAAAATTCATGTTTTAAATTGCCGCCATTCTGAGTAGCATGATGAAAACGTGCTCGCCCCCTCTAACCCACCCCGCTGTGAATCATCTCTTCATCCAGCCTATCCATATTGTTTATGCTACCTCCCTCAGCTTAGTCATGGAGTAGTCATCTTATTTATCAGATTAACTATTGAGGTTTCTCAGTGCTTGTATTCATGTAACCATTATTTTACTTAATAATGGCCCCAAATTGCAAGAGTGGTGATGCTCCTTTCCAATATGCCAAACAGAAGCCCTAAATGCTTCCTTTAAGTGAAAAATTAAGTACAGTGCCATACAATATTTTAAGAAAGACAGAGACTACATTCACATAACTTTTACTACAGCATATTATTATAATTATATTACTAATTATTGTTAGTCTCTTACTGTGCCTAATTTATAAATTAAACTTTATCATAGTTATGTATGTATAGAAAAAAAAAACAGTGTGTATAGAGTTCAGTACTATTCACAGTTTCAAACATCCATAGGTGTTTTTGGAACATGTCTCCCATAGATGAGGCAGGATGACTGTATGAAGGACAACCCTTGATCCTTAGTGGTGAGCCCTTCATACATGATTAAATGGAATTTGTTCTCCAATATAACGTTACCAGCATGGCTTTGGTTACACAATAGATCTGTCCAGTTATATCCAGGCAGAAGAGCTGATAAAATCCTGTGTAAATAATCACAATGTCATTAAAGGTGAGGAGTTTAGTTCAGATGATAGTAATAAGAGCAATTCACTGTCCTAAGTATTTTGTAAACAAGGCAATCAATATCTTACATATTTCCATAGAATCATCATAGATTATGCTAGAGAAAATCTATCTTTATAGATTGCTTATTTACATATGAATTATAATTAGGTATTGTAAAATCTGAACTTGGTGAAGTCTTATCTCTTTTTGTCCAAGGTTGGTTGTGGTTTTATATGTTTAATCAAACATAAAATAATTCTTTTGGATTCCAGTAACCAGACTCATTATCATCCTTAGACTCCCTTTATGATTCATTAGTTTATAATTTGTATTAAGATTTCACAGAGGATATTTTTACTTATTTCTGAGGAATAAGTGTGAATAAAAATATTCTAAAAGTGCTTTTTTTTAGTGTGCACAAATATAGCTTGTTAAACGAAGCATTAGAAATAGAGTAAGAGAAAATAAAAAAGGAAACCTCATACATTCATCACAAAGCAGAACATTAAAAACACTACCAGCAATATTTTAAAACAAGCACATGTAGGTTTTTCTCATTGATTATATTCAGTCATTGATTATATTCAGCCCTGTGTAACTTATTTACGTTCTGTTGGATCTTGGGTCAACTACTGTTTACTTTCATAAAGTTGTCTCCTGGATTAAAGTAATACTGTAAATCCTGATTCAAGTCTCTGGAGAGGTTTAATAAATGCTTTTTATGATGTTGGTGTCAGCTCATCCTGGAAAGACTGTATTCATGAAATCCTCTTAACTACCAATCATTGACAGTTAAGCATGACTGCTATAGTCTCTTCTCGAAAATTCCACAATGATCCTTCTTTGCTATTTCTTTTAGAATACCTCTCCTATAGCTAAAAGCGAAGGCCTTTATGCAAGGTGAGAGGAGAAAAAAACACCTATTAATGACAAAAATGAAAATTTCAGTAACTTTTTTTGAGTAAGGGAATTAGGAAAATTACAGGATACAAATTAATTAGCTATGTCAATCAAGAAAGGTAATAGAGTCCCAAAAAATAAAAATAAAAGACTCTATGAAATAACAAAAATACTGAAGCTTCAAGTAAAAAATGAGTTGGGAGAATTACTGACAAGGAAATGAAAAGTGAAAAAAAAGGAAAGTAATGACATTGAGGCTATTATACTTTGAAGAAATAGGGTATAGTTTATAAAAGCAGTTACATATTTGTTGGAAAAAGAATTCTAAATATATCAGCCAAGGAATATATAGTTAGAGATGACTTGTGAGCATTAAATGAGATTAAAAAATATTTTGAAGTGAGGCTATTCAAAAGCAGGAGTAAGGAAGACAGGAGGATTTCTGTTGATTATAGCTCTCTTGAATAATACCAAAAAGTGGTTTATTCACTGTGTTAGTGTTGACTTGGAAATTACCGTGAAAAACAGGAAGGGGAAAAGCCATGTTGAAAAAATACTATAAAATAAAAAGAAGCTTATTTGTTTTAAGAAAGCTTATTTTTCCCCAAGGTAGCTTTTCAGCTATTTTTTTGAATATTTTATCTTGTCCATTGGCTGTTTAACTACAAATTAAAATCTGGGTTGGTAAAAATTATTTTTCTAGGTAAAAATCAATGTGCTTAGAGCGAGTTTTAGTTTTCTAAAAGGAGAACAAATTTAGAAGAAACCTTAATATGAAAGACATGTTCTTCCTTCTTTCCAAGATAATACTTATGTGACCTTTCAGCTCTGGTCAGAGAACAGAATGACCCCATTCCTGATTCCTGTTTCTGTTTGTTTGTTTATTTGTTTGTTTTGATGAAACTCCATTAGGCAGGTAACCTAGCACCTGTTTATATCCATCCCTTAAGTCTACTTATTCTCGTGTTGGTACTTTTGCTCTTCTTCCAGAAGCCCTCATTTCACTCTTTGCACATCCTAAATGCCATTTAACTGCCAAGATCTAATTTTAATTATACTTCCTCTTTGAAGTCAGTTCTACTCTTGACTTTATTTATCTCCCATTTATAGTCTAAACAGAATACTCAAAGGACATTCCATGGCGCCTAACATTTCTGAGTAAAATAATACTTTTTGGTAATGAAATAATCATAAATGCATATGACAGTGATTACACTCTTATGTAATGGGAAACATTCTTGGAATGAGTACTTTAATATCCTTTTGCCTACTCAGAAGTGTGACTTTGGTTGGTCACTCCTTGACTGGAAAAGTAAAAGGAAGTGGAAGAGGGAAGAAGGGAAGAAATAAGGACACTTGGCCTTTGAGGAGAAAAGTGTGAGTCTGGAGGGATGAAAATAGTGGATTCAAGGACCAAAAAATGTTAAAGAAGTATAGATCCAAACTTTAATCTTATTTGTGTTATTTAAAAAATTCTAAATAATTTTTTAATTACTTTTTTGCTTGACTATATTCTTTTGACTACAAAAATATTTGGGGACTAAATTTCATGAGTTAGGGTTTTATAACTACTCCATTTTGCATTAATTTCTTGAGAAAATATGTGCTAACTAATATTGAGAACATTCTCTTGGAGTGAGAAGAGATTATATACTATAAATTTTTGAGACAGACAGAGAGAGGTTTGATTCCATTTCCTCAATTTATAGTTTGTGAAACTTTGGGTCAAATGTCTAAATAATCTAAGCTTTAAACATTTTGAATATCTCATTTTATTCTGTAAAAGAAAAAATAATGACAATAATGATGATGATGATAACACCTAACCATATATTAGTTGTAAAGATTTAAAAATGAGTTTTAAGTACCTAAAAACATGCCTGACTCCAAGGAAATCTCATTAGTATTAATGACTTTTTTTTCTTGTGCAATCCATATATGATTAGTCCCTTTGAAAAGCATAATGATAGGAAGAGAGTTAATTAGTTTAGCTAAAGTATTTCAACAAAAGAGGTTAGTTCTATTGTATTAAATTTTTGTTTACTTATTTTTTCAAAAGTTACATGAAATATGCTTATTCACTGAAGAAAAAATTATAAAATATAAAAAAGGAAGAAGAAAAAATCATCTGAAACATCGCCTTAGAAAATTACTAAAAATCTTTTAGATTTTGTGTGGATGCATACTTTTTGATTGTTATAAAACAAAAATAGAATATAATTATACATATTGTTTTACAAACTGCTTCCTATATTTAATGTGTTAAAATATTCTTCCATGTCTATATATATTGTATTTTTCATTTGAAATTTCTGTATAGTATTACCTATTACAGCTATTTCATAATTATTTAACTAATATGAAAGTTACATTTTCAGCTGATTCTTATGGTGAGAAGAAAGCAGTCACATGAAACTAAAAACAGAGAGAATGGCAATTTCTAATATGAAAATGAACATTTCAAGGGACTAGAAGAGGGCTTGGGGGATGCCTGGGTAAGGAGAAGGTAACAGAGAATTCTGAGTAAAAGAATGGATGATCTGTTCATTAGTTTTTTCAATCAATCCAGGAGCTACCTATGTGAAGACTAGAATGAAGGTTGGAGTCTGAGAAGAGTGGAAGCAGAGAGAACAGTTAGAGATCCTTTTACAGTTTTTCAGGGAAAGATCAATGGTAATTTGGTCCAGGGTTCAAGCATTTTTGTTGCCATCTTGAAATTCTTAAATATTTATTTTTGAACTTGAATTTTGTAAGTGAAAGTTTGGTGGGACAATGATTTGCGTACATGAGCAGAGGAAATACATGAAATATGTTTGTCCATCATCTCTTCCTGTCTCAGATGTATACAAAATTTGCAATGCCCCATGAGAACAAAATTCTGGTGTTCTCACAGACATGAGACATCAACAAGACTTAGAGTAAGTATAAGGTAAGTGTGTTAAATCTAAGCCCGAGTAAACAGGGCCACTGACAAGAAAGTTTTTCATTTAAAGAAAGCTTTCTGTTTGAATCAGAACTTGCTTCAAAAGCAGAAAGAAGGTAATGGCATTCTAAGAAACATGAACTACCAAGGAACTCTGTCTTAGTCTCTTTTCATTGCCTTACTTCCTGGTATTATAACCACTTACCCTGAAAATGATGACATAGAAGAAACAAAGAAGATAAGGCAGCTCTTGATTCCTTTTCTTATTTGTTTTTCCTTGCTTATCAGTACAGTAAGGGAAGAAAGAATTGGAAGAATGTGCATGTATGAAAAAGTGAAATAAAAACAGTCAAATTAGTTTCATGAAGTGTTTTTACTTTTCTGATAAGAATAAAAAAATATGTACAAACTAGGAACTGTGGATTATTTAATTTCAGTGATTTTGCATACAAGTTAAGTGCTCTTATTTTGTACTTAAAACTGGCTTTCCACAAAATAGATGAACAATAAAATATGCTCATTTAAATTTAAAACTCTTTACTCAGAATGACAATAATTGCTATGCAGAAAAATTAAGCAAGGAAGAAGGATTCACATTAAGATGTGAGCTTTATTCTCTGAGACTTTAAAATTTGAGCTAAGACCTGCAGGAGGTGAAGGAGCATATTATGTGCATATGTTAGAGAATAGCTTTGCAGGAAGATGGAAGCAGGGCCTCAGAATAGCAACCTGTAGAGACCTGTAGAGCCCAAACTGTACAAACACACAGAGTAACCCTAGAGAAAATAGCCACTGTAAAGGCCCTGAGGTATTTGCAAACATATCTGAAAAACAGCAAGGAGATCTGTGAGTTAGAACAGTGATCTAGAAGGAGTACAGTCAAGAGGAAAAGGGAGGTGAAGTGATGGGGAGCCCTTGCACATGATTTAAAACCTTTGGTTTTTACATGGAGTGAGATTGGAATCTTTGAAGGGTTTAGGACGGAGGGGTGAAAGAAATGAATAAAGATATGGACTGAAGTTCTGATTCTATAACTTATCAGCCATCTGACTTTAAGTAGGTTACTTAATAATTCTTCTAAGATTTTCTTTATCCTTTCGGACAGGGTTAATAATTATACCTAAAACAGAAGGTTGTGAGAATCAAATATAATATTCTGCATGAAGTGCTTAGCAGTGTTTGGACTGTTATAAATCCTCAATAAATACTATCTGTTTTCAATGCTGTTGCAATAATGGTAACTCATGAATAGCAACATTTTCCTTAGTGTGCATTTACTATTTCCCAAGAATCAGGAAAAGTGATCATATTAAAGTAGTTCTTACTTAGGGAAGGATGACCAATATACATTGACCATTTAGAATTATTTCCTATTTTAAACAAGGTTACTAATTAATCTACTCAAGTTAGAAGCAGTTTGTTTCAGTAAAACAAAAATATTAAAGTTACCCAGGGAAAAACATTCTGGCTAGACTGCAAGGTCAGTATTGATTAGGAGCCTACCTCCAGTCTATTTCTCTAAATTATTCTTCTTTATAGTGTCTTCTTCTACTATTCTCTTTTAAACAGCTTTATTGAAACATTATTGGTATAAATTTTTCATATTTAAAGTGTATAATTTGATGTTTTCACATTATAAACTCATGAAAACATCACAGTCAAGATAAATAAACATGTTCCTCACCATCAAAAGTTTTCTCCTTCTTTTTAGTTATTCCTCCTCCTTCCCCTCTTCACCTCCCCTCACCAGACAATCACTGTTTCACTTTCTGTTAGCTATAGATTTTTTTCCTTTTCTACAATTTTATATTACTGGAATCATGTAGTATGTGCTCTTTTTGCATAGCTTTGTTCATTCCACATAATTATTTGAAAATTCATCTGTATTGTTGCATTTATCTGTAGTTCATTCCTCTTTATTTCATTTGTTTATGCATTAATCTGTAGATGGACATTTGGATTGTTTCTAGTTTGGAATATACAAATAAAATTGCTATAAACATTTGTGTAGAATTGATATATTTTTTAAAAGCTTGGTAGAATTCACTGATGAAGTAATCATGGCTGGAGTTCTCTTTGTGAGAAAGTTTTTCACCATAAATTCACTTTCTTTACTTTAAGGCACTTCTCTTGAGAGTATACTTTGACCGTTTTTGTCTTCCAAGGAAATGGTCCATTTTATCTAAATTTATTTATTCATTTCATCAATCAGATCAATTTTATTGATAATGTTGTTCAAGTATACATATCCTTGCTGATTTTCTATTTACTTTTTTCATCAATAATTGAAACAGGGGCATTTAAATCTCTGAAAATAATTGTAGATTGTCTATTTATCCTCTGAATTCTGTCACTTTTTGAACATAAATGTTTAAGATTGACATGTCCTTTTGATGAATTGACATCTATCATTAAGAAATGAACCTTTTACCATTAGCTCTGAAATTTACTTTTTATAATATTAATATATACCCTTCTTCTATGCTTTGATTAGTGTAAGCATGGTGTACCTTTTTATCTTTCAGCTCCTAACATCTTTACATATAAAATACACTTTTTACAGCCAGAATGTAGTTGTGTCTTACTTTTAAAAAATCCAATCTGACACTTTCTGTCATTACTTGGGATATTAGAACAACAATGTTTAATGTGATTATTGCTATGACTATTATCTCTCCACTTGTTTTTTATTTGTCCCATCTGTTCTTTGTTCTCCTATTATTTTGCCTTCTTTTGAATTAATTAATATTTTTTGTGTGTGATTTCCATTTTTCTATTTCATCGACTTATTAACTATAACTCTTTGTTTTGTTATTTTGCTGGTTGCTTTAGGGTTTTAATATATACCTTTAATTTATCACAGTCAACTATCAAGTGGTTGGTATTGCATTCATTTCACATATTGTATAAGAATCTTCCAATAGTATATTTCTATTTCTCCTTCTTGCCCTTTTTGTTACTCTTGCCATGCTTTTTTCTATTGCATGTTATAAACTCTGTACAACATTGTTATTATTTTTGTTTAGTTGATTAGTTTTTGAAAATATAATAATTTTAAACAGATTTAAATAACTTATCATGTTTTAGTTTTTGAAAATATAATAATTTTAAACAAATTTAAATAACTTATCATGTTTTATATTTTACCCACTTTAATTCTTCATTCAGATTTCACCTGGTCAACATTTTCCTTTCAAATGAAGAAATTTCTTCAACATTTTATGTCTAAAATATCTTCTACTATTCTCTTTTAAACAGCTTTATTGAAACATTATTGGTATAAATTTTTCATATTTAAAGTGTATATTTTGATGTTTTCACATTATAAACTCATGAAAACATCACAGTCAAGATAAATAAACATGTTCCTCACCATCAAAAGTTTTCTCCTTCTTTTTAGTTATTCCTCCTCCTTCCCCTCTTCACTTCCCCTCACCAGACAATCACTGTTTCACTTTCTGTTAGCTATAGATTTTTTAATTATATATTTAATTTTTAAATAATATTTTTGCTGGTTATGGAAGTCCAGGGTGACGATTTTTTCTTTTAGAATTTTAAGGTAACACTCTGCTGCCTTCTCACTTTTGTCTCCAATGAGAAATATAATGTCATTTTTCCTTTTGTATGTAATATCATTTTGGGCCATTTTTAAGATTTCTCTTCATTATGGATTTTGAGCAATTTAATTGTGATGTGCCAGGGTGTGTTTTCATATTTCTTGCTAGGGATTTCTTGAGCTTCTTGAGTTTATGACATTCATTAAGTTTGGGAAATTTTTGGTCATTATTTATTGAAATATATTTTATGTCTCTACTCTACCTCCTTCAAAGATTCTAATTAACTATATATTAGGCCACTTGAAGTTATCTCACAGCTCACTGTTGCTCCTTTTATCTTTATGGATTCTTTTTTCTCTCTGTTTCATTTTGTATGGCTTTTATTGCTATGCTGTCAAGTTCACTTATCTTTTCTTCTGCAATGTCTAATTGGCTGTTAATTCAATCCTTTATATTTTTCATGTCAGGCATTATAATTTTTATCTCTGAAAGTTTGATTTTGGTAGTCAAGAAACTGGTGAAAGGATAGAAAAATAGATAAATGGAACAGAATAAAGAAACCAGAAATAGATCTACAAAATAGTCAACTGATTTTTCACAAAGGAGCAAAGGCTATATAATGAAGCAAAAGTATTCTTTTCAACAAATGGCACTGGAACTGTACATACACGAGAAAAAAGAAAAAAAGAATCTAGACATAAACCTTGTTATACCCATCCCAAAAATTAACTCAAAATGGATCACAGACCTAAACGTAAGATGAAAAATTATAAAACTACTAGAAGATAGCAAGGGAAATTTTAAATGACTTTGCATATGGTGATGACTTTTTAAAATACAGCACCAAAGGCACAATCAATGAACAAAATCTGTAAAGCTGACTTCATTAAAACTTAAAACTTCTGTTTATGAAAGACAATGTTAAAAGAATAAGAAGAAAAGCCACAGACTGGAAGAAAATATCTTTAAAAGACACATTTTATATGTGTATTCAAATTATAAAAAGAACTCTTAAAACTCAACTTGAAAAAAACAAACAACCTGATTGAAAAACAAACAACCTGATTGAAAAGATGCTTTACATGATATGTCATAAAAGAAATGCAGATTAAAACACGACACCATTACACACCTATCAGAATGACCAAAATTCAGAATGGTGATAATACCAAATGCTCATGAGTATGTGGAGCAATTCTCATACGTTGTTAGTGAAAATGTGAAATGCAGTCACTTTGCAAGAGAGTTTGGTGATTTCTTGCAAAATTAAATATATTCTTACCATACAATACAACTGTATTCCTTGATATTTATCTAAAGGAGTTGAAAATTTATGTCCATACTAAAACTTATACCTGGATGTTTATAGAAGCTTTACTAATAATTGCTAAAACTTGGAAGCGGCCAAGATGTTCTTTAATAGGTGAATGGATAAATAAACTGCGGTATACCCAAACAATAGGATATTATTTAGCTCTAAAAGGAAAAGAGGTATTAAGCCATAAAAAGACATGCAAATAACTTAAATACATGTTACTAAGTGAAAGAAGTCTATCTGAAATAGTTATATACCATATGATTCTATCTATATGACACTCCGAAAAAGGCAAAACTATGGAAATAGTAAGGAGATCTAGGCTGAGTGGAGAAGAATGAAAGGTCGAAGTATAGAGGATTTTTAGGGCAGTGGAAATACTCTATGATATCATAATGATGGATGTATGTCATTATGCATTTCTCCAAACTCATACAAAGTATACCATCAAGAGTGAACCTTAATGTAAACGATGGACTTCAGGTGATTTGGATGTGTCAATGTAGGTTCATGAATTGTAACTCATGTACCGCTCTGGTGGAGAATGTTGATAGTGGGGCAAGCTAGACATATACATGTCAGAGGGTATATGAGGCATCTCTATCTTCCCCTCAATTTTTCTGTGAACCTAAAACTGCTCTAAAAAGGGTCTTAATTTAAAAAAAAAATCAATTTAGTTCTTTTTAACATCTTTATCTGCATACTTAAAATTCAAACATGTAGAATACAGTTATAATAATTATTTTAATGTTCTTATCTGCTAGTTCTAATATCTACATCATTTTAAGTTAATTTTGATTGATTAACATTTTTTCAAATTATGGGTCATATGTTCCTGACTCTTTATATGCCTGGTGATCTTCCATTAGATGCCAGATATTATGAGTTTTACCTCTTTGAATTCTGGGGTTTTTTTATATTTCAATAATTCTTGATTTTTACTTTACTTTGAGATGTAGTTAAGCTACTTGCAAAAAATTTGATCTTTTTGGATCATGCTTTTATGGTTTGTTAGGTGGGACAGGAACAGGAATCATTCTAAAGCTAATTATTCCCATGACTGAGGAAAGGCCTTCCTGAGTACTTTGCCCAATGCCCCACATATTATAAGTTTTTCTAGCCTTGCTGGTGAGAACAGGCACAGTTCCCAGACGATTTCCTCTAATCCTTGTTAATGGTTCTTTCCTTAGCCTTAGTCACCTCAAATGCATGTACCGATTAAGTATTCTGTTGAATAATAGAGGGAGACTGATTTCAGATCTCTGCCATTTCTTTCTACTCATTTCTCTACTCATTTCTGAGAACTGTAATTGTCTTGTCTTCCTCAGACTCTCAGCTTCATCTGTTTTTCTCAGCAAGACCACTGGGATCTATTTATCTAGGTTTTTTTCTTTCTGCTCCTCAGCCTGGGAACATTCTCCCAAGCTTGGGCAGTTGTGGGTTTTTCCTCATTTGTTTACTATGTTTTAGGAATCACTGACTTTAGTTGCCTAATGGCAAATGCTAGTGCCTTCTTAAGATATACCTTTATTTTTGTCAAGACTTTTAGTTGTTTCAAGTGGGAGTATAAATCCTGTCCCTGTTACTCCATGGTAACTGGAAAGTGATATTTTCCTTTAACCTTAATGCTCAATTTTTCCTTAAATTTTTAAGACTTTTAATGCCCTTATTACCATCCTTTTAATCAAAACTTTCTACACTTGTGTCTGTGTCTTCTTATGTCCTCTCATGGGTGATCACTCTTAGAGAGAATTTATACTTTTTCTGAATAGTATTTAAATATATTAACCTGATTTTAAAATTATTCAATTTGTGAATGTTTGCCACATTCTTCCTAGGTCATTGGTGCTTCTTTATAGAACCACGGACTCTTTGCTCTGGAAAGCTCCTCATAATCCATCTCCCAAGTAGGCAACTTGTCCATATAACCAACCCCTAAGGAGTAACTATTGACTTTAAATTTTTTAAAGTTAGGAAACATATCTGTTTATTGTGTGCTTAACCCATCAGTAACACAATTAATAATGATGATGATGATGATGATGATGATGATGATGATGATAATGATAAATATTTTATGAAGAACCTGTGGATTTTATTAATTGGCTTAAGTAACGATTTACTTCTTGGAAAACAACTGAAATAAATTACTTTGAAGAAGAAGCATCTTGACTCTATGGTCCATTTTTTCTTTTTCTATGTGTATACGTGTGTAGATACACATGCACACATACACACACACACACATTTTTCAGTGAAAACTCACTGCATCCAACAACAAATCTTTATAGCAATCTGGTGTGGCAGCTGCTTGAAACTGCTACCTTCTTACCTCCAAAACTTTACACATGTTGCTTCTCATGACTGAAATGACAGCTCACCTATTTAGTTAACTCTTCATTCTTCAGTCATTAGTTCAAATATTACTTTCTTAACACTTTTTTGTTATACTTTCAAGACCTTTTTTTGATGTCCTTTCTCTGTGTTCTCTGAGTGCCTTTCTTTTTATACTTGTTATTTCTTACTTAGAGTTCATCTTTCCCACTGGACCATGAGCTTTAGTGAAAAGAGGGGCACTGACTCTTTTTAATACTAACATATATCCACTGCCTAGAAGAGCTCATAGTGTATACTCAATGAAAATCAATCATTCTGATTTAAATTTCTTTTAGATTTGTCAAGTGAATTAACCACAAAGGAAATATTTTTCAGCACTTACTTTAAAGCAGCTAATAAAGTGTGAAGACACTAAAGGGCATGATGAAAAGCACATGAGCTTTGACATCAAGACAAATTTGGGATTAAATTTTGGCACCACTTATTAGCTGAGTGACATGGAGTAAGTTGTTTGCTTTCACTGTGCCTCAGTTTTTGTTTGTTTGTTTGCTTTGCATTGAGACAATAACAGCTTCTTCTTAGAGTTTTTATGGCGGTTAAATGTGAGGCTATTGATCTACAAATTTCTAACACAATGCTTAAAATGTAATAGATGCTCTATAAATGTTGACTTCTCTAACTTTTGCCACCCTGTTCTTTCTTACTCCCCCTTCTTCTGTTTTATTTCAGTGATCTGTCCTACTAAAGAGAATTTGAGTGAATTTTCAATGCTATCTGTAGTAAGAGATTGCATAGCAGAAATTGTTGCCTTATCTAGATCATTGGCAGGAAAAGCATAGAAGTAACACAGAATCATGGAGAATCAGAATTGGAAGAGACCTATGAGCTCAAAATTCTAATTTAGGTGAAGGTATTAATATCTGGAGAAGAAAAGTAGTTGGTCAGGGTTCTAAACAAAACTGAGTTGTGTTTTTGGGGAAAAAAAACAACATATGTAAGTAGATCAGTGTGACTAAATTTATAGGCTTCTTTGTTCTCAGATTAATTGCCATCAATTGATATTCCTAAATAAAGTCTTAGGTTAGATGATACTTATGGAGCTAAAATTCGCAAACAAAAATCTGGATGTTGGGGCCAATTTTATGCCTTTTCTAATTTCTAAATAGCTATGATTCCTGTATAAAAAGTTCAGGTAACCATTGATTTTATACAGAATTCTTTCTGTGCATTTACTGTTTTGAGAAGTCCATTGGCATAATCCTTACTGTTAACTATGCCCAATTCCATGGTGTAAAACTGGTATTGAAGGCAAGTGAGTAGCAGATCTACAAATTTGTGTCCATATGTTGTACTGTAAGGGAGTGGGGGAGATTAAAGAAAAGAGAGATGAACTCTAGTATCTGACAGCCCTGATAGAAATCAGGCCATTGATATCTTATGACTATTTGTTGCTCCCTTCAGTTGATCTCTGGGATAAGTGTCAGAAAAATAAATGGGAACCAGAGACCAAATTAAATGTTGCCTGATAATTATGGCAAAGACAAAAGCATGAAGATAAAAATCTCAAAGACAAATAGATCCAGAACAAAGGGGCAATAATGACAGCTGTAATCATAGTTTGGAATAGTTTGTAACTAAGAAGTGGAACAAATGAGGCTAAACTTGCTGACCATCTGTTAAGAAACAGGGGAACATTAGAAAGTGTCCTGGGCTAGGGTTCTGATGATGGGCTATCACATCCTTGCTTAGCTTCTCATTTATAGAGCGACTTGAGAAAGGTAATCTGTTCAGTCTGAATTTCAGTCTCATCATCTGTTAAATGGAGGTAATGGTGCCTCCTTTTTCAAGATTTGCATGTATTAGTTCTCTAACAGCTTTTCTTGCTCTACCAACTGCCTCCCACCCTTAACACCCAACTTCCAGTTTCAGTGTCTTTCTAGGACTTCCTTGTCCTTGCTAGGACCCTGTCCACGTTATGCACTACTACTGTAATTTACAGAAAAATACAATGCAACAGCAAGCTTGCAGGATTCTTACTAAGTCAGTCCAGAGTTCTGATTCTTCCTCTGCTCATGGATGATCTTGAAAAACAATGCTCATCTTTTCTGTGTCTCATTTTACCCAAACTCACAAGAATATTGTGAGGATTAAATGAGGTAATGCTCACATTACTTTATACAATGTCTGGCCTGCAGTAAGAGATAGCTAAATAATGTTATTAATGTTGTTAGTATTGTCAAAGTACACATTTTAAACATTTTTAAATGTACAAAATGTATGGAGCACATGTCAAAAATTTGTTTAACTTATCAATGAGGGAAGAAGCAGGATGGTAAAACAGACTTTGAGAGGAAGAAGTATATATAGTTGGTGAAAGAAAGAATGATGAAATAAGGTTGTTGAATTATATACAAAACTGTTAACACCTTAGGAGGCCAATAAAATGGTAAACTCTAAAGTTATTGTTTTTACTGGACATTTGTCACTTTTATCTCTACTGGATGAAGATATCTCGCCACTTATCAATCTTCTATAAGTTAGCACTTCACTTTACAGAGAGTCTGAGACCTAACTAATGATAAATATTAAGCCAAACTATATGACAGCCCTAGAGAATCAGGAGACACACACCAGGTTTGTTAGAAATTGCTTTAATATGATCATGAAAAAGCTGGCAGTCATCTTTTTGCTATATTTCCAAGTTTTACATAATTATTTTTGCTTTGGATTTGATCATTGAATCATTGGTCTCTCTGACTTTGGAGTTCTGGGACTGGGGCTTTGGTGATCAAGCTAAAATTTTTCACCCTTTGAGTCTTTGTAACCAAATTAAATCACCATAAATACATCTATGTTTAAACTTATGAGGCCACTGAGAAATGAGGAAGGGAAAATAAATAGGAGCCTAGAAATTAAATGAGTTTAGTTTTCATTTTCACTTGGGTGTGAGCTCTTTTACTTGGGTATTTAAAAATGGGGCTGTTTCACATTTGCAGCAGCCAACTGTATGAAAGCATAAAACAATTATATTTGACCAACATACCCCTCAAAGCCCAGCTGTTATTCTTTCCTCCCTGTCCTCTTCAAATGAATTTCCTGTTTATTTTTTCAATCCATTCATTTCCTTTTATTCTTTATCTCTCTTGCTAATCTTTCCCTCCTCCTTTCCTACCCTTCCTGGGCCGTTAGACTTACTTCAAGCAGTTTTTCTTCTTTTTCTTTTTATGACTCTTCCCTTTTGGAGTACTTGAAAGCAGAAAAGATCTGTTTGTTTGTTTTCTTTTTTCACTCCCTGATAACTTTCTTTAGTTTGCTTTTATGATATTCATCTCCCATCTGTTTCTTTGGTTGTCACTATCCAGGCCCCTCTCTCCCCAGTTTCTTCTTTTGGGCCATTTTATACATTCTTATGCCTTAGTTAGAGGGAGGACAAAGAAGTGAAATTCTTAAGATAAATGACTGTATCTTATGAAGAAGAATATTTAATTATTCCTTAATCCCTGATGCCTCTTTTTAAATTACATTTAATCAACTAAATTAATAAAAATTACTTTTAAAACTGTAAAGGCAATGATACTACCAGAGATTTTAAAATAAATAATTTTTCCATAGGACTGTCTCATTAATTAAACATTTTCATTTCTCAATTTCCCTCTATCTTTGACTTCTGATAAACTTTTGTTGCATGATTGTAAAAAGTATTCATTGTGTACATACATAAAAAAATCTATTTAAGTTTATAGCATAAATATGTATAGCAAGGAATAGACAAAAGGTGGCAATCTAAAGCCTGTGGGCCACAGTGACCTTTTGACGTAGAGAACAAAGACTGACCTTCAGGAAACTGTGTCCATCCCATACAGATGTCATAGTGTTTGAGTTGCTTTGCTCTGAACACATGGTCAGGTAGACACACTTCTGCCTTCCACGAGTAGACAGTCATTTGGAGAAAAAATACAAGCTAGTTGATAAAGGACATTCTAACAAATGAACAAAAAACCTTCACTGTGCGAATGAAAATTAGCACTTGTATAACAGTGAGAAACTGAGATCCAAAGCAAGAGCTGAGTTTGAGTCCCACCACTTGTGAATGGGGTAAACTTGAGTGAGTCACTTAAGTTCTCCAGACTTTAGTTTCTTATTCTGTAAAGCAGAGATACTAATAGATATGTTAATCACTATTTTCAAAGATATTATAGAAATATAATATTGATGAAGATATTATATGTTATATACACTTTGAGACAAAATGTGTTACTATAAATGCTGAGGAAATGTTCTAAATCTCTTGTCATCACTTGTTTTTTTCTGCTCACCAAGAATGTTTCTATGGAGGAAATGATATTTCAAGGTTTACTATAGATCTATATTATTACTATTTGGTTTTCACAATCCCTTCCAACTTACAAGTGAATATCTGCTGGGAAAATGGTAGTAATTAAAGCAATACCTAATTAAAAGCAGTGTGTTAGTGACATAGGAATAAATTAATAGGTCAATAAGATCACATGATGTTCAGAAATAAACCTATATTTATAAAAGAGTTTAGTATATTATAAAGATGACATTTTCAATCAATGAGCATTTGGATGAAATTTATACCCTTGAATGAAATATAGTCTCCACATTTCTGCCAACATTAATTAAAGATTTTTAAAAATTTTCTGTGAAAAATTTATTAAATTATAGAATATGGTAAGCTGTATCTTCTCAAATTCTTGATGATATCAAAGAAAAGGTACTTTAGAATCTGTACATCCATAAAAATGCTTTGAAAAAAAAGTGCTATAGGAAATAGAAATTTAAAAGCATTTCTGGAAGAGAAAGAAAATGAGATCAGATGTTTTAGAAAAGGTAGCAGGAAAAACCTAGAGGTGGAGGGAAAAATCAGAACTCTTAATTCAGAAGACAAGCAAACAAAAAAAACTTTAGAACATTCTAACCTATTATTGTTAGAGATATTTAGGACACGTGTGTGTGTGTGTGTGTGTGTGTGTGTGTGTATTTGGTAAAGGTGGCATTTTAAATTGGTGGGCATTTAGAGGAAAGAATTCATTGGCTTCTGAGAGCATCATCTGGACCCCAGCTTTACTCCCAAATGATTTGATTACATGCTAAACTGATGCAGATATGTGAGATGTTCTCATAATCAATGTTTCAAATTTTTAAAATTTAATATCTGTATCCTCCCATTCCCTAAGGAATGAGAAAATAAAATAAAATGCAAAGTCTGATGTAAGTCTTCTTCTCCAGAAGGCATAACTAGGGAAAAAATAAGAGTTTGGGAGTTTTTCTAGTCCTGCCTGCCAATCTGCTATGTTTCGAAAAAGGCTATTGCTCTTTTACAAAACTGAAAAGGAATAGGCACGAGGAATGAAACCTAGCTCTTTTCCAGCTTTTATCTTTCCTTAAAGAGAAGGTGGATCTGGTGTTGTGACTATTCCTCCAGGCAATTTATGTAACCTTACTTAAAGAAAAGTTCAGAGATGAGGCTTGCAAAATCAAAGTGAAGGGCACAGGTTGCCTCAACCATTTTGTGAGCTCAGAGCAGAAAGAAAATGTTGATTTTGTGTTTTACATATTTCTCGCACATTGGACCAAGGGAGTGAAACCATGACATGGTTCACTGTCAAG
The DNA here is from genome assembly GCA_030015415.1 of Cynopterus sphinx. Lineage (NCBI taxonomy): Eukaryota > Metazoa > Chordata > Mammalia > Chiroptera > Pteropodidae > Cynopterus > Cynopterus sphinx. Next base: position 88,581,579 of record CM057383.1, read on the forward strand.
AGACTAGATTCCACTAGTTTCTCAAACTACAGTGTCCAAGTTCTCCACAGTAATTGAAATAAAATTTGTATTTCATTTGAAAATCATCAAAGCACATGAATATAAACACATTCTGAGCTATCACATGACAACCTGAACAACGCAACGCAATTCTGTGCTGCAGTTGGGCTTTTGGGTTTATAACTTTATTGACCTCAGGAAGAAAGGATAAGAGGAGGGAGAAATATATATGTATATTAGTGAAGGCCAATGGCATCAAGATATAGGCTGTGAACAAGTTTCATAGTAGCTTAAGTAAAGAACTGTGATGGGAACATAAAGTTCTCTCATAGTGCATAGTAGCACAGGCTGCCAAACCTAAAAGATTCGTGCTTTGGCATTCAATATCCAGTACATAGTCACAGAGTAAAGAGTGATTTTATTTCAGCAAAGTAACATCATCTGTCACATTGAATAAATAGAGTTAATTTGAATAATATTGTTTTTATAAGTTATAGATAAGGAATTTATACCCAGGTTTATGTTTGTACATATTTAAATAGCATTCTTAAAAAATAATTTAATTAAAGTATAAGTTAGAGTCATAGGTACTAATGTTTTTATTAGCCAGGAAACACATCAAATTTGATTCAAGCTAGCTGGTGCTAGTGGTTCCTCCAGGCCGCAAAGGTCATCGCATGTGATTGAGCTGGAATCCGTCAAGAGCTTGTGTGACTTGGTCTCGTGTTTCTTCCTGAGACAAACCCCCCTAGGGTGTCCTCTTCAATTTCTAGCCAATTCTTTTTTGTTTTAATTTTCTCTTCATGAATAAGTCTTTCTTTCCTTGGTGTTTACTTAGTCGTACATACTTCCCAGCAGATGGGAAAATTAGATATTTTGGAAGAACAGGCTTGGGGTTTCCTTGAGAGAAAAGGTCTTTAGTGGCACTTAGCTTGTAACTGGTTCAAAACAAGGTGGCCCTGCTGGAACAGGAACACTATGCCAGATGATCTAAGAAGCCCTTGAAAGTATCCCAACCATTCTGTGAGTAAGACTCATTCTACACAGTAGGAATTATGACCTCCCGTCTGCCTGAGAGTTGGCAAAATCCTTTTCTTAAAGACAAAGAGCTAAGGGCTCCTGGAGCTCTTATGGGGTAAATATTAATCAGATAGAATTGGTACATAGTTCAAATTAAACTAGAAAAACAATGTATGAATTTGTGTTACGAACATAAGTATTTTAAGCTGATAAAATTCTCCTGATTGCTAATTAGTGCATTCTCTTCCTATAGTCACTTTATAACTGCTATGGTCTACATGTTTTCTTCTCCTCAAAATTCAGATGTTGAAATTCTGACTCCCAGATGATAGTGTTAAAAGTTGGAGCTTGTGTCCCTTTCACCACATAAGGACATAATAAGAAGGCACCAGCTGTGAACCAGGAAGAGGACGTCTGCCAGACTGTGGCCAAGCTAGTGACTTGATCTTAGACCTCCCGGTATCTAGATTGGGGAGAAATAATTTTTTGTTACATAGAAGCCTCTCTATCTGTGGTATTTTGTTATAGCAGCCCAAATTGGCTAAGACAATAATCAAAAGCTTACTTGGTGAACAGATAATCCGAACCAGGGGAATTAGCTGGATTATTTATGTAGTTTGATAAGAATATGATGGACTGACAGCCATTTCCATCCCAGGGATATAACCTGGAACACAGACCTTATACAGCCACCCTCCTACACAGTGGTTATGAGAGCTCAGCCAGCCTTTGCTTCTCTGTTATATTTTGACACTTTTCTTTCTGGACAGCCCCTTCTGATTGGTGCATTGTTTCTTTAAATGTTCTAATTCTTTAAATCTGCTTATAACCAGGGATTGCTGCCCTAAGTTTTTGTTGTGAAGACAACCTTATATAAGTCAGCTTTGAGCCACTGTATTGAAGCTAATTTGGTTCATTTTCTCTCCACGTTCTTGGCTTCTCATTGTTGCTTAGATATACCACTTATTTCATGTTTTCACTTGTACTTAGTGAAAAGAAAAAAAGTATCTTTGATACATGCATGCTATGGCATCTCCAGAAGTTCCATAAAGGAAGGGTGTGGGTCTGCGACTGGGAATGGGAGGTAGGTAAAGGACTCCTCTGAAGCTAATTTTGGAGGATAAACATGCTACTTTTATGTAGAAAGTGTATTTATTTCGTGGTAGAGTGAAGCTGTGTTTACATAGTAATCATGTTTTTGCTTGGGTTTGGTGTTTATTTAGAGTGACTTGGGTGATGGGGCTGATGAGGATGGTGGGTATTTTTGCTTCCCTAAGCCACCCCTTGGTTGCTACTCAGTGCATGGTTTAGCTCTTCAGTCTGGATCATAGACTGGCTTTGCAGTATTTCTGGATATGGAGTTAATTAATTGGCTCTCTCCCAGAAACCTCAAATTACTTGTTTCACTCTTATATTTACAGACATCTATTTGCACCTGTGTGTATTTTATGCCCTTTTTTTTGCAAATCTGCAGATTACTAACTTTGTCAGCAAAAGGACTACTTTTGTTCTGCAGATATCCTCTTTGCCAGAGTGTAAACAAGCTTTTTTTTCTCTCTATTTGCACAATTTGATTTTAACCCTGGCCAAAGCAGACAATGTATGTGCAGCCATTCAGGTATCTCTCAATTAACTCTTAGTAACTAACCATTTCCTTACTGCTCAGGGTTTTTCCTTGAGTTCTGATAACAAGATCAAATTAGAAGGGGAATGTCATGGTCAGAAATATATATGACTGCAGATTGAAAGTGTTTGTGTGTATGTGTACAGGGGGAGGGTTGGATGCATGTATTTCTCTTTATATGAAAGCCAAATGTAAGTTGCATTATAATTCAAAATAGTTCTCATTGGATTTAAAGTGTTGACAGGGCTGCAATTCCTTCTGAAGGCTCTAGATGAGAATCTGTTTCCTTGACTTGTCCTCCTTCTAGAAGCTGCCCACATTCCTGGGCTCACAACCCTCTTCTCCAGCTTCAAATCCTACTAATGCTGTCACCTATCTGGTTCTCTTCTGCCTCTCTCCACCGCCTTTTAAATGTGATTGCACTGGGCCTACCTGGATAAACCAGGATCATCTCTCTATTTTAAAATCAGCAACCTTAATTCAATCTGCACATTAATTCCATCTATAATCTTAGTCTCCCCTTTGCCATTAACCTTACATAATTACATGGTTCAGAAATCATGACATGGATACCTTTCATGGATGAGGGACATTGATTTGCTTACCACACACAAAAAGTCAGTCTCTAAAAATTTCAACATGAGTAGTCCTGCTTCCACACTCTTCACCCAAAATGTGGACTGATGTCCCTGTAAGTAATGAAGACCCCTTAGATGTGTGATAAATGTGCATGAACCCTCTCACGAGGTTCCTTCCTATGAGTACATACCACAGTTTGGTCTCTTTTTACCAAAGGCAGCCTTTTCAGTGCTTGATTTGGAAATATTGAAACATCACTTTGCCTTTCTTTGTTTTTCTCCTTCACAGGCCTGCCTCAAACACATGGAATATATAAAATTATTACTACTTTGGATTAGTAAACTGTGATTCAACTCTTTTTAAAATTAAATTATGGAATATGGTAGTATATCAGTCTACCCAAGCAATTAAAACTTTGGCAAGTATTACCATATTAGAAATGAGATGGTTATCAGGATGCAGGACAGGTAAATTTGATTATTTTTGAGTTAAAAAAATAAAGGAAAACTTCTGATCTTGGAACATTGGGCAAACAAAGGTATGCTGAGTAGGAGTCATACTGAATTAGAAAACAATGCACATGCTTGAGAGGGCTTTAAGGAGACCTGTTCATTCATAATTTCAACAAATGGTACTCTGATGCAATGCACTGTAGTTTCAAAAGTGAATGAAATATCCAGTAGCTTCTGTCCCAGACGTTCATTTAGGAGCACTCAATGGAACACGGTGAAAATGAACACATTTATTTTTCCAGTCTTTTTTGGAGGGAAGCCCTTGTTTCTTCACTTAGCATATAGCTTCTCCACAGTTACATAGAACTTTTGAGTCTTGGTTATAGGCTTTGCCACAAATCATTATCGATTGACTTGTATAGTTCCAATGGATACGGTATAAGGTCACCTTTGCTTTTTATCAGGAATATATTATATTAGTGTGTGTAAGCCATGCAAATTATTCTCATTGTTGTTATTGTTATGATTATTATTTTGCTAACATTTTTTTTTGAATACTTGCTTTTATTGATGTATAGGTAATTCTTTTTCTGTAGGAGGCTGTACTGTTTATTATAGGTTGTTTAACAACTTCCTGGTCTACAACCACTAGATGTGTATAAATGTTTTCAGTTGTGACAACCCAGAAGTTCTCCAGAAATTGCCAAATGTCTCTTGGAAAGCAAAATTAGCCTCAGTTGAGAACACTTGATGAAGAGTTTTCAAATAGAAATATTCATAAATCACAAGTACACAGCTTAACTAATTTTTATGAAGTGAATACACTCAAGTAACTTCCAATATTACTAGCACCCAAGAACCCCTCCTTTCAATCTATTTCAATTATTTCCCAACCAAAATATCATCACTATTCAGACTTCTTTTACTATAGATTAGTTTTGCCTGTTTTTAAGCTTTATGTAAATATAATCACATATAATATACTCTTTAGGTTTCTGAGATTCATCCCACATACTGAATGTTGAAATGCTTCTTATTTTTTTTTTAATTTTCATTGCTTTATATAGTTCCATTGCAGTCATACCACAGTGTATTTTTCCTTCTACTTTTAAGAAACATCTGAATTGTTTCCAGCTTGTGGCTACTGTGAATAATGCTGCTATGAACATTCATATGCATAACTTTGGTACATTTCAGTGGTGTACGTGCCTCAAAGTATTATTGTTGGAATTTGGTTATGCCTAATTTCAGCTTTAGCAAATGTAGTCAAAGTTTGCCAAGATATTTAAGAGTCCACTTGATCTATTATTGCTGATGATTAGTTAATTTTAGCCATTCTAGTGGATATGCAGTCTCATTGTACTGTGGTTTTTGTTTGCATTTCCCAGGTGATTAATATGGTTAAGCATGTTTTCAATCAATTGTTGGCCAGTTTCATATCTTGTGTTATTTATTTATTTATTTATTTATTTATTTATTTATTTATTTATTTATTTATTTATTAAAGGATATTCAAGGCTTCTGTCCACTTTTTACAATTGGATAGAAAATGGTACCATCAGCTCTGATAATTGTCAGTCTCTTTAGAATTTGTATCTCTCAGTTTACACTAATAGAGACAGTTTGGTTTTGTTCATCTTTCTCTTGTCAGCTTCATTAGTATGAGTCCATTCACCAATCAGAGCTCTCCTGGTTAAACTGATCAAATGGAAGCCACAAACTGGCCAAACTAAGAATGGGCCTGGGGTCCTGAGTCCTGCCAATGTAGGTCTTGGCTGAGATAATATTGCAATCCTTCTCCCTTTCCACCTTCTCTTCCTCCTTTTAACTACAGAATCAACAGGCAGATAGCTATAGCTAGAATTTCTTCACTGGACACCATAGTTTAATATATATTGTTTTCTAGGTTTTTTATTTATTGAATTATTTTATGAACTAATTTGCTATCTGAGGTGACTACTTAGAGAAGTAAGAATTTAATTTTAGGGAGCCTCATAAACAATGGACAAAGGCACAGGTCTTTTATTGTTTTCCTCCTTGCCAAGATAAGAGCTGTATGACCAATGTTTTTCTTCCACAGGGCTTTTTGGCCACCTTTGCTGGTGTGACATCACATGCAAAATAGAGCCTAACTCACCTTCCTTACTATTGGGCTCCCTCACAAAACCAGACCTACCCTGGGATGCTCTCTCTCCACATTTATGCACTACCTATTCCTCTTGCCATATTACATAACCATTCAGAACCATGTGAACTCCTTTCACCTCAGACTGAGATTCACCAGCTCTAGCTTTGGATGCACTCTGTGTTTGGATGGGCAGGCTCCAAGGAGTATTTCATCAGCCCATGCTGTGCTCAGTGCCGCCAAAGGTAGGGTCCCTGCCAGTGATGCGTACTTAGGCTAATGGCCTGTGGGCTTCTGGGAAGCAAAAGGGCAGATGATGGAGGACAGCCATCAGAATTTGGCAGGAAACAAGGCTCTTTTTGAGCAAAACCATTAAGAAGAACATGAATCAAATTGAATCCCAGAGGTTCTGGAAATACAATTTTGTCCTCATTTATATCTCTCAAGTAGAAAGGAATTGAAAGAGATGACTAGGATCCTAAATTCTTAAGTCTGTGACCTGCATTGTCACAGGAACAGGAGGAAGAAATGTGGCAAGGACACTGAAGACAAATGCACTCTGTTACCCCCCCGCTCTAAAACTTATAATTCTAAGTCAACACTGTATAGTGCTTACTTGTGCCAAGCACTGTTTTAAAGATGTGATCCTCACTACAATGAAAGTGAGGCTCAGAGAGGGTAAGTAATAAAATCCAAGGCTGTATGTTCAGGTAGTCACAGAACTAGGATTCGTACCCAGGCATCCCAGCTCTCTAGTCTCTTGTTTTAGTTATTTAACTAATAATGCACTAGTACAGAGAAAGAAGACATAAGAATTCTCCTTCAGAAACATTATGCATAAAAGAATATTAAATACACAAAATGTGCTAAAAGATCATCATCTGGGCTGAAATAAAGAAGATGAAGTATGAAGGAGCCAATCTTTAGGAATTGCACAGGATTTTAATAGGTGAGGGGGAGATGAAGGCTTAGGAAGTATTTTGGTACATTTATCATTCCTGCCTCACTAATTTCCTCTAAGGATCATCAAACAGTGTGACAATACAAGCTTCTTCACACACTTGAAAAAGTCTGCTTGTTGAGAACAGCTGAACTACATGTACAGTGGCTTAAAGCAGTGGTCCTCATGTGTGACAGAGCCATCTGGAGGGCTTGCTAAAACACAGATTGCTGGGTCTCTACTTCCAGAGTTTCTGACTCAGTAGGTCTGGGATGAGGCCCCCAGGTTTGTATTTCTAAGAAATTACTAGGTGATGCTGGTGCTGTGGGGACCTCACTTCGAGAATCAGTGGCCTTGAGCAGAAGCCACCAGGACATGAGAAAAAGAAGGGTAGGGACTGAGAGCAATAGAAGATAAAAATGAAGAAACAGAATGAATATTTAGTAGTAACAGCCAATTTCAATGACAACTTAATCTGAGTCAGTATTGTGCAATGCACATGGCATATATCATCTTTTTTAATCCTTGCCAGAAATTGTAGGTATTTTTATTATTTCCAGTTTACAAATAAGAAAACTGGGAATTAAATGCATAGGAACTTTTCTAGGTCAAATTCCTAGAAATTTAAACTCATCCAGCCAATCCTAGGGTGTGACAACTAGCCAGTATTGCTGTTCTACACCTCTCTGTGTTTTGATGTGGTGTGCTGAGAAATACATAATTTTTTGAAATTTATCATCAGCAGTGTAGCAAGCCTAGTAAATTATTCTGGTAAAATTGTACAAAATTTAGAGTATGAGAGGTTAGCTGTAAATCCATTATAACAATATAGGCATGATCAGAATTTCAGGAACAGGTCTTTGCATCCTATGTGTTTTCAAAGTGAATAACACGTCACATGCCACCATGAGGAGTTTCATTAAGACTGAATTCCTTTTTGTTTGCATATCTGGTATTTAAAGCACAGATTTTGGATTCAGCAGGCTTTCTTGCATCTGCTGCATATATATACTCATTATACTCATTATTCAAAAAATATTACGAAAATATTTTGGTAATATTGCACTGAACATGCAATATTTTGTTTTTCTTTTGAAAACTTTGGCTATTATTTTATTTTGAGATGACAAACCAAACCCAATTTAATTTTTTCTTGCTGGCTGTATTTTAAACTTTCTATTTGTCTTTGGTGTCCTGTAATTTCATTATGATATGTCTAGGTGTGAATTTATTTTTATTCTGCTTGTGTCTGAGTTAATATCTTTCTCTTCAAATATTGTTTTTTCTCATTCTTTCTATTATTTTCTTTTGGAATTTCAATTAGATTATGTTGGATATTCTCATTCTGTCCTCTAAATTTTTTCTTTTTTTTTCTTCATAGTTAGATTTCTGTCTGTCACCACATATTTGACCCCCTTTACCCTGTCTGCCTCCCCCCTACCCTCTGGTAGCCATTAGTCTATTGTCCCTGACCATGAGACCTGTTCATTCGCTGCTTTTAGGTTTATATCCCACATAAAAGTGATATCATGTGATTTTCAACTTTTTCTGTCTGGTTTATTTGACTTAGCATGATTATCTCAAGGTCCATCCATGTTGTCACAAACAGCAGTATTTCATCTCTTCTTATGGCTGAGTAATATTCCATTGTACATATGTCTCACAGCTTCTTCATCTAATCATCTATTGTAGGATACTTCAGTTGCTTCCATGCTCTAATTTTATTAATCTCTCATATTTTCAATATGATTCTTTCAGAAACATTCTGGATAATATCTTTAAATCTAGCTTCTTTTCACTAAATCTCTCTCACCTATTTCTAATCCACTGTTTAACTCATTCATTATTTAATTTAATTTAATTTAATTTATTGCTATTTTAATTTTCAAGTTATTTTTTCTTCAGATCTGTTTTTACTGTCTCTTGTTTTTTGCTTATATTTTTAGATTTCCCTTCTTGAAGTATATTAAACATTCTTAATTTACATCCACATCTGATCATTTCAATATTTGGAGTTTTGTCTGTCTGATTCCACAATGTTATTTTTCTGACCCTTACTCATGGTTGTTTCCTTACCTGTGTATTTGTCATTTTTAACTTTTATCTTGTAACCCTTGAATCATTATTTGAGAACATTTTTTTCAGGTCATGTTGCAATTGAATTCCTTCACAGAAGATTTTATTTTGCTTCTTCCTATCCCCTGGGGGCAGACACTAAAGTCTAGGACACTAAAATCTTTTTGCTATTAAAATCTCTTTATATTAAAATTTCTACTTAATTTTTTTTTTAACTGGAAAGTTTTAACTTGGGTCAAAAACCTAAGTGAGGGCCAAAGTGGAAAGAGTTGCTTCCCTGTTGTATGCTTCTGAGAAAATTGTATCTTTGTATCCCAACAGGTCTCAACTTCATGAGGGAGCCTACAATTAGGCTTTCTACTTTAGTTGTGTAATAGGTTTGTCTTCTTTCTCCTGTGCCATATACAGTCTTCAAAACCTATGTTTAAGTTTACCAGGGTTTAACAAATTCCCTCAGGGTCAAAGCTGGCTTCTGCACTTGCTTGCCTTCTCTCTTCCCGTATCAATTTGTTTTTGGCTTTGGCATGTTATATACTTCCTTGTAGTGTAGGAATGCACTTAAGATATTCTAAATACACACACACACACACACACACACACACACACACACACATTTTAGCTATCTTTTTCAGAAAGGTTGTTCAAGGCATCTGCTTAGTCTGATGCACTGCAGAAAATGCAAGTTCCAAGTTTAACTGAAAATGTGTTGCAAATTACATTAAAAAGAAAAGGAGAAAACATGGTCATTATATTAAAAGATATATTAACTTAAAATGGCAAATGACCTCACTGAGGACAGAAATAGCATCCTTTTTATTTGTATCTTCAGTTTACTATTGTGCCAGACATAATAAGAGCTCCATAAATAATGAATGAATAAAATAATCTTACCATTTGTATTGCATTGGAAGCTTTAAATGGTTAAATCAGTACAACTCTTTATTAAATGTAGATGATAGGTGAAAGGGGAGAGAGAGAGAGAGAGAGAGAGAGAGAGAGAGAGAGAGAGAGAGAGAGAGAGAGAGAGATGATAGAAATATATGCTTAACTGGTTTCAAAATAAGCCTACCACATCTCGAATAAACCTGTTACCTGGCAAGAAGTTACTTCAGCAACTTTGATTAGAGCTAATCCACTCCAGATTCTAAATTCTAAATGACCTTCTCACTATAGATGGTGATTCATTTACCTGCACAAATATTATCCGTAGAACTTTCTGTCCTTCTGCCTCTGTGACCTGAGAGGAGGGCATGCTGTTGAACATTAAATCACTGAACGGAGTAGAACCGAGGAAAGGAGAGTTCCTGCCAGTCGTGGTTCCATTACAATGAAGAAGCTCTTCAAAAATTGGCAGAAATAAGAGGTGAGGGAAGAGCAAGAGTTTCAAATTTCTGTCAGGTAAGGTTCTGAGGTGTATGGCTAATTCTCACTGGCTGGCAATCTGTGAGGAAGCAAAGTAGACAAAAAAAATACTTTGCTTTGAGATCAGCGACTGCTTTGTCTCTTTTAAAAGGAGTTTAGAATAATATTAGAGAGACATTGGAATTAAAGAAGACGCTTCAAATCTGGCTTTGTCACTTATTATCTTTTTATCAGCAAGAAAGCCATTAACCCTTTCAAGTCTATTTCATTGGGAAATGCAAGTACAACATTTATAAGATTGTGTTAAGATTTTAAAAAAGATGAAGCATAAAAAATCATTACCGCAGTGCCTCACATAGCATAAACATACAATAAAATTGAGCTATTAATCATGGCTGTTATTTTTGTCCTATTCAACGAAGCCTAGTGACACTTACACACTAGGACACTTAGTAAATGTCTGCAAATTAACTAATAATGCCTGCCATCTTTACTTGTTAAGTGCCTGCCCATATTTCTTCCCTGCTTTTGGTCTTCACCACTGGGAAAAACAATAATCACAAGAATTAGGATGATTCTTTGTTCAATGAAAATAACCCCATATAGAAATCTATTCATTTCAATCACTAATTTCTTGCCTCATTAAGGGGTAGAAAAAATTCCCCAGCACCTGATGCCAGCTTCACCTTGGAACCAGCAACCTCCATTTTGTCTGCTCTGCCATGGCAAAGCTTGTGTGCCTCCATCGAATCAACAGGCTGACATGCAGCTCTGCTGCCATGGCAGCCACTACCCACGTAATCTCTCTCAAGAAATCCTAGGTATTCTTGCCAACCTTCAAAAAGAGATTCAAGATGAAGATGATTTTCTGGAGGGCCTGCTTGGTGGCCTTGGTGAGGGTCCTTCTAACTATTTCCTTTGTTTGCTTGAGGAACTCCCACCTCGCCTCTAACAATTTATCTTGTTCTCAGGAAGAACTATGGAATCCTTAAAGGAAATCACAGAAGACCTTCTAATTCAAGGAAGTCGTGTAAAACTGGCACTGACTGTTCAATAGCAAGCAGAGGAATATATCTATGGCTAGGGTTACAGAGAGATAGAGGTTTTGTGGTCAAGACACAAAGCCATTAATAAAGTTACAAGATTTCTTTTAAAACCTGCCATCTCCTCCTCTCTCTCATTTTTTAAAACTTGATTTATGACTTTAACCTAAACAGATATTCTAAATTTCAAGCCTATCCTCTGCAGGTGAAAAGCAAGATATTCCAGCAGAGGCATTTTTGTTTTTCCTACAAGCTGCCTTCACACTACATACATTGCTTGTTGATTTGAATGGATTTTGCTGCATACATTTTTAGAGCCTCGTCCAAAACCCTAGTGTCCCGGATAGTGGGTATAAAGTGAGCTACTTAATCAGAAGGGGATCTTTAACAGTGTTACGTAGAGTATAACACGGCATCCGTGATTTTGCCCAATGGCTGAAACTGTTTCCATTTTGAATTACAATTATGAAATAAATCTTTCAACAAGAATAGAACAAAATATCCTTCCCATTGGCTTATTGGAGAAGAAGGTAGAACTCAGGTGAAGAACTCAGTTCTATCAGAGCAGACAAGAAACAGGATACATGGCTCTTTCAACTTCTAGCTATATGAAGCTGGATATCACCAAGATTTTTTTTTTTTTTGGTTTGTTCACATGGAAAGTTATTTTGACCGATGTTGAATATTAAACTTATCTTAAATTTCTGGGATAAATTCCAGTTGTTCACAATATATTACTTTCTATATATTGGCAAATTTGATTTGCTATCATTTTTGTTAAGAATATTTGTAGTTTTATAATTTCTTTGGTGTAAATATAAAACTTTCATGTTCTGCAAAATTTTGTGTAAATTTGGTATTTTCTTTCTTAGATATTTGGTAGAATTTATTATCCCTAGTGATGTTCTCTTGAACCTATTTTTTTCTTTGTAGAAAGGTTATTAATTACAAATGTAATTTTTTTAATACTACTATTTGGATAACCTATTCCATTTGAATGAGCTTTGGAAATCCATGACTTTCAAAAAATTTTCAGTTTCATTTCAATGGTCATAAGTATTACCATAAACTTGTTGATAATATTTCTTTGTTTTTATTTTAATGCCTCAAGATCTGTAGTGATGTTCTCCATTCATTCCTAACATTGATAGCTTGTACCATTTTTTTTCTTATCAGTTTTACTAGAGATTTTTAAGTGTTATTAATATTTTCAAAGAATCAACTTTGGTTACAGCAATATTTTTTTATGGTTTTTTTTTTTTTGGTTTTCTATTTCTTTGATAATATGCTTTTTATCTCTATTCTTTCTGCTTATATAATGTATTATTTAATTTTTTTCAAAATTCTTACCATGGAAGCTTAGATCATTGATTTAAGATGATTCTTGGTTTCAAATGTATGTATTTAAAGTTATAAATTTTACTCTAAGGACCCTACTGATTTCATGTTTGCATTAATATTAATTGAATTCATGGTATTTTTAAATTCCTTTTATCATTTTTTGTTTGACCCACAGATTATTCAGATGTGTTAATTCTCTAATATTTGAGTATCTTCTCAATATCTTCTTTTTTTAATTCCTAATTTATTAATTAATTTTCAGTTAATAGACTTCAATTTTTTATAGATTTAGATAATTTACAGAGATTTGATATATGTCTCAGCATATAACTTACCTTGGTGAATATTCCACATACACTTAAAAGAATGTTCATTTGGCTGTTCTTAGGTGGAATGTTCCATAAATTTTAATTAGGTCAAATTAATTGATAACATTATGCAAGTTTTTTATATCCTTCCTGATATTCTATTTGTTCTACTAATTATTGAGAAAAGAGTATTGATAAAGATGTGGTACATATATTCAACGGAAAAGATGAAGTACTGCCATTTGGGACAACATGGATGGATCTTAAGATTATCATGTTAAGCGAAATAAGTCAGACAGAAAAAGCTGAAAACCATATGATTTCACTCATATGTGAGATATAAAACTAAAAGCAAAAAACAAGACAACAAAAAAAAGACTCATAGACACAGATGACAATTTAGTGGTTACTAGAGGAAAAGTGGGATGGTAAGAAGTAGAAAAGGGTAAAGGGGGTCAAATATATAGTGGCTGAAGGATGCAATTTGTAGATGATGTATTATGAAATTATACACCTGAAGCTTATATAATTTTATTAACCAATGTCACTTCAATAAATTTAATTAAAAATATTTGGGGAAAAAAAGAATGTTGATGTCTTTAACTCAAATTGTTCATTTGTCTTATCAGTTCATGTATTTTGAAATTTTCACATGCACACATATTTAGGATCATTATGTCTCAATGATCAATTGACACCTTTACCACTATAAACTATTTCTCTTAACCACTTTATATTATTTTTTTTTTAATTTTACTTTGAGAGTGAGAAATACAGTTAATCAAACTTTCTTGTGTTTAATATTTTCATAGTATCTTTTTCTATCCTTTTACTTTTAAACTTTTTATATTTGAGATGGTTTTCTTGTAACAGTATTTAGTTGGGTCTTGTTTTTTAATCAATTTAACTGTCCTGCTTTACTATAGATTATTTAATAAAACTGTTAATTTTATTGTAGCAATCAATATGTCTGAATTTAAATCTATCTTGCTATTTGTTTTCTAGGTGTCTATCTTTTCTTGCCTTTTGTTAAATTGAACAATTTTTTACAATTTCTTTCTAATTATTCTTATGATTTCCTGGCCACATCTCTTTGTTTTATCTATCTATCTATCATCTATCTATCTATCTATCATCTATCATCTATCTATCCATCTATCTATCTATATTTATCTATTGTCTATCTATCTGTATCTATGTATGTATCTATCTATCATCTATCTATCAATCATCTATCTATTATTTTAAGTTTAGTGGTTACTCTAGGACTTACAAAATACACATTTACCTCACCAGAGACTATCCTTTAAATAATATTATACCACTTCATGTATGGTCTGAGAACCTCCATTTTTACCCTCCTATTACAATTAAGTTACTTGAAATCAGTTTGATTCTTTTGAGACTTGATTTTAAGCTTGATTTATTGCCACTTCAAAGCAATTTTTATTCTAGGGATAATTTAACTCTTATACTGACGTAATACCCTTCGAATGATTCTGCTCAATATCTTTTCATTTTGGCTTTTGAGAACACAAACTATTGTCAGGTTTGTATGAGGAATTTTCAACCTTTTGTTTTCTGATGAATTTTTCCCTGGCCTTGGTATGTTTCTTATGTCTGTGCAGAAAAGTACTCAGCCAAAGTTTCAAAGAAACTCCTCTGAAGATCTTCAGAGCTCTCTCTCTCCCACCTCTGATACTGTGAAGCTCCCTCCTCTGTAATGCCCTATATTTTGGCCACCTTGACCTAACTCAAATTGCAATTTCTCTCTTCTTAACTGAGTCTGCTGGGCTCTGGTTTCATCTTTCCTTGAACTACAGCACACAAACTGCCGCCATTGGTAACCTGGGTATTTGTAAGACTTAATGTCATTTGTTTTACTTTTCTCAGGGGTTCCAGTCTTCCACTGCTTTTTGTCCAATATCTGAAAACTATTATTTCATTTAGTTGTTCTGTATGCTTGCTGCCTATGGTTTATGAATACCTGTTTTACAATTTTTACATTATTTCCTATTCAGAGTTGTTTTATCCTGAAAGTATCAAATGGATTCTTACTATTCATTCATTCTTTACATCATTTCTGGGAAAGTTTGTGAGGCACTGGAGAAACAAGGTGAGTAAGACATAGTCACTATCCTGGAGAGCTACCTGAGCATGTGGAAAACAAACTTTCAAAATAATAATTTGGCTATATGACTATAGTATGCACATGCCAACTACTATGAGAAGACAAATGAAGTGTCATTGCAGACCAGAGAAAGAAGGAACTATTCATAACTGGATAACTGGAATGGTTAGGAGCACAGAGGAATAGGTAAGGAAGATTTCACTTAGGAGGTAACTCAACTTTGGCACAATTAAATAGTCTACTGCTGTGTGTAATAAGCTGGGTGCTTTCAGAGAACACTATCAATATTCAAAGAGAATTTGCTATTAATTTTCTGTGCTTTCCCTGGGTGAGTAACTTGATATACATCAATTATAAATCTTCCAATTATCATAAAAGGGAGAATCATCTATATTTATTAATCTAGGAAAAAGAGGCTAAAGAAGGTAAGCAACAAGCTATGAGAGTTTATCTTAACCATAAACCATTTATGCTATATGCATTTTAGAAATTATTGAGTTTTTCATAGTTAAGTTTTCCACAAATATATTATTCTTTATCTAATTTCATTAGCTCTTCAATTGCCCAGTTTATAGTTTTCTAAGGACAACCCAAAATTGAGCCAAAAATATGTTTTTAGTTTTTATTTCTAATTATGTTTATATGTTTATTTTAAAATACATAGAATCCAGAAAATACTACTGTTTAAAAATTATCAGTTGAAAAATTATGGACCAGGAAGGAGCTTTCTTTATTGACATTCCTAAAAATGAATTCAATTTGTCAAATAGAAATAAGTTTTCCTGAAGAATAAAAAACAAATATATACATATATTTTTATACTATTCTTCCTTTCTAATTTTAAAGAGTTTATATTTGTGATATTTTTAAAATATTGAAAAGAAAATATATATACATGTATGTATATACACAGAAATATATTTTTTATGCTTTTCCAATTAACTTGAAAGAGTATACTACATGTATGTGTGTGTGTGTATTAGCAAGTAGTATTTATTGCCTAATGAAAGACCAAACAAATTTATGAAAAAGCTTATTAATCAGAAAATGGAAAGCAAGAACATACTGTTTATTGAACACCAGGAATTTCATATATATTTTTTATTCTACCTTTTCAATTACTCTATGAGGCAGGTATATTCTTACATTAGTAACATTAAAAAACAGGTAATTAATAATCTCTTGAGAATTTAAATTTAAGTCTGCATGATTCCAAAGCACTTTTTCATCCTACTTCAGCAAAAAACAAGAATTAAGATGTGCCAGCCAGAATAGCTAGATGTAAGTGCTATTTAAGTACTTTTTAATAGCACAACTTGAGGTACTTAATATGTAAAAGAAAAACTGGAATTTCCTCCAAACATTAAACTTATTGAATTTCTACTTTTTGTCAGGTGCAGCGTTGGTAGGATTTAACTCTGCACAAGACAGCTAAGGTGCTCCAGGCCTTGGGTGCTGGGAAGACAGAACAGAGACTATGGTACTACAGTGTAGTTAGTACTGTGATGGGGGAGTATGGTATGCAGAGATACACACAGAATGGGTACCTAACCCAGGCGTCAGAATTCATGAAGGCTTCTTGGACAACTTGCTGATTCAGGAGGAATGAGCACATGTGAGCCAGATGAGTGGAGGTGAGGTATAGTAGTGAAAGTGGTGGGGGTGGTGAGTGATGGCAGCGTTCTAAGCAGAGGGATCTAGTGTAAAGAAGACTGATGCCACAAAAGCCTCAAATGGCCCGACATGTTGTCTAATACTTGTTGGAACATAGGTGGGTAGGCAGAAAAGCAGTTATTGGATGGAAGAATAATTGGGGAACATAATCCAGCAATTACTGTAGGAGCATGAGATGAGAGTTATTGACCCAGAAATTCCCTGTAAAAGGGCTTTTTCTGTCCTTTCAATTCCCAGAGACAGATTGTGCTGATGTCAGAGGGAAAATGTGTGCTTTTATCCTTCATATCTATGTAGGTCAGTATTTGCTAACACTCAAGGAGTCTGCATTATTTCCCAGTCAGCTAGAACATTGTGCTAATGAGGATCAGGTCATAGGTTCAATCCCCTTATGGGCCTCTTAGCTTTGCTCTGTTCTGTAGTCCAGACAGCACCTCTCACCCTGAGCTAAACTTTCTCAAATGCCAGTTGCTGGCAGGAGAAGCATGATGAGACCTTTTGGACAGACTAGAGAAAACTCATCACCACTCAGTGTCTCACTGGAGTACAGTTTCCAGTGAATGTTCCACTGACAGTGCATAATCAATGTAAATTTGGTTTTCTAAGAATGCTTAAAACATTTAGCATTACTCCCACTAAATCTCTAACCTCAGCTCCTGCAAAAAATTTGTAGCCAAGGAGCTGCAATCAGCTAATATTCTCCTCTTCTTTTTCCTCTCCAGAGGAAGCTAAAAATATTTGTTGAACATATAGTAAATTGGGGGTCCTATGATGCTGTAGTAAAAGGGCCAGAAATACAATTTTTCATGCATAGAAATTTAATCCTAAATACTGATATATTTATTCAGCAATGGCTTTACAGTATAGTCTATAGACCCAGCTTCATGCTAGACATCTAAAAGAAAAACTACACTAATTAACATTTATTGAATATGGTCTCTGTGCCAAGCACATAGCTAACTACTTTGCAAGGATTATTTCATTTAATGCTCAAAATAGCATGTCAAAACTCAAGCTGCCCAAGTCCTTTCCTTCCCATCATCTTCTGTTTTCCTGAGAGAAGAGGTTAGAACATATGATAAGGTGTGGCCATAGAGAAAAAACACTATGATGAGAAATTTTCCCCAAAGAAATTTTCAGGCAGAGAGGTCAGGATAATTACAACTACAACCAATATTTTCTGTCACTATGTGACAGGCATTTTTCTGAGTACTTTATATCATTCCAAATCTTTAATCTTCAACTCAATTCTATGAAGTTAGGTGCTATTATTATTGGTACTTTATGAGGAAATTGAGGCAAACAGGACAAAGTAGTAAACCTGTCCATGTTCCATGAGAAGTAAGTGACTGAGCCAGGATTGTAACCCAGGCACCCCTTAGCTATATTTACTGCTTATTTACCATTCAGACACATTCTTTGATGTGTCTATTCAAATCTTTGGCCCCTTTTAAAATTGCATTGTTTGTCTTTTATTACTGAATTAAGAGGGTTTTTAAAATAATTTATACTAGATACAATTACTTTATCAGACATATGATTTGCCGATATTTTCTACATCTTTTTGTTTTTCAAAGGCAAATTTTTTAAATTTTATTGAAGACCAATTTATTGCTTTTTTTCTCTCTTATTATTTGTGTTTTTTTGTTTGTTTGTTTGTTTGTTTGTATTAGCTAACAAATCTTTGCCTACCCAAGGTCACAAAGATTTCTTTCATTTTTCTTCTTGGAGTTTTATAATTTTTTGCTCTTATGTTGAGGTCTGTGTTTCATTTAGAGTTAATTTTGTATGTGATGTGAAGAAAAGGTTAAAATTATTTTACCATACGGATATTCAGTTTCTCCAGCACCATTTGTCACAAAGACTGTCCTTTCCCCATTGAATTTCTTTAGCAGTTTCACTGACAATCAATTAAACATAACTTCTGTTAGTAATGTTATATAATTTTTGGTATCCTCATCTTTCATGTTTGTCAATTTATCTGTAAATATTTCTTATTTGTGGAGTGCTATCGAAAATAATATGTTTTTATCTCAATTGCTAAATAATTTTTTTTTTGCTAAAATATGGTAATTCAATACATTTTTCTTCACCATGGCCATTCTCTTAAACATAATCTTGTATTATCCTTCTAATGACAAAATTTTTCTTTAACACTTTTAACGGTGTGGTTCTATTGTGTTCAGATCATGTAGTTTCTGATGAGAAACTGGCTCTTATTCTTCTCTTTGTTCTACTCTATATAATGTGTGTGTGTATTTTTCCCTCTAGCTGCTTTTGTGACTTTCACTTTGTCACTGTTTTTCAGCAACTTGATTGTGATGTGCCTTGGTGTGACTTTTGTTATGTTTATTTCATTCAATATTTGATGACCTTCTTAGATATGTGGATTTTTTGTTTTCTTTACATTTGAACATTTATTTTTATTATTTCTCCAAGTATTTCCTTTTCTGGAACCACAGTTATATGTATTATACTACATGATTGCTTGATATGGTCCCCTAGCGTACTGAGGTTCTGTTAATTTACTTCAGGTTGTTTTCCTCTTTATGTTTCAAATAGCATAGTTTATATAGTGTTGTTCTCAAATTTGCTATTTTCTTCTATAGTTTCTAATTGGCTGTTAATCCCATCATCCAGTATATATTTCATTTCACACATTGCATTTTTAATTTCTAGAAGTTCCATTTGTGTTTTCATATATCTACCATTCATCTACTCATTGTGTTCATGTTTTTCTTTATATTCTTGAGCTTAGTCAAGATTTATAACTCTTTCAGGCACTTCTTCAACAATTTGGATAGATGTTTTACATAAACAACTAACTAATTTTTACTTAAATGGGCATTATTATTCCTATTTTACAATCTAGAAAATTAAAGATCAGAAAGGCAAATTAATCTGTGCAAGGTCATATAGCTAGTAAGTAGAAAAGTAGAAATTAGAGCCCAGGATCAGCTGATTCCAAAGTTCATTCTCATAATTACTATTCTATTTAATATTAACTCTCTCTTAACTGGTTATTTATACTTGAACCAGTATTTCAGTTCTGTGAACCTCAGTTTCCATATCTATAAAACTAGCGATTTCGAAAATGCCTATTTCACAGCAATGTATAACAAAAGTATTTTTCCTCTGAAGTTATATTTGCTGCAGTTGGAAGAAGAAATGTGAATTTTATTTTAGAGGACAGCCCAGCAATAGCAGAGAGAAGTGCATGCATTTGGATAAGAGTGGGGTGGAGGAAAGACACCTCATTAGAAGGCTCTTGTATTTTAGGGAGCATGAGGAGATAGGGGCATTCTTTGTAGAGGTTTGTGAGTAGGAAATAAACAATTAGTGCCCTACTCCTTCATAAATATGCCTGGTACTGCTCAAGAATGTCTGTGCAGCTGTGGTTTCAACTGTTTTGTTAATATAAATTTACCATTTTGACATGAATATAGTTTCAAAAAGAGAGATTGTTGTATGTTGGTCGTTTTAACAACCTCTTCCAACAATCCAGATGGTAATGACAATTAAGATGGCATCTTCTAAAGGGAGTTTTTTTTTTTTAAGATAAGAATTTTGTCCTAGATTTGTATTCTTTAACAGAGACTTCTCCATAGCTGGGGAGCTCAGTTTGTTTCCCTGTGTATCCAGGTCATATTAATGAGTTCCATGATAGAGGTCAATTTCCTTTTTTATTTTTATTTACTTTTTGTTATTTGAACTACTAGTCAACAGAAATACCTTATGTGGCAATCTTGCAATTCATTCATGATTCACTATTTGCTTAGTACCAACTCTATTAAAGTGTATTGCTACAAACTTTGTACTATGGATACAAAGATACATAACCTGAGATATCTCCCCCTAAGGAATTTATAGTCTAGTAGAGATAAATACAATGTAAGTTAAACATGATATAGTATTAGGTATAAGTCACAGTGTGTGAGAAAATCAAGGAAGGGTGTCTTACCCACTGGTAAAGAGAGAGGCAAAACTTTGAAGGGTTTCTGAGGAGGGTGAGACTTGACTGAATTCTGAAAGAGGAGTACAAGTTTGTCAGGGGTGGAAGTGATAGCAAGGAAGGTGGTTCTCAGCAGAGGAAGGGGAAGTGTTTGTGAAGTCTTGGAAATATGGTAAGTATAGTGCCTGTGGTATCTGTAATTTGTTTTGACTAAGGCTCAGGGGAAATAAGGCAAGACAGGTATACAGCTATTATGCCTCTTGGTCACAAGGGATTCTGAATGTGAGAGCATTGGTGAGGAGGTATTAATTCATATCCGCACTAGAAAAACAACTCAAAGTACAAGGCTGGTTGCTGACAAATCAGTTGCCTCAAACTTATTTCTGATCCCATAGAGGCAGAGGGTAATGCAGAAATACCAATGGCTGACTGCGTGTAAGCTCTCAGACAGCAAGAAAATCTGCTGAGTGGAAGCCTTTGGAGTTGACCGTGGGATAAACAGCTTTGCTCAGAGCTCTACCCTCTGGATAAACAGTAGCCTGTTTCTGAGGGGAGGTAGCTCAGCTGGGAGGTAAATGGTGTTGGCTTCCAGGCAGGAATAGCACTGCCTGGGTTTGTGCAGGCTCCTGAGTTCACAGACAGACCACAGGAAGCTGACAAATTTAAAGAGGCATGAATATGTTAGAAAGAGAATTGCAAAAGGCCAAGGAAATGTTTTAACCAAGCAAGGCAGTAAGGAGAAGAATGCCCTATGTTAATGCCAACCTTAGTACAGAGGTCTACTACTTGATAGTTTTTCTTCAACATGGTAATTACAGCTATCAGATGCCAGGCTTTGAGCTAAGTGCTTTTCTTTCAGAATAATAATAGTAACTGACATATTTGAGTGCTGGCTTTGTCTCACGTACTGTTCTAGATATATTGCATTTTGTTACTCATTTAATTCTTATATTTATACAATGAAGGAGTTAAAAATACCATTTCCATGTCACAGATGAGGAAACTGAATCTCAGAAGTAAGGTTTGCCTAATATCACATATGTAGAAACTAACTAGTAGATCTAGGATTTGGACCCATGCAGTGGCACTTCATAGAGTCCATGATTCTTTTAACCATCTCTATGAGATAAGTAAGCATCATTATCACTGGCATATAGATGGGAAAACTGAGGCTCAGAATAGTTAAATAAGTAGTGGAGCTTGAATGTACCTCAGTCTCTAACTCCAGTGCTGGTTGCCTTAGCCACTATACTCCTTAGGTCCCAACACAGGGGACATGTCTAGAATTAGCTTCTGCCTCTAAGGGCCTCTTCCTTGGTGGTAGTAATGTCTGTACCTGAATGGTATAAGGAAACTGACTGTGAGGAGGTCCAGTCAGACCCTCTGAACTGAAAGTTGTGTTTCCCAAAGAGCAGAGAGTGTTAGCCACACAATTGTTAGCCAAAGAATCAGCAACATTCATTAGGCAGGAAAACAATGCCATGGGG
This sequence comes from Cynopterus sphinx, assembly GCA_030015415.1. Classification (NCBI taxonomy): domain Eukaryota; kingdom Metazoa; phylum Chordata; class Mammalia; order Chiroptera; family Pteropodidae; genus Cynopterus; species Cynopterus sphinx. The sequence continues at coordinate 88,603,693 of CM057383.1, forward strand.
AACAGCAGAGGAGGTAGGTCTTGAAAAGAGAAGTAGGGGAAATATTTGAGACCCAGGCATGGATCACTATCTAGAGAGGCAGCATAGTAAAAGACATAGAAGAAAAGGCTCCACCTCCCACATTAATCCCTCAAGCCATGCAGGAGATATGGGGAAGAGATAGTGAGTAAATTAGTTTGACTTCGGAATTTTAAACTGGACTACACAGACTTTTTGTTTAAAAAAAAAAAGTAAAAGAGAAAAATTATGGAAACTAGGAAGTTTTGGAATCTGCTTGAGGAATCATTAAGGGAAGAGAAAGAGAATTCAGAAAGTGCAGGCAGCAACAGAATGATATAAAACTCTTTTATGAGATTGTTCAATAGACCAGGGACTGGTCATCTATCAACTCAGGCATTCCAGCATAGCCTGCCCTTCCCATCATCAGCGCTTCTCATTTTACCTCTCTTGTTCTCAGGAAAATCTCTACACCTAATTCCAATGCTTGCTACCAGGGCAGTGCTCTTCCAGCTCATGGTTGAAAGCTGGAAATTCTTATTTCTCTAGGATTCATAATGTGTTCCCCTCCCAAACCAGATTTTGAAGCAACCTAAGGTCAAGGCACAGTAGTTGTGCAAAACTTAGACCAAGTTTTAGTAAAGCATCAATGGCATCATGAGTCAGGCTTTAAACACCTCCAGTAGATGGGTTCTATAAACCTTGTTAAGCTGGCTTCCTAAGACCTTTCTCATTCATCATGGAAAGTACAGGGACTGAGCGAGAGCTCTATATGTCTGTCAAACACTTGGGAGAAACAGGCTGCATATCCTTCTACAAAGAGGCTGGATGGTCCAGGGATGGGGTTTAGTGGTTTACAGGGCAGAGGTGAGTAGCTGAGGCCTTGCACCTCTTCCTGAAAGGCACAACTCTGAGGCAGAGAGAAAGTCAGCCTATCTGAGATGACTCTGCCTCAGTGAATGGAGCAGAAATTATGGTAAATAGTTGGGAAGACCTTGAGACTATGAAAAGGGGAACAGACAGCTCCAAGCTTTCAGACTGAGATGTTTATTGGAAGTTTAATTCTTCTGAGAAAGTGTGACTCCCCCCAGACTCAGATATCTCCCCTGAAAACAGCAAACTAAGTCAGGCCAGTGCTCAGAGCTATGCTGGAATTCCTAAAAGAAGACCAAAGAAAAGAGTGTGGGGATGGTCAGGGCATCCTCTACACTGCTCTCCATTCCACAGACACCCTATAGATTGCTCTTCATGGTCTAGAATCAATCTATCACCTAAGGATGAGTACTTCTAAGCCCACCTATATATTATTTTTATTTTTCATCTGCACCCTATCTCAGGGAGAGCAAACTTCACATGCTTTCATACATTTGTTCAATAGATCTTTGCGGAGTACTGTTTATAAGTCAGGTATGTGAGCTTAAATTTCTAAGCTCTCAACATTTACACACCCCTTGGGAGGTAGCAGGAGAGAGATGTCTCAAATAAACAGACAGAAAGTTGCAGAAAGGTGTGTGTGAGAAGTATGAGGGGCAAAGTCACAAATTTTAGGACAACCAAAGGCTTTCTGGAGAAAAGAATATGAAAAAAGATGTGAGTTCCATCCTGGATCTTATTTTTTTCAGGCACAGAAACATATTAAGTTTTGGTGTGGAGACAGTTACATGAAGCAGATATAATATCTACTCTTTTCAATCCTTGTTTGGAATTAGGACATCTGAATGGAATTTTTAATGGGACTGAAATGTTGGGGGACTCCAGAGTACTTGGATTTTACAGAAATAGTAGTTTTTATTTTCTATCTAGATTAAAAAATGTGATTTTTGTATTGTTTTAGAACAAGATAGAAGTAAAATTTTACAATTTACATACCTATTTTCATGTCTGTTGGATTGTTCCAGCACATTTCCAACTTATAAAATATTTTTTTGGTCTGAAATGTGTTGAGGGCAGGGTGGGAATTTCTGTCCCACAGTTGAGTAAGAGCAAGTTGGGAGTAGTGGAGATCAAGATGCAACGAGTCTTAAAGAAGGAATTGCTTCTCATGTTTTCTTAGCCTGTTTAGTGAACTGATTGCTTTTTGCTTTTTAGCTCCACTCTTGTCTAGGTAAAAAAAAGAAAAATCAAATGCATGAGCTCACCCTTGGCCCCCCGCCCTGGCCTATCATGCCAGTAAATCTATATTAAAGTCAGTACATCAAATGTCTACATCTTTATTCTAATCTCAAAATGAACTGGAGTCAGAAAAATTTCTTTTTTCATATTACTTTTATTAACCTTCTAGGACAATGGACCTTCCTCTGAGCATTTCTCGTCGGGTAGTGGAGAGCAAGAGAGGACAGGAAAGGGGAAAAGGAGAGGAAATGAAAAATCTACCCTCTCAGATGACACTGCCATTCCTCGGGCATAGGAGGCTGGTGGACACACAAGCCGACCATTAGGTGACAGTGTACGGGTGTGTGTGGGCCTTTCTAAGCTTTTTTTTTTTTTTTTTTGGTATTATATCTATAGGGGAACACCGCAAATATTTGCTATGGCTTTGAGCAAAACACAAACCAGAGCCCTTTTAATGACGTTCTCTGTGCTCCAGGACCCTCTGCAGAGTCTCCAGCCTGCTGTTTCACTTGCTGAAGTTGGCGGTTTGTCCTGCAAAACAGCCCTACAACCCTCGCCCTTGTTCCCCTCGAGCAAATGTGCCAGATGGCATGTTTGCTTTGCCCACGGACTCCCCACAGGACAGCAGCATCAGTTCTTTGCTAAACTCAAGCATCTTAAATGAAACTTAAGCAGTCAGCAGAGCTCCAAAGAGCTGCACGAGAGGAATCTGGACAGGGTCCTAGCCTACCGCCCACGCCTCCCAAGCGCACCCCTCCCCGTCGGCAGCTGCAATGGAAAGGCCCAACGGAAACTGCGAACTCTCCTTTATCCACAGATTTGGCCTGGAATCAAGATCTTGACACCAGTGACACCTCCTTTAGGAAGCACTTGGCATTGGGCTGCCGAAAGAGAAACCATTACATACTTTAAAAAGACGGGACAGTGAAAGAGCGCTTCTGATTGGGGAGGTGGGATCTGAGAAGGGCATTAATGTGAGGGATGATTAAGATGGCTGGAGAAGATAAGAGAAGAAAAGCTTAGAGGGGGATGGAGACCCGGGTCAGGAATATCTTCCCTAATACTCCAAATGGCAAAGGCGCCCCTCATGGGAACTCTTGTCAAAGCACTTATCCTCGGAACTGTCATCTATTTAATCTTCAGTCATCTAGACAACAGGGCCAACTCCTGGACCTTATCTATTCAACTCCATATAACCATACCTAGCACAGGTATGTCACTGAAGAATCACTTAATAAACTTTTGTTGACCTGAACTGCAGGTTGTCAGCATGAGCAAAGCTCAGCTGGTGCAAGAGAGAATAAGGCAGGGGGCAGGTGGAAATAAAGCTGGAGGGGAAAGAGGCATTTTCTCTTCCTGAAGGTCTTGTATCAGAAGCTTTTTGGGTAGTCAGCAAAGATTTCTTAGAACTTTCGCGTTGGCTCTGCTCTTAGTGTAGGAGGTAAGATGGCAAATGTCGCCCTCCAAATTCCCTCCTCCCTCTCGATACTGCTTATTTCCTAGCAAACGGAAGGCCATGCAACCCCTCTCATCTGTTCATTACCAAACTGACCTCCTGCTTGCTTTGAGATCCACATATTCTGCTCACCTTCCTGTTACATGCAGAAATGTTTCCCGCTCCTGTAGGGCCAGGCCCTTCCCTGGGTACTAGTTCTCTTCCTTCATTTACTCAAGGACTTGGCTCCTATAAAGGTCCTGAAATTATCCCCTTTCTCTCCTACATCAGCAGTTTTTCCTTCTCCACAGAATCATTCTTATCTACATAAAACTTGCTTTACTATCTCTCATCTTAGCTGTCAATCTATTTCTCTGCCCGTTTATAGCTAAGTTCTTCAAAAGACTATTTTGTATCATCTGTCTCTAACTCCTAGCCTCCTGTAGTCTCTTTAACCCACTCTAATCATATTTGTATCTACACACTCTGTTGAAAATGCTCTGGTTAAGGTCACCAATGAGTTCCGTCATGCCAAACCAACAGTCTAATCATATCATACCTTGCCCAATTTGTTTCAACTACTCTGTTCACTCTTACTGTCCTTCAAAGCATCAAGCTCTTTCCCCCATGCGCTTGCTGATTCTTTTTCCTGGAACATGCTTCATTCAGACTTTCACCAGACTCTCTCCTTCACTTCAATCGAATTTCTGCTCAGATAAGCCACTTTGACATCTTAATTGAAAATATCTTCTCTCATCATCCCTTGTACCATCCTCTACTCTCTTATCCTATCTTCCTTCTTAGCACTTGTCACTGCTGACATTATATATATTTATTTATAAACTAGTTTATGTATGATTCCTAGGAGAAAATAAATTCCAAGAGCTTAGGGACTTTGTCAGTCTTGTTTCTTCCATATCCCTAGGACTCATAAGACAATCATCACTCAATGAATAGTTGTTGAATGATGAATGAATAAAGGTACAGCTCTGCCCCTAAGGACCTCATAGTCTACTTGGAGATGATGATGATGATGATGATGATGATGGTGGTGGTGATGGTACATAATACTAAGTGCTTTCTGTCTATCTATCTACACACATACACGCATATACACATGTACATACATATACATATATATACACACAGAGTTATACAATAATTTATTCTTTATAACTATATGAAGTTATGGAGTAGGTGGTATCATGGCCACTTCGTGATAGGAAACTACGTAGGATTATGAAGCTGGTCAGCAGAAGGACCTACCACTCAAACACAGGTCCTCTGACTCTTCGACCTCAGGCTCTTTGACCTTGCAGTCTGACAGCATGTGAAAATGTCACCCCACCTGTTCAGGTTGTCTTAATGTGGATATGGCAGTTCCGCCCACTTGTAAACAGTGAACACCCATTTATGCTTGCTTAGTAAAAAGGAATGCTGACTCTATTCATTTTGCTATAAAAGCAGTCTCTATGCCAGAAGCCAAAATACACAGGGTTGGTAAATATTTTGTACTTGGTTATAAGCGAGGACCCCAATCCAATTAAAGTTGGTTCAGTGTAATATGGTTGTTCACTGGTTTTAGGAAATATGTAGGTAGGTTCAATTCCAATTTGAAGTTACTCGTCAGTTATGTTTCAGCTGAGTGTTTTAGGAAATTAAAACCTTGGATCTATTTGTGCTTGTTTCCGAGTTCAGCACAGTTTGTTCCCTGTCATAATTTATAGTCAGGTTTGGTGCAAGGCCCTAGCTAGTGGGTTCCATGGTCCGCATTTTCTGTAGGCCTATAACAGATCCTAGTGAATGCAGAGAAGCCTAGGAAAAGCTCTGCCCAAGACTGATGTGGAAAGTGATCTTAACCTGAGTTGAGCCAGGAATGATAGCCTTCTTCCTGGCTAGCTACATATGTAGTTTTAAAGTTTCTAGCAGCCACATTAAAAAAATAAAAATAAATTAATTTTAATGATAGATTTTATTAAACACAGTATATCCAAAATATTACTTAAACATAAAATCTATACAAAGAAATATTGAATGTTGTTTATATTTTACACTTATACCATGTCCCAAATTAGACCAGCTACATTTCAAGTGCTCAATAGCCACATGTGGCTGGTGACTACCGTATTAAACAGTATATCTCCAGAAAATGAGAATGAATTCTGGTTTTGTTGTTGGTGATAATAATTATGTAATTATTATTAACTCTGAATATGCCAGGCACATAGAATCTTTGCTTGGGGAGGGAACTTCAAGTTTATATAATCCAATTATCCATTTGATGCTTGAAACTTTTCTCAAGTATTACTTACAAGAGGTCATTTAATATCTGCTTATAGAGTAATAGGGAACTCATCTCCTCTGAAGTAACTTTTTTCATCTCAAGCCAGCTTTTATTATTATAAAATTATCTTTTTTAATTAAGCTAGAAATTGTCCCATTAGCGTTTCTCTTTTGGTTTAACACTTTGAAGCCAGGGAGAATCAACCTGACTTTATTTATGTGACTATTTTTATATTTGAAGATAGTTAGCAGGTCTTGTTGAGTCAATCTTCTCCAAATAAACTGCCTTATTGCTTCCATAATTACTCCTGATAGTTTCAAGTTTTCACAACATCCTGTCCCGTAAATAGGTTCCAGATTCTCAATGTCTCTCCTAAAGTGTGATGCCCAGAGCTGAACATAACACCCACATGTGGACTTGCCACCCCAAAATAGAGGGAGACCATGAACTCTTCATTCTATGTATTGCACTTCTACTGCACCCTTATCACAATTTGCTGTTTCCTACACTGAAGTCTTTGGCCACAAAAAATAAAAATATTGAGTATGTTGTATCCTAGGACAGTCTTACAACATTAGGGCTTCACTAAGTAGTACATTTTAGGTAAATGTGCCTTCTCCTCTTACACACACATCCATGTGCCTGTGACAAATATGTTTTAATTTGTTAAAACTACCTAATTTCCATTAAACTGGTTTATATTTCTCCATTGTTATTTCCAAATCTTAGAACATATTTCCTGGCTCTTCCGGAACTGTCTTCTTTCTATTTTTGCTTGGAAAATTTCTGCTCACCCTTTATGTTTTATTTTAGTTATCATCACTTTTTCCAGGTTAGGTAGGTATTATTCTTATGGACCCCTTCAGTGTTCTGTACCATCCCCAACATAGCAATTGCCACATTCTTTTGTAATTTTCCGTACATCTGCCTATATCTCCTACTAGATTATAAACTGTTAAGACGGAACTTGACACTGTTATATACTAAGTGTCTAGCACAGTACAAAATAAATACTCTTTGATTAAATGAATAAGTCCCATGACCACATTCGGAGGTGGTTATTATCCTCATTTTACAGATGAGGCAATTGAAGATCAGAGAATTTAGTAAGCTCATTAAGGCACAGAGTGGCTGGCAGAGCTGTGTGATTCAGGATTCTGAATCTGGATCTAATGCTTTCATTATAAAACCAATTATACATGCCTTTGATATATCCCTGGATGTCTGAAGTTCCTTAACAAATGATAGTGCCTTTATGGTTTAACCGAAGGTAAGACTTAAAATGCAAATACCAGAAAGGGAGAAAGCACAATAGACTGACTCCTAATACATTAAAATATTAAATACTGGTGCCAGATGATCTCCTAGAAAAATGTTCTTACTTGAAGGGAGAGTGAATCTAATGTTCTTGTCATGCAAGTCTGTACAAATTACTTTTGTCAGTCTCACAGTTTCCCATAGTAAATGCTTGCTACTCATTTAGTTTCCAAGCAGTTAGATATGAAGAGTCCTCCTGCTTTTCCATATAAACCACCATAGTGATAAATTAAATGGTATTGATTGTTTTTTACTTATAAAATTTACACATGTTTATTGTGAAAAACTTGAAAAAAAATCATTTTAAAATCATGCAGAAAAAAATATACTTAACTACATATGCCTTTGTTCTCTTACAAAGAAATATACATTTTCTCTAACTTAGGATCAATCTCTCCATGTTCTTTTTTTACTTAATATATTGAGAGTTATCCTATGTCATTACATATTCTCTACTATGTAGTGGTATAGATTCACTCTATGTATATTCCATCAATATATCTAATCAGTTTCTTATTGTAGATATTTGGGGTTAATCTAGCTTTAGATCTGGTAATATGGTAATACTCATCCTTGGACATTAATCTTTACACACATGACTGGTTAAGAAGAGATGTTTTTCCTCATCTAATTAGTCATATTGCTGTGCTGGGATAAGAGCTTAGGATAAGAATTTAGAATAAGAACTTCACAAAACTGGGCCCTCACTTTAAAGTGCTTATAGGATTTTGACCCTCATCAGTAATCAGATTGAATCAAAGATTAGAATTCCTGACTTCTGAATACCTAGATTAGATTTGGTTGTTTAGGGCTCCTTTATTGCTCTCCCCCATTTTCCTGTGGCATCCTGAGAGCTAAGCTCTGGGGTGGGTCTAGATGTCTCCCTGTTTTCAAGCTAGACCCCTTATCTCTGCCAGAAGCATCAGCCCTGTGCCCCAGTGCCCAATTAACACAGAGAGAAAAAGAGGGTAGGGGGAAAAGAGGGAGGGAGAGAAAGTACAAGTGAGCAAATAAGCAAGATGCACATATACCCTCTTTTGAGTCTTTTTCTTTAACTCAGAGAAAGAAAGAAAAGCAGCTGCCTAAATTAATACTGCCCTGGGGCAGCCTGAATGGGCCTACTTAAATGAAGTCGTTTGTCACCCTGCTGCCATTATGACCCTTGCAGGGTCCAAGAAAATGCATGGGTGAACTAACTGGGTTGAACAACATGCTCAGTGTCTTGAGAACAAACAAACTTTTCTTCAATGCTAGTAACAAACATCTTTTCTTTCCTCTTGTTCAGTTCAGTTCGCCAAGAAGCAAAAGCTAATCTCTTGTGAAAGTTCAGGGGGGAGGCATGTGATGCAGCTCCAAGCTGTCTTAGCCACATGCCCAGAGAAGGCTGCTGATCAGCCTTAGATTGGCTCCGCTTTGGTCCCAGTCCCCTTGCCTATGTCTAGGAGAAGAATCATCGTTCAGAGCATTTGTTTTCCCATCTGCAGAATGGAAATAGGAGTGGTTCACCCAATTGACTATACTAATTTAGAGTCATTTTAGATGGATTCATTCCTATACATAGCACCAATTTGTGCCTTTCACCAAGCCAGATACTGAGGACACAATGGCACAATTTCTGTCCTTGAAAACTTAAAGTTAGTGGGAATCACAGACAATAATTGGGCAATTTTAATATGATATTAAAGGGGCTATGATGGGAGAAGTACAAATAATAATAGCACTTAGAATGGCACAGGAAACTGGCAGGAAGCTGTTTGGAAGAGGCATCCTTAAGAAATTGGTATTGACACTGAATCCTAGTGGATGAGTGAGTTAGCTAATCAAGAGGCAGACTCAGAAGAGTTACAAAAAACTTATAATCAAGAGAGCCTGGTTCATTTCAAAAACAACATAGATTGGTATGAAGTACTCTGAGAAACAATAAGAGAAGATGCTGGAAAGGGCAGGAGCTACCAGAGGCAGGTCTAACCTGGATTGAGTTGACTTTAATTTATGCATAATTTTCTTGGATAATTTTATTTACCAGAAATTTCTGAGTTGAAGACATTGTCAAAGATTGCCAGAATCCATACGCCCGAACTTCTTATATGTTTTTCTTTCCTTGAGCGCCAATCATAAACATCTCTACCATTTTATGATTCTCATCTGTCACATCTTGTTTCTTTCTACTCTCAATTGTATGTTTGGACTTCTTTAATATTACCCCTATATCCCAATAACATTGAAAATTCTTATAAAAAGGATTGTGTTTTGTATGCTTTTATGTGTAATTCCTACAATTTGGGAGCAATTTACAAATCATAGTAACCCAAAGAGCAGCATTTTACAAGGAGGACATCCTAGTGCAAAGATTAGGTAACTTGCCCAAGGCCAAATGACTTCTGAGCAAGGCTTGCTTAGGGCTTTCCCCCACCCACACCCCCTTGCCCAAGACCAAGCACAGTACTTTACAGTTACAGGCAGCAATAAATATGTACTGCTTTCTAAATTGAAGAAATATGTTGACATATTTGAGCTAGTCAGACTCACAATCCAGACATCTGTTTGTGAGTAGGTCAAGAGATAGACAAGGAGAGAACCTAGAGTAGAAGAAAGTATGTGGGGATTAATGCTTTTAGTTTAACTCTGATCAGAAATTGTAATATTGCCAAGAGCGTAGTAAAATGAAAGAAAAAACTCATTTCAAAGAACCATACTATACTTTCTCTTAAACATTACATTCTTTCTCATTAAGTAATTTCTCTCCTGAAGGAAAGCATTTGGGAACAGTGACTGCTAGTGTAGACTTGGTCTTTGAGCTTCAGATTCTATGTCACCTGTCAGATTGTGTGTTCTTTACAATGTAGGAAGGGCAAGAAATGACAACTTTATTTTAAAATCATTTTTCCTGGATAGAGCTAAATGCCACCCACACCCACCCATCCACACCCACCTCCCTCAGCCGCCCCCCGCAACACACACACACACACACACACACACACACACACACACACACACTCACTATTGAACAGCTTTAAAGAATTTGTGTACTTTGCTCCATCATTAAATCTCTCTTTCCGATAGAGTTCTTCTTTCACTCACATCTCTTTCTATTAAACTTACAAATACACTCCAGTGTCTCCTATTCTAAATCACTGTTCCCTTGAAACTTCTAACTCCTTTCTAATCTCCACTCTACCCTTCTCATCCCAAATCCCAGAATGTGGACACTCCGTACTCACTGTAATCCAGCTTGCACACCCAACATGAAACTTGATGACTACTCAGTTTCCTCACCTACTACACTCATTAAAACCTCCAGCTCAGGACATTTTACTTTTTATGCTTTTTTGAATCTCAGCTCCTCCTTCCCATACCTTCTGCCACTGTCTTAGTTCAGGTTCTTAACACTGACATTCCATGTAAGAAATCTGACTAATATGAAGCCTCCATGGTAGAATGTTCATGTATAGGCAGTTGGTACAACAGTCCCAGCTAAGCCTCACCTTCCAGCAATCTCCCTCAAGGAAACAACAAGTACCTAGACAACAATAAGATTTTCTAGTGCATCTCCCTATAAAGTGGCTTGATAGTTCTAGGACAGTTAGAATTGTTATGGTCTTGTGTATTTTGTGAACAGTCATAAAACTCTAGTATAATTATGGTACCCAGGCCTAGATAATAACATTCTTATTTACCTTTTGATTATAAAGTACTAAGGCAGGTTCTTTAAGATAGCCATGTTAGTTCACATTTAATTCATTCAATAAATATTTATTAAAGACCTATTTTGTACCACTGATCTAGAGCTGGGATAGGAGGTGAACAAGACATAGACAGTCCTATAATTATGAAATTTTCATGAGGCTACACTGAGAAATATGGGCAAAAGCAAGGAACCTGTGGTCAAACACTGTTGTATTCAAATTTTGGCCCCATACCTTAGAAGTGTGCCAAGTTTATTCACTCATTTATGTATCCATTCATTTAATATTTACTGAATATCAACAATCTGTCAGGTGATGTTTCAATTGCTGAAGATACAAAGTCCTGCCCTTGAGAGGCTTTTGTTGCTGTGGGAAAAGAAATAAGTTTAATAATACATATATGTGTATATCATAAGCAAGGTAATTTCAGATAATGTAATAAATTTGAAGGAAGTAAAATAAGGTGATATGATTGAATGTGATCTGAGTGTGATCTAATTTTTGTTTAGAGGGAACTGCCTCAGACTGAGTAGTCAGGGGAGTCCTCTCTGAAAATATATTTGAGCTCAGATGAACATGGCCAGTGAAAGCAGAGATGGAGGAGAGAGGAGAGAAAACTACAAGTGTTAAAAAAAAATGAAGATATAAAAAGCACATGGCCATTGAATAGAGAAAAAGAGCCAGTGGAGCTGGAGTAGAGTAAATGGGGGAGAAGATTGCTTAGGTGATTTTGGAGGGGTAGATAGGGGCCAGATCATGTGTGTTTGTGGAGGGGGGGTTGTGGGCCATGAAAAGATGCTCAGATTTTATCTGCTATTTAATCTCTCTCTGTGACTTAGTTTCCGCAGCTACCTAAAAAAATATTATAAGGTTTCTGTAAAAAGTTTACAAGTTATAATCCTTCCCTGAATTAATCAATTCAATAAACCCTTATTTAAGTGGCTACCATATGCATATGAGAATAAAGAGATGAGAAACGTATTGCTTGTTTTCAAGGAGCATATGTTACAGCACCAAGCCTTTCCCCTGGTAATACAACATAGTTTGGGCACAAAGAAACCTGGATCAAAGTCTGAACTGTTTTGTCAGTTACTCGATTGGAGAGCCTGGAAGTACAGCTAAGCATTGCTTTTATTTCCGGGAAGTAAAGTTGGAGACCTTGGAACACAGAATCTTGCCTAACATTACTTAACAGATCTTTAGATAGAGGACGTGGCATGGAAGATAAACCCATAAGAAAAACTCGTAATAAAGTATGACAAATGCAATTGTAGATGTCTGTGCTTCTTTTCTTTCCTATTCTTTCCATCCTATGATCTACAACTAAGTTAGAGCCACGAGCACCTCTTACCCTAATTACTTCTAGAGACTTATAACTAGTCTCCCTACTTACAGTTCTACTCTTCTCCAAAACAGTCACATTCTGCACCAGAGCGATCTTCCTAAAATTCAAATGCTAATTAATTCATTCAAAAGTATTACTATGTGTCCACAATGTGCCAGCTTCCTTATTAGATACTTGGCTCTCAGAATATAATACAAACTTTTTGGCTTGGTCTATACAGTCCTCAGGCCCAGGTGAAGAGTACAAATAGAGGCTAAATACTGTTTATAAAGTTGTAAATCACGTGATCCAACTGTTCTTACATATGCCTACTTGAATGCCTTAACAAATATAACTTCATAAGTGTCTATAAGATCCAGTTCAAATTTAAAACTCTTGGACTCCTCAGGTTCTGGGTCCAAATGCCATGATACTGGAAGACCTGAAGCTCTCCCCCTTACCCTTCCTCTATCCACCTTGGGCTCCAACTTACGCTGCAGAGAGTCTTATATACAAGCATGTGGACACTCCAGCTCTCATGTCCAAGCTGTTCACTGTCTCTCAAATTGATACCTGTTGGCTGCCTCTCAGCCTTGCACAGTCCCTGGGTTTCCAGGCCCATTTTAGCAGGGAATTTCAATGTCCAAAGCTTGGTATAGAAGGGAACATAGCTTCCAGATGGGCAAGCATTTTGACTCTCTTGAGTCTGGTATAGGATTTCTCACGCCATACAGGACAGCCATGGATGAATGAGGGCCCAAGAAGGTTCTTTAAAATGTGTGGCCAAAGAATGTACCCTCTTACTCAAATATAAGAGCAATTCTCATAACCGTTTTCCACATGGCTGCTGCTTACCCCACCACTTTAGTCTCATGTACTATAAAACTCTGCAAAGTCCTTCAAATCCCTTCATGGTTCACACTTTACTTCTGTCTTCATCTCTGCTTTGAACGAACATCTTTCCCATTTACTGCTATCCCTTCATCTAATTCTTGTTCTTTTTAAATTTCAGCTTAAATATTCCTTTCTGTGGAAGTCTTTCACTATGGACCCCTCTGGTGGTTTTAAACGAGTCTGCAAATTCACCGGCACTCCTCTTATTGTGAGACGGCTTCTAAGTTCTCTCCCTTCAAATATGACTGCTTTATGACTGCTTGGACCAATAGAAAACAATGTGACTTGTGAGTTTAGATCATAAAAGGCTATGCATCTTCTACTTCGTTTACTGGAATGTTTTCTCTTGGAACCCTGATGTTCTATGTAAGAAATCTGACTATTCTGAAGCCTCCATGGTAGAATGTTCATGTATAGGCAGTTGGGACAATAGTCCCAGCTAAACCTCACCTTCTAGCAACCTCCACAAAGAAAAAAAGTGAATGAAGCCATCTGGGATTTTACATCTTAGCTCACTCTCCAGATGAATACCACTATAACTATATGACCTTGTCTCATGCCCCATATATCCTCTTAGTTTATTTTAAAAATCTCTAAGTATCTTAAAGATGTGTCTTTTATGCATTCTTAGTTTAACAGTTGTGTTTCTAAGACTCAGAAGAGCTTTTGTCTACAGTGACACCACCGGTGACTCAAGGTTGAGAAGAGCTGCTGATCTTTAAAAGATTTGTGACTATGGCTTTTTGTTTACTTAATTGAATTTTATAAATTGATACATAAGAAACCTACAAAGTTTTTAAAGGAATTAGATCAGTATAAACTAAAAGGGGCAAATATAGTTCAAAAAGTTTTGGATCCCTGAATTTCTATGAGCAAAAAGCAGACTGCAAAAATTACTCAGCTGCACACCTGGGCAAGAAAGACTCTGAGGGTGGACACAGGAGAGCAGAGGATGAACCTCAAAGTTATGGACTATTTTAAGCATCATGATTAAGGCCTAATCAAAGAATAAACAACACAGTCCTGAGTGAATTTCAGAATTGCTACGAATAAGTCAGTGACTGCTGTATACCTTCTATTACCTCCTTATATGTTACAGTTTTTCTATTCCTTCCTCCGACTGTGGGGGTCAGGACAGAAAAATGTCCCTGTAAGTTTATAGGTCTTCAGACTGAGAGGAACCACAGCAAGGAACCTGAACCTGAGGAGACTTACCTATTTCTGGATCTAATTTGGACAGTGAGATCCTGTACCTCAGGACTGAACTCAATGCCATAGCAGGATGAAACTTTTAAAGGAGGAGGAAGTAAATTATTTTTGCATATATGAGAAATTTAAATAATTTATAGTAGTTAATTTATAGTAGTTAAATAATTTACAGTAGTAGAGTTGACTGTGGCCGTTTTAAAATAGGCTACAAATTCTTTAGCTCTCCCTCTATTGTGAGAAGGGGATCTAAATTCTCTCCCCTTGAACCTGGAAAAACTTGTGACTGCTTTGACTAATAGAGTCCAGGTATCCCCAGCAAGGTAACAGAAAAGTTAGTAAAGCTACCTTGGATCTTACAGACTAATCAGTCCCCCAGCTAATTGTTACCAAATGACCTCTGTCAATACCATATGAAAGAAAAGCATCTCCAAGGTGACTTCTGCCCAAATTCTTGATCTACAGATTAATGAAATATAAATAAATGGCTGCTCTTTTAAATCATTAAGGTTTGGGATAGTTTGTTACACAGCAATATATAACTAGAACATTACTCAAAGCTGGCTTTGAATGCCCTGTCTCTTTGCTTCTATGGAACCCTGTTTCTTTACTACAGTATAGTACAATTATCTTTTTCCTAGCCTTTATCACCTTCCTGGTGAAAGTTTTCTGAGGATGAGGATGGTGTCTCCAGCATTAGTTGTTTATCTAGTAAGTATCCAATATATATTTTTTTCTTTTACTTTTCCTACCCCAAAACTTGTTCTAAATATCTATCAAGATACACACACATACATACATACTCGGTATATACACATATACATACACACATTTATATACATGGGTATATATATGAGTGTGTCTGTGTAGATGATAGATAGATAGATAGATAGATAGATAGATAGATAGATAGATAGATAGACAGACAGACAGACAGATAGCAAGCAAAAGTTTAGAGTACATGGAGGTTCTTAAACATCTTTCTTTGTTGTTGTTCTGATCTCACTAGGCTGAGTTTGGGGCTTCTGACTTTCAGAAGGCCTGATGTATGTAGGCCTGATGTTATGTAGGCCTGATCTGTCTGTGGATATTTATACGAGGGACACCCACCAAAATAAGAAACAGGTCCAGGGTAGTTAGTTCCTCTAGAAATACACATGGATTTGAAACCAAAGTGCGTAATTACTATGCAGAAACATGTTTTGAATTTTGCCTCTCCCAGAACCTTTGAAAAATAGAACATAATGTGTAGCCAAACCTCAAACACCCCTGGGTTTGCACATCTCTAATAATCCCATCCAGATACATTTACTTTCACAAAATGGATTTCTGGTTCCAAGATTGTTCCAGTATGCAAAACAACTCCTAAAGAGAATTGCTCTTTTGTGAGCAGCAGCCTGCCTGGTACTCCCATAGCTGCATGGTCACCCCAGAAATTTCAGACCTGACCCTGTTTCAAAAATGTTCATTTTATTTAAATGTATGATGAGTCTACCTGCTGAGAAAGCCTGGGATCAACAAGGCTTGAATCCCAGCTCTGTCACTCACCAGCCATGCAACTGTCAGTAAGTTATTTAATCTCTCTGAGCCTATTACCATATAAGTAAAAGGAGGAAATACTAGTTTCTGCTTATACTTATAAGGTCACTGCAAGCATTAGATGATCTAACATATGTAAATACTCAGCCAAGTTCTGACACATATAAACTCTCAGTGAATTCGTGAATGCTAAATTGTTACTACTATTATTATATCCTCCCCTTCTGCTCTCTGAATTAAAAAATTATCAGACTGGAGGGACCAAACTCTCCTCAAGATGGCCTGACTCTGTCAAAGACATTAGATTGGTCATAATCACCCTGGAAACCCATAATCTTGCTACTTTTCTTTAGAGAAAAGTGCCAAACCAGTGCTTGGCATAAAGTGTGAGGGGATCAGTATCACCAAGGAAAAAATATATATATACATAGCCCAGCTTATGTTTCTTTGGTTCATGACCTACCCCATTTTCCTGTGATTTCAACTTTTACCCTGTCGAATACAGACTTTGTAGTTACTTGTCTGTGTTTTCTAAACTACAAATAAGGATCTACGGTCTCACAAGTTTAAATATTCTTAAGGGGGCAACATGACTCAATATTTTAAATTGAGACTGCTCTAGAAAAAAATGTAGGACATATGGTAACCATATCTACAGTTCTCAAAGCCAGATGCTGACTGGTTCCAACAGAAGAAATCCAAAACAATCAGAAATCTCTTCTATTTGCCAAAGCAAATCTTGTGTCTCCCCCAGTGTTATTCCTGTAGATATCTTTGTTTGAATTGGGCCTATTTGCTAGTTCCACTTCTGCTACCATCTCTGGAGATGAGGGAAAGAAAACACCTTCATGTTCACTCGTGTTAGCAGGGATTCTTTTTTGGTTAGATTTTAGGAACAAACAAAATTGGAAATTCTTTTTTTATTTTGTGATTTCTTTTTCTTTTTTTTTTCTATCTAGAGAGTCTTCTGCTATAGCTTTTCATTCCAGTGCCTCATCAATTAATAACAATAATAATTGTTATGAATTCTTATTACATAGAATGTGTTTCTATTATTATTAAACATATTCTATATAATGGGCATTTATCATACATTTATTTCTAAATATATTTAATTCTCACAATGGGCTTGCAAGGTAAATTTCATTGTCCCCAGCGATTAGGGAACATAAGAACTTGTCCAAGTTCACAGTTAGTGACAGAATAGGGATTTGAACCCAGAAATAGCTGACTTACAAATTCTCTCCAATCTGTGTGTTGCCTCTCACAGATTGCATTTCAGAAATCAGATTTAGATTCAATTAACATATGCTGAGCATCTACCACTTGCTGTGCTAAAATATTTAATAAATTATTTTCATCCGATCCTGATAGCATCCCTGTGAGATAAATAGTGCCATCACCATTTTTGAAACATATTACCAAGAGATTAAAAAATTTTCCTAGGGTCATCCAATTTGTCATTAGTGGAGCCAGGAGTCAAATCCACTTTTCTTTTTTTTCAGTTTCAAAACTCTAAATCCCCATATGGCATCTGGTAAGAGAAGTGAAAAATGGAGTATGTTTAGAAACTTAAGTAGTGGGAGGATGAAGAAAGCGGGCAAGGAATATGGGATCTAATACCTTCCTACTTCTTCATATAAATGAGTTTATCATTAGTAAATAGTGAAAACAGCTGGTGAATACAGAGGCAAGTACAAAAGGGCCGAATATTGGAGAAAGAACACGAGATATCAGCTCAGTGTCACTTAAGTCTTAGCACTGAGTAGGGCCAGACTTTGTCATTTTAATTGATCTTCATTTTAACCAAGAATATTTATAAGAAAAGATGTCAAGTGAATGTTCCAATTTTTGAAGAAAGTGGAAAAAAAAAAAAAAAACAGAGCCAAGAAGCAGAAAAAAAAATGTATCAAAGGGGTGTATGTTAGAAGGTAAAATAATTTTGATTTTGGTCTAAGAAGCAGAGTACCTCTTTTTAAGTGATTCTGCTTTAAATGAGAAATAAAGAGCAAAACATTATAAATTAAAATAATGAGTAATTTCCAGTTGGGATTATGAAGCTGTTCCACCCTTTCAATTTACCTCCTCCAACATTTTAGCTACTCAAATACATTCAACTTGATATAGAAAAACTGTGGAAGAAACAGTAACATTCCCCCTTGTTGATTTTGCCTAGAGGTTCTCAATTATTATTTTTTAACAAATTTTCACCAATCCTGTTATAGGGATAACTATATTCTTATCATAATAAATGTGAAGTATACAGAAAAGTCAGAAGATCATAATAAAATCTCCCTCTGCCCCATTACCCTGATGTTGTTAACATTTTGACATATTTCTGATTTGCTTTTCTACCTTTGGTTCCAAAATTGAGATTCTGAAAAATATGTCTTTTTACTGAAAGTGTATCATAAAAATTTCCCCATGTTGTTGTTAATCTTTGAGGACATGGCTTTTCATCACAGTAGTAAACATGTATATACCTAATATAATAGCAATCTTCTGTTGTTGGACCTTCAGACTGATTTCAGATTTTCACCATTACAAATGTGGTGTTCATCTCTGAACATAATCATTCCATGGCCCATACCTTTTTTTAGCACGTCCTTTGCTCAGTGTTTTTTAACATTTTCCCTTCACTAACATATTAGGTAGTATCTACATATAAGACTTTTCCTAGGATTGTGTGTTCGACTTACCCAAGGGTACATCCAATCTCTTCTTTTAATTAAATCTGATACATACCTATTTCTTCCCCCAAAAACATAGAAGAGTGAAGATGAGTTAAAGTGATGTAAGAGATCCCCATGAGTCCACTATATTTTTAAAATAAACAGTTTAAATTTCAGTACTTTATTAATAGTAATAATTTATTTCAAGCATATTTTATAGTTGATTGTGCCACCTAACTAGAGAAGCACTGTTTAGCTGAACTTGGCAAATACCTTTGTACTCTCTGAGTGGCTTGGATATGTTTTTTCTCATTGAAGTCTATATGTAGCTATGAGTTCTGTATTTAATAATAAATGGACTCATAGCAGTAAATTGTAAGCTGTAGATAGAATTAAGCCTTCATTTTAGGAAGAGAGTAGCTTCTCCTCTTTCTTCTTTCTCTCTCCTAATTGCTCTACCTACCCCCCAACCCCAACCACCAGGATGCCTTTCCTTACAGGGACTTCATTCTGTGTCATCACAAATTAGTTCTGTTCATATTGCTAAAAATCATGGGCTGTATAGTTCCAAGTTTTATATCTTACAACTTCTACTGCTGGGGAGGATAGATGGAAATTTTTACCATCTCAGGTCCAAAACTAAAGGAAAAAGACTACATTGGCTAGTTTGGCTCAGGTGTTCACACAAGGACCAATCATTTGTTAACAAGGAGATGCCATAAGAAAGATGTTGAAAAATTAACAAGGAAAGCTTCTACTAGAAGTGTTTACTCTACCATGCTACAAGGAAGCCTTATATTTCAGATTATTTGCTGAAAAATGGGGAGAAAAGGGAGTGGAAATTGGAGGAAAGAGGAAAGGAAAGAGAGTATCATATGATACATATGTAAGTCGCTTATTTATTTTCCTGGTGGTCATGAATCTCTTTCTTCTCCTAAGTCTCTGGTGCTGAGTTCACGGACAGAGGCTAGAGGTTATGTTCTGTGACTTTAGGAAAGCAGAAGCTGGGCATATTGCAGGGGGTCAGTTTTCCTTGTTGAGTTTCTGCTCCAAAACAACCGAACAGTTTGCTCTTTCCCACACCCTGGCATCCAGCAGACTGCTACCTTCCCCTGCAGCAAATTGAAAATTACACACTAATAGGAAACATGTATATGTGTCCAAACCATGTTTTTTATTAAGTGATCACAGCACTGGTTGGTATTCATTTGAATTATTTACTGGGTATGTGTATATACTAAGGGTTTTTCAGGCATGTCACATTCTGACAGAATTCCCAGCTTGCCCCACAATCTGTTCACCACAGAATCCAGGCAGATTTCTGCTGAACTTTGAAAGGTAGATGGGATACTCAACTCTTTGGTGTCAGGTCATCAGAGCACATAATTTCAAAAGAAGAATAAATATCCTAAAACTAATTCATTTTTCTCACACATGACAAAGTTCAGATGTCCCTTTTGTGAATAGAAGACAATCACCTTGTAAAGCGTTATATGCTCTGATTGCAGGAGTTACCCGGAAAAACCACAATGTAAAAAGCAGTGGGCATTGGAACAGGTAAGTATGAGACAGGTCTCTGCTGGTCCACACCATCATTTATACCTGAGGTTTCAACATAAGAAGTAGTGGTTGACATTCACAGTCTTTCCTAGAGAAACACCCTGCCCAGGTCCATAACAAGAAGAGTAGGTGTGATATAAGTTCAGGACCCTGAGCAGCTGACTTCTGGATGTGTGCTTTGAATTCTAAACTAAGGTAATTAATTTGTTTTTACTTTTACCCTTAGTGGAGATACCAAACTCAAAAGCTATAGACACCAGTTAGTCATGTAAAAAAAATGTCATGGATAAATAATTAAAACCCAATCTAAAACAGACAGCTTATATTTACTTACAGTAGGATATTACTACGGGTTTATTATTGTCCAAGCTTCTCTCAGTTTCTCTCTTTTTAAAGAGAACCTGTAAATCCAGCCCTTTCAAACAATGATAGAATATGGCACACTCAAAAGTGTACATGAACTGTTTGGGGGCCCTTTCACCCTGTAGGACTCAAACTTTCAGCTGTCTTTGCCTATTTGGGGACTTCTAGCCTTTGGACCTCATTTGGCATTGTATGTTTCTGATTTTTCTTTGGTAGACAGAGAAGTTGTCTTGAGCAGGGATATATCTTGTCATCTTTCATTCCACATTTTATCATTCTTTGCTGTGTTTAAGCAGGAATGAGAACTCACAGCACCATTTTGACAAGAAGCCACGGTTCATGCTCTTTCAACTCTACCATGTAACTTTGGTTGGGATGCCCTATTCTGCTATAATTCAATCCATCTCATCTGCAAGGGTTGAATTTGTTCAATTCTCTGCTAAAATTCACAGAGCAGATGTCTATAGCAATTCTCTCTTTTTCATGGTCTAGCAGCACCATGAAAGAAAGAATTTAGATGAGTTTGGTATATTTTTTCTTAGAAGACTTAGGCTGTTTTCAAGCAATCGGCAATTTCTTTGTACAGCATTAAAACATCTATGTAATCATTTATTTTAGAATTTCGCTTGGAATTAGTAGCCATCTCAGTGGCCTACCTTTTCTTAGAGCTTTCCTTCTCCTTTTTAAAGTTAGAATAGTATACACCTGTACATTTTGAAACTTTGTTTATTCCCATAATGTACTAAAACCTCATCCTTGTTTCCAAGGCACAAAACTGGAGGGAAAGTTAAAATGTTTAGGAAAAGTATCCAGACCCCAGAAAGATCTTAACAAGATAAAACAATAAACTCATTGATGAAATCATTTTAGAAAATACAAACTCCTATATTTAATCAAATAAAGAAATACATATAAAAAGAAATCAAAGATTTTGATTGACTTCCAGCTGTAGTAGAAGTCATAGTGTGATGTGGCTGACAAAAACAGAAACAAACAAAAAATAAACAAAAAAACACCATTACTTAAAGAGTAGCACAATGTTCAGGAAAAGGGGAAGCTGACATTTTGGAGAAA
The DNA here is from genome assembly GCA_030015415.1 of Cynopterus sphinx. Classification (NCBI taxonomy): domain Eukaryota; kingdom Metazoa; phylum Chordata; class Mammalia; order Chiroptera; family Pteropodidae; genus Cynopterus; species Cynopterus sphinx. Next base: position 88,625,156 of record CM057383.1, read on the forward strand.
ATAAAGCTCAGTAGAGAGTACATATGTTAGTTGATAGAATTAGGATTGCCACTGGTGGGAATTACAGTTTACGTTTATTATGAAAAAAGAAAAAGAAAACCTAACTGCCATCCTACACTTTCAGTCCCCAAAAGTCTGCACACTAAAAACCAACTTGTTCACAGGTTGAGGAGAATATGTCATATCAGGTCTCAAAGCAGTTTTATTTCAACATTGAGCTACCTTTCTCCCCTGTCCTCTACAGTGTCCTCTCATAGGTAAAATAGCACCTATCTCACTGACTTGCTGTAAGGACTGATTGAGATTGAGTCAAAACGTATAGTGCACTTACTTGAAAACATGCCTGATATGAGCAAGGGTTCAATATACTTTTAGCCACAATGCTAACCATGATTTTATTAGAGACACTTCATTTGTGTCTCATTCCATAATGGTTATGCTCAGTTCATATTCCTCCAATAGCAGGGTCTGGAACAAGGTTCACATGCAGGTGATTTATTTTAAGAAGTTATGTCAAAGAATAGGATAGTGGGTCAGGCAAAAGTAAAACAGTAAGGAGAAAAAGTACTCATCCTGCTAGAAATCCCATGAGAAACTGTGAGGAATTTGCCTTGAAATGGAAGAAAAGAGAGGGGTATTTATCCACTGGCTTTTGTCCTCACTGGTTGATCACATGTTGCCCATGAGATGTTAAGTCTTTTATATCTCCAATTTGCACATGCATCAGAATAAGTGACCAGGTCTCACAGGTGTGCCACCAGGTAGAGAAAAAAAAAGTCTTGGAAAAGACTTATGTATATTATATATTACTATGTAAGTGAGATATAGAATGTAAAAAATATATCATGTATATATATAAATATATATATGTGTGTGTGTGTGTGTGTGTGTATATATATATATATATTCTCTATATATATGTATATACACACAGAGGTGTACAATGTAACAGGCAAAGTAGGATCATTTTACACCTGGGCACTGCAAGTGGCTGGAATAAAGTGAGTGAAGAGGATGTGAGATAGGCATAGAGGTACTGTCCCTGAAGTAGTGGTGAGAATGATTCTGCTACCAAGACCTGCCACAGTCATATGTTCAGGGATGGATATGCAACCCAATGTTCATCAAATTCCTTGGGATGTTTTATTTCTGAGGGAGGACCTATCTGTCCGTGTCCAGAAATCCAAGGTTGCTGAGAGTCATAGAATCAAGCTGTTTGTAGGACTGAAAATCTGAATTTTCTGCCTCAAACAAATGTTTATGAGAGCAAAACAGGGAGGTGGGTGGGAAAATAGCAAAGATTAGCATCCAGGAGGATATGTCTCTTGCTATGTATTTTATTCAAATTATCTGTACCTTACCTCATCTAGCCTATTGTTTTTGAATTGCTCTGAGGCAGGATAAATATTGAAGTAGTTTTTCAAGAACTAGAAAGATGGCAAAGAGCAAGGTCTATTCATTTCTAAGATACAGAAACTGTAAAGACAGGTTTTATATTAAAGACTATGACTCATTAAGATAGATAGCTCTGTTTGCTAACAAATTGGCCAGATTCTGATTGAATTTTTAAGGGAGTTGTACTACCACAGAAACCCTAAGCCTGCAACACCTCAATCCTAAGAAACCCCTAAAGCTTCAGATCTGCACCAATAGTAAATACACTATTGAATCTTTTAGCTCTAATAGATGCTGGGCAGTTTCCCAAAGAAGAACCATATAACAGTTGTTTCAGACGTGGCCACAGAGGACAAAGAATAAGTTCCCCCTGGAGCAGAACCTGGAATCAGCTAGGATGGCTGTCCAAGATCTCACTAACTCTTTGGACTGCATGCAGAGGTTCCTTGCTAATTCTGTTCATCTATATGGGATGTTCTGTGGACTAGTAACCCTTGCATACTGTCTTAATTTCTCCTTTTCCAAATGGGAATTTAAATTGTGAATATTCAATTTTCTCTCCACATCACACCCTTTTTTTTGAAGGAGGATGTTTTAATATATCACTCAGTAATGAATTACAGGTCCATGAGGAGCCACATCTGGCCCTGACCTAAAAGAATGCAGTCAGCTACAGAACCTCAATTTACAGCTAGATGCAGGAACTAGCAGTAATTGAGTGTCTCACTTGGCAGAGGAAGTATGTCCTTTCTCTCCTGTTGTATATGGAATAATTGACCTCATGTGGTGAAAGGTATATCCTAACTTGTCTGTGCAAAGCAAAATTAGTGATTAAAACATTTTTGACTATCAAGTATCATTCTACATTCCTACTTTTAGATAATTACTCTTTCCTTACTTTGTATTGATTCTGTTTAGCCCATGTTCAAGGGGGTCTGATTCCTCTTCCCCCACCCTTTTGGTCCTTAGGGATGGATGTTTGACTTAGAACTGATGGACCAGAATCCTTCATGCTCACATCTACAGTGATTGGTGCACAGATGTCTGTGGGAGACACATTAGCTCAATCAGCCTTCCCAGGGCTTGGGACCACTGGACTAGCTATACCTGAACAACTCTATAGGACTTTTCAATTAATCCATTCTTAAAAATCAAGATAATTTGAATTAGGTAGCAGTAACTTGCAATGGAAAAATTCATGAAATATTTCCTAACATTCAGAGCTGAATGAGAATGGAATGGGCGATTTTGAATTTCCTTTTTCTGGAGGTTATTTGGTAACTAAGGTAACAACATCTACATGAAATGCATTCACTTGCAACCCAAAGAAAGACAACACAAAACCTCATCTAGTACTGTGTCTAGCTCTAAGTTTTGAGCTCTATGCAATATGTCATTCTTTCCACCGAAGCCTAACGTGACTCTTCTTGGTTCTCAGAGATATACTTCCAAGGGTTCCTGAACTAGAAAGAATGAATGGGGGTGGTTCTTAAATAAAAAATCAATAATGTGTACTATGCCACTAAAAAAAGATTTTTATAGACAGTATCTTATATATTCTTTAAGGTCCCAATCAAATCTGATTTGCCCTTATCATATGCAATAAAAACAGAACAAAATGAACTTTAAAAAATGCTTTCCCTAGTCCATTTTGTTGAAGTTATATCTTTTTGCCTGTTCTATCTCTAGGGGTAGTAAGTAGTTGTTCAAAACCCTTTTCCATGAAACATTATCTAGCTTCACTTTATAAATGATAAAAGAATGTTGAAATTTCTCAAGCTTGATATAAATTTATATAGCTTGAATTTATCGAATTTTGGTGAGGATTACTGCCTAGAGTACAGATTTTTGTTGTGAGGCATCTGTATAAAGACATTTTAATTCCTGGGGCAATTTAGATTATAAAACGTTGAACATTTCCTTCTGTTACTCTTTTAAAAAATAATAGTCATAGTGCCTGTGGCTTGTGAAGTTTTATGGGAAGTAATGAAGAGAAGCTTTAGTATGAAAGGATGCTTATTAAAATTCTACATACATTATGTATGAATTTGCACTTTTTTTGACCTCCTCTCCTGGAACTGTCCCAATCCAGATTATACTAGACTGAGCTGTGAAACTCAGAAGACTGCAAGCCTCTTTAATTGGAGCTTTAAGAAGTTTCAAAACACCAGTTCAAGAAAGCCTCTCAAGGCTTTAAGTTTCTCAAAATATGTAAGCCAAGTTCTTGTGAGAATGCCATGTTCTACCCTGAGAAAGATAGCTGCAGTCAACATTGAGTATGTCAGGCTGGCGGCCTATCAAAAACAGGCTTTGAAAGCCTTATTTAAGTCTTTTTGGAATGAGTAAAATTAGAGAAATAATAAATGCATGGTGGAGCGTTCTTCGTTTGGATTTACAAACTATAAATTCTTCACTTATCAACCTAAGCATGCCTAAATAAATAGATGTTTAGTATGAAGGGAAGGTAGAAGTAACATGGAAAGAACAGATGCTTTTTTCAGGCACGTTTAAAATTCTCAGAACCAGCTGGTTTGGAATTCTGGAAGGAGCCTTAATCTTTTGATCTGGTGAAAAAGCATCTTTGCAGTCTGAAAGGCAGAGAGACAAAAGGGGCTGCACCTCTTCTCTAAGAGCTGAAAGCTCCCATTTGGTGAGAAGGGGATGATTTAAATCAGGCATGCAAAAATAAATTACTGAACCACCCACCTCTTCTCCTACTCAACACCCTGAGCCAGGGGTTCAGGCTGCCAAGCACCCCCAATCCTCAGAGAACAACTCATAGTAGAGAAAACTATGGTAGAGGTTGGTGGTGGTGGTGGTGGAAGGGCAGTGAGGGGGCCAAGACTTGTTGTACATAAACACATTCCCAAACTTGGGCAATAAGAAAACTTTTCTTGGAGACTTGAATACATATGAGTCAAAGGGGAACATCAAATCTCTGAAAACACAGTTTAGAAAAATGCATTTTGGTTTTTCTGAAGATCTGAAAGCATATTTGACCCAATTTCTAACACTATTATATTCTCTGTAATAATTATCTGTTTGAACTTTTATATGCAGCTTATATCCTGTTCTAGGCATTAGCAAAAGGACTCTTAGAGAAATCCATTTTATCTTTGTTTTTGGTAAGAATTACTGAAAATTCCAAGCATTGTGCAAGGTAGTCGGGACAGCGATTAATCAGCTTAGCTCTGCCCTGAAGGAACAAAATTTCATGGCAAAAATATAAACACAAAAAGAATTAAGGGTTCTGGTGAAAAATTAGACTGATGCAATTTATCTCCTTTCTCAAATTTGACTAAAATGATAGCAAAGAAATAAAAAGAGGTATTAATCCCCAGGGACAAAAAGAATAGATGATGGCAAGTGAGCAAATTGTTGGAATAAAGAAAACACACAGGAAAGAAGTTGCAGATTTAGAGGAATGGAAGAAGTTCCAACCAAGAGCCAGCTAGGGCCTACCAAAAGGAGAGGGGAGATTTACCCACAGGTTTCACTAATACATTTCGTGGTAGGGAGGTGGGAATGCTGTATGTGACTACTAACCCTACTTTAAATTAATGACCAACTACTACTTTGAAATTTTCAGAACTGTTAGCTTTGGATGGTGGTTAATTGCATCCAAATAAATTCCACCCATTCTAGGCACTATGGAGCAGAGAGAATAGGAAAACAGATGAGAAAGTTCATTCATTGGTTTACATGATAGAATGCACCTGCCTCCATTTGTGTCTTAAACTGAAAGTGAACTGATTTGGCTTTTATCTTCTAAGTGTCCCATTGTTGCAGCAGGCCTTAAAAAAAAAAAAAAAAAAAAGACTGTAATGAAACATGCTCTCTTGTTAGTATAAAATAATTAGCTAAGTATGAACGGGAAGCAAACCAAATGGTGAGGGAGTTCCTGTTGTTTACCTCCTTTCCAATTCTGGACTGTAGTTTCCAAAAGCAACAGGAAGGCAGTTTTGCCCCAAGAATTTTCAAACCACATAAACCATTCCAAACTCCCTTTGATATGCCCCAGCTACCCAGCATTTCCCAAAAACTCAGCTCTGCTTGCTTTGCTTCTAGAAGTCATGAAGTACAACATTTCTCAATGGAAAGGTGCACTCTCACCCTGAGAGAGTGTATGGACAGTTCTTACAGAGTCAGACAAAGGGCCCATAGTTTTGCTTTGAATTTTCCCTTGTGACTCCAACCATAAAATGTAAGAAAGTTGTTATGCAACCAGGGCTAGTCAGTGGGTGGGGTTTCCATTCTTTCTTTTTGGATAATTCAATGAGAAACAGATTAAATATTCCTAACTCTGCTCTTAGTCTGTTTTCACAGAAGCCAAAATCTGTCAGGCTGTTCTCAGAGACAAATGCAATTTTGCCAAATGTCCACAGTAAATTTCCCAAGATTTTGGAGGTGATATAAACACCAGACCAAAAATTATACATATAAAAAAAACCCATAATTTTTAAAAGTAAGACTTTTTTTCTGATTACCTATTCATTGCTGGTAACTTGGAAAATTTAGAAAAATATAAAGAAGGTAGAATTGATGACTGCCTGATGATTAACTAATATGATGTATGTGATGAGGAAAGAGAGGGTGAATCCCTCTCTTTCTTGAGTGAATCCTCAGGCTTCTCACTGTGACGACTTGGTAGATAGTAGAGCTATTCAGAAAGAGAGCATTCCAAGAAGAATATTTTAGTGTGAAAGATACACTGCTTAAGACATGTGAGCTTGTGATGTGGGAAGAACACTGGAATGGTTAGGTTCAGTAAGAAGTGGGAGAGTCTGGCTGGGGCTCAGAGAAAGATAAGAACCTGAGTCACAGATTAGGAAGTCTTCTGTAAACATGTGTAATGAAAACCATGGGAGTGCATAAGACAGCCTAGGGATTATGGGGAAGGTAGGAAGAGATAGAGAGAGATGAGCAAGTAGACATGAATTCACAAAGAAGACTAGAAGAAGCATCCAGAGAAGTAGGGTAAAAACCAAATGTGAAATAAGAAAATGAAGCCCATCAGTGTAGACGACATTTCCAAGAATTTATTTATGAAGAGGAGGAGAGAGAGATAGGAAGAATACATGCAAAATTGATTCAGAAGATAGGAGGAAAAATTCTCTATTTAGTCTCCTTTCATAATACAGAGTACTGAAATAATATAAATAATTCTATGACACCAGACCTTCTTGTTGATAGCCACTTGGAAAAAAAATACAACTCTGTTTAAATCAAACATTACCTATAGCACACTTAAAGCTTGACGCTGCTAGAGAAAAATACAGACTCATATAGTAATGGGTTTCATTTCATTCTCATGAATATTAACCTCAAACAGGTTCATAGTGCTGCCCAGCAACCCTACAGACCCTACTTGAGTCACTCTCCCTCTCTCTCCCATGACTTTGGTACCTTCTCTTCCCTCAACAAATCTCCAGCCTTTTCTCCTCTATCCATGCTTTCAGTGGTGATCTGACTTTATATTTCATTGAATAAAGAGAAGCAATTAGTAAAGAATTTCCACAAGCTCCAGACTATGCCTCCCTATGGGTGTATACACCCTGCCTTCTCCCAGGTTACTCAAGATGAACTGCTTAGGCTCCTGTCCAAGTGCCCATCTTGAGCTCAAGATTTCATCCACCCGGGCTCTACCTCCAAGCTTCCCAGATTTCCTTCCATAATTAAGCATCAAAACAGGGTAATGCCTGTCAGCACAGGGTGCCTCCTGGGCCAGCATCTATTCTTACAGCTTGGTGCCTATACTGTGCCAATTGTCGCTGTTTCCAGTATTACCCCCCCTGTATATGGTCCAGGCTTATTTCTCTAGCTCTATCTTGATTCACTCTTATCTGCATATTTTATGCTCCAGAAATGTTAGACTAATTATATTCTCCATCCAAACTATCCGGTTTCTTTTCTGTGTGCCTTCACTTTTTCAGTGTCTTCTACTTGCAACAATATTCTTTGAGCTGCACTCTCTGAGCCCACCTTCTGAAGCTTTTCTTTTTTGTCTGGCTAATACCTCACCAACTTTAATACTGAGAGCTCAACCATTCATTTTTTTATCCCACAAATGCTTGCCAAGTCCGCAGTAGGCATCAGGCATTATGTTAGGTATAGGTGAAACAGTAGTGGCAAGATGAGCACAGTTTCAATTCCTCCAGGAAAACTTCCAGACAACCCAGATGCAACAAGTTTTCATTTTACGAAGTCTCTTAATAGTCTCTGCATACATTTATCTTTCATCTCTCATGTAATATAAATATCTGTTTATGTTTTGTTTCCATCAGTCGATCTTGAAGTCTTTGAGGCTGAGGACTGTGCATTATTCACCTTTATTTTTTTTAAAGTGAACATACAAAAATGCACAATTTTAACAAAAAAAAACTGTTAGACAGTAAGAGCAATAAATGGGAATTTAAAATTATATATCCTACTTAAGAAACAACACATACACACACACACACACACACACACAATAGAACATTATTCGGCTTTTAAAAAGGAGGTCCTGTCATTTGTGAAAACATGGATGAAATTGGAGGGCATTATGCTACGTGAAATAAAGACAGGGAAAGAAATGTACTATATGATATCACTTATAATTGGAATTTTTTTAAAAAAGTAAAACTCATGGAAACAGAGTGGAATGGTGGTTGTTAGGAGCTGAGGATAGGAAAATGGGAAAATGTTTGTCAAAGGATACAAACTTCTAGTTATAAGTTGAATAAATTCTGAGAATCCAAAGTACGGCATGGTGATTATAGTTAATAACATATGTTGTATACCTGAAATTTGCTAAGAGATAAGATCTTCACTACACATTTTCACTACACATACACAAAAGTAACTGTGAAGTAATGGGTTGTTAATAGCTTGATTGTAATCATTTCATAATGTATACAACATCAAATCATCACTTCATATACTCTAAATATTTACAATTTTATTTGTCAATTAAATTTCAATAAAGCTAGAAAAAATCTTGCTGTCAAGAATAAAATAATAAATAGTCTCATAACGTATGTATATGTATATATACAAGTGCATACATATTCTATAAGAGCAGAGCTTTTAACTCTTCTGTTATTTCAGTTGCCACATTACCTGGGTTTTCCATGGCAATTCTGATTTAAACTATTCTTTTTCATTATCACAATATAGAACTTATCAAGTATACTGAATTTCAGAAAACATGGTGTTTTATATATCTCAGTTTCTTCAGTGGGACTTCTCTAAGTACTGCCATTCCTTAAATCTATTAATTCTTCTGGGATATACCTATTACTAAACAGTTTTATTCCTTCTCTGCACTTCAGTTTCTTAACCTGTAAAATGGAAATGATAACATTTACCTCAAAGTTCTGCAGTAAAAATTAAATTATATACTGTGTATATAGCATTTTGCACACTGCCTAGCACTCAGCTATTGCTAAATAACTGTTAGTTCCTCCTCCCATACTCAGCAGCTAAATTATTCATCAAAAATTCATTAACCAAGCATTAAGTTATTTGTGAATATTTACTCTGGCTGACACTACAGAAGTTGTGGATACAGAAGAGCCCATTGAGATCCTTACAATCCTACTGGAAAGCCTTAGGGTAAACAAAGGGCAAATAAATGCTAAGCTGTGTGGAATGATGAAGTCTCAAATAGAATTTAGAGTATAGAAATAGTCAGGAATCAGTGAGATTTGTCTAGAATCGGAAAAGATGGTACTACAACTCAGTGGGAAGCCATTGAAAAGTTTTCTAAGAGAAGAATGAGTTTCATTTCCTGTGCCTCTTCTAAATACAGATGATTCTTGACTTACAATTGTTCTACTTACTATCATTCAAATTTATGATGGTGTGAAAGCAAAATAGTCAGTAGAAGCCCTACTTGGAATTTGGAATTTTGATCTTTTCTTTGGCTAGTCCCATGAGGTAGAGTACTTTCCAGTGATTCAGGGCAGTAGGAGCAAGCCACAGCTCCCAGTCAGACACACATTCATGAGGGTAAACAACCAACACTTTATATAGTGTATTCATTTGTTTCATGATTTTGCCCATTTGTAGGCTAACATAAGTGTTCTGAGTGGCTAGGCTAAGCTATGATGTTCACTAGGTTAGGTGTATTAAGTGCATTTTTCATCCTAATGATGTTTTCAACTTTTGACGGGTTGATCAGGAAGTAACTTCACTGGTAAGTTGAGGAGCATCTGTATTTGAAGAATGATGAGAATCAGCTCAGGTCCTGAAAGAAAGAATGCTGTGATTGATTATTACTGTCTGCCTTGACTATGCAACAAGCTTCCCCAAGACTAATGCACCAGTCTGTTTGCTTTGCCTGCCCCAGAGCATCAGGGAATGGTGAGGAAAGAAAATTCTTAGCTATACCCTTCATAGGCCCTCTCTTCTTTTTTCATTTTCACTTCCCTCACACACTGGCTTATAAACCACCTCACTCACTGACAGGCTGGTTGGGCAGGCCATGCTGCATTCTAGAAGCTTGGCAAGCTCATAATCATAGTTCTTGCAACTTACAAAAGGCTAGAGTTCTGCCTGGTGAAGAGCTAGAGCCTCTGAGTTTGTCAGTGGCCTCATGGGAAGCACAATTATAAAGTATCTGACTACTCCTGTCCTAAATATGCCACCTTGTGAAAAATTATGGCAAGAATATTAATCCCAAGAAGGCTTCCCTAAGTCTCCTTATGCTGAACAAAGTAGGTTACCTAAAGGTAGATGGTGACTCTGTCATAAAACTTGCCTGGCCTGGAACCTGAAATATTCTGCATATTTTATTTATTTTTTATTTTTTTAATTTTGTTTTTATTTTTTAAAAAAGCTTTATTGAGAACTCATTAATATATCCTAAAATTCGCCCATTTAAAATATACAATTCAATCTTCTTTTTTGGCTTCATTGAAATATAATAGACTATTGGTCATATTAATATTGTACAATTCAATGATTTTTTTTCAATTATAGTTGGCACACGATAATATATTAGTTTCAATTGTACAGCATAGTGAAGAGATGTGTATAGTTCACAAAGTGATCACCCCACTAAATCTAGTAACTCTCTACTCCCCACATATTTACTATATTAACTATTTTCTTTATGCTACACTTTATATCTCCATGTCTATTTTGTAACTATCCATTTGTACTTCTTAATCCCTGTGCCCCTTTTCATCATCCCCCTGATCCCTCTTCCCATTTAGTAGCCATCAGAATATTCTCTATATCTATGAGTTAGTTTTCCAGTTTTGTGGTTGTCATTTGTTTTGTTCTTTAGATTCCACATGTACGTGAAATCATGTAATATTTGTATTTCTCTATCTGACTAAATTCATTCAGCGCAATACCCTCTAGGTCCATCAAGGCAATATCTTTTTCCATCCTCTTATAGTCTCTGTGTGTCTTTTAATCTGAAGTGAGTCTCTTATAGGCAACACATATAGGGGGCTTATTTTCTTATCCATTCAACCACTCTATCTTTCAGTTGGAGCACTTAATTCTTTTCCATTTGAGGTACTTGTTGATAGGAATGTAGTTGTTACCATTCTTTATTCCTGTTTTTGATATATGTTTTTTCTTCTTAAAGAAGTCCCTCCCACATTTCCTGTAATACTGGCTTGGTGATTATAAATTCCTTTAGCTTATTTTTGTCTGGGAAGCTCTTTATCTGTCCTTTGACTCTAAAGGAAGGCTTTGCTGGAAAAGTATTCTTGGTTGTAGATCCTGGGTTTTCATAATGTCAAATATTTTGTACCAAGCCCTTCTGTCCTGCATAGTTTCTTTTGAGAAATCAGCTGCCAGTCTTATGGGTGCTCCCTTGTACATAACTTGCTGCTTTTAAGATTCTCTCTTTGTATTTTGGCATTTTAATTATGATGTGTCTTGATGTGGGCCTCTTTGGGTTTATCTTTTAGGGGACTCTCTGAGCTTCCTGAGGTTGTATGTTTATTTCCTTCACCAGGTTAAGAAAGTTTTCCATCATTATTTCTTCAAATAGCTCTTCAACTTCTTGTTTTCCTTCAGGTACCTTTATGACATGGATGTTTCTACATTTAATTGGGTCACATAGGCTCCTTAAATTTTTATTATACTCTTGGCTTCTTTTTTCTTGCCATTCTCATTGAGTGTCCTTAGCTTCCCCATCCTCTAAGTCAGTGGTTTGATCCTCTTCATTATCCACTCTATTGATTCTCTCTAACATACTCTTCATCCTAGATAATATCTTCTTCATTTATGACTGGTTCCCTTTTATAATCTCCATATCCATTTTTATGTTTTTTAAATCTCTTTGTAAAAGTTCTTACTGAGTCATCTACTCTTCCCCTAAATTCATTGAGCATATTTATAACCAGTGTTTTGAACTCTGCATCTCTTAGATTGCTTGACTCCATTATTCCTAGATCTCTGTTCTGTTCTCTTATATGGTTTCTGCTTCTTTGTTTTCCATTTGGCTGCCTTTCTGCATCTGTTTCTACATACAGAGCAAAGATCCTAAGTCTCCTGGTCTTGCTAGTATGGCTTTGTGTAGTAGGTGTCCAATGGCACATTCCTGAGAAGGGTTCAGCTGCAGGCCAAGTTTAGCCTCAGCCTGTGGCCCTCTGGGGCCACCTGTTAAGATTCATCAAGTAATCCACAAGAAGACACTCCAGAAACCAAAGCCAGCTGTCACCAGTGTGGGTCTTGGGGTTGGCTCAGTAAGGAGCACCAGACTTACCAATGATACAACTGAATGTGGCTTAAGTGGGACCGTGAGTTGGGGGAGACAGAAATCAGAAAATCCTCTGGGCAGAGCTACCTCCATTATCTAGTTCAGTGTCATCTCCACTATGATGGCACTGCATCCCCACATGGGGGGGAGGGGCACGGGGGTAAGGGCTCTACAGAGGAACAATGGATACAGCTGGCACTTCTGCTCAGGAGAGAGCCTCACTTCCAGCCCTTGCTGCGACAACTCAGTGTCCCCCTGTAAGTCCCCAGTGCCCCTACTGGTGCTGATGCTCAGAGCGAGAAAATTCATCAACATGAAAGTCTGATTGTGGACATGGCCCCTTTAAGAAGCATCTTCAGTTGCCGGCTGCTGCTGCCACCACCTCTGTCCCACTCAGCCTCTCAAGACCTGGCAGCCTGATGTCTTCACCCCCTCTTACTTTCTACTGTTGCAGGTAGTTGTACTGCTTCTGTTCATCTAGACCCCAGGTGACTTTGCTTGCTGTTTGCTCTATGTTTCCACCTAAACTTTGATGTGGTCACAAGAGGGGTGAACAAAACTTCTATCATCTATGCCATTTTTAGGTGTCTGTCTCATTCTGTCATATTTCAAAACCAGTCCTGATGGTCTCCCAAATCATGATATTGATTAGGAAGACTTTGTGAGAATAATCAGGTCATCTATTACACAGCTAGAAAGGGCCTCAAAAGTTTATTTAACACTGAACCATAGTGGTAAGAGAAGAATCTAAATTATTCTTTTTAAAAAGTTCTAGAAGATTTTCTATTTTAAAAGGTACCATGTTCTATGAGGAAGACAGAGCTGGCTCTCTGAGAAAACTCAGCAGAAAATGAGGTCACAGGCCTTGTTACATGACTTTACTAAGGTCTAATATTACTGTATACATGTATGCATGTCCTTCATGTAGTATCTGTAACACATCTGCTGCAAGAAAGGGACAGTGTTCCCCTTGCTCCCTCACAGATGGCAATCAAGAAACAATTTATTCAACATACTGTCAAAGCTTATCAAAATGGCCTACTACATGCCATTTTTCCCAAGGTAAATCCATAAAAAATAATGGTTATCCCCGCCTCCCCTGCCAAAAAAAAAAAAGAAAAAGAAAAAGAAAAAAAAAAGCTGGAACAGACAAAAAAAAAAAATGTCTGATGTTCTGCTGGGAGGTAAACTCAAGGATGTAAAAGTACAAATTTACCAGGTGCGTACTGGAGTGAGGCGGGCCTATACTCCAGACAGAGGAGCAGCACATGCAAAGACCTGGTTTGTTTGGTATGTGTGGAATAAGGGCACACTGGCGAAGTTATGAGAGATGGGAGGCACAGGCCTCCCATAGAAAATGGGGAACCTAGAAGCCATTCCACTTTGTTATAATGGTAGATAGCTTCTTTCCACCTATTCCCTTTGCTCTCCCTTCATTCATTACATGCATAGCGCCTTCAACAGTATAATGACAGCTGCCCAGCAACCATTGTTCTTTCTTTTAGTAACAGCAACCCAATTTTCCCTGGAGAACCATTCATTTCCCACTCTCATTCCATGTGGTTTGGGTATAGTAGGCCTATTTTCTAACTGTGGGGGTAGGCTTGTGACCCAGAACTAGTCAATCAGAGCATGACATTTTATGGCCATTGTAATTGGTTTAAGAATGAGCATATGACTCAAGTTGAATCATAAAAACCTAGTTCTGGGAATTTTGCTGCATTCTTGGAGAAAGGAGAACTCCATAAATTACAGTATCTTCATTCCACTAGGGTATGTGTACTGAAAGATGGAAGCCTGTCGCTGCTTTTAGTCATGGTTACCACCTTTGGAGAACCAATATGAGAATGAAACCAATATTGAGGATAATAGACCTGAGAGATAGAGAAAGACAAGTTATATATGTTTTTGAGTACCTGAATCTAACTATGCTTGAAGTCACCCCAGTCTCTTGTTTTTCCAGTAACATGAAACAATAAATCCTTTTTACAATTAGGTACATGTTACTAGCAAACAAAGTGGCTTCTGAGGCCCTAACCCCGTCATTTCAGTGACTCACAGTGCTTTCGTCACTCATTAACTGGATTTGATGTACGAATCTTGGTCTTAGAAATCTTTAAGTACTCCAAAAGGAGTTACTCAAACAGGAAATGTAGGACTGCAGTGGCTCCAAATACCCTTAACTACTCTGACTTCCCACCCCATATGTGCTTTTTAGTAAATATTTTCCAGAGACATTCATATGGAAGGAAAATTATTCAACTCTGAGACAAGAAACTCCAAACTTAAATGGTGAGTTTCCTTTGAAGTTTCATCCAGAGCAATATAGCTCTAGGGGTCTTGCTACTTCTACCATACCCTATGGTCACCTTAGATCTAGGCAGTTGCTGTTTACTTTATACATTCTAATTTCCTTGCCCTACCATAAAACATGGTTCGTGCTGGACTATCTCATCCACTGGCTCACCGCAGTTATCATTCATATCTTCTCAACCACTGGATCTAAAGAGGTTAAAAAGATTTGGAATTAAACAGACTTCAGTTCAAGTCTGGCTTTACCAAATATTTGGCATTTGACTTTAGACAATTACTTAGCCTCTATGCGCATGAGTTTCCTCATCTATAGAATAGTGCTAATGATTGATACCCAACTCATGGTATTGTTGGTATTAAATACAACTTAAATAATAATAATAACAATAATATATCAAGTCTGTCATTCAAGTTCACCATGACCTGACTTCTATCAACTTTTCTAATCTTTTCTTCATATCTCCATTATCCCTTCCCCATATAAACTCAGTTCCAGCCACATAGATTCAGTCATCACTCCTGAATGTGCCTTGCATAGCTTCATCATTGTGGCTTTGGCTCTATAGTTCCTTTCACCTGGAATGTCCCATTTCCAGCTTCAAGACCCAGATCAAATTTTACTCTTCTATGACTCCTTCTTTTACCAAGTCAGTTTTTTTTATCTCTTGGGGAATTTCTGGTGAAACACATTCATAATATTTTATCAGATTTTTGCTTTCTCTCTATCATGTACCCCAAACTATATCCTATCTAAACCTTTCTGTAT
Source organism: Cynopterus sphinx (assembly GCA_030015415.1). NCBI lineage: Eukaryota > Metazoa > Chordata > Mammalia > Chiroptera > Pteropodidae > Cynopterus > Cynopterus sphinx. Next base: position 88,640,335 of record CM057383.1, read on the forward strand.
TCCTTCCAAGAACCTTATACATAGGTTGTACTCAATGAATATTTGCTAATATTTTATCTTTCTCTCAATCATCTGTCACTGGGTAACACTGAAATTCTAATAAGTAAATTTAAAAAGAGGACTTATCTCCCCTGCTCTATAACTCCCACAAAAGTCTGTGCAGCTTAAGGTTCTCCTTCTGCTTTTGAATTTACAATTGGAAACATATGGTGATTTGGAAGCCAGCCATTTTTTTCTTCTTTCTTTTCCCCGCTCTCTCTTTCTAAAGAAAACTTTAAAACCTCACTAAATATGTCAAGAATCAGCAATGAAAATGTCAAGAAATTGTAATATTGCTTATTGCAACACATACACACACATGCATGTACGCACGCACACCATTGCTGGTGTGTTTACAAAATTCCAAGTTGAAAAAAACAAGTGCTAATTTTAGATTTTGGTTTTTTCCTTTAAGTCATAATAAGAAAAAATACAAACATCAACTGAAACCCCAGTGCATAAAACCTCTTAGTCATACCCACCAGGCACTTTCAAAACAAATTTTCAGAAGAAAGAATTCTCAACTCCTTGAATCATGAATCCTGCTGTCCTGATGAATAAAAGGAATTAAAAGCACCACAAATGGAATATTGTGGTCTAGACTTGGATGGAGAAGTCAAAAATGGGAGCTATGTTTTGCATGTTATTTCCCAGATCTTTGAAACCTTGCAGTGCTCAAGACTCCTTCTCATATACTAATCCAGAAGAGAATGAGCAACTTCATTTCTCATTGACAGCAATGCCAATCTTTTGACATGCCAATAATCATCACAGCAATCAGTGGTGAATCATGTTTTCAAGTTCTAACTTCACTGGGGAAATTACCAACTGGTACAGATGAGTCCTTTTTAGCAAAGCTCTGACTTTCTAAGCACTCTGATAATAATAGCTCAGTTCTCACTGCAGTAATGGAAGACAGAGTGGGGGAGGGAGACTGAGTGTATGTGTACCAACTGTCTTGCTTTCTCCAGGGGCAATTCCTGACTCCTGGTTACTAGTATCTCCAAAGAAAAGCTGTCTTCTCCAGAACCATCTCAGAGAGTTGACATCTTCAGGCCCTTAGCCTTTGTTCTCTCTCTTTCCTACTTCCTTATAAGGATCGGTAAATGTTTTGAAAGCAAGGCAAACAGAATCTTCAAAAAGAAGTCTGTGTGTCATGTGATCATTGGTCATTCACATTTTACTGGAACAAGCTTCTTTTTTTTTCTGTAATCACTGAGACTTCAGCAATAAGATACCTCCATCACTAGTCAAACCATTATTCAAAAACAAATTCAAATTTCAGATTCTTGTGAGAACTTCCTTGACCACCTCAGTCCTCTGAGAGTCATTTCTCGGTCCTCATGAAACATATTGATTATGCTTTCATTTGTTATTCACTATGAACTTCTTTCTTTTCCATGTGGGGAAGACTTCTCTTTCTAAACAAATTGGTAGTGTCTCATCTTATTTTAGTGTCGTATTTAAGGAAACCCTGGAGCTAGACATTCTGTGCTACAGTGTGGCTCTGTAACTTCCTCAGTGTGACATTACTTTCAAGTTATGATGATACTTTCTCTTGATGATTATTGGGATGTCAAAAGATTGGCATTACTTACAAGTGAGTCACATTACTTTCTGAGCCTCACTTTCCATATCTATAAAATGAGAATAATAATAGTATCTACCTCAAAAAATTATCATAAGTATAGGAGTAAATGGATGTAAATTGCTTGAAATAAGCCTGGGGAATAGTAAACAATAAATACTGTTATATATTAGCTCCCTCAGTACCTCTTATAGCAGTCTATACAATAATTAACTCATTCATCTAACAAACAACTATTGTGTGTGTACTATATTTCAGAAACTATTTGAGGTGCCAGTAATACAGGGTTGAAAAGATTAACAAAGTTACCCTTCATGGAATTTGCTATCTAGAGAGAGAAACAGATGATAAGCAAATAATGTAATGTAACTTAGCAAAATACAACATAATAGAAAGTGATCTTAGGTAATGCAGTTTTTGAAGAAGAACATGCAGGACAGGGGATAATATATGATGGGGGAGTGGTGTGGGCAGAGGATAGGGGCTTATTTTAAATGATCAATAAACACTTAATTATCAGATCTGGGGAAAAAGGTTTACTGAGCCTCCCTTGGGAAGCTCAAAGCTATGTGCCGCAAATTTTTTCTCAATGTAACATTAGAAAGAAGATTGTGAAGAATCAAGACAAATGGTCAAGTTGGCTAGGTCTGTCCAGATGTCCTGCGCCACACATCTTCTTAGTTTTATATACCCCTTCTCTTTAATTCTACTTCTTTGCTAATAATCATAGCTGTCCAGAAGTGTGCTATGAAATTTAATCAGTGATTAATCTCCAGAACTTTCTTTTCATTTCCCCATCAAAATCTACCAGTACTAAGTCTCTGTCTCTGAGGCTTCTCATTCTCTGTGTTTCTCTCTGTTCCAGTAATGTTTTCTAGTACCGCTTATGTGTAAAGAGGGGAAAGCCCAGTTATTCTCAGGTTATATTCCTGGTTTAATGATGGTTTTCTGAAAATATGATATAAATCCATGTATTTTTCTGATAATAGGAATTTTATGGTAGCAAGACCAGGGAAAGACGACTTAGGTACAGGTAAGACTTTATGATACCTGCAAAATTTCACAATGTAGGCTGCAGCCTTGGCCTAGGAGATGTATTTTTATGATTAATTATGATTCCAGAATCACATAAACCGGGGACAAGTCTTGATTTGCTCTGACAATTCTTACTGTGTGATTTTCAGAAAGTAACTGTTTCTCAATTTCCCCATCTGTAATATGAGGAGAGTAACACTACTTTCCATCTCAAGCCTGTAATGTGGATGAAATGAGTTAATATAAGTAGTATATTTGGTACAGTATTTGGTATATTTCAAGTACATAATCATATCTTCCAAAAATCTGCTCATACAAATACAAAGTCTCTTTGTTCGACCTAAGGAGGAATTAATTTACATAGCCGCTCTTTAGAATGGAGCTTTTGATAGCAAATGCGAATATGGTTTTTTCCTAACCTAACCCTGAGCAAGAAACAGCTTCTTTACATTGGGCACATTGTAATTGTGGTAAATCTGTATAAACTTATTCATAACATGTTGTGTTTTGTTTGGTGGTTCTGAAATGTTCAAAAGAAAAAAAGTTAGCTTACAATTAGAGGACACATTCACTAACTGAGAGAAGTTTGAGCAAGTGGCTTAGGAGAAAAACAACACTAAGGAGGGCTCCTTGCCTCCAATAAATGGGAGGTTGAGTGTCATCCAAGGGATATGGCAGCAGGAGTTCAAGGTGGCTTTGGAAAGAAATTAGGAAAAGTTCATGTTCCTGGTAACTTGGTACAGATGGGGTGGAGGAAGAAACTTTCTCTGAAGGAGATAAAGAAAAAAATTCCTAATTTACTGATGAGTGAGAACCATCACTGCCATTCTCTATGTAAAAGGAAACTGGAGGTTGCAGTAGTAGAGTGAGGACCTAGGTATTTCACTTATACTGAGATGCTTATATTTCCTTTAACAAGGCCACCTCACATACCAGTTTAGGAGCACTATTTACAAAAAGGTGAATGGAACTTTTGGAACATAATTCCATTGTGTTCTGTGCAAATGGAATTTCTGGAGTTGTGCAAGGCAATAGCCCTGTCTTTAAACTCTTGTTAAAATTATATTATTTGTATTGCTCATAAGAATTGGTCTCTGGGAGTATTGTTTTATTATTTCAATGGTGTTTGCCAGTCCATGAAATTAATTAGTGATTCTCAAAGTGTCATCTCTGGGCTACCTGCATCAGAAAACATTGAAGATGTGTTTTTAATGTAGATTCCTGGGTTTTACTTAGATCTTCTGACCCTTGTGGATGAAGCTCAACAATCTGCTTTTCATGAGCACACATGTTAGAGTGAATTCAAAACAAAACAAAACAAAACAAAAAACATGAGTAAGAGAATTTGGCATAATTACTCTCTCTCTCTTTTAAACATTAGAGGTATACTCATCATAAATGTTTCTCAGGTCAATGCGTACAACTAGCTTTTGGTCATCATTGGGTTTAAATAAAGTATTTCTTTTAGATGTATTCTAGAACCTGAAGTAACCTATTCTACTATGTATGGATTGAAGTGTCACTTAAATGAGGAGGTTCCATTGTAAAGGTAGAAATTTAGATTAAAAAGAGCTTAGCCACTGCCTAACAGAAAGCAAAGAAAAAAATTTTTTTTCCCATTTCCTAAGTGGGAAATAAGCAAACTAAAACAAAAACAACAGGGGGAAAAAAAAAAGAACAAAGCCTCTATTTTAAAAGCAGCTGCTGAATGCCATGCTCAAGAAGGTCCTGGACTGCTGAGTCTCTGTGCTGTTGCTTCAAAGCAGGGAGCACAAGTTCTCCATTCCCTCTCTGGTAGGTGAGGGAGGGTAAATTTCAATCCTTCTTGGACTTTGTGTCTACAGTAGATGCTGTGATACATCACCATGACTGCTTTACTCTCCCAGCTGTTGAGAATGAGGCTGCCTAAGAGCTCCAGCATCCCTTATGGAATTCATCTCTGTTCAAAAGAGCTGACTGGCCAAAATTCATGCTCCTTTCCAGATCATCTCACATCCAGTGACTGATCCAATTGGAAATATAAAGGCTCACCCTCTCTGACCCAACTTAGGACAAATTTGAAGGGTCATTTCAGCTTTAGAACTTACCTTAGTGTTGACTGAGGCCTCTAATGAGATTGAGTCACAGGTCAACTTCTCTCTGTCCAATTCTTCCTCTTCTTTTCCACAGTTCTTGATTCCAATAATACGCCTTAATAAACCTCCTGCATGCTAAATTTTATCTCAGAATCTGTTTCATAGAATATCTACCCATTGCTCCTCTTCTGTGAAGTTTGGTCAAGGGTAAGGCAGGGGGAAAAGGATATATATAGATATATATTTCATATTAGGCCCTGATAATGCATAAGCATGTTCTGTTGGTACATGAGAATTCTACTCTATTAGGGGAGTTTGACTGAAATCTCATTCTTAACATCAAATTATCTGAATAATACCATCTGTCACTAAAAATCTTACCTTAAAAGACTTGCCCCAGTAATTTTACCCTGCCATTCCAATCACTATGCATATTTTCCAAAAAAGCATACGAGGTTATTTGTTAGACCGACTTAAGTAAAGGTGGCAGGGTTTTTTTTATCAGAATAAAAAACATAGTTCCCATTGATTGAGTCATTTATTCATTGATTCATCATTCAATAAATGTGTTCTGGATGCATACTATGTGACAAGAACTGATTCAGGTTTTTGGGACCAAAAATTTTGGCCTCTTGAAGTCTATTCTCCATATGGAAGGAGACAAAAAGAAATAAATACAAATAAATATAATGATTTGAGTTACTGATAAATGCTATAAAGATAATTAAAGAGGATAATATTATAGAAAACTACTTTGAGCAAAAGTAGGCTGTAGAGAGCAGTACTTCAGATACATTCATCAATAAAGCCTAGGATGAAAAGGATGAGAAGGCAATGTTTAAGTAAAGAGCAATATTTTAGTAGAATCCTAAGTAAGAAATCTGGATGGAAGCAATAAGAAGTACAAAGGCCTGAGATGGGACTAAACTTGAAGTAAAATAAAAAAATAAAAAAATGGCCCATGTGCCTAGAATATGGCAAAAGTGGAGAATAAGATGAGGTCAGTGAAGAAAGCAAAGTGAGATTATCTAGAACATTGTATGTTACCGTAAGAATTCTGGATTTTTATTTGAAGGGCAATAGGAGATTGCTAGAGCATCTTATGCAGAGGAGTGACTTGATCTGATTCACATTTCAAAAAGATAATCAGCTTTCATGAGGAAGATGCATTATAAGGGAGCAAGGAAGAATCGGAGAAACCAATGAGAAGATATTTCCAGGAGACTGGTATGAAATCATGATGCCTGGACAATGGCAATCTCTGCAGAGAAAAATACGAATGGGTGGGTCCAGAATAATTTCAGTAATTTGGAAGATTGGACCTGCTGGTGTTTGGATCTGGGGGAAAAAAATTTATGACTCCTAGATTTTCAGCTGAAAAATTGGATAGGTTATGGTGCCATTTTCTGAGATGGGAAGATAGCATTTGAGTACTCATATAAAAAATTCATGTTTTGCCTTGAGCAGCCTCTGTCTTTTCCTGACAGAAGAACTGACAGAGACACTGCTGGATTTTTCATACTTCTAACAGCCTCACCTCTATCTCTGGGGAGTTAATCTGCATTTTTGCCAGAATCTGTCTTAAAATTTGTTATGCTTCACTGTTCTAGGGTACTTTATTATAAATGAGTAGCTAAAGGCAAAGTGTAATTAGGGACAAGGGTAGTGGAGCATGCAAGTTGACACCACTATGAGCTCAGCATCACTACACAGGTGTCAGTTCTTTGTAACACCACCATTGCTGCTCAACTGCCAAGGCGTAGCCAGCTCCCACCACTTAGGGACAGGTAGCTAACCAAGTATGATAGCTTCAAGATATAAAACTTGATAATACTTATTCTAATCATGGACCCATCTTTTATCAGACACCAATAAAAAAAACCAGATGATTAATTTGTTCAATCAGATTCAAATGTGTTTTCTAAGGACAATAGTGGAAAGTAGTATGTTAGTTGGGATTTCATTAGACTGATTAACTAGTAGGGACTTTCAGAGTTTCCTATATTTATTTAACATTAAGTCATTTTATTACATGGAATTTCCTGCCTTAACTATGAAAAGTTTTTAGATTTCATGATTTTTTGTTGTTGTTGTTCATGGATGTGCTTTTGGATGTACTTTTTCTCTAGGCTAGAGTTATTGGGAATCTTTTTTCTATTTTTCTATTATCCCTTTACAGATTGTGTTTCACTGGGTCTGTTTAAGTTCTCTCTTTTTCCCTTACTGTTCAAGCCAGTCCATAAGGATATACATTTCATGGACTAACTTCACTCATTTTCTCTTGCTACTCTTATTTCCCTGATTATTTTTCTCAGTATTTTGCTTTTATGTGTATATCTTTTGGAACTGCTTAAATATAGCGGAGTTTATATCATGCATACATTTGGATTCATATATTCATTCATTAGCTATTGTCAAAAAACTAATTTTCTTTTTTGACCTCAAAGAAAAGATCTTGGGGCAGAGGATATTTCCAATATAAAGCTATGCTTCAGTGTTTGAGAAAAAACATGTTTTATTAAAACGAGGTATATTTTCTGTACTTTTAATTTTAAGGTTATTGTTAAAAGAATGTTGTTAAGGATTGATGATTTTAAGAATATCATTTTACATTAAAATATATATTAAAATGAAAGATTTTCAAGAATTTTAAAGATTAAATATGCAGTTTATTAGCTTTTATAAAAAATAAGCACTATTTTAAAAAGTTAATTAGAGACTTCTGGTCAAGATGGTGGAGTAAGTAAATGCTGTGCTCACCATCTCCCAGACCACATCAAAATTGTAACTAAACTTCACAACAGTCATCACTGAGAACTGCCTGAAGTCTATCTGAATGCAAGTCCTATATAACTAAGGATATACAAAAGAAGCCACCTCAAGACCATTAGGAGGGGTGGAGACACAGAACAAGCTGGTCCCAAACCCACGTATGGCAGTTAAAAATTGGGAGGAATATCTCAGGAGAGAGGGGTCCCAGCTCCACAACAGCCTCCCCAGTCCAGGCTTCCAATCCCTGAAATAGAAGTCCGCATAACTTCTGGCTTTAAAAACCAGTGGGGATTGTGGTTGAGTGAGACAGAAGGCTGCTGGAGTCTCAGGCATTCCTCCTAAAGAGCCCATGCACAGATTTATTCACCAACAGACTCATTTGATCTGAGCTCCAGCACTGCAGCAGCAGTTCAAATGGCACTAGAAACATACCAGGAAGAACTGAATTGTCTGCTTCAGAGTGAGGAATAGAGAGGCAGCTTTCTCTAAGATAGAAGTACTGGCACAAGTCATTGTTCCTCTGTTGAGCCCTCCCACCACTCAGCCTACACACACAGGTGGGTACCATATCTGAGTCTCCATCAACCTAGAGATTCCCTGAGACTCTGCCTACCTAACTTGTGGACCTACACCAACCCCTTCTAGTGGCTTTTTCATACAAACAACATATCTTGGCTTATTCCATGGACTTTCCTAAAATTTTCCAAAGGTTCATAAATCCCAAACAAGCAATATCTGGCCTCAGCATGTCCTATACCTCTTTCTAAGCAGCCCCAAGCCCAGCCTCAGTTGGCAGCCAGCCTCAGTTTGCAGCCTAGCCTCTGCCAGGTACCTCCAAGTCCAGCACAAGTGCAACTATCTGAAGATTATTTTGTAGCTCATAACAACTGACCCTGGGCAGGGCACAGGTAGTAGCTGACTTTGGCCTGTACTAGAGCCCCTCCTAAGAAGCCCCAGACACAACACACCCTGTGGTCAGCTTCAGACCACACCAGAACACTACCCAACCACTTCCACAAACAACACACCCAAAGGCCTCATAGCCCTGCTAAACCAAATCCTGCTGTGTAGGTTCAAACCCTGTACAACAGCTGCTCTACTGTAATCACAGCCACTCCTCACAATCAGGCAGCCTGAGGGCCAGTCCCTCCCATCAATGTGCCAACAGCAATCAAGGCTCAACTACAACAGGAGGATAGACACAACACGCACAAGGGACGTGCCTGCAGCACATGAGTCAGGTAAGCAGGGAGAGAGAGCCACAGGACATTTACTACATAAAGCTTCTTTACCTAGCCTGGGAGATATAGCATCTCTACTTAATATATAGAAACAAATATAGGAAGTCAGCCAAAAAGAGGAGACAGAAAAACATGTCCCAAATGAAGGAAGAGAACAAAACTCTAGAATAACTACAGAAAATGAAGACAGACAATCTATCAGATGCAGAGTTCAAAACACTGGTTATAAGGATATTCAGTGAGAACTTCAATAAAAATTTAGGAAATATAAAAATTGAGATGAAAAAAAACCAGTCAGGAATGAAGAATACAATGATGAAATGAAGAATATGTAATAGGGAAGCAACAGCAAGTTAGATGAAGCAGAGGATCAAATTACCAATATGGAAGATAAGGTAGCAGAACAGAACAATCCAAAAAAAAAAAAAAATGATAGGATAAAGGGCCTCTGGGACAACAACAAATGTACCAAATTTTACATCATGAGGATTCCAGAGGAGAAGAGAGAGCAAAAAGTTGAAAGCCTATTTGAAAAAATAATAATGGAAAACTTCCCTCACTTGGCAAAGGAAATAGACATAGAATCCCAGGAAGTGCGGAGAGACTCAAACAAGATGAAGTCAAAGAAGCCCACACCAAACATATCATAATTAAAATGCCAAAGGTTTAAGACAAAGAGAGAATCTTAAAAGTAGCAAGAGAAAAGCTGTCATATGTGGGATCTAAAAAAGAGAATAAATAAACAAAACAGAAACAAACTCATAGATACAAAGAACTTTTTGATAGTTGACAGATGAGAGGAGAGTTGGGGATAAAAGTGAAAAAGAGAAAGAAATTAAGAAGTACAAGTTGGTAGTTATAAAGTAGTCATGGAAATGTAAATTATATCATAGGGAATATAGTCAATAATATTGCAATAACTAGGTGTGGTGTCAGATGGATACTAGATTTACCCTGTGATCAGTTCATAAGTTATGTAAATGTCTAATCTCTTTGTTGTACTCCTGAAACTAATATAATATTATATGCCAATTGTAATTGAAAAAATTAAAAATTATTTTAATAAATACCATTTGTCCTCCACACTTCCAAGCTGCCTCTTACTTATGTTTTTTTTTAATCACAATAAATTATACATTTAATTATGCCATGATATGTAGAACAATTCTGCCCTTTACCAAAGGCAGAATGTTTGTGAAAGTTGCAAGAGTTCGAATTGTTGGGCTAACATAAAACTGGGAGGGTTTCAAAAGAGTTTGCCACAACCAATAGGCAATCACCATGGGTATGACTGGACAATAATTTTAAAGAACAGAGAGGGTTTAATACCCATTCTAACTTCCTACAAGGTAGAAAGTGTCTTCTTAAATGGTATCTAATAACTTACCATAACTCTAAAAGAAGCACAAATCAGAAAATGAAGATGAGCTCTAGAATAAAGATTTTATCAAGTGTTTGCATAAATTATTCTTTTTATGTAACTGTCTTTTAAGAGAAAGGTTGTCTTAGTTTGGGTTCCTCCAAAAACCATCTTCAATGTAAGCATTTGGATGCCTATAGTTTTTTTGAAGGAGATCCTAGGAAACATGTAAGAGAGTTGGAGAGTTAGGCAGTGAAAATAGAAAAGCCAATAAATGGTGCACTAATGAGCAAGTTAAACTAGGGTAACTTGCACTCAAACACACTGGAGCTCTCTGAGGGCCTATATGTTTTGTCCTTCATAAAGATGATTTCAAATAGAATTAGATGTGTGAGAGAGGTGTCAGGTGACATGACCGTGAGAGGAAAAGAGGAGAGAGCTAGAGGTGGTAGGGATAGTTGTCAAACCACAATGGAAATCAGTCCCTAGTAAAGGACAGAGGGGATGAAAAAAAGTTAGGTAGGATAAGTCTTAGACTACACTGCAGCTCTAAAAAAATTACAGCCAGTGAATAGGGAGTCTGGGGCCAAAGCCAGCCATCCATCAGAGGAGGACTATGTCTCTCCAAAATGGGCCTGGCTTAGTATCACTCCTGCTAAGAGCTAATGTGTGTGAACTGTGACTTCAACAAGAACACAGCCTTTCCCCTCACAGGTGTTTTTCCCAAATCTCTTACCAGAGTCATCTTGTCTCGATGTCTGCTTCTTGAAAGACCTTAATGAACAGAAGTGATACCAAGCGTTGCCCAAAAAAGAAAAGGTAAAATAAGGATTTGGGGTTGGCACACTTATTGCTCACCAGGTAAAGAAGATGCCATCCTGAGTGGTAGGTGGGGCATGAATAGTCCCTGGCACAAGGTGGGTGCTAAGAATTTCACCAGTGGTAACATGGAAGAATTTTCTAATGGAAGAGATTACCAATGTAGGTGCAATGATTCAGGTATTTGAAAGATCTGGAGGTAATTTTCTGCAAAGACAGCAGAGTTGGCTGGTTACTACTAAATTGTAATGATAATCTGTAGAGTGATAATGAGAAACTGGCAGTCATTAAGAAGTAATTAAAAGCTAAATGTGAGGGACAGAGGGCCTCATTGTTAGCTTACAAGGAAGCAATCATCTCCTGCAATGGAAAAGCAGACATAGCAAAACAGCAGATTGAAGATCAGAGCTCAAAGAACATCTGTATCCTCAGTCAAAGCGGCCCTGATTTGGAGAACTTAAGAACCTGAAATATGGGATAGGGAAATCTGGATAAATGCTCCTGAGGATCTTGGTTCTGCAGACCCCTCTAAACCATCATAACCTGCATAGGTGATTTATTCTTTCCTAGCAAGAGCTAGCATTTCCATGGCACTGGAAGATGCTGCAGAGGCCTCTTGTCTGCAAGGCAACAAGTGTTTCTCTCAGCAATTGCTCCTGTCTCCTATCCTGGCTGTAATATTGGTAATTGGGGTTAAATTCTAGCATAACTCAACAGGAACATGCTGAGCTTCATAAAAGTAAACAGAAACCCAAGAAGTTTCATGAATTAGCTAGCATGTACCAGCAAGAGCAAATGTAGTACCACTAGAATAAGATTTTGAGAGTACTTGATCTAAAGGACTAGAATGTAAAGCTTGAAAAACAAGAATTTATTGATCTAGAACTTATGAGGTCCAGGTAATATGGGGTCCTGGCTAAAATATGACTCCTCGTAAACTCATTGAGTTCAGAGACTCACCAGGTGGTCATTTTCCTAGTCCTGAAGTATATAATTGAAATGTATATACTTGGCAGTTGAAATAATCTCTACATTGGGTCTTTGGGTTATAGGGTAAGAATTACTACAGTGGAGAAGAAGTAAATACCTCTAAAAGTGTCCCTGACCCTAGCCAACATGATTAATCAAAAGCAATAATGCATCCCTGGAAATAGTAGATGTTAGTGCCATCATTAAAGACCTACGGGATACAGGGATAGTGATAGTCATATTTCTGTTTATTACACCAGTCTGGCTCCTGTAGAAACCAGATGGATCCTAGAGAATAAATGACTTCATTGGCATAACCAATTCACTGAAGGCATAACCAAGTAGTAGCCCCAACTGCAGCTGCTATGCCAGACATGGATTCTAGCTAAAGCAGATTAATAAGCCTTCAAATCCATGGTACATAAGATCAATTTAACAGATGTGTTGTTGTTTTCCATGCCAATTAGAAAAGAGGATTAGAAAGCATTTGCATTCATGTAGGACAGACAACAATATTCATAAGGTCTGTTGGATCATCTGGCTAACGTGGTAGGATTTTGTCTCAAAGCTATATCAACTTTCCCATCCTGTGCCATAATATATTCATAAGAGAGCAGTATGACATGAACATCCATCCATACCATAGTTTACCACTGATATAAAAATCGATGCGTAAAAAGTGATGAATTTGCTTGTAAGAGAAAATGAGATAAGTTTTACAAAGATTTCAGAAAATTATTCTTCATTGAGGTTTTTAGGGGTCCAAAGGTAAAGAGTATAACCTCCAAAGTAAAAGGCAAATCAGTTTATCTTCTGTCCTTGATCCTAAAGGAGACAGCATAGAACCAACTAGATCTCTTTTGGAATCTGGAGGCATCACAGTTCACACTAAATCCTGCTCCAGCCCACTTAGTGAGGCTATCAGCTTTTGGAGTAGGGGAGCAGAGCAGGAGGGACACTGTAGCAGACCCTGACTACCCTACAGGCAGCCCTGCCACTTCAGTCATATGGTCAAGCAGAACCTATGGAACTGGAGGTATCTGTGGTGGGGAAAGACCTAGCATGGAGCTTATGTCAGCCTCAGGGAAAAAATCGCAACACAGGCCCCTGGGATTCTGGAGCAAGGCCATGACATCTGCAGCAAAGAATTATATGCCTTCTGAGAAACAGCATCTGGAATATTGCCCTTGTAAAGATAGAAAGCTTAACTATAAAGCACAAAGTGACCATACTACTAGAACTATTCATTTTAAGTTGAATCCTGTTGGGCCTTCCAAGTCATGAAGTCAGACAGGCTCATCAATAGCTCATTGGAAAATGGAAGTGGTACATTTAGGAGCAAGCCTGAGCAAAAGAAAGTGGGCATTAGGAGCTGCATTGGCAGGTAGCCCAGACGCCCATGTCACCCACCTCAGTGGCACTAGCTCACACCCATAGCCATATTGGGGCAGAGGAGGCCCAACCAGTTGAGAGAGAAGAAAAACTCCCACGTTTAGTCTATGGAATGATCAGCTTGGTACATGGATGGTTGCTGCATTGTAGCCACATTCTTGGAGCTTTAAAGGAATGAAGGACGGATAATCTCAGTAGATGGAGCTGTAAATAATGCACTTTGTGTAAAAAGAGAAATAGCCCAAGGTAAGAACATGTATAAATTTTTAGGCAGTGGTCAACGACCTTGCCATTTGGTCAGTAGCCTGAAATGAGAAAGACTGGAAGATTAGAGAGAAGAAGATCTGGATAAATGCAGGAGGCATAGAGCATCTGCCTGAAGGCATCTACCATGGAAGATGTGCTGTACAGCCAAGCAGACAAAATGAACAACCAGGGAGGGAAAACAATCAAGTAGACTCAGCGACTTGACATCAGCCAGGCTTTGTTATCAACATTGGCACTTTGCACACATGAACAGAGTGATCAGTAGCACAGACGAAGCTACATATGGGCCAAATAACATGGATACCCACATACCAAGACTACTAGCTCCTGCTACCACTGGATGTGCAACCTGTCAGCAATAGCGAGCAGCTCTGAGCCCCTGATATAGCCCTATTACTTGAGGAGACAACCTTAGTGTCAAGGTGACTACAGTGGTTCTTCTTCGCAGGGATGAATACATTATCTGGGTATGGATTTGCCTTTCCAGCCCAGCTAGCACCACTCACCAGGGCCTGTGAAATGCCTGAACCACAGGCATAGACACCCACACAGCAGAACATCAATCCAGAGGCCTCTGTCACAGCAAAGGCAGGAGAAAGAAGGCATCCACTTCAGTGATTCTTAAGGAAGAACTCACTTCTTTACAGAGACAACCCCCCAAAAAAAAAAAAACCCTCCTAGAATACAAAATGCCCTTCTTCGTGATGGTTCCCTATTTCCCCTTCTTCCCAGACCTCCTTCTCTCACCATGTCTGACAGAGATCAAAGTATTCCTCTAAAGCTGCCAGTATATACAACTCATGACTGTCCTAAAAAAAGAATCTGTTAAATCTTTAAAAATTTTAACCATGCAACCTCTTCCTGTCCACTACTATGAATTATTAAGAGAAATAAATTGTCATGTGGGGAATAAAAAATTTGGATTCTAACCTTCCATAGCCTGTTACCATCACCTTTTAAATTTTAATTCTTGAAAGATCACATCTACTTACCATCATGTTAGCATCTTTTTGAAGACTATAAGTGTAATTAGGGAGATAGGATGTATATCTCTAGAATCAGATATTTGGATTAAAACAAACATGGCTTCATTGTTTATTATCTGATGGCAGGAGCTGAGAAGCTCTGGAGCAGACGACCAAACTCAGCTCTTCTCACTAATGATACTTTGCACTACCTGTTATACATTGCAAAGTTTATTATTTTTTATGTTGGCTATGCTCCGTGGATTTTATATTGATAGAGAGGCTTTAAAACAGTCCTTTTATCATTGATGTATTTCCATGGTTAACATTAGCTTACAGGAGAATGTCTATGATCAACTTTGACTTTTAATGACAAATACTGATGTTTGGTAAACAAAGCACAAAGGGCAAAACTTTCAGGGTGAAATACCTGGAGTCAGAGGACCTGAATTTGGAACTTGATTGTATTGCCTTACGCAAGCTTCTGAGCCCATATTTCCTCATCTATAAAATTTTGATAGTAAAAGTAAGTACTTGTGAGGTTGGAAAATTATCAGGTAATGAAGGTGAAAGGTGATTTGTGAACTGTAAAGTATTTTTAAAAGTTAGCTCTGATTTACCACATAATATTTTATGCTGTATATTAAATGACCAGAAATCCTATGAAAAAGTTTATTGGAAGGTTTTCATTGAATATAATCATTTTGTGAGACAAAAGTGGAAGTCTGATGAGTTCTGAACTGATTAAGGCCAGAAAAACTCAGAAAAAGTATTTCCAAATAATTAAAAGGTAAAAGGCCTTTGATTGATAAAACTATCACTATGAAAAATTTACCAAATGCCCTTACAGTGCAAATGGGCATACATTCTTTTTTAAGAAATCTGTAAGAAAAAAAATGAGGGAGAGGAAAAGGGGGTGGACATCTATTTAATTTAATCAGAAATCTGTGCAAAGTGGATAGATTAAATGAACAAGAGTTACATGTTTCTTGTTGGCCATCAACACAGTATTTGTTGCTGCTGATACAATAACATAGTAAATTTAATGTGGTTTATTTGTCTAAAAAAGAACAGCTTATCTTTTGTTTGGAACATAGAAACAAGTTGAATCCTGATCTGTGTTATTTCAGTGTCTAGTTGATTTGTACTTGAGGTTTCCGGAGCAAAAGTTTTGTTACTAAATATCTGGCAGAATCCCACTGCAAGGGCTGGTGATCAAAAGCTGGAGTAAAATCTCCTATTTGGTATTCCAGAAGATTAATGCAGAATTAACTTTGCTCTCAAGAAATAACATTTAGCTCAAGAAACATTTATTAAGATTTGCTGTATGTCAGGCACTGTTCTAGCTTCTGAGAGCATAAAACGCATCCAGAATATTTTGTTGTTAGTTTTGTTCTTGCAATTTTCTTCTACTCCTCTGGGCCTCCCTGTTTCAGTCAATTTTACAGTCTGCCCTTTCTACCTCATGGAAGGAAGGCCAGAGCTGAAACACAGAGAGAAAAGAGGTAGCCTTTAAATTTTAGAAAATGAGACCTCAGGGGTAGTGGAAGGTCTTCAGATAAATAACAGATGAGCATACACTGGTAAGAATTCCATCCGTCCTTCATCTGTCTTACTGGTTGATCTTCTCATTAATGTCTTGCAAATAACATTCCGAGCATTGCTCATTGACTGACTTGTGGATATCACCTATGTCCTGAGACTGCTCTGCTCTGTCTCTATTAACTTATTCATATTAAGCCCTTTTTTCAACATCTCAGGAAACAAAGTGAGATGGGAGTTGGGCCTCTTGACATCTAGGGGAATGGTGGTGATATAGAAAATGTGGCAAGACTGCTATCTCCCCAGTACTTAAGGGATAGATACCCCCCTACACACATAACATACACATATCTGCCCCTAGTTTAAGCTTCACATATGATTAATGAGTTAGAGAGCCAGAGATGGCATTTTATAGATTCCCTATGGCTAGATAAATCCATGTGTTTAAGATGTCAGCAAAAGTCATACCATTTGGGGTTTTCATATGGACTTGAAACATTGGATATATACTCCTTTACCCACCTTTCCCCTTCCTACAGCTGTAAGACTAAACTTGGCAAGACCCAGATCCAGCCCTGTGACTAGAATAATACCTGAGGATAGCAGGGAAACAAGAAAAAAGAAACCTGGGTCCTTGAAGACAGCATGGTATAGGGTATCTGTTCCAACTGCACCACTCACTACTGGACTGTTACCATCTTGTTTATTTAAGCCACTGTGACTTTTGGCCCTATTTCTTTTTATAGAAACCTTGCTTTTACTCTAAAACAGAAATAAAAGTCCACTTGACCAGTACTTGGGTAGGAATGAGTAGAACCAACCTAATGTCTCTTTCCTAGAGGTACTGACAGTTTATCAGATGAAAGACACACAGGAACAAGACAGTCATCTTCCACGGCTAGAAAGTGAGAAGACAGTTGATGTGTTACAGATCCAGAGGGAACAGCGTCAGAGGTAGGGCTGGGCTGAGGGAGACCCAGTGTCTCTCTACCTCTTGCACAGTTCTGGGCAAACACTGACAAGTTCGTGCTGCCTAGGCTTTCTTTTTATTGTTCTTTTATTTCTTTTTATATCATCAGCACTGTTTCTTCAGGCAGAAGACAGTATAATTAATTGGATATGATTGCAATCTAGGCATGCCCCATTACCACACAAGATTATATGATTACACATGGATGTTCTCAAATCATTTTAGCCACAGAGCTGAGCCTGTTCTTGTTTCATTCTCAGAGGTAATCGAATTTCCATATTCTTGTGAAGAAAAAAAAAAAAAAAAACAGCTGAAGTGCTGAAGATTTTCCCATCCAAAACTGGATCTCAAAACTGAATATTGCTGTTGGCAGAGCATGAGAACATGCTCAGTCACAAGAAAATAGAGCATTTCTAGTGTGAAAATGTGTCACACTCTTAATCTCTTTTTTCACCCTCTTTCCCACCTCATCATTGAATACGGTGTGTGACGATACATTTGGCTGGTGGTTATGTCTTTGTTCATGATGATGTTTTGAGGTTTAAACCAGTTGAATCTGGAAGCAGCCTGCTGGCCTCTGACAAATTTTTGTTTTCTTACTACAAGTCACCTCAAAAGCATACGAGTCAACAGAGATGCCCTTCTCCATGCAAGTTTTAAAAGTAAACTGAAAGAAAATCTACAGGGAATGACAAGGTTTTACTCCCAATCCCTACTGGTCTCTGCATTTTGAGTCAGGGTACCGAAACAATCTCCCTCACCTGCTGCTACTTTCTACACTTACTTAAAACAAAACAAAACACCAACTTTTTAAATTTTGAAATAAGAATAGTTTCAGTTAGTTGCACAGACAATATTGGTTGGTTCCTTGTACTCTTCACTCATTTTCCCTCACTGGTTATATCTTACATAACTATCTCACAATATCAAAACCAGAAAGTTGACATTGGTACAGCGTGTGTGTGTGTGTGTGTGTGTGTGTGTGTGTGTGTGTGTGTGTGTGTCTGCCATTTTATTGCATGTATAGATTTGTGCAGTGACCACTGCTTTCAGGATACATAACTGTTCCTTCACCACAAAGACTAGCTTTAGAGTTACATCCATTCACCTCCCCACCTTCCTTAAACCCTGACAGCCACCAATCTGCTCTCCATCTCTTTAATTTTGTCATTTCAAGAATGTTATAGAAATAGAATCATAGACCATTTACATTTAACATAATTATTGATATGTTAGGACTTAAATCTCCATTTTATTTTTTGTCTTATTCTGAATTTTTTTTTTTTTGGTTTATTTTTCAGTTCCCTGTTTTTGCTTTTGATTTTTGTTTGTTTGTTTGTTTTTTGTTTTTTATACCTTTCTGGGGGTTACTTGAGCAAATTTTAAAATTTCATTTTGATTTACCTGTAGTGTTTTTTGATCTAACTTTTTGTAAAGAATTTTTTAGTGGTGGCTTTAAGCATTATGATATATACACATAATTTGTCACAGCCTACTGATGTTGACATTTTACTGGCTTGAATAAAGTGTAGAAACCTGACTTCCCTTTAAGTCTCTTTACCTTTTCCCATTTATAGCGTAATTGTCTTACCTCTGGTGAAAATCACATCAAACAATGTTATAGTTTTTGCTTCACTCATCAAACACAATTTTAAAAATTCAAGAGAAGCAAGTCTAATGAATTTACCCATATTTTAAATTTTTCTTTTGTTCTTTTTTTGTCTCTTCTGGATATTTGAAAATTATTATTTAAAAAAAACTATTTCTGTTTCAATAACTTTTTTAGTAATTCTTTCAGGTTAGATCTGTGCTGAAAAATTCTTAGATTTTCCTTTATCTGATAAAGTCTTGATTTACCTTCATTCCTGAGGTAAATTTTTACTAGATTTAAAATTCTGAGTTGACAATTTTTTTATTTTAACACTTGAAAATGTTGTGCCACTTCCTTCTGTCACCATTAGTTTTTGAAGAGAATACATTGTCACTGAAATTATTTTTCCCCGTAGATTATGTCATTTTTCTTTAGGTGCTTTTAATACACTTTCCTTGTCTTTAACTTTCAGAAGTTTGAACTTGCTGTGTCTTGATGTGGATTTATTTTAATTTATCCTGCTTTGAGTTTACTCAGTTCCTTGAATTTTTAAATTTATGCTATTTTTCCAAATGTAAAAAATTTTCAGACATTTCTTTTTAATATCCTAATTTTACTGTTATCCTTTTAGGTTTTTTCCTATGAGTTTGGCTTAAAAATTATTTTTTACAACATAATTGAGATATAATAAACATACAACATTGTATAACTTTAAGGTGTACAATACTGTTGAATTGATAAACTTATAAACTGCAATATGATTACTATCATACTGTAGCTATGATTTTTTAAAATATTTTTTTATATCTGCCTATTTCTGCCCTCCTTGTATCTGATGACACAAAGGTTAGATCTTTTGTTATAGTCCCTCAGGTATATAAGGTTTTTTTCATTTTTCCTCAGTTTATTTTCTTTCTGTTGTTCAGATCGAGTATTTTTACGGCCAAGTTCATTGGTTTGTTTCTTTGTTTTCTTTATTCTGCTGTCAAGCCCACTGAGTTTTTATTTTGGTTATTGTATTCATTTTGCAGTTACAAAGTTTTTATTTGATACTTCAATATATCTCCTGTTCCTTTGCTGAGACTTTGTTTCTTCATTTGTTTCAAACATGTTCATAATTGCTCACTGAAACATTTCTACGATATCTGCTTAAAATTCTGTTTAGCTAAGTCCAACATCCGTGTCACCTTAGTGTCAATTACTTTTTCTCATTCAAATTGAGATTTGCCTGGGTTTTGGTATAATGGGCGAATTTTTGATTGAAACCTGGACATTTTGAGTATTTTGTCACAAAATTCTGTATGTTATTAAATCTTTTGCTTTAGCGTGACACGGCAGGGGGTTTTAGGGGGTGCTGCATTACTGCTGCCACACGGAAATGAAAGTCCAAGTTCCCCACTTGACCTCCTCTTACCACAGCAGGGACAGGTAGAAGTGGGTATGATCCCCGTGTGGTCTGTACCAACACCATGGGAGGTGGGGGCAGGGCACATTATTACTGGAAGAATATGAAAGTCCTGGCTCCTCACTCTGTCTTCTCTAAAGCCACAGTGTAGGAGGTGGGGTAGGAGTTCCTTCTTACAGCCAAGCAAAGGAGGAATTTGAGGCTCCCCACTCAGCCTTTTTTGATGGGGGAGGGGCTGATTTCCATGCTGTTTGGCTTCAGGAGCATCATTTGTGTCTAAAAGTTTTCTGTCTTGCTTTGGTGTCCCATTCCCCATCCTTTGGCTAGAGTCAGCAAACGTTTGAGGGACTTTCATTGTCTTCTCTTATTGACATTTCTAGATTGCTGGCTTCTTCACCTTCATGTCTGGGATATATGAGGCAAAAAGAAAACCAGAGACACTCACTGCCAAGCTAGATCTCAAATCCAAAGTGTCTAGCGAGTCTGCCTTCTTCGTTCACCTTTGATTCTTCTTGTGTTTGTTTCATATATATAATTTCCAGGATTTGTAACCAAACCTAGCAGGAGGAACAGAGTAAAGTGTGTGTACCCATTCACTTATTTTTACCCTTGGTATTTCCATAGCTAAAAATAACAATAATAGCTGCTATATTTTGAGTATATTTACTTGGTTGGCACCAACATTTAATTCTCAGTAATCCTATGAGGAAAATATAATAGTTACTCCTGCCATTTTATATGTGAACAGACATACAAGAAGAAATTGAAACTCAGAAATAATCATGTAATCATTTAGAACAGTGCCCAGCACACATATCAACAAATGTTAAGGAATATTATTGTTACTAATTACTTTAGAGCTGTTAACTTATCTGATAGACCTAAATTATAAGTGGAGAATTAGAACTACAACCAAGGACAGTCTAATGCCATATGCTAAACTATTTACATCTAGGCTGTAATTTTTCTCAATTTGAGTACAAACACCTACATGAAGTAATTTCTGCTGCATCCCTATTTGTATCTTTATCTATTTCTCTATTTCACTGCCACTATTTTCTTCTCTTCACTTTCTCTAGAGCTATTGTTCCCAAATTTCTCTCCTAATAATAGAATAACCAATAAGTATGTATATGGCTGACAAAGTCATTTTATATTTATTACATTTAACACTTATTTGAAACCTTATAATAACCTCACAGGCAGGCAGACATTATTAATTATAACTCTACTTTAAAACTTAAGTTTGGAGCAATTCAGAGACTAGCTCAAAGTCACATGGTTAGAAAGTGGTTGAGATAACACTCAAGCCCAGGGCTATTTCCACCACTGGGCTATGTAGGAGATTACTTCCACCGATTTCAATAAATAGAAGAATAAACAAAGGCAGAGAACAGTTAAGATCAAGAACAAGAGATAAGGAGGATATTTAGAAAACATATTTGTTAGGTATTTATGATCAAAATTCAGTGGTGTGTGTGTGTGTGTGTGTGTGTGTGTGTGAAAGGAAGACAGAGAAAGCAGAAAGCATTAATGACAATTATGCTGCCCAGGATTCTGAGTTGAAAAACTGGGTCATTTGTTCATAATTGAGGTCAAGGAAAATAGTTTCAAGGAGGATGGAATAATACATGGTTGCAAGCTAAAGAGAGGACAAGGAAAGTCAAGATTGTATCAGGGTAATTGGATTTGAAAATTAGTAGGTAATTAATGACTTTGGAAAGGTACTGCCATAGGTGGAAATAGAAGTGGGAAGAAGTGGGGTTAGATGGGGAAGTTGAGAAATTATTAGGAAGTGAGGAGAGACTATTCATGCAGTGACACTTTTAGCATGTTCTTGGGCTTCGGAATTTGAAGATTCAATTTGAAAACCTGGTACTGCTGACTTGCTATATAGCATTTGGCAAATCACTTTACCCATCTGAGTCTCTTTCCTAGACACTGACCAACAATTTGCTCTGTTCATTTCATATGATCTATTTCCTCATCATATGTCTTAGGATAAATCATGTCATGAAATTGAAGCACTTTTTTTTTTGGCCTCTTATAGGTGAATACCCCCGCCCAACAATGAGTATGCAGCATTTACTGTAACTCTATTATGATTATACATAGAGAAGCTGCACATAAATATAACCTTATTTCTAACTGGCCCTTTGATTGACAGTTAAATCTTGTCACTCAATAAGTTAATGCACATAATTAGTAGAGGTAATGTATTTTCTACTTTGGCATCTCTTTTTTAAAAAGCACTTGTGATTTCTTCAAAAGATATTAAATTAATATAATGATTTTTACTTCACATTTTCTTAGATATTAAACATTGAGTACTAACAATGTGCCAAACCCTGTGGATATCATGAAATTATTAACTTCTATTTCATCTTGTACAGAAGTATAGCATCTGCTCCTATTTAATTTCTGGTCAAAATACTGTGTAGAGACTATGTTTTATATGTTCTCTATACCTCTATTTTAATTTCAACTCAATAATAATAAAACTTGCCACAATTCATTTCTAACCCTCACCACAACCTTGGGAGCAGATTTGTTTCCCTCTATTTTAACAGATGAGAAATCTATCTTTTAAAAAAGGCAAAATAAATTTAAATGTCCATCATAGAGCTAAGATTAGGAGCTGCTAAATAAATCTGTGATTAATGCTATCCTATGACAGTGTCTTTACTGTGTTAAAATCAGTAGAGAACAGAGTGCGCTCTCATTGCAGGCATGCAAACAAGCATAAAGCAACAGCCACATGATAAAAATTTCCTGGAATGTCCTACATCTCTGTCTTTGTTCCTCCATTTATCCACTTACTCATCCATTTATTTATTCAACAATGAGAATGAACTAGTCATTATGTTAATTCACATGTCTGTTAGTCCACATGTGCAATGACTATATATGTACATTCTGATTGTGCTTACAAGGCTCTGACCTCTGGCTGCCAATAGTAAGTAGGATTATCTAACAGAACTGGGGTAGCAGTGGGTCCTAGGTCAGAGGCACCCTGGAATCCTTCAAATGACTTGGCAACTAAAACAAAATCCTTGTGACTACTCAAATCTTAGTCCATTAGTTTATCCTCAAGCTCTCAACTGCTGTTGAGAGCTCTACTCCCTCTCTTCAGCAGCTGCACATCAGGTGCCACCAAAAGTACAGGGCCTAGCCATACGGGAGCCTAAAGCAAAAAAAAGAAAAGAAAAGAAAAGAAAAGAAAAGAAAAGAAAAGAAAAGAAAAGAAAAGAAAAGAAAAGAAAAGAAAAAGAAAGGAAAGGAAAGGAAAGGAAAGGAAAGGAAAGGAAAGGAAAGAAAAGAAAAGAAAAGAAAAGAAAAGAAAAGAAAAGAAAAGAAAAGAAAAGAAAGGAAAGGAAAGGAAAGGAAAGGAAAGGAAAGGAAAGGAAAGGAAAGAAAAGAGAAGGAAGGAAGGAAGGAAGGAAGGAAGGAAGGAAGGAAGGAAGGAAGGAAAGAAAGAAAGAAAGAAAGAAAGAAAGAAAGAAAGAAAGAAAGAAAGAAAGAAAGAAAGAAAGAAAGAAAGAAAGAAAAATCTGTAATACTGATCCTGTCTTTATTTCTGTAGGGCATGGATTTGGGGGGGTATTAATCTAGATTTCGAATTTAAGGTACCCCCATAAACTTTGTGCCCAAAGCTAGAACATTACTTGCCTCACAGGAGTCCCCACCTGCCCTTCTGCATGAGACTTAAGAATGATTTAGGCCACATTAGCACAGAAAGTGGCAGAGTTCCAAACATGTGTTCTTGAACTGACCCTCACCACATAGTTTGCATAGGAGACAAAGTGCATGTGGAGGTCATTCTTTACTCAGTGTGCTCAACCCTCAGTGAACATTATTTCTCCCCTATTAAATATCAAAACCCTGCTTAATCCCTACAGATGGAGCCAGATATTTTCCAGAGGAAATAATGTAAAATGGTCTCACTGATTTAAACATTGAGAAAATAAATTCAGATGATGTGCAATGTTGACTTCTAGAGGCTGATCTGCCCATAGATGCCATCCTAGGAAAGAGAATCCTTCCTAAATCTCTGTGGGGTTCCTCAGAGAAGTAACAATCTAACATTGAAATGTTTACATGAAATTCCCTTTAAATTCTTCTTATTCTCCCTGGAAGTAACCCCTTGTTTTCCCCTTGAAGCTAAAGAACAATAGAACCCTGAAGGAGGTCCTTTCCTGGAATGCTCCATCCACCCTAGGGCTGGAGTTGCCTTGGAGACTATTTACCAGAGTTAGTTATCAAAAGAAAGAGATCTGGGTTGTATAACCAGTGATCAGGTGTCACACAAATGGAAAGAGAGGCAGCTAAAGTACTTTCATAAGTTCTCAATTGTGCCAGTAAATTTGCTTTTAAAAATTTCTCTTCTTTTTGGCCCTTTGTTGAAGCTAATGATAGGCAGAAAAAGAAAATTGGTTGATTTGAACTTGGCTCCCCTCATATAAGAAGCCACTCCAACATTTCTACCTTTTACTTTCTTACTCTGAGGTCTCAGCTGAAAAGTTGATTCCTTTATGAAGGATTCCTTGATCAACCCCTGTATAAATTACTTTCCCCTTCCTTGGTGCTTTTTTTTTTTTTTTTTTTTTGCAAATGGGGATAACAATTATTTTGCCAGATTATTGTGAAAGACCTGAAATCAATTTAGAAGTCCATCAGTTTCCAATTCTGCCTTGAATATGTTATTTAACTTCTCTATACTCATTTTATTTTTCTGTGAAATTAGAATAAAGATTCTATCTCTCACAGTAGTTCCTATGAAAATTCAAAGAGAGTGCATTAAAGTAAAAAATACTAGCTGTTATAATTTTATTGTCATTGTTTTCTAGAATGGACAGTAAATTGCTAGGGGAAAGAAGTCTCACTCTTGTTCATCTTCTTATTACCCACAGATAATCTTAGCTGGTGGTCAATAAGTGTTCATGGAATGCTGAATATTTTTTATGCTTCTGCTTCAATTAATTTACAGTCATGCACCCATAACAATGTTTCAGTAAACAAGAGAATATATATGACATTGGTATACCAAATAGCCTAGGTGTGTAGTAGGCTATATCATCTCGGTTTGTGCAAGTGCACCCTATAATGTTCGCACAATGACAAAATTGCCTTATGACACATCTCTCGGATATTATCCCTGTTGTTAAACAGTGCATGCCTGTATACAGGTATCTACTGCTTCTTGAAAATTTTTATTATGCCAGTTCACTTTTATGAAAGATCTACATTAGTATCTGCTTTTTAAAAACTGATAGAAATCCAAAGAGGATTTTTGCTTTTATGAAAGAAGGTGAAAAGCAAAAAGCATTCAGCATTCATTTCGCAGTCACTACAGAGGCAGAGTTCACCCAAAGTAGCAAGAGTAACACTGCTTTTCCCTATGTTTTAGTGTTATTTTGTGTGTTATGTATTATTTGGTATACTTGGTAGGTTTGGGGGTCTGGAAACTCTCAAAAAATTTTCCATTTAAATTAATGCTAATTGCTTCTTCATTTTATACTATTTTGTCTTACAAATTTTTATAGAAATGCTCAATCTTGGATAAAAGGAAGATCTGTATTATTTGTATGGCCTTTATCATATTAGGCTTTGTAAATTATTTATGTATTTTATCTTCCCTTCTCTTTTGCAATGTGCTTTATGCAAATCATTCAGAAAATACTGTCTAAATGGAACAATACCAACAAATTCAAAGGTTCTCCATGACACAGCATCACAAAATCTTTCTTGATAACTGACTGAAAAGCTGCATTTAAGATCAACAGGTTAAATTTCTACTTTTGAAAAGTGATAACTTTTCAAAAATTTGAAATCACCAAAAGAGCATATAATGAGCAGAAGCCTTTTTTTTGGAGATATAACAGGGACGTATGTCCTTAAGCTGCACTGACAGGCCATGTACACGCCACATCTTTGGGGGCGGTAGTCCTGCCCTCACCATCTACACAAACAAAGCGGGCAGTTGGAAACAGGTTTCTTTTTGTTTCAAATAATGCCATTCAGGTCCAGCTCAGGGGATCTGCTGTCTATTCTCATTTTTTCTGCTCTGAGGAGCTCTCTTGGCTCCTCTTGACACTAACACAACAGAGGCTGAGGACTGGGAGGGAGATTGAAAGGGCTGATATACCACCAGCTCTAAAAACACATGACAGCAGAAAGCTGGGCTATTACTAATGCTGATCAGCTCAGAGGCAATGCAATCAAACCTTCAATTACACCTGGGTTATTTAATCAACTCCCTGTCAAACTCGGGCTGGAACTCCTCTGGTACTGTACAAATATAGTAATTACCATGCCAGCTTGCAATAAGATATCATTTCAGTGGATTAGAAAACACATTCTGTTGTCAATTACCAACAACCAATTTATAGGCCCTGAAACAAGCAATATTTTTTAATTGCTGCCTTTGTGTCATTATCACAAAATTACTTCTGTTATGAGGCATTAAATCATCTCAGCAATTTTGGGAGTGGGGGCAGGGGGGGAAATTAAAAAGTTTTCACTCTGTTCTTTCCAAATAGTAATAGAAGCATAAAACTTGTATCCTGCTGTGTTGGATTTTGAAATAAAATAAAAAAAAAAAAAAAAACAATCAAAAAGCCCCAGAGATTCTCAACTATACAGACAACATAAATCCGGAAGCTACATGAACAAATCAAAGAGTGGAAAACCAGAAGTCAGATTTATTTTGACCTGCACTTTTTTCTACCTGGCCTCATTTTTCTCCCATGTGCCTATTTTCTAAGCTTCATTTTATAGATGTATTTATTTCTTTTGAGGGTATGTTTCGATTGACCCCTGATGTGGCCACTCTCACTAAAGATCTGCAGATACGAAAGACTTGAAAATTTTCTATCCTACCCACCCCCTCCCAAGCCCATTTGTCCAGTCCAAAGAATAACTGTCAGTTGGCCTTGCCAGCTCCATTCAGCTTGTCCACAAAGGTCCTAGGATTCTTTTCTTCTTATGCAAAGGAAACATCTGACACACCCCTACTGACTCACTCCACCTACCCCATTCCAACCTCAATAAATCTTGCTTGAGTTAGTTCTAAAAGGAGACACTTTTATTCTTCCACACAAAATAGTCAAAATTTTATTATTATTATTATTTGCAAACATTTTATATAGCACATTATCCCACTGATATAAATTATAAATATTTTAAGTATGTATGTATTATTATTATTTCCATTTTACAAATGAGAAGCTAATTCATTGAATATTTAAATGTTTTGGCCACAGTGATGTAATAAAAAGAATATTAGATGTGTCTCGGAGAACTAGGTTTGATTCTTGACACTACTGTTTTAGCTGTGTCATATTTAGCCAATTCTGTATCCACTCTTACCTTGAATTTTCTTATCTTTGAAAATGATAAAATAGTAACAATAATATTAAGTATGTCATGCATTTCTTTAACGTGTTTTATGTGTATTAACTCATTCATTCCTCACCACAACTCTCATTGTTAGAAACTATGATGATCCCTATTTTACAGATGATGCTGAGGATAAGAAAGATAAAGTAACTTTCCCAAAGTTACACAGCAGGTAAGCATCAGAGCTCCTGAGATTTCTCTCTTAACCACTACCCTATATTGCCTCTTAATTTAGCCATTTCTCCTATACTATCGACTATCTCCAGTCAAATTTTTTTCTGTTAAGATCCAAATCTATACTCCTATATCACCACTTGGACAGTGTCACAGCCATCTCAAAATCCACACATCTCAGCTTGAAGTCATCATTATCTTGTCCGCAAACTTGCCCATCCTTTAATACTTTCTATTTCCTGGAATGAATACCTCCATGAACCTGGTTACAAACTAGTTCAAACTAAAAGCATGGACATAATCCTTAGCCAACATCTCTCACTTAGACAATTGCTATGATCTCTAATTGGTATTTCTAATTCTAGTTATTTCACTTTCAAGTATGCACAGATATTTCACCAATACTCTCTGCTCCTGGTCTATCAGTGGCTAAACTGTTATCTAAAGTCCTTGCAGACCACTTTACTTACTTAAAAGAAATGGCTTTGCCATTAATTCAAGGTTCTGTATCTACCTTCTTGGTTAGCTACCACAAACATCTCTTGGGACCATGTATGTCCCCTTACAGTCTGCTTTCCTTTCTTGAACTTAGGAGACAGGGAAGTGGAATGCTACAATCCACTGAATAGGACCTCAGCTTATTTTCAAACTTACTCAGGCACTATCCAACTAGAGTTTGAAGACATTTAAAAAAAACATAAGAACCTTTAAGTATTAGAGTCAGAATGAATGAGCCATAGGATTTCAAACCTGAGAAAGATCATATAGCTCATCTCATGAAACCCCCTCATTTTTCAAAGGAGAAATAGTGTCACTATGTTCAGTATGAAATAAAGGTGATAGGTGAAGTTCATGGGATATCAGAGTTTACAAAAAACAGTATGAATAAATACAAAGCAAGGGAACTAAGCCTTAACTCTCTGCAGTTCATAGTCAAGGGACATGTCTTCTCTTATTAAAGGTATAGATCTCTGCCTGGCATATTCCTTCTGGGTCCTATTCATATAGACAGTCATTTCCCAATTGGTGTTTCTTGAAATCTGCTGTGGAAACAAACAAAATGTTTCCCATTGTTAGATCCCATTATTAAATTAGCCTACAGTTCCCGTTCTGAGAAAGACATAACAAACTCTGGTATGTTGAAGACCCTTGGAAATTGTGCAGTAAAAATCAATTTTGTTTAAGCCAGATTTCTTTGGATCCTCACTTTGCTTTGGAGTTTTATACTAATCAAAGTCTCATGAATTTGAAATTAAGTGGAATGTGAGAAATTTAGTCACTAGCCACATTTCAAGTGCTCAGTGGTGACATGTGGCTAGTGGTCACTGTATTGGACAATAATAATTTAAACTGGTAAGCAATTAGACTAGTTAGTTTTATGATTAAAAATAGCACTATTTTGCTACACTTCCCCACAGTGATTTTGCTTATTTATACTTCTTTCAGTGCTGTGTCCAAAGGAGGAATTATCATGGAGGATGATTCAGGCACTGTGCCATGTCAGAAATATTTGGAAGAGAGCCTATGAGTGAATATTAAATTCTACCAGCTAGGTCCTCAACAAACATATGGATCTGGACATCTCTGCATGGCTTATTTACATTAAAAAATAGCATCTCACTTGCTCATGCCGAATTTCTGGAATCTGCTCTGGTTACTGGTTGTGCAAATAGCTGACTCCATCAGTCATGTTAACACCATACCAGGGAGCTGGCAAGAGCAAAACATGCTACTCCTTGACCTAGGATGATGGAGTTAGATTTGCCACTGAGTCTCCTGGACAATGCTGTAAAGGACGTCCTTGGAAGTATTCTTCTCTATAGGAAGGAATGAGAGAACAAAAATAAATAGCACTAGGTGGACTCATAAAACTTGTCAAAACCTTTCAAGCATGGCATATTTGATAATTCATGGAGTTTGCAAAGTATTACCAAATTAAAACAAGAAATATCACGCAGAGCAGTCATTTCATAGCTTCAGAATCCTGTGTGGCAGAGCAGTCCTTTTGGTGGAAAGCACGGTTAGAGGAACTGTTTGCACCGCCTCTTCCCACCACGACCGCCAGTCACACATCTTAAGGCAGGACAATGCTTATCAGTTATTGGTTCCACCTTATTCTTTCTCCAGAGACAAAAACCTTAAAAGATTTCTCTGGAAATTTGTTGAAAATAATTTCCTCAAATTTTTCTCCCTCTGGATTGAGCCCATTAACTCTCACGCAGTCATCAGAAAGAAAGAAGAAGCACTGATTCATCAGCCCATTTATTCTAACCCATCACAATTTCAGAGACAGTTGTGATAAAGCAATTTTATTTGTGCTGTCTCCTTTCCGTAATTTGAATGTTAACCCCTTCATGTACACATAGCTTAAATTCACTGTTTCCGCTCTCTGCATTCTCACTTAATATGATACCTTCACCTTTTATCTGTAACTAGCCATTGCACTTAATTAACCAATGGAAAACAATATATATATTGTTTTTTCACACCCAAGAGATGAACTGAAATGATTCTGGGGAGTGGGATTAATCAGCCCCTGAATTCGGCCTAATCAGCCGCTAGTGGAATACATCACTTTAATGAGCCCATGGCTGCAAGGAGAATTATTCATTTACAACTACACGCTTGACTGTAGTGTGTGCTGGTTTGCTGAGTGCAAGCTTCTTCCATGACAGTCCTGTTTACAACTCAGCTCCCATCCAAAACCATCCTTCACATTGCTAAAGAGAAGAATGTTTTTCTAGTTTTTTATTTTTGCTTTTAATTAAATTTATTGCATGCCCACAATGTTCCAGGCACTGTAGTAGGGACTGGAGAGAAAATGAACAAAACAGAGTCCTTGCCCTTTCTTATAACGTAGTAAAGGAAACAGAAAGTATAGTAGTCCCTCCTTGTCTGTGGGGGATACATTCAAAGACCCTCAGTGGATGCCTGAAACCACAGATAGTACCAAACCTAATATATATTGTTTTTCTTATATATACATACCTTTTCACTTAAAGGACGCACTTTAAGACTTCTCTTTGGCATATTCAAATTGCTGGATACAGTGTGGACAAAGGGATGATTCATATCCTGGGTGGGATGGAGTGGGATGGCATGAGATTTCATCACGCTACTCAGAACAGCATGCATTTAAAACTTATGAATTGTTTATTTCTTGAATTTTCCATTTAATATTTTCAGACTGCAGTTGACCACAGGCAACTGTAACTGCAGAAAGTAAAAGCAGAAAGTAAAACCTCCGTTAAGGGGGCACTACTGTAATCAAAGAGTCACAAAATACATGTGCATAGTCTAGCGAATTAGATCTAGTAGGTGTTGGGGGTAAGGGAGTTCTTCAAAGAAGTAATGACTCAGCTGAGATCTAAAGGAGACTTAAATTAAGCAAGGGGGAAAGTGTTTCCTGGAAGAGGAAACAATATGTAAAAAGCTCTACTGGGGGCAGCGGCATGTGATAACAGAAGACCAATGAGACCCACTTGCAGCAAGCAGAGGGAGAGTGGTTGAAGATAAAGCTGAAAAGACATTTCAAAGCCTTGGAGTCTGTACTAAGAAATTTGGTCTTTATCTCATAAATAATGAGGAGTCCTTGAAACATTTTTAGGCAATAGGAAGCCATTGGAGTGCTTTCAGCTAAAATATAAATTAATCATGTGCTTGTTTTCAGCTCAAAACTGTTAATGACTGATCATAATCTACAGAATAAACTTTAAAACTCTTACTGTAATAGTAAAGTCCTCTGCGTTTGGTCTCCAGTCTTCTCTCTGTCTCATCTATTGCTTGAGGTGGGGAGGGGGTGGAAGTGGGGGGAAGGAGAGAAGGTCCACAGATGTTTGTTGATTTACACATTAAAGTCAGCATGACTAAGAGTTAGGCAGATGTGGCTCAATACAAAAGGCAATCTTTCCTATCTTCAGAGTGTTTTGGAATTATGTAAGATAAATTACTTGGTGAAATTCCAGAACATTGCCTGACATAAGTAGGTACTCAGTAAACATTAGTTCCCTTTTCCTTCCAATCTTCTCCCTTCCGTAAATAGACTTTATATCACAACATTTCCATCCTGCTCATTTTTCAACTCTGCTTACTTCAAGGCCTTTTTGTTTTCTTTTCCCTATTAAACAAACAAACAAACAAACAAAAACAAACAAAAAAACTCTCATGGAAAAAGAAAGATCTGATATTAATTTATATCTCGGTACGTGTATATACAACCCATGTTCCTCCTCTTGGACTGCAGTTAAAACCCTATATCAAATTGTAGAATAGAAGACCTTAATCTTTTATTAAAGGTATTTCAGAAGTCAGAGTGAAATTAAAGTTATTTTGGGAAGAAAAGAGCACTTCCTTCATCTTTGTAAATTATGCCAATATAAGTGTCTGCCTCTCCCTCCATGCATAAGAAAGGGATTCTTCTGGATGTGTAATGGGGTCAGGTGTTTATGTGTGCATTTCATGTGGGAACAAGGCCCAGACACCATCATTGAAAAGAGAATACAGCTTAAAAGCATGTGGTATGAATCTTCCTTTAGAAGCTAATAAATAGCTTGGCCATAACCCTTTTCACTACAAATGGAAATATCACAGAGCCCTTTCCATTCGTCCTTTTGCCAAATAGAAAAAAGAACAACTCAATATTCTTTTATTAAAATAATCTGGAAAGCCAGAAGAAGAATTTTTCACATTGCCAGTGGATTCAACATATCGCTCCTCTAAACAGTGAACTTTACTCAAATTAATTTAAGATTGGAGACACTTTTCAGTGAACTTTCATACACCTCCAGAACATATTTGTAAAGGTTTCAAAACCATTATTATCTTAGCAGCTTGCTCCAAAATTCTTTGAGAAGGAAATTTTTTTATATAGAAAAATACCTTACTAAGTCAGTAAGGTTGAAAGGTTGAAAGTGTGATACCCTGTGGGCATAGATAAGCAAGAGACAATCAAAAGAAGAAGAATGAGGGTGAAAAATAATGAAAGAAAAATTGAAAGAGAGATTGATAAAGTATTTGCTAGGAATAAATAAGATGGGAGAGGAGAAAGGAGAGAACCTGGCAGCATGGGGAGGCTGGTCGCATAAAGGGTATCTGAAAGACAGATATGGCTCATAAGCAAATTTAAGTTATGTTGCTTTATATTTATTTCTCTGCTTTCTCTATCCTTCAAAAAAGGCCCAGCCGAATGGATTATTGTAAAAACTCAGGGAAAGAAGCTGTGTTCCTTCCATAACTTTCAAAATAGGGTCAGCTTAGAATTAATGGAGTGAACACAAATTCAGTGCAAATTGTTCAGCTCAAAGGAGATCATGAGAATGTAAGTCCCCTGGGGATTTGCAGAAATCTGAGGAAAACATTGGACTTTCCACAGAACATAATGGGAAAATCAAGTCAGTCATATCTAAGTAACCTAAGTCATATCTTAAGTTATTATCTGAGTTGCAAATCTTTTGTGCAAGCGAGCCTTGCATGTGATATTCTCAGCTCACCGGCTCATAATTTGCATTTTCAGACTGACTGTCATTGGTCTTATTATTAATAAATCTCAAGGAGCCTCCTGGAAGACAGATGTGATTTTTTAAAATAGTTCATTTTACATATACCGGAAAGATGTGCCTTTGAATGAATTTCTCTGGTTAAAATATATTTCTCAAAACTCCTGAGGTTTGGGAATGGTTCTTTCTGGCTCCTTCCATCTCGTTGCACACAACAAACAAATAAGGGCCTGTCTTGTTCACTCCATAAATCCTTAAATGAAGCTTTTGGAAAGGGTGGAGGAGGAAAAACTGTGAAAAGGGAAGTAAGATACTTAGTCCTGCTTGCTGTCAGGATGAAAAGGCTCTGCTCATCCCTGAAAATTCCACAGGGAACTGGAAAGAGGGGGAGGAAAGAGGGGGAGGAACGAGCTCATATTGTTTGCACAGACTCTTCACAGATGTTACATCATAGGATCAGATTCGCACAGTTGAAAAAATAATCCTGAGGTTCCATAGGATGTGAAAGCAGGCCCAAAACTTTGTTACTTATCTTTCTCTCCTCCCTCAGACCTGCACATGCGCAATTTTAAAACAGAACAAGGAAGAGAATTAGTGCCGCTTGAAGTGCCGCCGGACGTCTAGGGCCATCCAGATTTATGTACAATTCCCGTGGTTATTTATATCTTCTTATTTAGGACTTTGGGATCATAAATAAGATGCAGATATAATTTCAGAGAGATGTTTAAGGTCCAGTAGAAATTCTAGAAATGTGCATGTGTCCCTATTAGTCTGATCCTATCCCCAAGGTCAAATAGGGTGGTGTGTTATACTCACTTTATTTTTCGTAGCTCAAGAAAGGACAGATGAAAACCCAGAATAAACAAAAAAACAAAAAACAAAAAACTGAGTCTCGCTGAGCAAAAACTAAATAGTAACAAATGATTTCTGCTCAAAGATCATACGTACTGGAACTAGATGATGATGGTGGTGGTGATGATGATAATCTCAACAGTTTTGGAGTATTTACTGTACACCAGACACTACCCCAAAGACTCAATATACATTGTTTCATTAAATTCTCAAAGTAATCCGTTAAAGTAGCTGTTATTATTTCCATTGTAAAGATGAAGGATTACAGCTCAACAAGTGTAAATGACTTGCCCAAGGTATTAAACTAGTAAATGAGCCTGAAATTTGAATTCAGGAGTGTCTGACTTTACCATTGTGCTACAAATCGCCAACCTTTTTCCATCCGTAAAGATCCTTCCCTATAGAGGACCTCCATCTTATATCTCTTATCGAAACTGTCTCTCAAGTAAGAATTTAGTTTATTCATTCAAACTATACAAGTGATGATAAAATGGTTAAGTGATTCATAATGAGATTTGGAATCTTTAGAGGAAGCAAAATCTCGAGCCCAAAAAATTAATCTATAGCAGCAGATTTCAGACTTAAGTAAGTAGAAGTGCAGTGTTTTTATCTTGAAATATGGGGAATCAAATCACCGTATTTGGTAAGTACTTCATGCACCCATTGTGAGTTAGAAACCTCTAAAACAGGGAATCCCAACCCCCTGGACCACTGACTGGTACAGGTCCATGGCCTGTTAAGAACCAGGCCACACAGAAGGTGAGTTGCAGGCTAGAGAGCAAAGCTTCATTTGTATTTGTAGCCGCTCCCCAGTGCTAGCATCACCACCTCGGCTCCACCTCAGATCATCAGGCATTAGATTCTCATAGGAGCATCAGTCCTTGGTACTGAAAAGGTTAGGGGGACTACTGCTCTAAAAAGTATTGGTAGACACATTCTGACTTCTTTGCCAAAAAGACACAAAAAATGTTTCAGATATACTTGAGCATTGTCCTGCCTCACAATTTTTCCAGAATGGCCTTTGAAATCTATTAGAATGTATGAAAACTAATGCTCTTTTGAGCATCTGGGCCTTTGCCATGCAGGTTTCATCTGTAGGCATACTATAGAAAGTGGGGAAATGACGCAGTCATTTCCAGTTCTTATGCCCTAAGAATTCTAGTATTGGGGGCGGGGAGGGGGAGTGCGGAGTTAAGATTTTTTTTTTTAATATTTGTTTGGATTTTTTTCAGGCTCAGAAACCAAATGCAAGGGGAAGTTTTGAAATATTATTTCTGTTCTACTCTGAATGGAACTACTCTTCACTAACTAGGCTTCAAGACCGTTGCTCACAAAATTGTTTAACTTTTCTTTCTTCTAGTTTTTATAATGATTTGTTTGATTTTAGCTAGAGAAGGAGTAAATGCCCTATAGATTTAATTGACTGAGAATACCTGCTTTGTTTTCTGTCTCTTCAACCTCGGAAAAATCTTCAACCTTAAAAAAAAAAAAAAAGAAGAAGAGAAGTGTGGAGTCGAGGTAAAATGACTGCAAATTCCTAAACAAATTCCTTAAACAAAACTTTAGGTCCAATTTATTACTGAGAAAATAACACCTAGAAATATCACTGCGTAATGCCACCATTTTGTAAATAGCTTTGGTCTACTTGCTGATTCTTCTGATTGTTCTAAATTTGTGCTCCTTGTCTTCCAAGGCCCATCATTTTCATGAGTCACCCAGTCATGGAGAGGGCAAGTGTTTAAAGGCCGGGATCCAGCCAAACAATGCCTGGGCTCCTCAGTATTTTCACAGACTGTCCTGGCCAGTCTGGTAATCGCTCTCTGTTTCCTTATTGGAAAAGCTACAAAGGTCTGGAGTAAAGAGGAATGGCAACTAGCATATGCTGAGAATCTAATGTGCTAAGTACGCTGTTTCGCACCTTAAACTTCCATCCTTACTACAAGCCTAGATTGTAAATATTCTTAACCCCTTTTTATCAGATGACAAAACTAGAGCTTAGGAGGTTGATATAATTAGCCTAAGGAAATAAAACCTAAGGTAAAGTCAAGGTTAAATCTATCTCCTATCTTTGTTCATCCTGCCCCCAACACACTGCTTTCCTATGCTTCAGTGCCTGAGCCAAAGACAGCTTTAGGAATAAATGAATCATAGGAAAGGCTTCCATCCGACATGATCTTCATATTTCGGCAAGACCTAACTAGCTAATGATGCCCAGAGCATATGTCAGCTCAGCCCTGGCTTGGTATAACGTTTCTCGGCTTATTTACAGTATGGAGTTCATTTTTGATTCATGAGCTGACTCTGTGTGCTGTGTCCTCCAGAATGGAGTCACCTCTGGCACCAGAGGATCATTGCTCCTTCTTTCAACACTTGGGCTCACCAGATACTGACTCCTTCCAAATGAAGCAATTAATTGAAGTCTATTAAAAGAAATTTTTAAAACCAGTGATTGCAAAATCCATTAGCTGCACAAAATTTGGAAACCAAGAGCTTCCTTCCATTACCTAACTGGAGTTCAAGTAGTAGAGACAAGAAAATAATAATGAGCAAATGATGATAACTAAAACCTACTGAGTGACAAATTTTATTTAGTCTACTATTTACAACAACCAAAAAGAAGTCAGAAATCCCAACATTCAAATCACTAGCAGAGTGCCTGTAAGAAACTATACCTAGTGCATGTGGACACTTTGGTGGTTATAGGAAGGAGTGAGGTGAGATGATATCAAATAATTTGATTTAAAACTTAATAGAGTTATTTTAAGTTAGTGCATATACTCAGCAGGTAGCAAGGAAGAGGAGAAAGAGCTAGTTTTAATTTTGTCCCTTCTACGATCTAGACATAATGCTGTTTATATATATATATATATACACACACACACACACACACACACACACACACACACACACACACACACGTAACAACCATATATAGTAAGTACTATTATCCTCACTTACAGAGGATGTTAATGTTCACAATAATTCTTTTAAGTAACTTATTCCAGTATGAGTCCAATCATTTAAAGCTTTGATATCCTATACTTTAGTGAAAAAAAAAAAAAGACAGCAGGCACTAACCTACCTGAATACTAGAAAGAAACAACTGAAGGTATATTTTCATCCTGATTTCCAGTTCACAATCATAGAATGACCTCATGCATTTATCACCTTATTTGCTGAGATCCCATTAAGAGGATATTTAAAAACAAAAACAAAACCTTTACAACAATGAAATAAATAGAAGGGTGAGTGTTTTCAGTGAATTTGTACAATACAGAAAGTAGAAGCTTTTCAGTTATTGAAGTAGAGG
Organism: Cynopterus sphinx; assembly: GCA_030015415.1. Taxonomy (NCBI): domain Eukaryota; kingdom Metazoa; phylum Chordata; class Mammalia; order Chiroptera; family Pteropodidae; genus Cynopterus; species Cynopterus sphinx. Next base: position 88,677,594 of record CM057383.1, read on the forward strand.
GGAGGAACACACAAAAGGAACATTGAATGTGAGCAGGATCTAGCAATGTAGGAAATGGTTGATCTGCTGTGCAAACTCAAAGAGGCTCTGGTCTACAGCCATGCTACCCTGAACAAGCCCCATCCCGTCTGATCTCGGAAGCTAAGCAGGGTCGGGCCTGGTTAGTACTTAGATGGGAGACCACCTAGGAAGACCAGGTGCTGTAGGCATAAAAAATTAAATAAATAAATAAATAATGAATGAATAAATGAATGAATAAATAAATAAATGTAAGCTGACAGAGTCCTTGTAATCTGTGTTAGGCAAGTGTTGCCTTGCCTAAAAAAAAAAAAAAGAAGAAAGAAAAATCAGAGAGAGTTTCTAGATTCAAAAAGGTAACACTGAAGTAAGTCTATATATGTATATGTGGCCTCAGCTGCAACTTTCCCTCACCTCCACATGAAATAGAAATCCAGATTCTTGCCCACAAGCAAAATAATCCAACAGCTTTTCTCTAACAGAATAGAATGAACTCTTTGGGAAAGAACTAGAGTAATCAGTATAGATGTTAGTGACCCAAGGGCCCTCCTCATTTGTTACCTGGGGCTCTCTATCATCACGGTAGCCTCCACAGCATTCAGCTTGGAAAAATCTCACCCACTGACACATTCTGGGGCATGCTGGGGCTCTGGGCAGTCTGCTTATTGTTCATTCTGATATCTGGAGAGATGACCAAAAATCTCCAGGCATTTTAGAAATCCTAAAGCAAGAAAGAGAAACACTAAGATAAATAGACATCAACTGTCCCTGAGAGGAAAAAGAGAACTAAGGGAGTAGAAGAGAACTTACAGAAAAAATGAGTTTTGTATACTCAGAGTACTCAAGAATATTTGGCATGGATAAAAGAAGAATGCAATGTTGGGGTTTGGGGCCTGGGAGAATGGAGTGAAGGGTTGAAGAAGTACAAATGAGTAGTTGATAGATGATCACAGGGATGGGGAGCATGACATAGGGAATGCTGTTAGCATTAATATATTGGCTAGGTGAAAAACCAAAGGCGAGAAGGAGTAATTAGGGGGATCATTTTATAAACTATATAATGTCTAATCAATGTCCTGTGTACTTGAAATTAGTAATAAATTATAAAAAAGCATAATCAAATAAATAAATAAGTAAAAGTAAGATTTTTTGAAAATTAAAAATAAGATGCCAAAATTGAATATTCAGTAGATGGGCTATAAGGTCAAGTTGATGAAAGCTCCCAGAAAATAGAGCAAAAGGCAGTTAGAAAGGAAATATGAGCAAAAATCAAGAGACATTAAAGATCAGTCCTAGGAGATCTGACATTTCATTCACAGGAATTCTAGAAAGAGAATAGAGATAACAGAGGGCAGGAAATTATCAAAAACAGATCAAAAACAAGTTTCCCATAGTTCAAGGGAGAGTATTTTTAAATATAAAAGACTTATTCAGTGCCCACCATAATACACAAAGACAGATAACCCTCAACACAATGAAGTGAAATTTTAGAACACCAAAAATTAAGAGAATATTGTAAAACTTTCCAGAGAGAGGGTTAGAAAAAAATAGTCGCTAAACTCTCATAGATCATAGCATGAAGTCAATAGTTAAATGTCAAAAGTCCCAAGAACAGAAACAATATAAGCAAATTATTTAGGTTAACTGCCAGAGAACCGAAAAGCAGAAATCATTAAAAATTGGTTATCTCTGAGGAGGACTAGTGGAGGTGAATGAGGGGCTGTGAGGGCAATTGTGTTTTTTTACTGTCAACATGCAAGTATTCCTTTGGATGGATACATAAATACATAAACATAAGTTATACATATGTATGGTACATACATACTATAGTCAATATATGATAACCTATATCTTATATAAAATACCATATATAGATAATATAAAAAATATCTGTGTGTATAAAAGTAATATTTGCCGGCTGTATGTTTATTGCCCATTGTAATAACAAACTCATCAAGTGGTGTCTCTTATATCATAATACCTTAACAAGGTTTATTCTTGCCTCTACATATTGTAGTGATTAATAAGATACAGAGCCATAAAAAAACTGTATCCTACAAGGTCTCCTAGTGGCCTGGAAAATAAACAAGCCCCCTACCAATACAACTTCCAAGTAGTCAGTGGCTTAGGCTGAGCCAACAGGATACAAAAACAGTTGGTCGAGAAGTGGAAACTTCAAGCTGAAAAACATTTGGGATTTTCTAATCTCAACTGAATGTTTTTTTAAAAAACTAAATTTTGTCAAACCTGTTTGTGTATATGGGGAGTGAGCCATAGGCACTAAGGAACATTTGACTCTTCCTGCTGCTAAACATGCTGGGAGAAAGAAACTTCTGGAAGCTGGCTGACTTATTTTGAGCCACGATGAAATAATTCCTATAGGGAAAGAAAAATAGTTTCCTAATTGGTCCCTTTGCAGCATAAAAAAAAAAATAGTCTCATATGGGAGATGGTCACCAACTAATGGGTTAGAGTCTTTGCTTTGTGGTAGAGACTAAAAAAAGTCAGGTCTCTGGGACCTAAAACATTTGGCAAAAACAAAAGTCCAGAGGTAATGTGGAAAGAAGAGAGAGTTCAAGCAAAGGTATGAGGTGGGGAAAGCAGGAGTGAGAAAGATTAGATTCCTGCTCAGTATTTGAGAAATACCAAAATGCTATGCAATCCCAGAGAGCACTGCATTCATTAGTCTGCACCAGCAGCTGTTTGGGGCTTAAGTTGCCATTGGTGGTGTTTTTCTTAGCCTGGTACCTTTTCAATTGACTATGCAGAAAGCATTCCTCAGAGTTAAAGCACAGTGCAGACTGTGCTCTCTCACTCACAGCTGATAATTTCCCTAGAGGCAGGTGAGATGCAGAAAGAGAGAACCAAGAATTCACAAAAAAAATTGCACTAGTAAAGCAATGAAGAGAGAGAGGGGACCAAGTAGGCAAAGCTGGTGGGTAATATAATAATTCAAAGACTGCAGGTTAAAACAGCCCCCTGGGATGGAGCAGTTTGTCATGCACTCGGTCAAGGAAGGAAAACAAGAAGCTAAAAGCTGTAGTGAAATTGTTTTTCTGAAAGAGGAGCTGCTATAAATACAGATGCCGTGGGATAGAAGAAACAGGAAGATTAACAGCAAGCCTGGGTTCCAAATGAGAAGCTGATTACAGCTCAGACTATCGCTTTTAGGTACTAAGGAAAAAGCTACCAAGGTGTGGGAGCTTCAGAGGATCTAACTAAGTGCTTTCATATTCTTAGATGATTAATTCAAGCTTATGTATTGGGCATACTCAGTGATACCAGTGTCTTTTTGATATGAAGACTTTTCCCTAGGAGTGGAGGACAAAAATGTAATTTAGAGGAGGATGTTAGAGGCCACCAAGGCACGATCCTGAAGTGGGTATGCTGGACAGACGCTAGGGTGTCCCCTATAAATTCTCCCCCCTGTGTCCACTGCCTGTATAATACCCTCCTGTTGAGTGTGAATGGGACACACTCCAACAGGCAATAGAAAGGTGATGGATTACTTTATGTTATATAAGATGCCATTTTAGCAGACTGGAGCAAGAAACTCTCTTTGCTGACTTGATGAAATATGCAGCCATATTGAAGTCCAGGTGGCAAGAAACGATGGGTGACCCTAGAAAATGTAGGGAAGCTCTAGAACTAAAATTCCACCTCTAGCCTGCAGCCAGCGAAAGCCTGGGGCACTTGATCATACAGCCACAAGGAAATGAATTCTGTCAACAACCTGAATGAGTTTGTAAGTGAACTCTGCCACAGTTTAATTCCAGATGAGATTGCAGCCCAGCTGACTCCTTGACTTCAGTTTTGTGAGACCCTGAGAAGTGGACTCAGCTCAGTGATGCCCAAACTCCCGACCCACAGAAATTGCGAGATCATAAATGTATGTTGTTTTAAGTCATAAAACTTGTGGTAATTTATTACACAGAAAAAAAAAAAAAATATATATATATATATATATATATATATATATATATATATATATTTAAAAATACAGTGAGAGAAATAGGTGAAAAGAAATGAAGAATGATGTCAGAGAACTTCTTCTAAACAGGAAGTAGCAAACCATCCACGATGCCAGTATTTCATTTCATTATCATTAAATAACATTTAGGCTTCTGCGATGTCTGTTGTACCATGGTCCATCTAAAACTAGGCTCTTGTCACCTCTGAGTTGTTACCTCTTTCCTTAAGATAGAATCCAGGTGTTGTACTATCAGTCAAAGGGTGACAAAAGGTATTGTTTCTAGTTTTTTAATATGAGATGTCTGGCCCTGTGCAAAGCTGTGAGAGGGAAAGTTTGTTCTCCTACTCTTTTAATCATCTGCTCTTATGGAAAACCCTTTCTCCAAAGGATGTGAATAGCCTCTTATTACCACCCTCATCTACTCTGTCTCATGCTCCATACTTCTTTGAATGTCCTTCTTTCCATTAAGTTTTGCCTATTTCTGTATCCTATTCCTCAGATCCCACTTGGTATCATTGAATTCATACTATGAGCAACTATCTGATATCACCTATGGATCGCCTCCCCATGATAATATTTGTGCATTTTAACAGATATCTTCAAAACCTTAACCAGTGGGGAACTCAAGAAACTGGTCAACTGATATATTTTCCAGGCAAGTCTTCCAGGGGCTCAGAACCCACAACACATAGAGATAGCGGGACACAGAGCTTCCCTGTCTGCTCCAGAACATTGCCTCACATGTGTTTCCCACTGGGGGCCTCTTGCTGGTTGGGGCCTACTAAGTGGCCTGTTGTTTATTCCAGAAGCAGGAACAGCAGCATCTGTCTAGTGCCTGGCAGGTGTCCGATTTTCCCCGCGTGGAAAGGGCGATGGCCAGCTTGATTTATGTTCACTGCAATTACTCACAATCTGAGTTTTTTCAGTTTTCACCCCTCCTGTGTATATTTCTGAGCTGTAGAGAAATGTGCTTTCCTTATAAAAGCCATGGGAGAGGAGCCAATATGTGGAACCCAACACGGGGTGCTGAGTTTCCATGATGAAGTAGAGTCTTCATACCAGGGAAGCTCCCTGATTCCTTCTATAGGGAAGAGTCAGAAAAACTCTCTGTCCTTGGAAGACTCAGAGAAGCTCTCCACCTAGACAGTGCCATCTCTCTCTCAAGGCCCTTGTGCAATCCACTCTCTCTGCTTGAGTGCCCTTCTCTTATCGCATTTGAATTTGGAGTTAGTTTAGGGCTATGTGCAAGTGGACCTGCCTTAACTGACTCCAAGGTAGTTAGAATGTCTACTGCGGACACTCATAAAGGTGGCAATAATGACATTTAACACCTTGCCCAGGAATTATCTCATTGCTTGTCTCCACCACCAGACCAGCAGGTTCTTGAAGATATGGGCAGTGCCTCACTGTCTTTTAGTTTCAGAGCCTAGCTTGGTGTGTAGCACTAAGTAACTGGGGCATAGATGAGACAATGAATGAACAGCCAAATAAGGAACTAAGACTTAACCTATTTTAACTGAAAATAAGAGAAAAGAATAAAAAAGGAGATGGTGATTCCACAAGGTCAGGAGTTGAAAAGGTGGTGATGTTAAATATGTATTCTACATTAAAATTGGCCCACAAATCCCTGTCTATCCTGTCCTGTGTAATTATTGGACAGCAAAAGTACATTATGACATTTCCCAAAAAAGCATCTGTGAAAACTATGCAGCTGAGGGCAGGAAGCCTGGGCTTTATTCACAGAAATGTAGGGGATAAAGTATTACAAAACAGTGATATAAGTGGGTTTTACTTTCATGCCATTTCTGATGTTTTTATGATCAAAGTATTATATAAACACTTTTCTATTATGTTTACAAGTTGACGTTGAAGAGATCTAATTTTCCCCCATCTTAGACTTCCTGTAATATGTTAAATGTATAACTTTATAAAATATGGTGTTATTTGATTATTTAAGTGTGCCATGTCATATATTTTCAAGGAATATTAAAGTTATATTACAAGTAACTAAGACACCCTTTTGGAAAATGCCATGAAGGGACTTCATTGCCTAATAATTACATGGGACAGGATGGGACAGATAATTCATGGGCTGATTTTAATAAAGAACACCAAATAACATTACATCTTTCTAATACGAGTAAATACAACTAATACAAATAAACAAGTTCACTTAAAAAGAAAACTTTTTTAAAAAACAGAAAACTTTAAAAAAAAGTTTTTTTCTCCCTCCCTGGTTGCTTTGCCAGCATCACAGAACTAGAATGAGTGCACACAAGAGGGATATCCTCACCCAACCCCAAAGGAGCAAGACTATGGGAGGTGAAGTGCATTTCTGAAGAGGTCTCCGACAGTGCTCTCTTCTTCTTTCCTTCTCACCTCCCTAACTCCTCATAGCCCTCCAAAACTCCAGAGCCTCTCTTCTCTCTCAAGTGCACACCCTATCCCTCATCCCTGAGGAGTTTCTTCCTGCTTGACAAGTATTTTTTTTTAACAGCAACATACATTTATAAGAGGCCAGCTTACATTAGCCTTTACATTGGGGACTATCTTTTTTCCCCTTGCATACTAGCTCTCTTTTGATAGACCTCCAAGCCTCTACACTAGTAGTTTAGAGTCTAAACTTTAAACCCACTAATTCTAATCCTGATCTTCCAGATTCTTTGGGTGAATCCTAAAATTTAACTTTTGCTCTAAATATACTAGTACATCATTCTGTTTAGAGTTTCCAGCGAGCTTCTCTTACTAAATGCTGTGACTTACCTTTTCCCATTCCTTAATCTCCTTGATATCTGCCATATTGGAGTCTGGGCCCCAGAATTATGAGTCTTACATGCTCTCGGAGGCATGAGAAGACAAAGGGAGAGTTGTAAAGGTTTGGGTGTCTTGGGATCTTCCTCTGGTCCATGCCTCCACGGCCTCTGGAAGCAGAGGCCCTGCCTGCTCCCGCTGAGCATATTTCCACTTTAGGGTCTTGGCACCACCTATTTCTTTCATATGGAATGCTCTTCCTTTAGATTCTGCATAGTTATCCCTCTTACCTTCTTCAGGTTTTTTCTAGCTCCACCTTCTATGGCAAAGCACTCGATTTGTCATTGCTTACATCCTGAGCTGCAGTTTTGTGCTCTAATCCACCCCCATTGCTTTCCATCTTTTAGGAAGTATTCCCTAGTTTTGTTGTGCTGAGAGTTCCCTCCTATTTTTGAGAACTATACACACACACACACACACACACACACACACACACACACACACACACATTTTATTAATCTAAAAAGTATCTCTTCCCTTATTTCTGTTAATGTAGAAAAAAAGAGTTTACCATCTTGAGAACTGAGAAAAACTGGAAGGACATGAGGGGGATAATTATGCAGATATCTAAAGAAAGAGCATTCCAAACAGAAGAAACAGATGGCGCAAAGGCCCTGGGGTGGAAGTGTGCTTGGCAAGAAAAGGCAAGAACCCAAGATGGCTGGATCTTGACTGGAGCACTGCTGTAAAGGGATAAAATAGTAGAAGGTGAGCTCAGAGAGGGAAGGGAGCAGTGGGATATAAGAAGGGCTGTGTGATGTGGAGACTTGAGGCCACTGTGTGGACTTTGGAGGAAAATAGAAGGTATTAGAGAATTTTGAGCAGAGTTATAAGATAACCTGACAATATTTTAAGATAACACCTTTGATTGTCACGTTAAGAATATACTCAAGGGGAAAGAATCAGGATACTCTTGCAGGAATCCAGGTTGGAGATGATGCTGGCTCAGACCACAATGGTAACAATGGCGGTGGGGAAAAGTGGTTATTTATGGATATACTTTGATGCTAGAGGCCAATAGGACTTCCTGACTGGTGGTATGAGGAGTGAGAGATAAAAGCAGGTGTCCAGAGTAACTTCAAAATTTTAATCTGAACCCTTAAAGATAAAGTTATCATCAAAGATATGGGATGCCTGTGAGTAGAACAGATTTGTGGGAGGCGGTCAGAAGTCCTTTCTCTGAGATGCTGAGTTGAAGTTGTCAACCGGGCAAGTCTGACATTCAAAAGAGAGGTCCAGAATGAAGGCTTGTGTTTGGAAAGGCACTTTAAGCCATGAGATTGGGTGGAATCACCAAGTTAGTGAGTTTGGTTAAAGAGGGAAAAAGGAGCAAGGGTTGAGCCCTCAGGCATTTCTGTGCTAAAAGGTCTGGAAGAGTAAGAGGATCTAGGCCAGGAGACTGAAGAAAGAACAGTAAGAGAAGTAAGAGAGAGAAAAAAGAAAATATAGTCAGTACATATGTTGTACTTTAATTCAACACATTATATAGCAATCTGAAACTAAATTGGAAATTATTCTTTACTTTGAGGAAAATATGATGCAATGGATAAACTATTAGCCTAGCATATTACGTAGGTACTTTAAAAATTACATTCTCGACACCTCACCCCTGCAACCCAGCACAGTACCAGACAGTCAACACGAAAGCTACCTCCAGTCTTTCTAGTTGTTGCTGAAAAGAGCATTTTCAAATGAATTTTTAAAAAATGAATGTAAATCAATTAGGTTTGTCAGAAGAATTGGGGGAATTAAGACTTCTTGCAGGTTATAATATCCTAAGACCTGGCCCCTTCAGTAACCCAAACAAAAAAGGGGTTGCCTAGGGAGAAATCAGAGTGGCTACGTGCAGATTCTACCCTTTTTTATAATAATAAATTTGTTTTTAAGGCAGTTTTAGATTCATAGCAAAATTGAGCAGAAAGTACAGAGTTTCTATATAAACTCTCAGTCTAGGCTCGGCTCTACCTTCCCCACCCCACGCCCAGACTTATTCTGGTGCCACAGGCAAGTTGCTTAATTGATGTTTCCATTTTCCCTCCTGTAAATTAAGGGCAGGATGAATTACCTTAAGGCTCTGAAGTTCTTTCAGGAAGGAGTTCTGTAATGTCAAGTTCTTATTAGAGACTTTAAGATGAAGGTAGCTTCCTTCTCCTGATTTCTGGGAGCCAGCTGCAAGTTCCTGGGATTTATTGAATTATCAAGACAGTGTGTTATTTAAAAAACAATGAGATCAGTGTTTCCATGTCAATAAATATGTGTGATTGCTCCATTAGAGATGTGCCTGCCTGGTGCCAGCTCATAAAGGTGCTATACGGGCACCAGGCTAGAGCTTCAGTCTCCCCAAAGGCAGCCAAGTCTCCTGATTTGTGACTCTGCTGTCAGAGCTCCCAGGACTGTGTCCTGGCCCCTTGACCTGGGGGCAGGTGAGCTGAGCTGGAGCCCTTCCACCAGCTCCTGTACTCTTTCTAGGGCCCATGAATCTCACGAGGGACAGTGAGGTAATGACTAGAACTGCACACTGGCTTCCTGACATAACCTCAGGCAACAGTGCTATTCTGTACACAGAGGGCAGCCAGCCCACTCTGTCAGAAAACACTTCATCATGCTGACTGATGACCGTTGAGCAGGATGAATTCAATTCCTTACCTCACACTTTCCACAACTTCTTCTGCCAAGCTCTAGAGACTTTAGAGAACAAGGAGGTTAACGGAGCTAATTACCTTTAAGAAATGTCCCCAACTGGCTGCTCAGGGAATTTCAAACCTCAAGACCACAAACTGTCTTAAGTCATAGTGTGACTCTAAACAGATTCCTGAAAGGTGGCTACTGCAAGAGAAAGCAAGGCAAATAGAATTAATAAGCTCTGGACCTAACAGGAACTCCAAAAGCGCCAATGAAACATGTGAAACGTGGATAGAGCTGAGGAATTCATCTTGAAAGTAAAGTCACATTGCTAGCAAAGAGTCACACACCCACTTCTTCACTGTGCTCATCTTCATTGTGGCAGAAACACAAGTTGCTATTTTTCTAATATTTGGTTCATAAAAATGAGAAGAAAGATGTGGCCTCTGCTCTCAAGCAAATTATAGTAGGTGTCCTGGAAAGATCACAGGCTCACTACCCAGAGACGCAATTCTAACTTTTCACTTAATCGATTTTGATAATCTGCGCAAGTTATTTAACCATTCTGAACCCTAGTTTCTTTATGTACAAAAATATAAAACAATTGTTTGTGTCCTGCAAGGTTCTAATAAGATACGAAAAAGTGTAGACTCAGGCACTCTCTCCTAAGTACAAGATAAATAGGTGTGTTCGTATAGCACTTAGCACCCTGCTTGGCACATAAAATATGCTAAAAACACAGTAGGTACTTATACTGAGAGCACTTGGCACTGAGTGGGGCACACAGTAAAGCACACTGCAAATGTGAATATTTCATACATACCCGCTTTTATTGAAATGTAAAGAATTATTTCAATCTTTTGCAAGGCCATTCATCTCACCTTGCTACTCAAGTCATAAGATTTATCGCTTGCTCTCCACAGTCCATATAGTTCTGACCTAGTCACTGAAAATAAGACCTATTGTTGATGTCTGTAGAGACCACAGAAAGTTCATGCTGCCTAACGATATACTCTGGGCATGAGTCCTTCTGCCCCACACACCTTACTTTCAAGAGTTAAAGAGCTTGATGCCTTCTCCCGCCAAAAAGCCTTTCATCCAACTGGTCTGGCCATAGGGCTGATCAGCACATGGCAGTCTATGAACATAGCTAGAATTGACATTTAGTTCTCTTGCCCCCTTCCTACATTATCTCCTTTGCCATTTTGTTTAAGGTTTTGGTAAAGGCTACATGGATGTCACCAAAATAATTCTATGTGCTTCATTCAAAAGTGTCATCCTTCCTTTTTCAGATGTGTGATCGTTATTTTAAAAATTATTTCTATTATATAAAAGCTCTATACCCAGTGCCTGAGGAAATGACATTGTATCACAGAAGAAATCATGGTGGTTAATATGTCACATACAAGATTTAATGGGACATCAGAACTGAAAGGCCATAATGGATAAGGGCAAGGACATTCTTTTATTCATTTATTCATTCATCAAGCATTTTTAGAGCACCTACTCTGTTCCTGGCAATGTGTTCAGCATAAGGCAGCAATAAATAAAGTCCAGTCCCAGATTTACAGAACTCACAATCTGGAAGACAGTGTGGGGAAAAAAAGAAAGAGAGAAAGAGAGAGAGAGAGAGAGAGAGAGAGAGAGAGAGAGAGAGAGAGAGAGAGAGGAAGGAAGGAAGGAAGGAAGGAAGGAAGGAAGGAAGGAAGGAAGGAAGAATGGAAGGAAGGAAGGAAGGAAAAAAAAGAAAATGAATAATTGCAAAGTCCTCTCCACTACTTTGCTCTTAGATAGATTTATTGACATTCTCTAAACATCCTATTTAATATTCCAAAGCAAGACAGACCCTTTAGCAAGGGCATTCAGGAACATAAGTAGTCCATTTATTCTTAATAATTGAGGACATAGGAATCCGAGAGATCTGGCTTCAAATTCCAGCTCAGCTCCATGTCATCTTGGGCAAATCACCACTCTATTAGACCTATTTTCTCATCTGTAATAACATGTAGGTTCTTGTGAAGTATAAATGAAAGAATATGTATAAAGAAATGAATATAGGAATTGATCTACAAACTGACCTCAGAATTGTTAGTTACTGTTGTCCTGTATTCCTCAGCTCTGATGAGCTGGACATATTGGGAAACCTGGCGATAGCCTTTGAGGGAGCTGAAGCCTTCTGCATCTAGCAGGTAGTTCGCAGGTGGAGAGTTAAGGGAACAATGGCAGGGGAACAGAGGAAACCTGGGCAGAGCACACTGATCTAGGATCTGAGAAATGCAGCACAGCTGAGGGCATTGGGACCTCTAGGCACCAAGAGAGATGACTGATGAGCAAGCAGCCTCAGGAGGCCTGGAGAACACTTGTTCTGTGACAATGTGGGTAACCTGGAGACCAGGGGCTGAGATTTAATCATGATCAACCACTGCTATGTGCTAGCAATATAAAGGTGAAGAAGACACTGTCCAGGTTCAACAGCTCCTGATCCACTGGGGAAGATAAACGTGTACACAAATTTTATTACACAATGTGGAATAGTACATCAGGGATAAGCAAGTTTGCTTGACTTATTTTTTTATGCCTGTAAAATGGCATAACTTACCCTAAAGGGTTGTGAGACTTAAATAATAGAAGAGATGGATACAAATATAGGTGTATATATAGATATATGTGTATTATCTATAAAACATATTCATATGTAATACATTCATGCATATAAGCAATTTATAAATTATGTAGTGCCATAGAAACATTGATTCATTTCATATTTAATCGTGCATTTTTAGTGTAGACTTTCTGACGAAAATTATGGTCTTAACATTTCTCTTTATCAGTGAATAATGCCAAGAACAATGCTAAACACAAAGTGATAAATATTTGTTAAGATAAATATAATAAAAGTCCAAACTATCAAGTCATTAAAAATCCCTATCCTTTCTGTTGATCCTATTCAGTACTGCTCTTGCCCCTGGAAAGCTACTCTTTGCAAAATGAAGTTCCGGAAAACCTAGTTTTCTACGTGCATGGATGGGTGCTTCTCACTGACTTCAGCAAGAGCAGCAAGTTCATCTAAAGACAGAATTTGCCCTGAGGCAGCTGCAGTAGGCCAAGCTCTCTGCTCCAAAGATGAGCTGTGACCAGAGGATTACCTGGGTATTAATGACCGACTGTGAGAAACTGACTACCAGACCCAGTCTAATAAACACATCACACTTCTATTTATTGGATATTCTAAAAAGAACAACCATCTGAATATATTTTCCCCTTGAATTAGTTATGCAAGGAATAAGAAAATATGCATACATAAAAAAAACAATCCATATGACTGGCTCAGGTTTCTGGAAATACATTAGAAGAATTCTATGAAAATAAGCTCTGTTCTCTACACAATCTGCATTTGAGCATAAAAATTATATAGTTAGTTTATATTGACTACAGGGTTAACTGTTCTGTGAAAGAGAAAGTGCTCTTACTTAGAACTAATCATCGTAATTATATTACAATCAACTCTGATTATCTGCTCCCAGATTTTTAAAGCTGTGGACTGTGAGATCATTTTGTGCCCTGTTTTCCATCTGTGGCTCTGTAGCTACTTTCCTTAATCATTTAAGTCAAGACCCTTTTGACCCACTCAAGTTACCACAAGTAATGGGAGGTCTTATTTTGATTTGTTTTGTTTTTAGAAGGATACATTTGTATCAGTCCCCAAGAACAGGTGACAACTTAGTCTCAAGATGAATAGGTCTAGCTATTCAGTTGTGTCTCTTGGGAACAAAAACGGAGAAGTCATTGCTACCTTTAAAAGCTTTAGAAACAGGCTGCCCTTTCTATGTCTCACCAGTGTTATCTTTATTCTCTCATGCTTCAATGTGCTGATCACCTATAATTCATGGCATCTCACCCAGTTTCAAACGTCCCTACCAAGTGCCTTGTTCTTCTGAGAGGATTTGATCAACTGGGTTTATCTTTTATCCCATAGGACACTAGATAGGTTATAGGTTGGTGGCCCTCAGGTCAGGAGCTCACCCCCTAAAAACAGCAATACAGTGGTTAAAATACAATGAACAAACTGAGTTGCATGGCTGCCCAGAGGTAGACCTCACAGAAAGTGTCTGGGCACTTCAAAAAGTGCCCATGGGGTTAAGACCCACATGCCCAAAGGGGCAAAGAGCTCATTGAATCATGCTTTATTGGTTTCTTCCCTTTCTGTTTTATTTTCCCCACTTGCTCATTTATGCTTTGTAGGATCAACTCCCAAATAAACAGTCTGCAATCAAGTCTTTGTCTCAGAATATGCTTTTGAAGGAATCCAAAATAAGATTGTTAAAGACTGTAAATGTGGGACACAATCCACTTGTCATACATAGCCGATCTTCAGATTCGTCTTAAGAGCTTTACAAAAATATACAATCCTGACCTCCATAGCATGAAGCCGAGACTTTAGATACCAAGCCCTGATTGCTCCATTGTAAAAGCATTCAAGGGAATTCTAATAGTGAGCCAGTTTAGGAAGTACAACAATACACAATCACAAACCTCTAAAGTTGTTCTTTATTACTCCTGTTGTTTGATATCAACAAACTAGCTATCATTCATAGCTATCAAGGACTAGAAACTCCTTTTTGATAAGAAGAAAGGTATTAGTTGGTGGTGGTGTTGATACTGGCTGGTTACTAAACTGAATGTTTTCCTTCCTTTCTTAGCAACTCATTTTTATCTAGAAATAAAAGATAAGAAATTAAAATAATTTTATTTAGAAAGCAAATTATAAGAAAGCCTTGGATATTCATCTTACTCAAGGTTTTCTAAAATGAATCATAGCCTACTTAAATTTCAAGATATGATTCAAATGTCATCTTTTACCCTAACTATCCCTATGTACCAAAATTATATTGTCTCTTCTTACTTCTTCCAGAACTCTCTGCTTGGACATTCACTTAGAGCACTTGCATTGAAATGTTTTTTAGTTATTTTTATAGTCAGTAAAACTTATCTGCATGATTATGAACTATGCGAGGACATTATTCTTGCTATTTTAAAATTTATCTTGGAAACTCCAGTCTTTGCCCTACAGCAGATGTCCAATAACTATGAAATGTAATCTTTTAAAAATATAAATCTAGTCTAATTGACCTTCTGCTTAAGCCTTCATATGGAGTCCACTGCATTTGGGATAAAATATAACCTCCTCTTTATTTAGAACGTAGAAAACTTGAGAGTCACTCCTGCAATTAGAAGAAAAAACTGAATAATCTACAGAATCATAATTCCTCTTAAAGCCATCAAGAGTATATAGAAAACTGGAGAGTCACTTCTGCACTTACAACAAGAAAAAAACTGGACCATCTACAGAATCATAACTCCTCTTGAACCCATCAAACTGCTAAGTCCAAGGCAACCAACTACCCTGAAATCTAAGAAAAGACAGGTGTCTTTAAAGAAGAAATGGAATTTAAGAGGTTGTTTACCTGGAGCAGATACTTAGTACCATAAAGTTAGTAAGAAAAAGCTGGTTAAGTTGAAATTTTTAACAAATTGTTTAAGGCCTAGTATGAGCTAGCATTAGATTACAGAACCCCTAGTAGCTACAGATGCAATAGCAGATTTTTTTCCATAGACCTCATCAAGTGTTCACATGAGAGATGAGGACAAGGCAAGAGACTAAAGAAAACCTCCCTTGTACTAGAAGTTTGGGGCAGGGGAACAGCAGCTGCTACAAGTAAAGCACCAAGCCACTCTCAGACTTCTCTATGGAATAAAAGTCTTAAACTTTCTCTGAAAGTCTCTTGAAGAAGCAATAGAATTTCTCAGAACTAAAAACTGGTGGTAACCAGAGAACTTTGTCTATACCGATAAGCCTTCCTAGAAAGACTCAGAAATATTTAAGGATGGGTATAACTAAAGAGAAGTGGACGACCTATGTAAACAGGTGGAGAAGGCCCAGAGCTATTGAAATTTAGGAAACAGTATTGTAAATGTTAATACTTTTTCTCACCCACCAGCTGGTGAAGCTGGAAAGATGTCAGTTACACTCTCTGATTGATTGAGCTGTGATCCCATCATTGCGGCCACAGTACCATTCCATCTGGCACTTAGACTCCGTGAATCTGGCATTTAGACTCCGTGATTGGGATTGTTTGGGAAGATGGCCAGAATGATCATATCTAGCTCACTGCAGTCTGCTTCAGCAGCTGCATGTAAACCCAGTCTGTGGCCCAAAATATATGAATCCAGACAAAATCAATTTTATTTTGGGTTTGATTTAG
The DNA here is from genome assembly GCA_030015415.1 of Cynopterus sphinx. Taxonomy (NCBI): domain Eukaryota; kingdom Metazoa; phylum Chordata; class Mammalia; order Chiroptera; family Pteropodidae; genus Cynopterus; species Cynopterus sphinx. The sequence continues at coordinate 88,693,281 of CM057383.1, forward strand.
AAGAGATAATATCAAAGATGGGAGCATTTTACATGAATAAGTGAACATAATCAGTGTGCTAAATTATAAAGTTTAACTTATGCTATTTAATCGAAGACCATTTAGAGTTATGGAAATTCCATATGGAATCATATCTCATGGTTATCATAAAAAAATATAAAACCAAATTATAGTTCATGCTGATAAATGCTGGGTTAGGTAAAGACACTCCAAGGTCATAAAATTTAGCAATGTGTGATGTTTGCCAAGACCATGATGAGACTGTGGACTTCTTTTGTTTCTTTTAAAATACAACTTTTACAGACCATGTCACCAAACGAGCAATTAATAAGAAAGAACACATCATTAAACTCTGCTCTCAGGTAATTTATATGCCACAGTGTTCATTGTTCATAACCCAGGCTTTTTTTAGAAAATCATAACATTGTCTTAATTATTACTACCATTCTCTGGTAATTGGTTTCCTTCCCTCTCATCCAGGAAAGGTTTTAAACCAAGCCTTTGAACTCTTTTGCAAAGCACATACCGTAGATGTCACATGGGTTGTCATCTTAGGAACAAATTAACTCACGTTTTCCCTCACAATGTTCTGAGGTAATAAGAGTCCCAGGTGCCAGGAACAACAATGGGAAAAAAAAAAAAAGACTTCTTTCAAAATTACCATAAACTCTTCAGATGTTCAGTAACGCACAGCTTTTTGTTCTGGATTTTGTAAAGAATGATTCAAAGCTTAATATTTCTAGACCCCTTGAAAACTCATTCTCTTACAGCTATAATCTATCCTGGAATTCTTTCCTTAGACAAATAGGCAGCAACCAGTTGATGCAAGCTTGACTTCACACTGAGTTAACTTTGTGGTGGTGGAGGGAGGAATAGGCATGAAATGGACTTTCAGGCCTGTCTTAAAAACAGATGCTGGCTGTACTCATTTACACATGAGGTCATTTCTGTTTAATTGTAGACTTTTTCTTAAACAGACTTTGGGGTAATCATGGTATCAGGCAATCGGCCTGCCTTAATTGTGCAGTTTTAATATTATATAAATCTAGTCAGAGAGATAAATGAATTAATTTTGCATTAGCTAGTTCTTCCTCAAAGCTGTGAGATGACCTTAAACAATGAACTAATATTAATGAATATATTTGAAAGTTACCTGGGCAGGGAAGGTGAGCATAGCTGTAGGGTGGTAATTCCCAGACTAATATGTATGCAAATTGCCTGGGGATCTTTTTAAAATGCAAATTTTGACTAGTAGGTGGGCTTGGTGTGGGACCTGGGCTGCTTTATTTCAAACAAGTTCCCATGTGGTGCCAAGAGTGCCAATTTAAAGACCTAGGCATGGGCCTGGTTATCAACATTTTAATTAGAATTAAACATAATCATAAAACAGGTGAGAAACACCAGAGAATGGTTTGGAGCAACAGGTTTATAGCTGGAAAGACCTAGGTTTAAATCTCAACTCATCTACTTAACAGCCAAGTGACTTAAGTCACAGAAACGCTGGGAGCCCCATCTAAACCAGGGGATAATTGTAACAACCCCAGGTAGCTGCAGTTCTACACAGAAATGTATAAATGACATATTATGTTTCAAATACACAACCCAGAGCTTGGCATGAAGCACGTGCTCAGTAAATGACTTGAGGTTATTACTGTGCTAAGCATGGTTACGGTGGCCAAGATGTGACTCAGCATTCTTGTTCACATTGTCTACCTGAGCTGACACCTCACCGCCAAACTAACAATGGTTCATTTCATTTTTTCTTTCAGTTAGGTGTTATGATTGTTCAACAATTTGCTTTTTAGAATTTCCAGGTGGTAAAAAGTACATGCAATCATAAAATAAATGAACTTCAGGGGTATATCTTATTGCTATAAAATGTATATGCTCCCATAAATAATTCTTTTAAATTATGAGTTGCAGTGATTTCCAAATGTTGTTCTCTGGATAGCTCCATGCCCCCCGCCCTCCGCCCACCAAAATGTAATACAATAATCTCAAGTCTTACCTAGGTGTAGTCTGGGGGCCTGTGTTTCATACATGTAGTTGAACATGTGGGCCCTCCTTTTTGCTCGCAGAGGTGACTGCTCCCTGTATTCTGTGCACCACAGTCACTTCTGCTGCTTTGCCAGGTAGACAGCACCCCAGGAGGTTAGCCACTGCTGATCCTCCATATATGTTGGGCCCCCATAGCTCCACGGGCCCCACTAAAAACCCTCTGAGCTCTTCAGGTGCCAGAGCTGTCTTGTGGGAGAAGTATGAGGAGGGACATGGAGAACAGAGAATGACTTCAACCTCTTTGTACTGAAGTTTGTTTAAGGTGACCCTGAGCAGCATACCCATCTCCAAATGAGTTAGAAACTTCAGCAAAAACTGTTTATGTTTTTTTAGAAGTGTCAGACAGTGATTGGGAAAACAAAACCAAACCAAACCAATATCAGCAATGACTGTATTACCTTTCCCTTCTGACAATGAGCTATATGTGTGTGAGGGGGGGTCTCCCAGCCCCTCAGTCCCCTTTCCACAGGTATGTTCTGTCCAGCATCTGACTGCTGCTGTCTAGTCCTGTAAGTACCCCAGACATGCTCTGTTGTGTCTGATCCAGTGACCTAAAGCTTACCTTCTTTCCCAGGAGGCTTCACAGAGTCATGCAAACAGGTTTCTGAAGGCCAGTCTTACCAGCTTGCCAGGTATTCACAGACTTTTCTGAATATTGTTTCACTGAGGTCATAATTAGGTTCACTCTTCTATTCTGATCATCGAGGTTCTAAGAACCTTTAATGAGGAAAGTTAGAAGAAAGGAAAACAACACCTATTGATTACTTACTATGTGAAGGCAGGCACATGGTTAGTTTCTTTACATATAAATTCCACCTACACAGCAATCTAAAGAAAGAATCTGGTTTTAAATATAAAAGTTGAAGAAATTGAAGCTTCCAAATATCAAGTAACTTGACTAAAGCTACTGGGTTAGTAAGTATCCAAGCTGGGATTTCAGCCTGAGTTTTGCCTCAAAGAACATGCTGTTTCTACGGCACCACAAAGAACTGTAAGTTAAGAACAGATGAGCCCACAGAAAAACAGTCCATTAATGTGTTAAATGCTGATGAACATTAGTCAGTGATGAACGTTAGCTGTGACTCGTTTGCCAGGAATATGACCCTCTTTTGTGCAATCTTGCTATTTATAGAATTAAAAATTGCTTCAGTGAGTTCTGCCTGAACAATGTATTAATCAGATTCTGGTACAATATTACTAGTTACTAAATTCCAATATTATAATATCCTATCTGCATTATGACACACAACTAATAGGAAAGTGAAATAATGGAGCCATTTAAACTATTGTTTACCCTTGTGATTGTGAAAAGATTTTAATTTTTACAGATTTAACTCTTAAAAAAAAAAAAAAAACTGAACCGATTAAAGAAACAAGTTGATTTAGTCTTTGAAATTTCAAGAACCCAAGCTCTCCTCTCCTCGGTTCTTATGAAGCATAAAAAAAATAAAATAAAATAAAATAATAATAATAATAATAATAATAATATCTATGTCACTGGTCCTTGACCCTTATAAAAAAAATAAGGATTTCTTAAAATTTGATTTTAACCAAATTTTGACTATAATACTAGTACACTTTCTAAAAAAATCAAATCATTTACAGAAGATTATAATGACAGCCAGTAATCTCTCATCTCACTCTTTACAGTTAGAATGGATTTGGCTTTGAGTCTAAGAAACAATTAAAACTGGCTTAAATAATTAAGAATTATATTATCTCACATACTGAAGGCCATACCCAGGGCAGGCTCCAGATGTGTGTTTCAGAATTGGGACCCCACTGCTTAGGAAACTTCAGTGTGTAGCTTCGTCCCCTGACAGTCACAAGGTGGCTGCAAGCCCCATCTGTTTAGAGCAGTGAAGAAAGAAAGTGACTTCCCACTTAAGAAACAGATGCCCCTCTCTGCGATTTGATCAGGCCCCTCCTTCCCACCATGACTAAGTGTAGCCAATGAACCTTCAGGCACTATTTGTTCAGCTCAATAATTCTCTATCTTATCAGATTCAATGCCCTTTTTGAAAACAAATTTTCATAATCCCCTTTCCTAGCCTGATAACATGTGATGGATAATACAACCCATCTATATACACAATTTCAGAAAGTACCTATGTTAACTAAGTTTCTAAGACAAGCTCAGTGATGTCTAGATCCTTGGTTAAAAGATGAATAAAACACTCTTCTTCCCAAACCCAGATCCAACCAGTATGTATAAGCTTCTGATCTAAATAACCTATTTGTCTCAGCTTTTGCTCTAATTTCTGTGTGCCTAGACTAGTGCTGGGAGTTTCTGTGCTGCCAGATTCTGTGCTGCCATGAATGCTCACTGTTTCCATCTAAGCCTTAGGGGAGCAGGTATCCCTTTGAGAGAAGGATCTTGAGGCCTGAATCCTCTTCTTTTTTCTGTATGACTCATCAGTACTCCCTGATTCTCACTGGTTTAAAATTAGGCCATTGTGATAATTCAGAAAACTGCCATTCAAGTGAGTGAGAGATCTCAGGGATCTCAGGTCTGGGGAAGGAAATATAGAAAAGCATAGATAAAGACACAAAGTTCAATTTCGTCTCTATGAAAGTACTCTTCAAAGGCAGCTCTTAAGACCTCATAGTTTGGGATTTTCTAAAATCAGCCTTTTTCCTGGGTCATGTTTTCTCTACCTTAATAAAGGAGAAGGGGGAGAAGACAGTGAACATTGATTAAACTCCTACTGTGTATCAGGGACAATTTCCATGTGACACACCATTTAATGCTCACTAGGACTCTTCAGAGGCAGCTGTTTCTGCACTTGCACTACAGATGACAGACTGTGTCTCAGAGGGTAGGGCACAGCAAGAAAGAGTGGGACTGCTAGTTGAGCTGGGTCCTATGTGAGTCCAACTCACACCTTCTTTATAAACACCAGTGAAGTCATTCTCACCTTGTCTGCCACCTCATTTTTATTCTCATTTTAAATTAGAGTGTTCTTGAGTTCCCCTGGTCCCAAGAAAATTCAGACTAATATAGTTTCTAAGTCTCCAAGTCTAACCCCCTCATTTGTTGCTTGAATTCCTTTCCTAGTGGTCACCTAGTGGACTCTGCTTAGACAACTTCAGCCTTAGGGAAATCTCTGCTCTGAAGGGATCCCAGCCCATCTTCAGATGCAGCTGTTAGAAAGCTTTTTCAGAACTTGCATCCTCAAAGAGCTTGGCCCACTGGTGCTGCTTCTGCTCTCTGAATCTTCCTTAGAAAAGTCTGATTCCCACTTTATGTGGCGGCCCTACACATATTGAAGCTGAAGTTCATTTGAATTTTTTTCATGCACAATGAATGAGTCTACTGCAGAGCAAGTCATCAACACTTGAGGTATTATCTTATTTTTTTGGTGCCCAAATCTTTTCACTTTCTTCCCAAATATCAAGTTTTGTCAAATATATCCCTTTGCAAATGGTTCCTATTTTCTAGCTTGCTGTGACCTACTCTACCCTTATCCTGCCCTCTGACTATTTCTTTTCTCATATATCTAGGTTTGATTTTTCCTTCCAATTAGTGTTAAATTTAGTGCTGGCTCTTGTCCGATGACTGCACATTTACATTAATCAACATAAACATTTTATGAAATACAGCAGCAGAAAAACATTACAAAAACCAGCTTGATTCTCATGTCTTTAAGTGTATTCACTAGAGGTAATAGATAGATATATATAAAAAAACTATATTTCACAAAATATCTTTTTAGTCTTAAAAACAATGCAAAATAGAATAAAGAGAAATTTCATGGTAATCCAATTTGAGTTCAGGTATGCTGTAAACCAGTGTGGATTGTGGATCAACAGAATCAATACTACATGGGAATTTGTTAGAAATGAAAATTATTAGGCTGGCCCTTAAATCTAATGAATCAGAAACTCTGAGGTGGGGCCCAGCACTCTGTTTTAATAGACCTCCAGGTTTACTCTGATGCACACTGAAGTTTGAAAATGGTTATAAACCAATTGGGCTTATGTCTTTGATAAAAACAATTAACATCTTCAGCATTCTTTACAAATTTTCAAAGCATTTTTGCTATATTATTCAAACTCTCTGGACTCTTATTACCTTCCATGAAAAATAAGGTTGAACTAGATCATGGATTACAAATACTTTTCATGTTAGCTTTCAACTCTGATCAATTAGTAGTGATTCTCTAAAAAATAATAGTTTCAGCTTCATAAAAATTTAAGAAAGTTGTTTAATTTTTAAATTTCTGTTTCTTTATCTATAAAATTAAATTATGTTACTACCTACACACATCTAGGCTGAACGGGACAATGTGCTAATTGGTGATGTCCACCATGGACAAGGGAGGTGAGAGTGGAGACATTTGTACCATGAAGTTGCTTATCCTGGACTAGAAGTTCTCCACTAGCTGTACTTCTGGGGAAGGAACTTAAAGGGAATAAGCCCATTACTGAAACAAAAGTCACCCAGCTTTGAGCAGAGGAGAGTTTCTAAGAAAATATTCCATTATCTCTGGGCCCCAAGAAGACATTGAACAAGCATGAAGGCGACTGGGGGAGCACTGGTGTGTGTGTGTGGGAGGGTCCTTTTTTTGTGTCTCCTCTTGGGTTCTAGATAAAACTAAGGAAAATAAATAAAAATATATAAACAGCATAAAAGTTATTACTTCTCAAAAATACAATTTTATGATCCCTAAAGATTCCAGTAAATGAAGCAAAGAACTTTATAAGGTGTCAAATATTACAATATTAAGATAACAATTTAGATTCTAAGATAACTAACCATAATCCAATCTGGACAGATTGACATAATGTCCAGGCACTTCCTCTGGCTTCCTATAGATCTTCCAGTGTCGCATATATCACATCTGGAAGCTGAGCTAGCTAAAATCTTGTCTTCTTAGTAAAAACACCCAAAACTTAAATACCCCATTTAAAACATTTCTCACCCACTTGTACCGTCCCACTCAGTTCTGTTTCTCAGTCCACGTGTTGAGCTTAGCTCATCCTTGACACAAAGTGGGGTGATGATAGACACCTTTAAGGCCCACTGGATGATTTAAGCTTTGTTGGCTCAGATTATCAGGTCCACTGTCTATCTGTTGAACATCTTAATTAATAAATCTTTCTTTATAGTCTCACTCTACCAAACATACACATGCATACAAAGGGAAATGATTTTGAATGAGATAATAAAAAGATGGTTAGAGGAAGTTAGTGTGTATGTATGTGTGTGTGTGTGTGTGTGTGTGTGTGTGTGTGTGTGTATTAGAAGATCAGGCACTGTCACTAGTTCCTGTTAGTAACTGTTTGAAATAAGACATGGCAGAGCATCCTGGGAATTTTGGTCATATTCTCAAAGGGCACTCACTCAATTGTTTTCAATATAAAATCACCCACTCCTAGTGGACCATATGAAACATTTATATATTCACAGTTTGATTTTTCCAAAGTAATGGAAGTATTAGGTAGGTTAAAAGGGATCATTGTATTTGGACTTCGCCCAAACATCTACCTTTAGTAATATACTTAATTGCTTAGAATTTCAGTCCCCCCCCCACACCCTTCTCAAAGTTGCTAGAGGAAACCAGTTCAAGATGGCAATGTAGGAAGATCCTGAACTTACCTTCTCCCACAGACACACCAAATCTACAGCTACACATGGAACAATTTCCTTTGAAAAGGAAAACCAATAACTAAGCTACTCTAAGATAAGTAGCTCTTACACATTGAGAGAATGGAAAAAAAAAAAAACACATCAAAGCAGATAGAAAAGGCTAAGACACAATGTTGCCATAAACTGCACCCACAGCTGAAAGAGAACTGACAACTCGGAGCTTCTCCCTGAAGAAGGAAGGATTTGAAACTCTCATCTGACACCCCATCTTTTAAGACCTGTACCTGAGAGACAAGCCCCAAAACATCTGGGTTTGAAGTCAAAGTTGCTATAATATGCTGCTTCTTAAAACATAGAGTGCTGTGCAGATGATGGTGTTTCCATATATGATCTTTTACTGTAGGTATAAATAAACCCTAAAATAATCATTTCAAGCTACAGCTACAATAAATGCACTATAGAGGGTTTATGAAATTTCTAATTTTTTCTTATAGTTATTTTCTTACAGTTATTGCTTATAGTTAGTTATTTAATAGTTGTTCTCTTTTGTTTTTGCTCTGACAAGCAGGGGAATGGGTCCTAAGGCAAGCTGCTGATGGGTAGAAAACCATGATAAATTCTACAACAAAGGCCTCTTGTCTGGGTACTTCTTCACTTAGGCCACACATGGTATCCTGTAGCCTGACTATTGCTTCCCACTTCATTGGCAAACGAGTTCAGAGCTCTGGAATACCTAGGGCGTGTTAGCAGTCCCAGCTCTGAGAATCTTGCCCAAAGTAACAGCTCTGCTAATCCCACCCATGCAGCACTTTCCATTGCTTGGCCTCTGCAATATGCACAGAGGACTCCCTAGGCAGAAAGCTGAAGAAACTGAAAGAGGAGGCAGGCTCTTCTCACGTGTTGGCCCTGCGCCCAAAGTGTCAGGCTACTGCCTGAGTGATATCACTAAAACAAGGGCAGAAAATCCCACTTGTCTCCAAATATATCATTCACTGAGCTTGTCCCTTAGAACTCATCACTCAAATGAGATAATGACATAATGCACACAATATCCATGGCATAATTTATATAAAACCTTAAGCACAGTGTCTGGCATATAGTGAGATATCAATAAATTTCACTCTTAAAAACATTATGATTGGTTGTTCATATGAGGTGAGACATCCAAGCTACTTTAGACAAGGAGCAACAGATTGAGCCATGAACAGTCATTGATGTTCAGTTCACCAATGGCTCTTTGGTTCAACACCAAGCCCTAGTAGACCCCTAAAAGCAGGACATGGAGGAAATGGGGTGGGACACTTTGATTTGAAAGATGCAGGGTTTTTAATGGAGGACAGGATCAACTGTGATAGGACAAGATGAGGATACCAGAGCCTATTGAGAGGAGAAAGATGAAAAATTATTATCACAAGTGGAGTAACTGAAAGAATCCTGCTCAAGGATCATGAGACATGGTTCTTATCCAAGCTCAGCCCCCAGGTAGTGACTTTCACAAATCACTCACCTCTCTAGGTGTTAGTGTATTCAGCTATGGAGTGATGGGGTGAGGTAAGATCACCCCTTAGGGCCCTTCCAAGAGTACCAAAGACAAAGCTTTTTTTTACCTTTCCTTAAACTAGATTCTATCTGTAATGTTGATAGTATAGATGAAAACTTTGAAGAGTTCTATATATAAAAAACTGTCAGGCCTGTATAAGGTAACCTATAAATGAGTCAAGATAAAAAAAAATCTATACTTTATAAAACCATGTGCAGTGTCTGTTATCTCAAGGCTCTAATAAATCTTATCTTTTCTGGAAGTTTTCATATATGATGTGATTGGCAACATAAAAAAACCTAAGGAAAACTAGGAAAAACATTATAATTAATGAGAGAATTTAGCAGGCTTTATAGATAAAAATTGACATAAAAAATCAGTTGCAAAAAAATAAATTGAATATTATATACCAGCTATATAGATCAAAATACATAACATGTTATTTGTAATATTTTCAAAAATATAAAGTATGTATAGATAATTCTGAATGATGCAAGAACATTACAAAATTATAAGCTTTGTTAAAAGAAGAGCTAAATAAATGGATAAGGAAGAATTATTATCACAAAGATGTCAATTCTCTTTAGTGGATCCATAGATTTAATGCTATTCCAGTTAAAATCCTATTAGGATTTTTATGGACCTTGACAAGATGATTATAAAATTTAAATGGAAAAACAAAGAGCCAAGAAATTCCCAAGTCTTTCAGAAGAAGAAGAATGTAGAATAGGGAGGGATCGCCCTACCATATATCAATTATAATAAAAATGTTAAAATTAAACTGAGCAATGTTGGCAAATGGAGGGACAAACTAAGGGAGAATTCAATGGAGAAACCCCAGAAGCAGATCTGCATGTGGAGTTAGAGTCTCCTTACATATAACAGAAAGTGTCATTGCAAATTAGTGGGAAAGAAGAGATTAGTAAATAAATAGTGCAGAAATGATGAGTTATTCTCATGGCAAAGAATAAATCAAATTTCCTTCCTAACATAATTCTGAATGGATTATGACACAAAGGTGAAAGGCAAAATAAAAAATTTTAGAGTAATATATTGGAGAATATATTTACGACCAGTTTAGGGAAGAATTTGCTCTAACACATACAAACCATAAAAGAAGATTGATAAATTCAACTATGTCAAAGTTAAAATTTTTGTTCTTTAGTGAAATGAATGTCTTTCTGTTTGTGAAAAAGCAACACAAAGGAAATGAAAAGGAAATCTGGAAGCTGACATAAATGTTTGTAACATGTAACCAATAAAGAATTACTATTTATAAAAGAAATAAGGAGCTCCTAAATTCCTTGTATCGGAATAAAACAGATAACCCAACAAAAAATAGATAAGTATATAATAGATGAGGAAACACAAATGGCAAATAAACATATAAAAATATGCTTGACCTCATTAGTAAAATCACAGTGAGGAACCGTTTTATACTCATCAGTTTGGAAAATATTAAGAAGCCTGAGAATACCAAGTTGGTGGGACTGGAGAACAGTGGAAACCCTTATACATTGTTGGTAGAAGTAAATTGGGACTATCACCCTGGAACACCGTGTAGCATTATCTACTAAAGTTGAATATGTCTTGCACTGAAACCTGGCAGTTTCATTAACTAGAAATCTAGAAAAAATCAAGATTTCAAAATCTAGAAAAACTTGTGCTCATATTTATCAGAAGATACAGATAAGAATATTCAAAACAGCATTGTAGTGATAAAAATGGAAAACAATCCATTCAAGAAAGTGATAATCAAATTATAGTATACTTACACACATATAGGATTGCAAATACCTGGAGTAGGTTTGCATGCATCCATACAGATAAACCTCACAAATGTCAAAGTGAACATAACAAGCAGGTTACAGAGTGATACACTCAGCAGGAGTCCGCTTAGAACAAGTTAAGGGATATTATCACATGTGGTTTTAAAACAAGCCCTTGAATGGAAAAGCACAATATTCACCATAGCGGTTAAGTCTGGGGCGGGGTAAAGGGATTGTATCAGGGAGGGCTTAATGGAGCTTCAAATGACCTGCTGGTAATAACCTCTTTTTTACATTAGCGTGGTGAGTGTGCAGATGTTCATATTGGATCTTTCTCTCTCTCTTTTTAATACTTTACTCATATACTATAAATAGTCTTTTGTATGTGTAAGAGTTTTTTAAATTCTCTCATTTTCTATGCTTATGACATGCTAAAAGATATGAGAGGTCACCTAATCCCTGCCCCATAGTTTCACTGCAAAAAAAAAAAAAAAAAATGTTCCTTAGGCATATTTCTCTGTAATTAGAAATTTCATCTCCCTCCTTGCTCTAACTAGAGATAAATGTCTTTTAGAGAAAACCAGGCATCATTCTAGAGACCACCTGCATATCTTTTGCTCTTTATTTAAATAATAAATTAGCAGTAACTATTTGGCCTTTCTCTATACTAAAAGAAAGCAGATTGCAAAGAGAAGGACCAAGTCCCAGCCTAATGGACACAAGACTGGTGGTAAAATGCCTCTTACTTTTTTATGAGCTTTTACACCATTAGGGTAACTATTAAACATCTTGCCAGTGACTAAATGAAAAATATGGAAGAGAAACGACGTAGACACACTTAACAGCTCTTCATGAAGGAATCAAGGTGGGGATTCAATTTTCCTGATTCCTAGTCCTGCATTCATTAAAACACACATGCATACATTAAGTTATACATGAAGGATAAATTCACCAATGGTAAAAAGAAAAAAAAAAGTTTTAGGCAGCTGAGAGGCCAATAAGAGATATTTGGGATGATAGATATATGGCCAGCCTACCCATATGTAATCTCTCTCTCTCTCTCTCTCTCTCTCTCTCTCTCTCACGCACACACACACACACACACACACACACACACACACACACACACACAGTGGCAGCTTCTCCCTGTCAACACATCATTTTGACATAGAGAAACAGAACTTTAATTACTTGGCATAGGTAATTGCCTTCATTTCTAGTACTATAAAGATTTGCTTAGCATGGCCTCCAAGGACCTGTAGGATTGGGCCTTTGCCTCCCTCTGACATAGAAAGGCCAGATTCACTTTATATCCCTAGCCCATTCCAACAGAGTCTCATAATTTCTTACTCTAATCTTCTTTCCAGGCTAATTCTTTACTCCTCTCTTTTCTTGGAAACATAATTTAGTGTGAGCCTTATTTTTTATCTGCTGGAAAATAAAAATATTACCTATTAATATTACAAAGTTATTTTAAAAATGCTATAGGATATTGAGTGCCCCATTGAGGCAACTAGAGGCCATGAGATGTTGGGGGTAGGAGAGCTAAAAAGATGGTTTAGGATAGGGAATAGGGAACTTTTTGAGATGATGAAAATGTTTCATATCTTGATTGTGGTGGTAGCTACACATGCATATATATTTTCAAATGCCCACTTAAATGTACATTTAAAGTGGGTTCATTTGATTGCATATAAATTATTCCTAAATAAAGTTGACTGAAAAGAAAGAGAGAGTCCTGAGTAATTAGAGCCAGTCCCCTCCACCCCACTTCAGGATTTTCTAAGAGGAGGCAGACCCAGCTTAGTTAGAGCCAACCAATAGCACTTCTTCTTATCATCCCCCTTGGTCTACACACAGAGAGAATGGGGAGAGTGGGGGTAGAGGAAAGGAGGAGGAAGAAAATAAAGAGCACATCTGGGTGGAAGAGTGTAGCCTCGTGTACTTTCAGTGGTAAGGGAAGGGTAGGATGGTGTCCTCCCCGCAAAGCCAAGAAAAACATTGAAGTTCTAAGAGAATCATTTATAGATCTAGGCATGCCTTCAAAAAGGCAAAACCTGGTATCCTGTTGCCTGTCTAGATTCTTCCTGAGATGCAGAATCTGCAAGCCCACAGGTACTACCACATGATACAGGAGCCAAGCAGGGCATGATAAGAGAATTCTTGGGAGACTCTGCCATGTATACCCTAAAGCTGTGATAGTGGCACTAGTCTCTAGTGCCACTTATTTCTGGAGATGTCTGAAGGAGGAAATCTTGTTGGAGAGCTTCAGCAAGGTAAGAAGGAACCCTGATTGACTGTACCTGGGAATAAGATGGGGGAGGCCACCAAGTTACATAGTTCTCACAGCCATTAGAGCATGAGAAAGATAATCTCAATGGTCTTCAGGATCCACTGGTTGGAGGTCATGGGTTAGAATAAGGAGCAGGAGTTACAGAGTGGCCAAAAGGGGCAAAGCTCCACTTCGAAAGGGGTAGGATTGTGGAGCACTAGTGGAGTAGATAGACCACCACTCTGAGAGGTCCTTGATGATGAAGGGAGTCAAAGTGAAGTGTTTACACTGCTCATCCCATCCTCAGGAAAACTACATCTATTTGCAACACCATACTAGCAGAGTGTCCAGGAGCAGGAAAATCAGACCCAACCAGCATGGGACCATGGGACACTTGGTCACAACCCAACGGCCAGGTATACAAGAAGATTCTACCTCAACTCTCAGCTTCTGTACTTACCCTCACCAGGGGGATTAAAATTTAAAATACAGACAGTGAAAAAATATCTCAAAGCCAAGGCATGACCTGCCAGCCCCCAGCTTCACCCCAAGCAAATTATGCTGAAGGGAGAAAAGAAAATTTTGAGTTTTGAGTCTGAGCTTAAGGTCTGAAACTAGATAGAGCATTTAATAACAAACTTGACTCCAAAGTATAGTTTGTGTCCAACATATCATTAAGAAATCACAAGAGCTGGTCAACAAAGCCCTTTGAAAAAAATGATTTAAACATAAATTCATTTTATGTTTATAGTCTGATGAGATGAGATGAGACAGTTGCATAAGAAAAAAAGACAATACTTAGGAATTTCTTAACCAAGTACCTGGTAAGTGGGTGATACATATTTATCCAGGTATTGACGAGCCATTAAATTAATTTTTATCTTTATTTATTTTATGAATTTAAACCCATTCATGCTTCTGCTCATTTATCGAGCATCCAGCATGTCCTGGGGGCAATAAGAGAAATGTGGTCCCTGCTTTATGCAGTGTGCTGTGCGCCAGGCTCCGCGGGGCCCTATCCTGACCAGTCTCAACAGCATCATCTGCTCTCTTGATCCACCTCTCAGACCTACCTTTCTCTTTCTGTCTCACCTCTGGGACTCCTTCTAACCCACCCTCTTGCCCAATAAAAGTCTCAGACTTCTCAAAAAGATAATTCTTCTCATTTTAAAAAATGATTTGAAAACATAAACCCCTGCATATTAGAAAGGGCACAGGATTTCAAGTCAAATTGGGCTTTGAATGGGGACCCAGCTCCATCTTTTCCCTGCTGGGTGACTTTGTAAGTGGGCACGTCCCTGTAGCCTTGGGGTTCCTAGAGCAGGTAACATCTCTACCTCGTAGAGTTAAATGGGGTAATGTGTGTAAAGCACTTAAGCACCCTGTAAATGATACTTATTATTATCATAACAGGTGAATTTGAGCAAATCACTTAACCTCACTGAACCTTAGTGTTCTTGCTTTTAAAACAAAGTTATTATTATAGACTTGTCTATTTCATAAGATTGATGTCAGACTCATTGAGATAATAGATGGGAAAAACATTTTATACATCACAAAGATCTATTCAATGGTAAGTTATTGTTAGCATTTTCAATGATACGCTGAGTTGAAAGCCTCTTTTTAAAAGACTCTTAAGAAAAGTGAAGAGGGAGAGAATACAGCCATGGTATTGCTACTGCCTTTCCGTGGCATTTATAAGCAATCTGGAAGTCATCCAACTCCATGAGTTAATTTGATTTCACTTTGGATTGCAGAACTGAGGTTGGTGCATTCTGGTTTGTTCATCTCATCCTCTGCCTTGACTTAACATGCCCAGAGTCTTTTGAGAAGATACCAGGTTTGGAATGAACTGGAGCCTCTCCTAGCTTTCTTTGGACCTCACCCTAGAAAGCTTCATCTCCTCCCAGGAGTTTCAAATCCTCCCATGGGAGAAACATCAGCTCTCATGAAATAAGGGCAACATGTGAGCATTGTTCTACTGGTTGTGGGAAATGGTCCCACAACAGCAGATGTGGGTGCCTTCACCCTGAAAATTGTCATGCTACCAATTGCTTGAGAGAGAAGTCATTATCTGCCATGGGAAAGTCTCTTCCCTGGCAGGACCTCCTCTCCAATGGAAACATGTTTCAGGCAGAGGGAGGAGGTGCTTGGTACATGTCACATTCCTGAAAGATCCAGGAAGGAGGCTCCTGGAATGTATTTACCCACTCACTGCCAAGGTCTAAACCTGTTGGTTTCCAGAACAGCAGACCAATCCTTCAGCTTCTTGAGTTCTAGGGTTAGTGGAAGTACTTTTGCCCCATGGGCTACAAGGTGTAAATGTAAAGGAAAGAATATGTTTAATGCTTAGAACAATGCCTGATGTGAAGTAAAATCTCACTAATGTAGAATGACAGTATCATTTATCATCTTTTGTAATTTATCCAGACACTTTTGAGAGTGAAAGTGGCACTACAAAGATTGGGAATTGAGGCATATAACCACGACTGTCACAAGCAAATCAGATGGATAGTTCACTGAGGATACGATAGTACCTAGTGTTGTCACAGGGTTGAGGACTCTAGACATCAGCGGTGGGAACGAGGTACTACAGGTGGGCCTGGGACTGGTTCCCTAAGTCACCAGAGTGGCTGAGCACTGCTGGAGGCTCAGCTGGCAACACATCTTCCCAGTGATCTTCTCAGCTGCCCATAGCCAGAGGAAGAACAGTTCCCCAGTGTAGACTCTCTGTGTCGTTGTAGGAGAGTCATCCTGCAGCATCTGAGCTCCGCGCGGGTGTCCTAAAGATTGGGGCTAACAAAGCCTTAGTGTCACAGGACCCCTCTTTCTCCTACTGATATTCTGCAAGTATGGACCAAAGGAAAACTCCTAATCTGCCCAGCCCACTTGCCAATAGGTTGGAAAAGGATAAAAATAAATGCAAAAGAGGAATCTTCCCCTACTTGGTAGATCCTGCCAGATTGAGAGGTTGATGTGAAGAGTAGGTGAGAAGTTCATTTTCTATGTCCCCAAACCATCCTCCATTGTGATCATAGCTTCCAATGAGCATTAAAACATTTCATGTGTGGACACCCCTTCTTATAATCTACTACCTTACCCACTTGCCATATTTATTTACTTGACCATATTTATTTATTTTATTCATTCACAAAGCCTGTAGGCCAGATTCTGTTCTGAGCACTGATGATATACTATTGTGCTTGATTGTCACATGGCAACTGTTATCGCATAGCTCAGAAATAGAGCATTTTCATCATCACAGAAACTTCAATTAATTGGCACTGTTCTAGAGGGAAGAGAAGGGTGAAATGTAATAAATTAATACAGGAACCAATATATTATCAATCAGATGGTGATAAAAGTGCTTAGAGACATAGTAAATAAAACAAAGGGCCTAGCAAGCACACCGGTGAGGGAGATGGTGGGTAGGGTGGGGAAGGGATACCTTCCTGATAAGCAGATCTGCCTTCTCTATTAAAATGTTAAAATATTTTCTTACCAAGTGTTTAAAAACATGGCCTAGAGCCCTCTACTGTTGCCCTCTTGACCAAGATGTCTGTCCTGGCCCCTCTTTTGGAACATTCCCCACAATAAAGCTATTAAAAGATGAATTCCCAGCTCAACAGGGGTCAACCAGAACCTGATTCTGTTCTGTGCCCTTGACTGTACTGCTTGGTCAGTTTAAAAAAAAAAACATTTTGAATATCACCCTTGCTGATGTGCTATTTAAGCACATTTCAGAAGAAATTATGGGGGTAGCCATGAGAACATGTGGAGAAAAGTATTCTAGACAGAGGAAACAGTAAGTGCAAAGGCCAGCACATACTTGGTGGAGTTCAGGAAAAGCAATGTCACTGTGGCTGGAGCATGGTAAACAAAGCTCCCAAAAAGCAGTAGAAGATGAAGTCAGACAAGTAAGGGAGGGTATAGATCACAGAGGGCCTTGTAAGGCATTCAAATCAGTTCTTGGCCACAAAAATGTAGCATACCAAACAACCAAAAAACCCAGCAGTTCAAATCAATAAGATTCTTTTACTGATCATCAGTCCATAGTTCAGCTATGCTCTGATGATCTTGGCCAGGCTGGGCTTATCTTAGCTGGACTATTCTAGGATAGCCTCATGCTCGTGTCTGTTTTCAAGACCGTGGGCTGGCCACCAGATGCGGCAAGGCGGGGACTAGACCACATGTCTCTTACCATGCCGCAGTCTAGCCTGGGCTTATTTATGTGGGTACTGCAGGGTTCCAAGAAAGGCCCAAGCTCAAAGGTGCCATACTTTCCTTTACACTGCATTCTTCACAGCAAATCACAGGGCCGGCCATTTCAGGGCGGGGAAATAGACCCCATGTCTTGTTGGGAGGAGCGGTAGCATTGCTTTAACAAGGCGTCAGATAGAAGGAGGAGTGAAGAATGGCAGCCATGGATGCAATCAATTTACTACACCATTGTAGACTTTGACTTTTACTCTGAGTATCAGGATGTTGTTAAGGGGAATAGGAATGTCACATGATTCAATGCATGTTTTAAAGTGATCCCTCTGACATCTATGCTGAGAATAGACTGTAGTGGGTCAGAGGAGAAAAGCAAGGCAAACCAGTTAGAAAGTATTGTAACAAACTAGGAGAGAGATTTGGGAAATGATACTGGTGGTGGAGTTATAAGAAGTTGGAGATTATGAATTAGATTAATGTCAAGCCAGTGGATTAGCTGTGCATGGGGGAAAAAGAGGTGTCCAGGATGGCTCCAAGTTTGTTGGCCTGAGCAACTGGAAAAGAAGAGTTGCCATCAACTGGAGTGGAGTAAACTATAGGCAAAGAAGTTTTGTGAAGAAAGATTACAAGTTTCTGTTGGACTGTTAAGCTTAGTATATCTATTAAACATCAAAGTGGCAATGTTGGTTACACCAACCTGGGTTTTGTGCAGAGAAATAAAATGGGTAGTTTAAAAGGCATGAGATTGGAAGAGATCACTAAGGGAGCAAGTGCCATTAGAGAAGAGAAGACAAAGGACTGAGGCCTGGAGCCTCCAGCATGAAGAGGAGAAAACTTCTCAGAAGCCTGAGAGGGCCCAACTAGTGAGGTGGAGGGCAAGCCAGGGAGCAAGCATGGTATATGGATGCCATGTGTGGAAAGCATGTAAAGGAGAGACGAGTGCATCAGCTGAGGCACCAATGCAGCTGGCTTCTACTTGAGAAGTTCTTGGAAGATGGAGAGCTTTGGAGTATTCCTCTGGAATGAGAACATGGCTTCCCCCAATCTTATGTTTATTAATAGAAAAACATGTGGCCTTAGTCATTGCCTGAGAGAATCAGTGAAAACAGGAGGTTGCTGTTGCAGAGGAGGGGCCCATTTACCTCCTGTCACTAGAATTTTCCCAAAGGCGGCCTCTGGCTCTGGGGACAGGGTCGGCCCTGTGGCTGTGCAGGAGCCCACGCTGCTCCATGTCAAGTTCAGGGAAGGGACGCACTGCTGCCTGAGATACTGTAGACACCAATGCTGATGAATGACGGAACAAATGAATAAATAAAAAGTAACTGGAGTTACAAGCTACAGTTAGTGAACCAGAAAACGAAAGTAAACAGGCAAATCTTGGGGCTTGAGAAAGAGAAAACATGGATGACTTGAACTGAGACATTTCCTGTGAGATTCACTTTTAGTACAGCCCTGGTCTCTACCTCTTCGTATCTTTTCATCTCCTACTCAATCTCAAAGACCCAGCTTCCTACTTTACCTTCCTCACTCTACAAAACGTCCTGGCTGTTCCGGAGAAGTAGATGGACACAGGGCGTGAGGTTACACAACCTAGATTTAACGTCTAGTTCTAACAGGTACAAAATTAATATCTGAATTTCATGGGATTGTTGTGAAGATTTCTTTTAAATGAGGCTTGTGAAAATATCCTGTAAACTGTAAAGTGCTATCCAAATGTAAGAAAACTTATTTTCCAGAGAACTAACTAAGGAAATACTCACTGTCAAGTAGTGTCAGAAGGGGAAAGAGAGAGTTAAAAGGCAGCTTCACATTGTAGGGAATGTGGGAAAGGGGGAGGGTAGATCTATGAGAAAGGTGGCAAAGCAAAAAGAGGAGAACTAAGGTGAGACAGTGGACAGAAGTTGTAGGATAATATCATTACACTCCAACTCTTATTGAACTTTATGCATTTGTGAGATTTTTGTTATAAATGGGTTTTATTTCCCCCCAAAGAAATCAGGCAACTTTGCAGTAGATATTGTGGGTGAGGAGAGGCCAGAGTCTCAGGAGTGGAGACATTAAAAAGCCTGAGGACGTAAGATTGAGAGACACAGGCAGTATGGAAAAGTGCTTGGAATGGAATTCAGGCCAAAGATGAGGACAATGTCTGAGAACATGAGCCTAGAGAAGAATTTAGATCACAGACCTGTATACAAGGCGAGGTGAATTATTTGGTGTATACAATAGATTCCATAGGACCTCAAATGATAAGGCTAAAGTGATCGAGGAGGGATCTATTACAAAAACCATTTTCTCCCATTTTTCACCTTCTTTCCTACTTCCCATATCTTTGTTTTCCTTTTATCATATTTCCCTCTTTTGCCCTTCCCCTGATTATGCTTGAGGTGGCTTTACAGTTTTAATAATTAAGTCTAAAGGTTTGTCTCACCAGCACCCTCACTGACCCCCTCACCCCTTGTGGTAGGAATGAGCCCTCCATGATACAACACAGGCTGCCTTGACTTGTGCATGACCCCTTCCCCACCCCACTCCCATGCCATACCATTCACACTGTCAGACAAAAATGAAAAATGCAGGCACCATGAGATTAACCCAGAACAATGTACACAGTTTCCAACATAAACTGTACGGCTCAGAGCTCCCACCCTGCAGAGCATCCAATAACTTTTGCTGAGCCATCCAAGCCCAAGAAAAAGCAACCCACTGTGAAAGAACAAAGGCAGCCTTAGCCCAAGCCTGTACCCACCAGTCAGGAGAGGCAGGCGACAGCACCTCCGGCAAGCATGGTCCTTGGAAGGCTGCCAAGTGGACTGCCCTGAGCATAACAAGGCAAGGGAGGGGCCCAACAAGTCCCAGTCAATGAGAAACAGATCTGCCCTAAAAATAATAATGAATGAAAAGACAAAGTTACAAAGTCTTGCCACTGAGCCGGTCTGGCACACAATCAGACTTAATGATATATTCAGAAGGAAAAATCCAAGGTCAGGGTTTGGAATCCTTTGGGCCACTAGTCATCAGCAAACAGATTCAAAGCCTGCACTGGGTTAACCAGCAGGCATTATAAGAAAAGACTCCTGGCCCAGACGGATGTCCTTCTTCAACAGACTCAGCACTCGTCAGTGCTGCAAGGACTGTGAAAGTAGCCTGATAGGGAGCAGAGGGGTGGGTTAGATGAACCTATGCAGTCCTGGCATTCCAGGTCAAACAGGCAGTTATGAAACCGGTACCTGTGATGGAAAAAGAGTCTGTTGGTAAAAGAATAGAAGCAAAGGTCAGAAGAGATGGGCAAGAGTGGGGCATTCCTTCTCAATTCTCAAATAGGTATTGAGCTTTCCTTGAGAGACAAGCAAAAAGGGGGAAGGGTATAAAAATAACAGATACTATGGCGCCTTCAAGGTGCTTATCAGGTTAAATATATAAAAGTGCATTAAAAAATAAGACTAAGAGGGTAAGGGATGATTATTCTTGTTACCAAAGATGCCTGAAGATCATCTAGCCCTTGGGCCAAAGTAACTGATTGATGGAGCTGCTTGGAAGTCTGTATTGAGGAAGTTTTTGATGGCTTGTGTGGGTTCAGGCTCAGAAAAATGAGTCTCTTGATACATCAGTGTGGTTTGTCACGGATGGAAAGAAATGCTGCATATTTGGTGACCAAGTTCCAGTCTAGCAGCCTATTTCACAAATAGGAAAGCTGAGCTCTGGGAAGGCGAAGTGGCAGTGTTGAACAGAACCAGCGCTGGACTGTCACAATTTTTAAGCCTGCCCTGGGAAAGCAAGACACATGAGCACAATGCAGGAGGAGCAGGCATCCAATGGTACACAGAAGCTCAGTCCTGGGGAGGGAGAGAGAAAGGAAGAGAGGGGCGGGCTGGGAGGCTGCAAGATGCCACAGAGTGGCACCACACAAACACACACTTGGTTTTCAGTGAAACAAGAGTTTCTGCTTAACCTCTCTCCTTCTTTATTCCCTGAGTATGTAAAGTCAGGGTGAAAGTTGCCAGGAAAGTGACAAAGCTTTCCTACAGGCCTACAAAGCAAAATGTCATAACCCACAACTTATAATGACTAGGTGAGAGTTAAGGCACACATTTTATTTTTCATGCCGATATGCTTAGTTGTGTGTCAGTCTCTTTTTATGAAACTAAAGATTCCATGAATATGGTGCTGTCATCTCTGCATTTTCTAGTACCTGATCAAACTATATAAGTATTAGGCATCCAAGTGAATGCTTATTGATTGGAGAAATGAATGAAGGAATGAAACATTTCATTTCTTCTGGGGTAAAACCCAAAGATTTAGGAGTCAATCTTCTAGCAAGGTGAATGCACTTGTAATATTAAGCCTTGTGTAAGTATGGTGGGATTGGAATTGCCCATTCATCCATTCCAGTCAGGGAGCAAATAACAACAACAGCTAACATTTACTGAGGAATTATTATGTACTTTATGAGAATGCATAAATCAGCAAAGAGTAAATATTTTAATTAAAAAACTCTAAAAATCTCAGTAGATTAAACCATGATCCAATATAGATGGGCAGGAGCTAAGGGAGAAATGTTCTGCTCCACACGGCCATTCAGGGACTGAGACTACTTCCATACTGTGGCTCTGCCTTCCTTGAGCCCTGAATCCTCTGCACTCACCTAGCAGATGAGGAAAGGGAGGGTGTTATGGATCACAGGGAGATTTCAGGCGTGAGGCTTAGACTACACAGCATATATCACTTCCACCTATAATCCATCAACCAAAACTTACCTGGATAAAATGAGGCTGAGAAATTAACGACCCCAGAAAAAGAGGAAACAGATTTGTTGTGTATCTAGCAAGTCTCTGCCACATGCATTATCTCATTTAATTCTCAAGATAAGCCAATAAAGCAAATACTATTTTTATTCCAATTTTGCAGATGAGCAAACTGAGGCCCAGAGAGAAAAGTACTACCCATGTAGTAAATGGTGGAACTGGGAGTTGGTCCTAGGTCTGGCTCTAAAACATGTATCCTAGACCCACTAAGCTATGCTTTTTCCTAATTGAGGTTCTGTTATGTTGTCCTATTCCTCTCTCTTCCTTCCTAACCCACAGATCCTGACAGTGCTGATTTTGGCTCTCTTGGATTTAACTGGCTGTAGCCATTTGGCCTCAGAATTTGCATTATCTTATCTATTCTTCATTGCCTTCCCGTGTCGTAGGTATTATTATTAGTTCTACTTCACCAGAGAGGAAACTGAGATGAGATGGGTTACAGAACTTGGCCAAGAACATGCAGCTAATGAGAGGCACATTGAATGCTGTGTCTTGCTCTTTGGCCTGAGACTTTGGAAGAACTTTCTCTGAAAAATAATTAAAAAAAAAAAAAAGGACCAAAAGAAAGTATTAAATCCTAAAATATGCAACAATCCACTTTCCCATAGAACATTCCAAAGTGTTTGGCATTGAGGTCACCAAGGTCAGACAGGCTCCTGACTCTTCAGGCCTGATTCCATCTGCAAGGTTGGAAAATCAAGAGGACTCAGCAGCCTCTGGCCTTATGAATTATAATTAGATTGGCACATCAACTCTTGAAGTAGATCTTCCAGCCAAAATCATCCAGGAAACTAAGAATCAGATAAATAACAAGGCTGATGCAAGGCTAAGGAAATACTCCAGACTCAGCTAGGGGGTGGTCTCTCCAGGCCAACAGCATTATTAATGGCTGGGTCTCTGGGTGCCAATGTGGAAGCAGCAGCCAGAGCAGGCGTTATCTGCTGGGCTCTCCTCATTCTTTTCTCAACCTCATCCAGACCACAATCAGGCCACTTTTCCCAGAGCTGTGAGCTCATAGAGTTTCTTCCTTTATCCCACCTGTCCTGAGCATGCAGGTGCCAACAGATGTCATGTATTGGTCCCTGAGGGGAGAAAACAGGACATAAAGCTAATTAAAACTGCTGCACTATAAAGAAAGAATCCGTGATAATAACAACAATGCAATCTGAAAACTTGGGCAGATTGGCAGATGAAAGAAAAAAAAAAACAGTGGTTTAAGAATCTTCGGCACAGTTGACTTTATGGTATCTTTTAATTACGCAAGCTGCAGTGGTCATATTTGCACAGTGTAGAGTCCCAGATCCTGTGTGATGCCATTTCCTTGCCTTCTCTAAACCAGTCCAGGCTGGCTTTCTTTCTCATGACCACAGCCTCAAATCTTCCTCTTTGAGGTGTCATTCACCTTCTTCGCATACATACTCTCTCTAGCCAGGCTTCACGAGATTAACTGCCACTGGAATGATGGCCTATGAAGACGTGAACAGTCCTTTCTATTAGAACCTGTGAGTTCATCTATTCCCATACCCAGTTGGTCAACTGGGGCCAAACTAGTTAAATGACTATCCCATGGTCACACTGCTTGTTTGGGCGAGCCAGGACACCCAAGTCTCTAGCTTTCAAGTTTGGAGACTACGAAATTGGCTGTGCATCTCTAGGTGCATGAAATGGTTATAGATTCTCCTCTGACCTTCATAAAAAAGTGAAACCTACCAAAATGGCTTGGTCAAAGTCTCCTCACAGTGCTCCTTCCTGGATACCTGAGAAGCTAGTGGTGTCTCTCTCTATACTTAATGACAGCTCTTTTCCCTCCCTTCCAAGCTCTTCTAGGAACCTGGGTTCTATAATTTCCCACTTCACTTCATAGTTGCTGAACTTATTTGGCACCTACCTAAGGAATCTCTCTTCTACCCTGATTCCCACAGCAATGAATTCAGTTTATCCTCTTCTGTGCTAAGAAATCGAAAATCCTTATAGAGACAGAAAATCATCCTTTAACTGCACACAAAAGTTTTCAAAATAAAAATAAGGTCACAGATGGTTTCAGCAGGTCTTGCACAAGCTGGCCACTGCAAGCCTCCCCACTCACTGCCCCACCATGCTCCCACCACACTGGTCTCGGCTCACCTTTTTAGAAAACTTCAAATTCTCTCTTGCCTCACACTTGTTGATGTGCCATTTCCTCTGACGAACTCTCACCCCACAACCCACTCTCCCTCAAATTACTAGTGGCAAACTTCTACTTATGTGTCAAGACTCAGCTTATGTGTCACTTCCTCCAGGAAACCTTCCTTGAACCCTTTCATTAGACTAGCTCCTCCACTAAATGCTCTCAGATAACTCTGTATTTTTCTTTTATACCCTTTATCAGAAATGTGATTATATGATTATTTTTATAATTTTAATTTATTGTGTATGTCCTCCAACAGACCACAAGTAAGCTCCATGAACAAATGACCAGAAGGGATGGATGCTGTGCACACACACACACACACACACACACACACACACACACACACACACACATTCTAAATACTGCTCTCAGGACACTTAGCTGATATGCCTTTTTACATAATTATTTGCATTTATGTGGAAGCACCCGGCAAAACTGTAGATCGAATTGTGCCCTCACCTGTACATTATCAGGTGCATCACAGGATTGCATTAGCTGCACTCCATTGGTTAGAAGTATATCACAAGTCCCGCCAACACTCAAGGGAGGAGCTTACACAAAGGAGTGAATACTAGAACATGGGCTACCTTAGAGTCTATCCACCATGACCCTCTAAGACAAAGGGAGATATATATCCATAGATGATAGTTAGATAGATAGATAGATAGATAGATAGATAGATAGATAGATAGATACATACATACATACATACATACATACATACATACATACATACCTACATACCTACATACATATATACTTACATACATATCCCTTACATACATATTTCTTGACATCACAACTTTTCCACAGAGGTTTGTAAGTTAAAACTACTCTACAAAATCAAACTGAAGACTATCATTCAGTAACAAGAATTACATATACATATGTCTGCATCTGTAAGTGTCTCTGTTTTGAGGGGTGCAGTAAGGGTGTAAGTGATGGGAGAAAGGCAAGTTATTTAGTTAGAATTTAGTTTAGATCATTAGGGTAGAAAGGAGCCTGAGATTGCTCAGAGAGGGGGAGAACCCCGTCTGAAAGTGGGGAGGGCAATACAGTGTCCAGCAGAAAGAAGCCAAGTCAGCATTCTTCAGTCAGGCTCTCACCCCACAACACCCCCTTGTGCTACTCAGGGATTCCCTTGATCTTTGGCTCTGATGGTACCCCCATTCACAGAGATCTCTAACATTTATGCATCCTCCAGACTGACCCTAAAAACACTCATCCAGCCTGATTTGCACTCCCTCTGACTATATACCCCATCCTCCAGGCCCACTTTGAGAGCCATCCCCACTTTGACCCAAGCTGGTCAATTTACCGGGCACATGTAGCATGCTCGGCCCTATGCTGTGATTCCCAGAAAGCACATCTCATGCACCACAGATCTCTCCTTCATCACTGTCTGTTTGGGCTACTATAACATAGTGCCAGAGGCTAGATGACCTAACAATAAACATTTATTTTCTCACAGTTCTGGAGGCTAGAACTATCCAAGATCAGGATGTCAATACATTAGGTTTCTGGGGGGATCTCTCTTCCTTTTGAGAATAGCCACCTTCTCACTGTGTCCTCAACATGGCCTTTTCTGTGTGTGTGTGTGTGTGTG
The DNA here is from genome assembly GCA_030015415.1 of Cynopterus sphinx. NCBI lineage: Eukaryota > Metazoa > Chordata > Mammalia > Chiroptera > Pteropodidae > Cynopterus > Cynopterus sphinx. The sequence continues at coordinate 88,719,306 of CM057383.1, forward strand.
TGTGTGTGTGTGTGTGTGTGTGTGTGTGTGAGAGAGAGAGAGAGAGAGAGAGAGAGAGAGAGAGAGAGAGAGAGAGAGAGAGAGCTCTCTGGGGGTTCTTATAAAAATACTAATCTTTTGAGATCAGAGCTCCACCTTTACAACTTCATTTAACCTTAGAGGCACCACCACTGAATACAGTCACATTGGAGGTTAGGGGTTTAACTTAGGAATTTTGGGGAGACACAAACATTCAGTGCATAACATTGACTAAGGTGGCCAGCTTCCACACCCATTTTTAGAGCTGGGAAGCTCTGTCTTTGTTGTCTTTAAGGGAGGAGGCCTCTAATACTTAATTTAGAAAATTTCTTGTAAGCCAGTTGGATAAAACCAAAAACCAGAGATAGCCTGGACTAGAGCTTCCTTACTAGAGTCTTAATTCATTTTTGGTAGTCTTTTTATGTTTAAAACCACACTATTTTAGTACTAAGTCAAGATCAGTGATCATTGCCAAGGGCAGGCTTTGAGATATCACTGCTGCCATGTTATGTCTTTCATTACATTATCACTATTAATTTCGATATGCACAGATTGATGAACATGTCTAAACCATTATGTTAGATTGTACACTTATTGAGAATAGAACTCCCTTTTTTAATAATCCATTTCTTTCCCAAAACTGCCTCATACAGTGAAATGCACAGACACCTCATTTTTTTAGTTGTGCAAATAATAAATGTATCAGTTAATCAAATAATCTATGTCCCAACAAGATATTTAAACTTTACAATCTCTTGGTTTTCTCAATATCTTTTAAAGGACTTTTAATTCACTCTCTGCTGTAGACCCAAAAGTCTAAGAAAGAAGGGGTCTTGCTAAATAAATCAGGAGTGCAAACAAAAGGGAAGAATGTTTTGTAACCTATTTTAAGGGAACAAAATGTTTTCAAGTGCTTCAGGGTTACCTATTTTTACACAGATGGGATCACTGAAGTATCAATGGAGCCAGCTGTCACCAGGCAAGTGCTTCTGACGGATGTTCTCATTGCAAACCCTTCTTACCCACCACACTTAGCCCCTTTTCCGGCTAAAGGAGAGTGCCTTGAAGTAGGTAACTCCAAAGAGGCAGCACTGTGCCCTGGGGAGTCCTCAGACCTCTTATCTGAAAAGCCAGTAAATGAATCTGATGACATTCAGAGAGTCTAAAATACTAGTAGGAGCTGCTCCCCATCGATGTGCCTTTGTCATTCTGGTTGATCTCTAAAGAACATTGCAGTTCCACCTGGCATGCTGGGGAGCATCAGGAGATTTGGATTTAAGGGGCCCTTTCCTTTGTTATTTCCTAGCTGTGTGACTTGCAGCAATTAACCTGCTCTCTCTGACCTTCAGTTTTTGCCTAGATCTGTTCTTCCAACCTGACAAGCAAATTGTGAAGATCAAATGAGGAAATGAGATAATGCGTAGGTGAGCTCTTTGTGAACTGTAGAGAGACAGACAGATAGATGTTAGTTCTATATTTTAAAGCAGCAGTCCCCAAACTTTTGGGCAAGGACTGGTACTTCCCTGAGACTCTAATGCCCGATGATTTGAGGTGAAGCTGAAGCAGTGATGCTAGCACTGGGGAGCGGCTGCAAAATAAAGATGAAGCTTAGCTCCCTTGCTCACCATTAACCTCCTGCTGCACAGCCTGGTTCTTAACAGGCCATGACTGGTACTGATCCACAGCCGGGGGTTAGGGACCCTCATATTAAACCATCTCATTAAACATGTTATGATTTAATTAGCATGAGCCATTTCCCACAAGCTAGTAGAAGTCACAGGAATCTTGTTGACTTGTGTTAGTACATCAAGTACATGTCTGATTACTGGCTCCTTATGCAGACACACTGAAGCAAACTACTATAATAGTTAATAGCATGCCACTAAAGGCAGCTAGACCTGGATTCGAATCACACTTTTGAAAGCTTGGATTTGGGGAAAGGTACTTTACCTCTCGAAGCCTCAGTTTCCTGATCTGCAAAGCAGCTTAAATATGAAACTTAATAATATGTTCAGTGTTGTAAACTGAACGTGTGTCCCCCCAAAATTCATATGTTGGAGGCCTAACCCCCAACATGATGTTATTTGGAAGTGTGGCTTTTGGGAAATAATTTGGGTTACATGGGGTTCGTATGGTGAGATCAGTTCCCTCATAAGAAGACACACTGGTGGACTCCACCAATATGCCCATCCTTGGCCTGCTTGCTACCAGACCCAGTCCTCACCTCCCTGCTCTGCTGTGCATCTCAGGGAGTTATCATCAGGGGCTGTGTTTTCTGGGTGCCAGGGTCCTCTGGACATGACTGGGTTGAGCCTTTGAGCAGTACTGGTAGGAGTCCAGAGGGAGGAGAAAGGGAGAAGTGAAGTTGTTTCTCTTTCACAGCCCACTACATCTCAGCCTCCAACAGGTGACCGGGCTCCTGGGCTCTCAAAACGCTACTTCCTCCCTTTGTCTTCACAGTCTTGGGTTGGCAGCAGCTTCTGCTGTCATTAATCTCTGAGCTGCCTCACTGTCTCCCGCTGGCTTTTCAGCTTTTCTAATGCTTGTGTCATTAATTTCTTGGTTCAAAGTCTCTCTCTGGTTTTAATACTCAGAGTGATTTTCATCATTCTGTCATATTCTACTCTAGTAAGTTATCTTAGTCTGCTCGGGCTGCCATATAAATACCATTGACTATGTGGTTTAAACAACAGAAATTTATTTTCTCACAGTTCTGGTGACTGGATGTCCAAGATCGCCATCATGGTCTGGTTCTGGTGAGAACACTCTTCCTGATTTGTGGGTGGCTGCCTTCTCACCGTGTGCTCATATGGTGGGCAGAAAGGGAGAAAGAGAGAGAGAGGAAGCACTCAACTGGGATTAATGTTAATTGAGGATTAATATTAATTATATGGAAAATCTTGATTTTTAATTAAATATTTTTATACAAAATAACTTAATGTTTAGTTAGTTATAATGTGGTTTAGTTAGTGATGATCTTATTGTATTAGACATCCTGAGTGTTGTCAGATGTCTAACATATATTTCACACATGTAATCTCATTTAATTCTAAATAATGTAGGCTGTTTTCTATTTTCCTTCTTATCTACTCAACGGTCTTTGCCCCTAGCAACTGATAGGTACCGAGACGTTGAATTTAGAACTTGTCCCTCCCTATTCTAGCTCCACCCTCAGTATCCAGGGGAATGCCATGCCATCTATCCACGGTGATCCCTGTGCTGCAAGCACAAAAGACTGCTGACCAGCTCCCAAGGTGTGCAGCCTTCCATGCTTCCCTGAAATGATTTAGACTGTCCCTTGCAGGGAACTTCATTTCAGGACAAGCTCGTCATGTCCTTCACTATCAAGCCTTAAGCCCAGCTCAGTCACAGAGCTAATCGCTTCCTCCTCTGTGCCACCAACCTAACATATCCTTGGTTCCTAAGATTACAGTAGGGATTATCTGGTCATATATTGGTTCACAGGGTGTACAATCTCTTCCCCCACTAGCCATCATCTTTTGGTCAACAGCTCGAGAACAAGAGAGACTGATTCCTGGGGGAAAATATTTCATGCTTGTGGGGTAAGGGTCTAGAGCATGAAAGACCTAAGTCCCAGTATGAGCTGTGCCATTTCTTAGCTGTGAATTTAGATGGGCAAATTTATTTTGAACCTCAGTTTCCCCTCTGGTTGAAATGGGGACAGCCAGTGCAATCCATATCTTAGGGTCATTTTAAGAATTGGATTAGGTAATCTATGTCAAGTGCTGATGACTGTAGGAGATTCTTACCAACAGTTGGTCTCCTTTCCCTTTCTTTCTTCCCTACAGCTGACCTCAGGCTAGTGAGACTCAAGAATCATATCAGGCCTGTGCAGGGGTAAAGGGCCAGAGAGTAAATATCCTAGACTTTGTGGGCCAGATTTAGTCTTTCTCACGTGTTCTTTTTAATTTTATTTATTTGGTTTTTATGACCCTTTACACATGTAAAAAACATTGAATATTCCAAAAACAGTTTACCAGGCCCCTGCTCTTGTACATTTCCTGTGCTTGGCCTTAGCTCGAAGCCGCCCCTTATTTCCTTTCTTCTTTTGCTTTTCTTCTTTTCTCCTTTTTTCATTTCATCATGTCCCTTCAGTGTAAGAGTTAAGAACTTAACCTGTGCGATCTGACAGGTCTGGGTATAAATCCTGGCCCCACTGCCAACTGGTTGAGAGACTGTGAGGAAGTTACTTGATGCATGGGATCCTCACTTCCAGCACTTTCAACGCCACTCTGTGAAAACCAACTCCCAGAGCTGGTGGGAAGGTTGAGAGAGAATATGGCTATGCAGTGGATTGCTGAGCCAGCTCCAAAGCTTCTGAGAGCCAGTTGTTAAATTCTCAGGAGATTTATGAGCCAGCTCTTAAACCACTGGTAGTTTGAAATCAGTCACAGTTAAGTATACTTACACTACAGAAATTGGCAAACCTACAGATCAGCCTTCCCCACTCTCTCAAGCCAGTTGTTCAAGTTTGCCAGCACACCACTGCACTGTTTCTCCTCCCTCATTCTTTTTGCTTCCTTGTCTCTCCCTGTTTCCAGTTTCCCACTGCCAGGAGTTAATGATATACCAGGAGAAAACCATGGTCTCCCAGGAAAATCTCAACAATAAGATTTTTCCGAGTCACACGTTCGCTTAGACACTGTTGTATTTTCAGGCTCTGCTTTATCACCCACTCAGTGAACAAATTACATCAAAAAGCACTTGTTTTTCACAAGAAGAAATCAAGGCTTTCTTAAGAGCTAATAGAGGAAAGGGTACATTGCTCTGTGAGTTATCAAAATGCTAAGAGCTCCAAGAGGCCTGCAGCCAGGTAAAAGCAAATAGAATTTCTAAAGATGCCATGTAAAATTGACATGTTCTGTTAATAAACCCAAGAGAAAGAATTGGTGTGGGAAAAATTCTTAGATAAACTGAATGGACATTTCACACTGGAAATCTGGTAGATTTTCTTCTTTCTAATGACAAGGCATTAAAGTTTTAATTATCTGTTGTTGTGTTTTTATTTTTCGGGGTTTTTTTTTGAAAGAATAGAACATACTTTTTTTAAATTAAGGTATAATTGACATAACATTGTTTTAGTTTTATGTCTACAACATCATGATTCCATATTTGTATATATGGCAAAAATGATCACCGCAAAAAATCCAGTTAACATCTGTCACTATACATAATTATCTTACTTTTTGACTTGTAATCTTTAGGGTTACTATTTGATTCAAAGAATGAAGACAGAATATTTAAATTATTTTTGGAAAATTCAGTATTTTGTTTTGTTAAATTTGTTTTCATTCAATTTAACAAACTATCTAATCTTCTGTGGGCTATAAACTGTGTTTGGTTTCTAGAGACCAGAAAGAATAGTGGTTTCAAGGAGATGAAACTTTAATTCACTTTCATGTAAAAAGAAGCCCTGAGTTGGGCAGCCTAGGGCTGATGTGGCAGCTATTTTTGTTATTTGTTTTTGTTTTTGTTTTCCTCTGAACATAGATCAGGGTATTCATCCTTAAAGTTCTCTCATGGCCCAAGATAACTACCAAACTTTATTCACCATATTCGCATTTTTGGCAGAAAGGAGGAAGAAGGAAAGGAAAAGGCTGAATATGTGCTTCTTCGAAGACTTCCCAGACTTCCCACCCAACACCTTCTGCTTTGGTTTCATTGACCATCCTGAGTCTGGGGAACAGAGCCTTGAAGCTGAGCATATCACACTCAGAAGAAAGGCTGGGTTTACTCATTAAATACAAAGGGAGGAGGGTCAGAGGGCAATGCAAGTAGTATCTGTCATAAATAACTTCTTTGTTCAAATTTCTGTGCTTAGGGGAAGGATGTGTGTGTGTGTGTGTGTGTGTGTCTGCCTGTGTGTGTGTCTGTGTGTCTGTGTGTGCGCATGTGTGTTTGAAATGAAAGTATGTTTCAAAATAAAACATTAATATATTTCCTAACTTAGACAATGTACAGTCCAGTCAACAAAATTCACACCCAAATACACACATACACACACACATACACTCACATGCACACACACATGCACAGTAAGCCCTTAAGAGGTAAAGAAAAAAAATAAAATAAAGTAAAATAAGAAAATAAAATAATAAAACAAAAACAAAAAGCCATAAAAACATTATGTTAATTTATGCTGCCAATGCTCCAGGCCATGTTATGTGTAAGCTCTCTGCTGGGTTTCTTCCAGTTTGGTCTAGAATTTGGTGAGTGTATTTGTGTACATGTTTGTGAGTGCATTCACCTTTTTTTGAAGAGATAGAAGAGGATGGAAAACAAAATGGAGAACTTTTATTTTTTTCTATACTTATGCTCTGATTATGTCAAATTAAGAAAAAAAGTGAAAGCATTGCAATGACATTACACATGTATTATTATTATTTGTACTTTTCTTTTTAAAAGGGAATTGAGATCTATAGACTGACATAAAAACAATATTTAAAAATGAGAAAATGAGAGTGAAAAGAAAAGCCTTGGGAAAATAGGCAATATAGAAAGTAGGTAAGAGCTTGCATTCCAGGACTTTGTTTCAACTCTGCTACCTTCTCTTATTAACTGCACAACTCTGAGCAAATAACTTGACATTTCTGTTTTAATTAGCCCACCTGTATAATGGGTATTGCAATACCCACCTCAGCTAAATTGAGTGAGTTTGCATGTATAAAGCTTTGTACCTGGCACATAATAAAAAACAAATGTGTGTTTGTTGTTATTACTTACTATAGTAAAATGAGTTGAAGTCACGATAGGGATTGTATTCGGAATATACACTATTAAGTCTTATTATGATGTCGTCATTGTTGCCACAGTGCTGCCATAAAGTCCACTTTTTCATTTGTCTTTCTGTATGTCTGTAAAGTCAAAATAACATTGCTTACCTCTATAGTCATCCCGAGGATCAAACAGTGCCTGGCACATGTTGGCTACTCAGTATGTGCTTCCTCCCTTTGCCTTTCCTCCTTCACCTCCACTCTTGATTCAGGACCAGTCCTGTCAAGTACCCCAAACCTCACATACCACTGACTTCCATCTCACATGTCATCAGAGACAGTGTTTGGTTCATCTTGGTATCTACACACCAAACCTGACACCTAACAGGAGTTTGGTAGTATTTGAATGAGTGTACATTCAATAAAGGCAAAATAAAGATAATTAAGTTAAGGGTGGAAATGGAAAGGAAGATATTCATTGCATGAAATTTAGGTTTTTACCATGATTTATCTCATGTCACTAGTCTTCTTTAAAAAATGGGAGTCAGATACCTCCTTTCCTGTGCTTGACAAAAGAAGTATGAGAGAGAAAATGCTTTCTCTTCACTTTTTGGTATAATGATTAAATTTTTTGTAAGCAAAGTTCCTTTAAATGTTTTGCCAAGGGAAAATTCTCAATTCAGTTATCGGATGCATCTTTTCCCCCTTTGGAGAGCACCTGATACTCTGAGAGAGTTTCTCTGCAGTTTGCATCAGCACATGTTCTCAAAGAAGCAGAGAGACATCTTCTCTCATTTTCGAAGAGGAACTGAGAGGCCACTGAAGCTCTGAAATTGAGAGAACACTGCCTGTGGCTATTAGCACCTTCCCCAGGAATCCTGAGCCTTGTCCAGAAATGCTGTTCACTGATAGCATTACAATAACAATAATAATAACAGTCAATCACTGGGAGTTTACCTGACCCCTGGTATGGGGTTAAGTAACTATGTACTCTACCTCATTTAGTTGCCTTGAGAGCTGTATGAAGTAGGAAATACTATTATCACCATTTTGCAAGCAACAAAACCATGCCTCAGAGAGGCTGAGTGAGTCACCTACCCAAGTTCACAACTATTCAAATACTAAAATGAAGATTTGAACCAGAGGAGCAGACAGGGAGGAGAGAGGGGGAGCGGAGAGGTGAATGGGGTAAAAGGGGTCAATTATGTGGTGACATTAAAGAATTAAAAATAAATAAATTAACTAAATTCTTGTTTAAAAGATTTGAACCCAGGATAAGATTTCTTTCACTGGATGGTGTCTAAATGCCATCACTGGTAGCTTCATTGAGTGGACAGAATGTGCATGGGGACCTTGCTAGCTATGCGTGAACTTAATTTTCAGAGGAAGGCAGTGGAGAGTGGTTCAGAGCCCAGAGAACCCTTGAATGAGGCAGGTCTGAATGGCAGCTAGGAGACTAGCTGAGGGCCCTGAGCCCACAGAGAGTGTGAGAAGCTACCAGATAGGCAATGGTGTCACCCATTTCTGTAATCCACAAGTGTTACCCACAAATGTCTCAGGTACTGGGAATAGTAGTGAGCAGTGAATGGTCTCTGCCCTCATGAAGCTGACAATCAAGTGTTCAGAGGTACATATAATTTATGGAGTCCTACAAACCAGTGGAATTACAACTGTGATAAGCAAGTGCTTCAAAGGGAGAGGCACATGGTACTATGAGATCCAGATTATGAAGGATTTTGGATTCTGGGTTCTACATCTTAGCAGTTCAATAACTCTGACCTCATTTGCAAAGGTTTCTAAAGCAGGCAAATGTCATTTATCAGAACTCTTCGGTGATTTAAAAAAACTCGAGGAAAATGAACCAGTCACCACCTTCAGAAAGAAAGAGAAGCACTCTGTCTACTGGGTCATAAACCGTGTCCACTCTTCTCATGGATGCAGGCTTGGAAATACATGGAAATACCTAGGAACTGGCCACGAGAGAAATACTCAAGGAAACACTGTTAGGGTCAGCTATGCCCCAACAGGTAGCTGGGCACTCATCCAAGTAATACGACCTTCTTTTACATGCTTCTGGAGGCAGGCAGAAGAGCGCAATGGCCAAAAATTTACACAAATTTGCCTGACTTTTTCTGTTCTGGGGAGACTGTCTGACTCAATAACACTTGCATGCAAATTATTTCAGGCTCTTGCTGACTGAAAATAAAGTTCTGGAGATAAGCTATCTCCAACCCCATGATTGAAAATTCTATCAGAAAAGAGGCCTAGGAAATTTACAATCAATTTAGGTCAATCTGTGGATGAAGTATTTATACAACACAGGAAGCTGGAGTCTCCCAGGCTACCCGTGACCAGCTGGGCCTCATCCCCTGGCATTTCTGTATCTCCATGGATCTGACCCTTTCACCCCTTCCTCTGGGTCCTCTGAAACTCATGCTGTGTCATTGGAAAATGACTCTGTATCTTCAACTTCTATGAATTTACCCTTTGCCCTTTGGCCGTGTCTCACAACCCAGAAAGGCACTGTTCACATTATCTCCTTTGAAAATGGTACCTCTAAAGTCGGACGATGCAGGCAGCCCTCCCTCCACCTGTTGCCTTACTGAATCCTGGCTCTCAAAAGTGGAGGCTATTTTTTTCTCTCTCACATTTAATCCTTCTTCCCATTGTTACTTCAAAATCATTTTCCTTCCATCTTCTAAGTTCCCAAGTCCTTCAACTGCCCCACTCCACTGACTACACTGCACTGTGATTAAGATATAGAAGAGGTCCTCCTCATTACTATTCACTACCAATCCCTGAGTGCGCCCTTCTTCAGGGACAACTTTAGCACCAGGCTTCTGCTCCATTAGCACTCTTGTCGTTATACTTTGAAATTTCAATATCCGCGTGGATAATCCATCCATCACTCTGGCTATTCCATATCTCAACTTCTTCACTTCCAATGGTTTAATCCTTCATTTCACCTCATTTATTTAACCCCATAATTATGCCCTTGGCCCTGTGGTTTTCTCTGATAGTGTAATTTCAGGTGCCCTGTTTTCTGATTACCAGCTCTTGTACTTCTAATTCACTCTCTTTAGGTACTCTTACTCCAAAAATTCTTTGAATTCATTAAGATGACCAATCCATTGGTGCTACAATCAGTCAGCCCACTCATGTCCTTGTCTTTTTACCTAGTGAAAAATGCATGGTCTATTATTATAATCATTAATTTGTAAACACTCTTAAATCACCAGCCCTTCTTTCCTTCTGTAATGCCAACCAAACTAAGTCTCAACTTGATTAAGCCCTGCTGTCAATCACTCTGGGCTTGCAATCCCCACAGCTGAGAATTTCTAAATATATATGTATAGATAGATAGATAGAGAGAGAGAGAGAGAGAGAGAGAGAGATACACACACTACACACATACATATATATGCATATATATACACATATATGTTTCTGTGTGTGTGTGTATATATATCTACACACATATACTGTATGACAACAAATTTCAAATAGGTACTAAAGCAGATAATCTACAATTTTCCACTCTTTAAAACTATTGCTCATTTTTTTCTCTCTCCTCATATTTCATGCACCTATGTTCTTCTACCTTTGACCTTATCTAATATTTTACTAAAAAAAAAAATAGAAGCAGATACTAAACAAAGAACTCCCTTTTCTTCCCATATCTAAACCTCCAACATGTCTGCACTAGAGGTACGGTTTCCTCCTCATGTCAATTTGAATAAAGGATTTCCACTCCAGCAAAGGTGATAGATAGCTCTGCTTTTGTCCTGAATCTCAGCTTTCTCACCTTCTCTTAGTCTCTGCTCCTGCAATTGTTCTTCCTGTCCTTTGTATTATGGATATTTCTCTTGCTACTAATTTATCCCAATCAGTACACAAGCATGCTCTAATACCTTCATCTTAAAAAGAACAACAAAAGAGCTCCAGCCCATATTCCTTCTGATTCCTGATGCATCCCTCATGCTTCCCTGCATGGCAAACTATTTGAAAGTGCTTATTATAGTCCCTGTTCCTATGCTTTCTCTTACCCTGTTTCCTCCATCCATTGCATAGGGCTTCTGCTCTAGCCATACTACTAAGCCTGCTCTTATTGAGGTCAACAATGACTCCATGTTGCCACACCCAGAGATTACTTGTCTATTCCTACCTTGCTTCTCTATATCAGAAATATTTGACATAGGGGCCACTATCTTCTCCTTGAAACACTTTCTTCTCTTAGCTTCTATGACTCTGCCCTCACAAAATAGCTCAAGCAAATAAAATAGGCACTATTTTTAGTTCTTTTAATTTCCTCTCTCCCTACCTCTAAGCTATCAAATCTATCCATGTCTCCCCTTCTCCACCACTATTGATCTAATACAAGCCCCATGCATCTCTCCCTGGTAAGTTTGTGACTCATTTCTCTGCTTCTACTTTTGCTCCTTTCCATCCTTTACACATTAGAGCAATATTTTGTAAACATAAATCATATCATGTGTCTCCCCTCTTAAAATACTTCAGTGGCTTTCCATTACACTCAGAAAGCAGCACTGATCTGTACCGGCACTCCTCATCCGGCTTCCAGACCTGGGTGATCTGGACCTGCCCACTTTTATAACTTCACTTCACCCCAAAGTTTCAACTACTTGACCTTTCAGTTCCTCTAACAGGCCAAGTTTGCTCCTGTCTCAGCAAGACTGGCTGGTTTCTCTGTCTGAACTGCAGCTTCTCTACTATACCCCCTTATGTCGTGACTAGGTTGCTCTTATTATTTGCAGCTTAAATACCAATTCTTTAGAGAATCCTTCCTTAACTACTCAAACTAAAATAATCACTGCACTCTCTCTTCTCTAAGTAGTGCTTACTACTCTCTGATATTTTTCTTGTAATATCATTTATTTCTATATTGCCTGTCTCCTTTTACTAGAATATAAGCATCAGAAGTACAAAGGCTTATTTTGTATTGTTCACCTCTGTATGCCAGTACCTAGAACTGTGCTTAGCACATAATAGGCCTTATCATTAAATGTGCACCAAATGAGCATAGTGACTACACTGCACTGTGATTAGGATATAAAAGAAGTCCCTTTGGAAGCTTTAACTCTGTCTCAAACTGTCCTCTGAAATCCTGTGGTCTTCTCAGCCACTATTACAGGCTTCCTAGAAGAAGAGACCCTGTCTTTTGTTTCCTGTTATGCATAACACCTACATGCTACTAAACTTATAGCCTGGTGCTCAGCGTATTATGCAGCCTGAGAAATGTACTAAGCAATGCAAGGCAACACTGTCACACTTGACCTATTTGGAATCATGTATCTGGCAAACTTTTTAGTGGTTACATACCCAGGAACCAGAGTAGCTACCAAGAAGTCGACAAAAAGAACACAGGAAATTTAACATAGAGATCACAAATTCCATGTTCTAAAACACATGCAAATTACAAAGAGCAAAGCTCTTTACTCAGAGCCTTTTAATTTTTTCTTTATGGAAAAATCTAAGAATTTTATTTTATTTTCAGTTCTGTCTGCTACTATTCCTGCATTAATTCCACCAATATTTATTGAGTTGCTCCTGTGTACTAAGTATTTATATTAGGAACTGGGTGGAAATCCAGTGATGAAGAATACAACAGTCTTTGCCCTCATGAAGGCTGTAATCTAGGGGGAAGGTAGACATAAAAATTTTAGAACACATAAACTAATATGTAATTATAAAATAATATAAATGTCATAACAAAAAAGGACAGAGTAAAAATTATAATCTTTTTTATTTTCTTTATAACATATCTTATTATAAAAATGTATGCTTATTGTGAAAAATTAAAAACAAAAAAGTTATTTAAAAAAATGTTTCTCATCTCCACAATTGCTATGTTCCAGGGCTGAATTTAAAACTTGAGACAGAAATTGTAAGAAGAGACAGCAGGCATCCCTAAGGTAGAGAGGATTTTTAAAAATTAGATGTAGAAAATGAAACAAAACAAGCAAAACAAAACACCGCTGTCTCAGGTTACAATGAGACACTACCTACTAGGTGCTAAGGGCAATGTCATACTGGAGGCCAGTACTGTATCTAAGATCTATAATAAGGACCATCTCAAAGAACCATTGAAAAGAGTAAAATATAATCTAGATTCTGTTTGAAATAAATCATAATATATGCTAGAGAGATAGGCATTTGAAAGTTTTAAAAGTTATTAAATTGGGTGGGTTTTGTTTGTTAGGTTGTTTCCTCTTTGTAACTACCAATGATAGGAAAGATATTCTCCTAGAAATTTCATAGTTTTTCTCTGAAATTTATGTCTACAGTCCATCTTTAATTTTTTTTTTTTTTTGTGAATGGAACAAGGTTCTTTTCATTATATACAGATATCCAGTTGTTGCAGAAATATCTGTTTCAAAAAGAACTTCCTTTTCCCTCATTGAATTGGATTGGCAACCTTGCCACTCATATTTAATTCTGAAGTACTGAAAAAGCAGACATGAAGCTCCCTGTGCACTAGCACAGCTTTGCTGTGGAGGGATTGGGTATTAAGTGAGCTTTTCATTGGTGAGTGTCCTAAATGTCAAACCCATAGTTCTTAATTCTGGGGTCTTCTAAAGACAGAGAGTTTTCCAGAGACAGAGACACCATCCTCTAACAGGATAAAGCTGGTTTCAGGCCTTCTAGGAGCTAGATGGAGGAAGGAATAATGGGGCTTGCACCATTTAATATGAGTTCTCTTTTTAGTTTGCAATCTTTCCCTTTCTCTGTGCCTGATGAGGTAGATCCATTTTGGTTTAATTTGACCAATGAATAAATCTTCCATCTTTCTTTGGTTTGGAGGAAAGATCAACACCCAAGTATGACATGAGAAGTATTGTTTTAACTCTTCTTTAACAGATTTCTAAGCAAGCCTCATGTTTTTATTCTACGTTATTTTTTCCACCTGATTCTCTAGCCCTTCCGAGGATATCAGGCACCACAGAGTTTGCTTATTTTTTATGTTTCCCTTCATAATTCTGGCTTACCCCACTCTGCAAAGTTCACAGCATTCTACTGTGGTCCCAGATATTATGTACTTGTGTTACCCAAGTTTCATAATTTCATTGAAGATAAAATTCTATTATTATTTGTACTCGTCTTTGCTTTTTTTATGTGCTATTTTTGAGAGAAGTGGAACATGAATAGGAAGGTCCAGTTGGGATTCAGGTGAGCTTAAAGACATTAAATCACAGTATGTTGGTGACCCACATAAGCTGTCCAATTCACTTTAAGTACACCCTTTAAACTTAAACAAATAGCACACTGCTACCAGATGGGTCAGTCCTGTGGATTCTCTGCATGACCTGTCTGATTTCTTGCTCTTATCCTCCCTTAAGTAATTCTCCCTTCCTTTCTTTCTTTTTTTATGCACTTATTTTGTTCTGGTCACTACATTAGAAAATGGGTGCAATGATGAGCATGACAGACACATTTCCAGCACTCAAATGGCTTATGGTCTAGTAATGGGTAGAAGCAGTTATCACGCAGCTAGCATACACTGAGGTCAATACTATCATAAAAGCATTATCCATGACTATTAGGGGAACACCTGGTAGGTACACTTAACCCCAGACTGGAGGGCTCAAGTTTCAAGAAGTCACCCGAGAAACTGACATCTTCGAGACCTGAAAGATGAGCGATAGTTAGCCAGGTTGGGACAGCAAAGCAGGGGTCAAAAACTGGTACCGAGAACAATGATTCAGCGTGAGACAACCACATGAGCAAAGATCCAGAGATAGGAGCATGATCAGTTCACAAGAACCTGTGGAGAGGAAGTCCCTAGGCTTCAGTGTTTTATTTTGTATCAAGCACTTCTCAAGAAGTGGTCTGCAGAACCCTGCTTTAGAATCACTTGGGGCTATTTACTAATATGCCCCATCCCAGATGTTCTGAATCCTAATCTCTGAGAAAGAGGCCTGGGAATATATTTTACACATTCTATAGGTTCTTCTTTTACATACTGAAATTTGAGAGTGTGTGAGAGTAGGGGCTGGAAATGGTAAACAGGATCTCAATAGAAGTATATTGTAAGCAAGTTTAAGGAGGTTACACATTATTCTAGGGGTACAGAGTTAATAGAAGTGTCTTTTTATCAATCATTAGACACGTGACCACTGTAAATTATTTCCTTGGATGTGCGCCATGTATCATAAAGCCTTCACAACATAAAACATCAGTATAACTAAAAAATAAATCAGCAAGTATCATCCAAAAAGAGAAAAATAAATGATGTCTGAAAAAAATCAAAAAGATAGAAGAAGAGAGGAAGAGGGGGAAGGAGAAATACTACTAATAAAAATCTTAGATTCTGTCCATCTTTTCTTTTACACTAGTGAGAATCATTAGTTAATCTCTTCCCAGAAACACTTCTCATTGTGATTAAGAATCTTAATAGAGATTTCTAATGCTCTTCCATCTTGTTCTCCTCTTCTCCAGGGCACATTAGATATATTTCCACCAGATATTTCCATTTTCCCCACACCATCTCCCACTACACATCACCCTGCCCTTTTTTCCTAGTTAAACTTGTTACATCAATGAGACGTTTTAGGTCCACAGTTTGCCATAGGTTCTATTGTTTTAACTTGTATCTCCCCATACAATGATACATTATGTAAATCTTGCTTGGCCAGTGTTAACAAAATCCATTGTTCTATCCTTTGAATATATAGCTCTGACTTGTTAGCATTACAAAAACGTGTATACTCTATCAATATTTTATTATAATTTAATAGGGTTCATCAAGAGTTTTTATCTCCTACAACATGAGAGGTCTGAATGCTAATCTTTTCTCCTGAGGACATTTGGTTAATTTATCTCCTTGGAACACAATGTTTTCTATTTGGTTACCACTGTCTCAATTTACTTGTTCAATCCCCTTTCTTCTTGATTAGTAGGTGTGACCACCCATGCTGATCAGTTCCTGCTTTTACTCCCATGTACTCAACAGTAAACTCTTTCCTGTTAACACAAATAAAAACAATTGCATACTTATACTTAAGAATAGCTATATAATTAACAGAAGGTATAAAATCTATTACTCTATTTTCTTACAGATATCTTTACTTGAGAGTTGCTCCCTTTGTCATTTCAATACCAAAACTGACAACTTTAGAAAAATATTCTAATTTAGTTTTGTGAATAAAAGATTCCAGACCCTCCCTGACTTTTTCATGTCCCCCAAAGAGGAAGCAGTCATTATATTGCCTAGAGTAGACAAGACTGTGATAATAAATAGACAAAAAATATTGGAATGGCTAAAACACAGTAGGAATTTATTTCTACTCATATATTGGTGCAAGGCAGTTATTTCTGGTTGGGGTCACTCTTTTCCACATGGGGATGAGGACACAGTGTTCTCCCTCCTTGGAGCTTTAGGCCTCAGTTTTACTGTCATTTTCATCCAACGGGCAAAAGGAGAGAAAGTATGAAAGAGGCATGTCTGCTTCATGCCCAGAAGAGGTATGCATCATGTTTGCCCACATCCTGTAGTAACAATGAGTCAAACAGCTATATTTAACTCGAGAGACTGGACAACATAACCTTTTCATAGCCCTGGCTACAAACCTGTTAACAAGAAAGGGGGCAGCAGATTGTGGTGGAGCTAGCATCTTTGCCATAACTACTCTCCAAATTGCCCTTGTCTCTTTTAGCAAAAAGCTGTATTTGAGACCAAGATCTGAGTACTAACAAGTATATATAAGACTAAGTGGTAAAAGGAGGGGCAGAGTGGGAGAGAAAAGATGTTCGAATACATTTGACAATGAAAAAAAAAAACTAGAAATTTTTTATTTTTAATCCTGGGAATTCACCCTGGCTTTTCCTATTTAACCAAACACATCACTGTTTCTCTATTTCCTACTATTAATGTTTCTTCAACCACTAAGACATGCTACAACCTGACATAGGGAAAGGGAAATAGGTGCCCAGTGATATGACAGGACACACTGCAGGGATCAAGGGTCTATATAATATGTAAGGAAAGATCACAACTGGGATCCAGAGAACTTATGATACAATTGCTCACTGCATGGAATCTTTACTGTGCTTAAACTTCCTAAACTGTAAGTTGAGAATGTAAAGTTAGACCTTCCTCACTAAGACATTATAAGAAAAAGGAGCAAATTATCCTAATTCAGGAAACATAAAGTCAAAGAGTAATATAGATGGTAAAACCTGAGATGAATTTTATTTTCATCTTACATCCAGGGATTTCTCCCACAAGCCCAGTATTCCTTAAATTGGAAAATGACCAATACGAAAAACCCTCAAAAACAGTGAACCTGAAGGCCATGTTTTCAATAGATAGAATTCACTAAGTGTTCTTAAGAGAGAACACCCAGGCTGGATAACTGGGAGGGACTGTCTGGCATTGCATTTCTGTTTTCATAGCAATCTGGCTCCAGAGTCTATGACAATGCAGGTCAGTCTCCAAAGAGCATCAGCTGGCTTTCCTCCTTGAGAATTTCTCAGCTGCCGAGATTACAACAGCACAGGGCTTGACCCTCCAGAGCCTTCCCATTTCATTTAGAGTGAAAGCCAATGACTTCACATTGTCCTCCATGGCTATCATGCCCTGAATCCTCAGTTCCTACAACTTTTGCCCTTGATCGCTGGACTTCAGCTATTCTAGCCTCCTTGCAACTGTTCCTCGTACACACCTGGTACTCCAGGTACACACCTGGCTTTGGGTTTGGGCACTGCCATTTTCTTATGACTGGAATGCTTTCTTCCAGATAGCCACGGGCTTCAAGTCTTATACAAATGTCATCTTAATGAGGCCCTTCCTGACCACCAGATTTCAAACTGCAGCCAGCCTATGCACCCCCATGCCCTTCACCCTGAAGGAGAAGACACTGTTGATATCTTGTGCATAGCCCCCCCTCCTACCTCGGGCTCTCATCTACAGCTGTGAGGATGTGTCCACCATAACCGACAGCTTTCCCTATTAGGCACGTCATGTTTCTCTTTCATTTTCTTAGTATTTCTCCCCCACTGAAGCTTGCTAAGCCTGTTGGGGGCAGATCTGAAGGCTGGAAGATTTAATATCCTCAGGGGTACCTCTCAACTAATAAGGGACTGAGGTGGTGGATAAATAACCCAGATTCCCTAGCCCTCAGGGGAACAATTCTGAGATATTTTTTCCATGAATTCTCAGTAGGTCTCCAGAAGAATGGAGCTCCCTGCTCAATACAACAGTAAACTACTAATTAACAAACAGTTCATTGGCTTCTTTCCCATCCCTGTCTCTATTTCTCTTCTCCCTCACTTGTGCTCTGTGGGGTCATCTCCTTAATAAGCTAATTGTGCCAAAACTCTGGTCTTTTGGGGGAGTGAACCCAAACTGAGACACTGCACTACATTTTTCTTTTTTTCATGGCACTTATCCTCTAACATACATGTGATTTACTTATTTACATGTCCTTTGTTTGTTGTCTGTTTCTCTCACTGAAATGTAAGCCCCATGATGACAGGGACCTTTTCTATTTTGTCTATTGATATATTTTGAGTACTTAGAGCAGCACCTGGTATAAAGGAGGGGCTCAAAAAATACACATTGAAAGAATCACTGAAGGAGTGAGGCTTACTTAAATCCATTTTTGAAATAATATCTGTGTCAGTTAGGATGGTTTGGGCTGCATCTAGTAGAACACCCAATTCAAAATATCTTAAAGGGTATAATTTATTTTTTCACCTGACTGAGAGCTCTAAGTTAGCATGAGCTCAGGTAGGAGGAAGGTGGGAAAAGGTGGTGGGTAGGCAATTTTCTATGTCCACCAATGTCTTTATGGACCATAGTGAGCCCATCTTCCCCACAGAAACTCGGCAGGGATGGGGAATAGTGAATAAAGTTGTCTTCTTGTCATTTAAATTAGTTCTGTTAACTTACGATAAAAAAGAGACTCTTTCTCGGCCAAGTTTAAATTTGTTATTATCTGTAGGTCAAAAATATGAGCAGCCCACCCATTCCTCCCATATTTACATCAGTCAGGAATCTTATTGTTGGAAGTGACAGACACTGACTTAGGCCTACTTAAGAAAAACATGAAATTTAGAGGAGGAAATAAAGATGGCGTAGATGCCAGAGGCTCTATTCTTCCCTCTGGTGGCCAGACCAAAGCTGTGAGGGAAACAAGGAGCAGCTGCAGGAAAAAAATCACCTGGCATCTAGATGAACAAGCCGGACAACTAGGAAGAAATCCAAGAAATCACCCTGCAATGGCAGAAGGTAGGACGGGGTGAGGACGCTGGCTGCCAGGCTTGAGCGGCTGAGACGGGGGCTGCGGCAGCGGCGGTGGCGGCAGCGGCGGTGGCGGCGGCGGCGGCGGTCGAGGCCTCTTAAAGGGGCCCAATCCGCGAGGGGATTCTCATATGGACAGACCTGCTCACTCCGCACACCAGCCCTGATTCGGCTGCACCCAGGGGCACCAGGACTTACAAGGATGCATTTCGAAGTGAAGACCGAGGAGAGACTTGCTCAGTACAGACGTGCGGCCAGGATCCATTGTTTCCTGTAGAGCCCTCCCCAATCCCAGCGCACAGAAATGGTGCCACCATAGCCATGACATCATCAAAAGGAATAACAGAGGTGGCTCTGTCCAGAGGATTCCCTGAAACCCACGTCCCCCAACTCCCAGCCCCACTCAAACCACAACCAGGTAAAACTTAAGCAAGTCTGGTGCTTCTTGCTGAGCAGCACCTAGGCTCACACTGGAGGAGGCAGCTGGCCTCGGTTTCTGGTGTGGCCTTTTGAGGCAACTATAAGCAGAGCCTCTGTGGACTGCTTGCTGAATCTTAACAGGTAGCCCCAGAGGGGCAGAGGCTGGGGCTAAATTTGGCCTGCAGCTGACCCTTCTCAGGACTGTGCCACTGGACACCTACTTCACAAATCCAACTAATAAGACTGGGAGACAGGAGCTTTGCTTTGTATATAGAAACAGACACAGAAAGACAGCCATAATGTGAAGACAAAGAAGCAGAAGCCATTTGAAAGAACAGAACAGAGATCCAGATATAATGGAGTCAAGCAATCTGACAGATGCAGAGTTCAAAACACTGATTATAAAGATGTTCAATGAGCTTATGGGAAGTATAGATAAATTCAGTGAGAACTTCAACAAAGAGATTAAAAAAGAGAACATAAAAATGGAAATGGAGATTATAAAAGGGAACCAGTCTGAGATGAAGAACACATTATCTGAGATGAGAAGTATATTAAATGGAATAAACAAAGGGATAAGCAAAGTGAATAAAGAAGAGGATCAAATGACCTATATAGAGAACAGGAAGGCCAAGGATGCTCAATGAGAATGGCAAGGAAAAAGATGCAAAGACTATAATAAAAATTTAAGGAGTCTATGTGACACTATTGAAGGTAAAAATATTTGTCTTATCGATATATCTGAAGGAAATCAAGATGTTGAACAGCTGTGTGAAGAAATAATGATGGAAATCTTCTCTAGCCTGGTGAAGGAAATGGACATAAAACCCCAGGAAGCTCAGAGAAACCCAAAAAACAGGGATCCAAAGAGACCCACACCAAGACACATCATAATTAAAATGTCAAAGGTTAAATACAAACAGAGAATCTTAAAAGAAGCAAGAGAAAATAGTTACCTACAAGGGAACACCCATAAGACTGGCAGCTGATTTCTCAAAAGAAACTATGCAGGACAGAAGGGGTTGGCACAAAATATTCAACAGGATGAAGACCAAGGATCTACAACCAAGACAAGTTTATCTAGTTATCATTTAAAGTTGAAGGACAAATAAAGAGCTTCCCAGACAAAAATAAGCTAAAGGAATTTATCACCACCAAGCCAGTATTACAGGAAATGTTGGAGGGACTTTTTTAAGAAGAAAAACCATGTATCAGAAACAGAAATAAAGAATGGTAACAACTACATTCCTATCAATAAGTACCTTAAATGGAAAAAAATTGTGTTACAACCAAAAGATAGAGTGGCTGAATGGGTAAGAAAACAAGACCCCTAAATATGCTGCCTACAAGAGACTCACTTCAAATAAGAGACACACACAGACTAAAAGGAAGAGGATGGAAAAAGATATTACCTCGATGGACCTAGAACGTATCTAATTCAGAGGAAGATAAATACCATATGATTTCACTTATATGAGAATCTAAGGAACAAACTAATCAAAAACAGACTCACAAATATAGTAGACAATTTGGTGACAGACAGAAGGGAGGGGATTTAGGGGGCTGAGAAAATGGGATAAAGGGTTAAAGAAGTACAAATTAGTAGTTGATGGATGGTCACAAGGATGGGGAACCTGGCTTAGGGAATGCAGTTAGCACTGGTATTTGGCTAGGTGGAGGGTCGGGGGAGGGAGGGAGCAATTGAGGGTATTGTTTTATGAACTATATAGATGTCTAACCAGTGTACTGTATACTTAAAACTAATTAAAATAAATTTTAAAAAAATAATTAAAGGAGGCTGAATGGAAGAGGAGGACGATGCAGCCTAGGCCAGGCTGGTAGCAGGGCTGAACTGAATCTGCAGTCATTCTTTGGACACACTGTGCACCTGAGCAGCACTGATGCTAGGCCACCTACTAGGCATGGCTACTGTGTGTGCTATGCTGGGTGCCTTACATGTGTGACCCCAATGTCAGCTGGGGTCGCCTAGTAACTTCAGACTAGATAAAATCGTTTGAATGACTATTGCATATCTTGTGGAAGTTCAAAGCCTTTTTTAATATATATATATACATAATTTCTGCCAGTTCTTGAGGGATTTATGTTACCTCCAATGTGCTCTCTTTGTTATACACTAGAGCATCCCAGAAATAAATATCTCCTTCCTTTATTTAGAAGACAAAAGCAAAACAAACCCCTTACACACTGAAAACATTTAAACACAATAATTATAATTCTAACATTGCATCTAAAAAGCCAAAAAAACAATTTTAAGTTAAACATTAGTCATATCTCTTTCTTCATTCTTTCTGACTCAGGAATCTTCACTGCCCTTTTGCCCATGAGCCAATGCTAGTCTTCGACAACCAACTGCTTTATTCAGCAATCTCTCTCTCTCTCTCTCTCTCTCTCTCTCTCTCTCTCTCTCTCTCTCTCTCTCATCTCCCTACCCCCCAAAAGAAATTCAGTGTTGAAACCTTTGGCCATGTATAGTGACAGATTATAAAAAAAAGATGATCTGAGGATCAGGATAAGGGTGGCTGATGAATAACCTCTAAAATGTTGACTTCCAATTGCATTCTATCTTTAGGCATGTTTACCAGGGTTAGAAGAGGGATTTAATTAAAAAAAAAAAAAAGCTATTGTTGGACAGTAATCCATGCTGTGCCTACTTCTTTCCTCTAAATCAAAATCTTACTATCCTAGATTCCACACCCTGCTCTCTTTTTCCTGAAAATGAGAGAAGAGCCTAAAAGGCCAATTGGACACTGGAGCATGAAATGAAAATCTGAGAGGAGGAAAGGGAGAGCCAAGACCAACCACCCTCATCAAGCATCTGTTACTTGCCAGGTACTTTATTAAGTTATCCCTAAGGGATCTTGCATGCCATCATCAGAGCCCCTGGTTTTATAGTGGAGAAAACAGATTCTCCAAAGCGAGAGGGTTGTTCAACATTTCCTTGAGCAGTTTGTTGGTGTCAAAGCCAATACCAGAACATTGCAAACTTGACTCAGCCTAGTGCTCTAATGGGCTTCATCCTCAAGAAAATTCCTAAGAAGGACACTCAGGATATGACTTTCAGACAATATAGTAGGGTAACCTGGACAATTTAGGGAGGGAGGAGAAATAATTGCATTTGGTGGTGGTAAGCTGAAGGACAGATCAGATCTAGCCCACACTTGTAAGAAAATTCCAGAAGCTTACTGTGCCCATGATTCACTGGCCTGTGCATGAGTATAAGGATATTTGGCTTTTTAAAACATTTCTCTTATGTCTAGTGTTAATGCTGCTACATTTGGCTTTTCAGGTCAAGGAAACATAGCTCGTCTTCCCAGAGTAAAAAGTCAATAAAATTATGTCCTTCCAAATTTCATGTGTAATAGATTTGGATGGGCCACTTAAATCTTTAGCCTTCTCCAAGGTATCCTTAAGGCCTATGGCTTTGCTTAAATTTGGAACATCAGTGAGGCTGTACAGGACCTCGAGAAGCTAGGTTCTCCTTCAGGTGTTTCAACTCTAAGGGAACATGTATCCACAGGGCAGCAAAATGATTTGATTCAGCAAAATGACTATTGTTTTTGACCATCCAGCAACAGTCAAAGGGGAAGCACCCAGTTAGAGACCCACCATCTCCTTGGTTAAAGGAATTTGTTTAATGAAAGGCATATAACCCATGCTAGACTAGTCCTGAAGCTCTTTCTTCAAAATAGTAGTACTCTATACTATATGCAATATTTGGCTTACATTCATTTGAGCTGATTCCTGTCACTTTCAGTAAGTCCTGAAAAATATGGGAATGTTCTAATTTAAAACATAGAAAATGACCAAAGTTCAGCTGTATTTTATTTCCATTTTCCCAGAGTCATAAATACTTCTGCAGTCTCCATATATGCTGGGGGTAGAAGTGGTAAAGACAATGCTATTGAAAGTTGGCATTCTCTCCTTGAGAGCTGGCATAGCCTCGCCTCTTGCAACAGAAGTACAAAACTCATTAGCTGTGAAATCAAATGGAGAACCAAGTGCAAATTTAAATTTAAGTAGCAAACTATCCCAGGTGACCTTTACTCAGCTCTGACAATATTGCTTATAATTATTAGTAGAATAATTATCTATGTATAAATATATAGATAGATATAGAGATAAAGATTAGAGATAGAGATAGAGATAGAGATAGAGATAGAGATGATAGAGATAGATAGAGATAGAGATAGAGATAGAGATAGAGATAGAGATAGAGATGATAGAGATAGATAGAGATAGAGATAGAGATAGAGATAGAGATAGAGATAGAGATAGAGATAGAGGTAGATAGAGATAGAGATAGATGATATAGATATATAAACTCTTTAAGAGCAGGGTTTATGTGTTGCTCATTTCTGTGATCCTCACAAATGCCCAGGGTAATAACATTCACCATTTATTGAATGCCTACTAATCACTATACTAAGTGTCTCTCATACATTAAGAAATAATTTTAACAAAATCCTAAAGATGGACATTATTATCCACATTTCTCAAATCAGGAAACTGAGATTCTACATACAACAAGTAAATATCAAGATCAGAATTTGAAATCAGGTCTTTCTAATTCTAAGCGTGTGCTCATAAAATTTTACTGTACTGTATGGCACTTCTTACAAAATATGTAGCCATAAATTTGTGTTAAATTAAATTAAAAATCAGAGCAGTTTTGTGGATATGTAGAAAATTGCAATTGTAAAGCTAGTAACTTGTAAAACAACATAAATTTGGTTCTAATTATTTCAGGTATGTTATTTTTATTTCTTCAAACAAAAATAAATATTCTCGGACACTGAATTTCTGATTTATATAATATGTTATCTTCTAAAAAGGGTTGCATAAACAGTAGATATTTAGGAAATTTTTTATTTAATTGAAGGATTCTGAATGTCGTTAGAACCCACAGTGTTTAATGGTTTAATCCCTTTCCAAAAGTCATCCAGAGGTCACATGCTGGAGCACAATTAGTAATTAATCTCAGTAAAAAGAAGAATACAAAGTTCTGATTTGCCCACTTTGTCAGTGTAGAGGAGGTACTGCTCTTGAGCAAGTCATGCAATTAATGGAGCTTTCAACACATCCTTGGGCATAAAACAAACCTCCTCTGTCACATGCCTGCCAAGGCCTGTATTCTAACCTGGAGGCTATTATTTCACTCACTGCATTTGCCATTAAATATTGCTGACTTCATCAGCTATTGAGAACTTGGGCTCGGGTTTCAACAGGTAGGAAGACTTTGAACTTTGCCATCTATGTAGCACTGTAAACTCTACAGTTTTCAGGCATTTCAACTTTCTGGCTGCAGGGCCTTAATTATTGATCCGAGTGGGGTGTCTGGCAAAGGCAGGAGTTGGAGGAGGAAGGAGAGCTGCTGCCAAAGTTAAAAATGTTGAGAAGAGCTAACTCCTTGGGAGGGGTCAAGCCTACCATCTTACCATCGACCATTACAATCAGTCTCTAGCTTCTCAGTGCCTTCTTAATGCCACCCTATGTATTGACTGCATATCTGTGTGGCAAAAGGGGAAAACAGTGGGATAAAGGAAGCAGGAAAGTAATTTTAGGATGAACTGATGCCCTTCTACCTCTGCAATCAAGGAAGAGAGTTGATCTTGAAATAGGTCTTCACCCAATTAAAAGGAGGAAGAGGCAAGACAGGAAGAGAAGGAAAGTTGGAAGAAAATAAAGTAGAAATTCCTCTCTGACTCTGAATTCTGTGACAGTAATCTCCTGGTAAGATTGTCAGTGACAAAAATGTAATCATGTGATTAAGCTTCAGCGATTAGAACAACCTAAGACCTAGATACTCCTTAACCGATAAGTAGCCAACTTGAATGGTCACTTAACCTCATTGGGACTTGGTTTTGTTAAACTATATGAAAAAGCACTCCAGCTCTTCACCAACTTTGTTTTTAAGGTTGCAAAATTATATTTTACATAGAAGCACAAGCAGATTCAGTACATAAAAGCTGAATGGCTGTTGCAGAAGTAAGGATGAAGTGCTGACATTGCCCTTAGTTTGTCACCCTCACATAACCCTCCAACTACCATTGCCCAGGGGCTTTAGAAAGGTTCCAAAGAAGAGTGCGAAAACTTCTACTTTAACCATCTATAATCATCATGCCAGCATTTATAGTCTATGACCAGTGATCCATTGTCTAGGTTCTCACAAGTCTGTGAGGAATTGTCTGGGTGATGTTTTGAAAAACCTATACCCCCAGCTTTGTCCCAGTGTAGAAATTACCTTGGCAAAGAAGTAGGCAGGAAAATGGGTCAGGATCACAGACTTGTCTCCAGTACTGGTATAATGCAGGAGCCCCAGGCCTGGAACTTGCACCTGGATTTGGATATTCTGAAAGAACCACCAGGAGGACCAGAAGAATGAGAAATGCCACTTAATACTCACAAGGCAGGGAAGCTTCAGTAGTGGCCAGTCAGAGCTTCAGGAAAAGGCTGCTGCTGACTAAGAGCAAGCAGAGTTTTTTATGCCCACATGCAGAGGGAGGGGTAGCTCATTGGGGGAGCAGCCACCTTCTCAGCCACCTTCACCTTCTGAGAAGGTGGAGGAAAGCAAGATATGCTACTTGGTTACAGGAGCAGATAACATTCATGGGAGCAGCAGAAACATCCCTGGGAGTAGGCACTTCTGAAAGCTCTTTGTATGTTGCCTTCCTTGGCTAATGGCTGGGCAGCTGTCAGTTTTCTGAGCGTGAGAAGGGGCTATGTTCTAAGTTAACCCCACAACTGGAATTGTCAGTTCCAGTCCTGCCCTCCAGCTCCATCACTGAGATTATGCACTGAGTATAGCTTTTTTTTTTTTTCTCATTGAGGAGTCTAATGATATTCTTCAGGGCCTGCCTTATGATTATCTTAGAAAAAATAAATAAATTGCAATGAGTTGATCCTAAATAACATGAACATTTGCCAAATGAATTCACTCTGTGAGCAATGAGAAGCATTGCTGTGTGGTAACTTGGTTAAGTGTGTGTGTGTGTGTGTGTGTGTGTGTGTGTGTGTGTGTGTGTGTGTGAATGTGTTTGTGTGTAGACAGAATCCATATTTTATCATATTAGTAATCTTCTCAATCACCTCTCTTACATCTTGTAATTCTCTCCAAATATTTAACAAATTACCTGAAATATATCTTTGCAGAGCAGCTTGTCTTATGTCTTCCTTCTCTAGCCATTCTGATCTCTCTCTCTCTCTCATTAATCCAGTAGTTAATAATCATTGTATGCCTAATCACTATAGCAATATTATCTTGCAGTGTTGTTTAGTTTTCCATCAGAGTCAGGATCATCCCCCCAGCAAAATTAAACCTTCATGAAATCAGGAAAAGATCATGTTTCTCTGTATCCCACAGCGCTATGCACAGAGTGTGATGAATAGAGCAGTCTCTGAGTTCAATAGACCTGGCCCTGCTATTTTCCAGATGCATATTTTTAGTTTAAATTATCTTTACCTGCCTCATCTTAAAAATTAGATGTTAATAACTACTTTATAGGAGTCATATGGAAGTAAAAGGTAATGCACATAAAATGACTTAGACAGTGCCTGGTGGGTGGCTCCTGTTATTATTACTCTTGAGTCAATGTATTATACCTCTAATGAGGACCCACAGGGGAATAGCTGAGCAAGATCTGAGTTTTGTGGTTGGTTTCTCTGAAATGAATTTTTACTTTCTTCCTTGTAAAAAGTGGGCTTCCAAGTATGCCCCCAAAAGCAGGAAAGATAATATGATTAGTCAGAAGGACCTGAAAAGGTATAACTTAGATAAGGCTGGAAAAGGGATTCAGTCTGAAAGCTTTTCTAGAAGAAACAAGGCATGGCTGAGATATTCCCTGAGAAGAAAGTATAGTCTTAAACTAGTGCATACAAACTGGCAGAATTTTTGAATTCCAGGAGTTTGCTGCAGATCTGGAAGGTGATGGGGTTTATCTAACGTTAACTCAGAGAGTGTGTTAAGAGTCATTTAATCCAACCTCCCCTTCTTGCTTCCTGGATTCCAGGTTTTCCTTCCATCCTAATGAGCATAGCTATAGCATTCAGAATAAAGCTGATGCTAACTCTAGAAGTTTCAGACAAGTTAGTCATACTGCCACGGATCCAAAACAGACAGAACTCAGAGTCCTTTCCTACCAATCTCTTCAGCCACCTAACTTTAGTAGGTCAGGACACTACTAAAGTTCTAAATAATTTGAAATGACAAGGCTCCAACCTGAATTGGATTTTCAGTAATAACGGCAGTATTTTTGGTCATTACTACCATGAGCTCTGTCTCAGAAGACTGGAGGTCATCTACATGGCTGATGTTTAGACATCCAAAAGGCCTATCTCTTGAGGCAACCATAGAGAAACTTTGCTGCCTTGTAGCCACCTGAAGTTGATAATTACAACAATTTGTACCATGACAGTGATCCACAGATTAGTTTAGAAGCAGTGTCATCAGCTCCCAGAGTGAGGGCACAGAACTCAGAATCTAGGAATCCCTAGAAATAGGAAACATACTGTTTGTGTGTAGCTGAAAGAGATGAGCCATCAGTTAGAGAATGTACTGCAAGTTATTACAAAGAAGACATGCCTATGAGTCGTCTGTCCAGAGCATTATCTGGATAGAAATGGGGAAACCAGCCAACAAACATGTAAAGAGATGCTAAGCTTTACTCATGACTTAAGAAATGCAAAGTAAAACAACAGTAAAACATTTTTTTCACCTATCAGATTGGCAAAAATCTTAAGTCTAATAATACTCTTTGCTGGAAAGGATGTTATCCAAAAGTCATTTTTATGTACTTTCCATAAAGTGTAAGTTGGTGAAATCTTCTGGAAAATAATTTATTATTTCAATATTCTCTCTTACAATGCTAAATTTTTACAGGCATATATCCATTTGGCTAGTAATGTTTCTGCAAGGAATGATCCTATGGTATGATTGTATGTAGAAGAATCTGTTAATATTTATGTATGGTTGCAATTTATAAGAGACTAACAATAAAACCCAAACATCTAACAATAGGGAACATCTAACAATAAGGAACATAATATTAAATACCTATGTCAGAGATGAAACTGAGAATCTAGGGAGACCAAAGCAGTTAGAGTTCGCAGCACAGAGTACAAGAAAGGAGAGAGTTGTGCAGAGAGATAACTCTAGAAAATCAGCAGAAGTACTCCCTCAAACATTCAGCAGTGTACTGATTAGCAAATATGGATAAAGAAACTACCCAAGGATGAGGATAGAACCATGCAAAAGTATTAGAGGAAATAATATACAGAACTCGCACAGAGCTGAGAATAGTGTCTTTGCCCACCAACTAAACTGGAAAATCTTATAATTCAAAGGACATTGGGTAGAGTATTCAAGAAGGAGTTTGCAGTAGTGACAGAACATTTCACCCTAAAGTAAACATGGCTCTGGTCCCACCCAACAATCTTAAAAACAAGGCTCAAATGGATCAAAGATCTCCAAGTAATTCAACTATGTTCCAGAACAAAGCTCAAAAAACTTTATAGAAATACAAAATAAGATAAAATTTACAATGTCTGATATTTAATCAAAGATTACCAGGCAAGTAAAGATGAAGAAAAATATAACCCATTTTTAAGGAGAAAAATCAATTAATTGCAACAGACTCAAAACTAAAACAGATGTGAGAATTATCAAATAAAAACATTAAAACACTTATTATAATTATCCTTCATATTTATAAAATGTTTAAGACATTGAAAATATTAAAAAGAATCAAATCAGACTTTTAGGGATATAAACAGGATGTAGAGCAACTTGAACTCTCATACACTGCTTGTGGAAATGGAAAATGGAACCCTACTTCGGAAAGCAGTTTGGAAGTTAAACATACAAAGGAAGCATACACTTACCATATATTTCAGCCATTCCACTAGGAACTTATCCAAGACATATGTTCATGTAAAGGTCTGTACACAAATATTCATAGGAATTTTATTTCTACTCAAAACCTAGAAATACAAACACCCATCAATGGGCGAAGGATAAACAAATGTGGCATAACTGTAAAATGGTGTACCATCAGCAATAAAAAACAAGGAACTGCTGACATATATTGATTAATATCAAGAGAAGTATTCCAGATGAAAAAAATAAGAAAGTATATAATGTATGGTTGTATTAATATAAAATTTTAGACAGAAGTATGGTAATAGAAAGTAGATTAATGGTTGCTTGTAGAAGGGGAAAAGATTCAAAGAGGTGAGAGGGAAGGATTGCAAAAGAGGCATGAAGCAACTTTTGGAGAGTGATACATTCATTAACTTGATCTCAGTGATGGTTTCATGAGTGTATATATATTTTAAAACTTAGCAAATTATATATTTTAAATACGTATAGTTTAATATATGTCAATCTAGCTCCATAAATCTGTTAAAAATGAAAAAAGGTGAGGCAATATGTGCTGATCTGGAAAGTCTCCAAAATATATTACTAATTGAAAAAATGCAAAGCAATGTGTATGATGGTTCCTTTGAGTCACTAGACCCATATATCAAAAAGATAATGATGTATGCATAAAATTTTTTTGGATAAATAAAATAGTTAATGGTGGTTATCTTAGAGGATGGCCTAGAGATAAAAGAAAGTCTTTTTTAAATCCTTTTGAACTATTTAAATTTTTACAATATGTATACATTTTACCTAAAGTAAATGTTAGCTAGGGTTTCACAAGTGGTAGAAGTAAGAAACATTTTTGTTTTCTTTTTTGAAATGTTTTTGAAAAAATAGAGGTATAGACTCTTTACAAAGCAGTTTTGTAGTTTCTTAAAAAGTTAAATATATACTTACAATAAAATCCATTAATTCCATTTCTATGACTATCCAAGAGCCATTAAAAATATATGTTCACACAAAAGTATGTATGTGAGTGTTCATAATACAATATTCATTATAGTGAAAAAAACTTATCAACTGGTGAACTGATAAACAAAATATAGCATATCTATGCAATGGAATACTATTCTGCAATTAAAAGGAGCAAACTACTATATATGCACAACATGGATAAACCTAGAAAATAGGATGTTAAGTCAAAGAGAGCCAAGGCAAAAACAACATATGTGTGATTACATTTTTGTGAAATTCTAGAAAAGACAAATTTAGAGTCAGAATACAAATTGATGATTGCTTAAGAAAGGAGGTGGGACCAGGGAATAACTTATAAACATTCAAAATAGGATCTTTGGAGGATAATGGCCATGTTCTCAAACTGCTAATGATTACACAACTCTATACATTTGCTAAAATCATTGAACTGTAGACTTACAATGGCTGGATTTTATGGTGTGTAAAGTATACCTTGATAAAAGAGTTAGAAACAAGAACCAACAACTGTAAAACCAGTAATTAAGTCAGTTGCTGCAGTTGCTTTTCTCATTCAAGCAGATGGAACTGTGTCTAAATGCTAAAATGCAGTAAAACCTTGATACTCCTGGAGCTCAGTGGTTCTAAGAGTGCAACATGTAGATAAGGCTGCTCCAGTTGTAAGGAGAGTTAGACATCGTCCTTGGGTGGATTTTCAGTTCAGATTTTGTGCAGAAGGGTGTGGTGCGTGTCTAGTTTGAGCATGGTAGCCCAGAGTAGTAGCATGTAGCAGTGATATATGTTTTATCTAAAATATTTCATTTCTTGAGGAGTAATTATAAATGGTACAGCATTTTTAATATCAGTTTCCCCATGTTCTAGTATACAGAAATGTGATTGATTTTTGCTCATAGACATATCATATGACCTTGCTGAACTTGCTCATTAGTTCTAGAGTTCTTCAGATTTGTGTAGTCATTTGTCATTTTCTTGTGCCATTTGTAAATACAGTTTTATCTCTTCTTTTCCAATAAGAATGCTCTTTATTTCTTTTTCTTGTCTATTGCTCTGACTATATAAGAAGAATAAGAAACATCCTTACTTTGTTCTTCAATCTTAGGGAGAAAGCATTCAATCTTTCACCATAGTGTATGATGTTAGCTCTAGGTTTTTTCGTTTGTTTTTTTTTTTTTTTTGTAGATTATTTTTTCAAGTTGAGAAAGTTCTTTCTATTCCTAACTTGCTGAGAGGTTCTCGTTTGTTTGTTTGTTTGTTTATTGTTATTGTTGTTGTTGTAGCAGTAATCATGAATGAGTACTAAATTTTATTAAATGCTTTTCTGTGTTAATTTGATATAACCATATGATTCTTCTTCTTTAGCCTACTGACATGGTGAATTATATTGATTGATTTTCAAATTCTTAATCAGTCTTGCATACTTGAGATAAAATCCACTTAGTCAATGTATATAATTCTTACTATGCATTGGTGGATTCAAATTGCTTATATTTTCTTGAGGAATTTTGTATCTAAACTAAGTTCAGGAGAGACATTGGTGTGTAGTTTACTTTTTTGTGTTGTTTTTGTCTGAGTTTGGTATCAAAGTAATACTAGTCTCTTAAAATGAATTGAGAAGAATTATGTATCTAACACATAATAAGCACTTAAATAACTTTGGGCTCTCTTTCCCCACTTTTTGCCTCAGTTTCCAAATTTGTAAACTAGGTACCATAAGGCCTGCTGCACAGAGTTGATATATGGATTGGATGTAACAATATACATGAAAGTGCTTTGTAATTTGGAGCATACAGTCCAAATGTCAGTTACTATTATGGTGATGGGCCCTATTCATGTGTATAAATTTGCATCAGATATATTCAGGGTACCTGATGAATTATTATAATGGTAAATGGTCACCTTGTAGCCCCTGCCTAGGGCTAAGGCTGAAGGCAGAAAGAAATAGGTCCAGGAACCAGAAAACAAAATTAACAAATATTAAATGTAACCCATAGTATTTGGTCTGCCTCATCTCTGCCCCAGGTCTTCATGCATTATTTCCGTATGAGAAATGTTTGTGGGAGGCCACTGATCTCTGCAAGCTGATAGAGTCAAAAAAGAAAAGAGCATGCACAAAATTAAAACTCATCAGCACTCTGCTATCGCTCCTCTTAGTCCTCTCTGAAGCAGACACACCTTGCGCAGCAATGCTGGAGTTTGGCCCACACTCTCTGGGGACTACACTAACTCTTTGGGATAAGTCAGGATAGCTGTCTTGGTTAAAAGAACCTGGAATGTGACTTTCCAAAGGCCTGATCATGCCAAATCTTGTCCTCCTCCCCAAAGTAGCATTTTAGATGGCACAAGAAAGGTGGAAGGAAAAGAACAAAGAACAGTCAGCAAAGAGGATGAAAAGAGCAGCAGAAGCAAAGAACAAGAGGATCAAACCAACATTTTCAGAAGATATCCAGCCACCCAGTCACATTGGGATGGCTTGGTGGGAAGAGACTGGAAGGAGGGAGACCACTTAGGTGTTACTGCAGCCATTCAAGAAGACACTTTTTCTGGTTCAAGGTATGGAACAAGGCTGTTACTTTCTACTGACCCTGGCCTCCAGCATTAGCTAGTTAGATGTGTAGCCACCCTGTCTTCTAAAGTATTGCTTGTTGAGTCTCATAAGTAACTAATTTATTTTGAGTGAGCACCTGGTTTTTATGACAGACACAGTTGAAGAAAGGGAGTTAGGGAGAAATTCAAGTCCTCACATTCATACACATACCATGTCTTAGAAGGTCTTCACTGTAAAAAGGAAGCCAACCTTATCAGTAGTCTTTGCTTAGTGCAGACCTGTAAGTGCACAGAGGCTTCCAAATGAGGTGAGAATACTTCTACTAGTGGCTGGGTTTGGGGTGACTTTTAGTAAGAGAGGACGGACAAGGGTGTCATTAGAAAGAGAAATGCACAGTCAGAGGCCATGAGACAGGAATGTTTTAGGTGTGCCCTAAAGATGGTGGGTAGGCCTGTTTATATGCAGTGGAGATTCTGTGTTGGAAAATATCAAGGGAGACAGGAAAGAAGGGGTCAGAAAGGACCTTAAATGTCAGGCTAAGGTTTTGAGTTGTATGTCATTGGCAGGAAAAAGCACTGAAGGGTTTGGGACACAGAGAGGGGTAATCAGTTCAGAATACAATTTTAAGAAGATTATTTTATAGTGAAGATTGCAAAGACATAGGTTGAAGAAAGGGTGGCTGCATAAGACATTATTATAGTTATTTGGAGAGAAAAGACTGAACCAACAAGGTTCAAGAAAGGGTCAGATGGATACAAGAAACACAGAAAGGATATGTGCCAGGACTTGGCAATTGGACATGAGGATAAAAACAAAGATGAAAGATTTTAGACTAGATGACCACAAGTAGAATAGAAGTGGTGGGGCAGAAAGAATAAAATCAACTGAATGCATTAGGGAAAAGAGCATAGAGGGACTTTACAGTGCAAATACCAGATATGCCTCTTTCTACCTATGAGATAATGAGCAAGGTGTATAGTCTTCTTGACTCTCTATTTGCTTTCACATAAAACAAATGTCAAAGTATACACCTCAAAAGGAAGTTATGAGGATTAAAGAAGACTAAATATAAACTACCTGGCAGAGTTGTTGGTCCGTTGCAGATGCTCAATAAGTAGAAGTTCCCTTTGCCCTCTTCTCCTTCCTTCAGCCCCCAGGAAGTAGCAGGCACCATATCATCATCTGTAACTTTTCCCAATTCCTATGAGGATTCTAAGCAATGTAAGAGGGATCAGTAGTTCTAACAACCTGAGCTCTGCAGGGTGAACAAGAGAAAATATGTTATTCACATTTCAGGTCATAGTTTAAGTAAAATGATATTTTGTTCATCCACTTCTTATTATAAATTGGTCCTTGATAGAAAAGTCCAGTCACATATATTTTATCAGTGGTGCTTAGACACATGGGGGGGCCAGAAACTCTAAGCTAATGGATCTCTGGACTGCTCTCTAATATCAGAAGCTAATAGAGAGAAAATTCTTCTAAATTAGTTATTAAAAAGTTTTTTAAAAAGGTAATGCTGCAAGTCTCCCAGACCTCACAGATCATGAGGGGAGATGAACAAATCTGGACTTGAAATCTGGGGCATACATGGAAGCTGTCAGACAAGTGTGGACAAGGAAAACTTCAAACAACAAGAGAGAGAAAAAGAGATAAAACCAAAAGGGCCTCCAGGCCTGCAGGTCCCAAGGGCTACAAATACAGGTGAGGGACACGCAACTCTTCATTTTGGGAAGAGAAGCTGACCCTTGTCAGTGAGAAACTGGCTGAACATAAGTCTAGGATGTCTTTGTCATCACTTTCAGGTTCTAACAGAGGAGTGAGCCTGGATGCCCCCTGCATGGAGAGATTGTTGCAGGAGGAGGCAAGACCAGTCTGGTTGGGAAATGACAACATTCTGCTGCCTCACAATCCCAGCACTTTGGGGGACACTGCCATGGACCTTCCCCAAGAGCTCACGGAAAGTGATATCACTAGAAGAGAATGGAGGGCATTGATAAGGCCCAGATAGAATGGGGACTCTCTAACCCAGGGCCAGAGCAGCTTTTCTATCTCCCTCCTCCCAGCAGATTAGGGGCACCAGACCTGCCAATGCCTGAAGCCACTGGACAGCTAGATACTCCCTGCAGGCACACACTGCTTCTCTCTGCCTCCCAGAAAGTGAATGAAGATGAGTTCAGCAAACCAGGCCCACTGGTGAACTGGCCAGCCCACATCTCCAACCTCAGAGCTGTAACAAGTAACATGTTAGGGCACTATGTGCCAATACTCTTCTAAGTGGTCTATATTATGGAATTTCATCATGACAAACTTCTTATGAGGTGGATACTACATTCTCCCCACTTTATAGATGAGGAATCTGAGGCATAGAGAGATTACAAGCTTGCCCAGGGACACAGAACTGGAAAGTAGGAAAGTCTGGATTCAAATTCATGCAGTCTGGGTTCTTTCTGCCTTACTAGATGGCCTCCAGGAAGCTACCCTTGAGCACTGCTTCCTCCAACCCCACCTCCTTGCCTCTGTGCTTCGTGGCACTTGTCACACTGAGATGTGAGTGCTTAACTCTCCCCCCACCAGACTGTATTCTCCATTACATAGAGACTATGTCTCTCTTGCTCACTCTTGTGTCCCTAGTGCTTAGAATAGTGTTGTTGCGCCCACAAAAATGTACCACCCACCTCTCAGCTTTCCTACTGTGGGAGTATAATTTGCAGATGTCCCCCCATCCCCCACTGGTCACATCCCCCATTGGGTAACTGTGGCCCCCACAGGCTGCCCTTTACACAGGCTGTCCCCAACCAACGATTGTGCATAGCAGGGATATTAAGGCCACCTATTCCTGAGAAATGCAGGACTTCCTGTTGACGTTGCTCAAATTTTCTTAGAACTGCACTGTAGTCTAAGACTTTCCTCTTCCTTCTTCTCCCAGTATCTCATCCCAGCTTGGCATCTGCATGTATAAAGACCTGGACTAGTGCAATTGGTAGGGAGAGTGGGTGCTACCCTTCAGGATGCAGTCTGTGCATTAAATCAGAAACTCGATGTGATGCTGTGGCCCTAGTTGGAATAAGCATGGGTCTGGGAACCAAGAGATAAAAATAAGAGTAACCCACTTATCATCACTTCCTATAATCCATTTGGGGATTTTGTCCTTCCCATTTTTACAACCCTGGGTTCTATAGGGTTAGAGGCCCTGGTCCCCAAAGGGGGCACACTCTTGCAGCAGACCCAACAAGGGTCTCATTGAACTACAAGTTCCTACTGTCACCAGAGTATTTTTAGACTCTTTGTGACCATAGACCAGCAGGAGAGGAATCCTCATATTGACAAGTTTAATTGACCCTGATTAGCTGGAGGAGAAATTATCAATTACATAATAGGGAAAAAGAAGAATATTTGTGCAACTTATGTCATTCACGTGTGCACTAAATGGTCAGAAAGTGCAGAAATTGTGGGAAAATGAGATTGGGATAGAAGGGGCAATCTATGATTCTTCTCCATTATAGTGTCAGCACCTTGGGCTAGATGGGATAACTCAGTACTAGGGTCAACTATCCTTAAGGTCACAGGAAATCTGTTTTTGAAAGATAGATAGAGTGTCTTACATAAAGTGCCTGGCATACATGTGATCAGTAAATATTGGTTGAACGAAGGAATAAATACTTCAAGAACTCTATATTTTTCTCTCTTTAAAGGCTACCTAACATATTCAGAAACCAAATGAAGTTCGGAGAAAACTATAATGTTTATCAACATCAAACTATCTGACATTTGTTGTTTTGTGATGAGTTTAAGCTTGAATTAATTACTGATAAGGACTAAAATTCCTCACCTTACACCAGGGGAAGAGTGGTGAGACCTTGCGTTGGGCAGAGGAAGCCAATTCCTGTGCTTGCCTTCTCAGGAATGCTAAGCTAACCCTTTGGCTCATGGTGTAGACAACAGGAAGCCTCTTTGAGTCACTTTCTATGCCAAGGGCATAACCCCATCAATTCAAATAAATTTATCATACACTTATAAACACATTAGCTCTATTTTGTTAAAAGCCTGGGCTGTATACCCAATAGCCTGATTTGAGAGGCTCACAGGTTACTCTCTGAGGCCCAGGAGTCCTCCTGCTCCTGGATCCTTATAATTAAGACAGTAAGACTTTGTAAGGTGGAAATGGAAAAAAGGAATAGTGCAATAAAAGAAACTAAGTTAACAAAGACCTAGAGGTACAAGGGAAAAGTTCATGCTCAGAAAACTGTATGTCAGTCAGTTTAAACACAGGCAAATAAAGAAGTTCAGCAAAAAATGAAAAGGTCAAAGCCAAACTATAGAGAGTCTGATTGCCAGGCCAAGGAGTCTAAATTTCTCTTCTGTAGGCATTGGGAGGCCATAAATATTCTTAATTAGTATAAAACTACAGTCAGATAGGCCCTCTAGAAAGTTCTATATAGAGCAGAGTGGATGATGGAGCAGAAGCAGAGAAGCCTAGTTTTTGCAAAAATCCAGAGGAGAAAAAACATCCAACCTCAGATGAGACAATAGAAATGAAAAATAGGACACAATTCAAGAAACATTCATCAATGCAATTCAGCAGTCTGTGGCCTGGAGGTGATGACATCATCAGCTAAGGTATGAAATTTATGAGACAGCAGCATATGTTAAAACATCCAGTTAAATCTCAACATGATAGGCACATGACAGGGTATTGCTATGCTTATTTGGATGCTCATCTTCTTTCCAGGACCTTCCACTAAAAGGACAAGTGGTTTCTACTCCTAATGGATTCCCCCTTCCCTATTATTCTTATTTCCTCTTCTTTATATTGAGTGGAAAAGTTTGAGAGAACTTTACCTCTCTCTTTCACCCATCAAAATATGATTGCCAGTCATCTAATTAAAAAAAAAAGTTACTATGTGGAAAACACACTTAAAATAATTTTTGATACATACATTTCTGCACATTTTTCTACTCCCTTCCAAGTTATATTTGTATTAAAAGAGCTGTGATCACTCCTTTTTGTATGATAAGTTATTGCATACTTACATTCTGCCCCTATGAGACTGTAGGTCTTAATAAAAAGTGTTCTTTTTTACTCTTCTATATAGTTTCTTCTGTGCTTAGCACACTGCTACTAACTCATGGGAGAGGCTAAACAAATGTCCAAATAACTGATAACTTGGCATTGCCAAAAACTTTGGCAGAGGTGTGTTTACTCTCCTACATCTTGACCTTTGGAAAAAATTATCTCAGCATTAATGCTCGAAAAATGTTCATTTGCATTGGGCAAATAATCTTTTAGAGTTAGGTAGATAGAAACCAATAGGCAACAAACAGGTTGACCCTGTTTAGATGTACAAATAGCATGTGAACAAAGAACCTGTGTAAGAGAAGAGGTAAGAAAAAAGGAAGGGAAATGAGTTGGGAGCAGAAAGAATTACTTATCTAGAAGAATAGGAGATGGAATAAAATCATGGAATTATAGGTTCATGGAGTATTTTAGCTGGAAGGATCTGTAGAAACGGTCTCATTCAACACCTCATTTTATAGGTAGGAAACTTGTGGAACTGAACTCAAAAATTCTGGGTCTGGGAACCAGGAAAGTTAAGAGAAAGAGCTCAGATATCAGGAAACTAAAGAAAGATCAATTTTAAACTGATTCAAGGGTTTTATACCTTTGGCTATCATCTTCATGTCTTCATACTCTTGCCTCGATTTCTCTCCTAATACCTCTCTTCCTGGCAAACTCTTCCTCATCCTTCCAGCCCCATTTCAAGTGTCAGCTCTTCTGTGCAGTCTTCTCCATCACTCCAGAGGTGGACACTCTTCTGGGATTTCTGAGCATTAGTACACTCATCCATTATGTACTTTATCATTTATTATTGTAATTATAGTTTATATGAAAGCACCCCTGTGAGAGCCTCAGAAGCATAGATAGTGTGATATTTATCTTTTTAATCTGTCGCTAGTGTTTGGCACAGTGACTGCTGGCTTCTCCATAAATATGAAGGAGAGAAAGAAAAAAAAGAAAGAAAAGATAGAAAAGAAAGAGAGAGCAAGAGAGAGAGAGAAAGGGAGAAGGAAGGAAGAAAGGAAGGAAGGAAGGAAGGAAGGAAGGAAGGAAGGAAGGAAGGAAGGAAGGAAGGAGGGAGGGAGGGAGGGAGGGAGGGAGGGAGGGAGGGAGGGAGGGAGGGAAAGAGGGAGGAAGACAGCCATTTGAAATTTGCTCTCTCCTCATGGACCATAAGATATGGGAAGAGTATAAATTCAACTCAGCGTAGAGCAGAGGAGAGTAGCCCAATTCATATTAAACAGAAAAAGCTGAATTTAATAAAACCCTACTTATAGTTATTTCCTTTTAATCTACCTTTCTACCCTAAACTGTGAGCCACTGGAAAGCAGAGATTGTGGTTACTCTCAGAATTTCCATTAATTAGCACAGATCCTGAAAAATAGGAGGTGTTTCACAAAACCTTGTTGAATGAATGAATCCTTGGGGTGGCAAAGGCATCACAAATTCTTCCTCCAGATACCTCTGTACCAAGTTATCCTCTCCCATCTGTAAAATAGTATAAGTTCTTATCACCCGAGCCACAAAATACATGTGTGATTACCCAGTATCCATATTATTTTCTAATTGTTTCTCATACAAATGATCGACTAAGTTCTTGGAACACGGGATCATAGCTCCTTTTTGATTCTCTCCCTCACAATAGTAGAATGCTGTTGGCACTAAGGCAAAAACCCAATAAGCTGCTTGATTTTCATTGACTAATTCCGACCAGAAAACATCAGCAGAAGTAGAGGAAATTAATCTAGTTTAATCTAGTCATGCAGAGACACCTGTCAGACAGACTGACTCTGGACCTAGCAGTCATTTCAAGGGTCTATGCCTGTATCCATCAAGGCCACTAAAGGGTGGACTCCAGCTATGAGGAATTCCTTCACTTCTCTACATCAGGTATAAAATGTTTTTCTCACATCAGCAGCATCAGTTTAAATATGGGCTCTCAATTTTGCTAAAATTCAACAGGATATGCTCAAATTGAGCTTCTAAACGTAACATAGCTCCCAATTTTGCATGAAATAAATAAAGGACTGAACATTATGTTGATGCTTACAAAATATTTATTAATATAATTAACAGAAATATTCATTATTTGCCTCTGAACTAGACAAGTGAGTTTTGCCAGCAACCAGATGCAAGCAGTTAATAAATATTGACTGAGGCCCACACTCAGTGCAAAATGTTGTGCCAGGGACTGGGGAGAATGCCACTCAATTGACTCAGGTTGTTTTTTAAAGTCTAACTGCTTTTCAAGATATTACATTTCCAGCAGCAACCTTTTTATTCCCTAAGCAACCCACATGTCTCTGTGACAAGATAAACAGCTGGCTCTATTATTACCTATAATGCAATCACCCCACTTGACCATTGCCTACACATTTCTCACAATATTCTAGGATAAACTCTAGGGTTTAAATTTACACATTATGTGAGCTGGTTCTAACTCTTGGCAAATGGTCCAGCTTGCTAAAAACCTCTGGTTAGGACTGCCTGATAATCATAATGATTGTTACCCCTCCTTGCCAAGGACCATGTAAAGATTTTGAAGATATGATATTTAATCCTCACTTAGATTTAAGTTCTGATTCTGCTGCTTAGTTGCTATTCTACCTTGGTCAATTTGCTAAACTTCTCTGAGCCTCCATTTCCTCAACTGTAAAACAGGGGTAAAAATACTACTTTATAGGATTGTTCTAAGGATTAAATGAAATAATGAATGAATGAGTGAGTGAATGAATGTTGGCACAGGTTCTGAACACATAGTAAATTTTTTTATTCATTAACTATAGTATAATATAGGAGTATTAGGTTGTATTCCCTGAGGAACAGACCATGAGGCAGAGAGATTCACAAGCAGGAGCTTCGACAGCATCGCAGAGGAAGGAAGTGCTGCAGAAAGAGACGGAGGGAGAAGTTGAACCACAATTCAGTTGCAACAGAAGCCTCAGCTCTGCCTTCAGAGCACTCCAAATGGATGACCCTGCAGAGTAGCTGGGAATTGAGCCAAGTGGGCAATTCTTTGTGCCCCTACATCAACTGGCCGTTGGATTGCAGGCTACCCACAGGGAGAACGCATAACTTAGGATGAAGCATCTCCATTTCACCAAGCGTAACTCCTCACTCAACAGCGAGCAGTCAGGAGGAGGAAGAGCCAGTGCTGCCCTGAAGGGGGAATCTGAGTGGCACATCACAGCATCCACTATAATTGAGCTTGATAGAAACCTAGAATAGAAAGAACATTAAATTGTATGCCTTAAAAATCATAAATGTTTATTAATTATTTTGTAAAGTCTTTACAGTGAGGATTGGATTCTCTTCAATATATTAGTCATTGATCTTATTTACTGTTTATTTCACATGTTTCTACAACAAACAATTTCTACAGGGGGCCTTCCAGCTAGAGGGAATGAACTCTCAATTTAATAGGACTGTTATATTTGTCCTATTTTCTCCTGTTCTGTGGCTTGGTGTCCTGGAAATTTCTCCTTGGGAAACATTCATCCCTT
The DNA here is from genome assembly GCA_030015415.1 of Cynopterus sphinx. Taxonomy (NCBI): domain Eukaryota; kingdom Metazoa; phylum Chordata; class Mammalia; order Chiroptera; family Pteropodidae; genus Cynopterus; species Cynopterus sphinx. The sequence goes on from CM057383.1 coordinate 88,760,717, forward strand.
TCTTTACAACCTGCCAAGCTGTTCTGCTACATGTTCTCTCTAACTTTGGAAACAGATGTGTTCAAGAGTTTCAGGAGGATGGGTTTTGAGCAGGAAATGTGCTGGGCCCCTGTTTGAGGTGCCACCACACAACCCACAGTGGGTTACATTACCTAGTGAAGTAGTGACATTTAAAGGATTTTCCAATTGGTTCATCAAGGTGGCTGATGAATAACCAACTTATTAGGAGAACAAGTTTTACAATGAGTACTTCTTTTTCTAAATAGAATATGGAGTGTATATTGAGAAATCAAGATGAAGGGGTCTTTGTTCTGAAAACAGTAACTGTTCAAAAACATACATATAGTATATCAAATATGTCAGGGGAAATACAATTAGGTTGTTGATAGAAAGTGAGAAGTTAGTGATTCTAATTCTATGACATACAAACAAATAGAACTATAGATTTTTTTGTTTTTTGTTGTTTTTAAAGAGTAAAATGAGGAAGAGAAAAAGAAGGAAGTGGAGGAAGACGGGGAAACTGATGAAGTGTGCGGGTGATGGGGGCAAACAGGATGTAAGGACTGTAAGGACTGAGGAAGAATCATTGCTTTTGTTCTATTGTACCATAGCTATGCCTGCAGCGCTTTATGGCATCTCAGACAGGGTAAGATTCCTGGGACAAGAAGTTAGAATAATAATACTGAACCTTTTTGAGTGCTTTTTGTAAGCCAGGTACTCTAAGAGCTTTTCACACATTAACTTACTCCTCATAATGACCCTATGTGGGAAACACTGATGGTTTCTCTTTGTTGCCAAAAGCTTAAGCTAAGATTACACAATTACTAAGAGGTAGAATTGAGACTCTCCTTTAGGCTATATTACTCTCTGGAATTCAAACACTTATAACCAGTTGCAATATGCATTGCAAAAAAAAAAAAAAAAAAAAACAGAGATGGGTCATAGCATTTTTGTTGTTTAAAAAAAGAGAGAGAGAGAAAGCAAAAAATTCTTTGTTCAGATCTTAGTCCCTTTTCAGCAAAAGGATTTGTCAATCAGAAAGGAAGGCTTTGTACCCACCCCATTCAGCCAGGGGCAAGTGTCTGGGATTCCACAGAACCTTTCGGTATCAAGCTTCTGGGCAACACTCTGGGTACCACCGACTTAACATCATGAAGTAAAAAATTCTAGGAACATGGTAAATTGTGGTCTGTGGGCCCGTAGGTTTTGGTAGGAAAACTCAAACTGTCTAATCTCTGGAGAGCTTAGCCTGGACTGGACAAAATATCAATGAGCCAAGAATTTACATAAGTCTCCTGAGATTTACATAATTTTGGTGGCTCCTAAAAGGTTTCCTTTGATGAAATTAAAACAATAGCACTTCTTCCTAGCCATGACAAATATTTTCCCCTGTATAAGCCAAGTCACTAGAGTGATAGGAAGCTTCTAACATGGTCCCCAGTAATCCCTATCTTCTTTATTCAGACTCTTATATAATTTCCTCCCTTTGGATTTATTGACTTGCTTCTAATGAATAGAATAATGCAAAAATAATGAGATGTGATTTCAATTAATAGCTTATACAAATACTATGTCTCCTGTCTTGGGTGTTTCTCTCTCTCTCTCTCTCTCTCTCTCTCTCTCTCTCTCTCTTTCTCTCTCTCTCTCTCAATTGCTCATGGGGGAAACGGACCAATTAATTAACTTGAAAAAAGATGTTCCCGTAGTTGAGCTTGTGGCTCCAGATAACAGCTCAACTGCAACTTCATGAGAGACCTTGAGCCACAGGCATCCATCTAAGCCAAAGCTAGATTCCTGACCCACAGAAAGTGACATAAGTGTTAAGTAAATATTTAGCAAATATATCTGCTACATTTGAGGGTAATTTGTTATGTAGCAATTGATAACTTATGAAGTACTCAAATTGAGAAAAATTTGGCTTAAAAATTAAAACTGATCATTACAGTGGATTGCCACACAGCCAAGTTCTCCTTGGTAACTGCTTCTAAGAATTCTTGACAATAGGTTATAAGTCATTAGTTATATTCCAGGAAATGACTAGTCCTCAAAAAAATTTCTAATCCTATTACCAGATATTACTTCATTTGATCTTCAAATTAAACAATCCCTAAAAAATAGATACAGATTCCTATCATTTTTTATTCATTTAAATAACCAGGCCCCTGCTGAATAAAACAAATTGCCTAAGATAATAGCTAATTAGCAGCAATGATCACTAGTCACAAATATTTATTAAAATCTACCAGTTTTATTGACTGGGGGTCTTGTGATCCTTACCTCTGTTCTGTGTTCCTTCTGGAGATTGATGTGAATGCATCTGATCTATCTTTAGAAATCCTATACTTGTCCATCTCAGTGATGGATGCCATTACCCACTTAAATATTCACTCAGAAACTGAGGAGTCATCCTTGACACCTCTCTCTTCCTCACAGTTTCATCTCTAATCCATCTTCTGGGAGTGTTACTTCAAAATTGCTTCAGAACACTTCTCAGTTAAATCCATCCATTTCTCTGTCTCTATTATCTACTAATATTAATCAAAGAAGATAATCTATGCTTTAGTAGAAAATATATCCCCAAACTGTAGTGTCTTAACAAAACAAAGCTTCATTTCTCACTCTGACTCAATACAAATCAAATATCCCTCCTCCATCTTGGAGCTCTGCCACCTGAACGTAGGCTCTCCAAGGTCACTCCAAGGTCACCATAGCAAGGGAAGGGAGAGACTAAGGCAGCTCACCTGTTGCCTCTGCCCAGAAGTGACATACATCCATCTGCTCAGATACCACTAGCTATAACTAGTCACATGAACTCATTAAACTACAAGATAGACTGAGAAATGCAGAGCACAATGAAATATTTGGTGGACAACAAATAATCTCTGTCCTGTAATCCTGGACAGATCACCCACAATCTTTGGCTTAGATCATGATAATAACCTCTTTACTGGTATCTAATCTTTCATTCTTACCCATCACTTAAGTCTTCTTTCTACAACAATATTTTTGACTGATGATTTGAAAGGCCATCATTGGCTTCCTATTGTTCATAGGATATAAACACAATTCCTTAACACAGCATGCAAAGCCCAATTGGTCTGGCCTCTGTCTGTCTCTTTGGACTAGTCTTCACACTCTATTGCTTTCCCCATTGCAGCCACATTGGCCTTGCAGTCCCTTCAAATGCCTGTACTCTTTCCCATGTCAGCCCAGTCAGAAAAGGTAAGTTTAGATTGGAAGACCGAAAAAGGGTGATGAATCAGTGTTTCTTTCATTGGTTTAATATCAGTTTACTACTGGTTCAGCAAACAGTGTGAAGGAAAAATACAAAATGAAGGTAGAAGAAAATAGATATTGCTACCCAATGCCTTCTCATTACTCTGAAGAGGCATATAAGTTGGGCTGTCAGTTAACCACTCACAGTGAAGAGGTCAGAGGAACTCAGAGCTGAGGTTCACGTGTCTTACACCATTCAGCTAGGAAAGGACCATATTAGCACTTACTGCTCTATAATTATAGAAGGGCTTTTCGCTGCACACTAATTATACACATTTCTATTCAATTATTTCTGCATCATCAGGCATTCTGCACCTTTCACTACAGGGTCTTTGTATATCTTTTTGTTTCTTTCCAGAATATTCTTGCCTCTCTCTTCAGTCACTTAGATTCTACTCCTCATTTCTGACCTCTCCATCCTCTGACATGTTGTTATAACATCTGTTACCCCCCCTTATAGCATTTTCACATTTGCAATTTTACAATGATTTGCATGCTATTTGATTATCAACAATCTTCTCCTACTAAACTGCAAACTTTTTAATGGCAGGAATCAATCTGGCTTTGTTCATATTGTATACCAGCCCCTGTATAGTGTCAACATGTGGCAGCTCTCAAACAGGATTTCTTGAATACATACATCTGAAGGATAGAGCTTTCCCTTTACCTTCCCTTCTTTGAAATCATTATATTTAAAAATCTACTTAAAACTCAAATCTTGTCATTATTGCTTCTGTGTTGAAAAGCCTTCAATGATTTCCTACTACACAGTGAGGGAGTCTAAGCTGTGAGACTTCGCTTGTAAACAGGCTGATCATTTGTACAGGTTTACGTGTTTGCATCTATTCTGGTATGATTATTAAAATTACCTTCCTTTCATTCTCAAAAGTGTCCCAGTTTGGATAATAAATGTTACGGTTATCCTGTATAAGTGACTTTTGATATGCGGCCTCTTATTGACTTCTCAAATCTAGCTTCACAGTTTATCTACCAGCAACACCAACCTGCTTATAATTCCCTATCAACCCAACATGTGCTTTCTCACCTTAAGGCCTTTGCTGACACAGTTTCCTCTGGCCAGAATTCACTCCCCTCCTCTCTGACTCATTCTGTAAGATTCAGCTTATTTTCATATGGCTGGAGGAAGCCTTCTCTGACCCAATAACTTCACGTCACGCCTAAGGCCAGGTTAAAATTCTCTTTCTTGAGAGCTTCCTGGTCCTTGAATCCTCTATACATTATCCCATCATTGTATTTTCACATTGAATTACAAATGCTCTGTATATTCATCATCAACCCCCCATCCCATACACATTCATGCCCTTAAAAACAGGGACTATGTGATAGTCACCTTTGTGTACCTACTGCTTGCTTCTTCTGTACCCACTGCTTGCCCTATACTCAGCTCACAACAATTACTGGTTAAATAAATAAATGGTTCTGAATTTATTTGTGAATAAATAAATTTTCTTTATTCACAAATGAGATTTAGTAAATAGTGCATTTATTTTCCTAACTTTGTTAACCCAAATTATGTATAACTTCTTATCTGAATTTCTGAGTTAATATAAATTACAGTCAAAACAAAAAAGCCTAATATTTAAGTTATCTTGTGTTTCTTTCCTTATGTTAGGCTTTTAAAAAAAAATGAAAGTAGGTTTCATATTTCTAGGATCATAAGCTTAAGCTATTCCAATTACATTTTTGTTGTTATCAACTGACTTTTTTATTAAATTTATTGGGGTAACATTGGTTTAATAAAATCAAATAGGTTTCAAGTATACAATTCAATAATACATCATATATGTACTGCATTTAACTACCCAAAGTTAAATTTCCTTCCATCATCATATAATCGACCCCCTCTACCCCTATGTCCTTCCCCTTCCCCCTTCCCTTTGGTAACCTCTAAACTATTGTTCATATCCATGAATCTCTGCTTGTTTGTAATGTTCATTTGCTGCTTTCAGTTTTATATCTCAAATATGAGTGAAATCATATGGTTCTCAACTTTATCTGTCTGACTTATTTCCAACTACTTCTTTATTTTTTTCGTTTGATGAGAATACTTGAGCTCTAACCCTAACTCTCACCCTCACCCCTCTTTCCCTACCTTCTGCCTGCTTTGTTTTAGACCTTTGACCTTTATACAAAGCTAATTTCAGATTTCATACCAAATCTAATGCTGACTGCCTTGCCAGGCTTGCTGAAATAGGTTTCTCAGAGGAATTATTTTTAAACTCTGTAAAGGTGAATTTCATTGTCCTAAGATGAGACATATAACATCTAACAAAGAACATTTCTACTGAATATGTGAAACAGTCTTGCTAAAAAGGAGAAGTTTCCAGGAAAGAGCCCTAGACTTTGACTCCAATCCTGGTTCTCATCTGGCCCTGTTACTTCCTAGATCTGCTCACATGTGCTGGGCATGTATCTGTTCAAGCCTGTGTTTCCTAGTTTATAAACTAAAATGAAAATACATGCCTCACAGGGCTGTGAGGAGGATAGAAAAGAAAGCTGTTTATCAGTATTCCTCTAAGTGATGTCCTTACAAATGAAAGTATTTTAATGGAGCCCTCAGGGTTGATGTAAATTATTTTATTATAATGTTACTTAAATATGAACAAAACTAACACTGGGTGTAAATTCCTTAAGCTTATAACATTAGAAACCAATATAAATTTATAAATTAAATACAAGCCAAAGAAATTAGATACAGACAAATTTACGAATTAAATACAGGTCAAACTAAAGAAAGTGAAATGATTGACCATAATTTAACGTGATAATTGATGTTGCATACCAATTCTATACCTTCATTCTTAATGTAAATATTATAATCTGTACCCTGCTTCTTTCTTTTGTAAGCCCTCTGAGTTTTCATGTATTCGAGTGCAAAATAGAGACAATTAGATCGCACATAAGTACCATATAACAAATAGTCAGAAGTCAGCTAAGTCATCTGATAAAAAGGGGAAATGGAAGACAACATGATTTACCATTAGAAATTGTTCAAGGCCTCAGGCCAGGACTCCAAGGGAAGTGGGTGAACTAGGCACTCAAATTAACTAAGTTTTATAGTAGGCTTTCTCCCACCCAAGAGAATTCATTAAGGCAGTTAAGGGCTCAGACTATAGAGTAATAGCTGGGTTTGAATTTCATCCTTTTCATTACTAGCTGCACAATTCATTTAGCCTCATTTAGCCTTTTTTAGCCTTGGTTTCTTCATCAGTAAAATGAGGGAAAACTAATTCTATCTTATAAGATTGTTTATGAGGACTGAATCAGAGAATGTATGTGAAAGCCTTAATAAATTGAATTATTATCATGCATAACCAAGAAAATCTCAGTCTCCTCTATTAAGTGGACCACCCTCTGCCACCAAATTGATATCAACAGGCTACCTGCTCCAGAGAAACTTCCTCCTGCAGAGGCTGCTTAGGGGAGGATATGAGCTCTTGGGGAAAATTTGCATCTATGAATTTCGAAATTTAAACGTTCACTCTATTTTTACTGTAACAGTAGTTGGGGATTAAACCTCTCTGAAACAGTTCTTTCTCTTATCTAGGAGAGCCTTTTAGCAGCAAAATAACTTTCTGATGAAATGGAGCTCTTTAGAGATTCCTGAGTATCCAAACACAGATGTGAGACAGGAAAAGTTACTCCTTGGAGAAACCGTTACTTTAATTCTGAGAAGAAATGCGTTTGAGCTGAGAGAAGAGCTGTCTGTCTAGCTCTGTGCTCCATCCAGCAGGAAGGCCCACCTGCGAAGGCTCTGGGTAAGGGGTGAAGACCAAAAGCTGATAGACCTGTGAAAGTGTGACTATGGGAAATCTGAGATGGAGCAGAGCAATGTGAGACCAGGTGATGAGAGATGGTGGCATGGAGTTAGAGAAAAGGCCATTCTACCTGCCTCTCATGGGACCCAACACCTCTCTGGCCCCTTGAAACTGGAAACCTTTGGAGGGCCCTGGAGATATTAGCTGGGCAAAGGCATCATCGTATTTATGATGGTCCTTTGTCTTGGCAACAGGGAAGCTTCCCAGCTGGAGAGGAATAGCAAAGAATAGCTGGAGCTTTGAGGGAAAAGGCAGATGCCTTCCAATAACTGCAAGGACAGACCAGGCAGAGAGCCCAAATGAGTATCTGTGAATAACCGGAGAACACTTAGAGAAGGGTTAGAATCCTGTTGTAATGTGGATGAGAGGTCAAGCCAGTATAATTAAGGCATTTGAAGTTAACTTGACAATGTATCCACAATATCAATGAAAACTAAATCACTCACAAAACAACTTTAAAAAGACACAAGGCCAATACTAAAGAAAACTATGAAATCTTATTGAAATACGTAGAACAGATGAAAAAATATATCATGTTCTCAATAGGAATATATATATTTAACTTTACCATATCAACCTCTCTACATTAATGCAAATCCAACCAGAATCCAAATTTTTGGCAACTACATAAAATAAACTTCTATGGGAGAATAAATGTCTGAGACTAACAAAAAAAAGTACACACACACACACACACACGTATATATGTGGATATGTGTATATATGTATATGTACATATATACACATATGTATTTATGTATACATATATGTATATATGTATATATATATATGTACTTAAATCATGAGAGTAGACTCGTCTTACTAGACATTTTATAAAGTCATTGTAATAAAAATATTACGGTATTGGCTCAAACAAGTGAAATAAAATAGTTTAAAAAATTCAAATATAAAAGGAAACAATGTATGACAAAGGAGACATACTAACTCAATGAGAAAGTATATTTATTTGCTTAATGCTGCTGACATAGTTGGCTATCCATCTAGAAGAAAATAGAGATTCTCAGCTCTTACCATATACCAAAAAAAATTAAATACATTTAAGATTTGGTTGAAAAATTGTGTGTTAGAAGAAACTTTAGAAGAATATTTACATAATATCGCAGTGAAAAGACTTTCCTAGGAGAGATCTAGAAACAATAAAGAAAAATACCAACATATTTGAATAAATTTTTTTATTGTTAAAAGATTAAATAAGCAAAGTCAAAATACCAGTGATGGTCTGGGGTGGAAATTTTACAATGTATATGTTGGGCATAGTGTTACTCTCCCTAATGTCAAAGAACTCTTTTAATTTGTAGGAAAAACAACACAATACAATAAGCAAAGTGTAAGAGAATTCACAGCAAAAGAAATAAAAAAGTTATGAAAATGTGCTCAATCTTACTCATAATCAAGAAAATTAAAATAAGTTTAAAGAAGACATCATTTTCTGCCTATTAGATTGACAGAAATGAAAAAAAGAAAATCCAGAATCAGCAAAATTTGGGGAAAATTTCCACTGTCATAATTTCTGGGAATGCTGGAATTACTACAACCTTTTGGGGAAATACACTAGAAAAGTCTATTAAATTTAAAATATATACAAACCCAATAAACTACTTTTCTGGAAAAAAATATATATATTCTTATCCTATAAGAATAAAAGTGCCAGCACATACATATTTATATCAAAGATATGTTTATTGCCAGTGTTGTTTATTGTTAAATGTCTATTGATAAGGAAGTAGTTCATTAAATTATGGTATGTTCCTAATATAAAATATTATGCAGTAGTTAAGAAATGAAATAATATCATTAACATAGGGATAAGTTCATGATGTCCTATTAAGTAAGAAAAGAAAGCCATAGAGTAACAAATGTTCTTATAAAAATTATCAATCATCTTCCTCCTCAAATATATGTATGCATATATGTATCAACAAAACGTATGAAAGATAGAGACAGTAAAGATCAGTAGTTGTCAGGGTTTAGGGGAGGCTGCAAGGGAGAGAAATAAATAGGTAAAGCACAGGATTTTTAGGGCAGTGAAAAATCTGCAGGATACAGTATTGATGGATTCATGTCATTATAAACTTGTCCAAAACCACAGGATGTTCAATTGATACGAGTGAGATGTGCACCCCTAATTTTTTCCCTTCTGTCTCCTCCAATGCATTTCTCCCAGCTTCTCTATATGAGTGAACTGGTGGGCTCTGGGTGATAATGATGTATCAGCGTAGGTTTACCACTCTGGTTGGGGATGTTGATAGTGGAGTTGGCTAGGCATGTGTGGGGGCAGGGTGCATATGAGAAATGTACCTTCCTCTATTTTGCTGTGAACCTGGAACAGCTCTACAAAAAAGAAAAAGAAAAAGAAAAAAGAAAAAAAAAGAAATCTTAAAAAAATATATAGAAGGTATAAACTAAGGGTGTGGGAAACGAAGAAAACAAAAAGAGCAGAAATCACTAACTTCCATCATTTATTCTTGGATTGTTTTATTAAGCAGAATGGCCATTTAGTACTTCTTTATTTAAACACATTAATAAAGAAGACACTGTTTTCAAAGAGAGTGTGACTTCTTAGGCTGATGGGTCCTGGGCTGTGAGTCAAGTGCTATTGTTCCTATAGAGGAGCTGGGAGAAAATAGGTTGGAGGAGACAGAAGGAAAAAATTAGGGATGCACATCTCACTCATATCAGTGTGCTTCCATTCCTCCCTCTAGGAAGCCCTTCTAGGAATACTGAGCTCTCTCTGCCGGTGGGCCGGCTTCACAAGCTGCTGCCTCTCATTATCCAATTCTTTTCTTGTAATTTCTAGGTATTACACACAGCCTACTTAGGTGGTCTAATTTAGGCCATATGCACACACTTGGGGATGTGTCTATTGCCGGTAAATAACATTTTTGCATTTAGATCCCTTTATAGTCTTCATTTGAATAGTAGCACAAGCAAATGAAAAAGTGGCTATGTTTGCATCCATGTCTTTCAGCCAAACTCTGCCACCCAGGAGCTAGCCAGTGTCTGGGGAACTTGGCCAGGCTTGACTCTGGCAATAACACAGCCATTCCTCCTCAGCCTCGGCCAAACCTTTCCAGGCCTGAGGTAAATTCACATAGAATAAAGTTTAAATGAGAAAAATACTGTTGGAGTGATGCTTTAAATTATTTACATTTGTTGACTCCAACAAAGCCTTAAGGGTACAGATCCAGAGACAGCATCTTCCCACTGAAAGGACAAAGCATCTTGATTTTATTATTGTTCCTAAATGGTCTAGAGACCTAGGTGGGGCTTTAGAGACAGTGCAGAACTATTCTTGCTTTTAAAGGTCTAAACCCTGCTATTAGGGTTTAGAACTCTGAGATTTTAGAAAGGTAGGTGTGGAAGTTGGGAAGTATGATCAGGAAGGAATCTTGCTTATCCTCGCTAAAGATCTAAGGAAGAAAGTGCATCCTTCTTAATATCCAATTTAGTAGTCACACTATCCAGTCAGAAGGTTGTGTGTCTCTGGGGAACCAGTGTACCTGCTATGGTTTAAATGTCCCCTCCATTCTGTTCATGGAAAGTGGAGAGAGCTGGCCACCTTGTTTTGGCCTCATCTCAGATTTAAGCTGAGTCAGGAATACTTGACTGTCCATGAATTCATAGAAGTCTTTTCAGAGAAAAGTACTTTTGAGATTGAAGAAAGAAGGAATCATTTTTTAAATGCAAGGACCCAAACTGATGAGACTTGGTGTGAAATCAGTAATAATCAATGGCACAACTAGGCCCAGAATTCCTGGGTGTCTTGAATTAGTTTCTTCTTACTGCTGAGAATAGTCTTATCTGACTTTGCCAGGTGAATGGAGAAGAGCATTCCGTGGAGAAAAAACATATATACTTGAAAACAAGGCCTGAAGCAGCATGAATGTTTGGGGGGCTTTGGAAATTCAATAGAAGCATGCCAAGGGCACGGGAGTTTGAGGGGGGCTATTGGGAAGGAGGCAGGAAATCAATCTTGTAAGCAGGTTATAGGTTTGGACTCAGTGTTCCTCAGGACTCTTTCAATGGCAAATACAGAAACCCAAGTCCAAACCCAGTTAAATAATAATAGCAACAGTAAAAGTTAATTCTTACTGAGTACTTAACTATGTTCCAGGCAATTTTCTCAGTTCTCCATATGAGTTAACTCATTTAATCCTCATTACAACCCTGTGAGGTGTTGATACTACTATGCCCATTTTAGAGATGAGGAAACTGATAATACAGAAGGATTAAGTAATTTTCCCAAGGTCACATAACCTTGTGACCTTCGAACATAGGAAATACATTGACTCCTACAATTGGTAAAGCCCACCGGTAAAGCTGGCTTCATATGCTACTAAATCCAGGAGCTCAAACAACACCCTGCAGCTCTGTTTTAGCTTTATCATCAGCTCAGCTTCCTTCCATGCATTGCCTCCATCTTTGGAGAGACTCTCCATGCAGAGAAAAAGAAACAACTTAGGTTTCACAGCAAGAATGAGACCACTGCTTTCCCAACAGCTGTATATGACATTTCTGCTTGGCACCGGCTTGCCCATTCTGGAACTAATCATTGTGGCCAGGAGCTTAAGGAGTGGTGCATGGTCAGCTACATGGAATCAACTCCCATGAAACAAGACCTCTCAATCCAAGAGATAGGGCCAGATAGATGCCTGTGAGTGGGTGTTAAGAGGGGAGGGAAATGATCAAGTTTGCATTTTAGAAAAACTTGGTATAGAAAACGGAGTAAAGGAATGTAGAACTAGAGACAAAAAAGCCAACTGAAAAGCCACCTAGGTTTTCCAGATGAGAAACAAACCCAAGGCTGTGGTGATGATGAAAAGCAAATAGAATCAAGAGGAAGTAGGAGACAGAGTTAGATACAAGGCCTGAGAAAGGAGGAGTTAAAGGCAAACTCTGAGGTTTTATCATCGACCAGAACTGAGAAAGTAGAAAGCTGAGCAAGTTTGCAGATAAAGACGAGACAGAGTGTTAGCTCGTGTGGGGGCATGTTATATTTGCAGTCAATCTTATTTCCCTGCAAGACAATAAGCTCTGTAAACCAAAGACCTCATCTGCCTTGTTCACTATAATATCTACTTTAACCACATAGTGCCTGGCACACAGTAAACACTCATTTATGAATAACAAAAGAGAAAGTGTCCACTAGCTTTCTAAGTGCATGTACCAATTAGGTCACTGGAAAGTCAAAAGAGAGGTATGGCCCAGCAGTGTGAATTTGGGAGTCACCAGAGATATGGGCAATAGAGAAAAACAGGGGAATTGATATTGCCCAGGGAAAGTATAAGATGAGAGAGAGTGAGTGTAGAACACCAACATGTAAAGGGCTGTCAGAGGATGATAAGCCTGGGGAGCTGTTAGAAAATGAATGATCAGAGCAAGAATTAAAGACACAGTGGGATGGTGAACAGAAAAACCTAGAATGGAAAGGCAAAGAGTTTATGGTGAAGAAAATCTCCACTCTTCCATTTATTTTCTCTGTGACCTTGAGCAAGTTTGTTAACTTCTGTGTGCCTCAGTTTCTCCTCTCTTAAATGAGAATAATAATGCTACCTATCTTGCAGTTGTTGTGCAAATTTAAAAAAACAAACATATACAAATGATTTTGCCCAACCCTTACTTCAATATTTACCTAAAGACTGAATAAGACCTGGTACTGAACATCACAGAGTGGCCAAGCAAGACAAGGACTAAAATGTCTCCACTAGACGTAGTGAATTGGGGGAAGTTAGGCCCATAAATGGACACTAGACAAAGATGAAATTGAAATCTAGGTAGGATAAACTGAGAGATGGGAGGTAAAGAAATAAAAAGTACTGTCCACAGTTTTTTTCTCCTTAGCAAGCAGCAATAGCTGTGTCGTGAATTCTCTGTTGTCTCCCCAACGAGAATATAAGCTTTAGGAAGACAGCAATTGTGTCTGTCCTGTGTCATCAGTGCTTAAAGTACACTGGCCGATTGTGGGTGCTCAGTAAGGATCTATAGGACAGATGGATATGGTGGCAGTGGTGGAACAGGAACCAAGATTATTTGTTATAGCCCCCTATACTACCACCAGAAGTTCTCATCTAGGGTCATGCATCCCAGCTGCCGGTAAAGTGATGGTTTGTTTGTATTTACCCAGATCCCCAAGCACTCTCCCCATAGGCTCTCTGAATAGATCTCCCTAGTAGGTGGGGTGAGGGACTGAGGTTCGAGGAAGTGTTTTTTAAAGCTCCCTTAGTCACTGTGATACACACCACCACCTCAGAACTACTAGCCCACACCAAAGTTTGATGAGTAACAAAACATGGAGATAAAAAGAAAAGTATTACTCGAGACTTTGGTCATCGTTTCTCCCCTCAGGATTTGAATCGAATTAATATATTTTTTAAAATGTGTTTGTATTTGACTGTTGAAAATGTAATAAAAAATTCCAAGGGAAGCAGCTCAAAGGGGCTCTCTAACAAGGAGTCCTGGTGAAAGAAATGGATTGGGCCTCTGGCAGAAAAGAAAATGCACAGCCAGCAGGTTTTCCCTGTCGCCATGTAAACCAGCCATCAATCATGGCTCACACCTGCCTTTCTACTCAGTATAAAGAGACCAATTGAGAGGTGCTCACCACCCCACCCCCCTCCTATCTCCCCCCACCTCTACCCCTACAGGCACAGGAGGCACGGAGTCTGGACAATGCAGGCACAGAAAGACAAGAAAATGGACAGACACAACAGAGAATTATACTAAATTGTCTAAGCAACTAAAGGAATTCTCAGAAACGTTGAGCTAGTGCCTGATCCGAAAAACACGCAGAACTGTGTGTTCAAAGAACGGGTAAAGTGGATGGCTCAGGGAAACAAAAGAGAAAATCATGGAATCTGGTCATTAAAAAGAGAACATTCTGGAATGAAATGAACAGAATCTGTTTTATCAGGAATTCTCTGTGTACGGCCTACAGATGGACTGATTTAGCTCTCTAGCCTCAACTCCCACTGTGTGCCCTCCTCCCATCACAGACGTCTATACTCTAAATGTACTCACCTTCTCACCTTCCCCAGAACAAGCAGTACAAGCTATGTCACGGTTTTGTGTTTGAACAACTTTCTCCCTTCTCCATCCAACAAAAGTTTACTCATCCTCCTCCCGGAACCACCACCAAAAGACACAGCCTCCTTTGCGGAGCCTTCCCTGATTCCTCAGGCAGAAGACGTTCCCTTGCTCTTCTCTGTGCCTTAGCTCCTTCGCACAACACGGTTTTCGTGCAATATAAAAATCAACATCGTCATATCATAATGATTTGTTTGTTTACACATGTCCATCCTCCATTAGGATGTGCTTTTCAAGAACAGAAATTATGTGTTCAAATAAACAACTTAATAGGTACTGCCTATGTTCTAGACTATAATATTTATATTATATCTAGTCAGCATAAAATTCCGCAAAGTAAGCACAAAATCTTTATTTTCCAATTATGAAAACTGAGTGTTCAACAAAATTCCCCAGGGTCACACAGCTGATGAGCGGTAAGATGTATGACTCAGGAGTCAAGACTCCCTCCACTATCCCACCTGGCCTCTCCTTTGCTTCCTTGTATTTCCTGGCACGTATTTGGTAACCAGGAAATGTCATACAAGTGGATGAATATTAGGCCTACTAAGTATAACTCCTTTGAGAGCAGTACAAAATCTTCTGCTTTGAATTCATCCCTGGAGCTCGCTCAAGGTAGGTAGCCTCTAACTTCTCCATAAATATTGAATGAGGGCTTCAAAATGTGAATAAACAGATCCCATACTACAAAGCCTATAGAATAATCACGTGCTTCTTAGAGATAAGTGAACCGTTAGCTGATTGCTGCTCCGAAAAGAGCAATTCTGAATCAAATATATCAAAAGAAAATTACTCCCCACCACAGCACTAAAATGCACAGTCAAGTCACTCAGCATCCTACAAGTACACTTTTCAGGTATCAAATCCTGGCAGGTTTGTTAGGATATGGCTGTACTTCAATTCAGGTATCCCACAGACCTGACTGGACCCTGGGAGCAAGGAAACAGTGTTGGGTAGCACCTACCTTAACAAGTTTTCACACTCAGTTGTCTGGTGTAGAATTCTGGGGTCTTTCCCAGTTTCACGTGGGAGAACTCGACAACAGTTCTTTTCTGAGGAAAATATTTACTCTAACACTACCTGTGCAACTCTCCAATGGCTCCATATGCTAAAGTCAGTTTGTTGTCAATTTATTTAGCAAACACTTAGTATCTAGCTTCTCTCTAGAAAAGAATATAAGTGCAACTCTTAAAATTTCAAAACGAAATCATAGCTTAGCTCCTATACACCTGCACAGACTTTGAATATGGGATGATTGTGCCAGGCAACTGATCTCCCTGCCCCACAGTCACCGTGGTCATTATTTTAGTTGCCTGCGATTCTGCCCTGACCCAGTGTTCCAATGAAGTCATCAACTTGAGAGCTCATTTAATAGTCTCATGTAAGGTTCATTCGATTCTTCAGGTCCTATTTCTATATTAAGTTAGATGATCAGAAAGCAAATTTTCTGGATTGTATTATCATCAAAAATTCATTCATTCATTCATTTATTCATGCATTTATTTACTCTCTCACTCAACAGATATTCATTGCCAAACAAGCATTAGGAACCCATACTCTAGAACCAGACTATCTGAGTTCACCTGCTAGCTTCTTAACTCACTAGCTCTGTGACCTTGGGCAATTTATTTGACTTCAGAGTTCTCCCTCTGTTCCAGTGTCTGTTAAAGAAAGATGACAGCAGCCTGCACTTCAAAGGCTATTTTGAGACTCAAATGAATTATTAGTATAAATGCTTACAGTTCCTGACATTTAATAATTTTTAGCTATTATCATATTATTATTGTTGTTGTTGTTAATATTATTATTATTATTATTACCATAAGTCAGACACTGTATGAGATGTTGGGGGTACAAAGTAATCAAAACATGTACAGGTTCTACCCTCATTCTTGAGGGTAGTGGGGATGACAGACATGAAATAATGACACTAACAAGTGAATAAACATAAACTATGTTAGATGGTTGGACAGAAAGGTACAGGGTGCTCTGAAACCCTATAGCAAGGGGATCTGTCCTGGCCTGGTGGGAGAAGAAAGCTTCCTTGGTGGAAGGAAGAGTGGGGTTAATTGGATGGGTGGACTGCTGGGAGGACTGTTCCAGGCAAAGAGAACGACATAGGTTAAGGCACAAGCACACACTTCTCTTGAGGTTGCTGAGAGAATAACTGTATTTGAATGGTGTCTTTTTAAGCTATAGCTTTAGAAAATAGTTTAGTTCTACAAATAATTTTGTATATTACTTTTTTTTTTTTTACCATTTTAATCAGGCAAAGAGAGCTATGTAAGCATAATGTGCTCCCTTTTGGTCTAGCCACAAAGTCAAGGTTTAGTTTACTGACTAACTGTAAGGATTAGGTCATCTCAGGTGCCTTATAACATCTACACTCTTACTCATTTTATAAGGTCTCTGTTCTATTTTTAGCCATTATTTCCTTATTTTATTTTGAAATGTTAAAGAGCCCTCAAATTCTTCTGGAAATTGGCAGGATATTAATCCCAAATATATAAAATAAAATATATTGGTTATGAACAGCTTAATTGGTTAGAGCCTGGTTCAGGAGGAAGAATGTGTGTGAAAGTGTGCTGGGCCCCCACTATGAGGAAGATCACTGAAAGAGTTTGTTCACCACCTTCCACTGGGATCATTTACACTGATTTTCCTCATTTGAATGTTGCCAGATTTCAATGTAAACAATATATTCACACATTGGATTTTCTAGAAGAAAAGAATGTGAGCCTCTGGTTGGTTTGTCAGTCGTTTTCTGGGATTGCTCTTTTGAATAGCTGATGCATTTGTCTGCAAGACAAAGAAATGAAAACACCACTGAGTTGTGTATGTGGGCCTAGGAACCCGGCCCCATGGTTACAGCTTCCAGAACAATCTTACATTGGCCTCTCTGAAAAGCATCAGGGAGAACAGCAAGATTCCTTGATCACACTTTTCACTTTTCATCAGCTCTTTACATCTTGCCCTTCTCTCTGCCACCAATTCTCAAAGACATCACTAAGGGCTGGGGGCCGTATGATATCAAATCTGCAGGACCCCACTTCATCTCACCTCTGCCTTCTTCCCACATCCTCTCCCCTCCAAATGAAGCCTTAGGAACACACATGCTCCTCCTTCACTTCCTGCTCAAGCAAAAAGGAGTCTGCAGCCGATTTGCCCAGCTTGAAAAGACTGTGCTAAAGGCCCCACAATGAAAAAGCCCCCCAAATATACTATTGTAAGAAAGAGGTAGGGATGTGTGGACAGGAAGAATGCAAAGATCCCTAACTTTTCTTTCTTTTCTCATCTTTGTTCCCAATAGGGAAGAAAACAGAGACCTGATGCTGAATTGGAAAAGTCTAAATTGAGAGGCCTGACTTAGAAATAATGAGACTGATTCTCATAATGAGAACTAACAACCATACAGTCATTAAAATCCAGAGAGCTTTTATGTGCATAATCTCAGTGAATCCTCAGAGTACCCCAGAGGAGAAGCGTTAAGATGGCCTTTTCCAAGACAAGAAATAGGGGCTCATGAAGACTTGATTCCACTGACAGAAATTAACTGACCAGAGGGTTTCATCCAGATCTTGTTTATCCTTCTCAAATCTGGGGCTCAGTCCATGTAACCATCACTGCCACATTTGAGGTGAAGCTGCCACAAGCAGACTTGCAAGTAGTACCTTAACTCAGTCTGTTTTTTCCTCACGAGGACACCATTCATTGTTATTTAAGGGAGGGGACTATCTTGGGAAAGAGGATTATGATTCTTATCAACATTGGAGGAAAATGGTTGTTAAGTAGGTGGCTTCTTGTTCTATAGCTTGAAGTCCCTGGACCTGGAACTTGATCCCCTGTGGGTCTGACACCAAAGTACAAAAGCAAGAACAGCAGCATGGGACAAAAAGGTAAGATGAAACCTGGGCCTGCTGGGGGGGCAAAGGACAAAAGCATCTTGCTTAAGTCAAAAGGCCTGGGAAGTATGTGACCTATCTTCTGGCTGTGTGACCTTGGCCAAATCAGGTAACCTCTCTGATTTATAATCTGTAAAATGAGGAAGACAGGGTTGTAATGTGGATTAAATAAGATAAAGTGTATGCACATGGTGTGCATACTCTAAAACTCCATATGGGGCATGGAGGTTCCCAGAGGACATTGAAGTACTGCCCACAGACAGAGAAAGAATATACAAAACCCTACAGTTGTCCTTTGCAGAAGGAAAACATCAACTGAATTAAATGAGATGCTTCGAGCCTGGGTCTCTTCAAACCCCTTCAAGGCTTTAAGGACCACCGAGCACTTTCAGGGACCAAAAGTTGCTGCTGAACTCCAAGCAGCCAGCAATTCCTGAAACAAGTGCTGAGTGCAGAGGTGAGGGAGGCCTTCCTTCCTACCCCTTAGAACACAGCATGGCTGCCCTAGCTGCATTTTCCAGCAGCTGCTCAACCCTCCCAAGTGCCGACACTTTACCCAGTCCCTTATAACTCATTGTATAACTTTTCTAATTCCCACTCATATCCACTTATTTTCCCTGTAAATCTATATAAAGAGTCCGATCCTTTTAAAATTATCCAATGCATCAGGGATTGACTCATGCACTCATCAAATATCTATTGAGCACCTACTATGAGCACATAGAGGGAGTGGCAAATGAAACATTTTAAAAGCCACGGAAGACTGACATTCCAAAAAGTGATCAAATACAAAGAGCAGCTTGTCCCAGCTCTTCTGAGTCATCTCTTTGCAAAAACATAACAGCTTTTCTCTTGGGTATGCATGTTTTATATCTGGATTGACTTGATTATTTTGCCTGGCCATTCTTTCGTCATCAACTTTCTCAACTTTTCTAAAATCTAAATTAAACTTTTTCAAAGACAACGCATTTTTCTCCTTCATTTTAAGAAAGAGATCTCTTTCAGATTACTGTTTGCTTGGTTTTTGTAAACTCAGAATATGATAATAAGTTAATACCTTCTTAGTATTAACATAAATACATACACTGGTCAAAACAATTTAACAAAGTGCATTTTGTCATGCAGATAACTTTGTTCTTACATTCTCCCACTTCTTTGGACAAATTCAAAAAAAGCAAACTCAAAATTCAATTAAGGGCTTTCATCAAGAAAAGGCCTTCTAAGGACTTGGAAAGGTCAAACTGTACAGGATACAGTTTCCAGGACTGGTGTGCTGTGTTTTCAACAGCACTGAGATTCGTTCCCTTGAGATTTCATCTAGCACCACGTTCACTGAATCTTCTCAGTAAACCAAGGAGGAGAAAAAAAAGAATTAACAAACTAATCCATTACAGACCTAGGTAAGCTCAAACATTCTCAAACAGCCAAGCATCTTTCAGTGTTTCCCCAGGGGCTCCTGCACTCCCTAAGTGTTTGCAAGTGGTCGCCTCACTGCTCCAGCTTATGTCATCCTTTATGACCACTCTCCCAAGCACCTGAATGAGCACACTAAGTCTTACTGTCCTTATTCTCGGGGTCATTTAAGATGCTTGAATCATCTTTCTCAAGTGTTGTCTTAATCAAAGACCTACAAAGTTCGACTTCTCCGATGTAATTCTAACCAGCTTTTCGCATCTCCCATTCCCTCCCCATTGTTACCCAATATTTTGGTCCAGTTACACCATTTGGTGTTTCTTGACTATGCCCAAAGTTTGCTGCTTCTGATCCTGGCTCTTCCTTCTCCATCTGGAGCATCGTTTCTCCACATTTCTGGTCATTGCGCCTGTAATATCCTATCCATCTTCCAAAGGCCATTTTGCTGCTATGTTCTTCACAAAACCATTTGGAATTCTCTCAGTGTGACGTGATTCCTACTTCTTTGTCACCTGCCTCCATGGCATTTTGCCTTCTTAAGTGACATTTCTCATCCTTCCTATGATATTATAATCTCCTTAGCACAGATTCCATGTCTTATCCTAATGTTTACCCTCTTTAATATATGGTCCAGAATGCTGGCCTAGGACAGAGGCTTAGTTCTGTGAAATCAGATGTCATGCAACAGCACATCTTTCCTGCTGGAACACATACTGTACAAATTCTCCTGTTCTCTGGTCCTGTGGCAAGAATAAAGACTTGAGTAGGAGCTAGCAGAGCTAGTCAGATAACCTTTGATAAATCAGAGTGGAGAACTGGGGAGAACCTATTTCAGCCTCGGGGTGAACTGTCAGCCAAGCAGATATCCCTACATTTTCATAAAGAGAGGAGCTGTTAAGGTACAGGGCCTTATTTGTGCCCAGTGGATACAATACTTTAAAATGGTCACATTCAGGTCTCTTGGCTCTACCAGAAATTTGAAGTCAGTGTAGTTTCCAGGCATTCTGACCAGACAAAGAACTCTCAGAAGTGATTTTATGTCATGCCTTGCTGGAAAATGCTACCTACCGGTAATAGGGTCCGGGAATAGACACAAAATAAGACACTGAAACCATAATGACCTTGAAATCCAAGCAGAAACACTGCCTAGACTGATAAGAAGAGAAGGAAAAGAAGGCTTTGTCTCATTCTGCTGGATACAGCATTTTTCTTTACAATATCTCCAAATTCCCAAATATCCTTGGGTGCAGAGGGTGGTGGTGGTCTGAATTGGTATATAGAAGACCTGGTTTCTAGCTTGGAGCCCTACATTAAATAACCAGGTAACCTTGGGCAAATCACTTAACCTCCCTTGACTTGATTTTCTTAGCTCATAATTCTTATAACCTGAGATAAAATTTAGGAATGCTGCAATGTATCTCAGTTATGTTACTAATTCACCTGAGGTTTGGCATAGTCTTCTTTTGCCACTCATTCATAAAGTATTTCACTCCAGAATTGCCCCCTCTATTTTCTCCAGTGAACTAGAGCCCTCAAAGGTTGTGACTGCTTGTCATACTAAATTCTATCCCAGTTACAATTCTAGCAAATTCTCACCCTTTCTGAGACCCTTCAGATTAATATTCAATACAATAAAGCTATTTCTGTGTTTCAGAACAAGAAGAGAAGGAATTCGTATGTCAAAGAATCTCATACATATAGGAAGGCACAGTTTAGATCCCACCATCATTTCCTCTTAATTATGAAATACAGAGAAGCCCAGTCCTGGGAGAATGCTGAATCTTCACAGGCATTTTGACAAGAGTAAAAATCTACACAATTAAATGATAGGTCTCACTTATATGTCAATGGTATAACTGAAATAAGTTTTCACAACCTAAGAACATGAATGGTATTGGATTTTCAAAAGACCTTTTTTGGTATCTTGCATTATAGGGTTATATTTAACTTTTAAATGAAACAAAGGTTGATTAGGTGTCAACAAACCTAAAAGAAAGAAAAAAGAAGCACATGGCTTAGGGTTCACAAGAGTGAGTTTTGTTTTGTTTTTTAAGAAGTAATTGCTATATCATAGCTTTCAATTTTTTTAAAAAAAGGACAAGCACTAACATTTTCTGAATGTCCAGTTACACGTTCAACCTTGTCATAATTGCATTCCCTATATTATGCTATTTAATAGCCACAAAAAACATGTATTTACCCCCATTTTAATTTTGGAGAAACTAAAACTAACACAGATATTCAAATCCATGCCTATCTGACTCCAGCATCTGTTATTTTTGTTTTCCATACCATTTTATAAATCTAGAATGTCCCCTCAGAAGGTCTAAGATTTCAACCAACTCTTCTTCCTTAATGCTCACCTCTGCTCCAGACATGACTATTTTTACATCATCATTGAGCTATCTCTGTCCTGTCTTTCATATCCTACATGGAAGACCTTTCATTACATTTGTTGATAATCCATTTCAAAGACTAAAGGCTTTAGGACAGATAGGCATTTTCTTAAGGACCTAAATCCTTTTTGGTGCTAATTCAACCAGTACGTTTTCTTTCACTCCCAAGTGTGATTCATTTATCTGTTCGTTCCTATCTGGCCCAAACTACTTTCCAACCCTAAATCTTACTGCTCTCTTTCAAGAATGTTTTAATTAAGATTCTCTGGTTTAAAATAACAAAAGAAACTCAAACTAACTTAAGTGGATAAAGGAAATTGCTTTAAGCCCTCAAGGGTAGAAATCAGTGAAGTTTATGAAGGTTCAGGATTCAAGACTAAGACCTAAGTAGACTTTCTTCAATCCTAATCTCTTTTTTCTATGTATATGCTTTGTTCTTCCATTTTTATGCAGACCACACCACCCCACCCCCAGTCCTAATGGCAGAAAG
Source organism: Cynopterus sphinx (assembly GCA_030015415.1). NCBI lineage: Eukaryota > Metazoa > Chordata > Mammalia > Chiroptera > Pteropodidae > Cynopterus > Cynopterus sphinx. The sequence goes on from CM057383.1 coordinate 88,783,137, forward strand.
TAGGGCTGCCCACAGCTCCCATGTTCATACATTCCAAGTTCAGTCACCTCAAAAGTTGAAATTCCTCTTGGACCAAGTTCTGTCTTCCCAGATGAGGCTCTAAATGGCCCAGCATGATTTCTTTCTTTCTTTCTTTCTTTCTTTCTTTCTTTCTTTCTTTCTTTCTTTCTTTCTTTCTTTCTTTCTTTCTGTCTGTCTGTCTTTCTTTCTTTTTTTTTCTTTTGGAGCAGCATGTTTCAATCAACGGTGTCCAGATAGGAGGACCTGTCCAGGCTCAACATCTGCACAACATAAGTGCTGAGCTCAACAGGTGGTCTGGAGGCTGCTAAGAACCATTCTTCTGTGAGCTAAAGGGGAGACACCATGTGAAGAGCCATTGTGATCGGAGAAGATACCCAAAAACATGTCCTCTATAGCACAAGTTCCCAAGCCCCAGGTGGCAGACTGGTACCAGTCTGTAACCTATTAGGAACAGGACCAAATAGCAGGAGGTGAGCAGTTTCATTTGCATTTGCAGCTGCTCCCCAGTGCTAGCATCACAGCCTCAGCTACTTCAGATCCTCATAGGAGCACCAGTCCCTGGGGTCAAAATGCTGGGGACCACTGCTTTATAGTATGCTCTATTCTATGAACAAGTTAAAGTGTTTAAATGATCCATAGGTCCCTCTGACACTTCTACCTTCTCCTGTCTTCCCACCCACTTCATCGAACCCTGTCACATCAGAATTTTACCAAGCCTTGCAGACCAGCTCCAACTGCAGCCCTCATAACTTTATTGCTTTTCTCTGACCTGTTTTCTCTTCTTTTCTAGTCAAAGGGTCCTTGAGAATTGAATGCATTTCAGATTCACTTTTGAATACCCACAAAATTCAGTGAACATATTTAATGAATAAATAAATAATTTCTCAGGAAAGATGTTTTTTCCTCTGTTAAAAATTTAAAGATAATTTTTATTTTACTTTTTACCTTTTTTTTGCTTTCTCTTTCCCAAGGTAAACTTATTCTTACCCCAGTTAACTGTCTCTTTTGAGCTCAATTTAAAAATAGTGTGGTTATTTTTCATGAAATTGAAGAAGCCGTATATTGTCAGAATAGTGACTGAAAAAAAAGAAAGACATTCCAACTGGGTAGTTTGAAAAAAAATTAATAAAGGACTATTCATAAAACTGTGGGCAGAGTTTAAAAAAATCACTAAGGGACAGTGCAGTGTCTCTGGGCCTGCCCGCTTTAGCAGGGAACAGATACCATACGGTGTCCTGGGGTTGCAGAGGCAGGAGCTGTTCCCAGAATGCAGAGAAGGCTGCTGCACAGTGAAAGCTGCCTAACAGGAGCCCTCAAAAGGTGAGGTCAGTCCTTGGTGACATAAGATGGAGAAAACCAGAAGAATACAGACCCCAACCATACTCTCCTCCCTCCCTCTGATTGTCTGCCAAGACATACTAGTGATCAAACCAAACTGGAAGACAGAGGACAAGGAGAGCAAGCTGATTAAGCCCACATAGTCCGCCTGCAAGGCCAAATGGAGCAGGGAAGTGACTGGATCTGAAGGAAAAACAGGACCTCTCCACACTTCAGAATTTATTGTCAGGTGGCTGATCCAGCCCCACCAACCTAGGCGGAAGAGGAAAGATTAGTACATTTCACTTGGGATTAGGCTCACGGAAACTTTTAGGAATTCCAATGTCTTTATTCAGCCAGCCTGGCTATTGCTTTTCAAAATCGCAATTTTGCATTAAAACTACAAGAGATCTAGGGCAGCAGAAATGCCAATTATGCCACATTTCTTTAGATATATGTACAACCTCCTGAGAGTCAGAAAACCAGGGTTCAAGTCCTGGCTTTGCAACTTACTTCCAGGTAGGTGACTCTGGACAGGTTGCTCGACCTGCCTGGGCCTCGATTTTCTTTCATTTGTAAGACTACTGTGCTTCTTTCAACTCCAGCATCCTGTGTTTCTAATTTCTAGATTCCTTTGCTTAAAAAAAAAAAAAAAAAAAAAAAAAAAAAACAGACTTCACTGTGTGGGTGGTAAGCTTCACATCCTTCCATGCTCTTCATTAGTACCACAGAACACTAAAATGGGAGTGTTTTTAAGGTCGGAGCTGATGGTTTTTCCCATCAGTTCTCCACTCACTCAAATACAGTGTTTTGCATATTTCCAAGATTCAGTTTCTGTATTTTATCTTTTATTCTTTATTTTGATTCTTTCGAAAGATATTTCAGAATAAACCACAAAGTGCAGAATAACTAACAAGGCCAATAGAACAAAAAATAATTGATTCGAAACTACGTGTTGATTGTTTTAAGTGTGTTAGCACTTAAATCCTCACAGCAACTCTTTGAGATGGGTTTTGTTTTCTACGCATTTTACCAGCAAGGAAACTGAAACTCAGAGAAGGTAACTGGCCCGATGCTAGTATCTGAACCACAATTTAAACCTTTCTCTTGCTGAATGAAAAGCCTATGTTCTTTCCCTTTTGCAAACTCTAGATATGTTGCTTGATTTAGATGTTTGCAGAATTAACACTTCATCTTTAACCTTTGTCTTGCCTGTCAAGACATCCCAGCAACCTTCATAAAACCTGCATCAGTTCCAAAGCTGCTGCCTGCCCTAATCCCCAATGGAGCCTCCTCCTCACTTGCCTGGCACTCCAGCTCTCCCCACCCTACATGCATGATCTGTATGACAGAAAGGCTATGTGGATTGCTGGCCCTGGACACAACCCTCCACATCTCAAAATGGTTTTATTGGCTTTTTAATGGCATTTTTTCATTCACCATTCTGATCCTCAGGGTACAGATTAGGACATGGAAGAAAGCCTAGAAAGGTTGTGACTTGCCCTTTTGTCAGAATATGAGCTAGTGGCAAAGCCTCTGTCAGCTTCTTCTCCCTCCCCTCCTTTCTTGTCTCAGCAGGTTGAAATATGCCACATTAGGATGGGAATGTGATTTGGGTGGGAAAGCTAAACTAAGGAAAAAGAAGGAAAGAGTAAAGCAGCCAAGCACAGAAGACATCACTAACAACAGTCAGGTGATTCTTGAAAAGGAAATACTTGAGAAGAGACCAAGGAGAGCCTTTCGATGAGAATTGCTGGAAGAAATCATCTAGAAGCAGTGTGGCAGGAGTAGCTCAGTTGCCGTGGCCAACCACTCAGATTTCCGTGTGTGGGGTGAAGTCAACAGCAACTCTGGACCCCGAGAGCACAAGGGTTGGGATGGTTCAAGCACAAGACTCTTACCTCAAACATTTCTAAATTGAAATGCTAGTGATGAAGTGTCACTCGGCATGACATATTTTTATGTAACCAGATTATCTGCTGCTTTGATAATATCTATCTGCATGACTGTGATGCCCACCCCCACTTGTCCTCCTTATTTATGAGACTATCTGTAGGACCCCTCACATGCCCACAGCTAGCCTGCCAGCCTCAATATCCACAGTGCTCTTCTTCTCTTGCTGATACTTCTTCTTGTCTTTGCTATGTCCAAAAAATTTTCAACAGAAGTTGACCCTTACCTCTCCACAGCTTGTGAACATCGGGGTCCACACAAAGGAGCAGAGTCTGGAAGCTCCCAAAGTCTGCAGTCCACCAGTTGCCAGGCCGAACTTCCTCACCAATATTATGCTGTATTTTGTCACCCAAACCCCAGAGGAAGCCTGCTTGGATCAGAGTCTCATCGAGTCTGGCCTGAGTAGCATCTGTTAGCTTTTATGACTGCCAGCAAACCACAACGCCAAGACCCAGTCCACAGGAACTTACAAAAGCGTGCAGTGAGATGCTGGAACTTTCCAAGAAGAAGACTTTCTTGATGTCTACATATTTATTTAACAAAGAGTTACTTAATAACAACTGTATTTGAGCCCTGGCCCATGTTACCCCGAGGAATGCAAAATTCAGACCAAAATATTTCCATTTTTTTCTCCATCTCAACACATATAATGGCTGTCCCCAAAAATTCCTACACGTGGCATTGGTTCACAATGGATGCAGTGATTCTCAACTGAAGAAATGTTTCTTCTAAGAGAAAGAGGAAGGTGTATACTAATTTTAGATGCCTCCCAGGCAACTCTAATCAGAAGACATGCCCATTCTCCAACCTCACAGCCTCCTCCAACCCTCATAACATTAAAAGTCACATTTCCTCAAATCAGAAGACCATTTTTAATAAAAGGCATTAAGTTCTCCATTTGTAAATGAGAAATAATGAAAAACCAATGAGAGTTGAGGCATAGGAAACAAAACACAAGTCTTCCTTGCTATTACGTAAAACATGTAAGAAAACTCAGCCTCTTTCAGAGGAAGCAGGGGACCCCAGAAGCACGTGTAGCACCGAAGCTCAGAGCTCTGCAGTGCAGGCAGCATATCCAGTCCTTGCAGAGAGGAATGGTGGAAAGCGAGAAAGAGGTACACATGGTGCCACAAATTGCCTCTCCTGCCCTCACAACATCATCTTAAATGACCCTAAATGTCTCCAGAATGCTGACTGTGGAAATTATTTCCCTGTATTCTGAGGCAATCAATAGAGATTTTTAGTAGTTGGTGTGGTTCACCTGGAATAGAATTGTACCTTCTCATCCCACAACACAAAGTTCATGCAGAGCAACCAGAAGCGAGGGTGATGATGTGCCACCATTTTCTAATGAAAACACAGTCTCCTCTGACCTCTTTTGGTGTCTGACCTCTAAAACCATGGCATCATAAAACAAATCCGGTCTATGCCAGGGCCTTACCTCTTAACACTAGATCACTACAGGTCTTCAAATTTTTTTAGAAATAATATAATTTAAATTTCTCTTGAATTCTTAAATACATTTAAGATTTGAAATGTATTTGCCTTTGCTACTATAATAGTATGTGAGTGGGAAGTCACTTGCAGAGAAGAGCAGCGTGGCAGCAATTCTATCAGTTCACCTCTCAAAATTAAAACATGTCAAGAGAAGGAGAGCGGGCTTTAGAATTAGACAGATGTGCATGCAGCCCTAACTAGGTCACTCTGATGCCTGCTGGTCTTCAACAGTTCATTTAGCTTCCCTACAATTCTGTTACCAGTGTCTATCTTACACTGCCTCATAACTCAAAAATCTTTTGAGATAATTAAATAAGATCTCATAAACTGCTTTTCATCATATTTGCCACATAGAAAGTGTCCAATAAATGTTATGCATTATCACAATCACTTTATAAGAAACAGGAAAGCACCTAATCTGGTGCTCACAAAATGATGGTCACATCGGGCGTGAAAGAGCCCACGTGGAGTGAGTGCTGAGGGAGGGACAAGCACTGAAGTGACCAAGGGAATTGAAGAAAAGCTCAGAGAGGCAGGGCGTGGGACAACACGGTTACCTGCTGGAGGAGGAAATCAGTGGGTCCAGGACGGAAGGCCCAGACCATTTACCTAGGTCAGTTGATGACATCGTGGCCAGAGAGAGTCCTAATCATGGTCCAGGAAAGAAGCCAGAGGTCAAAACTGGAGGCCTCTGTAGGAACAGAAGTGGGAAAACAGTTCAAGGAGACAGATGGCAGAAAGATGAAGAATGAGCCAGGGAGCAGCATCTGAGGCAGATTTGAGGAGCTGTAAACTATTCAACCCAGAGGCTGCAGCTCCCAAGGGCGTGTGAGAGCATCATTTCCACGTGTGCCCGCTGTGAGGGAGGGGAAGGGCTGACAGCTTAAAGGCAGTGAGCAGGGAAGAGCAGGGAGGGATCAGCTCAGCAATAATGCTGATGGGAGCAATGGAGCCCACATGTCAGAGGCACACAATTCCCAGCCCACATCACAGGGATGAGCCATAGAAATCAGAGAGCAAGGGCATTGGAGGTCAGCACCAACTGCTCAGATGGGAAAACTGAATATTCAAGGATAGAGAGTGAGGGGCACTCCAAGGTCCAGCCAGAGAGGCAGGTGAAGGGAATGGAGAGATTTGGGAGAAGCTAAGCTATCAGTTTTAGATCTGCTTCCTATTAATTGCTCCCATGAGGCTTCGGTGACCAGGCAGAGGAGGGCTCAGTATAAGCTACTGAATCAATTGTTACTGAATAGCTACCCTGTGATAGACACTGATCTGAGCACTGAAGATACCAAAATGAAAAGGCAGCTGGAGCAAGCACCTTTCAGCGCACGGCAATAGGCCTCTTCCCCCTAATTCCCCAAAGTCAGTGTTAGAAGATGAAACAGAATGTAGCATCTCTGTGACATTTCCCTTCTTAGATTTTCTCTAAGCTTGAATATCAGTCTAGAGACTGTCCATTTTTCTCTTTATTCATTCAACGAATATTGAGTGTCTATCATGTGTCAGGTACTGTCCTAGGCACAGAGAATGTAATATTAATATAGACATTTATGCCTGACCACAGCCCAAGGATAAGTCAGCGAATGAATCCAAATTTTAGACCAAGAACAGGATTCATACTTAAGGCTGATTCTATTTAGATCACAATTAAACTAGAACGAAGTATGTACAAGTGTGTGTATGCACTACATGTAAGTATGTTTATCCAGATAAATGTGTACCTGGCAGCATATGAGCTCTCAGACAAAAAGCATTTGGCCAAAGTGCACATAAAATAAATCTTCTTTTTGCACAGTGCAAGTTACTTCCACGCACTCAGCCAAAACAAGACTTGCTACACTTGAAAAGCAAAGACTGGGTCTGAGATAGTCATCCTGCTGCGAGCTTCATACTGAGCTAAAAATACAGAAGAGAAAAACAATGATCTCAGCAAGGTAATTGCCAATAGGTGAACAAACGAAGCAGATAGAATATGAACAGCAATTTGGCTGTCCTCTGGGGGATGAGCCCTCGTGGCCAATGCCTGTGTGACACTAGCAACTGTTACAGTCCAGCAAAAGAGATTAAAACTGGTTGTCCTATTTCTGACACTTCACACTCCTGGCTGCCTGAAGGCATTCTTTGGGAGAGGGGAGAACAGACTAAGGGCGAGAAAGACGACAAGCTGACAGGGAGGAGAATAAAGACGTCTTTTTTCTTAAACCTTCAAATATCCCAAATGATCCTACTCAACGAACATTTTTCCTGTGTGCATTTTAGGCACCGATGGCAAAAGCCAGCGTCCAGGCAGGCAGGAAACTTTGTTTTCCTTTGGGCTTGGCAGGATCTCTGGGCAGCCAACTTGTTTTATTTTAAGAAGGCAGCTATATTTTAGCTCAAGAGCATGTTTTCAGCAGAAATTGTACAGTGCCATCTTCCAGAATGGTTTAGCCCAGACTGGAAGCAAGAGGGAGCTGGATGAAATGGAAGACCACGAGGTGTCTCCCCCTCAGAGCCCTGATTCTGTAAAAATCATTCGGTGCCTAGTCCCTGCGGCTTTTTTCGCTCCTCATCTGCACTACGAGGGTGCTAATATCTGAAGCCTCCACATTTTGCTGGGATTCCAAATGGATCAAATTACCATGAAAACCACACAGGTACAGGGCTGCAGACTTGCAATGGATTCCTCCCTCAGAAAGCTCTTGGCTGGAGCCAGGAAAGAACACTACCACATTTTTCTTGGCTTTTTATAGGGTGTTGATCCAAGGATCTGTTTTTACATTTGAATGCAGCAGTCAACTGTAGCATAATAGATTGCAGACCTTTGTGAGAAACACTGTGAAGGCTTCAGCGGGGAGCTGTGGGCTGCTGCAGAGAACTGCACTGTCAGCAGGTTAGGAACTGGGCACTTGTCCATGTTTTCCTTATTTTTAAAGGAGTCGTTGACCTTCCACAGGCCTGTATCAAAATGGGGAGAACAAAAATGCTGCCAGACACGGCAGGACTGGAAGAAACTGCTTTCAGGGGCTGGAAAGGGCTTCATTTGGTCTATTTACTGTCATGGAAATTCTGAGTGTGACTTAGAGGCCTCCCTGGCTCTGAGCCAGATGGAAAGGTTTGGAAAAAAAAGCAGAGACTCAACCCGGGAGTGAGCAGGGTGGGAAAGCAGCTGCCCTGGCACAGCCCCCAGAGGGATGCAAAGAGCCCCAGCGCAATTGTGTGGAGGCAGATTCAGGAGTCCCTGCAAATTTGGATGAAGGGGACAGCCAACATCACTGCTCCACGTGGTCAAGCTGGATAAGCATGCTGAGAGCTCGTTAAATGTCCTTCTTGATGTGGTAGGTCCCACCCAACGTGCCATTCATTCATTCATTCGTTCATTCTGCAAACAATCCTTAAGGGCCTACTGAATTGGAGACATCTTTTCTGCCTACCATTCTGAAGGAGGACAGTCTAGGAAAACCACTCTGGAACAATAGGAAGCCAGACTAGAGCCATCAGGGAAGGATCAGGAGACCTTGCTAAGAGCTTTCCCGCAAGTGCACCCTTCAGGGGACCTCAGCGATTTCAGCCATCACCTCCGGAACTCCTCCTAACTAGGCCCGTGCTCAGAAGAGCTTTGCTCCTCCGCATTGTGGGCCACGAAATCCAAGTGTGCTGGTGCTCTCCCAGGTTCAGATACTCACTCTCCCGGGAGTGCCAAGGATGTGGAGCTGCACTGCATCCCCTCCCCCAGTGGGATGTGCATTTTAAGGAGGGTTATCATCTCAGCTCCAGGCCAGGCTCCCCAGGGTGTGCTTTTAGGCCTGAACAGGAAGGGTCAGATGTATCTGGGAGCAGAAGAGAGCCTTCCTAGAAACACAGATGTCCCTCTGGGTAGGCAGGATGCCCGCCCTGGGCTTTGGGCTGTTCTGGAACTGAAAGGGGGTTGGAAACCATCTGGCAAGGGAGAAAACAGAAAGCTCGTGGCTAGCAGCCGCCGGAGCCTTCTTTCCTGCTCTCCTCGTTCCCGGGCTGGCCTTCCTAAGCTCCCCACAAGCAAGGACTTGTTTTCTGCTAAGCTCGGGGGTTTAGGTGAATGTATGTGTGTATTTACAGCCTAAAGAGAAACAGCACATGGGGGAAGAGTATGAGATAAAGAGGTCAGAGAAAGGATGCAAAGCGAGCGAGTGAGAGAGTCGGCTCTGGCAGGCCTCCAGAGCTGCTATTATTTCTGTGGTCGATAATCACAGTGCTGTGCTTAAAGATGAAGAATACCTTCAGAGCTGGGGGCGGGGAGGAGCCTGGCTCCTTGGAAAAGCTTATTAACACCAGGCGAACGGGATTGTAATTAATCACCAGGGTGAACTTGAAATGCTGGGGATGCGCCTCCAACTATATAAATGGTACTTTATTTCGGGAAACTCTGTAGCGTAGATGGTCTTCTGAATATGGTTCCCATCACTACTGCCCTCTGTAACTCAAATGAAACTTCTGGGGTGAAGCTTAGCAATCGTATGATCATGTTTTCAATTGTGCCGTTTTATTCTAAAGATTTCTACATCTTGTTAACTCTGACTTATCCACTCTCATGGAGACATAGAAATAATTCAAAACATCAGGTAACTTAAGTTATGAATTTTTATTTTTTTTCTTCTGTGTGCTGTACCTTTCTTATTGTTAAAATGGAGTTAATAGAAACAATTGTCATAAAATCTATTATTTTTAGATATATGCTAACTCAAGCACTGTCTAAAATGAAGAACAGCTTTTTGCTTTCTGTGGAAAAAAAAAGTTTACTAAATAAATAAGGACAACAAACAAAAGCCCCATCCAATTTTGTTTAGTCCACTTAAAGAAATACTTATTTTAGGAATAGTAGCATTACTCGTTTGATGTAAACATTTTATGCTATTTACAAATTATTCTTATCTTTTCTTGAAAGCTGATTCTCAAAGAACCTCTTGAGAACACTTTTGTAAGCCTTATTTTCATTTCTCTGTACCTTGAAAGTCAAAAAATACTCTTATTTGCATGTATTTCCCCAAAACTCAATTTGAATTAATGATGTGGGTGCATGTTAGAGTTTGTTTATAATCTGGTACTGCTACATGGATGGGTGGATAGATGGACGTTTGAATCTAGAATAAAATCTACCTGATTTGTGTTGCTTTTTCCCTCAGCTATTTGTATGTGGGTTTCAGGAGATTGTGTGACCTAGAAAAGGTGTCTTTTCCTCTCAAGAATTTTTCACCACCCAGACACACTTCCCCTGTGACCAAATACCATCACTCATCAACTCCAGCCTGCTTCAGGGTCCCCTGAGGAGCCTCCTTTTCATCCTACCACTTGTGCTTACCTCGGCTTTTTGGCCAGTTACCCGCTTAGATTCGGCTCTGCTTGGGGTTTACCTCCCCGGCATTCAGCAGCCAGTATTTGAGATGAACGATTTGGCCATTTGGCCAGAAGACTGATCCAGGGATTAAACTCAGTTTTGAGCAGTAACTTACCCTCTTGGCTTTGACAGCTGGTCTGCTCAGGCCTCACTGCCCCCAACCCAGCTATTTTCTCCTAGACCATCTAGAAGGAGGCAAGACCAGCCTGTCTCCTCATGAACTCTCTCAGCAATGCTTCACCTCCAAGGAGGGTAAACTCCAGCTCACTGCTAACTCTCTGGTCTCAGATCTAGATAGCTTTGGAATCAGTATAGCTCAACACCCGAAAAATGTAATTAATGCTAGTTAACGAGTTGTGGTCCTCTGCCACTTGGTTGTGAAAACTTCCACTGAGGAGTAAAACAATTAATAACTTCTGTACTAGATTCTTCCTATGCTCCTCCTCTCTTATTTTCCCTTTGAAATAGCAGTATTGCTTTCATTTAGCCAAGAAAGCCTCTTTACTTTTTTTCCCTTGACTTTTCAATAGACCCAAATGTCTCCATTAATCTAATTCTGCCCTTAATCTAATACCTTCCCAAATTTTCCAAAGGTTCCTTTAAAAAGCACTTTTTACATTTTATTTATAAGACACAAAACAACATAAAAAAGAAACACCCAAATTCTACCTTTTTGGATATAAAATATGAAGTACAACATAACTCATGTTTTTGCATATAAAATACAAAGCAGAGCCTTTGCCCTAACCATGGGCCCAGGTGACCTCCCAGAATAAGCCACAATAAAGGTTTAGTCTTTCCACACTTTTCCTAGGTTTCCACAGGCCAAATATCAAGTTTTTTAAATTCTACTTTGCTTCTTACAACACAGGAACTACCAGGAAATTCTGATGGCCCTTCCTCCAACACCACCTGAAACCCATTCCGTTCACTTTTTCCACCTGACCCACTGTGCTCAGCCCAAGCCTCCATCCTTCGCACTGCTTGGCTGTGAGAGACTCTAAGCAATCTCTTCACTATCACTCCTTCCCTCTAAACATGTCCACATTCTTAATTACAAACAAACAACGCACAGCAACTCTAATTAAGCTAAGCAGAAAGAGAATTACTGGAAATCTTTTGGGAAGTTCACAGAATTGATAAGAAGTCAGTAGAACAAGCTGCAGCAAATGGCGGGAACCAGAGAGGCTGAGGAGCAGCTACAGTAAAATCGTGGTATGGAATGAGCTCAGTCAGGATGTTATGCTGCCCCTGTTAGGCCTGGACTCCTCCAGGGTGGGCCCCCTGTTGGCATGAGGCTCTGCACTTCACTGGCCCCCTGGTTTAGCCAGGTAGCCACCACTGTCCCAGGTCTGTGTCTCACTTAAACTAGACTTGGAGTCCTGGTGGAGCCACCCATGCCCATTCCTTAGCCATCAGAGCTAGATGAGAGAGTGTCTGGCCTGTTTGGCTTCTGAAGGGGGTGGGGGTAGGGAAAGGCTCCCACCTAGGCCCACGTGGTAGGGGAACTCCCCAAACACAGAATAGGGGCTCAGAGTCTTGTCAGCTAAAAGAAATAATGACAGCGCTACAAATACCTACTCACTCCATTCTCCACACAGCAGGAGGAGGAAGATTATAAAACTTAAGTTAGATCAGGCTACCCCTCTTTGTTTTAAACCTTCCAATGGTTTCTCATCACCCTTATAATATAGTCCCAACCAAAATGATACCAGGTGGCCAGTGGAAGATCCTCAGAGCTGGAAACCATGGCCACAGAATCAAATGGGATCCACGCGGAAGTCAGGCTCGCTTGCTTGCTGTCCTTGATGACAACAAAGATGCCCTTTCCACATGCCTCTTCACGTGCACAGAGGTTCAGATAAGTGCATTTGGGACCTGGGCTGCTCACTGGCTTAGTTAAAAACATTTTAAAACTCCAAGTTAATTAGCTCATTTAAATTCTGTTCAGTTTATCACGTGTGTAGCATGTACCCCACATAGGTCCAGGAGCTAATGACCATCTCCAACAAAATCACTAACATTTGCATAGTGGTTCGCAGTTTACGAGATGCTTTCACGTACTATAAACCATCTGATTCTCAGCACACCCCTGTGAATAGGTAGGATAGACATTATTGCCTCATTTTACCAGGTGAGAAAACAGTCTCAGAGGTGAAATGCACTTCTCAGCACAAGGGGTGTAAGGGAGGGGGAGACTAGATTAAAACCTACCTCTTCTTAACTTTCAATGTCCCTCATAACCATTGAATCCACCAGGCATTCTAAGTCATCAAGGTTTTATTGGTGGGTGTGAGGAAGTGAATAAACAAAGGTCATGGGATCCCAGTTCAGAGGCAGATAGGGGACAAATGAAGAGAGCCGGGTTTTTCATGGACTTGGGACTACCCAGCTCCTAGGGACATGCCTAGGCAGGTTCTAGGACTGAGAACAAACCACACTCTGGGCCACCCCCTACCAGCAGCCCAACATGTGCATGCATGCGCGCGCACGCACACACACACACACACACACACACACGCACGCACGCCACTTCACTCACAGTGGATGGAGTAAATTACTGAGGAAACTAAATATCAAAGAGGCTGAGAGAAGAGGGGAGCAGGAGGCACTGGTAACTGTTTAAGGGCTGCTGTGTTTTGAAACTGGTCGGCTGTACCTTCGCATCAGCATCCCCCAGCCTCTGCCAGGAGGCTGTCAAGGCAGGTGGGCGTGGGGGTTAGGGGGAGCAGCTAGGAGGAGCAAGGCAGAGCTGAGGCTACCATCTTCTCTACCAAGCCTCCAGGGAGAAGGTGTGCTACATCCAATCTTGCTGCTTAAAAAACGTATTATATTTTTTTTGTCCAAATCAGAAACAAGTCAAGCCACAGCTCCCACACCCTTCAGTCTATAATAAAGTAGACCTCGGTCAGAAAATAAACCTCCTGGCTGATGCACCTTCTCTTTAGTGTGGGTTTCCCCTGGGTGAAAGCCCACAGACCCTTGCTCCTGGAGCATGACATTTAGTACCTCTATCTCCTGGCCTCTGTTCTTCCAGGGTCTGCCAGGCTTAGCCTCAGACAAGGATCCAAAGTGGTTCATGACGAAATGCAAATCACCAAGTACAATGCCTCTTTGTAGTCTATTCACACCTTTCATCCCAGAATTTCAAAGCACAGTGCAAATGTTAACTTGTCCTCAGACACCCCAGGAGAGACAGGTAGGTGGCATATGCTATTATCATCTCCTGTTTTATAGAAGCAAACCAGGCTTGGAGGCCTCATAGTGAATAATTGTATGTCCTAGGGACCTGCTTCTAGTCATTAACTGTATAATGTTACTGCCAAAATACCACAAATATCAGGCCCCTAACTGATAACCATTTTCTTCCCTCAATTTCTTCTTTCTTCCTTTGGAGTCAGAGGTCTCCTCTAGCTTTCTAAATAGGTCCCACAAATTAACTCAACCACCAACCATCTTCAGTTGCCCTTCTCTTAAAAGAAGATAGAAGATAAATTACATCAGCCCCTTTGCTACATGCATGGCATAAATGATCACTTGCCTAGGGAAATAGTTTTGGCTAGGTCAGGGTGTTATTTAGACAGTCAACCACATTGCCCACTCTCTCCACTGTCCCCTCCTAAGGGAGCCACCACCCCTGGCTGAGCAGAACAGCTCTGGCTGTTGCTTAACTCTCTTGAACCACATGACTGCATCCCCACCAAAACCACACCTGATTGAACCAGGAACCCAAGTATTACTATTCCAGAGACCTTTCTGTGACTTGTAAGGGAGACCAGTGACAAAAGTTCTATTCAAACAGGAAATTGGGGGTGGGGTGGGATGGTGAGCTTCCTTTAGGTGATCAAACAAAGAGAAGCGGGGAGGCTTAGAAAAGATGCCTTGAGAGTAGTAAATCACAGAGAGCTGAAGCATTCAGTACTTCCGCTGTTCTAAGAATAAGAGTTAAAACGAGGCCTTGAAACTGTTATGGATTCTAAATGACCTTGAGGTTCTGGTGTCTGTGAGTTGTGGCCACACCATAGTTACATTTTTTATATACATTCCTACCCTTTTTATTGCTCTTCTTTATAATATGACCCCACTCTTAGCCTGAAATCAGAAATATCCGACTAAGGATTTCATTTATGTTCTGTAACTTATATGCTTGAGCCGACATAAAATTGAGCAAGCCACTTGCTCTTTTTGCTGCAAAGCTTTCATCAGCAAAATAGGCATAATTGTTCTTTAGGCCATGCCCATGGAGTTGATTGAACTTCATAAATATCTAGTTGATTTGAAGTGAGATATTTCGAGCTGTTATAACATCCATTTACTAAGCAATCACTAAACGTCCACCTGATTTGATTATTTAGAAATCTGAAAAATGACAAACCTTTTTAAGCCCTGTCACATAGTCCTCTTAAGAATAGGATAACGTCGACTTTGCACACAAAATTTCTGACCAATCCCTACATGGCAAACCAATAAATATATTCATCATAATGGCCTCATAATCCCAGGCTTCTGGAAATACTGGGATATGAGTAGTGATATAATTACTGAAGACATCAATTATGCTGCCTGAATGGTACATATAAATCTCATCTAAGGGAGAGGGAAATTCAAATAGACATTGTGTGCTTAGGAGAAAAAATACAGTACACATAAAACATTTTTGAGAAATGAGATAGTTGACATTTTGATCAATCAACCTTAACTATTAAATGCCACCATCTCTGCCAAGTTAATTACCTGCAAATGAAGAGCCAGCCCTGCAAGAAAAGTGCTGCCAGAATCCAGCTCTGCACTCACATTGTGAGAGGGAAAAACCCGGAAACCAAGGGCGAGCAGGGCAAAGCCCCCCAAAAATGAAAATTGCTAGGTGTGCAGAGCAGCACTTCCCTAAATGATGTTTTCACTTTAGCAGCTCCAACACCCCTGCTGCCTGAGGGAAAGCTGCCAGCAGCAGAGGGACCCAGCTGTCAATGAGCTTGTCAACCAGCTCTCTCTACATCCAGCACAGGCCAACTCAGCCCTCAGAGGGCACGGCGGGGGGAGGTGGCGCTGGCGGGGTAGTGGCATTTCTTCCAGAACTTCTCTTGGTCACCCGCACTCTGGTTCCATGCCTGTTTCAGGAGTAACTGCCCAGGGACCAGCCAGCTCTGCTAAGAATCTGAACCCACCACTCATGGGGAAAGAGAGTGAGGTCTATTCCATGTAGATGGGGGCAGATGGGGCAAAAGAAATAACTGCTGGCTTTGTGTGGGGATTGGTAGCCAAGGCACTTTATTTAGGCCAGACTGTGGGAAGGCTAGTCCAGGTGGGCCTTTTCTTCCAAAGAACAGCAGATCCTTGAATAGCATCATCTTGTTCAATGTCATTTCATTGTAATTTGACAAGATGCCATAGGAACTCAGCTCTTGTTTATATCAGTTAGCCTATGGTAAAACTGGTTTCCTTATAAGTAGTTTTGCCTAAAGTCTCAGAACATAGTGATGAGGTTAAGTGAGGAGTTACTGTATGTAAAGGAGTGGGGAAATCTTATATTCCATTCGGAGCCACAAAGACAGTCTAAGTATTTTCCTTAGAGACAGAGCAGATCCAGGTTTTGAGGAGCCTGGACTTTACATCATTTGAAAGAGAGTCCATCTTTTAAAGAAGAATACAAAATTAAGTATACAAGATCTTTTTTAAAAAAGCCCTGAAGTTTAACATTCATTAGCTTCGTGAGAAATCTGCCTCTGGGTAGAAGTACATTCTCTTTCTCTCTGCGCCTTTCTCTCACACTTTATTTCTCCTTCTTTGTCTCCACCATGGCAGGTTCATTTGCCCTAGCAGAGGCTGAAACAGAGCCTGTTATATGACTATTCACCTGGGCCTTCTGGAATGTTCTCAGTGTCTCTTCCTCTGAGATTCTCCATTAGCATAATGAAGCTTTTTAGGCACTAGGGGATGGACTAAGGGCAAAGGGACAGACTTCATTGACAATCATCCTCATTTTTGTTAGTCCTGCCAGGCTGGCTTTAGGACTCTGGGTTCTGAATTCAGTTCAGATATCAATCCACAGGCTCACTGTTATGGACTGAATTGTGTCCCTCCAAAACTCATATGTTGAAGTCCTAGCCCTCAGTACCTCAGAAAGTGACCTTATTTAAAGACAGTCTAAATAAGGTAATCACATTAAAGTGAGGTCATTAGGGTGAACGATAACGTCATATGACTGGTGACCTTATAAAAGAAACACTTGGAGGCAGACACACACATAGGAAGAATGCCATGTGAACGTGAAAGCAGAGCTGGGGTAAAGCTTCTGCAAGTCAGGGAATGTCAAAGATGGCCAGCAAACCTCCAGAACCTAGGTGAGAGGCAGGGAATAGCCCTCAGAAGGATCCAACCCGATCTAACCCTGATCTTGGACTTCCAGCCTCCACTACTATGAGACAATACATTTCTATAGTTTAAGCCACTCAATTTGTAGTACTTTGTTATGTAGCTGCTCTTTCAATCTAACATCGTTAGCTTCATCTCTTCTCTACATCATTTGCTGTAAAATGAAGATCAAAATAAAGCTCTTTGACACTTAAGCTTCAAGGGAGCAACCAGAACAGGAAAATGAAGAGATGTTCTCTGCACTATTCACAAAGAATAACTCATAACTAGAAAGTTTCTCTAAACACTTTTTGACTCTTTTGTCTGATTGTGCTACTAATGATTTCGTTCAACTCGTCACATGAAAGTTTTGAGAGAAAATTTCAGTACATCTTTCTTGAATGTACTCAGCTATTCTTGCAGTCTCAGGCCTTTATCCCAGGAGAGGAGAGCCTTTGTTGGTTAAACTTTAGTGAGCATTTATTGTGCACTTAATATTGGGCAGACGCTTGGCTGGCAGCTGGGAGGCAGTAGGACAGAGACAGGCTTTTGAGGAACCCTAGTCTGATGAGAAAATAAATATAGGAAGAGTCATGATACAGCTTGAAAACTCCTACGATGTAATATTTATAAAATACTAGAGAAACTCAGAGTAGGCAGAATCCCTGCAGGAGAGTTTTAGAGGAGGTAATATTTGAGTTAGGCTTTGAAGAATGAATAAGAGTTTGTCAGGCAGAGAAGGAGGAAGGCAGAAGGAAAAACATGGACAGTTTGAAGTATGTTGAAAAAATAGTGTCACTCTAGTACAGTGATTAGATTAGAGAGAAGAATATTAAAGAAAGGGCAGAGGAAGAGCTTGTGTCAGGAAGAGTGAGAAAGAAAGGGGCAGGAGTTAGGGACAGAAACTCTAATGTCAGGATCTCTCTTCCTGATCTTTCTTGTGTTCTGATATTAATGCATATCTCTACAAGCCTGACTTGGTTATCAGTCAGAATGCATAAAAGGTCCTTGACAGGTTATGTTGTTTTTCTCAGTTTAAACTAATCTATAATGAAAATACACTTAAGCATGGAGCTGGGAGGATGGTGGGAAAGGAAATGAAAAAGGAAGAGGACATGGCTCTGTGTTGTTCTCTTTGCATATGGCTCCTGCTAAGTGCTGAATGTTTGATTTTCACTTAGTAACTTGTTCCTATAGTTTCTCTTCTACTGTGCTTTAGGTTCTCAGATAACCAGGGACCTCAGCACTGGTTTCAAAGTACCTAAAGATCTTGCCTTCTTAGCCACTTAACCTGGTCAAATTAATCTAGTCATTTACAGCAAACACTTCAGGCTTCATGCTGGGCACCAGGCACACAACCAAAGCATCCAGGAACAAATGCCATCCTTCCCTCTCAAAGCCAGTTTTAAGGTTCGTGGCCCACTAGGCAAAGAGCACACAGGCCCCAGTTTTGAGGCCTGGCTGTGCAACTTTTAAGCTGTGTGACCTCAATCATGTCACTCGGTGTCTCTGATCTCCTCAGATTAAAAGTAGATGTGTGTTATTTATTTTCCCCTCTGTTAAGAAGGGGAAAATAATAAATGTGAAAATACTTTCTCATCCAAGAAACCCTAGACGACTCTTATTTGTTACTGTGACCAGACCAGTTAGGTGAGTCGAAGCTAAGTGTATTCATCAGAACTCTCTCTGTGGCAAATAAGTGGAAGCGAAGCCAAGCTGGCCAAAGCAACAAAGGAGTTTATTGACTCGTTTACCTGGAAAGATCCTGGAGAAGCTCAGTCAAAGGAAGAGCTGTGGAATCCAGGGTCTCGAGGAGCCCGACACCTGGCCCTCGCTTTGACTGCCTGCTGTCTGCTTATTTCTGCTTCCAATTCCACAGCGACATCCTTCTCTCTGCCTGAGACATGCTTTCTCTTTGCAGAGGGCTGCATGGGCACTTGCAGATCAGGAGACAGTAGGTGAAGGGGGAGGAGAGCACTGTGTTACCAGAGGGAGACACAAAAGCGCACAGGGCACAGAGTAGAGCCACTGCCACCCACAGCTTTCTGCAGGGTAACAGCCGCTCACTCAGCAAACACTGTTTGAGGGCCTATTCTGTGCCAGACACTGTTCTAGACCCTGAGAATAGAAGTGTGCTCCACTAGCGGCCGTGTGCCCCAGCTCTTCAGTGTATTCCCTCATAACCTATAACACAGGGACAAGGTCACTACATCATGAAAGTGCTCATGGTTTCATAGCAGCATATGAGACAGATGCTGACAAGTTCCCTTCTCTTCTTTCCTTGAGGGAGAAAGAACAATAAAAAGAACAAAGCAGAAACAACCCAACTAATCAACTAATGAAAAGGTAAATAAAGTGTGACATATCCATACAATAACAGAATTTGACAACGAAAAGGAATGAAGTACTCACGTTACTCCATGGATGAACCTCAAAAACATTACTTTAGATGGAAGAAGTTAGTCACGAAAGAACATACATTGTATGATCCTATGTGTTTGAAAGATCCAAATAGGCATGACTTTAGAGACAGAAAGTAGATAGTGATTTTTAGAGGCTGGAATGTGAAATAGTGGGGGGAAGGATGGGGTGCTAACCCACTGACAATGGTGTAGAGTTTCTCTTGGATGTGCTAAAAATGTTCTAAAATTAGATTATTGTGATGGTAGCCCAACTCTATAAATATACCAAAATCCATTAAATTGTGTACTCTAAACAGATGCACTTTATGGAATATAAAGTCCATCTCAATAAATCTATTTTAAGAGAAACAAAGAGAAATGTCATGTAGAAAACGTAAATAGGGTAGCGAAATGGAGAGTGACTTAATGGTTACTATAGAATTGACAGAGAAGTCACAAAGATATCTCGAATGAGGTGACCTAAAAGCTAAGTTCTCAGTGATAGAGAGAAGCCTGTGTGGCAAAGAGCGGAAGGAATATCACTCCAGGCAGAGTGATAAGCCAGAGACCCTAAAGCAGAAACAAACCTGGAACCTAGATGAATGGATGAGGCAGGGAGGGACCAGGTCATGTGCCTTGGTATACACCAGCCAAAGAGGTGGATTGTACTCCAAGTGCAAAAGAAAGTCATTACAGAATTTGAGGGAAGCAGCTTTAAAAAAAAAAAATCGATCATCTGGCTGCTGTAGAGAAAATAGATTGTATGGTACTAGTACTAAATTTTCCTTGATTTGTTAAGGGTGAAGTATTAAAGAAGAAAAAATAAATAAGGTGTATCTGTTCCATACAGGAGCTAACAAGGTAGTGGAAGAAATGATACATATAGATACCCACAAATCTCAGAAGAAGCAAAAAGTGTTAAGAGAGGGATATAGAAAGGGTTACGGGGACTCAGAGGCTAACACAGTGGTATCTAGCTGGAAAAAAAGCTTGTCAGTCAGGAAGATATTTAACTTGAGTGTAGCAGATGAGTAGGAAAAGAAAGACAGGTGGTTTCCTGGCAGCCAAAACAGCATCTTCAAGACATGGTGGTGAGAAAGAACAGGAGTATTAAGAGAAAGTTTGCCATCAAGATTAATCTACAGAGTAGAAGATAAAATAAGTGATAGGAACACTTAAACTAATATCATATTATATGGCTAGCCACAATAGATCATTCTATAAACCAAGGCCTAAGTGATGAAGAAAGGGAGAGAGAGGTTGCCCAGCATCTGGAAGGAGAAGAAGTCATATAGAGGCCAGCTCAAGATAAGCAATGACCTTTGGCCAAGAGATATAGCCACACCCTGAAGGGACCTGAAAGGGAGAAAACCAGGGGATGAGTATCCTGACTTTTCCCTCCTGCCAGAGCTCTCGACTGGCTGAACACAACCAAGAACCAAAGAGCAGAAGAACCCTGATGATATGGTCCATACAGTTTGACCTCCAAGGTTAAAAAGGTAGGTAAGTTAGGTATTTTGCCTTAGAAGGTCTGGAATTTGGGGTGAGAAGTAGGGTATTAACTCAGTGTGTAAAGAGCAAGCACTGAAAACCTTTGATGGATTGAAGAAGAAAAAGACTAGAAAGAGGAAAACTAGTAGAAAGTTTCCTAATTGATTAAGAGATAATGATTTAGAGATGATGGGAGGCACGAAAAGATGGGACAAAGTCAAAGCATATTTTATAAGAGCAATATCAAAGATCAACTCCACTGAAAACAATAGGTATTGAGATATGATGGGAAGTTGGGATGAAATAAGGAAAGTGCTGAAGAAAATATGAGGGTTTTCAGCCTGGATACTGAGAGACAAGAGTCCTCACTATAAGGGAAACCTTAATGAGGTGAAAGTCTGAGTGTGGGGATGTTATACTCAAAGCTTTTTCATGCAAAGCCCATTTGTGCTGACTTAAGTAGAAAAATAAGCATTTACTATAAAAATTTTAATTATATTTTAAAACTTAATGGCAGAAACTCACAGGGAGCCAGAAACAAGAGTGAGCAACACATCAGAGGTCATGTTGCTCCTCACCACCAGTGAGTCACCCCAATCTATGTAGCCTCACATCCCTGCCTCTCTGCCCCGTTTGCACCTCTTTTCACAAACCAGATTCTCTGCATCTTCATGAACATGATTGAAGTTGCCAGCCTCACCTCCAAGTTTGTGTCACTTTCCAGTTCAGTCAGAGCAGACTGATGCCCACCATAATTCCGGATCGTTAAGAGACTGACTCCATCTAGTTATTCATCCAGGCCAAGGGTGCAGAATCATGTACTTCAAGTCATCCTGGGGTGGAGGAAATTCTCAGAGGAGGTACGTGTGATGAGGGAGAAATGCCTAAGAAGTGGGGAAAAGATGAGCTCAGTGTTGGGCATTTTGAGGTAGAGGTACATGCAAAATCTCTTATTTGGAATAGCTAGTGAGCTATAATGATTTCAATCAAAAGTGAGAGAGAAAATTGGCAGGAGGATAGTCAGGGCTAGTAAAATAAGAGGTGACAATTGAAGGAAAATGCTGAAAGAGAGAAAAAGGCTAAGGAAATGAACCTTGGTGAATGCTTCATTTTCAGGACAGGATAAAGAATATCAGTAAAGAACACCAGTAACGAATGCAGCAACGAATTTTTAGAAAATATTTAAAAAGAAAGAGAAGCATGAATGTGGAGCTATGGTGTCAGGAAGAGAAGGGAAGAAGAGCTGATCCACAAGACCACTTGCTAAAGCAATTGTGAACTTTTGGAGGGCAGGGCTGAATCTTTCTCTCTAGGAGTGGACACAATGCCTAGTGAGGAGCAAGGGGCTCAATAGATATCTGTTGAATAAAGATGGCAAAGAAGGAGCAAAGCTGTAAGATTTTGCAAGAATGAGGTCTTCAGTGACCTAACAAAGCAATTACATTACAGTATAAAATTAAAAGTCAGGATAAAAGGAAAGAGTGGGGATAGCCTAGCCATTTAGCAGTTTTGGTGACAAAAGGGAGATAAGACTTGAAGAATAAGTAGAGTTAAAGGAATGGTTTATTACTATTACTATTGCTTTTACATTTTATTTTTAAGATGGAAAAAAAACTTGTACATATTTGGGGAAAAAAAGTCAAGGTCTGTGCATCGAATATATTTTAAAAGATGAGCATTTAATGGAACAGCCGTTAAGAAGGAGGGGAGAGGTGAAAGAAACTTTAGAAATCAAACAGAACTGTTCTCAAGAGATCAAAGAGAAGAAAGGGATTCTAAAGAGACTAAGGAAAATTTGCCATAGAGAAAGCAAAATTGAGGAAGCTTTCCTGTGTGCTTTTAATTTCCCCGTGAAGGAGAAATCCTCCCATTGGCTTGCCGGCGGCAGGATTGGAAGAGGAGGATGATAATGTAGAAATTTGGAAACTCGGACGGAGTCGCATGTAGTCTTCAAGAAATTGGTCCGGGTATTATCCAGCAGTAAGAAGCTGGCTAAAGTTCATGTGAATTTGTTAGGGCCTCAGTTCACTCAACTGCAAGAGATGACTCCATGCAATCTAGCAGCCTGGGAGCTGAAGCAGAGTCCCATGGTGATAGCTGGGGGTAGAGGGCGAAAGATCCCCAGGTCACCGCAGAGAGTCCTGTGGAAAGAGCTCAGCCAGAGATCAAAGTGGCAAATGAAGGTGATGACTGGAGAACCTGGGGCATTGGTGATCAGAATGAGACAGAACATAAAGCGGGAGAAATGGGAAATATCTCTGCAAAGGAAACCTCTGTGCTCAAACTGAAGAGTCATGGTGAAGGTCAAGATACCAATGTGCCAAGGAGTAGCTTTAGCTCTGAAAAAAAGAAAAAAGTTCAAAGCACGAAGGAACGAAGAAACAGTCAGTGAGCCCCTGCTTACCACCCCGGAGAGGCCCAGGTGCCTCTGATCCAGGTGCCACAGGTGCGTCAGATCCATATGACTGTTGGTTCCCACGACACTCAACAGTAAGAAAGTAGACATTAAAGTTTACCCTAGCATGTGATAAAAGTGAAAAGTAAATAACAAATAAACTATATATACAGTATGATTACAATTATGGGGAAATAACTTCATAGAAGGAAAGAAGAGGAATTAGGGGAATGGGGGTAAAATCACCAAAAATTCCCAGGGGAAAATATGATGGTTTTCTTCTTTTTTCATCTTCTTACATATCCATGAGAGAGGTATTCCTGTTCCAAGGAAAGCTCAAAGGTTTTGGAGTCAGGCAGCACAATTATAATTGCTAGCAGTTATGGACCACCCACCAGGAGCAAGAGGCATTGTGCTTAGTGCTTTACATATATTACTTCTAATCCTTGTATTTACTGTTATCCTCGTTTCAGATGTGAAAGTAAACTCAAAAATGATAAGGAACTTTGTCAAGTCCAAAACCCATTTGTATTATGCCTATTTTAACTCACTACCACTTTGTTCTACCTCTGACTCTTTTCACTAATGTCCAACCTTAGGCAAAATATTTAACCTCTTTGAGGCTTAGTACCTTTACCTGTAAACTGAGTATTTCTTCCCCCCCACACACACACCCCCATTGTGCTCACGTGCTCTCTCTCTCTCTCTCTCTCTCTCTCTCTCTCTCTCTCAAACACACACACACACACACAAATTAATTCACCATCAGCTCAAAATCTGTCAGAGCCACCAAGGTAAAGGGATTAAATTGCCTCCTGGGAGTGAACCACAAGAAAAATGGGCTTTCCAGGGCACTAGAAAACGAGAAGCTTTGTTCTGTGCCCCTGGTTATGCTGTTTGGCTCAAGAACCAAAAGAGCCCGATGTTTGTAAACATTCTCTTTACTAGAAATGTAAAGGTTGTTAGTTTAGGTTTTTTGAGGACGATATTGTAAGCCCAAGTATAAAAGGGTCAGTTGTGGGGCAAGAAGTTAACTGTTTTTCCAACTCGGACAGGCCCTTACTTGTGCAGTCCACAGGAACTTCTGAGCAAAGGAGAAGCCCACTGAGGCGGGCGCACCTGCTCAGGAGGTTAGATCGGTTGCAGGGTGAACAGCTCTGGCCCTGGGGAGGTGGAGAGAGTGTCCACTATAACGGTGTTGGGGAGATGTCCTTCCACCAATCTGTAACTTGCCTGAAATATTATAAATGTTTACTTCACAGGCTTGTGCAGATTATTTTTGAAGTACTTAGTGGAAGGCCCTGCACAAATTACAACCTCATTAAATGGTTACTTATATTGCTTTTTTTCAGATTTTTTATGTTAAGTTTGTATTACCTTTGACGGGTAAGAAAATGAATTTGTAAATGCAGTTACATTTCAGCTGTAGTTATGCCCACAGAGTAGAACTGAGATGAAGGAAAGATATTCACCCATTGCTTTATACATTTTTGTTTGGCTGTATATTGAGCACAAATGAATCATTTAGGGTTTTTTTCCAAAACAAATTTTTCTCTTAAAAAACTCATTAGCGAGATCATCTTTAGGAGACTGAGGTACCTCACCTCTCAGGTACTCCCTTCTACCAGCCACACAAGAAAAATCTGGTTAAAATGAAATGTGGACAACAGAATTAGAAACCCAAACATTAGTCACAACAGAAGCTAAAAGTCATTTTAACTCACAGCCAAGATGCCATAGGCAAGAGATGGAAGCAACTGATGAATGGATAAACAAAATGCGGTATATACGTACAATAGAATATTATTCAGCCTTAATAAAAAGGAAATTCTGTCACATGCTGCAGTATGGATGAACCTTTAGGACATCATATTAAGTGAAACAGCCAGTTACATAAAACAAATATTGTACAATTCCACTTAACATGAGGTATCTAAAGTAGTCTAATTTATAGAAATAGATAGTAAAATGATGGTTACCAGGGGTTGGTTTAATGCATATAGAATTGCAGGTTTGGATGGAGGGAGGGAGTGGAAGGGGAGGAGAGAGAGAAAGGAGAGAGAGACAGATAGAGAGACAGAGAGAGACAGAGATTTATTAGGGGAAATTGGCTCACATGATTATGGAAACTGGAAAGTCCCATGATCTGCCTTTTGCAAGGTGCAGACCCAGGAAAGCCAATGATGTAATTCCAACCCAAGGGTAGGAGAAAGGCAATGTCCCAGCTCAAACATGCAGGCAGGAAGGAGACAAATCTTGCTTCCTCTACTTTTTGTTCTTTTCAGGCCCTCAACACCCTGGATGATGCCCACCCATGTTGAGAAGGGTAGTCTCCTTTACTGAGTCCACCAGTTCAAATGCTAATCTTATTCAGAACCACGCTCACAGACACACCCAGAAATAATGTTTAATCAGGGTACTCCGTGTTCCAGTGAAGTTGACACACAAAATTAACACAGGATGATAAAGTTCGGGAGATCTGTTTCGCAGCAATGTGAATATACTTAACGCTAATGAACTTTACACTTAAAAATGGTTAAGATGGTAAAAAATAATTTAATGGATACAGTTATTAATAAATATTGTCAACAGAAGTTCCCTTGAATATGTATAAAAATATATTTGAATCATTTTTAAAAAAGTGATACAAAAGAAATAAAACCACTAAAGGGCTGAAGATGTTATTGAAGGAAAAGGAAGAAGAATCGGGGAGAAAGCTGTCGAAGCAGCCAAAGTGCTGCCCACATCACCCAGGTGACAGCAGAAAGAGGATGTGTGGGGGCGGGCGCTACGACAAACTTGTGTGAGACTTCAGGCCTTTTTCAGAAGAGTGAGCAGAGCAACCACCTTCTCTTCCTGCCCTGACTCCCCGAGTTCCAGCTGCCTGGTTGGTGTCTGTAGGAGGCCCGACTGCAGGTCATCAAGAACATGCATTAACCAGCCCCATTAGAACGTCAGCCCACAAACCACCTCCATTTGCCTAAACCAAATGAGCCTTGGTCCTGTTTTTGTGCATCACTAATAGACCACCTGCTGCCTCAAGCTCTTGAGTTCAGGACAACTCGATCTATACTCTGAGAGTACAAATCATGAGCCTTGATCAAGAAAATGGTGAAATGTGCCAGTGGAAAATTTTCATGAGATTAAAATAGGAAAGTTCATTAGCCAGGATGCTTCTGACAGCAGATAACAGAAAGGTCTCAATCAATCTAGTTAAAAGATAAGGAAATGCTTTATTATCTAATGAGAAGTCAAGTTAAGTCAACAGATAGGAAAGGCTTCAGGTGTGGTTAATCAGAATCTCATCCTTATCACCAAAGACCTAGTCTGCTCCAATTTCTACTCTGCCATCTGGTATTGGCTTCTTCCTCTTACTAGTGGCAAGATGTCTACAGTCCCAGCCACCATATTCAGAGAGAACATACCCAGAGGGAGAAGAGCAGCAGTCTCTTCCTGTTTTCCCTTTCTCAGAGCAGGAAATACTCCCCGTAAGCCCTTGGCTTACTTCCCCTGTCATCCTATTGGCAGCCCCATTGCTAAACCATCCACTACAAGAAGACTGGTTTTACCATAATTGGCTGAGTTTAATTATTTGAGGAGATCATAGTGTTCACTACACATTGTATTTAGGACTGTAAAATAAATGCATAAAATAAAAATGACTGTATCCAAAGCTTGTCTCAGTACCTTTTAGAACGGTACCATGATACTCCCTCTGACCCACCCTCACCCCTACTCTCCATCTAAACTCAGTTATAATGCTATAAGTTCTCAGCATTAAAATCACTCATCTGGGAGAGATGGGGGAAAGAATTTTGTGTATGTCTGGGAAATGTACACTCAACATCTCAGAGATTCATGGTTATCATCAGTACATTTATTAAATCTCTGCAGAGTCCAGCAGATCGCTTAATCTATCATTTCCCAAATTTACCTGACCAGCTGTGCTTTCTTTTTTTTTTTTTTTAATGGTTCAAAATTATCATCCTATGGAATACGATGTTCCTCAAACTTTAAGAAATCTCAGTTAAGACACGTCTGTCTTGGAAACAGGCAATATTTAATTCTTCTTTGTCCCTTAAGTCTCAGCTTAAATAGCAGCTCTTCCTGGAACACCTGCACCCATCCATCGGGAGGGACCCAAGCACTGGTCCCACTGCCTATTCTTCAAGTTTTCTCACCCACAATCTGTGAGCTCTTTGAGGTCAGAAACCATGTCTTGTTTATGGCTATATGTCCAACCCAGAATAGTGCTCAGCACAGAGAAGTAAGAGAATGAATGTTTCTTGAAAGAACCCAATGGCCTACCCATGGTTTTGCCCAAAGGTAAGGGAATAAACTAGAATGAGGTCAAGATAGATGAATAATAATTCTAGTCTCTCTAATCCACCCTACCTCTGTATGATCACTGAACATCTCTCTAAGATTGCTGGAGAGCCACCGTCTTCCAGAAACTTCAGGAAACCTTTGTTAACAGACCACACCTCTACAGCCAGAGCCCTCTGCAGGGAGACTCAGCCCTTCCAGGCCTGTCACTTCTGTTGGAGGACAGAGGCTCTGCCTTTAGACTGGGCCTTTGGGGCTGTCTCGTGTCCCTCATACCACCTCCATAAATGAAGGTAATATCTTTTGGGAAGAGTCTGTAAAAGTGCCTGGAGAGTGTTGGCAGGTAGGCCTTACATAAGTACAACAAACATAAGGTTATAACTAACATTTAAAAAAAAAAACAGACCTCCAGCTGACACACTCCACATGTGTCAAATGTGGAGGCTTCAAAGTAGAGCTGAGTAAAGGGAGATACGAAGGTGAGTTTTTTTTCTCTCACTCGAGGTGCAAATAATACTGAACCTATGGAGGTCAGATGATGAGCTGTTGGGGGGATACTCTTGGCTGCCTGTCTGAGTCCACTGCCCACCTCTCTTCTTCCTTCCAAATAAAAAGGAGTTTAGGTTCAGTATGCAGCCTCTTTTACATAACCATGTGCCTAAGAGGAAGCCATCACCAATCCCAACTCCAGATGTTGACTCTGGTTTGTCTATAAGCCAACAACAGTAGCCAGCCATGGAAACCCCATTCTGCTGGGCAAGGCTGTGTTTGGGAATGGGTATGTGACTCAATTCTAACCAATTAAAGTAAAGGTGAAATCAGCTGGGAGTTTTCTGGGAAAGATTCCTGTTTCTAAAAGAGAGAAGAAGGGAGGAAGAAAAACTTCCTTCTTCCTCTGGTCATTATGAGACGAGGACTGATGTCTGAGGCTACAGCAGCCATTTTGTCAGCAAGATGAGGTCAACATCAAGGTGGATGAATAGAGAAAAGGAAAGGGCCTAGGTGTTTGACGATGTTGTCAGGCCCAGGCCATACTATAACTATAGCCTACTTCAGAATTATTATTGTGTGAGCAAACATTTTATCAGTGTTTCACTTGTGATTTTGTATGTAATGTGGCCAAAAGCTTCTTAAGTTAAATAAATATACAAAGCTCCAAGATCTTGTGCATTCTATGTCCAATCAGTTTGGCTTTTCTCCCTAGAGTTGGGCATTAGACACTGCCAGCCAGTGTGAGCTGAGGCCATGGCTCTAGAAGAAGTTGGTTGAGATGTGTCATGTCACAGGCAAAATTCTCAGACCTTAGGTTCCCGAAGCCTGCACAGTCCAAAGCAGTCCCTCTCCTGCCCAAGAGATAAAAAGTTCATCTATACACTGTCTGCTTGAGAAAAGACAAAGCTTCCACCCAAATGTGCAAAAGCAGCTCTATTCTTCTCAACTGACATGGGGAGGGGTGTGGTCAGAAAACTTTTAGCAAATGAGCTCGATCAGAGCACAGAGGCTTGTCCCCACTCAAGGATGAGCAAGAAAAATGCATTTGGACTTAGATTACTATTGATAGTATTTTGGTTAACTCCCAGGGAAGCTAATTAGTGCAAAATATGTAAACGAGGTAAAATTTAAGGTAGATGGATATGGCTCTCCACTGACCTCCTTATTTCTTTTGGACTCTTGCCTGAAATTTGGTGTCTTGGTAATTAACTAGGAATGCAATGCCTGCCTGATCAGAGCTGCATGGAGCTGTGAGTGCATTGTTGATATATCCCTGATCATGGAAGCATCCAGAAACTACATGCACTCCAGATAATTCAATAATTCTATCACTCAGAAAGCTGTACACCCTGTCCTCATATCTGGGTTCTGGGCTTTAGAATTCTTACGTGCGAGCACCAGGCAATCTTTCCTCTTCCGTGTCTGCCTTGTAAGGGAGTTTTTCTCCGATGTCTTCTTGGGGGTTCTCATGGGCCTGACCACAGCCAACCACAGCAGGTACATCACTGCCCCCCCACTCCCTCGAGTGCTCACTATCTGTGTGAATGTGCAGATTACCTCATCTCACTAAATCCTAGTTTCCTCATTTTGGTTTCCCCTCTAAAGTGTAAAGTCCACAATCACAGGGGTTTTTTTCCTCTGTTTTATTCACTGATATATCCTAAGGTCCTAAAATAGTGCCTGGCACATAGTAGTCAATAAATACATGATGAATGAAATAATCCCTAAAGTGGGGATAAAAGTGAGAGCTCTTTCGTATGATTGTTCAAATATTGATTGAGAATGTGTGTGAAATCTTGACTCAGTGTTTGGCACATAGTAGGTACCAAACAAATGGTCATTATTGTTATTATTATCTTTTATTTTTATTATTTATTATTATTATTATTATTATTATTATTATTATACTAACCTTTGTCTTCGCCCTACTGAATAGGTGATTTCTTCCACTTGAACCAATAACCGATAATTCAAGATCCATAAAAAAAAAGGATTTATTGAATGACCACTGTGTTCCCACAGTCAGATCTACTCCTCCTCTTCTTATCTAAGTCAGCCTTTTACCCAACAATCTCTCTCTCACTGACCACATCCTTGTTGTCACCAAATTTTAAATCTCCTTGCAGAATGTCTCTCACACCCAGCCTTGCCTCTCCACCCTAAGTTCAGACCCTAATTACTTCTCACTGGGACTGGTGCAGCCTCCAATCTTCTGCCCTCACCCTCCCACTCTTCCACCTGATCTCTATACTCCTGCCAAGTTCCTCTTCCTATCACTCTTTTCTCCTCAAACCTCATGCGTTCCTGATTATCTTTAAAATCAAGTCCAACTTATTAGCAATATTATTAGCCAGGTTTTTAACATGGCCCTAAACTATTTTTTTAGCCTCTTCTCACACTATATCCATCCTCTTACCATACTGTGACCATCATTACCCAACATTTGTAGGCAGAGTCCCATCTCAGAATATCCATTCAAAGGGATCCTTTTGCCAAAGGAATCCCCTAACCTCCAGTCATGCCAGTGGTTCTCAACTGAGGGCAAGTTTGCCCCCAAGGGAACAGCTGAGAATGTCTGGAGACATTTTTGGTTATCATGACTGGGGCAGAGCATGTTACTGGCATCTAATGGGAAGAGGCCAGAGATGCTGCTAAACATCCTACAGTGCACAGGACTGTCTTCCAAAACAAAGAATGAACTGGCCCCAAAACTCAATAGTGTTGATGGTGACAAATCCTAGTCATGAGAATCTATCTACCCATGCTCCAAGGCCTACCCAAATACCTTGAAGTTTCACTCTAAGAATCTGACTTTCAGTGTTTCTCTTCTGGCCTAGAGGAAATATCCCAAATTTATTCACATCATGTCACAGTCATAAAGCAATCACTATGGAAAACAGCATGGAGGTTCCTCAAAAATTTAAAAATAAAACTGCCATATGATTCAGCAATTCCACCTCTGGGTATTTATCTGAAGGAAATGAAAACACTGACTCAAAAAACTGTATCCACCCTCTCGTTTATTGTAGTATTATTTATCATAGCTAAGATATGGAAAGAGCCACGATGTCCATTGATGGATGAATGAATAAAGAATATGTGTATATATACACGATGAAATATTATTCAGTCATGAAAAAACTGAAATCTTGCCATTTGTAACGTGCATGGACCTTGAAGGCATTATGCTAAGTGAAATAAGTCAGACAGAGAAAGACAAATAATGTATGATCTCACTTATATATAAAATCTTAAAAAAAAATAAAACCCTCATGATACAGAGAGGAGATTGGAGAGATTGGTGGTTCTCAGAGGTAAAGAGTAGGAAGTGGGTGAAATGGCAAAGAAAATCAAAAGTTACAACTATCAAGTTATAAAATAAATAAGTCATGGGATATAATATATAGCATAGTGACTATAGTTAATAATAATGTATTGTATATTTGAAAGTTGCTCAGAGAGTACATCTCATCACAAGAAAAAAAAATGTATAACCATGTTTAGCGGTAAATGTCAACTATGATTACTATAGGGATCATTTTGCAATATATACAAATATTTAATCATTATGCTCTCCACCAGAAATTAATGAAATGTCATATGTCAATTATACCTCAATTTTAAAAAAGAAACCTACAATACATGTACCTGTTAAAGTATTTCATGAGACCAGTAAGATATGAGAAGAAAGCTCTGTTAAAACTTTTTTTAAAAAATCATAACCAAATAAGACAGTCTCTGCCACAAAGTTTGTTGTTAACTCCAATTTTACTCCCCAAACCCATTATTTTCATTATTTTCATTCATTCATTTGATTCTGCTTCATACTAGAGGTTAACAAGTTTGTGGCTACACAATAAAAAGATTTTCTATTTCTTACTTATGTACCAAGCACAATGCCTGACTAAAGTGAGTGTTTGATGGGTGTTTAGTGAATGTTAAGTGTCACTGAACAAACCTTGACTATATGGTTTTATACCTAGCTTTGCAGAAAATGTTCTAACTGATTACCTGTTGTTTACATATTCAGCCTAAATCAAGTTGTTAGTTATCTCTTCCAGGATATAACATGAGGATGAATGAGTAATTTGGGGGGTGCTCTTTTCTTTTCCAAAAAATGAATGTACATACTTGAAACTAATACAATATGTATGTTAGCTATATTTTAATAAAAATATTTTTAAATAATAAAATAAAAAATATATTTTTTAAGTGCATGTAGGACAATCCAGCCAGTTCCACTTTTATTTCAGGTAAGTCTTACCTTTAACACATCTACTTCCCTGACTCCCTACCTCTGCATTACCGGATGGACAGGATACCTTTGTGAGAAACAACCATAACGGCAGAAGAGCAGAGTGTTTCTCAAAGAACCACTTACCTTTAAACTGATGCAAAGTCACAACCTCTAATTTGCTGTAAACGCCAGCTGACAAACATGAAGTTGAAATCTGACACCTCAATACTTTCTTCTAGATGATTTTAAACAGGACCACAGTCAATAAGACAACTTTAGACTTTGGGGACCAAATCCCTGAGCTTGTCCTCCACTCCCCTCCTGACAGTTTGTATAATCTGCTTCTCTCTTTGGCTGTGTCGCGTTGGTATTGTAGCTTGGCATCCTCCTTGTCCCTGTCCCTTCTGATGCTGCAAATCAGTAAGCAGAATGCCTTCAGGAAGCCCTTAAGAGACAATTTACTTGGCTACAAAATGGGGATTTTAGTGTACATGATGTTTATTGATAAGCAAATTAGAATGTTCCCAGGTGAGTCACCAATTCCCATCTGGCATGGGTCCACACAGCGGACTAGCTCTTGGCCCAGCCTGCTTCCCCCAGGCTGCCTGGCCCTCTCAGCCTCAGCTTTTGGGGCTTCAGCTCCTTTTTAACTGGGTTCCAAATGCAAATCTTCTTTCCAAACTCACCCTGTAGACCCTGTAATAGTCCCTTGCTCAGTCAGATTCCATTCTGTCTACCCCTAAATAGATTCCATTCTGTCCACCCCAACTACTGCTGTCTCACTAACAACTTTACTTCAGTTTCCTATTGTAGACCATCAATCCATATAATTCAAGATAGCAAAGGAATTTTTTTTTTTTTTCCAGGTTGATTTTTTCACATCCAGAAAGGTGGCATAAAAAGAGCACTGGACTTAGAACCAGAAGACTTGTATTCAAATACAAACTCTGCCACTTACCAGCTCTGTGACATTAGGAAAGAGGTTTAAACTCTCTAAAGCTCGTTTTACTCACATGTAAAATGGAAATGATAACACCTACTTTGCTCGGTTACAGTGAGGTTTAGATGACCTACATTACCTGCAAGTACCCAGCCCTGCGCTTAATCAGTAATAGCCCCATAGGTATCTATGAGCACACTCGAGTAAGACAAAACACTGGATTTG
Source organism: Cynopterus sphinx (assembly GCA_030015415.1). NCBI lineage: Eukaryota > Metazoa > Chordata > Mammalia > Chiroptera > Pteropodidae > Cynopterus > Cynopterus sphinx. Next base: position 88,816,140 of record CM057383.1, read on the forward strand.
GAGAGTTCCCGTGGCCAAGCAGTAGCTGAATAATCGTGGGCAAAAATGTTCCTTACTCTCAGGGATTTGATTTCTCGATCTACGAAATGAAGATGATGCCCCATACTCTGCTTACCTTGTGTAGGACATTTTAATCTGATATTGTAAACACATTGTAAGATGTTGTAATGGTGCCTTTCCTTCTCAGGGAAGACTGAAATGGGGAATTTTAACCAGATTCTTCCACCTTCCCCTCCTCCTTGCCCCTCAGCTTTCCTGTGGTTAGTATATTCCCCGGGAGAAGATCAAATCAGGAAATCATTACTGGCTCCTGCCTTTGGAAAAGTAGGGCAGATTCTAGTAGCCTAGGGGGAATGGGGCCTGAAATTAAGCCCTGAGGCACTCCCAGGACATGGAGATACCAAACTATCAACCTGCCATCTCTTGGCCTAAGTGACAACTAAGCTCCCTAAAATCTAGAGAAATTCAGCAAGAATAAGGATTATTAATACTATCATTTTAATCCAGCCATAGTGGAAAACTGGTGTGCTTAAAATATAGTTTTTATTCAACAAAGTGTTTAAGCTTAGTCTCTTCATGCCAGTGTTTTGCATCAGTGCAGGTGGTGTTGGTCTGTCACACCCTGATTAGAGACACTGGGGCCTCTCTAAGGTACAGTGTTTCACCTAAAAAGCTGAAGTGAGCACAATTAGTGTCAGCCCTGTCCCAGGAGACAAGCAACAAGGTTAAATAATGTGTAATCATTGCCTTCAGGAATGTTTTCTTCCGTGGAGGAAAACGAAAAAGCCTGTAACTCTCTGGGACTCCTCCCAGGCCCTAGACTCTGACCTGGTTCCGCAATGTCCAGTTCCCAAAAAGTTCCGGAACTGTCTATTGGCATGTTCTCTGAGGAAAATAGCCGACCGACTTCCTCCTTCTCTTTGGTCCAAATAGACAAAACCTTAGATGTCACTGGAAAGTGAAGGAAGGGGTGGGAGGAGGAAGGGATCACGTTTTGTTTTCTGATAACCATGAATTTTTTTTGTTTCATCTGGCTTTCAACTTTCATCAAAACAAGGTGTTTACCAAGATTAATGTCGGTATAATAAAGGCCCCACATAGTTCTACCTGTGGGGACTGAGACTCAATAATGTTGTGCTCAAATTACACTCTGCTTTTGTTGGGCAGTGTCAATGTGTTATTGTGAGCTGCTTTCTGTTGATTTAAAGTGAGATGACACAGAGACAGATTAGCAAAAACCACAGACATTATAAATTGCAATTTGGCCTCAAAAGATGAATGAGGAAGAAATGCTTTGATCTGTGATTCAGAGCTGAGCTACAGTATTTACAGAAAAACATGTCTTCAGGGAAAGAGACAGACAGACAGACAGAGCCTGAGGCATAGAAAAGAGCCTTTGGGTATTGAAAATTATATTTTCTCAAATTACAGATGACCTAAATGAATATGAGGGTTCAGGCAGGGAGTGCAGGGATTTACTTGCAATTTCGTTAAGCCTGTAAGGGTTGATATTGAGGGGATTTACACAATAGGACATCTGGTCTGATAAAACAGTGCAGGACCTAATCCAATTCATATCTGACAATCCCATAATGCAGGGCTACAGAGAGACAAATGGCTCCATGGTGCATGGATGTCCTACCGTTTTTTTTCTTTATCCTGTTTCCCTGTAGATGTTTCATAGATGCCTGTGGCCAGAGCATTTGCTCTCTGGACCAACCATCTCCATGTCTTTCTCCAGTGCAAGGCACACAGCTGTCCTCAGCACTCTTGGGGACCCTGAGAATAAAAACCACAACCCAGCAGCTCCTGGATTTCACACAGATACAGGATGACCTCAGTCTGCCAACTTGGTCTTCACCTAACCCACCAGTGCCTACCTCTTCCCCCACTTCATCTCAGCCCATGCCTAATTTAGAATTAGTAGCATCATGGGATGTTAAAGTGGGAATGGCTATTAGAGATCAGAGAATCAATCCTTCTCAATTTATAAATGGGTAAATGGAGACTCAGAGAGAACTTTACTTCTCCAAGCTCACACTGCTGGATATTATACTTTCCTTTGGGGGGACAACAAAACTGCATCCCAGACTGGACATACAACAGAACATCCTAATGAGAAGAGTGCTTAAGAGATGTCTAGTGCTCTTCCATCCAACTTCCTGCTTCTGCTACCCATGGAGTAAGGAATGCTCAGAGGTCCTGTCAGCATTGCCCTCCCTTACGTGGAAGGATGCAGAAACACGTGGAATCATCTAGTAAAATGTCAAATTAACTATTTATACAATTGTTACTGCTGATATTTATTGAACACTTACTGCATATCAGGCGCTGCATATATATATATATATATATATATATACACACACATATATATATCTCAATTCATAAATCTCACCCCCTACCCTTTAAGAAATAGGTACATTTATTATCCCCATTTTTCATATAAGGAAACTGAGACAACTATCCCCAGGTCACATACCTAATAAATGGCAGAGGCCCAACTTTATTCCAAGCAGCTCTGTGAGAGTGCAAGCCCCAGTTCTTAATCATTACAGGCAGATTTCAAACCTTACTGTGTGTCCACACCACCTGGAGTGTTCCTGAGCAATGCAAACAGCTGGGCCTCACCCCTGGATTCCTCTCAGCACCTCTTGGCTCAGTCCTCCCACCTCCCAGTTTTCTCCCCATTTTTCTCTTAGCCTTAAAGCATTCCCTTGTCATTCACAGGTCTTATCTAACAGCAGATCATGACCCTCCCAAACCACACCCTCTTGACTTTTCATTTCTTTTGTGACCTCTCTTTGAAGGCTGCTCTGGCTTGCTTTTCATCACAGTCTCCTCCTCCTCCTTCCCCTGAATTCCCACACCTGGGCCTCCCAGGTTTCCCACATCCTTTTCTCCCATCCCTTTCCTCCACCACCCCCAACAAATCTCACTTGATCTTGAATCTGTTGTGCATTGCCTACCCTGCCCATGCTTACAGTAACATAGACATTGCTGTTTTTATAAACAGCAGTGAACACTTACACTTGTCCTCACAGTATTCTTACTTTATTTATTTGGGGGTGACGAGCTAGGATGAGGGGAATTTGAGTCAAAGTATATCTCCTTTCAGTTGTCTCCCATTCATCTAGCAAATATTCATGGAGTAATTTCTGTCTGCAGAGCTCCATGCTGGGTGCTGCTGGTGTGAAGCTGAGTAAGATGAAGCCCCTGGCCACAAGAGCTCACAGTCTGGCTCTGCTATGTAGAAAAGGAGACTATCACCTCCCCTCCTTCATTTACTCACTTACTCAACAGTTAAGCACCTTCTATTCTGCAGGCAACTTTTTGGAGCCGAGGACAGGACTTTGCTCCCCATAGCCTTGCAGTGGGGAGTCTCAACAGAGGATTATCCTGCAGTGTAACTGTGGGAGCCAGAGGAAGACTTAAACCTGCCTAAATGAGTCAGAAAAAAGCTCATGTTGCACGTTGGAGCTCAATTCTGAAGGACAAAACAGCTAGGTAAGGAATGGAGAAGAGAAGGCTATGTGGGAAATATAGACTGTGTTGAAAGAATGTGTATTGACTTTGCTGGCTCTAGGTGGGGCATGTTAAGGGGAGGATGGGAAATGAAAGGGGAAGGGAGGCTGGGGCCAAAAATATGAAGGCCTTCCCTTTCTCCCGGGCCTCAGAGCACTGCTTTTTGGCCTTCCTTCACTAATCTAGGTTGCTAATGCTGTCTCTTATATGCTTGGGGGGAGGGGCTCTGGGGATTTTCTCACTACTCATTTCTGACCCTGTGTAGCACTGACCCATTCATTTGCCCTCGTACTTGGCTGTCCCTCAAGAATTCTTCTGTTTAGGCAGTGACCTTGGTACTACCTTGCCCCAGGACCTCTGTATGAGTCATTAGCCCACCACACAGACCGCCAACTATTATAGCAGAAAAAAAATCTAAGGGCTCAAATGCTATACAAGTATTTAATTATGGGTGCACAACTTAATTACTTAGTCCTGCTTTATATGACTTAATTTATAAATATAATTTACAGTTCCTTTGTTTCTTTCTCAAGCCACTTAGCTCATTAATAGTGCTGACTATGAGAGCTCTTCAGTTCTTTCTTGCTGAGCTCCAGGCCAGTGGTGAGCCAAGATAAGGGAAAGGGGTGGGGAGCCAGAAGCATTGTATCACTGGTATTGTTAAAAAGGTCCAGGGTGTCGGTGACAATAAAAAGAAGATTGATTTGTGGTTAGTTTTCTTATTATTTTAAAATCCTTTAAGGCCAATACCCTCCTTCCTTTCTCCTTCATTGCTTGTACCCAGGACAGACCACATGCCTCTCTGCCTTCCCTATGCTTCTACTCCAGGGACTGCCTTCAGTTCCACGCTATAACCAGCTCTCTGCAACAACCTAGACCTCCCCAAGTGGATTTTTTCATTTGCCCAGCATTTATTCAGTATCTACTATGTGCAAGACATTTTTGGCAATGGAGCGAAAAGCCAGGGTAAAATAGAACACAATAATTAATTGTTACTGTACTCTCACTATGCACTAGGCACTGGCCAAGCTTTTGCAAACATTGCAATTAACTTTAGAACAACCCTAGAAACAAGGTTCAGATTGTTTCAGATGGTGACCCTGAACCCTGCAACATGTTGGAATCACCTGTGGAGCTTTGATACTGGATCCCATCCTCTACAGTTTCTGGTTTCTCTGATTGAAAGTATGGCCTGGGCATAAAGATATTAACATAAAAAACAAAACAAAACAAAACACCTTTTCAGGCAACATAATGTGCAGCCATGGTTAAGAACCATTCATATAAGCAATTTTCCTAAGATTCTACAAATAGAGCAGGGAAGGCAGGCTGGCTGGCCAGCTGGCCACCTGAAAGTCACTATGTGCCAGACCCAACATCGGTCCTTTCACGTGTAATAGATGGCATGTGCCATAAAAAAGATAAAACATTATTACTGTTCAAAGGACTATGAACACAGGGAGTTCATTGTGAAAGAAGTAACTTATGGGTTATTTTTTTAAAGAATTTGCAGACAATGCAGAAGTGGTCATGACGGTAAGGCGGGACTTCCCGGCAGAAAGAAGCACATCAGCAGGTGTGTAGGTCGGAAAACGTGAATGTGGAAGGAACAGGGAGCAGACATGGTGCGCTTTGGAACAGTTGAAGAAAATTGCACAGGAAAGATAAGTCGGGGACAGGTTGTAAAGGACAATTCCCAGACCACTTCAGGTTGAGGTACATGTCTTAGTCTGTTCCGGCTGCTGTAACAAAATACCAAAGACTAGGTAGCTTATAAAGAACACAAATTTCTCTCAGTGCTAGAGGCTGGCAATCTAAGATCATGTCTCTGGTAAATTCAGTGTCTAGTGGGATCTCACTTCCTCATAAACAGCTGTCTTCTTGCTGAAGCCTCACATGGCTGAATGGCCCAGGGACCTCTCAACAGTCTTTTTATAAGGACATGATCCCCATTCACGAGAGCTCCATCTTCATGACAAAATGACTTATGTTTCATACATAAACACAGGGAGCGGGTATAAACATTCAATCCACAGCACCATCTCAGCATATCTGGCACCCCCACTAAGAAACTTTGACATAAAGCTTTGAATATAATCCAAGAAGTTTGGAGTGTATTGTGTGGGTAAGAGAAAACTGATAGAGATTTTATACTGGAGTGGGGGATTGTGATAGGGTCGAGATTGTGCTTTTAATACAAATCTAGGTATTATCACAATGACTTCTTAAAGACAAAGCCTTGGTGTAAAGAATTTTCCACCAAGCACTACTAATAAAATAGTTTCATAATGTATCATAATTAGCTACATAGGTGGTGTCCTTCCTGCTAGACTCAGCTCTTTAATAAGAGGGATTGTGCCATTTTTTTTCTTATTTTTTTCATAATTCCAATGTCTAGCACAGGGCTTGACACATTGGAGGTATACAATTAGAACAGCCTTTGAATTACTCATTAAATTCCATTTGGCAGGCAGCCAACTATTCCAGGATCAGGGAGCAAAAGGTGATGAGAATACATGTGCATTAGGAAAAGAATAGATGTCAGAGTCAGAGGCCCGTGAACACTGTCACGAAGTCGGTACAACATGGGGAGGCCCCTGGCAGACACACCTGGTTTCCAGGGGTAGTTCCTTTCCCCTGGCCCCTGCTTCTTTTCTGTAACAAGAACAATAAAGCCTCCCTAGCAGGAGAGTTGTGAAATACCACATGAGAAGTACATGGCAAAGGCCTGGCATGCAGATTGCTCTCAGAAATGTCCATTGGCCCCAATTCCCTTGACCACATTTAATTTTCAAATGCTTCAAATGGAATAAGAAGAATCATATTAATGGTTCTAATTTGTACGAGTGATGTTGTCCTTCTAAATATCTGTTCTACTGGATGTGTGTGTGGTAGGGGAACTGGCACACATAAGCCCGAGGCTTCTGCTATTTACCATCTTTAGTTAGCCTTCTACACAATCACCAGTCAGGAACCGTCATACCTACTGTTTATTGAGAATTTACTGTTTTAGGTTCAATGCAAAGTATTTTATATATGTTATCTTATTTAATCTTCACAATAAGCCTAAACACCAAATCTAGCCCCAGGCCTATTTTTATGATGCCCTCAAGCTAAGAATAGTTTGTACATTTTTAAAGTTTTGTAAAAAAATACACATATACATACATACATAAAATAAAATAAGAATATGCAACAAAGACTATGTGCTGCAAAGCCTAAAATATTTACTATCTAGTCCTTTACAGAAAAAGTTTGCCTATCTCTGGCCTGTAAGATCGGTACTATCGCAATGTCTACTTTAATAGATGAGGAAGCTGAATTTTAGAAATGCGAAGTAATTACTCGCAGTCATATAGATAGTTTTAAGTGGCCAATCTTGGTTCCAGGCCTAATTCTAGCTTCAAATCAGCTCAATTGCTTTAAATTATATTAAAAATGTTCTTTCCTTTAACTTAAATACAAACTTGACCCATCCATATCTTGTTCTTAAAGGGTCTGTGGCGTGCCTTCTCCATTGCCTACATCCCTGTACATGCTCCATCTCACCTCCCCTTATGTTTAGGGGGTGGGAGTGGAAAACTCTGTCTCCGTTCCTCTCTTACACTCCCCACAGAGTTTTCAAAGCAGCAGAGGGTCAAGGGCTGTGAGGAGAGTTACAATCCACAGGAGAGCCTGTTGAGAAGGAAACACAGTTCTTTGTCTTAGGGGAGTCTGGTTTCCAGCTGTGGGGGAAGGGAGAGAACTAGCGCTTGCCTTCCAAAGGAAAGCATGGCCAGAGGTTTCCACGTAAGCACAAATCTGAGCAGCCTGGTTGTCACTCTGGGCTTGGGGGAAAAGACACCTGAAAACCACACTGCTTCAAGCTCTAGCAGCTCACCAGCTGAGAAGAGCAGCTGCTCCCATTTCATCTGTTCCATATTCAGGAGGGGGATTAGTTTAAGGTTCTGACCCTGAGAGAATAGTGCCTACAGTAAGCACTCTGTTATCCTGTCCAGCTGGGGAGTGAGGTGTCCTGCTTTGTCAAATATGCTGCTTCATGGAGAGTTAGTTGTCATATACACCATCAGCAGGTAACCGGCGTTCAAAGACTCAGAACACATAAAACACACTTTGTGCTAAAACTATTTAGAACATAATTGCATCTGACTTAGATGTTTCAGCAGGCTTGGTGCCTCGGAGACATTGTCATAGAAGGAAGAGTGTGCAGGAAATGAAATTCACATGTATTGAGTTCTCTGCTGCTAACAGTGAGCTGGATGCCTTAAATCAATATGCCATTTAATGCTGACAGTTGTCCAATGTTTTTTATCTCCACTTTACAGAAGAAAACACTGAGGCTCAAAATTAGTTCATTCATTCGATATTTATTGGGTGTTTTCTATTGACCTCAGCACTGGAAATACCTGTACCTGCTCTCATGAAGCTTCTATTCGTGTAGGGGAGTTTCATTTAAGCAACTCCAAGTAACAAATCAATTATGATGAAGATAAGAGTCATGAAGGATAAGTGAAGATGCCATGAGAAGATATTACAGAGGGAGCTGACTCAGGCTGAGGATCCAGGAAGACTTCCTAAAAGAAGCAAAATTGAAGCTGAGACCTGAGCCATTGCTTAGTAGAGGGTCATGTGAGCATGTTCAGCACCCCTCACAGTGGAAAGAAAAAAAGCATGGCTCGTCAGAGAAGTGCAAATATCCAGGGGTATACAGAGCAGAGAGTGAGAGGTAGGGACTGGCACAAGGGAAAGCTGGTTAGACTAGCACAACCTAGAGCCACCATGGCCAGTCCAGCAGATCCAGCAAAGATGTTAGACTTTATTCCAGTTAACACAGAGAGATGCAAGCCAAAGAGAGACATGGAAGTCCCGCAGAAGATCAAACTCTTAGAAGTAAGTAAGTAGCAAGCAAGAGTTCAAGTGCAGGTTCAACTCTAAAGTCCATGCTTTTTCCACTATCCTTAGCACTTTTTTTACACCTATGGGTAAGATCAAGTGATAAGACCTTCTAGCTGACAGAAAAGAAATCTAATGTAGAAGGAAAGCCCTGGGTTAGGAGTCAGAAGTCCTAAGTTCTGGTTCTGCCTCTGCCCATTCCTATTCATGCAGCTGGGCCATGACTTTGAACCCCACAGCCCTCAGTTTTCTCACCTCAAAGGGTGCAGGTTAGACTTGGTGCTCAATGGGTGTACCACGTGTAAAACACTTAGGACCATGCAGAACCCATGGTAAATGCTCAGCAAGTCTTACCTGTGGCCTCCATCAGCCTCTTTGAGCTCTAATATTTTACAACTCATACAAATTCTATGACTATGAATATACTTTTTCAGAGCCCTCCCTATCTAGGCACAATAATCAATCTTGGTTATTTCTGGAGAAAGTTTGTAAAATTATTCTTTTGACATAATCCTAGAATTCTCCAATGACACTTAGGAATTCTTGTGTTCCTGGGTTTTATAGCTCACTTAAATGTTCATATAATTGATTTGTCCCTCTTACAGGATTTACCCACATAAGCCACAAGCAGAAATTTAATTATAGTTCTGAAGGGACTTACTGTTATAATACTGGCAGAGCTTTCATAGGTTAAGTAATAATTAAAGCTTAAATTCCACTGGGGTCAAGCAACTTTTAAATGGGTCCTCTCCCTCTCCCACCCTATATTGCAACAAAGGTAATTTGGCTTTCGAAATACAAGATGATTCTGAAGAACAGTTTCCGCACAATAAAGTTGTACTTGATTTTATTCAGCTCCTTTTAGTAATAATAAATTATCACATGCATGTTGTGTCTCTATGGCATATTTGTAGAGGTTGGGTGGAGCCAAGGGGTGAGGGTACTACTCTTGGTTATTATAAAAAATACTGAGTCCTAGATCACTTCCCTTACGACTACTCCTACCCCTTTATTCAGCAAGATTTTGGTTCTCTGCTGTCTTTGCCCAGCTGGTGTGTGCTTTCTCTGGGAATGCAAGCTCATTTTAATATTAGCTTAAGTAAGGCATAATTAGGAATGCAAATCTGCTGCAAGAAAACAATACTATTCATTCAAAAGGCAAGATTCAATGACTTTTGGATTATCTGTTGTTAGGCTTTTTTTTTTTTTTTATCTTCATTGCTTTTCATTCCAGTAATTGAATGCTGTCTGTATATTTAAGTATGGAGTTGTAATTGGCCTGCTAATATACTCTCCCAGGCAAGCTCTGTTGTTTTGCAAGAACAAGAAATAGTACAGCTCATCTCCCTTTTGCAAATGTAGTAGAGAAGGACGAGGTTCTTTCTAGATTCCTCTTATGGCAGATGCAAGAAGAACACTAACTCTACACTGAAGCAAGTCACACATCAAGGGTATTTTTTATACTGGGTATTGTTTTTTATTTTCCTTAATAATCGTTTCTTGAGCTTTGTCTTCATGATTAATCATCTGCCCTCTCCTTTAACAGAGTCATTTTGTCTTGAAATCAGGTTGGTTTACCCTTTGTGAACATTATAAAGCTAAAACAAAATATTACCACCCACACATGAATTGTCAACTTTTTGTTGTTGGAAGAGTTCATAATCTATACGAAAGTAATCAAGTCTGTTGTATAACTGTGTGTATATTTGTGTGGGTGTGTGTAAAAGTGTATGTTAGCAAAACCTAAAATAAAAAATGAGTTTATAACACATTACAGTCAGAGAGTAACACCATGACTGGGCATTATTTCAGGCAGAGGACCTTTGGCCCACTCCTCATTGTATAACAGTACCATCGTAGGAAGGTTAGCAAAATCCTGCATGATTTAGCTCCTAACTACCTTTCCAGCCTCATCTCACACCACTCCCCACTGTGTTGTCTGTGCTCCAGCTATACTAGAATTAGTGCCTTGAAATTCATATTCTTTGCCTCTTTTGGATCTTCACACATGTTTTCATTCTACGTGGCATCTTCTTCTACCCCATCACTGAACAATTTATTCCTTATTCTTCAGGTCTCAAGTTCATTGTCACTTCCTGTGAAACTTGGCTGTGGACATGCATCCACATATAGTTGCATAGATTTCCAACTACAATAAACATTTTTAACTTTTTCTTCAGGAAGTCTCTGTATTAGTCACTGAGGGGAGAGGAACAAGAGGAAGAGGACTTTGTGGGATCACCCAAAGACTCCAGTATCCCCAACTATAGCACTTCCAAACAAACTGATCCCTAAGACTCTGAACTGCTAATATTCTTGTATTATGAAATATCTAATTCACTGACTCTCTCTGCTATTTGATACAAGACTAAATTCCTCAGACATGAAGTCTCTCTTACTTTAAAACTACCCACAAAGCCTAACATTAAGACGAATACATAAGAAATACCTAACAAATACCATTAATACCTGTTGACATGCCTTTGGAGTGACTTCCATAAGAGTCCTTTAGCAACATGGTAAAATTGCCAGAAAATTGTCAGCTGCATAAGGATAAGAACCTTGTCTACCATGTTCAGCGTTTTCCTAATCTTTACACAATGCCTGACACACCATAGGCACTCAAAAATATTTACGGTGTAAATAGATCAATGAATGATGATATAAATACAAAGTCCTGCCCCAAGGCAACTTCTAGACAACGGAAAGAGATTTGTACTTACATTCTTCTCTCTCTACCCCAAACTCTTATCTTCATTGAACATTATCTACACTCTCTTCCTCATTTCTTCTGAGAGATCTCTTGAAATTGAGTCTTTTTTCTTAAGTACACACTTAAGAAAAAAGCAGGAACCTTCTTCTGTCCAGATTCAGAAAACAAGAATGAAGATTGAGATGACTAGTCTATTCCGGAAGGCCTCACAAAAGTTGGGTTAAAGACAATCCTTTCAGTTTATGTCCTTTTTATTATGTAAAGTCAATGACAATCATCACATATCACAAAACTAAATGCAATTCAATATTTGTAAACAAGTACTCATTCTGTGCTGGATATTTGAGATAAAAAATAAAAAGATGAATAAGACTAATGTGGAGTGAGAGATAATGTAAACAATTATCATACAACGTTGTAATTGCTATGCTAGAGGGATAGAGTGTTAGGGGAATAATGAAGATGGAGCAATTAAGTGTGTCTCAAGAACAGAGGAAAACTTTGCAGAGAAACTGATCACTGAGTCCTTCTATTGAGATACCATTCCCATGTCTCCCAAATCTATTCTCTGCCAATGTGGGAGTTCTTTGCAACAAAAAGAAGCCCAGAAAAGAAGCATTTTTTTTCATTTAATTATTCATTCAGTCATTCCACAAACATGATGTGAATGTCTGCTATGGGTCAAGGGCTGTTTCAGAGCTCCAGATAAAGCAATTAATAAACAACAAAAACTCTAGCCCTCACAGAGCTTATGTTCTTCCGTTGGCACAATTATGCCAGTGTTATTACTTTACAATAATTGTCTCAGTGTTATTTTAACAGAGGAATGTGTTTCTCGGGTAAGAATAAATCATATTATCTTCAGAAAAAAATAAGTATTTTACAATGATGAGGTATATTTACTGTTAGGTAAATTCAGGTGGAACCCACTGTCCCCTTAACTCCACCCCAAGAAGAGATTTTCCCAAGGGAGGGTGGGGAGGACCACCAGATATAAAAGATTTAAAGAAGGGAGCTTCAGGAAAAGGATAAAATAAGGAAGATCAAGGCCTAGAATGAAAGAGCTACCATGAGGCACTAAAAGGTGAAGTGCCTTTGGATGGTGCATGGCAATGAGTTAGCAAAAATGTCACAACTTTCGGTCATCAGGCTCTGTGCTATTTGGGGATGCTTAATTGAACCCTTGAATAAAAAAAAAAAACGCTTGCCCCTCCCCCAGATTTCCCTGAGGCTTTGTTCTGGGGAAGACTGACATGGGGATACTCAATAGCTAGCATGCTTCCTGACCAGAGGCCACTTGGTAAGTTAACAGAAAGAAAGAAAGAACAATACCCAAGCTTGAGAGCATGTCGGAGGCTGGACAACTCCCTGCTCTTTCCCTCAGTGGGTCTCTGGGGACTGACCCCCACCCCAGGCCCTTCCCTGCAACATGACCACAAAAGGAAGGTCACCTCCTACATGAGCTAATAGTTATGCAAGCTACCAGCAAATGGAGGAGAGAGTAGAGGGAATGATCATAAAAGAAACTAGGTTAGATTTAGACAAAATTAAGAAATTCCATTTCTTTGCAAATTCAAGCAGAAGTGTGAGTTAAGTTTTGTGAACCTACAACATATGTTTGAGTCACATTAGCTTATTCAAGCTACAGATTTCTTGATATACATATGGTTTTTTTGATCTTTTAAAATAATTCTGCAGGACCCCTAAGTACACAAGTTGGAAACATCAAGACTAGCATTTAGGGTGCTTGTTCGGAGGAAGTGAGAAATGAGGCTAGAGAGGCAAATTTAGAACACTACTTCTTGTGCCATACCAAAAATTCAAGGGACAGCCAAGAAGATACAAAGAATGAAATGTACAAAGAAGAAAGGAATGAAGAAAGAGGTTTTTAAGGAAGGGAGTGATATAATCAGATCTGAGCTTTGGAAAGATGATTCTGGCAGTATTTGAATAGTGAATTTGAAGAGAAAGACACTCACAGACAGGCAGCTCAGTTAGAAAGCTACGGTAATTATTCAGGCAAGAGATGCTCTCAGCTAAGAAGCGACAGTGGAAAATATTGCCTCTTGTGCACTAGTTCACATCTCTCCAACCACTGCCCTGGTCGTCATTTCTGCACAGATTTCGACGAGCTTTGGACAAGTGCAAACTGAAAGTGTATTCTGCCCAGCCATAGGCCGTGTACCCCATGCTTCTCAACCAGTTCTTTTCTAATGTTGTTGAGTGGGATGCCCCCAAAACCCACTCTGCAATCTCACATGCACAACCCAGAAGCATGAGGACATTGACACCCACGGGGCCCAGCTTGAATGATGGCAGAGAGAGTCTCTTGTGTGCACAGTTCTTAGATACATTTTATAAAGTTCCTCAAAAGATCCCGCAGGATTCGCAGCCGTGGCCGCTCACTAACACAACCTCGATTCAGCCCCTGCTCCTTCCCACTTCACCACGCCATCCCTCCCACTGCCCTCTGGGTCATCAGAGGCTTCAATCCTGTGAGATATTGTATTGGGGACATAGGAGCTGCTGTGGCATGTGATTTTGTCAGTTAGTGAGTCATATTGCAATGAGACTATTTCGCATTACACAGTCATAGTGACAGAAATGTGAGTATGGAAACATGGTCTTTTCAGCAAATACTTTTTGAGCAATGCATCTTTACAATGCCTAATTAGACTCTTGGAGTAAAATCCCAGTAAAGAACCCATTTCTTTATAGCTCATACCCCGTAGCTTAAAGTGAGACAAATGGAAGTAGTAGCCAACATCCTCCTTGTGTAATTTTCCATGCCTTTACAAATAGCAACAAAACTCGGCCACCCCTCCATCCCAGCCCCCTGCCATACACCCACACCTTACTCTCTCTTGTCTTGATTACAGAAATCCAGTTCCTTTTTTATAATCTACAGAGTACATATCCAAAGAAATGACTATGTTAAGAATCATACTTTTAAAAAAATTTCCTGTCTTTGTAGCAAGCTGTCACTTTTCATTTCCTTCTAAGTCAGACACCACCTCTGAAATCTGTCCCTTTTCATTGATGTCAGCAGGAACTGACTGTGGAGCTGTCCTGAATCCCTACTGTCACTTTACCTTTGACCAGATATATCTTTTTAAACAGAGAGAGAATGAGAGCATTTATCACTTTAAAAAATTTTATGTTCTGTGTTCAAGGTCACTTTCCCAAAGATCCACTAGGGGACTTGGGGTGGGGGTGTTGGGGAAACCTGCCAAATGGGTAGAAAGCAGCCAGATGAGATGCCATTTTTTCACATGAGAACAGTGGCAAAAAGATTTGTTTATGCCTTGTCATGACTAGACGGCCCAAATACCATCAAGCCTGCATCAGCAACTGGGCCTGGGTTTTGTCATTGTCAGTGTCTCTGGTATTCAGAAGAGATGCTGGCTCAGGAAGGCCAGCAGAGTTTAGTTTCTAAATGCATCTGAAATCCCTTAAGCCCTTTGTTGGAGGCAGTGCAAAATCATATTGGGTATAAGCCTTTTTTCTCTTCAGTGATTGCATCACCGTCACTAAGACAAGCACTACTGATTTTTTCTCCAGAGCAACATTGGCACCCGTGGTCCAAAGGTTAAGCGTGCTGGGGCATTTCATTTGAGAGCCCAAACGAGTGCAGGCTGAGCTCAGCGCCCGCTGGGGAGTGAGAAGCAATTGCTGGCTGTTCTTTCTCTGGGGAAGATGAGCAGCATATGGTGTTCTGCTTGTGACACAAACAGTTAACTTCTACCAGCTTTTCTGTAGTTTCAGCAACTCTGGGATTAGAAGGGACAGGTTCTTTGCAATTCCTTCCAGCATCTCTCAAAGTTGCTTTCCAAGTCTCTGCTTTTGTTCTGCTGATTCTCTTTCAATGGTTTGCTTTTGCTGGAGAGGTAAACATCAGGCTTGGGACTGCGGGGGATTTAGCTGCTTTGATTCTGATGCCTTTACCCAGGTTCTCTGGAACCATTATTTCAAATCTTGAGATAATCTTAAGTGTTTCTTCCCTACGTACATACAAAAACACTGCTCTCCCTCTCTTTCCACTTATTAATTATTGTGGTTGTGGAACTATATTGATCCATATGGAATAAGACTCAGCTGGAGCAAAGACAAAATATTTGCTATATTTGGTGGTGGTGGAGAGGTGTGTGTGTGTGTGTGTGTGTGTGTGTGTGTGTGTGTGTGTGAGAGAGAGAGAGAGAGAGAGAGAGAGAGAGAGAATAATAAAAGTTGTAATAATAAAGTTCTATAATTATAGAACTTTCTATGCACTGGGAGCACTGCTCAGTACTTTACTTCCATTCTTTCATTTAATTCTCTGCAAACCTTACAGACGCAGGGACTATTACCATCCCTATTTGATGGATGAAAAATTGAGACCTAACTTGTTCAGAACATGATCCCAAATCTAAGCCAGATTTTTCTGACAAAAAAAGCTATGCCTAATAATGAGGTAATAATAACTCCTGTTAACAGCACAATTTCACCTCATTTTCTCAGAATTCTGTTTTAGAGGAAGATAATTGTATCTTTGTTTTTTCATGATAACGAATCCTGAAAGCCACAATAATGATAATAGCTATAATTATTGGTACTTTATGTATCAGACAACATTTGGAGGTTTACATGAGTATTTCATTAAAGTCTACACAAATTTGCATTATGTGAATATTGATACATATTATTTCCACTTTTTCAATGAGAGAACAAAAGGGAAGACTTTTAAGTGAGTAGCTTTCCCCAGGTCACACAATCAGTAAATAGTAAATTGGAATTCAAACCCAAATTGGCTGATTTCAAAGTTCTAAATCTTCCCAGAACTTGTTCCCTTTTTTCTTATTGTTTTCTTGGGTAAAGAACCCAAGAACATAGTTGTATGATTATTTTTTCAATTTATCAGTATGTGAGTACCCATACCTTATTTCTAATTATATATATATATATATATATATATATATATATATATATATATTCATGCATTCAACACACAGTATAAGTAAATTTAGAGACATAAATACTTCAGAAAATGAGAAACAACTGTTTATTGAACTTCTACTATAAACCAGGTTGGGCTCTGGAAAAATTAACATTCAAAGAGACCCAACAGTATCACAGAGAGAAAGAGAAACTCTTAGACAAATACTTTCAACAGAATATAGTGAGTACAGTGAGGGGCTATAGAATATTCTTCCTGAGGAGGGATGTTTAGTGCAATCAAGACTCTGAGAGGCCCTGGTACCATATACTCATTGTTTTCAGATCCTTGAGTTTGCTCAGTTAGCACAATTTTAAAGAGTAACTGTGTTGTTGGCAGTTCATGAAGGTGAGAAATAAGCAACTGTAGCAAAGTAATGATAACAATAATAATAATAAGTGAACTGTAACTGTCTACTTAGAAAGATTCCCTGGCTCCCCACTGCCTCCCGAAGAATGGAGCTACTCAGCCAGGCCTTCTCACTCTGGGTCCTCAGCCCTGTCTGCCCTATCAGGATTCCTTCCAAGGATACCTGACCCAGAGTTCACTGAGTAGGCAGCAACCTTGTGATGCCTCCCAACCAATCCCAGGTGACTTGGCTAGAGTAGGTATGTTGCCTAAAGTCATCCAGTAAGTGTCTCCTCTCAAAGCTTTGTACCGGGAGAACTGGAGATGATTGTCTTTGCTCATCACCATATTTGAGAGATGAGTGGCTATACTGGGCTAGGCCATGAGAAAAATAAGGAAGTAGAGGATACCAGTGAGGAAAAGAGAAGAATAAAGCAGACAAATAATGAGAAGTAGAGACGAGAACTCACTGCCCAGAGAGATGCAAAGAGAGCCCTTGAAACTTCCTAATTTCCCACAACAAGTTTCAGTGGGGCCCAGCTGTACATTCCTTCTTGAATTACAAGGAATTTCTCTATTTTATTTTAATAATTTTTAATATGTTTTAGCTAGAGTGGGTTTCTGTTTCTTTCTATCAAATTATTCTTGAAAAGAATGCCTTCGATTCTTCTCTAATCTATTCATAAACTTCTCTTCTTAATCCACTATTTTGCCTCAGGAATCAGACCTAACCAGAGTGAGTCATTACCCCACAAATGCATTTAGCCTTTTGCTGCCTCTATATCTTGGTTGATACATTCTCTTCACTTGAAACGCTCATTACCTACATGTCAAGTGTCCACATCCCAGCCAGCCCCAGTGGAAACATCCTCCATATGGCTTCTTGGAACCCTCCTGGTTACAAGAAATCTCACACTTCTTCACAGAGTCTTGTATGTATGCTTCCTGCCTCTGGTACTTTCTGCCTTATGAAGGAGCTATTAGTATACCCAGTTTATCTTTCCTAGTAGATTGTAAGCTCCTGGAGGAAGAGACTTTGGTCTTATTCTTTGCAAACTTAATCAGTGCTTAGCCCACAGTAGACAGTCAAATGCCATTTATAGAATCAGTGAATAAACAAATGAATTCAAATCACCAGAAAGCATAATTAACCAAAAAGTGTCTGTACTCCAATATCAGAGGAAAAAAAGAAGGAGAATTTAGATTATATCTAAGATACAGTCAAAATACAAACTACATATGTCAGAGATCAGTAAAAATTCAATCAAATCTTGACTTTAATCACTAAGGTTTCTTCCACTAAAAGAAAAAAATCCATGCCTATGTGATTCTATGCTATATTCATCTGTAGTACTCCACAAAGAGACCTGAGGTTAGGAATCAAATCTTGAGATGCTATACATTTTCAGTGTCTAAAAGACAATCTTGTTAATAAATATTGGGCCCAAACAAAAAATTATATTTTACTTGACTAAAAAGAAAATTATATTTCGCTTGACCAGAAAAAAAGACCACTCTGTTATTCATTCGCCATAGTATTTACCATTATGTAACATGGTATGTGACGATTTCTTATATTTCTTTGCTTATTATCTCTTTTCCACTAAAAACAAACGCACAAGAGAATGATCTTTATTCACTCACTGATGCATCTCGTGTGCCTGAAACAGTGCTTGGTATTGAAGTGGCACACAATAAATAATTGCTGAATGGATGATTGAATGATGAATTAATAAGAAATATGAAAGCAGATAAAATGCACCTTCTGCCCTCAATGAGCATCCAGTTATATTTAGCAAAGAAGACACTTCTGGTGCTGTGCCCAGATCACTTTTACCAACCAGTGACCCCATCCCTAAGCTGTTGTAAGTGGTTGCAAACAGCTAGCAGCTGCCTCCTTCTCCAGAGAACCAGCATTAGTTATGAGAACATCTCTTCCAGAAAAGCCTGGGAAGTTGCACACTAACTTCAGAGGTGACCTGTAGCCAGTGACTAATGAAAGGGTCCAAAAAGCATCTCACTTTGCCTCAGTGTAGGGAGTTACCCATGGGATAAGCTCAAGCTAGCCTTCAACTGAACACACATCTTATCTGGCTTCCTTCTTCTGCTTCTCTCACTTACTCCCTTACAGACTTTACCTGAGAACAGTCCCTCAATAAATCACTGCCGTAAAAATCCTTGTCTCACGCTCTGCATCTTGAGAACTAATGGGATTATTTACTTTGTGCCATGCACTATTTTTGAGATTTTATATCCATTTTGAAATTTAATTTAATCTTCACAACCAATTTTCAAAACTATTATCATCATCTGTAAATTATTTAATGTGATATAGGAATGCTTAACATATTCCTTGTGGTCATGTGGGATTTGAACCCTGACTACCTACCCTGGAAATCTCTGTGTCTCATATTATACCACATTAGGGCAGGAATTCATTTATATATTTTAGAAACAGTTTTAATGATGAAAAGATAAACAATTGAGATTTTGTGGCTGATCCTTGGTTAACCAGGATTTGTAATTAATCATAACTGCCCAATCTCTAAAATTCAAGGTAATCAAGTAGTTTCTCCTTTCTCAAACTGGCTCTCCCTTCACATTCTGATGAAAGTTTGACTTAGGAGTTGACATATTAAGGAGTCTTTCAGTACTTTTCAATGTATCAGATCTTTAAGTAAATTTTCTGCACCATGGGAAAGCAGATACTTGTTGACCTATTCTGTTGATTGATGAAGACATCTTGACAATTGAGTGATATCCCCCAAGGCCACATAACACATCTTCATCAGAGGCATTTTAAATTCTTCACTCATGCCTCAGACTTTTAAATTTTTATCTTGCACAAATCCACCTTTTATGTTTTCACCATTACTGATAGGGATGAGTACCTGACCAAAACCTGTTTTGTCTCTTGTCTGATTCTACTGGTCAAAAACAAAGCAAAAATATGTATATGTAGAGTAGTCACCTTTCTAAAGCAGAGCTTGCAGCCTCATAGACCAAATGGAATTTGGGTAGATAATATGTAGCATAAGAATCTTCAAAGTATTTAAAATGAAGAGTAGACAATTCGAACATTTATTTTCTAGTTGAAATACTTGGACTGCTTTTCTTCCAGAACTCCTCTTTTTTTGAGAGATATTGTATTTTTATAAAGAAGATTATAAAGTTCTAACCACTTAAAAAAATTTTTTTTTACTAGTCTGAGAAGAAAGATAGATAGTTGTAGGTATATTGTAGGCCAAATGTGGGTTAGAATGATGAAATGTAATATTCACGGAATGGGAAATTATATTGCAATCATGGCTCATAGATGTTTCAGTTTTTTTCAATTAATAAAAAGAAATGTAAGTTAGATAATGGATTTCTATATTCTTTCTATCGTTGGTATTTTTTGTTTTATCAAAACAGTGCTCTAGGTTTTCAGACCTGCATCTAGATTTGACTTGCACTTGGCAATAATAGACTTTGGTATCAAAAAATAAAATATAAAAAGGAGATTTCAAATAGGAAATATATATATAAATAGAAAGTTAGATATATAGGTAGATAGATAGATAGATAGATGAATTGCAATATAATCCCCAATATATATATATTAAATAATTTTTATAACTGCATTCTAATATGGGTATGGGTTTTTTCTTTTCTTTGAACAACTCCATCTCCAAAAGCTCCCAAAATGAAGGTTCTGAAATATTTATTTTCATTGTAATAATGAACACTTGGATATTAACATCTCAAACAATGATTCTAATGTGAAACTCAAAGACAGTGTCATAGACTGGAAAGGCCAGTGCCCTGGGAGTGGTGGGCCTGGATTCCAGCCCAACACAAACTAACTTTGTGATAGTGAGAATTTTACGTATTCTTTCTTGGTTTCTGTTTCCTCAATTGCCTATTGAGAAGATTGAACTAGACAATCCTTAGGGTTTCTTCCAACGCTATCTTTATGTGAATTCACATATGAAATTAGTTTAAGTACTTTGGAGAAAGATCTCAGATATATATTACATATATAATAATTTTTCCAAATTAAGTGAATTCTATTTCTCAGAACACTTCTTTTTAGGCTGTGATGGTATGAGAAAACATAACTTCCTCCCCCAGAAACATATGTCATGTTAGGACCTACTCATATGAAATATTGTAGTATTGTTATTGAAAGCATGTTGAGGCCAGATAAGTGAACAAGGAAAGTACAATGGACATGGTGAAAAGAAATTATATAGAGCAAAGATCTGGATAGTGACTCTGGAGAAACACCAAGACTAAAAAGTTTGAACAGACAACATAAATCTGGATAAGTCAGAAGAAGTCAGGTCCAAACAAATCAGCCAATGCAGAAATTGTATAACAAGTGCTATAGGTCAGAGTTTGGGGTCAGAGAATGAATATTAATAGTACTGAAAAAGAGAAAACATCAGGAAATATCAGATTTAGTGCATAGCTTATTTCTTCTCTACGCTGTACCCATACTTGCTCATTGTAGTCAGAATAATGTGAGAAGTAATACTGATGAAGTAAGATACTGCCTCAAGTAAGATACCGACAAAGATTTTGAAGGATTGCTTTCTGTCAAACATCAGAAAGTTCAGATAATTTAGAGATAGTAGAGGCAGGAAAAGAGATGAGATAAGAAAGGAAAATGCAATATGTCTTTCTTAGACAATTATTTTGTTCTGACTCTGTATGGAAAGAAAACAAGCCACTCCCTACTTCCCTTTCATTCTCATACCAAGCTGAACCGGTAAAGCTAGCACCCTGAACGATCTGAGTAATGAAAGCAGGGCCACAATTCCCACCCTTGTAGAAGTCTCTGCATGATAGCATAACCTCCACTTCTTTCACAGCAACCCCTCTTGGGCTGTCCACAAGAGAATAATGTAGAAGGCCACTCTGTATAAGGATTCTCTCTCACCCATCTTCATCTGGCTCTGGATGAAAGTGCTCTGACCCACTCATTCAAAAAAAAAAAAAAAAATTTAGAGGAATGTTATAATAGAAATACATGGCAACATAGGTGCTGTGGATACAATACAAGTTCCTTTTCCAAAAAAGAATTCCTCTTCTATACCAGTTGACCAGTTGGAGAGGAATATTCTGATTTATATTTTAAATAGATCTAGTTGCCTTATAAAGAATGTACTTCAGGAGGTGAGGATGGAAGCAGAGAAATTAAATACTTTTTAGGAATCCATGTGAGAGATGGTAGTGATTTAGAATTCTAATGTTTACCTCTATCTGTTTTCCTCACCTTCTAAGAATTATACCTCCTTGTCTCCTTTGCAGTTGGGTGGTGTCATGTGACTAGTGCTGGCTAATGGCTTGTGGCATAAATTGTGTGTATCACTCACAGGCTGAAGCACCTGATTTCAAGGTGAGACCTTCCTGTTCTCTTAGCCCCTGCAACTGTGGCTGGTGACCTAACAGATTGTGGAGTCTTTTCATTGAGAGGCTGGAAGCAAGGAAGAAGTGGAGCAGATCTCTCCACTAATATGAAACATATAGCCTATTGAGAAATAGGATTTTGTTGTTTAAACCACAGAGATTTGGTGGTTATCTGTTACCATAAGATAACCTATCATATCCTAATCAGAAAAGACACTAAGAGGAAATGGTAAAAAGTAATCAGATTTGGGATATAGTTCACGGGTGTGACTCATAGGACTTTTGGACAGACTGGAGATGAGTAGCACAAGAAAGAAAAATCAAGGATGATCACAGCACTACAATAAGCCCATAGCTGGCATTGCTAATAAATTATAGCTCTTGTTCCCACTGAGCTCAACATAGTCTCTCAATCCTTGTTAACTCAATGCTATAGAAATGTACTAGAGTAAGAAGGAGAGAGGAATGATATGACTTGCCATATGTGGGGTTGTATGGTCTCTTGCATCTTCTACCATCTTTAACTCCATGGATGGGGGGGGAGGGGAGGACTTAGAGACAAATGGTTAAAAAAATTTTTAATCATTAGTTTGAGATGGGATAAATACAACCAAATTTATTTCAACCTTCCCAAAAAGCAAAACTGAAGAGGGCAAGAGGAAATAACTAAAGCATTAGAAGAAATTTACCTCAAAAATATTTTATGATAAGCAGAAATCAGAAAGAAAAAATGACTTATTGAAGGATAATAACCATTGGTAGATTTTGGTGTTCAAAATATTTTACCCTAAAACTAGTATTTGATTGGACTAGATTTAAAAGACAATTTCAAAAACCTTTAGTTGAAAAATGTTGCTTTCAAACAGGATTGTGGTTCTGACACCAATTGTGTGACTTTAGACAAGTCACTCTAACTTCTCTGAGTTTTAATTTAATGATATATAAATAGAGAGTAATCGCGAGGTTTGTTTTGAGAATTAAATTAAATCATGTGTATATAAAACTCTTTGTAAACTACACAATGCTGGTCTAATATGCAAACTTATTAATGTTTTTAAAAAGTGAACTACAGGGGTTTTTCTTTCCCTTATTTTTGAGCCCACATATAATCCTGATGAGGCTACAGAAGAGGAAATTTGATATAAAAAGCTAGGATTCAATTAGCTATTAATGAAAACTAATGACTTAGGGAATAGACATTTTATCTAAGTTATTGAATATCCCAAAGGGAAGGAAGTCAAAATGTGGTCAAATTTGTTTAGAATCTAATTAGAGAAACTCTTTAAAACTGTACACACCCATTATTGGATTTAATTACATTCCTAAACTGTTGCCAGGACTAGCTTATTTCACTTTTCACGGCAGCCCTATAATAGAGTTATGGCATGTCTGTCTGTCTAATCTCATGATTAAATGCTATTGTGTACTTGCATCAAATTGAAAGGTCACTCAGAAATTCTTCTTGGTGGGCTCTCCTTCTCCTTCCTCTTTGCACCTATCTCCAAGTCACAGCACAAAGCAATTAAAAAGCAGAACAATTATACAGTAAATCTAGGAAAGTTAACTAATAGGGTACATCAGACTTTGGCTCTGCCTGGAACAGACAGTTTCATTCATTACAGAAGGGCCTGTTTGTGGTATGAATTCACATGATAGTTTCTGGTTCTCCACTCTGACAACAGGTTTAAGAAGTATTTATTAAAAACACTTATATGGGCCAGACATTTGTGTTAGGCACTAGGATTTAAACTTCCCTGCCCTTAAGATGCTTAGGGTCTAATAGGAAAGGTAGACACACAAACCCCATCCACACAATGTGGCAAATGTTTAGAGAGATCTACAGGTGATACGCAACTTTCAGCATCACTTTGGCTGCCTCAAGAGATGACATCTGAGCTGAATTTGAAAGTCACATGAGTTAGCCAGGTGAATAAAGCAGAGAAGGGCATTCCAGATCTGGGGAACAAACTAATCAAGAGAAAATGTAGAAGCTGCAGACTTGGAGGCAACAATGAGCTCAGTTTGGGACAACTGTGAAAAAATGAAGTAAAACCTAGCAGGCATTTTGATATAAAAAACCAAAGCTCAGAAAAGAGTTATGAACCAGACATACAGATTTAGGAGTCATCAACTGACAGGGAGGAGAGCATGATAGGAAAACATATGAAGGGAATAGATCAGAAGGTGAATTGGAACCCTGAAGAACACCGAGGCTTAAAAGAAAAAATTGTTGAAAGTAAGCAGGGAAGTGATCAGAATGGCAGAAGAAGAACTGGGGAAGAAATTTAGAATCTTGAAAGTTTCAAGCAGATGGCCAACAATGACAAATATTCAACTACTACCACCCTAAAACAACATACATTTCATTAGCAATATGAAGAGCATTTGCTTAAAAAGAAGTTTCAGTGGTGTGGAGGTCAAAGGAGTAATGAAGAGGAGCTACAGTTGAGACTGTGCTTCTTGACTAAGAAGAGGAGTGATTTGGAAATCTAAGTTGAGGGAGGATAGTTTTAAGTTGAAGAAATTCGAGGGCATTAAAAGCTAAGGGAAAGAATCACAAGAAAGCAACAAATTGAATATGCAGAGAAGATAGAAAATGGCTCTAGGAGTGAAAATACTGTGGAAATTTGAAGGGGAGGACTGATCTTGAATAGGATGATATTCTCAACATTTTTTATCATGACCATAAGAAATATATCTTACTCAAGACCCAGCATCCACATAAAGATACTCACATAATCACAGATATAAAACGAAGTTTATGAAACCATATATGTTCTTACTACAAATTACATACCTTGACATTTTCTTTTCTTTCCTTTTTCTCCTTTTTTATTTTATAAAAAAAAAATACTGGTCATAACCCACTAAGTTGATCTCATGCTCTACTAACTGATAAGGACCTAAAATTAAACAAACAAACAAACAATACTGGAACGAGGAAAGATTGTTTGGTCCTAAAACTTCAATCTCTAAATCTTCCAAAATTAGAAGAAAATAAAGTTGGGTAGAAATGAGGATAAATATATATTGATATAGAGGAAGATGAGGCATTTCAGGCCTTATGGACCCAAATTTCTACAATTGTTAAAGTAATCTATTGAGTATGGGTAGAAATAAGATCAAAGCAAAGGGTACAATGAAAATGGTGAAAATTTGGAAAAGTCATTAAGGAGAATGAAAAAGGATGCTTAGCAAAGGGAAGGAAAAGGCTGTCCAGTAGCACTGGGGACCCATTTAAACCAGAAACCAAGCCTTTTCTACAGCACCAACTTCAATGATTCTATAGATTAGACTCTCAGTTCCACCAGGCTTGTCATTCTCATTTTCTACTATGCACCAGAGTCTAGTAAATTCTCAATAAGTAGTTACTAAATGTACACTGAAGCAAAGATACTCTATTTAAATGAGCAAATTCACTGCCTGAATCAAAAATGTCACATTGAACATTTCAGCTACTCTCTCTTGTGCAGAAAATAGAGAGAGCACTTCCCTTAGATTCTCCTCCCTTCCATTACCCCTATTAAGACTTTCCTTGTATGCTTCTGCACTCAAGAGGGCTGTTCAACTGTCAAGTGCAAAACATGGCACTTGGCAACCCATAGGTGCAAGTTGTTTATTGATTGGCATCTGGTTTGCAATATATTGTGGAAATGTTATATACCCAGCCTTTGTGTTTACACTGTTTGTCCAGCAGAACAATGTTATGTGATAAAACTGTGACTGTTCAAAAACAATCTGGCTCTTTCATTCATTCAACAAATATTTATTGAGCACTAACTACATGCCAGCCACTATTCTAGCACGGGGATAGAGTACAAATGAGAACAACATGGTCTACTGTACTCAAGGAGCTGACATTCTCTTTTGAGAAAAAAATGAAGATGATTTTGTTTTGTTGGGTCTGATTTTTGGTGGGATGGCATGGGGGTGGGGTAAACAATAAGCATGCAGGAAGAGAGAATAGAGTGAGGCTAGATGTGGCATGAAACATGGTGCTGGCATGTTCCAGGACTGAGATAAAGCCAACATGGCTACAACCTGGTGATGGAGAAAACAGGGCCCAGATTGTGGTCCTTGTGGGCAGGTTAAAGATATTCTCTCTCTTAAGAGCAAAGCAAAGCCATTTTAGACAGGGAAATGATGAACAGAGTGCCATTTCTGGACATATCTTCGAGTCTGAATACTTATCCAATTGTTTGTCCTAGTGAAGCATCTCTCAGCTGGCAGATTATTTTGAAGATCTGGTTTCCATTTTCTTTGTTTTGCTCTTACCCTTATTGCTGAGCAGGGTCTGAATTTTGAGCCACTTCCCTTCCACCCTCACATTTCACTTTAATGTCTGAGCTCCTTTCTGCTTCCACCCACTCCAACTTTCAGGCCAAATGTCAACAGAAGCCTGTGGGGAAATTTTACGTTACTAAGAGCCTGGTGTTTGCAGAGCAGATACCACTGAGCACTCAGGAAGAGTTTTAGAGGACTGCTTAAGTTTCAGTATTACAATGTAAAACAGTGTAGGTACATTTCTCTTTGTCAGAGTAGAGGCTTTTGCCTCCATTCCACTCCTCTCCACAATGCTGACTTCATTCCAAAGGAAAAATCTTGGAACTGCTAACTCCATTTTGCCTTCTCAGTTTCCTTCTGGATTTTCTGTTGCGTGGAAGTCTCAGAATTCACACTAGCAGCTCCCTTCCCTTCCTTTGGCTGGGCTCTGAGAGAGAAGTGACTGAGGATCTGGACTGGTATGCAGAGCTGACTCTGGGAAGTGCACCAGGCCAGGTGTGGCAAGAGAAACGCAGGCTCCAATGTCTTGTACAGGGCTTATGTCTGGTAACTGTAAATCCCCAGGCTTAATGATTAATTAGAATGACAGCAGAATTCTGCTCAAGTGGGTGCCCAGGATTCAAGCACAACTGCACCTCATGGAGGCCTGGCAGCCTTGCCCCTATTGGCCATAGATGTGATACTGATAAACCATGTGGATTTTATTTAAAGTATCTATCTTTTCTCAGGAAGACTGTGAAGACAGTCTGAAGCCACCACCTCCACCTGACTGTGGGAGAAAAGAAGCTATTGTCACCTTAGGAGAAAAATCCAGAGCTGTTAGTTTTATAATTGTCTTGTCTCCATTTTCTAACCTTTGACTTCTGTTCCTTATACATTTTGAGACATTCCTTCCCATTCTACTACATTCTAGGAAGTTCTGCATTTTCCCTCAGTTCTTTGCACCTATGAAATAAAATTTTCTTTAATAAAAAAAAAATGTTTTATGGTTTCAATGAAATGCAATTAACTCTACAGACCTGGCTTTGAGTCCAAGCTCTGTATTTTACAATTTTAGCAATCTAACCTCACAGAACCTTATTTTCCCAATTATATAATAGTAGGGATAATAGATGCCACTTCCTTGGGTCATTATAAAGATTAAATTAAATAAGATAATGCAGTGTCTGGTAAATAGTATGTGCTTAATAAAGGTTAACTGTCATTATTGTCCACTACTAATCCAGGCAGGAAAAAATAATCTGGGGTTGATTTACATAGAAATGTTAGACACTTGAAGAATATTCAAAGTTTGTCCAATACAACTCAATTTTGTGTATTCTTTGGTAGTACAGGATTTCTATCAGCTCTAATGCCAAGGTTAAGTGGTATGGGTGGGGCTGAATGCCACTTTCTAGACCAGTTTTGTTATGCAGATGTTCTTCAGAACTGTGTGCCCTTCCAAACAAATAAATTCATTGAATGGAAGCACCAATATTCTTTATTTAGATTTAAAGTGTAGAGATGGGCTAATCCCAAGCCTGTAAACCCAGGATTCCAAAGTCTTAATTTCCGAGAACCTGGTAAAATCCTCCCAGATACTGCTGGCGGGTGGGTTTGGAAACAACACACTATCACTTTCATACCTCATCCCTTGTCTGTAGCTAATTCCACAGCCGTGACCTCTCTTCTTCCTGTAGCTAAGCAGTCTTCTCACTGGGCCTTCTGGATGCTCATTTCACGGTCCTCCAATGCAGTGACTCATAGCTTGTTTACTGAACTTTGGATGGGCTTATGGGCTCTGTGCAAAGTGTTCCAGAAACATAGTCCCTATCCTTAAGTTCCCTTCCAATCTTTTATTAGCTAGCAAAATTGTATTTCTCCTTGTGCCCAAACATACCTTATTCTTTCCTGTCTCCAAACTCTGCTCATGCTATTTCACTTTTAGGAATACCTTTCCTATTCCCTACTTTCCCACCCTGTTCCCATAATCTCTACTTGTCAATAGTCTTCCTATGGATGTAAGCTCAATTTGAACTATATCAACAATGACAAATATTGTTGATACTCGTCCTTGAAACTTTTCTCTTGTCTTCCCAGATCCTTTTTCCTGCTCTGGATTCTCAACTTAGAGTCTTTATCTTATTCATATATTACTTGGAGTATCATTTACTCCATATACATTTCTTTCCCTTAATTCAATATAATATACTAGGGAGAGAAATCTATGCTATTCCTCATTATATCTCTCACAACATGTACAGAATTTAACAGTAGACACTAAAGGCTGAGAAACTGATCAAGTGAATTTGTGCAATCAACAAATATTTATTGACTGCTCATTCTGGGCCAGGCACTGTTCTAGGTGTAGAGGATACACGGTTGTTAAACGTGCAAAGTCCCTGTCCTTGGGGAGCTCACATTCTATATGAATAAATGAATGAATAAATGATTAATTTTTTAATCACTCTGAAAATAATTTTAGATTCTAAATGTAATGTGGCCAAAAGAAAGAAAGTAATTTTAGATAAGAGGTATAGTGTGACCTTGCAGGTTTAAAAACATTTTTTTAAACAGTTTGATTCCTGTCTACACTCCTTAAGATCTGTGTTGCATGTGGCACCACACAAATAAATAAACTACTTTGCAGGTCCTATAAAATGGTGATACTATTATTGGCTTAACTGTTGAGAAGAAAACATGGATAGCATGGTGGAGCACCCAACGTAGTGTTGGTACATGGTAAGTCTTCACTAGTGTTTATTTCCAAAAAAAAAAAAAAAAAAAGCAAAACCAAAACAAAACAAAACACTTGGTTAAGTTATACTTCTTGTAAAATATAAATTCAAAGATTTAGATTAGGTCTAGGGTGCATCCTTATTATTTCTGCTTAAAAATTCTTGTCGTTTGGAGGCAGGAGTTTATAATTTTAAAAAGCCATTGATGGGCCAGTGGTGAGTGCTGAGTTACTCTACCTCCCAGGAAGTTTGCCCATGGTACATTATCTCACATTGGCCAGGTAATTGTGCTACTTGAAATATCTGCAGGATTCACAGGAAGACTGTAAATCAATTTAGCCTTTTAGCTCTGAAACCTTCATAATGGGGGGGGGGGGATTTCAAGTGACTGGAAGTTCCAGTTATCCCACATGAATGAATGTTACTCTCATTTCCCAGTTTTCAGTCCAGTGATCTGATCTACTATCTCCAGATATCTTGGAGATTGAATAAAAGGGAATAAAGTGAGCAATATCTCAAGAAAACTCTCAAGAGTACTTGACACATGAGAATGTAATGTCAGCTCATTAATTTTTTTCACCCATTTCCATAGATTTTGCCACCAAGAGTAGCTTCAAAAGCTATAAAAAGAAGCTGCAGGAGCAGCTGCCAGGCACATAGCAGACTCTTAAAAATGTTACTTCCTGTCTTTATTCCCCTCGTAGAAGAGAGCCTCAAATTACAGTATAGTATTTGGGCAAAACCTAAAAGCTGATCAGAGAAAGAGAAACAAGGGAGTACAATGCAGCAGCTTTCTCAGCTACCAAGGTATGTGGCTTTGAGCAATGTTTTTCACTCGACTTATTGAGTGACTTGACTTTTCACTTGACTTATTAAGTTGATTATCTCTTTCTATCTTCTTATCAGTTCTGTGAGATAGGCATTGTTACCCTCGTGGTTAAAAATAAGGACAATAATTATCAGAAAGGTTAAAAAGTTCTCCAAGGTCACCAGCCTGTGAGGGTTAAAGTCTAATTAAAATTTGAGGTCTCTTGGACTACACGTTATAATTCTTCTCTCCAAACCTCCAGATCCTCAGCTCTTAAGTAGTATATTTAGGATCTTTTTCTCAGCTCTAAATATCTATGTGATTTATTATTTAATTCATTAAAAAAACTGAGGTTTTGTTATGTAGGTTCCACTGTGCTATGTGGAGTCAGGTGTTATCAGGAAGAATAAAACATGAAATTTAAGATCTTTTTTTGACACACAAAAGAATCATGATACAGGATAAAAGTAAAAACAGCCACCAAGGAGGCTCTACTAAAAGGGCTCAGAAACTTTAGAAGAGAGAAGAATTGATCCTGCTGAGCAGGCTGAGAGACTTCTTAGTGGAGGAAGAACGTGATCTAGACCTCAAATGTCCACTCATTGGTCAAACCAGGAGACCCTCTATTCCCCAGGGGCCAAAACTCCCAAGCTTTCTCTGCTTCTCCATTAAGGTTGAGAGAACCCCTTTGTGAATTGAGAGCTTGATGTTATTGTGAACAACTCAAAGGCAAGAGAACTCCAAGTATCATAATAAAGTACATTTCAAAGTGCCTGCTTTGAAAGGCCATGACATTTAAGGTTCAGTTCATCTTTCAATTCATCATCTTTGTCATTTCTTCTATAAACTCTGCACACATGGACATCCAAATAACACAGACAGCTTACTGTCAAGCTTCTCTTAATTCATGGAGGCCAGGGGAGGATTTGGATTTCAAACCTTTGACACTAAACAGAGCTTTACTTGGTTAGAAATCATACTGTGGCAACCAACAGCAAACACAAGTACCACTCACCACATGCCAGGCATGGCTCTAAGTGCTTTACATATACTCTTGTCACTTAATAAATGCAGTCATCCTGTGAGACAGCTACTATTAATATTCCCATTTTACAGATGAAGAAACTAAGACTCCAAAAAGTTAACTGATTTGCCAAAGATGTCCCCTGCTATTAAGTGTCAGAGCCCAGGTGTAAACTAACAAAGCCTGGTTCTGGAGAATATGCTCCTTCTCCACTTACCCAGATTGATATACCTGGTTTAAAAGTAATAAAAATATAAAATTGTAACATAATTCTAATATTTAGGGAAAGTCAAAATTGTTTTTGTTTGTTTGACTCTAAACTTTGGGTTCAATACATAGTCATAGTTTAATGGTATAAATTTTGGAGGCTTAAATTTGAAAAGTTATTTTTAATATATTTGTGGTGCTATTTCCATGACTATAATTGTCAATCAAAGTCATTGTAGAAAAAATTTTAAATATGGGATAAAAAAGAAAACAAGTCATGTGTGAGACAATCACTATTTACATTTTGAAGTAATTCCTTGTTGATTATTTTTTCCTGTGTGTATCTACATATTTGCCTTCTAAATATGAATATTGGAGATCTCAGTATATACCTGGTTTAGTATCTTTATCTTTGTCCATGTTGTACCTTACCAAAAAGTCTTCTAAAGCCTCATTTTAGGGGCAGAAAAACATTTCACCAAAGAAATATTCTGTAATTAATTTAATCAAATCTCTATTTTGGGCATTAAGTTTTTGTTTCCATTTTCTTTATTGAAATAAATGTTTCAATAACTATTTTTGTACATTTTTATTACTTTTAGGCTTTATTACTGATATTACTTTCTTAGGTTTTGTTAGGAGTATCTAATTTCATTCACTCATTCACTCATTTACTCATCCATTTGAAAAATGCTTACCAATATCTGATGTGCCAACACAGTTGAGGGGCTGTGGATACTGTGGTGTTACTAGGTCAACAGGGAGGAATATGGTTAAGGATCTTGACACATTTGGACAACTGTTTCACTTAGTGGTTGTTCTCTAATTTACCTTATGTGAGCTGTTTGAGACTTTGCGTTTCACTAAATCCTATACAGATTAAAAACCATACTTTCTAATTTGTATGGTGAAAAATTATATTTCATTGTTGCCTTTGTATTTCTTTGATTTCTAGTGAGATTATACCTTTTTGTATGTTTATTATTCATAAATGTTTAATTTTTAAACTCTTGTTCAGGCCTATTCTAATTGAAGAGATTTCTCATTTCATATTCTTCATAGCTTGAGAAAGTACAAAAATACTTACTGTTGCTTTTTAGTACACATAAAAATCAAGATCAGTCTTTTAAAACACCCAAGTCTCAGAAATCTAGGTTATTGGAGAACATCAAAATGGGCCCACCATATGAATTGAGGGCTTAGAACAACCTGAGCAGGAACATTAAACAAAATTGGGCAGAAAGTATAAAATCTGTCTGTCTCCTGGCTCAAGGAAGTTAAGCACATGCTGTACCAACAGTTGGAGTTCTTTTTACAAAATATTTCTAAAATTCCAGATTTGTTTCTAGGGCTAACTGTTGGTTAATGTAACTTCATGAAAATTGATGTCGCATTGTTATTAATGTCACACGTATCTGACTGAATCCTACGTGCATAAAGTACTTTAAAATACTTTAAGAAGTATTGTTGTAACCTAGTCTCAGAAATGACATCCCTTCACCTTTGCTTTATTCTATTAGTTAGAAGTGAGTCACTAGGTCCAGTTCATATTCGAGTGATCACACAAAGGCATAAATATCAGAAAATGGAGAATAGTTGGAACCATCTCAGAGGCTACCAATCATACTCTCTAACCTTTCCTATATATTTTTTTTCTTCAAAGCACTTGCCATTAGCTGCAATTATTTGCTTATATTTTTACTGTCTATCTTTCTTCTCTAGAACATAAACTCCATGAGGGCAAGGACTTAATCTGTTTTGTTTGCCACATTACCCCCAGATCATCAACTATAACTGGCATATTGTAGGTTTTAAATAAATTGTTTAGCTAATTAATTTGTTTATTAATCTGATAGACTACGATGGACTGGAAAAGCAGTATGTTTCATAGTCAAGAGCAAAATCTATTAAGTCAAATGGACTTGAGTTAAATCCCTAACTTTGCCACAAACTAGCAATGTGATCTTGGGCAGATCACCTCAATATCTGGAAAATGGAGATAATAATATCTACCTTGCAGGATTATTAGAATTCACTTTATTCCTATACATATGATTATACTGAGAGCTATTTGTTATAAAAACCAGCCAAAAGAGGAATATGTATGTCATTTCCCAGAAGTCTTTGCTGCCTCACTACCAATAGGCCTTGTTTGGCCAAGCTTAACCATGAATAAGGAGAAAGGGGACACACCAAAGGAGAGATTAGCATTACATGGAGGTCATTTCTAGATACCCCCAGCTCCTAACCACCGCCCAGCTACTGTAAGTTTGTGCTGAGCCCTTCAGACTTTTCCACTCTGTCTCCCTAGTAACCCAGAGGGAGGACCTGCCCTGCAGAGTTTTCCAATGCCATCTGGAGTTTTGGGAGCTAGCTGTGCTTTACCCCAAATAAGGACAGGACTCGACAGGAAGCTAACCCTTGGCACATGTTCTGGCCAACTGAACTAAACTGCTATGTCCACAATCCGTTGAAACAAGAAAGTTGGTCAAATTGAGATTTAACTTTTCCACTTACCGCAGATGATTTAGAGTTTTACACTAAATAAACAAACACAAATGCCCACAAGCGCTTATAATATGTTCATTTATTTGTCCATATACCCCACAAGCATTTATTTAGTTCTTATATGCAGAGCACCATGTACAGAGCTATAGGATACTCAGGTGGGAGAACTGACATAATAAAATTATATCAGTGCAATGGG
Source organism: Cynopterus sphinx (assembly GCA_030015415.1). Lineage (NCBI taxonomy): Eukaryota > Metazoa > Chordata > Mammalia > Chiroptera > Pteropodidae > Cynopterus > Cynopterus sphinx. The sequence continues at coordinate 88,849,732 of CM057383.1, forward strand.
AGCTGGAAGGGAACACCTAATTCAGGTATTCATTTGGGGGAGGAAAAAAAACTTTGAAATAAGTCTTGAAGAATAAAAGATTCTTTCCTTTAATTTGTACTTATCAATCTCTTACTCTATGCTAAGGAAAGTGCTAGGTAGTGAATAAGACACAGTTCCTGCCTTCTAATTGCTCTTGGTTTTGTGGGGGAGTAAAAGGGAGCTGGGAGTGAGGTCTCTAGGGAGTAGATGGGGGTAGGGTTTTAGAAAAGGGAAGTTCATGGCTTGTTTAGAAGACAGGATTTTAGTGTGGCTAGTCTATATAAAATGTGGGGGTGAGAGGAAGTAGGAGGGGTTGGTAGGAGACAAACCTGAAGGAAAAGGCACGGTCTGGACATAAAGAGCCTCATGCCAGCTTAAGGAGTTTCGACAGTATTTGATACGCACCATCAGGCTGCAGAAGAGCTGTATAGGGGGAATGATGTTATCAGATCTGTGTCTATGAAATCACTCAGGTACTTGTGTTATATGTAGGTTGGAGGGGAGAAGACTTTTGCAATTATTCCCAGGAAATAACTTGCACCTAAACCTTTCAGGCAAGTGCAGTTGGAGAAAGATGGGGAAAGGTTCAACTGGATCAGAGGGAAAAAAGCTATAAAATATTGGGAGACAACTGCATGTTCTCAAAAGATTTTGAGAGTCTTTCTGAGTCACCTACTCCAGCCCTATTACATAGATAAGAAAAAGTTCTTCTAGAGAGATCAAATAACTGCCCAAGATCATACACTACCAGCTTTAACTAGTACGGAGTGACATTAGTCATTTTGTTTACTGCTATAAATATTAGCTTCTTAAGACTTCAAAATAACATGAATTTGGTGGCTTCAAACAATAGAAATTTATCTTCTTACAGCTCTGGAGGCTAAAGTCTAAAATCAAGGTGTCAGCAGGGCCATGCTCCCTCTGAAACCTACAGGAGAAGGTTTGCCTTCTGGTTTCTGGTGGTTAGCTGAGAATCTTTGGTGTTTTTTGGCTTGCAGATGCATCACTCCAATCCTCCATCTCCATGTGGCATTGCCCTCTCTATTTGTCCATCTTCAAACTGTCATTTTATATGGATATTAGTTATATTTGAAAAGGGACACATGTTACTCCAGTATAGCCTAATTTTAACCTAATTACATCTTCAGTGAACCTATTCCCAAATGAGGTCACATTTTGAGATACTGGGCCATTAGGACTTCAACATATTGCTCTTTTTTTGGAGGTGGGGTGGGACCCAATTTAAACTGTAACACTATGTCAAGTTGTTCTGACACAAAATGGCACTCTCTTGAATAAACTGACTTCCCTTTGCCTAAACATATGTAAAGATCCATTAGGACCTGCATATGGAGGTTCAGTCATTCAGAAATAGGCAGGTCTTGATTCTAGGTTAAAGTTGCAGTTCCAAGTTTACCTATTTCTAATGTCTCTGCTTGGACTTGAAGTGCTTAAAATAATGAAAGTACTGTCAGGAGATCTCAATTTTCTGTTTCGTTGTTTCCCTACTCAGCATCTCCATCCCACTGTCCTAATGTGGGGTGGTGATTTTTCACAACTCCCTGAGCTTGCCCACAGCTATCAGTTTATCTCTCTGTAAAACGGGAAGAGGCAGCTTCTCAATCTCTTCTCTGTGGTGCACTAAGCTTTGAGTGAACCCAGATTATGGCATTTTATCCTATATGACAAATGCATTTCTCAGGAGAAAGGAAATAATAGAATGTTACCATTTCTGTAGTCCTCTTGACTGCTAACTAATGAGGAACCAGAGTCTAAAATAGCTGATTGGGTCTCGCCCAGGAAGTGCATCCCCCACCCCGACTTCCTCCTGCCCTCTCCTCTCCTCTGGGTGTCACAGCTGCTCTGACCTCTAACCTGCCCTGCGGCTTTCACATCCCCACAGACTTCTGCCCCAGTCTGCAGAGTTTTCTAAACTCCTCTGGGCACCAGGAGCACGTCTCCTTGAGGGATATTCAGATGACAGAGGGGAATGGTGATAATAGGATGGGTTCGGACACTTAGGAGTTATATATTTCTTGAAATGAGTGCTAGGACTTTTTAGAAGTACTAGAAGGCCCACTGCATTCATCTCAAGGCTTCTAGAAAAATGAAACTCGGATCACACGAAAGCCACCTTCATTTGGAGTTTGGGGTCATTCAAACAGATCCTGAACTGGAATTTAATTTTGAGCTAGCAGTGAGGATTTGCTGAGTAAATTAATGCTGGAGTGTAAACAAGGCTTCCCAAGTCTGCCTAAGAGCCTGGAAAGGACGACCTGCTTTCAAGGCTTGGATGCAATCCTTTTACATGCTAATTACAAACCCTTCGGTATTTGTGAAAGCAAATCCCTCTGGGATTTCTATTTGCCAACAAGTTATTTATTACCAGTTTAAAGGGGTGGAGGGTCTATGAATTATTGAGTAGCTACAGGGTGTTTTGCCTGTGCTGGGTGAGAGATTGTTTATCTTTATCTTCACAGCCATCCTTGGAGCTAAGCTTGGCCCCAGTCCGCACCTGTGGAACTGAGATTTGGCCTGAGGTGCAGAGTTGGTAAACCGTGGAGCTGGAATTCAAACCGGGTGAGCCTGAACTCCAGAACCAGCACGCCCTCCTCCAGCACATTATCAACCTTGAAGGTTTTAAGTCTGCATTTCTCTAAATATTCCCAAATTCAGTCTTCCCAATTTTTCGGAATAGACGGTCCCTAATTAGCCCAAACTACCAAGCTTTTGTAAACTCTTTCATTTTAGTAATGAGGAAAACGAGGTACTCAGCCAAGAAGCAAGCCGTCAATGGCAAGCCTGTGATAATAAATAGTAATTCCATGATACTTCCTCAGACCAGCTAATGACTCTGAAAAACAGCAAGAAGAAAACCACTCCTTTTTTGTTATATAGATTTTTTTCTTTTGGAAGGATGTTTTTTCACCACTTACAGGAGAGGCTGCTTCTAGCCTTTGTGCAGAGATTGTCCTGTCATGGTGCAGGCTGGATAAGTAAAGAACTTTGCTGTAAAAGGTAATGGACCAGGATACTGGTTAGGTATGTTTAACCCTTTGCACCCTTTTCCAACATGTCACTGTCTACTAACTGACAAAGTGTCAGGACAAACCTGCACATTCTCAAAATATTACAAAGCTCTACCTTCCCCCACCATGAGGTGCTATCTCCAAGTCATGTCATAACTTTCTCACTCAGACTTATTTTTAAAGCATACACAAAACACATTTTAGTGGAATTAGAAAATTAGGGGTTTTGACCCAGAAATGAAACAGCTGTTAGCATCCAGACTACTTAGTCACCATTAGAGAGAAGACGGGAAACATCAGAAGCAAGTGCAAACTCTATAAAGTACAATATTGAACTTTTATACAGCTCCTGTGCCAAGAGCTGCCCAGTCACATATAGTGCATGAGACAAAACAGGTTTCAAACAATTATAAGGTGCAACATATAAATCAAGCCTTTAAATTATTTATTAATGCTAAATTTTTTATTGCAAAATAATAGTTGCAGAAAAACACCCAGTATGACTCTTATTACCCATAGGACTGGCTGTTTGGATGCAAATAATCTTGACTGCTTGCACACACCCATTTGTACCCTTTCAGCTAAGAAGCCATTCAGTCTTAGCTTTAAGTGCAGAGAAGTGCAAATAGCTCCTGCACTTCAGAGCTGAGCTTGCTTTGCTAGGAGACCTTTGAGCAAAATCCCAGCACGCTCTGATTCATTCTGTCTGCCGATTGGCTGTTCTTCTGGCCGCTGACATCATCCTGTTGCTGGGTGGAAAAATTCTGCTGCACAGCCCTCAGTACTGACTTCAGATTCTTGTGAAGGGGACATTGTACTCAACAGTGAAATCGGATTATAGCTCAAATGCAATGAGAGGGTCTGCTTTTTGTGTGATAGTTTCAGTCACATCATCTCTTAAATTATAGCGTACCTCCCCCCACCCTGAAATACAGGGCTAGCACCCTCGCCTCCCAGCCACCCAACCCCCAACAACCTCTAGAATACCATTTTTCTTTGTAGGTGCAAGATGTTTTCTACATCTTCCAGGCGAGGCTGGCTCTCTGGTTATTTTATGTTTGCCTTTATCAACAGAATCAAAACATGTCCTTACTTGCTACAATGAATTGTGATTTTCTGTAATAAATGCCTTCTAGCTCTCATTTATTCCGCCAGTGTTCTGAGAGGCATAGATGAATGGTAGAAGCGATGGCAAAGACCAACTCATCTATGACCTTTACAGTTTGCAAAGCACTATTTATGCATGTTGTCTCATTTGTCCTGCACAACAACGATCCTATGAACTAGGTATGTCACCTTCCTATACTATAGATAAGAAAACAAGCCCCCCAATACTAAGCCCTTTGCCAGCCACATAGCTCACAAATGACAAGGCTTATACTAAAACCCAGACTTTTTGACCCTTGTTTCTGAACGCTTCCCACTCAGACACAGCATCTCTCAGTCCTGATAAGTGGCTTAGGAGGGACAGTCCAAAGTAAGCCACTAGACCAGTGCTAGGACCCAGCAATCCTCAGTTGCTGTACATAGTTTTTTTCTGCTAAACCTCTTGCTAGCTCTCAAAACACAAATTTTCAGGTTTTCTTTAGAGATGCTCTTAGGTACACGTTTATTTTAGAAACCTCTAGGCTTTTGCTCATTAAGTGCATCTTTGAGGCAAAAAAAATTAGAAGCCTAATAATTCAAATGCACATTTGCATACATTACATAAGGCTTCTACAAGAGGTAAGAGTCTCTAGCCACAGGCTTATTTTAAGTTTTAATAGAACGGCTTTGACAGAGCTGAAATAGCAGGCTTAGCACCCAGCTCAGTAACAAAAAGTCAGAGACATTTCTGTGGACAAAAGTGGGCTCATCCTCACCTGTGAGGAGACACTGGATTTCTCTTGTAGATCTTCAGCTGAGATGATTGACACCCTTGCCTGACTTTCATCTTGCTTGGCATAGCTTTTTCCTTCATCTCATTTGTTGCTCCAAACCCTTCCTCTCTTCAGCTTTTAATACACATTCGAAATATTTCAGCTTCCTTAGGTTATTTTTACATAAGCAGAACAAAAAACCATGGAGTAACTTTGAGGAGCCCACCACATCTTGTTTGCTCAGGCAGAAACAACACTCCTTCACATATCCTTATTTTGAAATGAGACAGAGAATCCTTCAACAATGGCTTAGGAGGCTGAAATGTTGGAGGAGAGAATGGGGGAGTGAAGGGCACAGATGACTCAGGCATGAACATGCAGGTTTTTATTTTCTATCTTGATCTTTGTGACTGCAGCTCCAGAACACCTAGCACTGTGACTTGTGTCTCACAGTTTACATAGCTGATTTCATGGACTTCCATGCTTCTATCATTTTCCCAATAGTTGCCTTTTCTCCCTTTGGAGACATTGTGGGGTGTTTGTTCCCCTCAGTTCTCATGTCTCACGCCTCCTGTGGATGACTTATATACACACAGGCCACTCTCAGTTTCAGCGACACACTCTTTCTAAAAGTGGCTTCCTTTCATACTGCTCAGATGCTCACGTTTTCACTGCCTGTAGAAATACGAACTTACTGAATTTTGTCTTTCTGTTATTTTAAGGTAACAAATAATTCTTCATACTGAAAAACAAAACTTGGTCTCATGAACTCTCCAGTGTGAACCTCGGCAGTTCTTACATCCAACTCTTATCCCTCTGTTCAGTGAACTCCCCACACCTTTGCTCCTGCTGTCCCTTTACCTGAAGTGTTTGGTTTAAAAAAGGCAGAGTTAGCATTCAGTAAATGTGCAAGAAAAAAAAATCCTATGGCTACATAACTAGTTGGTGGCAATTAAAACTCAAATTAGATCCCAACCTCACTTGATCATTAAATGAATATTTTACTGATGAAGAAACACATTAATGTAGATTAAGAAATTTGTACAATATGCATCCAGTTTCAAAGTGCAGACATGAAAGTTCTCTCCTGGGGTTCTGGGAGTTAAGATCACCTCCCTTCTCCCACTCCACTCATCTCTCCTCCCTGCCTTTTGCTCTCCTTTGGGAGATTCATTTTGCCAAGCAAGTGAGCATCCATCATGTTCTAAGCTAGACAATCTTGAAGGACATTTTTAGCGTGGCATTCGAGGTCTCTGGGCCCTTTGCAAAATTGTGTGTTTTGGTTAAGATTTCAAGCTCTGGAATCAGGCCTCATTCAAACCCTCAAACCAGCTCTGCAGCATACCAGCAGACTGCGAGGAGGGGCAGAAATCAATATAAATGTGTGGATAACCTAACCTCCTCCATCTATTTCATTTTCTTTAAATACATATAGGGTAGTCATATATGTACTTCTTACAGATGACTAAAATAAGATAATGCCTGTGAAATTCATATCACAGAACTGGGAGATGCATTGCAGAAAGATCCCAATAAGTGTTTTCAAGCATTTTTGCCAAGTTGTGGGAAATTCAGATGCAATAAAGAAAAAAGATTAAGGTAGTGAGGAATTAATTAAAGCCAATTTCAAAAAATGAGTGGTATCCATAATTTAAAGAGAAAAAAGGTGAAATATTCAGGAATAATATAAAAACTACAAATATGTCTAGATGATTAGCATCAGAAAGGATTGTTTGGTGTTTGCTCTTAATGAATTTTGCCAAATTAAACTGTGGCATTTATTGTATTTGTTATATCTGTTAATTAGAGTTCTGCTGGCAAAATCCAGCCGTTTTGACACACTGTAGATGAAATTGGGGATCAGTGATGTATGGAAAGAGTTACTCATATCTTTTCTCCTCATTTCACTACACCATTTGCAAAATCTCTAGGATAAACTCAAGAGACTGAGAACTTTCTCAGAATATCAGGACATGTTCCAAAGAGTAAAGCATATGATACTGTGGAGCCAACTCTGGGAAATGGACAGGAGCCCTCATTAATAACTCCTGTAGAGCTAAGCTGACTGCAGACTTGGGAAACACCTGAAGGACTAAACTTTATATATTTCAATTCCTAAAATGTATCAAATAGCCTGGTTGTTCTGTGCAATTCTGCAAGTCCACAAGAAACTATGAAGGCTAAGTCACTGAACAAGTGTCTATTGCGTGTCCTCCATATGCAATACTCTATGTTCAGGATCGGGAATACAGTGGCGAGTAAAATGGTGGCCCCATATTGATACTCAAAAAATCTAACAAAATTAAAATACAATGTCACAAGTACTGTGACATGGGTATTCACAGGTGCTATGGATTCCCATTAATAGTGCACTTATCTCTAGCTATAAGATAGGAAGATACTTCCCAGGAAAAATACTGTATGGTACCCAACATGTATAGATTAATCAATCAATAATCACCCAGAAGGGAATCTCTACTATTGCCATGTAGGGGCACATAAGGGCCCTCTGAGACCTGTCACCGAATTTTAAAATATGGTCTTAAATTAACAACAAGAAGACATGTTCATTAGGTCTGCGTGTGGCATCAAGCTGGGAGAGAGTAAACTGATGACTGAAATAAGATTCAAAAAGATCTAGCAGTCTGGGAGGATGGCCTAAAACCAAGAAAAATGAAAAAATCTGTATTAAAAAATCAAATATATAAAAACAGGGTGAGAGAAAACTGGCTCAGAAGCAGTCTATGTGAGAAGACCATAGAGAATGATTAACTGGAAGTTCTTCTTGGTTTGACTATAAGCTTCTTTAATGAAGCAAAATGTCATTATTAAACTGTAATATCCTTAAGGGCAGGGATCACATCTTAAATATTTTAATAATCCCTCCTTTGCCTGGCATAGGGCCTAATGCAGGGTATGAGCCCAATAGAACTTTCTTAAATGGAGTCAAAACTAAAAAAAAGCCTGTAGCGATAGGCCCCACTGATGAACAGGAAGTGGTCAGGACCACCAGGGAAGGCTGTCAGCTTTCTTCTTATGTACAGCCTTTCCGATACTGCTCTGGGTTTTCTCCACTTTCTCCATTTTCTTCTTAAGATAAAAGCTGAAATCACCTGCATGATTTAAAAGGCTGACCTGATGCCCCACCTGACCTCCAGCCCCACTTGATAGGGCTCTTCTTGCTTACCCCCTGCTCCAGCACTTTCTTTCAGTTACTCTAAGGACCCTGTGTCCCTTCCAGTCCTGGTTTTCTGCCTGAAAGACCCCTCTCCAACCCTATCCTCAGATACACATTTTCTACCTGCTTCTCCTGGTTTACTCGGTGTGTTGCTTTATCTTACTCGGAGAATCAACCTCTGAAACCACAGACCAATTCTGGTCCCTCGATTGCGTGATCCTGATGTGACCCCTTTCTAGCATTTATCACAATGATTGTTCAATGTTAACCATGGAACTATTGTTTTAAATCTGCCTCCCCTGCTAGAATGTGAATCCTATTAAGGGCAGGAACTTCGGCTGTCCTGTGTCTTCACCACTGAGTCTCAAGAACCTAACCCAGTGTTCCTCTACAATTTATGTGTCTATGAATGACCTGGGGATCTTGTTAACCTGCAGTTTCTGTCTGATTCACTGGGTCTGGGGTAGAGCCTGAGATCCTGCATTTTTTTCCAGGTGATGCTGATGCTGCTGGTTCTCTGACCCACTTTAAGGAGTCAAATCCTGCAGCACAGACTGCCCATGTGTCCTAATTGCCTTTAAACCATTTCTTTCTTTCTATCCTCACAGCTATCGTTTTAATGAAACCCCTGCATATCTCTCATTCAGATGTCCTGTCTTCCAGCTGTTCTTCCTTCCTCAGTTTCCTGGAGGTCCAGTCCTTGGACCACATACCTTTAAAATGTCTTTCTACAGTGTCAACCTAATCATGTTGTCCCCTTCTTTAAAGACTTTATAGATTCCCTGTAACCTTGTAATCTGAGCTTCTCACAATGGCATTCAAGGCTCTACCCTGCCTACTTTTCTGGTCCTGCCCTATGAAAGGCTTTGCAGTTCGTTGAATTCACTAGGCTTTTTCATTCTTCCCTACCTTTGCTCAGGCTGCTGCTTCTCCCTGGAATACCTTCTCCCATCTCCACCCACCTGTCAGAAGTCTACTCATCCTAATTCACCTCCCTATACAGGAAGCATTTCTTGGACTCCTCTCTCCAAGGAGAATTGGTCACTCCCTCTTTTAGGTTCCACTGTAGCTCCCTGTACCAGACTAGCTTATTTACAGGGCAGTCTCCTTCTTCTAGGCAGTGAGTCCTCTGAGCACAAAACTATGTCTCTCATTCATCCCTGATACTTTCATGCCTGGCATGTGGTTGGCACTTAAGGAATGTGTAACTCTTGAATGGATGTTATAGTGCTCTGCTCCAGATACCACATTTTAAGAGAGGTGCTTTGACACAGTGGAGTCCATCTAAAAAAGGAACATCAGCATTGGTCCAGAATCCCTGTGATAAAAGAAACAGTTCAAAAAATGATCCAAACATGAAGCCCAGAGAAAAGATGTGCCTGCACATATTAGGCGCTCAATAAATACTTATTGAATAAATGAACAAATGAGTCCTACTAGCTCTAAGCATAAGGAGCTCTCGGGTAGAAGAGAGATTGAATGTATTCTGAGTTGTCTGTAGCTCCAGAAACTCCAATGTTACATCTAAGGCACTGCTCTCAGTCTGATAGAATAATAAATGTCCTAACAAGACCAAGATGTACCAAACTTCACTTGCTTTAGGAGCCATCTAAATAGTCTCTTACTTTTATAAATACAAAAACAAAGTAATGCAACATAGTATCTGGACCAGTTAAGGTTATTTTTGTGGCAAATGACAGAAAAAATATTAAGTTGCAGGTGACATGTTGCCCTTAATGGTGTCATCAGGACCCCCAGTCTCTCTCCTTCCCTTTTTCTCCCCAGCTCCAACTGTCCTCTGTATTGACAGCCTGAGCTCACTTGTCTTCAAGCAAAAGGGGCAAAAAAAAGAACATCCTCCCGCTCCAGTGCTACTCTGCCAGGGCAGGCTGGAACTGTGACTGAACAAAGCCCTCTGGCCCCAGGAGGGCAGTCCTCTGCTGAAACAGAAAATCAAATACCAACATTGCACCTGCTGCACCTGGGGGAGGAAGAAAAGGAAGGGGCTGAGACTGAAGGAGGGAGCAACTTCCCAGACTGAAACTGGCTAAGAGTTACCCAAAGGAAAATATGAGCTGGAGGACAAAAAAAGCAATTAGTCACTGTGGCCTGAATCCTTGTTCTGGCCTGAACCCTTGTTCTGATTCTAGAACAGTAACTACATTCGATATTATGTTTGCACATAATATAAATTCAATAGAAACTCCTGAGCAATTCAACCCACATTTTACTAACCTGGTAAGAATTCACTATTCCTATAAAATAGACCAGAAGGATTCTCTGCATTGACTGTCTTTATTCATTTCTTCAAAAAAATGTTTTTATTGCATTGAGGATACAATGATGAAAAAAAAACAAAAAACTGCCCTCATGAAGCCTATAATCTCAAGGAGAAGGTAGTCAAGTAAAAACACACAAAGTTACAAAGCCCGTGACAAGTACTGTAAGAAAATAACCAACTTTCATATTTTTGTATCAAGATATAAAAAGATAAAGCAAAAGGTTAATCAAGCTCCTTCAAGGCTGTTTTCTTTCTTCACTTGACGAGCTACCTCTCTGAATTATAATGCAGATTGGCAGGAAGATTATTTTTGCTGAAGTAATCTCAGTGTGTCCTTGGCATATCAGAAGTAGAAAAGGCATCCATTTGTTTGGAGCTCAGTTTTAAGCCTAGCAAATGTAAATTCTCTGCCACGGAAATCAGCACGTTCACAGCACAGAAAACAACAGATTAATTCAGGCGAAATGAGTGGCTTCTATCAGTGGCTGGGTCTATAAAGAACAAAAAAGGAGAAAGTGAGGAGATCGGCAGTATCTCAGTTCCCACACCATTTAATCCCTCATGCCATCTATATTCCTATCATGATCCCACGAAGCATATGACCCCTCAGGTGTCTGTCATCTTTGCTGGGGACATTCTCTTTTCCATCTACAGGGACATTGCATACTATTCATTTTTCAGAATCTGAAGTAGGTGAGGAGGTTTGAGCGATACTCTTTTCTCAGGGCAGAGAACAGCAATGCTTTTATGTTAATTGTCTCTGGAAACTCGATCATGTATTTCAGGTTATTTAGGTCATCAATGATGGTAGTGGTAGCTAAATTACAAAGCTTACCAGAATTCTGATCTCTGCTTTTGACCCGATTTTTAAAAATTTTCCTGTTGCTTATTAAAAGCTTAGTTGCTATTGCTAAGTAGTATGCTGTATATATGCTAGGTTGAAGAACATGTAGGAAAATGGTCTGGATTATTTTGTTAACCCTTTTGCAGGAAACACAGATGTGCTACACTCAGGTGATCTAAGAGGCAATGGATTCCATTGTAATTGCTGGCCCACACTGTGGGCCCAGCTGGGCTGACATTTTAATTTCTGTCACTTTTGTAGTTTCCATTATTCTGAGGGCCAAGGTATAAACGTGTCTGGAATCACAATTTGTGGAAAGTTAGTAAAATTGGAAGAGCGCCAGGACCATTCAGTGCCTGGGATGGCTTTCTAGGAGTGTCTCCAAATTTATGGGTTGTCCATTTGTGCCATGTGGCCAAACTTGAGTCTAGAATAGACGGTTAAGACAAAATTATGCTTACTGCAGCCAAGGTGTAAAATGGAAAAAAAAAAAAACAAAAAAACTGAGGTGACTAGTCTGGAGAGGGTTGCTTCTGTGCTTTAGAGGCTGGTTCCATAGAAGAATGATGCTTGAATGTGGTAAGGCTTGAGAATGATTATGAAGCAGTTACTATATAAATATAAAAGATAATTTAAAAGAAAATGATGGCTAAGACCGAAATGGCTTTGGCTTTGGGCAAATGTTCTGTCTACTGAAAATGAAGGAAGTTTTACATAACGAATAAAAGCCTGGCATTCTGGTCCTAGCCCCATGACTTAGCAACTATAAGAATGAGAAAGGTAACTTCTCAGAAAAGTAGCAGCATTGTGGAGTTATGGTTAAATCAGGTAATACATATCAAGTGCTTAGCATAATGCTTGACACTAGAAAGTATTTTGTCAAGCCTTATTAGAAGACAATCTCAAATGTTATCATCCAGTGTTTATAAGATTTTTGAGGTCTCAAACTACCTTGGGAATTTGATGAAAACCTATGGTCCCTGTTCCTTAAGGAAAAATTACACATATACAAAATTTCTGCACAGTTTTAAGAAATTCAGAGGTACAAAGCTGTACAGCCATAAACTTTAGCTTAATATTCTTTGTTCTAGGCCTAGACCCATTCCCAAAAAAGAGGATAAAATCCTCAGTTTTATTTATTTTTACAGTTTTTGATAATTTATAATCATAGTCTCATAACTTTTCAGATTGAAAGGAAATTTTTTATCTAGTCTAACTCTCCCCACCTTTTTTAGAAATAACATATTAAGAGCCTAAGAAAACACTTGATGTTTCAGATAAAGAAGAAACTCTTATCAATTCAACATTTCTATAATTAAAAAAATAAATTTTCTTTGATGAGCCTTCATATTTGAGATCTTCTTTAAAACTTACTATATTTTTACTTTGCCTAATCCTGTTCTCTATGATACACTTATAGCCCTCAGAAGCTCATGTTCATTGAAAGCCCCAGGATGGATACAATGATCATTTTTTCTGTGTATCTTAATTAGCATAACAAAATCGACTCACCTGTCTGATGCCATGCTATTCAAAGGAGAAGAGCCTCGTTGAATACAGTACTAGAGTAATAACTTTCTCAAGTAAGAATTCAAATTAATAGACTTGCTAAGCACCCACTATGGGACAGGCTCCAGTCCATGCACGTGGGATACATGAAGAAATAAATTCCAGATGGAGATGTGAAGCTTTTAGTCAAACAGTGAAAATGACCTTTTCTTTTGGAAAAATGTGGCTGTTGTTGAGATTCTACTCATGGACAGGGCCAGAGGTAACCTGCACATTTTCCGCCACGGGAATGCCACCAGGGCCTCCATTACCATTACTCAAGGACACTTGCCTTCATTTGCTTCAACAATAGCTGATTCAGCATGAGCAGCACTAAACACAGAGTAGCCTAAGTGTGAGTAGGCAAAATTTCACCCAAACTTTACCCCTGGCAGGAGCAAGAACTACATCAAGTGGAAAATAGGTCATACTATAAGTATCTCTGGGTTTTACCTTGCAAAAATATTAAGCACTCTACTTTGCTTCCAGGATACTTTGGGCGAATTTTCAGGAGAAAATAAACAAAAGAGCAAAGGTACTAGAGTTTAGCAGTTTGCTCTAGTTAGAAAGTAGCAGGGAATAGGGCTGACAAGTGTGGAAAAGAAGCAAATTGATAAAAGAGATGGGAGACTGGAACATGGAAAATTGAAAATAGGTCAGATAAGTGACAAGGCCAAAGGCAAGAGACAGTAAAAGGCTTTGAAATCATATAATCTTGCTGAATCTGCTTCTGAGGCCCCAGAAGTCATGGTGACACAAAGTCAGTGTAGCTAACATGTCATTGGAATCCATGGGCTCTAGGAATTCATCTGGTCTCACTCTGGAATAGAAACAGAATGACGTTGCCAAAACTCTGAAAGCAAAGGGCACAGACAATGGACTTGATGTAGTGCTGAACTGGCTCAGGAGCTGGCAGGTTAGGGCTAGAACCTCTGATCACCCCCCAGTTGCTGTCCTATCTAAGGGAGCAGAGTGCTGGTCTTCATTTGGAAGCTACTTTGGGCAGCTCCTGGGTTAAAGAAACTGTGACATCAACAAATGCAAGCGTCTACCTTACCTTCTTTGCTTTTTCTACCTAGAAAAATCTTACCGCTCCTTGATAGCCTCCAACTCTAGAACCTTAGCCAACCTTAGTTCTTGAAAAGGGGGAGAAACTCTCCTTGACTTTCTTAGGAAGATCCAGCTGAGACTTTGCTTCAGCCCCTTTTAACCTGCGATGTCACCACACAATGGGCAAAGAACGATAATGAAAAAGCAAAAATTATTTCATGACATCTGAGAAAGGTGGAAATCAACCTAAATGAGTTGTGTCATTTGCTCAAGATCACAAAATCATTTACTTATGACCTGACAATGCAATGACCTTTTTCATGTTCACTCATACTTTGCAAACCATGATATTTTTGGCCGAACTGCTTATCTTCTTTGACAGACAACAGTATAAATATCCTGTAGCCTGGTTCCTCAGTTTTGTACACAGCCAGGAAATAAATAAGGCATTTTGCCTGGTGACCAAGGCAGACTCACAAATAGGCTTCTACAAACACAGGGCAATTGTAATAGGCAAAAATGACAGAACCCATGGCTAGGTCCAAGCTTTAAACATCCTGCCTATTATACTACCCGGAGGACCCTCTCAGCCCAGACCTATATTTTAAAAAATCAGACCTGTTTATAATGTGGTTAGGTTCTTGTGTGAGTCACACAGAATACATTGGGTGTATTATCTTTCATGATTTTGCTCATATCAAGAAAGGTAGTTACCTCTAGAGAGTAAAACTATTGGCTACTAGGCAAAGCTCTAGAGCTGTTCCAAGGCTCTCTATCTCAGAATTCCCTCTTAAATGGGAATAGTATTTCCTTGTCATTAACTGAAAAATTGCAATTCTTTAGTTAAAAGCTTAAAGAACGATTATGACATGCTATCTCTAGTATAGAAAAAATCATTTGTTGAGAGCAGGACACATAAAGGTAAGTATACATAATGTATGTGTATGTGTGCACACTCTCACCTACATACAAGAGCAAGCTCAGGTTCTAGAGAAGATGGTCTTTCTTCATCTCTAGAGAAATGAGAATGAGGGATACAGCATTGTCATTTAATTTCTCCAAGCACTTAGGTTCTTCATTATTCAACAGTATCCTTGAAACAGCGTTCTCTACTTTGGAATATGATTGAATAGACTAACTAATAGACAAAAATGTACTTTGCAAACACAAGTGCAATAAAGATGGTTGATGATAAACCTGCATGTTATCAAGTACTTGAGGCCCTTTTAAATCAAGTGAACAGTGGTAAATGGTATCAGAGAACCTGAAACATTAAAATTCAAGCTAATTTCAATTGCTATTGAAAAAAATATTTTACCATTGTGTGAAACCTTTTAGAAACAATAATAGCTAAATTTATTAAGTTCTTATAATAGGGAGGACACTGTTCTAAGCACTTAATATATTAGTTGTTCACTTAATCCTCAAAAGAAACCTATAAAGTAAGTACTAAAAAATGAAATTTAAAGACTTTTTGAACAGTGACTAGATTATACAATATAGAGATAGAGAGAAAGTTTTCAGTTCCACCTTTACAGAGCTCTTAGGTGATACATTTCAGGTCATAGCTGAAGTTACAATTTGTATAATGTTTCCATTTGCTTCTATCCCTTGGCATTCTAGTTCCCCACAGGCATGTGAATCTCTAGATGTCCATGTCTTCTCAGAGAAATAGAAAATTCAGTTTTGGGTCTTGTATATACAGACTAGTAGAATTATCTGATCAACAGCAAGTCTAATACAACCACAACCCTTCTAGTATTGACCAGGGAGAAACACCGTTTTCTTTTCTTTCCCAGCCACAAAGTTCTCAAGAGTGTGGTGAAGATGATCCTCATTGGTCAGGTTAAAAAAAAAAAAAAACCTTTATTTTCCAAGGTCTTAGCAAATCCTTAGAATTATTTTACTGTGAGATAGAGAACATGTCCATGGGTTTCTGAACTTAGAAGAAGCCTAATATAAATATGAGAGGAAAAGAGGGAGGGAGAGGGAGGGTGGGAGGGAGGGAGGTATGGAAAGAGGGAGGTATGGAGAGAGGGAGAGAGAGAAGGAGAGAGAGAGGGAGAGAGAGAGAGAGAGAGAGCGCAGAGAGGTTTATAAAGGGAAGAAGAGTAGTGGCTCCTGCAGAGATAAGGCATGAGAGGTACAGAATGGAAACCAAGTGATTGGCTCTACAGAAACTGATCAGTTGATTAGGCACATTCCACATTTAGCAAGTTGAGTCAAATTAAACATTTATACATGGTTACATTTCTAAGACAAAATGACCTCCTAGTGTGTCCCTGGTCCCCTTTATACCCCATAAAGACCACCGAAGTGAGCTTTAATCTGCAAACAGATACAAAGTCACCCTCATTACTTTATCTTTGTTCTTAACTATATAGTTCTTAGAAACTTTAGAGAAACTTAATTTTGATTTTGATTTTTTACTTTTTCAAAAATATTTTTGGTTCAATAATTCTAGAAAATTATTAAACTGGGACAGTGGGCATTAAGGTTAAATGAAAGATAAAAAGTAGAAAGTAGAAGTTGTCTCTCAAAGCTTTCTTCACAGGCAGTTGCTAACAACATAGAATCATTTTGACATTAAACCTGGGGAGGAGCAGCAGTTTGGGTAGATAGATCACTGATCTCCGGTTTCCAAAAAAAAAAAGGAAAAAAAAATTCTAAAGAGTTTGATTTTTTTGCAGAGCAGCGTTTCTTAATGAAACATAGGCTGTAAGAATTTTTATGTACAAAAGCTAAACTGGGGGTTTCTGGCCCAGTGAGTTCTAGTTCTTTCTTTTAGAATGTTTGACTTTCATATCCATCTATTAATGAGAACTAAGAGTAATATTTTATATTTGCAAGTGCTTGCTATGGAAATGAAAACTGTTTCAGTCAATCTCTTTCAGTTGAAAGAAATAGAGGAACACTCAAGTTACTTCACAAAATTAGCAGTGAGAGATTAGATAGGGGAAGGGAACTGTTGCAAGAATACACAGCAGGGACTGGAACTGTAAAAGGACCAGGATTGAAGGCAGCTCTAGATACCAGTGTCATCGTGTCTTTGCTTGCTTTCTGTGCATTGCTCCCATCTCTTTTCCCCAACCAGCTTCTTCAATCTTTACTCTGACTGTTCTGTTCCGTCATAGTTGTATCTTACATATGGTTCATGGTATCCTCTCACAATCCAACTTTACTGCCAAATGGCTTAGTGTCTGCCAAGTTTCCAAACTGGAAAGGCATCTGATTGGCCCAGATTATCATTTTTAAGTTAGTCCATACAGATGGCTGGCCAGGTTCCAAAATGACTGTCTTCAAAATCAAGTGTCTATCCCTTGGTCCACTCATCTCAGACAAGAAGCAAACACATAGTATAGAGTCTGACTATTTAGAATGAGGCCACAAGCAGAAAGATTTCTTTAGAAGAGAATATGGATGGGACGGAGTGAGATAACTATCTCTAGCTTTCTGGCAGAGTATGAGAAAACCAGTTTATTCATCTTCTTCCTTAGAGGCACTCATCTCAGGTAATCACAATAGACCTGGACAATTCCTGATACAGCATGTGAGAGTAGAAGCAGCACCTTCTTTCTTCGCCACTTTTCCTCAATTTTATCAACTTGATCTCTATTACATCCATCACTTGATCTTTATGACTAACCAAGTGCTTAGGAATCTTCAGATTTGTATATCAAAATAGCTGGAATTTCAACTTAGATGTCCAACAAAAGTATTTTTTGTATCTCACGATCACTCAATTGTTATATTTTAGAGTAATATGCCAGTGAGCAATAAAATATTAGAATAAGGAATAGTGAATACTTCCTTGCCTACTCCTATAGCATTTATTTCAATAAGAATCCAATTAATAGATGGGCCCAAACTATATCTGGTGCATGTGTGGGAGATCTAAGTCAGTGGACCTCACAATTTGGTAACCAAATACAGAGAATGAGTTCAAAGACTATTTACAATAACGACTGATTATACAGTGCCAAGGCAGGATTGCAGAACACCATAAACACTGGCGTCAAGCAAATCTGAGTTCAAATCACAGCTCTGTTTTGTAATAACTGTGTGACTTTGACCAAACTTTTAATCCTTATAAATCATTTGTAAAATGTGATAATAATAACCACTTCATAGGGCTTTGTAAATATTAGGCAAGATAATGTTTGTAGATTATTGCAAAATGACTGGCACGTAAAAAGCATTTGGTACATGGTAGTACTTGCTTCTGTTACTATATCTATTATGATTATAATATCATTATCATGAGTGTGATGGGGATTAGAGGATATAGATTAGAAACATGAGGATTATCTTCAAATACTTTACTGACTTAAGAGAGATAATATATATATACATATTAGAAATAGCGCATACATTTTGCTTGTCCATACACAAGTGGAACTCAGCAGATGGTAATCTAAGGGTGAAATAATGATGTTAAGTAATATTCTTTAATCAGGAAATATCCTTACAATTCTTTAAAAATTCTGATGGGTAGTATTTCTTAGAAAAGAAAGAAGGGATTTCTCCCAGCATAAAAATGGCATCTGTTATAATGTAAAAAAGCCAGGATTTCTAGGAGTTTCATAACTGGGGCATGAACTATATTAAAAAGGGGAATTGAAACACTTCAATGGAAAGGACCTACTGGATGGAATACATGGAAGTCGCTGTCAGAAACTAGGGGACAGCTCACTCTTGGGTTTACACTTATTACCTTAGAGAAGCTTAGGTCAGCTTCGATTTTCCTGCTTTATACATCCTTCCTTAGTTTTCTCTACTATAACACTCACCACATATTGGCATTACTTGTTTAATGTCCATCTTCTGTGCTAGGTTATAAATTCTGTTAGACCCTGATCCTCAGTCCATCACTTTATCTCAGTGGCTAGCCAAGTGCCTGGCACATGGTGTGTACTCACTCCACAAAGATATACTGAGTGAATGAATGCATAAATGCAAGAATGAATTAAGTAATGAACATGAAATTAGGAGTTGATTTCATTATATACTGTTCTGTATTGTTCCCTAATATCAATAAGGGTTAATTCTATCTTCCTGTTGACTTGTAAAATTCATTGAGACAGAAAAAATTTTGCATCACTACTAGTAAGAGGCGTGCTGTTACAGACATAAATTCTCTAAAGATCTTTCTGAGCTCTTTTCTAATAATCCTTTTTGCCCTCTATTCCCCATTTTGTATTTATCTCCTAGACTAATGCAAAGATTATACCTCAGTCTCAATATTAGATTAAAAACCTGTCTTTTGTTATTTTTATCAAGAGGAGTTACTACTTGGTAAGGGTCCAATAAATAAATGAGTGAATAAAAGAATATCTGGATAACATATATTTCAAAGCGTACTCTTCCAAATTTGCAGCCTTCCAGAATCTCACAAATTGCTGTTGTGATTCCAAGCCTGCAATTATGAAGGAATGCATTATCTCAAGCCAATATTTTATCTTAAATTGCTATCTCTGTTACCATTCATATAAATGCTGAAAGTTTCTTCTTGCTAACGAGGCACATTTTATCTTTGCAATAAAATATTTTTACAATTTTAAAATAATTTGGGAACTTTTGTTAGTAAAAATAAATACTTTCTAGTTAAAAAACTCTAATACATCTCATTGTTTCATCCATCAAGCTTTTTTTGAGCTGCTCTTAGGTTCCAAGTACTTGAAATAATCAGATGCATAAGATTCATCCCAAAAGATGCTCAAAGTCTACATGTACCATAATCACATTCAGAGGGTTTGAAAGTGCAAACTGTTTTAAGGGCCCCTGCAATCTCTTGTCAGTTCTACATATTGATTCTCTGAAAATCCTTCCTAATAGAATACTATTGCCCCTAACTTCTGAGTCTATAGATTATAACTCCTCTGTAGTCCCATCAACTAGATTTTACTCCCAAACTCCCTTAGTCCCATGTGGATTTTTAATTTTTATTCATCCATTTTCCTTTTTAACACCTAGACAGCCAGCATATTTCACAATGATCTTTAACATATATAAAATATTTCCCTGTTTCCTCAACTCCGAAAGAAGGATATTGAGAATTTGGGACAGCGAGTTTGGAATATCAAGGAGACAAACAGACTAACAGGAAAAAAACAATCCCTGAGGGAACAAAGGAAAACCAACACAACTTGGGATTTCTGAGACTAAAGGGTTTTTTCTTTCTCCCTTCCTACTTAATGAAATTCTCCTACCTCTCCTGTATCCTGCTTACACTAGATTCTCATGGAAATACTAAGATAAAACAACCCATAAAACTTTTGAGCATAAAAGATCTTTTTAATTCTCTACTCAGACATGGGTTAACCACAAATTTAAATTGAACAATGTTTAAACTTTAGAGTTTTTCTCTAGCATTGGCTCCTTCCAAGGCCCTGAGAGAGGCCTGAGCAACGGCAGATTTTTATTAAATGTTAGAAATAAAATATTTTAACCATTATTGGCAAAGACCACAGTCTCTTTGCCCTCCAATTCACCTCCTTCAAACTCTCCCCTCGTGCTGGAGATATTGGGGAAGCTATAGGCATTTTTGTTGATCTGGCTAAGAGGAAGTTGAAATGGAGATACTTTTAGCTTGGGTTTAGTGAGTCATATAGATATATCTGGATCAATCATTTCAGTGTGGGGTTGTTAATTCGAGTTGTCTCAATGTAAGAATTGGTTCTAGGAATATTTCCACTGCCCAACAGGCCAATTCACCAGCATCATGTCACAAAGATGTAAGGTTAGAGACTGTTTCATGACACATGTGTGTTCTGAGGCACTCAGCACTGGAAATATATGCTAACGGAAAAATAGAATAATCTTTTTATTCTCTCCATAGAAGATAATATTGCAAAAATCATTGTTATATGAGGAGGAAATCAGAAATACAGCCCAAAAAATTTAGGAAAAAAAGTAAAATAGGGTTTTGTCAGATAATTAATTAATAAAATTTATTTACTTGAATTTTATGGTATTCATGATTTTTTCTAGCTTTAAAATTTTTATAATGATTTTATTGCTGATTTTAAATAAGTGTTCACTTTCATAACTAATTTTGCACCTCTAGTTTTATATTCTTATCTTAAAGAAGATTCTTATATAAGTTTCAGTTCTCTTAAAACCTGGATCTGGCCCTGACCCTTGACTTCATCGTTGCTCACTATTTAACAGATGAGGAAACTGAGGCCTAATATCACATAGTTCACAGCAGTAATGAACTAAACCCTCGGTTTTCTGACTTTCTGTTCATTACTATTTCTACTACCCACATTATCTTACTTTTGAGAAGAACCTCAAAAATCTAAGATCTCCACTGAGGAAAAAAAAGAAAATAAAAATATCTCTTGGCCACAATATATCATAATAGCAACACTATACAGAATTTCTTAAATGCTAGGCATTGTTTTCAAGTGTTTAAAGATAACTCATTTAATCCTCAAACAACTCTATGACTAAGATCATATTAATAGTCTCATTTTTTTTAGTCATCCCTATACATAAGATACTTTTCCTTTACTTTTTACTATTTTTAAAGGTTTTTAAATTTTATTGTATTTACTTTACATTAGTTTCAGGTATATAGTACAATGATTAGACATTTATATAATTCATAGCGATCCCACAGATTACTCTAGCACCCATCTGGCACTTCATACATCGACTACATTCCCTATTCTGTACTCTCCATACCATGACTGTTTTGTAACTACTAATTTGTATTTCTTTATCCCTTCACCTTTTTTACCTAGCCTCCCAACTCCCCTCCCCTCTGGCAATTACCGGTTTGTTCTCTGTATCTGTGAGTCTGTTTTCATTTAGTTTGTTCGTTTCTTTTGTTCTTTAACTTCTGCACATATGAGAAATCATAAAATAACCTCACTTTTTAGATAATGAATATTGATACTCAGAAACATTAAGTAAGTAGATCCAAGGTCAGACAGTATGCAGAAAGCATAAAATCCTTTGTATTGTGGCAGCTAACAGCAAACATTTTTTCAGGGCTTATAATGTTTTAGAACTTTGTTGAGAACTATAGTATCTTATTTTATTTGGTCTTTAAAATCACCCTTTAAGATAAGTAGCATTATTACTCCATTTTACAGATGAGGAAAATGAAGTGTAAAGAAATTAAGTAATTCATCCAAGGTCATATATCTAGTAAAGGACAAAGTCAGTACTCAGATCCATGTCTGACTCCAGAGCCAGGGCTCTTAGTCTCTACATGATAATGTCAATTAAAGAAAATATCCTCAATGTTCTTCCACTATTGCCACATTCCCTGTGGTCCCTTTCTCCTAAAGCTACAATTAGAATAAGGATGTGGACAGAGTTAGAATGAGGAGTGGGATTAGCAGCATAAAGAACATAGTAGTCCCTTCTTAGACAACTGCTCTTCTCATTGTAGGGAATAGATAGATAGATAGATAGATAGATAGATAGATAGACAGACAGACAGACAGACAGATAGATATAGATGATATAGATACAGATATATGATCTCTGATTGTACACACACACACACACACACACACACACACACACACAGAGTCAGGATACCTAGCTATATACATCATGATATTCCTTATATCTTTCCCCTGTCCTCAACTTCTGTTTAGCCTAAAGATGACAAGTTTATTTTTTATTTCATCTTCTATGATAAAGTTAAGCGACAATCAGTAGATCAGTAATTTAGATGATAGAGGAAGTTTATAGAGGTGGAAAATTCCTGCTAATGTCATGTCAAAGAGATAATGTAAATAAAGTGGCAAAATGGAACCCGCAAGCAGTGACAAACACCTTGGTAAACTAGAGAGTATGTGTCTAAACCCAAATAGCAGGTACTAAGCTTTAATAGATGGTTGCCATATGGCAGTGTGAGCCTAATGTAACCAGATCTTATAACTTTTCAAGAGAAACTAGAAATCTAGATTTTTGGTGTATATTTGACTAAACTATAAATATTTTAAATTCCAGTTTTTTAAAGCACTTTGCTGGCTAACATTGTACAGGCTAACAAACAACAAACTTCACCTCTGTAGGCTTCTCATTCATATTCTACTTTATAGGAGGTTAAATGCAGGAAGCTCTGAAATAGGGAGTTAGAAAACTGATAGAAATTTGGATCTTGGTGGAATATTTGTTCTTTGAAAAATGAGCTTTGGTAAGAATAATTTTCTTGGTAGAGGTGGGTGATTGAGGGGGTGGGACGGGAATGGAACTAAAGCAGAGTGGCCTTTCTTGTAACAGATCCTCTTAATATGTCTTTTGGAGTAGTTCTGGTCTTGGGCCCTAGAAAAAAAGAGCAGGAATCTAATTAACAGCTCAAAGGGAGCAATCAATTTACAATTGTGTGAAGTGCAAATTCCTTTGTGTTCCAAACAAATTACAGTATTTGCAAATTTGTAAATAATGCAGCACTTCTGCAGTCCAAGTGCTTTGGGTGCCAGGGGAGTGAGAAAAAGAAGTCTGAGGAGGCAAAATGTTAGAAAATGACCTATTGTTTCAAGAAATGGAATTTAAAAAATATCTTTAGTAATTGATTTCTTTCAATTGAATCCTTATTTAGGAACCATAAAGGAGCCCAGTTCTTAGGTCAGTAGAAGAAAGATATCTAGAGAAGTAAACAATTTCAAGTCCAAAAGTCACAGCATGTTATTAACAGGGTAACTTCATTCAATAGTGCCAAACATAAAAATTTGCCCCAACCCTCACTACACTCTTGGTTTGTTGCAAAAACTTATTTTATGCAAGAGATAGCAAACCCTGGCCATAATAATTATTATGTTCAATGTCAGAGAAGGAATTGGTGACAGAAAAGGACATAAATTTAATCTGTCTGTTCCACAGCAATCATTTTTTTTAACCATTTGATTCACAAATATTGGAGCTCTTTTATAAGATCCTGTAGCTATTATTAGAGGATGTATAGTGTATTTAGAAAAGTAAAAACAAAAACATTATTTTCTCCAAGATTTTTTTGAGCACTTCTCTGTGGGTCAAGCTAGGAGTTGAGAACATAGTGAATGTAACTCCCTTCATGCCCTTAAGGGGTTCACAATCTAACGAGAAAAAATAGAATTTAAACCATTTTTGAAAACTGAGCTTGATGGTAAAGAAAGGTATAAAAGAGGCACTATGGACAACTTGACAAGCACTTGACTCAACTAGGTCTTTCAACAGAAAAAAATCACCAAGCAGAAGGCATTAAAAGTAGATGTAACTAGACAATTGATGGGTCTTCTGTAAGAGTGACAGATTAGATTTGTGCTTTCAAATGCTCCTGTGTTCTCATTCACTATGAGATGAGTGCCAATGGGCTAAACCTTTCCACAAAATATTTTAGCTAATTACATCAAGAGCCTTAAAACAGATTTATACCCTTTTGTTAGAAATTCCATATTTAAAAATCAGAGATACTGCCAGAAACTTATATATGAGGAAGCTTATCAAAGCATTATTTATAACCACACACACACACACACACACACACACACACACATACACAAACACACACTCTCACACAAAGACACACACACACCTGGAAAAAACCTACATTTTCAATAATGGAGTAATGAGTAAATAAGTTATAGTACATCAAACTACTTCTAAAAAAAATGTAAAGAATATTTCAAGACAAGCAAAACTGATTTCTGAATATAATATAAAATGTTTAATATCATTCTAACTTTCTAACCAAAAAAATTCAAAAGTAGTTCTCATCATTAGTTTTAATTTACACCCATATCCTACATTTGTAAAGTTCTTTCTTGTTTTGGACATACCAGACAACAAGAGTTGGAGTTTCATCTTGCTCTGTGTGCAATACAAAGAATTGGCTTTGTTTCCATCTCTCTTAACAGTGTAAGGAAAAGACTCAATAAAATGGAGTCACTATAGCCAAACTGTTGAATTTTAAAGTCAAGTAGGCTGAGGTATGAGGAAACAATTCTGTTCTTATTCTAACTAGCTTGGGAACTTAAACTTTTCTGAACTTTCCAATCCTGCATCAATGTCTGGATATACATCAGACCTCCAGATAATCCTCTGATTACCTTCCCCGACAGACTAAGAAAGAATGTTCATGTATCTAGATTACCTGACATCCAGTATCCAGAACACTGGTCATCTAGAAGATTACCATCTTGCATCAATCCAGAGGCTAAGATTGTAGGACTGATTCTTCTCAAGACTGTACCTTTTATCATAAGAGCCTTCAGCTTTTATTCTTCAGAAAACTCTGGGTATTGCCTACTTGTGTTTTCAGTTTCAAATCCTAATACACTTGAATAAATCTTTATAATTTATATCTAGCAAAGTCTCAGACTCTTTTTGAAGTGATTTGACAAGCATGATCCAGGATTTGCAAGTCCCATTCTCTTGATGATATTCAGGCTGGCTAGGAAAGGAAGGATGGCCAGGTGAGGAATGAAAGAAAACAGCAGAGTCCAGAAGCTGAAAATTACCATAAGAGTGAAAAACAAGTAAGGTAAGAGTGAGGGTGTGAGAAACAGAAGAAAGCAGGGTTGCATATGTTTTGAGAATGAGTTACTGGATTGAAGATTTGAGGGTTAGAACATAAACACATATATTACAGTTCAATATAAGAAATGTCTCAGTGCAGGACCAAATAAATGGCATTATAGATAACTAAAGTTATAAAAACTTGGAGGCATTTGGTGGAGAGAGCCATCATTAGGTCACACATGTATCTGACCATGTATTGATGAAAATATTCCTCTGAAACCTTTCTGGATTCTTTGTTAGAGGGTATAATTGCATAGGGATGAACTCTCTTGGCCATTCTTCCTGGGAAATTTAGTTATTGAAGAACTTAAAGAGCTTCATTGTTAGATGTCAGCTATTACATAAAACGTTATAAAAAGAATAGAAACTAATTTGTTAAAATCCTATTTGAGAAAATTCAATCCCTGCACAAAATTTTACTTCATCCTTCAATTTCTTCTTTCAAGTATATTCACATAAAATCTGCTTTACAAGACAGAACCAGCTAGGAATATAGCCCAAGAAATTTACCATGAAATGGAGATACATGTGTGTTTCAGTTCTAGAAAAACTGTGCCTTGCTACTTTTCTTCCTGAATTTCTTGGTTCTCTGCATTGAGCATGTGGTAATTTTTTCTTTTGCTGAACTTTCTTGCTTCTCTTAACTGAATGTTAAGCACCTTCCCCACATCACTGCTATTCTAGGCTATATATGTCTACACAGCATTAAGCAACCTTTAGTTGTCACTAGTTTAATGGATCAACACATTTACCCAACCACGTAACTTAGACCCTTTTGGGGATTTTCCAGTCTGTTTTAATCTTATTTAAACCCGACACTGGCAGATTTCCATTTTCTTTGTTCCTTGTGTAGACTTGGTTTATGCCTGCTGGTCTCTAAAAGGAACAGAGAAGAGGCAGCTGTTGAAAAATGAAGAGATTGGCAGTTTCAACCACACAATTTGGTCTAATAGCTCTGACGTGCTAAACTTGCTAGCTCCTCCCAGTGTACCTTTCTGATTTTGCATCACAACACCACTGAATCCCAAAGGAAACCAGGGTGTTTTTTTTTTTTTTTAATTAAAAAGAAAAGAAAGAAATAGAAATGCAAACCAGTGAAACCGTTCTTTTAACTCATCTTTACAGATTCATTCTGAGAACTGCAGACCTTCACAAATCTTTGTACACCAGAGACCTTTTAAAAAGGAGAAGCCGAGAATACTGATCGTGCTCTGAAGAGCGAAAACAGGTGATGTCATAACGCACGGTCCTGTGTGGTCACAGCCGAGGCCGGGCGCAGAGCTGGGGCTCCAGCGAGCACGGAGCTCGGCGTCAGTGGGTGAAGCAAGTTATCTCCGGGGCCCCGAGGACGCCGGTGAGGACTGTGCACCAATCAGGTTCTCGCTCGGCGCCTGCCTTTGTTCTCACTGGGGAGCAGGTTTCTTGGTGTTTGGCGTCGGGAACAAGCATCCGACCCACACGCGCACCGCAGGCCCCTTCTGGAGACCTGGCGCCCCCACTCGCCTTGTCTCCCTCACACCCAGCCAGCCAGAGCTTTCTCCCAGCTACATCTATCTGCCTTCTTCTTTCTTCGGAGCGTGAACGCAAAAATCCGAACTCACCCTTTTCAGCTTTGGAGAAGCCGGTGCAGCTCAGTTTTAAAAGACAGTATGCTGTCTGAACTTTCCTTCCCACGCAGGGCTGTGTCTGCGTGTGTCTGTCTGACCGGCTGCCTCAGAAAGGACTTTTGGGTGAGAAAACAGTCCTGTCTCTTTGGTCCTTCAGGGCTGGACCAATAAAAGAACTTTCATTACTGAGAGGACTGTGAGAAGGGACTTCAGATGGAGAGCAAACCGGGAAACCAGACATTTTAGGTTTTCTCCCCCACCCCCAACTCGATTAATGGTGTCAACACACCTCAAACATGTATTCTCTACTCGCCACTCAAGCCTCAGATAACTAACTGGTCTTCTGCAAAATGCAGCTCACGATACACGATGCATAAAGTTCTTACAGCTCCTTGGATGCAAAGTGCTACGTAACTGCATGCAGTCTTTACAGCTAACCTAAGATGTGGGCTTGAGAGAAAGCCTAAGCATTGCCGTGAAGCTAGGAATGTTTTAGCTCCTCGCCCCCGCCACCTCCCCAACCTTTCTCAAAAAAAAAAAAAAAAAAAAAACCGAAATCAGAAAATATTTAGCTCAGTCTTAGACCCACTAGCGAGATACAGCTCCCAACTATTTATTGCACTCCCTCTCCATGTCTTCAGGGACCTAGAAAAGGGGCGTGGCTTGCCTTAGGGGCGGTGCTGGGCTTCCCAGCGCAATTTGCATACGACACACCCTCTTCCTTCCATTGGCGGAGCCGCGCCACCGGTGTCCCCGCCCACCCCACCACCTAACTAAGCCGCCACTGCCCTGCGGCTCCGGGCCTGGGAGATAAACTTAACTTGCCCGGAGATTCGAGGCGTCCTCGGCCTCTGTGATTGGCCGGCGCAGCTCGCAGCCGAGCTCTAGGTGCTGATTGGCTGCGGCCTGGCGCCCGGGGGCGGGGCCGGCGCTGTCCGATTGGCGGGAGGGGGCGGTCCGGGAGCGTGGAGGTGGTGGAGGTGGTGGGAGGCGGAGGCGGGGCCGCACTGAGGCGCTGCTGCGGCGGCGGCGGCGGCGGAGGCAGCGGCGGCGGCTGCTCGTCCTAGCCTGGCGGGGGCGGGGGTCTGGGGAATGGGGGCGGGAGGAACAACGGGCCGGTGAGGAGCAGCCGCCGCCGGCTCCGCCACCGTCGCTCCCGTCGGCAGCCGCCGCGGTGGTCGCCTCGGGCCGTCGCCGACCTAGAGCCGACACCCCGCCGCGAGGACGCGGAGGCTGCAGCGCGGCCGGCGGCGCGGGCACCGTCCGGCTCGGCAGCGGCGCGGCCGGCCGCTCTGACAGCCCGGCCCGGCCCGGCCCCGGCGCCCGCAGCAGCCACGATGAACCGCGGCGGCGGCAGCCCGGCGGCCGCCGCCAACTACGTGCTCTGTACCAACTGCCGGAAAGTGTTGCGGAAGGTACGGGCTCGGCCTGGGGTCCGGTTCGCCCGGGGCGCGTCCCGACGGCCGGGGCTCGTGGGGCGAGGCTCAGGGGATCCCGGGGCACCTTCCCCACGCCGAGACCGAAAAGGGGGCGTGAGGGGAGGCGGGGGGCTAGACTGCTGCGGCGGTGCATCCCCGCCAGGACGGACGCCAGTCCCGAGGGCGGGGGGGGGTGGTGGTGCGGATGGTGGTTGGGGGCCCCGGGGTGGGGGGGGACACGCCTGCATTCCGTGTTTCCGCTCATCTCCTCACCTTGAGGCCCGGGCCTGCTCCTCGCGCCGAGGGACCGGTTCGGTCTCCCTCTCGGTGCTGCTGTTGATGGAGGTCGCTGTGGAATCGGAACCGCCAGGGCTGGCTCCCTCCCTCTGCGCCGAGGCTAACTCTTGCGGGTGTTTTTGTTTACTCGGTCGCTCGTGCCTTCTTGGCGTGTTCTCGCCTCACACCCCCCTCTTTACATCCTTTTGGGGATCGTCTTGTGTCTCCAGCTCAGTCTGGAAAGGAACTGGTGAAGAGGCTTGAACTTTATGCCCATGGGAAATGCTATTCGACCTTACAGTTTCTCAGGCCGGGGGTGGGGGAGGAGGACTTGGAGGTGAACGCCAGTTATCCGCCCCCCTGCCCAGCACCCCGCTCTCGCCCGTGTGGATCCACAAAAATGAGACGCACAGTCAGCTTCTTGCTTCCCAGGGTGACTGATGGAAAGTTTACTTCAGCATTGTTTAGCTCACTGGGCTTAATCGCTCCGTTAAGAGAGGGGGAGGGGTGAAAAAGATGTCGCTTTAGACCGATGAAAGCTTTTAATCAGACTTTTAACCGTGGCTACTAGATGATATTTTATTCAGTTCGTTCATATCCAGACTATGTTTATATTTCATTGAGTGGAAACGTTAGTCGAGGTGCTTCTGTTTGTCCAGTACCAATGAATTAAAATTGCTGAGCTGTGCAAATGCATCCGGACCGAAAGACTAAGGTGAATACGGCACTGTTTTTAGTCAATATCTCTAAATACAGTTCTGTTGAGATTGTTCTTTATATATTTTTTTTTTAAAAAAAGAAAAAGGAAAATGCATGTAAGTAAGCAAACTCAAACATTTGCGTTCTTTGTCCAAAAACTGTTTTTCTTCCTCTGTGGGTCAGGCCAAGTGCCAATCAAAGTTGTTTTTCAAGCCTCTTTTCCCTGCAGTAGGGTTGCTGCTTTTTTTCCCTCCCTGTTTTATTAGAGAGCGTGAAGAAAGCAAAGGAATTGCAGATTTGAAGTTAATCGAACAATTAAATATTTCTTAAATTATTTTTATTGGGTATGTTTTTTTCTTGAAACAGATTTTTATTAAATGTGCATGTTGAGTATGTGCAGTTATTTTTTCCATAAACTCTGGGATCAAATTACAGTTGATACTTGTTCAGCTCATTGTAAGGCAGCTTGTGAAAAATGTAGTGGATCAGAAGTGCAGATCAGCTTAGTTGAATGTTAACTCTTTCACTTCAGGGTCAGATGTCATCTGAACTAAGCTTTTCATAAAATGATTATTATTATTTCCTGACTTTAAAAGTGATAAGTTATGTCTTTAACATGAAAAAAGTGTTGTTTGAGACAAGCTTGATTAAACCCAAGCCTGATTAAAATAACAGCTAATTATATATTTTTTTTAGCAGAATAAGGGAAAAGCTAATTGATTTTGATTTTTTTAATGGCGCTTGCAATTTGATAGGCTAATAAAATGTTACGCTTCAAAATATTAGGCTTCAAAGTCTTTTTTTTTTTTTTGAGAGAACCACGGCTATGGATCCATCACACTTTGCTGGTATTCTTTATATTTTTCTTTTAGCTTTTTAAGAAATTACACTTGATCTTAGCCAAAAGGCCAAGAAGCTATTAGTTTTTCAAGAAATTATATCTATTTGCCTAGAAAGGACATCCTCATTATATCTAGACATTATTAAAAGAAAGAGGTATATGGAAAATGGACAGTCACCATTTTCACATTTTACTGTGCACACATCTGCCAATATTCCAATTTTTAGTAACTCCAAGGGATATTTAATATTGATTCATGTAGTAGCATGCAGTGGCTTTAGATGCAAATGGCACTGTTTGAACCAGTTATGACATGACTTGGCAACACTTGTAGCTTTTTAAGAGTACTATTCTTAAGTGCTCTTAAAGGATATCAAGTGTTTAGCATTTTAAATTCTTCATCATTCTAAAAATAGAACATAGGATTTATTTTTAATAGGTGGTTTTCTTTTTGATAGAAAGTATATAAGTAAAATCCATCTACAACTCTTAAAATGTGATTCTCAGAACTTATCTTGTGTTTTCCACTTAATAAAGTGTTCAGTAATAGCCAAGTGAGTCATAGCATTTTGAGTTTTTGTTCAATGTAGTTCATAATGGAAGAATGAAATTCATGCACACCCAGGGTGAATTACTCTTTGCTGTTATAATCCTCATTAATGATTGGAGAAGAGTCACCTTTATATGTGACATGATGATGCCTTCCTCTCTAAGTGGCTTAATTTGTTGCAGTGTGTTGAATTTGGAGGAATCTTCAAAAGAACTGGATTAACCTTCACATGAAATAATTTGGTTTAGTCCAATATCTGAAAATTGAATTGTGTATTGTATGGGAATCACATTTATTCTTAGTAATTCCTTTACAATTTTGATTTAGTGTCCTCCAAAATAAAGACTTAAAATATTAAATATACCAGTAAAAAGAATGGGAAGGTAAACCATAGAAGGAAACAAACAAAACTGTCTTACAAAGTCTAACTTGATTTGTTTTCAGTGAAATAATTCAATAAAGTTTTTAATAAAAGAGAAAATGCTTACATTTACTTTGGAAATATTAATGAGCTTTGATGTATAATGCATTTTACTTGAAGAAGTTCCAGGGACAACTAGGTAAATTTTAAAGTGGAGTGCCAAACTGCATTAAGAAAGGTAGGTAACTGTCAGTCCACTCATTTTCCAATAAATAAAAGGTATCATATTACAATATACTTTGAGTATTAAGCAGCTAGTGCTACCAAGTGAATAAAACTGCACCATAAAGAATTTAACATTTTAAAATTCTTAATATGTTTAGTTAGTTCTAGTGATATATGTTTGTTGGTTATTGTACTTTTCTGCTTTGCTTATATAATCACTTATTTTGACAACTTTTTGATGGTTTTATAAGTGAAGAGACTGGGAAAATAAAATGGGAAGTATTAGATTGAACCATATGAACTTCATAGTTTACAGTCAAAATTGTTAGTTAATAGCAATTTTATATGGTTCAACAAATAGAATGAATTGTTTTGCCAATGGATTAGTGGCTATTCTTCCTTGGTTAATCAGGTTTATTATGTATATAATTTTGATTGTCAAAGAATGCTTTTTACTTCATTTTGTCCT
This sequence comes from Cynopterus sphinx, assembly GCA_030015415.1. Taxonomy (NCBI): domain Eukaryota; kingdom Metazoa; phylum Chordata; class Mammalia; order Chiroptera; family Pteropodidae; genus Cynopterus; species Cynopterus sphinx. The sequence goes on from CM057383.1 coordinate 88,881,511, forward strand.
AAATGAACTAAGCAGAGATTAAGCAGTGAATTTATGACAACAAACTACTGTGCAATGGTTTTCAAACTGCTTTTAATGGAGTCCTAAAATACTTTAGTGTACAAAAATTCTTGCATTGGATTAAATTTTTAAGTACATTTCAAGTTATCACTTAAAAAATAGCTGGCCCGTAATATGTTTTACCAAATTTTAACATTATTTACAAAATTATCTTTTGCTACAATGTTATCCTTGTGCAGGCCTTGAATTAAAACTTGTTCTGCTACATTTGTACATATATTTGAACTTTTTTGTTAACATGACAAATAAAACTACTAAGTAAACAAACTGCTAAAACATAACTGCTAATGTAGTGATACTGGAAGCCACAGATGTGCTTATAGTAAAGTTTTTGATAGGTCCTTTAATTTGGGGCAAGATAGTTAACTTCCTTGGTTTCCTTTGTTAAATATAGGTAATTTCTACTTGCCTTATAGGTTGCTACATAGCTTGAGAGAGGTAATGCATGTTAAAATACTTTGTAAACCATAAAGGACAAGCCTGTTTATTTTCTCCTTTCCCAGTATACCTTAGTTCTTTGTATGTTGTGGCAGTATGTTTTCAGTACAGAGTAATTTGGTTAGTCTTTACTTTTCTGTCCTGTTTAATTACTGCCTGTAAATGAGAGGTAAAGATATTATGCTTTTAGTTAGAATGATCAAAATTGTTTATTTGCATATTTCTATTTGTATTCTACTCCCCCTGCCAACTGTAATCCAATGAGTAGCTTTTGGTTTTTCAAATAATTAAATAAAACTGCCTTTTGGACACATCAGTAGATGTGGTAAATTGGTACTTGGTTTGAAAAGACTAAGAGTTAAGGGTGATTGTGTTTAATAGAAATGGGCAAATCTAAGGACAAAACAAAGAATTTTTATTTTGATTTAGGAGAAGAGTTATGAAAGTAAAACTTCTCTTAATCTTTTCTTTCCATCTCTTTATCCCTTTCCTTTTTTCCCTTTTGAAGGGTTGGGTTATTTTAACTTATGTTTGTCTAGACTGTCACAATTTTTAGAGTGTTTTCACATTATCTCAGCTGATTCTCACGAACTGAGAAAATGTAAGTGCCATGATTTATGTCATACAACTAATAAAATGTCTGCTTAATTCTTAATACTGTCTCTTTAATAAACACAACTGTATTCTAATTGTCCTCTGCACTATTAAAGTTGCCAGGGAATACCCCCACTCCCAGCTTCAGCATCCATGGAATGCCTATAGGTATCTAAAACTCTCCAGGTAATATTGATTGGAAGTAAGGATTTTAGCCAGTCTAACATGTTATTGCAGATCAACTGGAGAGAAAGGGGAGGAGTTAACTGGCTATTTTCATGATCTCTGTAACAGTTGTTTGATTAATTCCTTAATAAGGTAAAGCAGCGATTGTCAAATATGATCTTTAGACTCTGAGAGTGTTCTAGACCCTTTCAAGAGTCCCAGGGGTGAAAACTATTTTTATAGTCATACTAAGACTTTATTGCTTTTTTCACTGTGCAAAAGCATTGGAGATAAAACTGTGCTGGTTCTTTAGTATAGGTTAGGGTAGTGGTACCAAACAGTAGCCACTGTATTCTTTAATACCATATACTCATAATGAAAAAAAAAAAATGTCAGTTTAAGATTGTTCTTGAAAAAGCAGTAAAACCTTAAAATTTGTTAAATCTTGACCCTGAGTGTTCATCTTTTTGATATCCTGTGTGACAACATGAGAAGTGCATAAAACACTTCTACTGCATAGCAAACTGGTTGTTTCTAAGGAAAGGACTTACAGTTGTTTTAGTTGCAAGCTAAACTAGCCACTTTTGAAATGTAACCCCATTTTTAATTAAAAGAATACCTGTCAGACACACTTTGGTTATTCATATGCGAGTAGCTGATAAAAATTTTCTTTAAAATGAGTAATGTGATTTTAAAATTTCAATGAATAAAACTTTATTCCCTGTGATAAAATTCAAACTTTCAAGGAAATATTGGAATTTTAGAAAATGTGTATCTGCCATTATTAGCCTTAAAGCTTCCCAGTTCCTCAAAGTTCTCTTCTTGGGTGACATTAATGGATGTGATTTTTTTCATGATGTATAACAAAATGTCAACATTAGGAATGTCTGCTTAATTCAGTGAACCAGTAACTCTAAATGACCGATGCATAAAGACATTGCTCCTTAGGGCCTTTCTTTTCAACTAAGAACCAATCAGAGCACAGTGGACATAATCTTTGCTATTTGACCATTCTTTTTATTACTAGCAGAAAATAGTGTCACTTGTTTTCCTTGAGTTTTCAGGATCACTTTACTTGTTTTTGAGAAAATGCTTATCAAAATCATATATGAGTAAAAGATCCATTCAGCACAGAAGAAAGACAAATGGTTTTTAATATAACAGAATATAGAAAGTTAAGTTTACTTATAGGATTTCAAATTTCATATTGCAATTAACATTTAAGAAACCCTACTTGTCAAGTTTTGGTGTGGTATCAAAGAATATTCACAATTATCTATTTTTAATTTCCAACTATATATCTGTTTGAGGCCATATTTTCTTCACAGACTTTAATCAAAGCATATCACAAAATTGAATGCCAGAGCAGATATAAAATTCACTTGTATTATTAAATGTTAAAGAGATTTGAAAAAACATGACCATCACCCTTCTCACTGTTTTTGTTTGGAAAATATTTTTATAAAAATGTGACTTATGTTAACCATGTAGTGGATTTGTTATTTTAGATGAATTAATAAACATTTAAATTTTTGTTTTAATTTTTAAGAGTTTGAAGGAGTTTCAAGACCAAAATATTTGAGAACTGTTGAGCCAGAGTTTCTCACAGTAGTGGTACATTAAATATAATCTTAGGAGTGTATGTGGGGAAAATTAAAGGCTAATACTACTGACAGAAAATGTGGATAAGACCAACTTAGTCACCTCTTTTTTTGTGTGGGGATCCCTTGCATGTGCTGCCTAGCACCTTTTCAGTGACATTCTAGAAACTTCTCTGCTACCACAGTAAGAATTAGGCTAACCTATGCAAGATTTTTGTGAGCATAAATTTACCTGATAGAAAACAGGGAGAGAAAAATACAAATCTCTTAGCTCTGAAGGAATAATCTCCTTAGTACTATGCAATACCCAAAGAATGGTCAGATCCCAAGAGTATGTCTATCGTGCTCTAATTGGTTTGTTTTTGGATGAAAAGGAAAGGAAGCCCTTGAGTAGCAAGGTTCACCTTTTTTTTTTTTTTTTTTTTTTGAAACCGGAGAAGTGTGGGAGAAGCAACAGAGAAAGAAGGGACAAGAAAGAATCATAAGAAACAAAGGTATCAATATAGACTACTGATAATAGGCATTGTTACAATAAAGAAAAGAAAACCACTGTAGATGGGATATAGAACAGCCCTGAATATGGGAATCCCTAAATACTGCAATCATCAAAGAGCATTTTCCACTTTGTGTGTGTTGGGGGGAGGGGGCGGGCAGGCAGGGGCAGGGTGAAGGGTTACACTGTACACACAAGCTATGGAAGCCAATGACTACCTGTAATTCAGTGTGGTTTTGAAGGCATGGTCATAAGGGTCTATTTACCCTATCCTATTAAGTCTGGTGAGACCTCTAAACTGTTCCTTAGACATCACTGTGATGGGAGTGGGAATGGGGGGAGGAGGTAGAATTTACTATGTACAGTAAATATATTGCCAAGTTAAAACATTTAGTCATGTATTTTATAAGTCACCTTAAACTTATAAGTAGGTGTGGTATAAACTACTTAAAAGTAAGTGTGTATCCTAAATCCAAAGCTATAGTTAATGTAGAATTCCTATTTTTTTTTTTTGGATTGTTTTTTTCAAAACTTTGTGACATCTCCAAAAGCCTTTCCTAATCTGCAGATTCTTTGCCTTCTCCCTCTATTCCCAGGACTGCCATGCTGTCCAAGTATACTGCATTTATTGCATTTAGCACATTGAATTAGAATAACAGTTTACATATATCTTTACCTTACCAGGTTGCCTCCTATTTGGGATCTGGTTAATGGAAAATTTATTTTTAGCAAAGTTGGATTTTGCTTTAAGTATGTGTTTCACTTATAAATATTGGTAGTATATTTGTATTAAATACAATATAACTTAATAAAATAGAACCTGTTCTCATTTTCCAAAATGTATGTATTTGCTTTGACTTTTTACAGCCGTATTTTGTTCTTTTTTTCTATAAGAAACACTTTCAGAAGTTCAGTAGCAAGATATTTTATCATCTTTGTGACCATAGGAATGTTTCTATTAAATATTATACCACTTTTGGAGAGAGCCCTGATATGGAGCAAGGATGTTAGTCCACTGAGAGGATCAAGGCACTGTCCTTAGCTGTTGGTTCTTCTCAGAAATGTAAAATGGCCTTCCCTTTGATATGGATGCATGCTCCACCTCCTGGAATCTGCAAGTGTTCTATAAGAGACAGTTGTTTCAGAATAGTTTAAGGGCATACTTTCAGACTTGCAAGATTTTCTGTAGGCCATCTCCTAAGGTTCATTTCCCCATAGAATTCTGGCTAATCCATTTTCTCTAATACCTCCCCCCAAGTCTTTTATTTTGGAAGTCTTCCAAGCCAGCTGTGATATCCTTGGCCAACAGGCTCTCCCTTGCTAACTGTGAACCAGAGAATTGGTTGTAGGCCTGGACAACCCCTTAGCTAGCCTTTATTTTTTAGATCCACCCAGAAGTGAGTCATTCATTGGTCTATGGGCCAGGATATTGACTGCCTCCTGAGGGACACATGAATATTATAAGATATTCGATGATGGTTTGAAATGCCTTGTGTTTTTTGCTGCTCAAATCTAATAAGGAATGACAAGCATTTAACCTTATATTTCATAAAGAATGTGTTGAACATGTCATATATGAATGAATACAGCCAATTGTAAAAAATGTCTGATTTAGGGCCATATTATTTCTTGCACAAGAGATTTCTTGACAAGTAAAAAATATATTTTGAGAAGACATTTCTCTATTCATTAATAGCTACTTGTAATGGAAGCATATATTCTCATTTCCTAGATATATATTTTATTTTTGTTTCTTGCAGAGATGGAATTAGTCCATCTGTCTATAACAAAATCTGTCTTTCCAAATACAGATATATATTAAATTTACATTATGGATAACTAACGCTAGATTTTTGTGGAAGATTAATTATCTCAGGCTACAACTCTTAGTTTTCAAATGCATTTTATAATATCAATAACAGTGGTAGCTTTTATTGAATACTGTCTGTGTGCCACAGACTGTGCTAAGTATTTAAGCTCTACATATGCATCATATTTAATTGTTATGATGAACCTATAAAGAATTAGTACATTTTATGGATGAAGAAATGAGGACTCTCAGATCTTTAGTTACTTGGGTAGGTCATAGCACCAGTAAGTAGCAGACTCACAATTAAACCAGGTCTAACTTCAAAGCCTGGCTCATTTTACAGGTATAAACACTGCATTGTCTTAGATTTTCATGTTTCTCTTTATGCAAAAGACTTTTATAAAATATAAAATTAATGAAATTTAAAAGGACCTGATCGTTTGAGAGAATATGAGTGGTTTCAAAATCGTATTTTCTACTACTTTATTTTTACATTAGAAATGCAAAATTTTCTATCCATAATATTAAATCTATTGAGAAACAAATTGAAGTTCTCATTGAACAGTTTTGACCTATCTAGTTAGCTCTTTTATACACACACAGACACACACACACACACACACATACACATGAACAGTTATTAGTTATATGACCATTCTTTTCTAATCCCAGAATATATTTTTCCTAATTTCCCAGCAAATTTTGACTTTGTCCTTTCCCAACCAGTCATTCATTAGTTCACTAACATTGATTCATTCAACATTGCTATAATATCTGTGGCATAAGACATTGTCTAGAAACATTTTGAGTTAAATATTGTGTCTCTTGAATAGGAAAACTGTTGAGGCAGTTCTGTCTATTATTCAGGTAGGAGTTGAAATGAAAGGAATAAAAAATTGGGTGATAATTAGTGTGCTGGGATAACCAATGGCCAGCATCAAAGCTGGCATATTCTTTTTTACTACCCATTGTTACTTTTAAAATAATATAAATGAAAAAAAATGATTATTTTAATTACTTGTAAAGTTTCCTTTAATTACTTGTAAAGTTTTGAAATTTAGTCTTTTTTTTTGGTAAAGTTAATAAAGGAAAACAAGCCCAACATATTTACTCCACTGAAAAAGAATGAAAACAAAACAAATCACCTAAGCTAAAGGTATCTTAGCACTAAACCACAAGTACTGTTCAAGTTCTTTTATCAAAATTTTTTTGTATGATATAGTACTTGAAATTAGTTAATTTTCAGTTGGGGTGTGGAATAACTTTTGAAGTTTTTAAAAATAGAATATGATCTGCATAGTTAATAATCTTTTGAGATATTGTTTTATGTTATATAGCTATTAAAATAACTACAAGGTCCAGGTTCTAACATTCTTTAGGCAAAGTGCATTGATTATTGAACACCTAAGATTATCATGAACTTATAAGTATTCTTTTGATTTTGCAAGAGACCTGTTTAGCTTTTTTATATATTTTTTAATATTTATTTTATTATTTATTTTTTAGGGGAGGTAACCATTGGTTGACCTCACAGGTTACAAGGACCATGTCAGCTTACAATCTCTTTTTTTTTTTATGCCTACAGCACCTGGTCTTCCTAGGTGGTCTCCCATCCAAGTACTAACGAGGCCTGACTCTGCTTACCTTCTGAAATCAAATGGGATCAGGCTTGCTCAGGGTGGCATGGCTATAGACAACAAGAGACCCATTTAATATTTAGTGCCCTTAAAAATGAAGGAAAATATATGTTCTGGTATATAAAAACATAGAAACAATTCTCTTTGGTAAAAATATATAGATTGCCATTTTATGCCTATTCAGTGTCTCAACGCTGTTACCCTTTTTAATGGTCTTTATATTCTTAAGCAGGCAAATGTAAAAGTGGTAAACATTTTTGGATGTGGGTAGATATCATATAATTTAGATACATCCAAAGTAAAACTTTAAAAATCTGTAAATACTGAATATACTTGAAAGCATATTTGTCAGATTATTTAACACATTAAGAGCACTTTTTATCTCTTTTGAAATTGTCACACCTTGTTTGATTTCAGTAGAAGTGCCATATATTATAGAGCATTGGATTTTAGTTAGATTTACATTTTGAGAGTTTTCCAAAACCTAATTTATATGAATGGGTTGGGTTGATATGCTATAGTGCAAAATTAATCACTCAAGAATCTGAATGTATTTTGTGCTGGTCAGAGTGTCAGAATTTCAGAGCTCTGTTATTCATATTGTCTTTGAGCTCTAGTTAAAAGAATAATATGGGTATTCTGTAGACATTCTTTGTCACTACAGATAGGCAGTGCAACAAGCACAGTACTTTTTCTATCGTAAATAATTTTAATGTATTGAACTCATTGTCTTAGTCCATTAAAGGCCTAATTCCCGAACTGCCTTCCTCAACCAACATTAACACAGTGCCACTCAAGAAATGTGTCATGTAGTAAGTGAAACAGACACATACTCCATGGGTAGGACATACCTGAATACAGAGGATACATGAATGTTGGTGCTGGAGGGTGTGAATGAGGGGAGGATAATTCAGGGGAAACAAATACCTCCTCTGGTGAGCATAAGTGATAGCTGCCAATATGTTAAAAAAAAAATCATTAGTTATTCAAAACATTTTAAGGAGATGAGCTTCAAAAATTTCACAGTGAGCATTTAACCAGTGAAAATAATATGGCACCACTTATCCAGGTTGCACATTTGTAAAACAGCAGTGTATGATGTTTCCCATGGTTTAGATCTAATGATACCCAGTGCAATGACACAGCCAGTGCAACTGGCAAGATTCAGACCATATTCAGTCAATCAGAATTTTTATTGACATGAAGATTGACAACTATGCATTTTAATGTGTGCCTCAAATTAGATCTGGTAGGGAGTTCTTTGGATCAACTCTTGGTATAATTGCATATTATGATTATATATATGAGAATTAAATGTTCATAACCCATGCATTGATATGGATGATCATTCTTGTTCTCTTTTATGATGTAATCACTAACCTAATGCACTTACTTAGTTTTAAAAAACAAATTCCCATCATGTATAAGCAGCCATTAATAGAAAATACTTTTCATTGATATTAAACTTTTAAAGGTAAGTACATGACATCTATTTGTTTTTCTCTTGTGTCCTTTACTAATGTTTTTTATTAAAGCTCTTACAGAGAACATATTTGTCACAATGGCAAATGGAAAGAGCTGACAATACTTTTATGATAACTTCATTTAACTTCATATATTTATAGAAACAATTGGATTTTTTAAAGTACTGAATAAGAAGTTAACTTAGGATCCCATTGTCAGTGTACTACAGGATGTTGCCACTCTTATTTTAGAGCGTCACTAAAATTTGAATTTATTGTGGCAGTGTTCATTTAGTAATTTCAGCTTTAAATAAAGCACTGTTACCATTCATGAAAGGTACTTCAATGTCATCAAAATGAAGTAATTTGCCCTGTAGAACTCATAACTTGGCCATCTCTTTTTCAGTGACAGGTAAGTATTTACTTATGGTCATAAAAGGGGCAGTACACTGCTAGTATAAAAGGCCATTTCCTTCCATCCTTTTTTTATAGTAATTTTAATATATTTTAATGTTTAGATAACTACTTGATAGCTGTAGAACACTTGAAAACTAAAACATAATGTGCTATCAGTTGTAAATCAATCAATTCAATATAAAGGATTTCCAAAATGAAGATATAAGTCAGTTGGAAAGCTAGATTGGATTCATGAAAACTTGATACATACCTTTTCTAGAACATATGTAATGCATAATTGCTTTACAGTCATTTCTATGAAAAACTTACATTCAAATACTAAGTTCCTCTTCACAATATTATAGTACATACTTGCTTTTCAGAGCCAGTTGAATTCACAGGTGACGTAAGCCATTACTGCTGGTCCTAGGTTTATTTTCCTAAATGTCATTGTCATTTCCTAAATGTCTCAGCAGTTATCCAACTATTGGATAACAGTTTTTAGGAACTAACTTAGTCTTGATTAAATTAATATTTCCAAATTGCTGTGATTGACTATACTCTCAGAGATGACCTATTGTTTTATTTAATTTATTAACAGAGAATAATCATTCTGTAGGCTAAGTTTGCTTAATGTCTAGGACAATGATTCTTCAAGTGTGGTCCTGGAACTAGCAGCATCAGCATCACCTGCGAATTTGTTAGAAATGCAAATTTTGGGGCCCCACCCTGGACCCAGCGAATCCCAGAGGTGGGGCCTATCAGTCTGTAGTTTAACCAGCCCTCCACGCGATCCTGATGAACTCTAAGGATTGAGAACTGTTGGTCTGGGATTATTAACCAAATGCTTTCACAAATCAAAATTGTATATGTCCAGTTATTTGAGAAATATCATAAAAAGTCAAAATTGTTTTAAATTAAATCAATACTAGATATCTACTCTTTCTAGATAATAATGGCAGTACCAACTCTAGAATCAGGAAGATTCAAGATTCTGTTTGCTTGACTTAAAAATATAGTTACAGATTTGAGAACTTCAGGTACAATATGCTCTAACCTTAAGAAAAATATTTTATTGTTACTGGATTCAGATATCCACTTAAGGGAAAAAAAGGGAGTTGGGTTTTGGAAGCTTGTTAATGACTGAAGTCAAATGAAAATATCTCTTGGAATTGCTTGTTTATATAAAAATAAGTATTTTGGTAATAACATTGATAGATTCTAATGGGTCTTACCATCTTAGATTATTTTTATTTAAAGGAAGATTGATGGTTTCATTTTTCATGGAGAAGAAAATTATCTTGAATGTCTTTGTTTCCATATTTTTTCCATTTTTTTAAATTTATTTTTTAATTGTAGTTGACATACAATATTATATTAGTTTCAGCAATACAACATAATCGTTCGACATTTATATATCTTATGAAGTAATCACTCTAAGTCTAGTACCTATCTGGCACCATACATAGTTATTATGATGTTATTGACTATATTCTCTATATTCTCTTTACATCCCTGTGACTGTTTATATAACTGGTAATCGGTATTTCTAACGGATATTTTTTTTTCTTAAACAGAAATAATCCTAAAGATAGGTTTTTAAAATTGTTTTGAGTCTCTTAGATAAGATTAAATAGTCATGTAATTTATGGATTTTTTTTTCACTTGTGAACTGGTAGCTTTCTCTTCACTTACAAATGGGTTGTCAAAAAGGCACATCAAGAAGCCTGAAAATTAAAGCAAACCTAAGGGATGTATGTTATACATGGGCCTTAAGTAAAAGCATAAAAGATCTCTCTTTGAAAAGGGGAGATTGTTTCAGTTAGTTGCAGTTCTATCTAGGATACTGAATATAAGTAATTCTATTTTGCTATTTGGTTGCATCTAATTTTGAGGTAATGGGAGTTTTCCCTCATGTTATCCCTTGCTTAGTACTAAAATTTAACCCATGTTGATATTAATTCAGGACAGATAATGGACTGTATTAAATTATTCCCCCTACCTGACTCATGAATTCCTTTATATGTCAGCTGCCCCAGAAGCATATGTAGTTTCTTATTTCTAAAACCATAGAGAGTGATGTTTTCCTATTGACCACTTTTTTATCCTTCCTTTGTGAGGAAAGGACTAATATAGCACCTTAAATAGAACTGTCTCCATGGCAATGGGCAGTCAGCTTTTGACTCTGAGACTCATAAAAAAAAGAAAATTTAAAAAAGCATTTTCCTGGTCTAAAATAGCAGTGTAGCAATGTAAGTTACGAGAATATTTCCTGTCAGTTATTGCATCATTGATTAAGCTAGCATAATATAGTATTATTTTACATAGCACTTTTATTTGAGTATTTCAAAATGCTATATAGTTCCTTCCCTTAATAAATTAGTGGTAATTATTATCTTCAGATTAATAAAAAACTTGAAGCTCAGGTATAAGTTTAGGATTGGGACCCATGCCTAAGAAAAAAAAAGGTTGCCTAAATCTGGTTGTAATTTTATTCTCATACAGAATAAAAATAACTGATGAAATGGTGGGCCATTCTTTTTTATACTGAAACAGTTATCTCCAGAACACTGGAAGCAATGTTAAGGTTAAAATAAAAGTTTAACAATTTCTGCCATTTTTTTTCTAACTGGTTCCTATGATTTTGGGTCTACGGAGCACTTAAAAGACTCCACTATCAACTTGCTTCCTTTGCCCCCTCTTGTATCTATACCCATTTAAAAGGCAAAGCCCTTTACTTCTCACTATTGGGCCACCAAGCCTTCAGTTAAGGTCAGTGCCTGTGCTGTTTATTAGGAGCTAAAAAATAAGAACACATTATCCTTTGTTATCTTTTATCCTTTTTTCATATTTATTTCTTCCTTGACTAAGCCTTATCTCAGTATGAGGTTAATTTCCAGTTGAATCATCTCTCACCTTTAAAGTATCATCAGTAAATGCTTAACACATGAGGTTACTGTTAACGAGACAATTGGTTAAACCAGTAATAGAGTACTTGATAGTGCTTAGGGTATAGATCTGTGTGTTTTGAAGGGAACCAATGTCCATACTAGGTTTGAGTAGAAAAGGTTTTTTTTTTTCCTCCCAAAGGATATGAAGCTTTTGATTTTTATTTTTTAAAAGGTAAAAAGACACAGAAAGAAGAACTCCAAAATTAATAGTATTGATTTGTGTGGCAAGATTACTGGAAATTATTTTTACCATCTATTTCACTGTCTTTTGTTTGTTTTAACAATAAACATGTAATTTTCCTAAAATCCAAGAGCTATTACTGTTTTGAAATAATAGAGTGGAACACATAATTTAAGTGAAGGATAGTACAGAGAGAAGATCTAAATGAGATGGTAAATTAAATGAAATGGTAAATTAAAGACATGTTGAGATAAAAACAAAAGCTCATAGATTTAATAGATATCCATAGAAGCTGTGGGTAAATTGCCAGGGGAATAATAATGTTTGCGCTAGTGGTTAATGAGGACTCAGATGTGTAGACATAAGATATATACAATCTGGAAATAAATGAAGATTTTATAGCTGTCTCTCTAGCATATTCCTATATGTTATATCAGTCATCCCAGGATTGCTATTTCAGAACATGGTGTACTTGCTAATAATTAGAAAATTACTTTTCTCTTTAATTTTTAATTGAAAAGATAGCTATAATTGTATTGCTCTACTTCAGTGTTGTGTGGTGGATAAAACATTATATCAATTTCAGGAATTTTTCAAATATGTAATTTAAGCATTGTATATTAATCTAGAGATGTTATTGATTAGGACCTAAAGATAGAAAAAGATTGTTTTATTATGAAATAATTTAACTTTTACAGTTAATATTTACATTCTAGGGTTTTTGAAGAATAAAAAGCTATACAGAATAGAGTTTGCTGTGTGGTTGGAGAGAAAGATATTTTCTAAACAATAAAGGGAAGTAAAAATGGAAAACACATACCCTTTTGGCTTTTTATAGATATTTATAGATTATTATTTATCTTTACCAATTGTGAAGACATGAATAAAATTTCAGTCATCTAAATATACTACTATATGGAAGAGTTAAATATTAAATACTTGTTTTTATTTTTAAGGCAGAGTAATGTGATCTTGATTACTTTCTGCATTTTTAGTGATTTTTTAAATTTTTAATTGTTGAAAATGGTCATCTACTTATATATAACCAATTACTTTATAAATGAGTGTTTCTCATTTTAAATGGCTTTATTATCCAATTTTAGTTTTCATTTTAAATTGTCTGGGTCACTGTTGAGCAAAATATTAAATTAAGGAACTACTGTGAGCCAACTAATAGTTTTCTAAATCTGGTTTATTCTATAAATCTTTCCTTTAACTTGTTAGATAAGATTTAAACATTTTTGTCTGATTATATTGTACTTTATCAACTCAGTGTTACATAATTCTAATAATAGCAAGTAGTTACATAGGTAATAGGCCATTGTTTTAAGAGCTTTACAGATATTAACTCATAATAATCTCATTACCTGTTTTAATTGCTTCTATTCACCCCATTGGTGAGGGAAGGATTCCCAATTTTGGGTCAAGGGATGGCCAAACACATAGCACCCAACACTGAACATATGAAATCAACAGTTAATTAGTTATGTAGACTCACAGCTTAGGAGAAGAAAACAACTGCATTCCAGGTAAGACTATACGAGGTTGCATTCTGGAGTGAACAACTAGGGGCTGTGGGAGGGATGCTTTATAGTATCAAGAGGGTGGGGTACCTACCCTGTGTTTCCTCTGGGAAGCTGTGATTGGCTTGTTAGAGTAATTTCCATGAGTTGGTAGGAAACTGAAACCTGTTACTCAGGGATAAACAGGAATTGTACCTGGTCCTTTTGATATGGGGGGTTGTTTGACCTGGGGGCCTTATCCGAATGAGCAGAGTGGGGAGGAGAACTTGCAATTAGGTCATTTGTAATCCTCAATTTTATCAGGTGTCAAGACAGTACATGATATTGAGCCTTAATTTTAGGCTTTATATCACACTTTCTATGGGGTAGGTACTATTATCCCATTTCACAGACAACGATATTAGGTATACAAAGTAGCTTAAAGCTAGGGAACCATTCCCCCAACGATTTTCTTACATGTTTACTTTCCCTCAGTCTAGATAGAAATTCAGTGTTTTACTCCCATTTCTGTCTCATAAATAGAAGCAAACTATCAGTGTTTTTATTACTAATTGTCAAGGAGTTTTCATCCAAGTGCCTTGATGATTTTATTTCCTTTTACAAATCAATGCGTTCTAATTTAGGTAAATACATTTGCATTTCTTGACAGAGTTGCAAGACAGTCATTATCAAGAGAGGTGATTTTGTTTTCCTCTTCTAGGAGCCCTTAAAAGCTGAACAAATATTAAGGACATTTGAATTTTATTCTGTCTAGCATGGAAGGAATGGTCTACTGGTCTTCATTTCTAAAGTTTGAGTAACTTAGCTTTATTTTTTATAAATAAATAAAATACCTTTGATTAATGGAAATTTTGCTCGTTTGTATTACAACTTTGGAATTTGCAAACTTCATTTGTCATGGTTTAAAAAAAATATACACTAGGAAGTATTTGATGATTATCTGAAATATACTATTTTTTCACTTTAATGTTGTCAGAACATCTCATTTTTCTTGATAAAATTGGATATCTTTTTGTGAATTTGGTTTTCAAATAATGCAAGTCTCATTTTAAACTACTTAATTCTGCTTTTGTTTTTACTTTTTGTCAGTATGGCCAAATCTTAGATGTAAGGAAGGTAAGTATTAATACATAGAGTAGCATAAATGTATATAGAGTAGTAATGTATCATGAATTATATAACAAATAAAAGTAGATTTTCCACAATTTATTTTGATTTTCATCACCTTGCCTATAAACTTTGTCAAATTAACCTTTCTAAAATAAGAATTTAACTTCTGTTTATCAAAGAGTTTCAAGTCTGGTATTTGGGGATAATTTTTTAGTCTTCCTTTCTGTCTTAATAAGAGCTATGCTTAAGTGATATAGTGTTAAAATGCAAAATGCTATCCATTCTGCTATAACACTTAGGCAGGTTTGTTCCAATTGTATTAGCAAATAACTTGAGCATAGTGCTGAATTTAGCATTTCTTATACACAGTTTTATCCATGAGAAATACTAGGTGAATTCAGAAAACTGTACCCAGTCGATATGAGCTGCCTAGGAATACCCTGAACACACACTGTCCCTCAAACATCCATCCTCTACTTCAGTTCACCAGAATGTTATGAGAACCATCCATCCATATCTGCTGTTAGAACTTTGCATCATTTCAGATCCTTCTCCTTTCACTGCTTCGTAACTCACAAGTTCTGCAGCCCTTCTAATACCCACTTATACAACAACCTCAGGTCTTTTGCAAGGTAATGTTCCATATTTATTGTAATCTATATGTATTTTTAACCATTTAATGTTTTTAAACTGGTGCCGTTTTTTATTAGGTTCTTTTTTTTAAAATGTAAAACAGATGCAGTTTTTAAGTATTATCCTCTTAGCCTCATTTTCCCTATAAGCCCTGTGGTTTTATTGCATGATTTTGCATAGAGCAGTAATCTATATTTTTAGGGGCACATATGTTGTGTTATAGCAGACTGTCCATAATTTAAAAAGTTATCCTTTTAAAAAAATTAGCCTTGGATTTTAGTTAATTTATGGTAATAGTGTGATTAATTTAGTAAATGTACTAAATTATAGATGTGGTAAATTTGATAGAGAAATTCCGTGTTTTTTTTTTTTATAAGCAGATCATTATAGGTCACGGATGTCTAATGTGTGTCATCTGTGAGGGTACTATAGAACTGTCATGAACATGCCATCTGAATTCATAATTAAAAGCATTTATTATTGTGAAGTTTTAAAAATGTATGTTGTGAAGAAAAGAAATTATAAAAATGTATAAAATTAAGACCTCTAGTAAATTTGTATTTCTTCATATGCATTTATATCATTAGAAAAAAATATATTAGAAGGATAGAAGCCACCATGTTATGAGTGGGGGTTTTTATATGATAAAATTATAATTTTTTTTCGCTTGCTTATACTTTATTTTTAATCTTGAATATACATTACTTTTACAGTCAGAAAAAAAGATAAACTATGGGGAGGGAGTGGAAATTCACACAAGTATGTGTCTTTTGGGGGAACATAGTACTAACAATAACTTTATCCATTTCATAATGAAGCTCTTTGGAGAATCAGAATGGAGGGAAATTTATAAACCTTGCCGAAAGTCTATCTAAAATTTGAAGATATAGCTACTTTCCACTTTGTGTGTATTATATTCTTAACATAGTACTGGTTTTTTTCTAATACTTTATCTTGTTTAATCCTCATACATGATTTATGAAGTTGAGATGCCATCTCCACTATAGGAAAAAATAAATTAAGGCTTAAAGAAATTTAACATTTACCTGCTGCTTTAATGCTACACTGTTATCCTTTAATCAATTACCTTACTTTTTTTCTTGGAATATGTGTATTTTAAAACACTTTCTTTGTTTACTTAGAATAAGAAAAACACTATCATCTTCTCCAGATTAGAAAAACACATATTTTCTGAGGGGAAAAAAAATGTCAACTTTTTCTAGAGGACCCCATGGCCTTATAACATTTTGAATATCACCATTCAGGACTTAAGAATCTATATTTCACATTTTGAAATAACAGGAATTCATGTTACTTCAGTGCTTATCAATGAAATTAAACTGGGACCTATATCCCAAACAGCATTCTTATTTGATTCTTCCATGTTTCCTCTAAGAAATCAAATATTAGCATTAACAAAATACAGAATATTATTGGCTATCTGAAATGCACAAGTCTATTGGTACATTAAAAGTATTTAAAAATATTTGCCAACTAAATTCTGCTGATTAAATAATCACATTTGTCTATTCAAAATGTTATTCAAAATAATTTTATTCACATTATGAGTAAGAGCGACAGCTTTGGTAAGTTCACTTCTACTCTTGATCATAATGTAAAATCACCCTTGGATTAATCTTTAAACTCTGTAAAAACTATCACTAGACTGGTCTTAATGCTTTAGAAATAGACCTTGTATGTGGCCTTAATCCTCAGGTCTTGTTACTGCTCATAATTTTGCTGAAAGAACTCAGAGTTGTTCCCACTTGGAGAAAAGATAGTTAGGGGTACAGCTAAGGAAACTAAAATTTTTGCTTTAGAAAATAAAATTATGCTTTGAAGAGCTAACAATAAAAAGTCATGGGGACCATCTACAGCTTCATCCTTTGCCATATGGATGCTTCCTTTGGGAAAGCAGCTGACCAGCTACTTGGAGGAAACAAAAGCAGCCCACCTGGAGAACCAAGGCACCCTAGCCAATCCAGCACCAAGTGCAGGATTTGAACAATATATCTTGACCTAGCAACCAACCCATACACTCTGATAGTTATTTTTGTGTTTGGCATACTAATCATTTGACTTTTTTTAGAAGAGAAAAATTTATTTTTTAGAGATTGCATTCTAGTGAAGAAACAACTGTATTTTAAGACCCATTAAGATTATATGAATCCCCTAAAAATAAGTTATGCAAAATTAAAACACTAATATATACAGGCTTAGTACTCCTTAATACCAAAGTTAAAATTCTACAATACATTTTTAATATAAATTTTCAAGAAGAAGTCCATACATTTTGTGAGGACTTTCAAAAATCATCTATAATAATAGTTTGTAAGGATTTTTAATCATGTGAAGATTATTTACAAGACTATTCTCATCATTTATGTAAAATAGTTTTTCACAGTCCCTTATTCGGAGGGAAAAAAATCACTAAACGATGTGGATCCTTACAAGAAGTGTGTGTTTTTCATTTTAAATTTTTTTAGAGTATGGTATATTTTCTTAATGATCATTTATTGAGAAAATACTGTGTAGAACATTAAAAAAATCTTAGATATATTCAAAATCTGTTTATTGGTTTATTAATAGACTAAGTAAAATGGTTATTTAAAAAATAACTAAAGTAGCAAAAATAATGAGAAGGTAATTTTAAAAACATTTTGGTTATTTTGCTTCTGAAAACTTTCAACCAGCATTTAGAAACTCTTAGCATTTCATATTAACCAGAGAATATTAATGCAGAAGGCTCATAGAGATCATTTTCCTCATTTTTCAGATGAGAAAATTAATACTTCTAAAATTAATCAAGGTCTCTCAGTACTTGAGAAGAAAAAAAGAACTCAGGTTTTTAGTTCCCTTTCCATTATATCACCATGCTTGTAGCATTCAGTTACATTCATTCTGTTTGTCTAATTTCATCAATGAGTTTGTAAGCTCCATTACATAGCTTTTATACTTTCTGTATTCTTAAAAGAGCTATTTTATAAGCTGTTCAATAATGAAGAATTCAGTTAGTGCATACTGATTGGTTGGTGTTTGCTTTGTGTATTTTTAACTTAGAATGCCTAATAAAATGTTCTGGTTCCCATTTTAAAGCTTAAAAATTAGTAATGCTCAGATCAAACGAATAATCTTGTTTATTTTGAATTAACTAGAAAACTGGATTTAGTAGCTAACATTGAAGCCTAAAATATGGTCTATCCTTAGAATAAGTTAGTTAAAATGATAAAGAACATAAACATGCAAAGCTAATCTGGAAAATGAGAGGCCGCTATCAGGAGAGACAAATTGACATTTTTAATTTTTAGGTAATTACTTTCACAGATCTTAATTGTAATATAATTATAGCTCTTTCTTTTGACCAAAAACTGCACTCTCAGAATTTTGTTGTCAAAGCAAATTCAAAACCTTTTATGTTGTGATATTGTTCTATTCAGTTTTAAGTGTGTGTGTGTGTGTGTGTGTGTGTGTGTGTGTGTGTGTGTTTAGGACTAGCATGTGTCCAGGATGACAAGAAACAATTCTTAAGTTAGTTGTTGCCCAGAAGTACTTAAATATCATTAAATGTGTAATAGGCTTAGTAATATATAGAAATATTACATGTTAACATTTACTGAGCACCTAATTTGAATTATTTAGTCAGATGAAAGATTCTTTAATAATCAGTGAAAGATTAAAGACATATAAAGGTATGACCAGTTGTCAAGTGAAAACATAGAAGGGACAATTCACTGTAGGTTTAAATGACTCAATATAGAGAATATAGCAACTAAGTTTGGCCTTATGAGATGAGTTAGCAACATGAAGTAAATATGAAGTGGCATTTCACATGGAGATTCAAGGACAAAGGAACAAAGATACAGAAATACAGAAAGGAATGTTTGGGAGTCAGCAGATCAGTATAGCTAAGTAAATGTTACTGTGGGGAGCACTTGGAAAACAAAATTAGGCAGAGCTAGGTGAGGGCCAGAATTGTTGAAAACCTTCATATTTGTAATGTCCTTTTTTCCCCCAAAGTTGAGAATAATACATACTAAAGTGGGGTAGTGGTCGTGGAAATGGAAAGCGTCTTAAGAGTCACTGAAAGAAACTTCGTGAACACGTGGTAAAATAACCTATTATGAAGTTGTTCTTGAGTGTTATACATAATGGGAAGTTTGGGTCTTTAAATGGAGATTTAAATGAGATACCTGACTCTTGCCAGCTTTTTTATCTCCTTGAAACCTGATATACCTATAATCTTTTATATGCCTGCCTTATGAACATATATCCCTAGAATCAACTCAAATCCAAACTGCCCCAAATCTCTTGATTTCTTTTATATCAATTGGTTTCAACATAATTCATCCATCCAGTCACCCAGTTCAGAATTCTGTGAGGTGTTGTGGTCTTCACACAACCTTACCACCATACTCAAGTCAGTCACTCAATTCTATTCTATCTCCTAAACAGCTCTCAACATAATTCCTTTTCTTAACCTGTACTGTTTAGTTAACTCAGATCTCTTTCTAGAAATTGTAGTAGCCACCGAACAGGTCTTATTTCCTCCAGCTATCCCCACTCAAGTTCATTTTCTGATGTCAGAAATATTTTCTTTAAAGACAAATATAATTTATTTAACATCTATTTTTTGTATGAAATCCAAGCTCTATAGAACTGCATTCATGATATGATTCTTGTCTATGTCTTACTCCTTGAGAAAGGTTCAGGGAATAATTATAAAAAATGTCAAGCTATATGAAAGCAGAAAGAATAGTATATGTAATGAACCTCCAAAACCAGTCACCAAATACAGTATTAGCAAGATTGTGCCACTTTTACTTCATTAACCATGTGTTGTTATTGTTGCTGAAGTAATTTAAATAAAATCTCAAAACTCATTTCCCTGTGTATGTTAGTATGCATTTCTGAAATATGCAAACACATTCTTATAACTACAATGCCTGTGCCATACCTTGCAAAATTAGCAATAATTACTTGATGTCATCAGATATCCCATCTTCCTCAATTTCCTTCCATTTGTTTAATGTCTTTTTAGAGTTGACTTTTTCTGAATTAGGTCCACCATACATTTGGTAGTAATATCTTTTAAGTCTCTCTTAAGAGTAGTCCCTCTTTTTTGGGGAGCGGGATTGCTCTTAATTATTTTTCATGCCTTTACCTGGTTGAGTCAGTTGTCCTAAGGAAATTTCATGATCTGAATGTTCTCCTATGCTTCCTCATGTTGTCATTTAACTTGTTCCTCTAACTCTGTATTTTCTGTTAGTTTGAAATTTGGGCTAAAGTTTTGATTAGATTCAGGTTCAAGTTGTTTTTGGTATACAGACATTTTCTTCATTTTTTATGGCTTTATTGTTAGGTTAGATTTCTAGAACCGCACGATTACTCAGTCAAAGGATAAATGCTTATTTAACTTTTCTAGATACTGTCAAATTCCTGTACATGAAGATTGTTTAATTTTGCATCTCCATAATTTTTGAGAGTGCTTGTTTCTCTATAGTTGTCAATAAGTATGTTGCCTAACTTGGATTTTTGCCTATCTGATGTATAAAATATAATATTTCCTTTTGTCCATTTTATTCATTTTTCAGTTTGGTTATTGGTTTTTTCCTCTTGATTTTCCAGGAGCTCCTTATATAATTGGGGTATTAGCTATTTTTTTGTGTTAAATTGTACAAACAATGCAATTTGCTATTTTGCACAGATTTTGCTTAAGGTGTGTGTATTTGTACCATGTGAAAAAAAATTTTTAATTGTGGGTAGGACTACCACCCCTCCTACATTGATCTTTTATAAGGTTTTTTTGGTCATTTGTGCTTGCTTAATTGACTAAAAGTTTATTTTAAAAGTAAGGAAATAAACACTTCTACAGACGTTCTATGACCATGTAGTAATGAGAAAAATAATAATTTTTCTGAGAAGTTTCTTCATACTTTGTCTTAACATGAAGGTTAAATATAGCAGTGTTTTGCAAATGAATGAAATCATTTATAGGGATACATAATTAAAAGGAAGAGAGAGAGACAAGAGTATAGTGGAAACATTTCTTTTAGTCAGTGGTTCCCCAAATGTGGTCTGTGAACTTCTAATAGCACAAATCAAACAGTGGCATCACATTGTAATAGTAATCTGTTTCTCACCATCCTCTATTCATAGTAAAAAAATGTAAGTTTCACTCAAGAATATCCTTAAGAAAACAGTAAAAATTATACATGTTATTAAATCTTGACCGTTTAGCATGTTTTTAATAGTCTCTATTTCAAAATGGAGAATATACTCAAAGCTTTTCTGCATGCAAAATATGATGCAGTCTCGAAGAAAGGCAGCCATGTGACTGAGTTGTGAGCTGAACCAGTTGCCTTTATTGACCAACTGATAACTATGCTTATTCAGACTTGGATATTTGGCAGACGTTTTCACAAAAACGAACAAAGCGAGCCTGTCACGTAAAGGAAAACAGCTGACAGGATTTATTGCTAATGATAAAATTTGAGCTTTCAGGAGAAAATAGCTTTGGAGAACTAGTATCCTCTCCCATGAACTTGACCACTTCTCAGTACTTAACAGATTTTCCTGATGTGATCAGTGGTAGTATTAACAAATTTTATTTTTAATATGTTAAATGTGTCAACATTTGAAAAACTTGCAAAGCTCAGTGAGCCAATATTTTCTCAATGACCAATGATTAACATTACACAATCATGCACGGGTAGATGATCCATTCAAAGTACTAGATAAGCCAATGGATTTTAATGTAACAGTAAGAAGTTTATTGAAATGGCTTCCGATTCCATATTGTAACAAACTTTAAAAGGTACCTACCACTTGTCAAGTTTTAGTGTGGTATCAAAGAATGTCCCGAATTATCTGGAAAAGCTGTTAAAAGTTCTCCCTCTTCCAGCTCCTTATCTCTGAATGTCCAAACTTTCTTCATGTTATACAGTCACCACAATATATAGCAATATATTGAATGCAGAAGCAGATACAAGACTCCCCAATTTTCTTTTATTAAGCCTAATATTTGCACATATGTAAATCAATGATACTCTTCTCAGTAAACTTCATGTTGTTTTAGGAATTATAGTTTCAAAAAAGTTCATTTGTTTAAATGTAATGAATTTATTCTATTTTTTATTTTTAAATGTATTAATAAGTACCTTAAATTTTTCTTTGATTTAATTTCGATATAATTATTGATAGTTTAACTCACATAAAAGTCTTTTGGGGGGGTCAATAATTTTTAACAATATAAAGATGTCCTGAGTACAGCATAGGGGGAATATAGTCAATAATATTGTAAGAACTATGTATGGTGCTAAGTGGGTGCTAGATTTATCACAGGGATCACTTCATAAGTTATATAAATGTCTAACCACTATGTTGTATACCTGAAACATATAATATTGAATGTCAACTAAAATTGAAAATTAGAATTAAAAAATTAAAAAGAAATTCTGATAACCAAAAGATTATAAACCATCTAATTAAATGAGTATAAGAATTCATAGTTTTAATTCCGATTACAATAGGTTTTAAATTTACCTATATACAATAAAGCACAGTTTTGAAGTCCTCTGTTTATAGATTTGGAGGTTGACAAACTAGAGCAGAGATGAAGCTAATAAGAATTTATTATATAGATCAAATTAAAACAGTTGTTTTTTTCAAAACTAGAAATGAAAATTGTTTTTAATTTTATTAAAAATAAAGTTTAATGTAATTCAGTGTAAAATCAAACATTTTAATTTGCTTATTATTCCTAGGAGGCTGTATAAAAGGTATTTTCTCGATTTAAATAAGATCATGAGTTCTTTGTGTAAAAAATTGGTTTTCAGATGGCTAATATGCTTATGTTTATAAATCTCAGAAATCAACTGAATTTCATGTTTTTTCCCCCTAATTCTCATCAGCTGAGAAAGTGACCTGTAAATTGTTAGTCACTGTGTTTTGAAAGACCTGGAACTATTTATCCTGTTACTCTTTGTTCTATCTGAATAACCCCAAGGCCTTTTAATTTCGTTAAAACCTAGGTGGTAAATGCTGAGTGTGGAGGTTTGATTTAAAATTTCGTTTTTCTGTCATAGCAGAGGATCTACATTCACAGCATATTTTTGTTTCTCCAAAAGATTAGTAATGAATAATATTAGAATGTTACATAACTGTAATTGTCTCTAATAGGAGTCTTTCTAAAACTCCCAATTTCAATTTCTTTTAATCTAATTAGTATAAAATTTTAACAGGTAAAAACTTTTAAAGTTCAGGGCGAGTTTTTAGTATTATGCAATACAGAACTTTAAAAATTGTCTAGAAGGAAAGCCCTTCTTAATACTTCTTTGGGACCTGGGGAGAGATCTCATAATTAGTGGTAGAAAAGTATATTGTCTGCATGTTGATAGGGAAGCACTGAGCTAGGTAGTTATTATAGATGTGCATTAATTATCTCAAGTACAGAGATAATTATCTTTAACTAAAAATTTTAATAGTATATTCAGCAAGTATATTTTGTAGTTCAGCATTTCAAAAGTTCTCAACTCTGAAAAATTCATGTAGGAGGCTTTGTTGCTCAATATTGATGTCATAGTACACTATATGTTTTCTGATTTCTAAGAAAATAGTACAAATTATAGGAAGTTGCAGGAATTACTTGTCTTAACAACATAAGAAAATAAACTGGAAAAGTGAATATTTGTGACATAGAGAACACAGAGGGTACAAGAAAGGTGTAGTAGTTTGATGTCCAGTACTGTCCTTATTAATGTATTGGTGTTTCTCAGTAAGAATACAGAGAACTGCCTCAAGTCAACAGGAGGCTCCTTCCCTGCGGAAGGAAGAGAAAAGAGATGGAAAAAGCCTGTACCAGAATCCTGTCTCCTTAATACAATTGAACAAAGTATGAGTATTATTTTCATGTAGCTCTGCTACAATGCTATAACTTTTGTGTTAGAAATTGATCCTGCTCTTTAAAGAGCTTGTTTATGGTTCTAAAGAAGTGGTAAGATAATATGTTGATATGTTGATAGCTGTAAGAGAGAAACGAAATATAATTGTGAATCTTAAGAAGAAGTTTAAATTCATAGAAGAGCTTGGGAGTTGGTGGGAATAGGTGGAAACCAAAGGAGTTGGTATTTGAACTGGATCTTAAAAGAAGATAGGTAGAATTTCAATAGACCTAAAAAGAGAAGGCAGAGCCTCAGGAAATGTTCATTCACATATATCTAAATTCCATAGAAGAGGGGATGTAGATGGGGTAAAGGGGCTCAAATATATGGTGACGGGAGGAAATTTAACTTTGGGTGGTAAACATACAATGCAATGGACATATGATGTATTATTGAGTCGTACTCTTGAAACGTGTATGATTTAATTAACCAGTGTCACCCCCAAAATTTTTTAAATTCCATAGAATACAGAAAAGACATACCATATTAGAACTATTGATTTTTAATTACAGTGAATCTAATTTGATTGACTTTTGCTATTCTGGCATTACCTAAAAAGTGAAAAAAGAGATGTGTTCTTTGCTACTTGCTGTGTGGCACTGGACATGAACATGATTTTAGATTTACTTGCAGTTTAAAGGATTAGCTAGTAGTATGATAATGGTATAGTTTAGAAACTATCCTAGCCCCATATTTGTTCTTAATATTTTCAGATTTGTAAGTTTTTGTCATTCTGTGGTTGTACAGGGAACTGGGAACTAATGGTATCTTTGTTTTTAGAAGTTTGCTATTCCATAGTCAGAGGATAAATATAAAAACTTGCTTGCACTTTGAACAGGTTCACCATGTGTTCTAATAAGCAAAAGGAATTTTGTTAGTAGCCAGGAGAAATCTCACTTAGAAACTCAGCTATACTGTAGTGCAGAGTTAACTTATTAACTACTCTTTACAATATGGATATATATTTTTAATTCTTTTATTGCTGGAATGAGGTCCCTTCTTTTCATACTTAATTGCATCTATTCAGCAACTACTACTGCTGATTTCTACGAGTAATTGTAGCATTTGTGGCTGCTCTTTCTAGAGTACTCAGTAGGTGAGTTTGTCTATCTTTGGGCCCACAGTGGATAAAACAAAATTTACTTAACAGTTCCTACCAAATGGCACAGGGAGGATTTTGTTTTTTAATGAGTTACTTAATCACGACATCTCTATTTCTTGGAACTCATTTTTTGAAAAGTGAAATAGAAAAAAAATACTGTTATTCAAATGACCATTACATAAAACTTTCAAAAATGGACCAGAAGTTTATTTACTTCACGTCAAACAACGTGCTAAAGTTGAAATATTCAGAGATGAACAAGGCACTGTCCTGGCCCACCTGGAGCTAACAGCTTAATAAGGGAACGAGGAGGAAAAGAAATCACTGAAATATAGTTGATAAATGCAGTGCTTTTAGTGGAAGTGTTTTGAGATTCCAAATTAAAAATCTTAATTATATGTTGCTGAAGAAGGCTGAAATTCACACTATTTGAAACAAGATCTTTGCATTGTTCCTCAGGTGACTCTACCCAGTTGTTGGAACTGTTGCAGAAAGGACTTGAGAGGCTTGGTTTTAATAGCTTAATGAAAAGGAGTCCATTTCTGAAGTCTCAAGCCATTAGAATGAGGCAGGATTCCCCACTTATGAAAAAGAATTTTGAGTACTCTATGGTGTCATTGAATTTCTGCCAGCCCTTATAGAATCTGGCTATGCTCCTTGCACCACTTTAGTGCCAAGTAATAGGAGAGATGTTGGTGTGATTTGAAAGATTCTCACCCTTGGCGCTATTGCCATTTTCTGCCTCTAGATCTTTTCTCACTAAATAACCTTAGATCTCAGTTATTATAGCACCATGAAGGTCAATACATATTTTAATCTATTACAGGAGAAGTCACAATTTTGTTAAATGGTCTTTTAAGCTATTTTGGGATAGCGAGAACATAATGTACATATTCCAGGTAATAATAGACCTTTAAATTTGAGTTTACTGTAAAATTACCAGTCTATTACAATTGATCTAATTCGAAACCTATTCTTTTCTCATTTAGTGATAGTTTTTTATCTGTACACTCCTTTCCATTTGCCCTTTCTCTCTAAAATATATAATGCCATCAATTTCTATAAACCCAGTCATTATTCCTGAAATTGTCTGCCAAGGAACAAAGAGAAGGCATCAGCATTATTTTGTAGCATAGAGCCACCTGTCCATCTTTACCCTTTTTGCAGTGTTTTCTGCCAAAATGGGACATCTATAAATAGGAGAATCAGCAACTAAAATTTGCTATTTGTATTGATAATTGAATTTGGCTTAATTATAGTCATGCTTCAAATTTTGTTTGGAGCATGGGCTTCATTTTTAAGATATTTTGTCATTGTAGCATGTTTAGAGAAGAATGTTAAAGCTATTAAACTTTCTAAGGCTGTCTTTAAAAATGGTGGGATTAGTATGCTCAGTGGAGTCAAATTTCTGCTTGGCTAGGTTGTTTTTTTTTTTAATATGTTGAACAGATTTTTTTATAACCTCTTTGAGTGTCTATATAAAATTAATTATACACATTTCTCTTAACATTCTCCTATAGAGGTAAAATCATAAACAGCTTTTGTATTTTAATGAATAGAATGTATATTTTGCTTTTCCCTTTTTTAATGAAAAAAAGAGATAAGTAAAAAATTTAATAGTTTATTTGAAAGTACTTAATAGCCTTAAATGTAGCAATTAATTCTCTTTGGCATTCAGCCTTTTAGGGGCAAGTAATTTGCTGATTATATCTAAAGACTCATAATTTTAAGAATACCTAACTTCCGAGTATCTCAATTTTCTATTCAGATTAATTTATATAAAGTGACCTAGTATATTGCTTAGCTGTTAAGTGTCAAAATAAGCAATTTTCTAAATATAATTTATCTTTATCCTTTCAGTGTTTTGTTTTCCTGCAGATAATTAATAGGCATAATCTCAGCTGATGCATTTCAAGCATAACTTCTTCCAGCTATGACATATCTGAAAAAGAAACTTTCCTTATGGTAGCATTCTTGAGATCATAACCCTTGTAAAATAATCTCTTAGAACACATAGAATGGACACATAGAAAGTACCAGTTCCTGTTTGTAACTAGATTTTTCTTGATTGAAATTATGGACTTTTATGGAAAAAAATTTTAAGCAAGTTCTGTGTCTGTTGTCTAAGATATTTAAAAACAAATCACAAATTTACTATTGTTTAAAATTTCATAAATTTTTATATTTTTTATTTTTTTAACACTAATATCAACATTTTAGAGAATTTATTTTTAGTGATTTGACCATTATCACCATCATATTATTATTATATTAAGACTGAAAATGGTATTTTCCACAACTTGCCATCGTAATTTGTTGATTTTATTGGTTTTTCTAGTTTTAACATTCAATCAATTTTTATGTTTATGCAGTTACCTTAATACATGTTTATTATGCTTATGTTCACTCCTGAATTTTAACCATTTTGTGTTTGCATCATCCTCGTAGCTGGAATCAGGATTGATCAATACTGTGGAGCAGTGCTCTACCATAGAACTTTTGGCAATGATAAAAATACTAGGTTGGCATTATCTGTCACGTACCCACTAGCCACATGTGGCTGTCACACACTTGAATGTAACTGGTGTAACTGGGGCACTAAATTTGTAACTTAATTGTTAATCAACTTAATTTTAAATCTGACTAGTGGCTAGGGTAATAGACTGTGCAGCTAGAAAACCTGAAAGGCTTGTTTGTTGGTTTGTGATTTTTATGGAAACAAAACAAGGCGTGTGATTTGAAAGCCATTGTACAAGATTCACTATTATGACCAAAGTCATTTGTTTCCCAGAATAAGATATTAGCTTTATAACTGAAGAGAAGAAAATATGACAGTATTATTCTTCAAAATCAGTGCAGCTGCCGTTTATTTTCTCTTTAGAACACTTATTTTCACTTGAGTGTTTCTATTAAAGTAACATCTGCTGAGAAAATATAGCTATTTTAGTTGGAGGTGTTTTGTTTTATTTTACATTAGGGAAAATTGGCAGAATAAAAATAAAAATAAGACCTTATTTTGTGTCATGCTTTACATTTTTAAAACTTTTATGTTATCTTGTCAAAGCCTCCAAACAAGAGGGAACACCAAGATCTAGAATTGACATTCTCAGTCATAAAGGGAAAATATTTCTCAGCCTAAGAGAAACTTATGGTTGAGAAGGGTCTGTTGAAAGGATGACTTAAAGATTTAGTTGGGAAAAGGCAATGATAGGATTTGGCAACTGCATGCAGACTCCTAAGATAAAAAGTCAAAGATAAATGTAAATCAGAGGTGGGGTTACTGGTGAGTGTGGTGATTTTATTATAGAGGAAAGTGAGGAAGAACAGCTGGTTTGGGGTAGAAGATTTGTTTTAAACATGTTGACTTGAAGGTGCTAATATTACAAACAGATGATGTCACAGGCAGTTCAAATGCCCCAAAGCCAGAATGAGGGCTGAGGAGGGCCAGCTCCCAGCCAGATGTAACAGATTCAGGAGCCAACTGATGGCTTGCTCATTTTCAAATCACCTGCCCTCTTTTCTTCTTGACCTGCTTCACCCTCCTCCCCCAAGATAGTGACTGTTACACAATTCAGTAGAATTTTTTTTTTTTTATGTAAAGAAGATGTAAGCTGTGGAAGAAACATTCACTTAAGCGAATGAATATTGATGAAAGAAATGCAGGTTCCATCTAGGAAAAGTGTACAAGTGGTCAAAGAAGTGGATTGGGTGGTTCAGTGTTATGGAAGCAGAGCAAGGGGAGAGCTGCACAAAGAAAGGCAGATCTGAACTGTGCTAGGAGGTGAAGAAGGCTGGTGATTACACAGGGAGCATCTCAGCTGAGATCTGAAGAGTGCTCATAAAAAGCAGGAAGTAGTTATTGCCAAGGGTGGAGGGGGATAAGGGAAATGGGGAGTTGTTCAATGGATAAAAAATAGCAGTTATGCAAGATGAAAAAGCCCTTTAACGTCTATTGTACAACATTGTGCTTACAGTTAACGATGCTGTACTATACACTTAAGAGGGTAGATCTCGTTAATGTGTTTTGTATCATAATTTTTGTAGAATGGAGGAAAAAAAGAAAACAAGTACTTGATATTTTTCTGGAGACTATAATGTGACCAGATATTGAGACAAGGATTCTTGGAACTGGCTGTTTTTTTTTTTCCTTTTCCTGAATTGCCCCTATCTGGCTTTACTTTTAATTTGGTTGAGAGTATGTCAGTAATTATATTAAAATGCCTGGTTATGTTATTGAATAGATGTGACCATCAAAGCAGTAACTACAGAGCATTCATTTAACATTTCAAAAAGGCATTAAAATGTCTGAAGATGTGATTTAAAAAAAAAAATGAGTCTAGAGAAGCACTAACTGGTAGAACCTTCTGCGATGGCAGGCAGAAATGTCTGCACTGGCTTGTTCTGTAGACATGGCCGCGGGAGGCTGTTAAGCACTTGAAATGTGACTCATGTGATTGAGGAACTACATTTTTAACTATTTAATTTTAATTCATTTAAATTTAGTCACATGTAGCTAATGGCTACCATACAGAGTACCGTAGGTCTAGAGACTTGAGAAAGTTAATCAGGTATGAATGAATAAGGAACTCAGTCCTGAACATTTGGATTTGAAATAAAACATGAGGAAAGGTATTACAATATATTATAGGAGACCAGAACTTCAGTTTATGGTTTTAAAGTGAATCTTTGGATATGATATGATCTTTCCTGTTTCTTTTGTATTTGATCTTATCAACCAACTTTAAAAACATACAGAAAGAGAAAGTAGGTAGAGAAAAAAACTTTCAGTAAAATGAGTTTACAGTAGAATTTATGAGCTACCTTGATCATTTAAAAAAAATTTTTTTCACCTTCATATAAATAAACAATGCGGCCAGCTGAGATAATAGTAGAGACCTCACCACAAAAGGTTTTTCTTATACAGAAGCAGGAAGAAGGCTGATCATTTCATAGTGATGCTGTTTTAAAAATACAACCAATAAAGAATACACTATGGTAAACCTTAAAAATTTTGTTAGTTTTTCCTTCTCTTCAGTGAACAACTCCTTTAGGTCAAGCCACATTGTCTCTTGTCTGGAGTAGTAAGTTCCCAGCCAGGTTTTTGTGTGTGGGTTTTTGTTTGTTTGTTTGTTTGTTTTGCTTTGTTTTTATCTCAGGCCCAGGGGCTTCATCACCCCAGAATTGTTATTGCAAACACAGATCCGCTTAAGAAATTTTAATTCAGGTAACTACATAATAAAAAGTTTTAAACACATTTTTCTGTTTTTTACTTTTAAAATTAATGGATTAAGTGGATATTTTCTCAAATGATGAAAATAAAATTGGTAAAAAATTTTGTTAGCATATTGGTAATAAGAGTTTTAAAGATATTTACAAACCTAAACCCCAGTAAGTTCTTATCTAGGAATCTTCCTAAAGAAACGATCCTAACTACCACAAAATATATCTCAAAATTTCTTTGTTATGAAGATACTCAGCATAGCATTATTTATAATAGTGAAAACTGTACATAATTTTAAAGTTGAACAATAGGGAAATAATGTCGTAAATTGTAATTGCTAAAATGTCTTCCCACATTGGTTTGTTTATGCATCTACTATGGAATATATCATACACTGTCTATTAGTTCATATGCAGTTCTGCCAATCTAATGCTTCTTTGTGTTCCCACTGTGCCTAGTACAGTGTAAATACTCAATGTTTGCTGAATAAATGAACAAATGAATATTGACACAAAAGAAATTGAGTTTCAGTTGCTTATCAGTTGGTTAAAACTAAGAAATTTTAGATTTTTAAGCACAATAGTATATAGTTCCATTTGTAATGAAAATGTATTTCATAAACACCTACTATTCCAGAAAATATTTTTGTAAGCAAAATAACATTTAAAAGTAAATTCAGTTGGTAAATGTATCAAATAGTGATTTTTTAAAACAAATCACATTATTCATAAGGCATTCTGTCTCCAGAGTCCCTTTGTATACTTTTAGTTCATGTTTCTCTCCCTATATTTTCTCTAGATTTAATGTATTTTTATAAATATTATTAAACCTGTGATTTGTCCTCACAGTCAGTTTCTCTGACTGCTTTGTTCATTTGAAATGGTCATTTGTAAAGGAAATTTCTTTTCACATCCTAGTGCATTAGGCTATTTTGTATAGAGTATTTTAAATTTTACTTTCTATAATTTATAGAGGCTATCAAAGGGAAGAAATATGATATTTTTATTTATCTGGTAAATCTAGATATGGTTGACGTAGGCGAGAAATAGTATTAGAAATTCTAAATTCTTTTTACATGGAGCCCTCTAGTGTACTCGACCAGTAAATCAAAATATATTTGACATTACTTTATAAATAAAACCTAGATGCCTACCTTCTGCTGAAACTTTATCAGTTTAAGATTATCATTTTTTAATTTATTTATTTTGATAGAAACCTGAAAATTGATGATGATTCTGTGCCAAACTCATGAGGGCAGGGATCAAATCTGTTTAGTATAATACCCTGTAGCCTAAGTATCAGAGTATCTGATTAAACTCTCAGAAAAATCATTGAATGTCTGACTGCCTATTTTTGCCAATTTGTTTTGTGACTGTTTCCTAACAAAGTAAAGGAATTAAAGTAACTTTTATGTTTGGTAGGTCCTTTGATTGTAAAGACAAAAAAGGACTCAGATTACCTTACGGAGAGAGAAAGAAGAGGGAGGAAGGGAGAGTAGAGAGAGGAGAGAGATTTATTTCTCTAGTGAATGCATAGAAACTCTAGTGGTTTTCCCTTAGAAGCTGCCTGCTGGGATGCTTCTTTTTTTTCTCCTTGCCTCTTCTGAGTGCTATTTTGTTTGCTTCTCTTTATCAAGTTACATAACTTTCATATAACTTTAGTACTCTAAAGTTACTTCTAGTACTCTAGAATCTTACAGCTCTAGCTAATTACTCTCAACTCTATTTAGGCAGAACTTTTTCATCAAGGAACCCGTGGGCTGCAGATCAGCTTGTATGTTCATTGGCCTAGTCAGCTGTGTTCAGGAGATAAGGTCATGTGAAATAGATACTGCCATCTTCAGATAAGGAACCACCTGGAGCTACTTCCTCAGTTTAGAAGCTTTCAGAGGAGGGCTTGGTGGCACCAAAAGCTTAATAGACTCTTTTCCAGTAGACGTTTGTTCCATTTTCTCTGATTTCCCATTCAGTCTTTATAATCTTTATAAACCATGACATAGCCCCCCTATTTTTAGGTTATGGTTTTGGGGGGCTTCTTTTCAGAACTTTAGGATATTACATTTATTGTTAAAAAATTAAGTGGCTACTTCTCCCACCTCTCCTGGCTGAGAAAGACTTGAAAGCTTGAGAGCTTGCTTCTGACTGTTACTGCTCCACACCATGCCTACCAAGATGGAAGTTATTTCCCTACTGAAATTTTTGTGGCTTATAGATAATCACACTTAAATGGGGTTACCAAAATGTTTTAAATTAAAAACAATTTAACAAAAAGATTAAAAACTTAAAAAAATCTAACACATACCATTGACAATCTACCAGTTAATACTAAATATGATGGCCATTAGGTTGATAAGCATTGTTATATTCTCTCAATTCTTAGATTAAGTTAACCTCTACTCCAAGTTTTGTGTTTTTCTTAAAACCTCAAAACTTTATATTAGATGTGATTATTTCTACTTTATTCAGGTTAAAAAAAAAAAACCACAGGTCTGGTCACTGCTTTGGGAGTTGCATGTAATCAATCCTCTTTCAATTTAACCTTTTTTTTAGCATTCAACTTGCAGTCTAACAGTATACTAGTATACTATTAGATACAATTTTATTATGGAGATTGATGGTTTTCAGTCATGTCAACTATGGGCTAAACATCTGTGGTGCTGTGGAATGTATCTGAGGGAAATGACATTTAGGGAGCTTACTGTGTGTCCAACACTAGGGCAGGAGTTGCCCTATTACCTTCATCACAGGATGGCCCTATGGGTTAGGTTTGCTTTAATCTGAGATCTAACACTTACTCTGATTTTACACCATTCTATTTATTTGCATTCATTAGCAATAAATTCACTCCAACTAAACTTTTCTTAGAAAATCACCATTAATACATAAAACTTTTCTTTTAAAAACAGGATAAAAGAATCAGAGTATCTCAACCCTTGACAAGAGGACCAAGTGCCTTTATTCCAGAGAAGGAAGTAAGTTTATCTGTCTTAAAATATATAAAATATGTTTAAAAAAATAAATTATATCAAAGAATATATTTTCAATATGGAAGTTAACATGTGTTTTGTTTCTTATTTATAGGTCAGAAAATTACAAAAGTATTTTCTTCACTTAAAAGTCTGTCTATAATCATCTGCCTTATTTAGAGTTAGGTAGTACTGCAAGATTAGCAACATAAATTTTAGCATATTTGACTTCAAATTTAACTTCTGAGCATACCTGCTAACTGTAATAAAATTTAATATTAACCTGAAGGTTTTAGGTTTTAAATTGGTCACGTTCGTGGTGATTATAGATTACATAAATGTTAAGATATTTTGAAATGAAAAAGTCTGTTTCCCAACTAAACCTGTTAAGTTTCTTAGTTAAACCTCTTATTAAACAAAACACCTAGTTACTCTTTTCATTTGATTCTTGATTGCACAGAATTGTTACAGAATCTCCTATATGATCTGTACCTTTGGTGAGGGTGGGGAATCTAGATGGTAAATGTAAGAAAAGTCTGTAAAATGACACACAGGAGATTGTTATTGATATGAGATGTGTTCCTGTTACATGGGTGCACATCTCTTTGGAGACCATGGCAACCTTCATGGCCTCCTGGATTCCTAGATGCCTCTCCGATCTACTTGAGCTAAGAAATGCTTAGGTACTGCTAATTGAGTTTTCCCTCTGTTTCAAGGTGTTATTAACACATTGAATATGGGTAAATATAGTGATTCACTGTTCATTGCAAAAATATCATTTATCTTAAAGCACCAATGTTATTCCCATATTGTTCTAAAATTAGTCAACAAATATTTTTAGAGCATCTATTATGTGCCAGGCATTATCTTAAAAGAAAGGGTGAGTGAAATACGAATAATACATGCCAGGTCATTCATGGCCAGTCAGCAGTTCCTTTATCTTTATTTCACTTTTTAATGACCTTACCATTTAAATGAAAATATTAAATGAAAGTAATAGTAATGTTTTGGGTACTCAGTCACTCTAGCTAATCTAGCTAATGCATTAGAAAAACTGCTGTGTATGTGCCTAATTCCCTTGTATAGTAGAGGAATTGCTCTTAGCAGAGTGATTGCCTCATATATACAAAGATCCTGAAACAGTCGTTTTCACAGTATATATTTGAAAATAATCTGATTTGCAAAAGCCATCACTGTTTTTAGGATCTATTGCTTTATATGAATCTATAAATGTTTGTTAAGTATTAATTAAACAGAAGAGACTTCTGGAAAAAAAATAAATAACCACAGATATTCTTCCCCTAATTATATGTAGTTTATCTGGGGAGAATGGGCCAGTGAAATCATATTTGGCTTTATAATAAGCTAAATTGCTTCTTTTTTTTACACTATTGCGATTAACATTCCCTTACAATGTACACTTTCCAAACATTGTATTTTCTTCAGGGTGAAATGTTTCTGTCAGTAACACCCTTTCTATAACTCATAGTTATTTTTAAGAAGAGACTGAGAAGCCAGCCCCAAAGAGTTTACAGAGTTTCTTAATAGCAGTATGGATCTTTGGAAAGTCTGTTAGTCTGGACTTTAGGAGATTTGGATCCTAGATAGGCTCTGCTGTTAAAACTGGAATATGAACTTAAATTTAATTTTGAATCTATTACTTATCTAACATAAAGAATACATTCTTCTTAAGTATAGAACTCTAGTTCTAAAATGTCAATAAATAATGAACCAATCCTAGAAATATGCATCTCATGTCTATTAATTCCCACAGGGCTGGGTCCTTCTACAAGGTGCTAATAAACTCTTAACACCTTCTGAGCCAATTCTTGGTGTGATACCCAAGCTATCATTGTAGAAAGCTATATATAAATAACCTATTTCTGAGTAAACTCTTGATTCCCTAGGATGGAGGATGTCCATTTTAATAACTTAGCTTATTTTTAGTAATTAACATGAAAGGCTCAAAATAAGAATGACAGTATTTCAGTGTCCTTATTAATTTTTCAATTAACACTTTCCTACAAATTATCATATTTTTCTTTGTGCCTAAAAAGACTTCAGGAGGCCTTTTTTAATGTTGAGTAATAAAAACAAGCAAAGGATCAGATTGAAAATATTTGTCTAACTATAATGTGATTAAGTATCGTCATAGGCTATTGAGATAAAATTGGGAATGTATGTAATCAAATGTCACTGCTTTTGCCTCAGCACAGATTGGTCTGACAATGGCCATGCAAGTGGGCCTTGAAATTTTGCCTTATGTTCCTGGCAAAGCAGATGGAAGCTTCTTTTCTCCAGTTTCATGGCTGCATGTGCAACGTTTGATAATTTAACATTTGTTGTTTAATAAATTGTAGTCTTGGAGCCAAAAATGAGCAGTGCTTTCTTTTTTATTTCTGTTTCTCATACGAGCAACTACATAATTTCAGTGTCTGTTAATATCAAAAGAACATTCATTTGCTTCAATAGTGGCATAATTTATGTAAACCAAGGATGTGTTTACTTTTCAGTAATTATTTTGTTTTGGGTTTCTTGACTGTAAGGTTGTCCAAGCAAACACAGGAGATGAACGTACTAACTTTCTTGTGGAAGAATACTCTACATCCGGTCGTCTGGACAATATCACCCAGGTCATGAGTCTGCATACCCAGTACCTAGAGTCTTTCCTGAGGAGCCAGTTCTACATGCTGCGCATGGATGGCCCCCTTCCTCTGCCACACAGGCACTACATTGCAATAATGGTGCGTCTGTGTCCTCGCAACACTGTCCTCCCTACACTGTCCTTTCTTATTGCTTCTCCCTTCTAACATTATATGTGTAGAGCTAAGTATAATTTTATGGAACTAAGAATTGGAGAAATCTGTGGCCTTTTGGATACTGAGTCCCTTGGGGACATTTTGAGTGCTTAAAGCACTTAATGTACTGAAAAAGTTTCTCATTTAATTTTCACAAAAATCATTTTTAATATTTTATCTCTTGTGATTAAAGATGCTTGTAGTGGCCAAAGTAATATCCCACAAGTTTTGTTTTGTTCTTGATACCTTGTTTTTAATATTAACATACAAAAGGTTGTTTGTCACATTTTATTTAGTCCTTTTATAAATGAAAACATCACTATTTTGTCTAAAAGGAAAGTATCAGTCTGTACCAATGGAGACTGGATGAGAAGAATTTTTAAATGAATTATAATACTTTTAATTCATTTTAATTCATTTTACTTTGTACTAGTTAACTAGTTAATGTTTAGGGTAGAGAAAATTAGAAATGGGATGATAGCCAGCAGGATTGAGAAGGATAGAAAGAAACAGTACTACAGTTGAACTATTACCGGTGAAAAAGAGGAATGAGAATATGATACATCTGCTATATATTTGAAGATTTAGACCAGTTGGGCTGGCAGGGATAGAGGAACTAGCCAGGAGTTAGCAGATAAATTTTAACCAAGTTTAACTTGATTATCTTGTTTATCCTCTCACTGAATTTTTAAACATCAACAAAAAAGGGCAGCATTCTATGTTTTATTGAGTGATGAACTTGACTATCATTTTAGCTTAAGATTTTGATGACAGAAAGACTGAAAGCAGACCTAGAATGGTCATAAACCAAGAAACAAATAAGATTTAGAAAATAAAATAAAACAATGCTATTTTACTGAGAAGGACCCCCAAGGAAAGGAGCTATGAAAAGTCTACTTTGCAACAGATTTACTAAATTGTCAGTATCAAGGCTGGTTCTGACTGCATAGGAAAGAAAGGGGTCAGTGATCTTCAGTTTCTTCTCATGTCAGCTTCATGTATTGATTCAAGAATCTATGGCAGCATTGTGATGGAAGTTTTAGAAGAAGGATTGTGTAAAAAAAGAATAAACTGTAAAAAATTCCATCTATGTTTTTGTTTAGAAATAGTAGAATAAAAGTCTACCATGATTATTTTATCAACTAATTCTTTGTGTTTTAGGCTGCAGCTAGACATCAGTGTTCTTACTTAATAAACATGCATGTGGATGAATTTCTAAAGACAGGAGGTATTGCTGAGTGGTTGAATGGTTTGGAGTACATACCACAAAGACTGAAAAATCTTAATGAAATAAATAAGCTGCTAGCACACCGACCCTGGTTGATCACGAAAGAGCACATTCAGGTACTGCATGTTTCTTTGAAATACAAAAGATATTTACAAATGATTCTAACTATAAGAATTAATTTTTAATTAAGTATTTTGCTTGAGACTTAATTTTAAATACTTGCATATTAGGAACTTAAAAATAAAAATAGTGTATTAGTGTGTGTAGAAAAGATAAATTTAAAAAGTCGGTGGGTTTAATTTAAATATAAATGAATACTTTTCTTTAAGTAATCAGTAACTAGCTTGTACAAGTGCCTTAGTGAGTAGCTATGAGAAAAGTTGATTTCTATTTTCAAGCAGAAGGTAGAACAAAGAAAATATGCTAGCATAGGATATCTGGATTCTAGTCTATATTCTGTTACAAGTTTGTGACCTTTAACTTCTGGGGGCCTCAATAGTTCTTTCTTCTATAAAATAAAGGGCCTAGATTAGAGTTATAAACTCTTTTCTAGTTCTAATATTTTGTAATTTTAAGATTTTCACAAAACAGTTTTACAAATAAAAAGTAATTATCCAGCTGGTGTGTGCATGATTAAATGACTCTAGAATCTAGAGCTTAAGTGAGAGATAAAGTTGTAATTGACTAGAGCACTTGCACTTCAAAAGGAGCTTTCAGTAAAGGCCTACTGGGTGAGGTCGTTATATAGCATCCTTAACATTGTTCTTAGAGTTGATGATGATTTAATAAATAGGAGTTTCATCTCAATTATTAGTAGAAGCCTTAAATATTTAAAATCCTTTCTTCTAATACACTGAACTGTCCTTTTTTAAAAAATTCATTTTATCAGACCACATTTTTATAAGTTATTTGCCCAGTTAAACCAAACTTAGCTTTCGTCAATCTCAGATTCTGATTATCTATTTGGGACTCTGAATCACATTGCTGTCCTGAGGTATATATTCTGCTTTGATAATATGTTAGTTAGATAAAGGAATTAACTCAATATTTTTATGCCACATGTTAATTACTTTGTGTCAGAAACTTGGGCAAGTCTAGAAAGATGATAATCACAGCACAGCCAGTGTACGAATGAATACGTAAAGAAAGTGGAATCAGGAGGTTTCAAGAAAGAGGTAACATTTGAGCTAGGTCTTGAAGAGTAAGTGCAAGTTTTCAAGTAGAAGAGGGCATTCCAGATAGTAGAGTATGAAATATTATGATATGTTGGAGAAGTAGCTAACAGCTTTAGGTTACGGAGGTGGAGAAATAGTTATGTAAGGCGGAGATAGGAAATGGAAAGAATTGAGATCATATTGTATGACCCGATGAATACTATATCAAGAATTTGTTTTTTATCCTCAGAAAGTTATGGTCTCCAGAATTATGTTATAGTACCCGACAAGGTGTACAAGACAGTCCTTCAAAATGTCAGAAAATATGTGTGCATGTGTTTGTTGTGTGTATGTGTATATTCTTATATCATCCTTTTATATTTTTTATATTTCATAATAGTGTTATAGTACATGTATGTAACCACTATAGAAAATGTATTTTATAAGTACATTTAATTTATAAATAAAGTACATACTCTCGGGGGATGCACCAATTGTTAATGTCAGAAGAGCTGATATATGCTCAAAAGAGCTTAAGAGGTCACTATGATAAGGAATCAAGAATCATTAAAGGCTTTGAGCTGAGTTATAACATGAGCATATTTGTTGACACAAAAGATAAATTAGAAATAATACTGACTAGAAGCAGGGAGGCCAGTCATAAAACAGTGGCAGTAAATCCACCTGAGAGATTAATTTCTAAAGCTGTGGGGAGCTGAAGAAGAATCAGACTGTAAGTAATTATTCTTTATGAGAATAGCAGGACTTGGTGACTGGCAGAATTTGAGGATGGAGAAAGAGAGTGAGACAGGAGAATCATTCTAAGGTTTCTACCTTCCTGTCTGAACAAAGGGCAGTGCCTGAGCAGGATATCATACACATGGCTGAGAACAGAAGATTATGACATCCACATAGTGAGATCCAGTTTCTGAGGGAAATAAAGGTCTGTAGCTCAAGATAAAGAATTAAGTAGAAGTAAAATTGAGTGCTTATTTACAGATAAGCAGAGGTCAAGTTGAAGGAATGAATGATCCATCCAGGGAGATACTGTACAAGGAAAGATGGTCATGGGTAGAGTAGAGCAGGCCAACATTGTGGAGGCCAGCGGGAAAAGAAAGGGACTGGAGGAAGATGAAGAATGATCCACATCAGGGTAGAAAGGTGCAAAAAAAATAGTGGAATTGCTAAAGTCAAGGGAGGTTAATTTCAAGAAGAAAGTGAAAAAATTGTAAATTCTGCAGAGATCAGATAGAATAAGGCATAAAAAGAAATAGATTTGGCTATTTGGAGGTCATATGTGACCTTAGTGAAAGTAGCTTCAGGAGTTTGTTTGGAAAACAAAAGCAATAATGAATTTAAAAAGTAGAAATGAATATGAGGTGAGAAATTTGAGATTGATGGATATTAGCTATCCCTTTCAGGTTTAATGATAATCCTGCGAAGACCAGCAAAAGCTTTGTAAAGTCTACCAACCCTTTTAGAAAGTTCTTTGGCAGTATTATCAAAAGTCATAAAAATCTTAATAACCTTTGTCCTAAAAATCCTATTAGGAATTTTTTCTAAAATATGAACAAAGCTATAGCATAAGTGTAATATTTGTAGTAGCAAATAAGCAAGAATAATTTAGAAGCAATTTGCACATAGGGGAATGGAGAAGTAGTTCTGTACAACCATTGCTGAACAATATAGGCCATGCTTAAAAGTTAATATAAAACAGTGTAGCCTTTGAGAAATGAACATATGAAAATGTAAAGTTTGAAAAGCAAAAAAGAAAAAAATAGATATATACTCCTATTATATAATTATACTTACAAAAACAAAAGAGAAAGATATGTGAAAGTTACATGTTAGGGCAGTAGAACATGATTGATTTTTCCTTTCCTTTTCTCTGAGTTTTTGGTTAACATGAAATTGTGTGTGTGTGTGTGTGTGTGTGGTTAAATAATAGAGTAAAACAAGAGTAGTGTTTTGGTTTTGGTTTTTAGCCATGAAGTGAGCCAAGTGAAAGTTTTAGATTTGTGAGGAGCAGCAGGACACACAGGCACACAGACAGGCACACAGACACATGCACGCACACACACAAAGAGCCAGAGGGACAGACAGAGAGAAAATGAACACTGATGGGAAAGAATTCCTGATGGATTAATAGGATTGGCTTTTGAAGAAAGTGGGGAGATAGGGATTGCTGTTTTTAATGGCTTCACTTGTGAGTCCATCATTCAGCTGGCATGTCAAATAAAATAGCATAAGAAAAAGTGCTTTGAAATTTTTTCAGTTCTTATTGAAATGTGAGGTAGTATTCTTTGGTTTCTATCATGTGCTGTAGGGTCTTTCTTCATCAGAGAAAATATCTAAAAGATAACATTATAGCTTACTGATTTGGATTTTTATGTGATTTTTTTTTTTTTAAGGTAGAGTTTCTGCCTTAAAACTTTCAAATGTGCCAGGTAATCTTTAAAATCCCTGTGAGATACCTTAATAAATAACAATATGTAAATGTGCTCTAGAAGCAGAAGTTTCACTGTATATGTATATATGGAATTTTAAGTTATATTGTTAGGTTTGATAGTTTTAGTGTAACACTGTTTGACCAAAGCCATATGTGAAACATTCTAAAAAGAGTGTTTTAAGTTTTATTACTATAAATGGACATATGAAATTTGGTAGATTTTCCATGCTTTCTAAAATTGCTTTGTGTAGCATTCTGTGATTTTTATTTTTACTCAGATTTGCTTTCTCATTTTAGAAACTTGTCAAAACTGGAGAAAATAATTGGTCTCTGCCCGAACTGGTACATGCTGTGGTCCTGCTGGCACATTATCATGCTTTGGCAAGCTTTGTTTTTGGTAGTGGCATCAATCCAGAGAGAGATCCAGAAATCTCCAATGGATTCAGGCTAATATCAGTCAACAACTTCTGTGTTTGTGACCTCGCTAATGACAACAACATAGACAATGCATCCCTTACAGGCAACAACTTTGGGGTCAGTGTTCTTAACTGTCTTTTTTTACTGTTTTGCCTTTAAACTTTATCTGATGTTAAAAATATCTAGAGAGAATTTATTCTCTGATTAAAGAAGATACTATATACTTGAAATGTTTTTGCATTAAAATGTGTTTGCTATAAAAATTTCACCTGTACCTGAAGTTCTGAATTGCCTTAAAGAAGCCTTCAAGCAGGTAAATATTATTATAAATCATAAAGCCTAAAACAAAAGAAAATCAATAAAATGTACCTAAGCCATCCCCCCACACCAAAATAACTAATCGATGCATTCTAATGGTCATAGACTTTTTATGTTAGACCCTTTGAACAGCAGATCCCAAAATAATATGTTTGTGTCTGTAAGATGCTAGAACAACCAACAGAAAATATATCTTATGATAGTAAAAAGTAGAAAATCTGAAGTTGCCTCATTTTTGACAATAAACTATAACAATTTAATATATATCAAATGCTGGAATTCTAGATTAAATATATCTATACTTAGTAGAAACTTTCCAGATTTATAGCTGAAGCAAAAACATCATACTTCTGAAAATGTCTCGTGATTTTTCTTTGTAATTAGTCAAAAAACCCTTAGGAACTTAATTGTGCCTGTGCCAACTGTACATAATAAGATGACATTGGGAGATGGAGACGTTCATTGGAACAATTTTTAATATTAATAACACCAACATTACCTTATCCAGATTGTAGATTCTCTAAGTGAGTTAGAGGCCTTAATGGAGAGAATGAAAAGGCTTCAAGAAGAAAGAGAAGATGAAGAGGCGTCTCAGGAAGAAATGACCACCCGTTTTGAGAAGGAGAAGAAAGACAGTCTGTTCGTGGTCTCTGGAGATACTTTTCATTCATTCCCTCATTCAGGTGCCTTTGTTTCACTGTCTTTGCCTTTTAGTTGTTTTTGGAACCCTGACAGACCACCATCGGTATTTTCCATATAGATATGTGAAAATAATTTCACTACCATGTTTCTTTATTTATTTCTCCTTCGCTGCCTTGTAGATGTTATACCTGATTGATGCTATTGATTTCTCTCTTATGTTGGTACATCTTTGACTATATTTCAGAATCCAGTTGAGTGGAACTTCCAGCTTTGCCAGCTTTGTAGTTTATCCTCTATCCTGGATAAAAATGTTATTCAGGCAGATCAGTTGCTTATACAGTTAGCTAGAAATATTTAATTTATCCTACTTTTGTGATTTTTTTTGTTATTGTCAATAAGTGGAGTCCTGTTTCAGTAAATATAATTTTAAAACAATATCTTTGCCTTTTTTATGGGTGGGGAGTGTGTAGGAGGACTGTTCTCACCCTTCTGCTTTTCCAGAAGCTAAAATTATATTGTACTTACATTTGCATTTCCTTTGGAAGAATCTTTGGAATTTTGTAGAATTGTGTTATTTGGGTCATTTTCTTAGATTGAATTGAGAGGAATTTATTCTGTATTAGAAGGTAGGCTTCTTTGCTCTAGACTCAGAAACACATTTTTTTTCTAACAACGTTCTAAGAAACTTTGAAATAGGCCATAAATATTTCAGTTATGACTAAAAAAGATATCGAACACCATATGGTAAATGTTATTAAAATAGACTCAGTAGAAAGCTTAAACCCTTCAACATAATCAATCCACATAACATTTATTTTTAAAATAGAGTTCCATAGGTTTAAAAGAGGGCTAGTATTAGTCTCATAAATTCTGAAGGTAATTGGTTTAGCTATAATTTGTTTGTTAACTTTAAACATAACATTGACCAATAGCTCTCAGAAATTTTACCAGGAAAAATAAGAGCACCTTTTGTCATTTCCCTTGATGATCTTTTTTTATGAAAGATTTTATCTACCAAGTTGAATATAATGAGTATCAGTTTCTCAGAGCTTATAAACAGTACGAAATCCCAAATAAGGAAACTTGGTGTTATAATTATTGGTTTAATACTCATTCTGCAAACACTGAGTACACCAGATGGTCTCAGCTCTGTGGCACATACTGAGATTTTCAGGCTTAGACATGACTCCTGCCTTCTGGAGGATCTGTCGTTGCTAGCAGGAGAGAAATAAATGATTACAATAAATAGGAGAATGTGAAAGGTATATGAGCCTAAAAGAAGACCATGAACTCCAATTTGGTAGGGGAAGAGTGTGGACAGAAGGGGTCCTAGAAGATGATTTCCTCTAGCCATTTGGCTCTAAGCTAAGTCTTAGACTTTGAGCTCAAGGGTGTCAGGCAATGGCTGGAAGACAGGGCAACTAGTAGTAAACAGCATCCAAGTCTGAGCCAAGGCATGAACAATGGTAAGGAAATGAAATGTTTGCTACAGGTACAAGTGTCTCTAGATGTTAGGACATAAATCATGAAATAGGGAATGTGACAAGGAAGCTGATTAGGTCGATAGTGGCCTTATCATGATGATGTTTGTAAGCTTAAGGAACATGTAACCTGTCATAGTTGGGTCATTTTGAGTTAAGATGTCTATAAACCATTCAGTTTGTAGATTTTTTAGCACAGTGCTTCTTAAACTTTGTGTGTGAGTCACTGGGGAATCTGGTTAAAGTGCAGATTCCAAATCAGTCCATGTGGGCTATGACCTAAAAGGCCTCATTTCTGTCACACCTCCAAGTAATTCTAATGCTGCTAGTCTACAAACCACACTTGGAGTGGCAAGAGTTGAGCAGATAATCTGAAGATCAAGAGAGGGCTTTAACTTGAGATAAAGTTTTGGAATTTATCAGCATATATAACTAGGAGTTAAACTCAAAAGAGTTGAGTATAAAAGTCATCCAGGGAGAAAAACTGGGACAGAGAAAACTAATGAGCCTGGGTGAACCTTCTAGGTAAAACAATATGTTTAAATGCAAACATTTTTCTAAGGTTAGTAACATCTATTTGCTTTTAGACATTACTTTTTAAGAGCGTCTCTAAGATCACTAGAG
Organism: Cynopterus sphinx; assembly: GCA_030015415.1. Taxonomy (NCBI): domain Eukaryota; kingdom Metazoa; phylum Chordata; class Mammalia; order Chiroptera; family Pteropodidae; genus Cynopterus; species Cynopterus sphinx. Next base: position 88,925,904 of record CM057383.1, read on the forward strand.
CTTGAAGCATACGCTTTTTATTTCTTTTAGGTTATTTTTTAATACTGAAAATATATTTTGGACTCTAGTCTCTACCTTTTTGGACCCTTGAAAAGGGTCTACTTTTTCTAAAGCGAATTTTGACCAGCAAGTCTTAGACCTTAGCCAAAAATTGTGTTCTAATTTTAACAGAAGAATCTGTATAGTTTATAAATCATTCAAGGAAATAAATCCTTTGATTACTTACTCTTAAACATGCCCAGTCATTCAAAGATAACCGAAAAATGACTCTGTACAGTGGCTGATTGAATCATATTTATAGACTTACCCTGTTTTAAAATGGAAGTAGAAATTTTTTCTATAAAAAATATATTGGTTTGACCAGTGTGATAAAGCATTTCGGATAACATGCAGAGAGTCTAAGAATAGTTTTTCAAGCCTTTTGAGGAAAATAAATGTTTAAAGTGTTCTACAGAAGGTAGTATTCTGTAGCTTGGTAACGGTTAACTGGCTTTTATTATTGTTTTGTTTTGTTTTGTTTTTCCAAGTTAAAAAGGTGTTCCATTATTGTAACATAACATTTTCCGTATTGTGTTAGTATCCACCTCTTAGGGGAAGAAGAATACAGATAATGTGAAAAATACTATTTCCTTCAAGTCAGACTTTAAAATATTTGCTTAGGTTGAATTAAAATAAGAGCTCTTATTAGATTATTAGATTTGTTGCTCAGAGTACAACTTATAATTTTTTTTTTTAACTTTAACTTCTTATGATAAATTTAGTAAAAAAAATTTGTGGTTTGAGAAACTTTTGTACATTTCTTTCTGTGGACAAAATTGTCTAGAAAATAGGTCGTGTTTGACAATAAAAATGAACACAAGAATACTATTCGTAGGATAAATTGTATCTTTGGTTAGTTATTCTTTATTGTTTATTTTAAAATGGTTAAAAGTCATGACAACTAAAAAATGTATATGAACAAAACAAAAACTGACATCGAAGTCAAAGGAATTAATAGTCAACTCCAGCTGACATTTGGCAAATGAAACAAACTTGGTTGTACACTGTGATGGGAAAGAGCACTTTGAGAGAGACTGTTTTACAGAGTTCAGTTGCCACTCACTGTTTCTGGTTTAATTTTACTTTGCAACCCACAAAACTCATAGCTTTCCTAGCAACCTCAGCGATCACTACTACATTTTATATTTTTTTTGCTTCACTTCTGTTAACTATTATGTGATGGCCTGAATTAAGGAAAGCATAATTACATTAAGAAATAATGCATTGAAAATGACATTTTTAAAGCGTTTCTCTTTACCCTAATACAGTACCAGAGTGCAAGGAGATAACATAGGGGTTGTGGATGGGCCAGAGACAGCCTGAGCTTTCTCTTCACTTCAGAGCTTCAGATCCTGTTTCAGTAGTTTAATGTTTACAAATTTCCAAGTCATCCTAAACTAATACACATTGTATTTCTTACTGACACTTATTACTGACTTATTACTTATTTCTTAAGTAAATACTTCTTTTTGTGTTAATGAAACAAATTAAAAATAGATAAGTGCATATGCAGTACCAGGTATACAGTGAGTACTCAACAATGCCAGTCTCTTCTCTTTATATGTAATAAAGAAGTTAGATAAGAATTTTCATATTTTCTAAGTTCGGTAGTATAGGCACTTGATCTTTCCTGCCATTATCAAGTACCCCAATTAGTCCACACTAGCAACCTAAGGAAAGGTTAAACTTGTAAAAAGAATACTTATTTTGAAGATTTTCATAAAATAAGAAAGAGCAAAGCTAATGAAGTTACTGCCAGTCTGCCAGGTCTTTCGGAAGAATTAGTATTATTACATTTGTTTTTTAAGCCTATGAATGCTGTTCCGTTAAGAATCACAGTTTTTATTATGGCATAAATTGTTTTATAACTGTTTGCTTACTATTTATTTATTAGCTATTGAATATACTTAATATTAATAAAAATACTAAGAAAATGTTCTTTGTATGGAAGAAGATAGTATTTTTGTTTTGTTTTTTGAAAAATATGTGTTTGTTTTCAAGAGTAGAAGGTAGAATAACTGTTGTTCATTCTCTTTTAATGGTTGAAATCAGAAGAAATTATAGAGACTAACCTAAAAAGGGCAGGGGGAGTTAAACAAGAATTTAAGTCAGATAACATGAATTGGGCATTTACAATTTTTCAGAGGTGAATTTTTAATATTATCAAGTATTCAGAAGTCTTAAGATATTATTGTAGTCTTTCTATATTCCTGAATGCCACTTTGATAATATTCTATAGTCTCATCAGCACATTGTTTATACCATATGTTATATTCCATATTATTTTCATCCTCACAGAAAAGCACACATATTTTAGGTGTAAAAGTCAATGAATTTTCACAAATGGAACTTCCTGTTTAACTAACAGTCAAGTCAACTAAGAATAATAGTGGCACCCAAAAGTTCACTTTTCTTCCCTGTTGTGTTCTTTTCCCAGTCCTTCTCCCTGCATGCTTCTTGGTAAGCTAAAAATGAACTGATTTTCACTGTGAATATGCCATCTAGTTTTTACAAAACTTATCTTAATATTGAGCCCAACTAAAGTGGTCTTTACCTCCATCTCTTCTCTTTCCTTGTATCCCACTGCATCCCCCAAGAGATCAAAAGTTTAAACTTTATACTCAAAGGCCTGTGCTACCTTTCTTTTCTAAATAATTAAAGCTAGTATACTGATCTTTTGCTGCTACTATTTAGATATTTCAATTTGGTCAGTTTTTTTGCCTGAGGAACTACAGTTAAATGTTCAGATTGCCAGTCGTTAGTAATAAAATTGTTTTCAAACTTTAGCACTAGATATTTTATGAATTTAAGCCATGTAGTCAATATTGCCATTTTAGAAATCCACGGAAAAGCTAAAAAGTGGAGGAAAATGGAGTTGTTTCATTGTTCTATTTGCAGTTTCCTTAACGTTAGGTTGTTTGTTCTTATCCGTAGATTTTGAGGATGACATGATAATAACATCTGACGTCTCCCGATACATTGAAGACCCTGGTTTTGGGTATGAAGACTTTGCCAGACGAGGAGAAGAGCATTTACCAACATTCCGAGCTCAGGTATGAGATATCTTTATTTCAGAGAAACTAGAGAATAAATACTGTCATTTTAATTATGAAATGTTGTCATGTAAATAAATTGACTTCTAAAGAAATTAATAGTCCATTTTAATAGTCTGTAAATCCTTTAATTTAATCTGCTTTCCACAAGAGTCTAGTTTGAAGTCTCAGTAGATGGATTTTTATTTCAACATTGTCCCCACTAAGAAGGCCAAAGAAAACTACTTTATTCAGTTACTTGTATTATTATATGATAGTTGTATAACATTCATACCGTTTTTTGGAGCGGAGCAGGGAGGAAATTAAGTGATGTATCACATTCATATAAAAAGGCTTTTTGTCATAAAATTGTAACCCAGGAGTTACGGGCTTAAGGGCCACCCCTCCCCACCCTAGAATAACAGCTACAGGAGTGATATGGCTCCTAAGAAGAGTGGCATTTTGAATTAAGGTGGACTCCTTTGCACCCCTTTCTAATGATCTGCTTGCTAACTGTCGATGTCACTAAGTAGGTCTGGTCACAAAGGAATAGCCCAAGGTCTTCTGGGGTCCTTTGAGTTAAGGGTGTCATTTGCAAAGTACTTGGCCACAGGAAGTAGCTATCACCAACTTGCCAAACTCTGGACTCCACTGAGGAAACAATATGGCATTCAGTCTACAAACCGACGTGAAGACTTTTTTTAGTAAAGCAATGAACTTAGAATTAAATTTGAAATACCTTACTTGCATAAATAGTTATGTTTATAAAACCTAAAGTTTATTTAAATGAAAAATGTTTATTTAAATTTTGTAATTGGATATATTTTATTCTTTTAGGATTATACCTGGGAAAATCATGGGTTCTCCCTGGTGAATAGACTTTATTCTGACATTGGACATCTTCTTGATGAAAAGTTTCGCATGGTCTACAGTCTCACCTATAACACTATGGCCACCCACGAGGATGTCGACACAACCATGCTGCGCAGAGCTTTATTTAACTATGTCCACTGTATGTTTGGAATCAGGTATGTTCAGTGTGGAGACAGTTTCACACATTTCTAAGTAAAAATTCTTACATGAGTCTTACTTCTACTCTGTTTAGTATTACACAGTTCTGGGGAGAAAATATTACATGTGGACTGTTGATCTTAAAAAACTAATTCCGTTTTATAGAAAAGCATCTTTCTGTGGTTAGCTGTTGTGATCTTAACGTTTATATATAAATACAGTAGTAACAATTTAGTAATGAGGGGGGAACATATTAGTAATTAGTAGGGATAAGATAAATCATACTCAGTTTAAAAATCCTTCCTGGGAGAATTAAGCAGTTAAAAACTATATATTATGTCCCTTTAGATCACTGTATTAAATGCTGGCTTTCTAGCTTGTTTAATTTGTCATTTATTTGTTTATTTGTTTATGAATGGTAATTAGGGTATAAATAAAAGTATGATAGGTTCTGCCCTCATAAAGCTTATATAAGTTCACATAATAACACTAAAATGAAATTATCAGTCAATATAAATTAATTTTAAAAATAAACATTGAGAGGACAGTGAGTAAATGAGTGAATGAGACTGAATGGTCTAATTAGGAAAGCTTTTGGGGGAGAATGTGCCTTTTTGATCTGGTTTATTAAAACTTTTATGGAGGTAGATTTGCAGAAAGAAAAAATTCCCAATTATGAATTTGACTATACTAGTATCAGAAAGCCTTTGTGGAATGGAATTAGAATTCGATTTGTTAAATAACATAGTTTTTATAATTTTAGCTAAGAAAGACACAAATTTTCTGAAAAATCAACTAATAATGAAACATTCTACTGAAAAGGCACTATTATGATGGTAGATAACTGCATTTTTTTACCAATTTACCGTCCTAGACAATGTTATCACAAAATCATCATGTATTAAAACAGATATTATACCTATCTAATTAAAAAGAATAAACACCAATAATATTTAATGTAGTTGCAATAAATATTATATTCAGGACAAAAATAACATTATGGTGATTATATTTATCTGTGTGATTCTGCTAAATAAAACTTATATAAAATCCTCTAGATACTGTTTTTTAACTATCCCGCTAGCTCCCACCACTACAATATTTACCCTCCTATCTGCCTTTGTGCCCATTTACTCCACTGGCTCTTCTCTCATTATAGGTGAGCTGACTGTGCTCCTATGCACTTGGACACAAAGTCCCGTCCCATCTCCTTTATTCTTCTAAAGATCCCTGTTCTAGTGATCTCCCTCTCCCTGCTACAAAATCACCTTTATTCTCTTTATTGGATCTTTCCCATCAATATATAAACATGCTGTTATTTCTCTCATCTTTAAAAAAATAAAAAATAAAAAAGATCCTTTTTCATCCTGCTTTTTCCCTGTGGCTGTTGCCTCATTCTTCTGCTCCTATGTTCAGCAAGTCTCTTGGAAAAAAAAAAAATTTGTATATTTACTGTCACTATTTTCTCATCTCCCATTCTCTTGTGAACCCACTACAATGTCAGGCTTTTACTCCTTCCACGCTAACAAAACTGTTCTTGTTGAGGTTACCAGTGACTGCCCCATAGCTACTTCCAGTGGTCAGTATGGGTTATCTTTTCAATTTTTATTTTTTCTCCCATAGAATTTAAATTCCGTGAGACCAGGGATTTTTGTCTATTTTATTCATTATTGTATCACCAGCGCCTAGAAGACTACATGGAAAGTACATGGCACGTAATAGGCACTCATATAAATATTTGCTAGATGAATTAATTAATGAACTTTTGTTATTTAATTACTCAACAATAAATGTCTCTGGTACAACTTTAGAGATCAGAAATTTTGACTTCGTCATTATAAAGCTGGTGTCATATTGCTCATAGGTATGATGACTATGATTATGGAGAAGTTAACCAATTACTTGAACGAAGCCTGAAGGTTTACATTAAGACAGTGACCTGCTATCCTGAGAGAACTACCAAGCGCATGTATGATAGTTACTGGCGTCAGTTCAAACACTCAGAAAAGGTATGTTTCATGACTAAACATTATACCATAGACAGATGTTCAATATAAGAAGTAACGGTTATAAAAATTATAAATGAAACTGTTAATAAATTAATATCATTAGGTTTATTGAATATTAACTAAATTTGACTTGTGTGTTTTGTCCAGTGTGGTGTGTAAAGTAAAAGTTTAGCATTGGCCTTTGAAAAATTCTCTCTGAATATGGATACTTTTAAAGTACATTTGGGAAACAGTTTACTATTCTGACAATTAATAAAAATCAAACCTACTTGGATATTATCTTAGGTGTAATTGTATTTTGGCCCAGAAAGCATATCCATTTAGAGATCTTTCACTGTAGTCATTAGGGTTAACCTATCAGAATAACAGTTTCTCATTTCAATGTGGTAATTTAGTATTTTGACAATACTAAATTAGGACTTTTGAGCCAAATATATTATTACATGAGAATATTTCTTTAGAAACAGGAATCATCATTTAAGACAATAAATGTTAAGGATTTTTATTAACATTTTATAGTATAAGAACTAGCCTGAAATCATAGGACCTTTTTTATTATTAAAATTATTGGGGTGACATTGGTTAATAAAATCGAATAAGTTTCAAGTGTACAGTTCAACAACATATCACATATATTTTGCATTGTACGTTTACCACCCAAGAAACCCGAGGTCATTTGACTTACAAGTCCAAGAATCTTACATTTATACCATAGTTTCCAAGTTTAAAAGTAAAAAAATCTTTTTAAGGTCCTAATTGTCACTAAATAACTGTGTGACCTAAAGAGAATGTTATAGTCTCAATACCTAAGATTTTTTGAAGTCTTAGAGCCAAACACACAACAAATAAATATCTATTTTACCTCCAGCATCTCTCCTTGATGGACCATTATGCCCTATATATATATATGATTACAGTAGATTTTCTTCTTTTACTAGAATATTTAGAAATTCTCTGTACTCATCAAGAAAATATATTTTACAATATATCCAACCTAAGAAGGTTACCAAAGTCATTTAAATATAAATCACAACATATTTCTTTGTAATAAATTTTGAAAATTACATGGGTATTCATTTTAACCTATCAGCTGAGAAGTATCCCCCCAAAAAGTTAGGTGCTTATTTATAGCTATGTCTAAAAGACTCTAAGGAAGCTACACATATCTAATGAGTACCAGACACTAATTACAAACTGCTGTAAGCTTCAAATTTTTACTTTAGCATCTTTCAAATAAACAGTAAGGAATGTTTTTAAAAGCTTTCCAAAGAATAAGCACAGGCAATAAGAAATGTGGGGCTGATTTTTAGCCATATAAAATTTTACAACTAGAAGAAAGTATAATTTGTAGGAAAATTGTAATTTATAAAAATTAATTTTATTTTGTAACTCAATAGATTGATTGGCTTTACATAACATGTATTCTAACAAAATTATTGGAATTTTTAAGATTTTAGGGGTCATTTTTACTGCTTATAAGAGCCTTTATTTTATAAACACAGTTTTCTTATGAGTGCTACCTTATGTTCATGCATAAATATGCCCAGGCCTGTGTGTTTGTACACGCATCTGTACACAGAACAAAAACAGTTATGAATGTCTGCTGCATGAAAAAATTTTTTTCTTTTTTTCTATTGTTTATAATGGTCATTAAATTGATAACATTTTCATTTCTAGGTTCATGTAAATTTACTTCTAATGGAAGCACGGATGCAAGCTGAACTTCTTTATGCTCTTCGTGCCATAACTAGGCATTTGACCTGAAGCATCATCCAGGGAAAATGTCATATATGTCTAAAGACCTTTTCACATAAGATACAAATCAGAAGCTGTTTGTGATGTAGCATCAAAAATTATTCAATTCTCTAGTGTCAGTTTAGCCGTTTTTTGGAGCGGCTGTAATGTGCAATGATGTGTTTTCTTTTTCTTGATGCTTAACATTACTAACAACTGCAAAAATAATACTGAGGAGCACTACTTTGCATTGTTCATAGTTGGATTTTTGGAAACTGATCATAAATCATGAACCTGGTTTGTTAATGCTTAACTTCCAGCGCTTTGGGGTTATGTGTATGTGAATTTTTTCTCTCTCCCCTCCCCTTTGTTTTTGTTCAGTAAGGAAAGTGCTCACAATCTGCTCCAGCAATTTTTTTTAGATATTGGAATTCAGCAGGGAATGACCTCTCTGGTCATTCTAATCTTCTCATGTTGTATCCTAAATCTGGTAAAGGAAAAGCATGCGCTGTTGAACCAAGCTGCTCACAGGACACGTACCTGTGTCCCTAGGAGATTGTTTGTCAGGCACTGTTTGGTTTTTTGTTTGTTTGTTTTTGTTTTTTGGGGTTTCTTTTTTACTGCTATTGGCGATAACGTGAAATGTGATACAGCCATTGTCCATAATTTAATGTGAAATTAATCATGATGAATTCTATAGCATGCTACTGAAATGCCAAATTCAGCTATTTTCTTCTCTTCTGAAACTGAAGTTTCAGTTTTCCATATCAGATGTATATATTAAAAGTGGAATTATGCACAATCCTTTCTATCACTGACAGTAATCCTCAGTCATCTTCAGTAATCAGTGCTCACAGTGCTGCTTACAATTCATTTAGTTGGCACATACAAACCTGTACCCACACAAGACTGACCAAAAATTTCCTTTGCACGTTTTTCTTTTCTCATAGTGTTTTCTATATGGCAGTAAGCAGAGGAAGGTTAATATACCTATATTTTTTCCTGTTAGGCTTTAGAACTTTTTTTCCATGATTTTTCTTATAATAGGTTAAACAGTTTATTACTCAAAAGTAAAAATTGTGTTTCTATGCATTAATGTGATTGAACAACAACAACAAAAGAAAGAGTGCAATATGTTTTTAAAAAAATACTCAACTAAACTTTCCCCCTATTATGTCACTGCAGAAGTGTCCTTTAAAACAGAGCCATAAAGAAATTTAGTCCAGATTTCTTTATTGCACAAGGCTTTCGCCTTACTGGGGTTGAACAATGTTCCTTTCATAATGCCAAAGCATCCCCTTCCCCAGAAAAATCTCTTTGGACAGCTGGTTAAAAAAAAAAAAAAGATATCAAGTCTTAGGGGAAGAATAGAAGCATCCAAAAAGTCACATTTTTGCATTGGTTTGTGTTGCTTGATTAGACTATCGTCACAGAGCACAACATCATGTGTTTATAGCTTTAATTTGTATTGTGTAAATGAACCAGTGAAGTGCCTAAAGAGATGCTTACAACTATCCAGTAGGACACGACTGCGCGGCTTAAACACTTTTTGGCTAGTTAACAGTGACTTGAATTGTACACCAACATGCTGATTTGTAAAAATGGATCCATTTTTTCATAGTAAATAATACAGTTAAAATTTTTTGTTAGCGTTCCCACTAAAAATTCGGTTTAGACTTACTTAATACACAGGACTTAACTTTTTTTCCTCTCATGAAAGAATTGTGGACTAGTATTTTTCATTTCCCTTTCCATTTACCATCCTTTTCTGGTACAATACATTAGGTTGCTTTTGTTTAGAGTTTGTTCCAGATAAGAAAATAGAAAGATGACTGTAAATCCATTAACATGAGGTAGTTCTTAATCTTTGGATTCCAAGATCTTGTTTGAAAACTTCCAGGTGAAGAAAAAATTACTAATATTTTTAAGACAGGATGGTTTATTTAAGGACATTATTCAAAGAATTCGTGCCAGGTCTCTTCTGTTCTGTTTATTTATATACCCTATGTTGATTTTATTCAATATCACATTATATAGATATGTATTAACTACAAAGAAAGTATTTAGGAGGATGACAGCATAAATGTTCATTTAACTTTCCTAACTTTAGAACTTTGAAGTTGAGGATGTCTTTTATTCTTGACATTGTCTTTTTACTAGAATTCTTTCAGTTAATAGCCCTATATAGGACTATACTTTTGTGCAGGTGACCTGTATTACAGGATGAAAATGATTTTTATATACTGAAAGGAGGAGGATTTCTCACAGAACACCATATGAGCTTTAGACCAAAAGGGGAAACAAGGTTTAAGTAACTGAAATGGCCACTTTGTTTTTGTTTTTTATTTTTTTCCCCCCAGAAGTGTAAGTAGTTGGAGTTTGAGTTATGGAAAAATATTAGTGCCTTTACTAGATCTCTTTTCTTAGCAAAGTTTCTTTTTAACTCAGCATTGATCTATCTCATCAATAATCAGGAGAATAAGTTGACTTGGAACAATAAACAAAAAACAAAACAATGTATTTATGAACCTCAGTGAACCAGTCTAGAAGAATTGACTTCTGAAGGCGCTAAAGCACCTGCTCAGATGTGGCATGCACAGTGTTCCAGGTTGTGACTACCATTTTACAGCGAGTTTGCTGTGACCTTTATCTAATGCAAACTTGAAAATCTGATGCGGTTTTCCAGGGTGGTATTTTTTCAGAGTATTGAATTTACTATGTAGTAATTTATAGTATAGCTTTTTTATATTAAAATGTGATATTTTTAAAAGAGATATCTGGTTCAATTGGTGAAACGATGTGATTATATGCTATGCTAACCTACACCTTGGGCTCACATTGTGCCAAACTTAGATGTGCAAGTGTACGTGATAAAAAGCACATGTAAATGTGAATTCTCTAACTTCGTTGTTTATTATGTTAAAAATTAGTCTAGTCATCCACTGATGTACCTGCTTGATCGATGTCTGTTTACTTTCGAATTTAAAGTTTTCCAGCTTCAATTGTGATCCTTAATTTCTCAGATCACCTTTGAAAATATCTAAATACTCTCCCATCTGAAAGTAAACCCGTTCTTTAACCTGATCCCCTGACTGTGGGAGTAGCCAGGTGGCTACCTCACTGGATCCTTCAGATTAGGCCTCCTCAGGTGGACTTGTGATAATTAGAAGAAAACAGGCTTTGGAGACGGGACAACTTATTACCTTCTTCACCTTTTTAAGCTAAGTATATTGTCTCAGTCTCAGGAATCATTGTCCCATTTGGAGTACTTTTCAAATAAAAGTTAGCTAATGTAGATAGAATCTGTGGCATGACTTTGGCCTTTGTTTATGGCTTTAAACCCACATAATGGCTGAGCATCACAGGACTGTTTAGAACAGAGAACTCTATGTAAGCTATATATTGAAATCATATTTGAACAAGAACCCCTATTTATATAACTGTGTTATATAAAGTCTCCTAAAGATTTGAAATGCTTCTAAAACTCAATTAACATTATTCCAGAGCATCTTCCTCCTTTTCCACCTTATGGAGATTTTTAGTCCAAAATCTTAGATTTATATGCTGTAGCAAAATAATCAGCCAACAGACATCTGTACTTAAAAAGAGTTCACCACTTTAGTGCAGAGTGCATGCATACATGATAGTAAGAGTCTTTTAAAATCTAAGGACAAGACATCAGGGAAAAAAGTCAGTGCATATTAACAAAAATGATTTGCACTGTGCTAGTAAAACGAGGTTTTTGTTTTGTTTTATGTTGTATTTTAAAGACAAATTAAAATATCTCTGGAAAGCAAGACCTTAAACTCTTTATCTGATGGGAGTTTTTTTATGCAAATAGATGGTCTTGCATGGAGTAAAATTATGCAACAATAATGTTATATAAATAGTACATGAAATTTTCTTAGTATCAATCAACAGCAAACTGAAAGACGTGGTTTTTCTGTTCAGATCAAGTTTTAAGTTACCCAATTTGTGGGATAGGGACCTATGCTAGGTGGCCACTGTCACAAACCATGTTTCCCTACAGTATCCCTCTGGAGACTGAGAATCAAAGTAGTCTTTCCTCAAAGCAGTACTGTAGCATGAATGTATTCATCTCAGTCAACAGAAGTTAAATGCCCCTTGTATGTGGAGCTTATTTCTATACTCATTTGGCTTAGTTAGCAGTGTCTGCTCAGGTGAGACCTAGAACAAAAATAGCTGGGGCAAAATGGATTATAGAGGTGGAGGTATATGTCAAGGCAGAGCCCAGTGAGGAAGGATAAGGCTTTCAAAGAAAATGACTCTGAGCGTGTGACTGTCCTCAGCATTGTACCCCTAATATAAAGGAACGTTTTCCATTGCGGGAACTGCTGTCTGTATCCAGTCCACCCTTGCCCACCTGCTTTCTCTTCCTCCAAGTGCCTCACTCTACATGCTCACTCTCCTCCTTTTCTCTCAGCCCATCTTGGTCTGAATGCCTTTTCACAATCCAAGCCAAACATCACCAGCCACCTGCTGATAGTCACCAGCATTAACTTTCCTGAGTCACTTTTCTCCATTCATTAAGAATATGACTATCCCAGCTCCCTCTAAATCCCTGTACAATCTCACTATGTTTTAGCTAACCTTTGCCCCAGACACCCTACCAGATATTATGCAGCACCAGTGTAATCCTGTCTATCCCAGATGGTTCTACCCTTTCCCAGCTGCCAAAATATCTCACTGTCCTCTACCTCATCCCCAAATAGCCTATAAATTCAGAGTATCCAAACTTTTCATGGATCCACTCTCTGTTGTTCAGTAATACTACTTCCATATTTTAAATAAATCATAGAAGATTTTTGCCTTCTATTAAAGTAGCAATCTTTATATTTATACATGATACAGAAATTGAACTATTTCTACCATGCAGAATTTAGCATTTAGCAGGATTTTAAAGTGATTGAATTGCCATTCTAACCTGGATCTGTATTAGGTGACAAGTAGTGGTATCAAACAAGTTATCTGAATGTAAAGTTAAAATTCTCCAGCAAGCCAGACTGATATGTAGCCCTTCCGTGGAACAGGAAATTTCTGGCGTACAAATGGGTGGCGTTTCAGACATTTGTTTTATTGGTGATATTTGAGCCTTGAAACACATTTCTAATAGAAGGATTTATGATAAAGGGTGCTCAGTTGGTCCTATTGGATCACAAAAGCCCATTTATTATAATACATTTAAAATACCATAAAATTGGCTATGTAAGGGCTTAATCAAGCTTTCCTGGGTTCGACTAAGCTCCTCAGCTCCACGTATACCCTCTTCTCGTGGGGGAGAGATATACTGTGGGCTGAAAAGGGAATACATCAAATTCATAGTCTTTATTCCCCTGGCTGCACTTCAGATATATCCAGAGAGTATCATTGAGAAATAGGAGAAATGTGCAGAGGAGGAAGAAGCAAGCGTTCTTCCTCTACAGCCAGTGTGTACTTGGTGTAGTTCACAGGTGAACTTGTCAGGTTTCTAACATGGGCATGTTTGTTTACAGATAGTGGCCTGACCTAAAGACGAACCACCCAATTTCAAAGCTTAGAGTATTGTGATTTCTGGTGGTATCTGGATGCTTTCCACTCCTATTCATGAACAACCCAACCTGATAGGAGAGTCTAGGAAACAAATGCCTTTAAGAGCCCAGGAGTGAATAGATGCCTAGTTTGAAAATGAGACTTAATAATGGAGACTGAAAAGATGGGTTTTATTAAATCACATGTCATAAAATGCTCATTCTGGCTTTAAAATAATCACAGCTGCACTACTGTGAAGCACAGAATTTAAAAAGAGATATATGGGGGAGGAGGGAATGAATAGCTGATTCTTTTCAATGCTTGTGGAAATCTTTGAAATAATGAAATATATAATATAAAATAGCCTTTAGAACAAACACCCCATTTTACAGCTCATAGGATAACATCAAACAAGTCTAAATATGATAAATACAATCTTTGGTATATGAATTTGCTAAAACGGTCCATCTTTTTGTACCCCCCAAATTTAACCTCTTAGAAATGAATGTATGATTTTGATAGAATATCAAAGGGAGAAAAACTCTCTGGTCTTCAATGCTAAAATAATGTTCCTGAATCCTGGTTAGCTAGGTATATGTGTTCTGACACTGACTGAAATGAATTACACATCTCTATTAAATTAATCAGTCTTTACAAATTTTAAACTGATTCCCAAATCTGATAAGGAAGGTTCAAAAGGTAGGATAAAGGTAACATATCAGGGTTAGCAAGAAGTTTCCTTCATAATGTTAAGACTATTTTCTCCTTTCTGAATTTCACTGGTTCTCTAAAATAAAAGGGAAGAGTTAAATGGTACCCTTGTTCATCAAGGAAAGTGACCCAAACGCTGTATCTAGTACGAATATTTCCTTTGCATTCTCTTCCTCTTTCTCTTCACATTTACTCTTTTCAACCTGAAATAAGATAAGACACAGAAAGCAAACCACAAGCCAGTTTGGCATCTTCTCCATGCTAATGGAATAGTCACATCCACGTGCAGTCTGAGCAAGGTAAAAAAGAACTCTTTCAGGGTGACGTGGAACATGCCCTTGCTACTTGGATTAGCTCCTTCAAACCTGAAAATAACTTTCCTGGTCAAAGAAGAACTGGATGTATCCTTTAGCTTATGAAATAGGATCTGAACTTGAAATCTCTTTTTTTTTTAAATCCTGGTTTTGCAGGGCAGCTACATAATGAATGTATATATTAAGAGTTTGTAGCTGAATTGCACAGGAAATCAGATTGCCAACTTCTTGACTTTCAATTTTAGACTTCATTTTATCCTTAAGTTGTGAGCGATGTATGTAGCATGCTGTGAAATGTCTATTATAGTTCTTTAATTCATCAGTATTAATACAGAATTATCTTTTGCGTTCCTTGGTACTTTTTATTCAGTGTAATCAGAAGCTGTGATGTTTTGCCTTTGTAGTCCTGTGCTTTGTTACTGTAATTTTTTTTACGAAGCACGTGACTTTGGACTAATGTGAGGCGGATGACGTGATCTTTAAGACTGCTATATATATCAGTCTCTTACTATATAAGGTTTTCAATTAGAATAAGCTTTTATCAAATAGATCATTGATGCAATTTAGGATTTACACAATTTTCATTGTCAAATGGCAGTCATATTTATAGTTTCAATTCTGAAAATAGCAAACTTGATAAACAGCCACTTTAAACTTGTTCTGGCAAACCAGACCCTGCTGTAGGTGTAGTCTAAGGTAGTTAACCATATAAGCTTTTTCAGCTATTATGCCCTCCACATGAGTCAGCAGTTAAGGAGATTATAGAACCCATGAAAGCTTTTTGTATGTATAACTAGGTTTTTTTTTTTTTTTTTATGTTGCTGATTTTACAATTCTGACTAAAGCTGACCTGAATGGATCAGTTTATGTGTAATATTCTAGTGTTTTAATGCCTTTTTTTTTTTTTTTGGAGATGGGTAATATTATTTGAACAGATGCAGATGGAACTGTTAGTGAGTCAAGACAAACACATTTGAAATAAAGGAACTGTGTATTAACATGTTAACAATTCATAACTGCACTTTTTATGACATTTTGAAAATCTATTTATAGGTACAGAACAATGGGTTTTGTTAAACTGTATCACATTTATACTTGCAGAAATTTATTTCATTGTTATTAGTAGGAATTTTATTGGTTCAATAAAATTGGCAAAACTGAAACCCGATTATTTGCTTTTATATACATATATATTTATATTTACATTGGAGTAGCATTCTTGCTCAGATTTATTTCTGCTTGGTTATTGGGACATGCATTCTAAAAGATTCAAAATTGTAAGTCATTTTTCCCCTTATTTCTTCCTGACCCACAGTTTTCTCATGACATTTCTTATAATCACTCAGTATTGCATCAATAAAATATTCCAATAGTATGAGTTGGGCAAAATGTATAGTTATTTTTACCTTTTAAAATATCAGTTGAAACCTCATTAAGAGGCAAGTTAACTTTACTATTTCTTGTTACCAAAGTAGTAAAATAAAATGGGGGAGGGTGGTTAAACATGGGGTCAGAACCTATTTTTTTCATATTCTACTAGTTTCATGACCTCGGAAGTAATTTAATCTCTATGAAACTTGATTTTCACTCTGTAGTTTGAAAGAAATAATACCCACTTGAGATGGTTAGTTGAGAATCTGGTGAAGTGTAATAATGTTTGTGAAATAAACAGGACAGTGAAGAGCTTGAATAGATAAATGAGAAAGCCCAGAGAATAGGAATAATTGGAATTAGGAAGCAGGAAGGAGGAGAGATTGTTGATGAGTAATATGGAGTGATCATGGTAAGACTCCTAAATAGAAATGTAAAATAGGCTTTTGGAGAACTAGAGGCTCTGTAAAATCTTGTGCACAGTTTTTCAAGGCAAGTCTGAACTTTTCATTTCTCTTAACTCACTGATTACATAAAGATTTCTGTCAAAAGCAGAGATCTCCCTCTGTGCCATGTCCAGCTGTAATGGGGGAATCAGCCAAAACCAGCTCCTTGCTGATCAGAGTCTGTCTTTTTCAATAATGTACATCTGGAGGAGATAAAGGACAGGACACATCAGATAAAATAAAACTCAACATGTTTATGTGTGTACTGATCGCATATAATCCTCACAATTACTTTGTAAAGAACTGATAGCATTTTATAGATGATGAAATTAAGACTCAGAGTTTTGCTTGCCCAAGAGTTGGTGCCTAGAATCAGCACAGTGAGGATTTGTGCTGTGGTCTTTCCGCTACTACCTTTTATATGGAACTTCACTACATTAATTCAGCCTGAGCTGCTTGCTTAATGATATAAATGACCATGCTATCGACATGACATTTCACTGAAAAGATAGTCCATGCTCCAAACTAGAGGTTAGATAACTTTCCTCTCTAGCTAACTTACAACTTTTCTATTTTAAAAAATTGATTTTTTTCCCTCCAGTCTTAAACGGGCCCTTTGATTTAAAAGATGGTCCCTGAGGGGAAGGTACACAGACCAATATATAAGAAATTGGTACCTGTCAATTTAAAAACTTTCTCCCTAGAGAATGATAAGCCTGATGCTAAAGAAGACTCAGGAAAGCTTGAAACTTGTATTATTTTTAGAACCTTTCTACTACATGGTAGACGTTACAATTCAAAGTCATAGCTCCTAATGCACCTAACTTTCTGAGTTGAGAGGAAAGCCAATCTCAAAAAATGTCCCTCTCCCATAATCTCACATACTTGACACGTTTCAAAACACAGGTGAGCCCAAAGCTTTCCATAGAACTCTTTAAAAGGAATTTGAGGCAAGAATTCTTAATACTCCCTCTTGTACTGGCCTGCTCCGGAAATAAATGTAAACAAATCCTTTATCTTCCTTCGCATCTAGGTGAAATTCAGAATTATCCTGGTTACAATACTTTTCACCACCCATGACAATCTCTGTTATTTACAGAGGCATTAATGCATGCCTCCACACACACCACCTCTCAATCACCTGGTCCCTCTGACTCCCTACGGTCCGGCTGCTGTGGCCATCAGTTCCATGCAAGCTGTGGCCAGGTTTTCACAGGTTCAGTGGGAAAGTACCTCTTGTGGCCCTGGACTGCTTCAGTCTGGCTTCCTGCCCTGGGGCTGCTCTGAGAGCTCTCATGGGGAACTGCTTTCATGCTAAGCATGCACAACCAGAGTGTAGGGAGTTAATGGTTAACCCATGAGCAGCTACTCACTGGAGACAATGAATGAATGCTTCCTCTTTCACTCCCGCAGGCCACAATTTGGAATCTTGGAGGAGGACCTGGTGGAATTGAGTACAAGTCCAATTCTATCAGCTTTCCCTCCTTCCTTATTTCAGTCCCCCTGTCCTCCACTCCTACCCCCTGGGTCTCAGCTCTCAAATCAACTTTGGTCTAGGGCTTTGCCTTGCCGGAAGACAAGGCCAAGATAAGACCATATAGGATAGGAGTTTAAAAAAGCAAATCTTAGAATAAATTCATACCTCATTGCCACCATGTCTATCTATCTGACCTCCAACAAGTCACTTAATCTTGTGGATCCTTCCTTTCCTCTGTAAAACTCAGTAAATGAAGATGACATGCCTCGTTCTTAAGAATGGGGAAGATGAGGATAAGATAGGTGATACCAGACAGCATAGAAAAGAATACGGTAATACCTTGTAACATGGGGTCATGAAAACTGGCATCATTTTTCTAGAACCTTCTAAACGTTAGGAATTTTAAATATACCATTTTTATTTTAATCTCCCTACAAATGGTTATTATCCCCATTTTGGAGAGTTCAAAATACAGGCTTAGCAAAACTAAGCAATTCCTCTACGGTAAAAAAAGTGAATGGTTGAACTGTTCTCATATTTGTAGGACTATGAAATTTTTTTCCCTCTGTGCTAAATAAAGAGGAAAGTAGTGCACTTTTGTTTGCTGTTATCAGTGGCTGTTTTTAGAACAGGTAATAGTTAAACAGGCACCTGTAGAATGTCTAAGATTTGGGTTTGCAGACTGAGGAACAAGACATTTAGGTAGAGAGGACAAAGGGAGCAAAAACCCCACTGTAATATTCTGTGCATATTTGTAGGACTAACACTTAGAAGATGAATTCGGCAAGTAAAGTTTGGTCAGACTGGGCAGGGTCTGAAAGGTTAGGCTAAAGTACTTGCATTTATTCATTAGGAAAAGAGGGTGGAAACCATTTTCAATGGTTTTTTTTTTTTTTTTTATCACTGAGATGGATGTGGCCTACTTCAAAACAACAACAACTCCTTGACAATCAGAGCCTGACTAGAATTTCAGGGAAGCAGAGAAACAAGATCTGCAAGGTAACTTCTTTGGGAAAGTGTTTTAAGTATCTGGAATAATTTCCTGAATACTTTTGCACATTCTTCTTGACAATGTACACCAGGCTTACACTGGAAAAGCATAAGGTACTCAAAGCAAACTGTTGACGTTCAGCATTTTACCTTCTCATATATGTGTACATAGACCCTTCTGATGTCCAGGACCAATGAAAGCCTTTAGAGCTTTGTGCTTCCTAACTATACATTCCCTAAAGAGATAAAGGTTAGGTAAAAGAAGAGGTAGATTGTTTGCCTAAATGGCACCAATTTATGTCCTCCCTGCATCCACACCCTTGGGACTGTGACTGTACAACTTCTCTCATCTAGAAGTAGTCTGTTTCTCTATTTCCTTGAATATGGGTTCGTCCTGTGACTTACGTTGACCAACAGAGTGTGGCAGAAGTGGCACTGCACAAGTTGCAGACCTAGTCTTTAAGAGACCTTGCACACTTCTACTCTCTCACTCTCTCTCTTAGAATCCTGCTATGACTTGCCTCGTCCTCTAGCCTGCTGGAGGATGGGGCACCTGGAGCAAGCTGAATTGCCCTAGGTATTCTGGCCAAGGCCTCAGCCATGACGGTAGGAAAGCCCACCCAAGATCAGTAAAGTCATTTAGTCTCTCTGCAACTAACTGACTCCTGACTCAGGAGGGCACCTCGCCAAGCTCAGTTCAGATCTGCAGAATCACTCACCCATCCCACAGACTCATGAACAAAACTCCTTATTCACTGTGCACCAGTGAGATTTTATGGCTGTATGTTACACAGCATGGTTCTGGCAATAGGTAACTGACATAATGTCAATGCTGCAGGTGGCCTTAGAGAATCTGGATTGGGAAATTTCTTCCTTATATCATAGTCTATGAAGGACCATAGGGAATAGTCTCAGAGATTTTCACTTATACCTCTAAACTAGAGGCAATGTAATTGGTAACAGTGATCAGCCGTTTGTTTCTCTGTCCTCAGAATGTTGCTCTTCATGGGGGAGAAATATATCATATCCCTGTGAAGCTTGTTCTTACGTCTTCGTTCTCAATATTTTGGACCCTAAGCATGACTGTACCTATAATTGGACTGGTGAGTTAAGGGCCAACATACACAAACTTTAGAGTGTATAAGAATCACTGAGGACCTTGTTAAAAATCCAAATTTACAAATGAATAGGAATGCCTTCAACTACATTAAGCTTCTGCTTAGCAAAAGAAATTGGCAACAAGGTAAAGAGACAACCATCCAAATGAGAAAATATATTTGCAAGGGTCTAATATCCAAAATTTACAGAGGTCATATGACTCAATAACAACAACAAAAATAAACAATCCAATCAAAAAATGGACAGAGGACCTAAAGAGACACTTCTCCATAGAGGACATGCAAATGGCCAACAAATATATGGAAAGGTGCTCAACATCACTAGCTATTAGGGAAATGCAATTCAAAACCACAATGAGATACCATCTCACACCTGTTAGAATAGCTGTAATCAACAGGTTAAATAATAACAAATGCTGGAGAGGATGCCGAGAAAAAGGAACCCTCATACACTGCTGGTGGGCATAGCCTATATGGAAAACAGCATGGAGATTCCTCAAAAAACTAAGAATTGATCTACCATGTGATCCAGCAATCCCTCTACTGGGTATTTACCCCCAAAGACTTGAAAACTCATATTTGAAAAGATATTTGCACACTGATGGTCATAGCAGCATTCTTCACAGTGGCCAGGACATGCAAGTAACTGAAGTGTCCTACTATAATGATTGGCTAAAAAAGCTGTGTACACATATACAATGGAATATTACTCAGCCATAAGAAGAGATGAAATACTGCCATTTGTGACAACATGGATGGACCTCAAGATAATCATGCTAAGCAAAATAAGCCAGACAGAAAAGGCTGAAGATCACATGATATCACTTATATGTGGGATATAAACCTACAAGCAACAAATGAACAAACAAACAGAGACTCAGGACGTGGACAATAGACTAGTGGTTACCAGAGGGGAGGGGGTGAAGGAGAAGCGGGGAGGTAGATGGTGTAAAGGGGGTCAAATATAGGGGGCTAGGGGAAGGGTAATGTGGACACTGGACTTTGGGTGGGAATCACACAATAGAATATATAGATGTTAAATTATAATGTACACCTGAAAATCATATAATTGTATTAACCGATGTTACCCCAATAAACTTAATTAAAAAAATTTTAAAGTAAAATTTAGATTTACAGAACCACCCCCAGAAATTCTGATTTAGTGAGCATGGGGCAGAGACCAGAAGCCTCCAGTTTTTGAAAGTATCCCAGGAACCTGGGGGCCATATGATCAGACTCTGAGGAAAAATATTTCAGTTATAAGAAGAGCTTTCCAGTTCTGAATGTAATAAAACTACAGGGCCACACCACAGGCTGATACCTTCTTAAGGCTATGAAAAGATAGAAAAAGAAAAAAAAAACATAGAAGGACAGGTGGATGCAGAAAGTCATTAGGCAATCATGACTAGGGGCAGGGTACAAGGAAAAGAAACATTTTCTTCCTGGCTTTTCAATGAAGAGTCCTCCTATACTCCTATCCCAGCTCAAGCGGCATTTAGGCCAAATGAATTGTTTTCAACCGCACTGTATCTAGACTCCCCTGAGGTCTTTAAAAAACATGGATATCTGAGAACCAACCCCCACCCTGAGATTCTGATGGAATCGGTCTGAGGCGCATCCAGACATTTGGTTTGGAGAAGCTCTCTTGGTGAGTCCAATGCCTTGCACATTTTGAGAACCAGTGGACAAAACTGATAACCCCTCCCACCAAATAGGTACCTTCCTGACAGTGGCAATAATTGCAGCCCCGATTTACCAAACTGACAGAATGGAGAGAAGACAGTTGGATTAGGCAGATATGAAAAAAGAATTTCCAGCTGCTTCACCATATGGCAAAGTCTCAGAAGTGCTGCGAAGGTGAACGTGGAAACATGCACCCACTTCACATGACCCTGAGGAAAAAAGTCAAGTGCCCATGCTTGCTTGTGAGCACAACATTTTTTCATGCTGAAATCATTCTTGATTTTCCTGTATCTATAGATTACATAGTATATCTTGTAACTACTTTTCTTTCTATAGCTCTGTGGTAAGAATGCTTGCCTGGTATTTCAGCTATTTCTTGAATGCATGGATCCTGTGTGACATACAACATTCTCATGAAAACGAGACCTAGGGGAATTCTTAGAAAACCAAATGGACTGTGGTAGATTACAGTCTAAGCCATGTTTCTCAAAACCTCTCTGTGCATCAAAATCTATAGGGAAGCTTCTTAAAAATAGACATTCCTGGAAACCACCCAAACTTTCTGAATCAGAATAGGAGCTGAGTGGCTCATACAATTTCCCTTTTTACAGGTTCCCCACACGGATTTTTATGTACTCGCTCAGCACCACACCGTCTCCTTCTGAGAACCACGTATCTTTCGGCAGCAGGTCCCCTTAGACAGCACCATCCTCATGGTCGTAAATCCACCTTGACTGCCTCCCTTCTCTCTCTTTGTTCAGTATATGATAGGGAAACCAAAGAGGGTTCATTCCCACGTTACTAAAGCAGCAAATCAAACGGAATCCAGAAGAAGCTACACCAGAGATAAATTCCCCATGGGGAAAGTGAACTCCCCGTTACAAACCTCTGAGTTCCAAATTGGGAACTACTAAAATGGAACTTCTCAATTGAAGGGCGAAAATGCTCTTCATGCTCTCGATGGGCATTTCTGAATTGCTTTCCAGAAAGGTTGTGCCAGTTTGCCCCTTGCCAATGTGCACGAGGTACCCTTCCCCATGGTCATGAGCACTTCAGACAACCTGCATGTCCTTCATGATTCAGTGCTGGCCGTGGTAAGATGAGAGAGAAATATTCTGTGCCTGGAATGAGGACCCAGTGAGGGACAAGGCTGACAGCCATGGGACATCTAAGCAAGAGAAGGACTCTTGAAGAAAAAATATTTTGTATGGATTTCAAAAGAAATCTGGTTCCCCAACCTGGAGTGGCTGTGGAGGCACTGAGGTCTCCAGCTGCTTGGCACAGGACTGGGGGATGCTTCTTACAGCGCCATCCCCTGCAGAAGCAAGCCCTCTGGGCTGGGGCCAGAGCTGATATCCCCAGATGGGGTACAAGGACTAACTGAGAGAGTAGGATGACCTCCTACTCTATAGGGTGGGCAAAGTTGAGGACTTCAGAAGACCCTACACTCCAATGTCAGGCAGCAGGCCTGGTGGTGACAGAGCCAAGTTAGCCTGTATGGCTGTTCTTTCAACTTCCTGGTGTTGCTATGGGGCTTCAAGCTGCTCAGGACTGTGCCCAACTTTTCCAAAAGGAATATGCCCTTTCTCATCTCATAATGGTAAATTCAGCCCAACTCTTTCCGCAGAGCACCTTCTATAAGTGGATCCCTTTCTACTCAGTTCTGCCTATGGCCCCAAAAGAATTCCAGAAATGACAAAGTGCTCTTATATCTCAAAGTGAAACTATGGCCCATGTATTCTAGACAAGCAAAAGAGGTGATCCCAAACCTGTTGAAGAGCCTTACCTCAACTCCAGTCCTGGCAATAAAAGAGGTGAGCTTGAGCAGACAGGAAGAGAGGATTTCTTTAGAAAGAACTGTGCTTCGAGTCTCACTCGGATCACAGAGACCATTCTGAGAAATTTATATATGTCTTGAGGAGATTAGAGAACCCCATAGACTGGTGTTTACCTCCGATCTAAAAGAAAGCACGCAGGCTAAACTGTAGCTTGAGCTGCCCTCCCAGCATTTGCCATGGCGAGGATGGGCAAGCGCTCGGTGGGCCAAGAGAAGTCTTGGAAGGTATCTTGAAGAGACACGGTCTAAGAGGGGGACCTGCCAGTGTAAGATGCCCCCAGCACACAGGCCAGACACTGGGGTCACCCAGAGGTCACACAGGAGGTCACCCAGAGAGCTCATCTTCCTTATCAGTCTACTGTGTAGTCTGGGCTGTGGCTCCTAGTGTAAGAGCAACAGAAGCTAAGCAGAGATTTCATTTGTGTGTGTGGAGAAGGGATGAATGATAGTGACATGATCATACGTGCATTTCAAGAGCATTCTGGCTGGTGCATGAAGAATGGAGGGGACCAGAATACAATCAAGAAGGCTTATTAACAAGCTAGTCAGGTGAAAGGAGCAGGCAGCACAGTCTAGGATGGGGACTGCAGAGATGGTGAGAAGTAGATGGATTTGGGAGATACGCTAGAGGTGAAAGTAACTGGATCGGGAGGAGGGCAAACAGTAAGGAGGTGTCAGGATGACTCCTAGTCTCCTGGCTTGCCCATATAGCTACCCAATGGAGCCATTTACTCAGTTCTGGGGAAGAGACCATGTTTACCTTGGTCACTGGGAATTTGGGGTAACTTTTTGTCATACAGACAAAGATGTCAAGTAGGAGAACTGAAGCTTTGTACATGGATGAGATGGCTTAGGAAAAGGAGGGAGGGATAAAGGTAACCTAGGAGCCAGCCCTGAGGGACTCAACATTTAAGGCCAGAAAGAGGAGAAGGCACCAGTGCCTGGGAAGGAGGTAGAGAAGGAAGGGCCAGATGCAGACAAAAAAAAAAAGCCACATACCCCACCTGTTCTCAATGCTGGCTACATGACAGGGAATAAAACAGACGTGTTCCCTGTGGAGTTCATAGTCAGGCGGAAGTGCAGGGGCATTAAGAGAGAAAGCTGTGTCATTATAGAAGTGCAAACTGGAATAAATGTTGTAAAGGGAAAGAGTAAGGGTGAATTGTGGGGCAGGGCTAGGTTCTCTGAGGAGTGACATTTCTGCAGAGCAGCTCATCTGCATCGGGATGCTAATGAGGAGACCCCCAATCCCACCCAGGGGAAATGCCACGGGGGGGAGGGGGAGGGTTCCATGGTGATTTCTTAAACTTTTAGCACTGAAGACACCAGGGCACAGTGAACAGGGAAGCATTTGAAGAAGGGGAACTCCTTGGCTCCTGCTGTCTGCTTCCCCACTGGAGAATGTTCGTCCTTCCCCAGCTACTTCGTAGTAGGTGCTAGGGACCCAATGAATCTGTGCCTTCCACCAGTGAGTGTCTTCCAAAAGAAGAGAGAGGACCTGTAAGACCAACCCAGGACAAATGCCCACTGGTGGAAGAGAAGTTATTACAGGCCCTGGTCCAATCGGAAGACGTTTGGACTCTTTTCCAAGGCAACCTGGTCTGCCCCTACCCCATAAGGGAGCCAAACCCTTGCTCAAAGCAAAGTGACACAGAGGGCGTCAGGCACACCTCAGCCCTGCCAATCAGTCTGCAAGGAAATGCTAACGGGTTGCCAAGGTGATCTTTGTGCTAAGGGCACCAGTGGGTCAGATGGCCAGTGCTTCTGAGGCCTGAACCTTGGGGGTACAGTCCAAGAGTTTCCCTCCCAGGCTACTGAAAACCACAGGTTGAGGGTACATTTATTCACCAAAGGTCCCTGTCAGACTGCTTTATTGGATTCCTTTAGTTTATTTCTTTGAAAGCAAACAGTATTGTATTCACACACTATCCCATTTAACTAGGCAAATGGAAAGCACAGTGTTTAAGGCAGCTGCCTTAAACAGCCCTAAACATTGTAAAAAAGCAGTCACCAGTTAGGAGCTTAGTCTCTGGAGTCAGACTGGTTCAAATTCCAGTTCAGCTACTTCCTGGCTCCTCCCCCGACTAGCTCAGCGACACTGGCTAAATTCCACACCTTCCTTATGCCTTCTATCTTCTTTTATTAGAATGGGGACAGTAGAACCTACTTCCCAGGGATGCTGCAGTATTCAATGAGATGATGCTTGCAAAGACTCGATGATAATGCTAATAATAACAATGCTAATATTTATTGAGCACTTACAGTACATCACGTAGAGTTGAGGTGATGTACATGAGTGAATGAGTAACCTATTACATGGAATTCAAGGCCTTTCTCGATCTAGTCTGACCCCACTTTTCCAGACTCCTTTTGTGCTTTTACTTCCTCCCCATCCAGATACAAGTCCTTGGCCGCAGCTACCGGGCCTCTGCTCCTCCTTATAGCAACACCTCTCTCCTGCCTCTGACCGCACTCCTCCCTACCTGGGTTCACTGGCACCACCTGCATCTACTGAATTCTTACTCATCTTTCAGGGTGCAATTCAGATGCCACCTGCTCTTTGCCACCTCCCCTGCCACATCCAGGTAGTCAACTGCAGCTCTTCTGTGCTCCCACACATTTCCTCCACATGTTCTAAAAGAGAATAATAAACACAAGTGGCAAGCACTGTGCTTAAGTATTTTTAACTATCTGGAATCATTAAATCCTCACAGGAGTCCTATAATGTAGGTTTTATCATTAATCCTGGTTTAGGTTGCAAAACGTAAAGCACAGAGAAGCTAAGTAACATGCCCAATGCCACGCAGCCCATAAGCAAGGGGCAGAGCCAGTGCACAAGCCAGGCCTTTTACTCCAGAGTTAATGCTCCTAACCACTGCACTACACTGCTTCTACTGGGCAGGACTTAGGGTGCCTATGTCCACCTCTTCCATCAGGCAGAGGAAGCCAGGGTTTGGGTCTCATTTATTTCTTCACCCCAGCTCTCAGCGCAGTACCTGGACTGCAGCACATGCAAACTCCCTCCCACTGACCCCGAACACTGAACTAGGCTATTTAAGGAAAATCCACAAATCCGGTAAAATTCACCCATGTGTTCTGGTCTCCTTTTCTTTCTGCTCCTGATTTCCAGTTAAGAAGCTCTGCTTTGAGTCCTGTTCAAGGAGCTCAGTATAGTCTCCTTGAAGTTGATGAATAATAAAGAGCTTCTTCAAGTTTATTCAATTAAAAAAAAAAAACAATTTTAAGCCATTTAAAAATTTTTTCAAATTTTTTAAAAAGCCATTTTCCCCCATGAGAAGTTTGGAGCCTAATGATTAAAAAAAAAGAGAGACGTATTATTTGTCATGACAACTTTTCCCTTTGAAAGGAAGGGACTCCATTAAAAAAAAAGAAGAAAATTCAAAAGGCACCGCTTTCAGGTTTTCTCCCAAGCCGGGAATCTCCTGGAGGCAGCTGTGGGGCAGGAGAAAGTCTTGAAGACCAGCTCCATGGGGTCACAGGTGGCACGAAGCAGTCCCCGTGCCACAGGCTAGTCCAGCTCAGCTGAGCCCTACACTCAGCACCTCACAGCCAGAAGTAGCCGGGGAGGCTAGAAATTGTGAGGGGGAGAATATTTAAAACTTTTTTGGAGTTAGGAAAACTGAAAGGTTGCCTGGTCAGCACTTGTCCCTTTCCTTTTCCAAACTTGGTGTCTGAGTCATGTATTTCCAGGATTCTTGCCATTCTCCTAAGAGAAGCAGATCACATCTTTAGCCATCTGGTCCCTGGCCCTAGTCATTCATGTTGCTCGGGGCTTTGTTCCCCTCTTAGAAACAAAAGGCTGGGCTTTGCCAAGATTAAATGGTATTCCTTTCAAATCCCCAAATCTGGCTCAGTTCAACATGTACAAGAGGAGGCCTAGAAGGTGCTACAGCCAGTTTTCCAATAAAACAAAACTTTTAGCACTGAGGCTGAAAAAGAACCAACATCTTCCAAATTCAGGTCCTAATCAGCTCTGTGAAAAATGGATTTTTAAGTTTGAATTGTGCTCAAGGCCTCAGATTTGAAACATGCTTCAAACCAGAATTGGGAGGTAACAGGGTGAGGTAAGGAAATGTGGGGGTGGGGGAAGTACTTGTGTATGATTTTGCTTCCAGTCTACAGTTATCGAATTCAGGAGTTTGTACATTCTTGGTCCCGTTAATAAGTATACACTGAACAGGTCTTTATACCAAAACTCAGTGTGGAATTTGGAGGTATACAACACAGGGCTGCTACTCTTGAGTGATTCACCATATCACGAAAGAGAGGAGACCAAGGATAAGCAAAGATCTGCATAGGAAAGACTTGGTACATGGTAGAGGCCTCTCAAATACACTGTCTGTCTTCTCTGTGGACTGTTGGAGAGCAAAATGATGTGACTTGTATAGAGAGAGGCATTTTGACCATGAAAAGAGACCTGAGTAGCCGGCAGGACTGACATGGTGGAAGTAATGAGTGAGATGGTGAGGTAGGTGGGCCATAATGAGTGAGAATTAGCTGGTAGAGGATAGAGGGAACAGGAGGGGTAAGGGCCCGAAATGAAGAATGGTGGGAGTAAAGGGCAGAACGCTCATTTGGGGCCTCCAAGGCCCAGCCCAGAGGTATGCCTTAGTCTGGGTAGCAGATAGGAAGGCCGACTCTGACAGCCATGGGTATGTGTGTGTATTTGCTCTGTTTTAATAGGAACTTCTTGTATATATTTTAAAATCTGAATTTGAATGTCTGGGGCAAAGGAGCATCAAGTTTCAGTTCAGCTCCAGGCCCCATCCTCCTACTGATCACTCGACGTATATATTTATGTTACCTGCCCAGGCCCTGGAGGAATTTGAGTTTGTGGCCCCAGCCCTGTAGGTAACAGGGAAATTGGACATTTGCAGAATGATAGAAATGATGTTTCAGAATTATCACTCGTATGTAGGGCTGCCAGATAAAATATATAAGTGCCCAGTTACATTTGAATTTCAGATAAACAAAAAATGTTAATATAATATTCTCACACAATAAAAATTATTTGTTATTTTTCTAAATTCAAATTTAACTGAACATCCTGTTTTTATTTTTTCCTCAATCTGGCAAACCTAATCATGAGGCACATATCACATTAACTGGAGGAAAGACAGGACAAGATCAAATATGGAGGTCATGCAATAGTCCCAGAAGGAGATGGATGGAGAACGCACTCCTATAATAGGGCAAGAGGATGGACTGGAGGTGAGAGACTGAAGAAAGAATAGGCAGAACATGTAGCCTGGAAAGAGATGTGGGTCGAAAGCAGAGAAGTAACCCAAGGGTTACAGAAATGCAATTCACGCTACAGCGCCACAACTTCATTAAACAAGATACTCCCAGCCTCAGTTTCCCCATTACCACCTCATAGTGCGTCTTAAGGAGTAAAGAGACCACGAACATCCCTTATAAGTGCAATACAAACAGGAGTTGTTATCACAAAGGCCACAACCCTGTTCTTTTCCACATACACTACCGCTAAAGCCACATCTCTTCCGTGCTGTTCTTGCCCATGCTGTTTGGATTTATACAATTCACCACTCTTCCACGTGGCCACTGTAAGTATTCAACGTTTCCTGTCCTTGGCAAACTTGATGACCTTGCTCTGCTTTTTTTAGTGAGCCATTGGTTTATTAGGGCAGAGTTGGAGACAGAGCCACACCAGCCAGAAGCTCTGACCCTCCAGGTCACCATCAATCCATGACTAAACACCCTCTGGGTCCCACCTACACCTGGTTTCTTTGTGCTCAACCATCAGGCAGAAACCTGTTCTGCAGATGACGTGAGGCAGTGGGCTTTGACCCTCTCCTCTGCTACTTTCTAATTTTGTAACTTGAGACAGATCATGTGGCTTTTCCATGCAAATATGAGGTTTCATTTTGTTATTTGATGTCCTTTTATTTTATTTGATTTTCCATTCTTCACTCCAATTTTATAACTAGTGTTTACAATTAAAGAGTCAATAATTTCTTTCTGAGTTATGGAGATATAAGATGCTCTCCCTTGCCTGGATTTCTCCAAGTCACCTTGTCGCTGCCATCAGGAAAGTCTGCCTTCCTTGCACACACCCCCAGAAAGGAGCTCCCACCAGGATGCTGCACCTTTCCTTGGCCTCTGTTGCCACCTGCCGGATCAAGTGGGAGAAAGTTCAAGGACCCCGGATGGCAGCGAGAAAAGAAGGCAACAGCAGCATGAAATCTTTGAGCTTGGCCAGTTGTCAAGAGACTTCACGAGGCACAACCTCATCACCTCTCTGAACTCAGACTCCAATATTTATTTTGCTTAGTGACTTTGTGCAAATCACTTCCTCGAGCCTATCTCCTCATCTCTAAAACAGTATTTGAGATCCACAAAATTGCTTTCATAGTGATTATTGTTGGGTCATTCATTCATTTATGTATTTAGGAAGCAAACACTATGCTGAATACAAAGACATGAGAAAAATAAGAAGTTTTCCTAGAGTAAATCACAATCTTACAGTGTCATCAGTCAAATCCATAGGAAACTGTCAGCTTATTGTGATTCTTGCTACAACAGAGGTATGAACAAGGAGTCATGTGAACTAAGTGGTGACTAACTCTGGTGCAAGCAGGGAAGTCTTCACAGAAGTGACATACGAGCTAGATTTGGAAAAACACATTGTAATTCCCCAGGACTTGGAAGAACAAAGAGGAGTTGTTAACTACATCGAGGAAAGTAGAAAGAACATTCCAGAGAGAGGCAGCAATGAACCAAAATGATTTGACGTAGCTTGCTCCAGAGAGTTCCCAAAGAGTGACTTAACTTTAAGATCCTAAAAGTCTGGGAAAGAGAGAAATTGGAGGAGGGAGAATTTTGCTAACTCCAAATCAAGGAGACAGCCCCTCACCTGGCCCATGGTGAGGCCCAGCCCCTGCAGAAGTCTAGGACATTACTGAGGAAGAGGTGCTACAAGGTTGGGAAAAGAACATTCAAGTCAGGTTTGAGATGTCTGCTTCATGACCCAGGCTCTGCACCCACTCATCGCATGACCTTGGCTAAGTTACCCACACTCTCTATGCTTCATGTTCCTCATTTGCAAACATGAATAATAACACCCACCTTGGAGTGCTGCAACAAATAAGCAAAGTCGTCAGCACCGTGCGTGACACAATATGCTCAGGTATGTTAGCCACTGGTATTACTTTTAGATATGTGCCTTCAGGAAGTTATTTTACCTCACCAAGCCTACTTTCCTCATCTATAAAATGAGAATACCATAACAGTGTTTGCCCTGCGTGCATCAGGAATTAATTGTGAAGATATCATCAAGGAATACAAGCTACAAACCTGAGTTATAAATAAGAGTAGAGAATGAAATCTTCAAACCTACAGATTTAAAATAAACTGCATGCACATTATTTGTAAGCCATTTTCACTTTCATCGTCCTTAATTTTCCTGACAACAACCTCATAAGGTAGGTATCATGTTTATGTTCATTTTCCACGTGATGGAAGGGAGAGTCAGAGGGGTTAGTTTCACTCATTTAATAGATGTTCTCTGAGCAAGTACTGTGCATGGAGCTGAGAGCAAGAGAGGATCACAGGGAACTTGTAGCAAAGCAGAGGGAACAGAAGTGTTGTGCATGTTGGCGGCCTCATGCTCAGTGCTTAGACTCCTCTGTCCCACTCACTGTCTCAGTGATCTCTCCAGACTCAGCACTTTCAGCCCCGCCTGTCTGTATCCTGAGAACTCCACATGTCTATCTCCAGCCCGTCCCTCAATGTAGTCTACTTCTACCTCTCTACTAGTTTTTCTAAGAAATACCTCATGTCCAAAGTTAAGCTCTTAGCCTCTTCTCCACAGTCCCAGTTGGCAGCAACTATATCCTTCCAGCTGCTTGGAGTCATCTTTGAGTTTTCTCTTCTCTCACACCCCACAATTGAACAGGGATCATTTTACCTCTCCTTTGAAAAACATATCCAGAATCTGACCACTTCTCTCATCCTTTAGCACTACTCCTGGCCTGGTGGGCCACCCTCTCTCACTACTGTAGCCTCCATTTTGCTCAACTACCACCTCAGTCTATTCTCAACACAGCTGCCAAAGTGATCCTTGTGAACAGAAAAAGTTCATCTGCTGCTCAAACCCCATGAATAGTTTCCTATTTCTTTCACATTAAGGTCAAAGTTTATAAAAAGTCTGACTGCAAGCTGGACAAGGAGTCGTTTATTGGCATATAGTAGGCACTCTGTAAATAATGTATTAAATGGGTAAAATGACTATACAAGAGTTTAGTTGCATGGTGGTAAGTGCTATGAACAAGATGTACTACTGTAAGAGGAAATTCACAGGGAGAGCCAGAATTCCAGCTGGATCTCACAGCTCTGAGTCCAGAGCTTGTTGCACTATAAGACAGTATGCAACGGAGTACCTGGTACAGAGTAGGTGCTTTCATTTGATAAAAGAACTGGAAACCGAGGTGATTTCAGAACATGGTGAAAGCCCTCCCTTACTTTCTTGCAGAGGCTGCCCAGCCACCTCTCTCCCTCTCTCCCTTTCTCCAACCGCCCCCCACATGCTTTCCCATCCACACACATCCTGCCTTCCCTAGCCTGCTTTCCTTAGGTTGGAGCTTTGGTGCCTCCTTAAAATGTAAACAGTTCTCAGTAGGAAGAAAGACAGTCACTGAGATGTAGCCAGTTCAAACAGGTTCTGCTAGAGACAAGAGGTGTGGGGACCCTCTCCCTTAAGCCTTATGGCAGGTGAGGGAGAGCCCAGATGTGCTGGGTCTCCTGGAGGACTCCTGATGCCTGAGAGGAGGAGAAAAGAGAACAGCCTGGAAAGGAGATGGCTGCCAACAAGGAAGATTCCAGTCCCATCTCACCAGTGAGGTAGGCAGAGAAACGCCCAGGAGCGCTCGGGAACTTGGAATTCGGTGGTCCCTGCGGGTGAACCCGTGAGATCCGCTCAGTGGAGCGAGGCACAGCCGGACTGAATGGTGACCCGACCGCACCTCAGGTGGGGCACAGAATAAAGGGGTTAGGTAGGGTTAGGCCCTTTGGGGCTCACAGAGGTATCTGGTCACAATGAGGTGGGCCAAACAGCTGAGCCTGCCACCACCGGACCTTGGATTCATCTAACGCCCCTGTTCCAAGTCCACCGTCGCCTGCCCCGGCCCTTGCCTCGGCGGGCTCTACCCCCAGGGAAAAGACGCTCTTTTCACAGGCGTGTCCCCCGCCACTGCGGAGTTATCACGGCCCAGCCCTCCCAGTCGGGCTCGGGGTGAGGACGCCGGGGTCGCAGGCGCCGGCCGCGGTGCGGCAGGAGAGGGCCAGCAGGGCCGGGACCTTCCCGGGGTGGGACCCGGCCCCACCGGGGTCTCCAGCGGGTCCCCGGAGGCGCCGCGGGGAATGCGCAATCGGGCGGATGAGAGAGCGATTTTCGGGGGGGTGGGGTCTGAGGCTTCCCCTCGGACTGCCAAAGGCTCCGCACCGGAGGATGGGGAAGACCTCGCCGCGAGGACCCCCGCGAGGCCCGGCCAGCCGAAGGGGCCCTGGCTGTCCGGCGGCTCCGCGTCTACCTTGGGCTCACGGTCCCCCCAGCAGCGAGTGTCACCAAGGAAGTAGGGCGCGGCTGGGTGTCGGGAGAGGGGCGGGGGCCGCACCTCCGGCGCGTGCGGGACCCACGACGGGGCCGCCGCCGCCAGACCTGCAGCCGCTGTCCCCGCGGGGCGGGTCGCCTGGAGGCCCGCGGCGCCCACTGCGATCCAAGAGAAGATGCTGTCACACCCGGAGACCCGCCTGCGTGGAGCCGGAGCCCGGCGGAGCGGGGCCGAGGCGCCCCGGGGTCGCAGAGACTGCCGCCGACCCGAGCACAGAGACCTGGGCCGCGCAGCCTCCCTTCCCCAAGCGGGGAGCCTCTCCGCCACCGTCCTCGGGGGACCTGGGAGCCTCAAAGCAGGCGCCGGGCTTCCTGGGAGATGGGCGCCTTATGCAGATTTTTTTTTTTTTTTCCCCGCAGTCGCAACTGCAAGATGAGCAGCTGTCGGGATTGAACCGCCGCTCAATCTCCCGGGACTGGAGAGCTTTAAGGGTGGGGACAACCGTATCCCCGCTCCAGGCCTGTGCGTCGGCGGCACCCTCTCCTTTCCGGGCCCGAGGACTCAGGGGGACCGCGGGGAGGTCACGGAGAGGGAGGGGCGGTGCTGTCACCTGGCCGCCTTCGGGGAAGCTAGGAATTCGGGGCAGCCACACCACAGGCAGGACAGACTCCGTCGAGCCAAGAAAAAAAGCTGTTTTCTCCTCTACCTGCCCCACGGGAAAACAGTCTTTGGCGTGTTCTTGCAGTCCTGCTGTTTAACAGCACTGTTGCTGGAGTTTGGCCGTGGTGGGCAGGGATGAACAAGTTTTCCCCTGGGGGAGCAAACCTGCCCAGTGCCGGCCAGAGACCCAGTCAGCTCAGGCCCCAGCCAGCCCTCCTGCAAAGGACTCCAAAGCTAGCCTCAAACCTCACTCTTCTTCGAGGTCTCTGCCTGGGAAGACAACAAAGCAGTCAACACGGAGAGGGCCAAGGGAAAGGAATTTTTTCTTGTGCTCTGAGGACTTGCCAGCACTTGAACCCTCCCTGATGCCCTGGTCTGGGGGGAATTACTACCCGGAGTAGGTTATGTGCCAGGTTCCATGATTGCTCAATGACAAGGTGGGGTGGGGGGTCTCAAACTCAGCACTGTTTAAGAGAAATTACAGATACATGTGTACATACATACATAGATATGTGAATATATATTTTCTCTCCACCACCCAGGGTTGAGGATTAATAATAACATTTTGACATTGTCCCCTTTCCATGTAGACCATCCAAAACTGTGGCTGGCATTTGCTTGACTCCAGTTCTTCCGCATGCCCCAGTAAATAGCAGCTTCCCATCCCCTCTTCCACCTGCCTCCCTCTTTATCTGCCCTACTCCTTGCTTGCTTGTTAGCACTTAGGGCCACAGTATTAGTGTTTTGGGGGCTCTGCCCCATATGGCCCCTGCTTCATCATTTGGTTCTGAGATGTCGGTGCATTCTACTTGGGTTTGCTTCCAGAATGTACCCCCGGCCCCCACCAGTCTGGGCTATGGCTTGTCAGCCCTCCCTCAATGTTTGGCCAGCCTTTCAGTATATTGCCAACACCTGGGAGGACATGGGCCCTCCCATCTGGTCTGTAGAAAGGCACAGCCTCATGGGTGTTTTGTTCCGCCCTAGAGAAGCTATTGGCAGGATCTACAGGTGTCCACACAGGTTAGAGCCAGCCCCAGACCAAGGATGACTGCCAAAGGCACAGGCAGCAGGTGCTGGCTGTGGGATCGCTCAGCAACCACACCAAAGTACAGGCTGAATGACTCCTTGGGTGAATATTAGCATGGGGGCGTTGGTTATCTATCGGGAGGCAAAAATGAAGTGCTTACACTCACTGCTCCATATGTTACAAAATTCTTCCACCCTTCCCTTTTCCTGCACTCCTTCTCTGTTTGCACTCCTTGCCAAATGACTCAGTGCAGATGGGAAGTTTAATTTATTTAAGTTTAATTTATTTATTTAATTTATTTAAGGGAGTCACACAATAGATTGAATTAAATAACTAAATAATAAAATACTCAGTACTGGGTAATTGATTCATGTAAAATTTGCAATTCTTGATGGACCCTGAATATTTGGATGAGCCAAAGCAAGGCCAAGATAATAGATGTGGGCCTCATGAACCCTAATAACCTTAAAGCAGGAGGATCAAATAAAAAGTGTGTAGATGCCAACCTGGTGTAGAATCCTGGTCTTACACTAGCTGTGTCATCCTGAACCAGTTACTCAATCTCTCTGAGCTTTAGATTATCTTCCATAAAAATAGAAATAACAAATCTTTATTTTGTCAGAGCTGTTGTAAACAGGAAATGAAATATATTTGAAAGTTCCTGATGTATAAGAAGTAGTCGGTAAAATTCTATTAGAAATGAATCCAAGAGTGATTTCTGTGATCACTTGTCAAAAATTGGAAAGACAGTCCATCAAAGGTCCTTGGGCATCTCAGCAGGATCTGGATATTTAGAAAGACAAAAGGAAACTACTGGCCCCCACCAGTAGGGGACAAACAGGAACTTAGTTTCCTCTTGGTTTCTTAGTTTGGTGCAGAGAGAGGAAGCATGGTGTTCTGACAGCATGAACATGTTTTGGCAACATTTTAAAAATTGTCCCCCAACTCTAGTCTCCTCCCTTTGCTTCTCTTCACATCTTTTTCTTATCTTCCCTATTCTCACACCCATGGAATCTCAATTAGTCTTTTTGAATTTCAGTTTTCTCATCTGGAAAGCTTGTAATCAAAGAAGTTCATAGGGTTGTAATAAGAATTAAGTGAGATAACAAATATTCAATAAATCAGTCCTGTTTCCTTTAAGTTGTCCCATCTTTTCTTTTAATTCCTTCCGACTTCTAATTTTATCTGCTTCCCCTTCCTATTCTCCACAGAGACTGAAGGTGAGGCTGATCAGGCATAGACATGTGGAAAGGGTCTAGGAAATGTGTGGTTCCTCTATATCATTCCATCCTCTTTCGGATGCCACTCTTTGAAAAATGACTGTCATTGGGTGTTAATATCTTATCAGCTAACGATCTCCCACCACCCATTTCTATGAGTGAATATCTACACAATTATTTACTTTTAAGAATTCTTATTGGGTGTGTGGTCCCAATTTGGAATCCTAGTGTAAATAAATTCAGTGCTGTAAGTTGATTCCATTTGATGCCATGCCTAAACTCAACAACATTAAAAATGTACCGGCCTGCACTGTGCGATCCTTGTCAGGTTATATAGTGGGACTTGCAGTGCTCATCTTAGCAATTTGTTTGGTCTTAGAGACCTGTCTTCTTCTAAGGATTGTCTGTGAGTCAGAGCTCTGAATATTCTAGCATCCAGCAAGAAAGACCCTCCTGGTCCAGAGCCAGAGCTGGTTGTCCTTATACATCAGCGGTCCCTCCCCTCTGATGCTGGATTGATTGCTTGATCCACTTGTTTATTTGGAAACTATTTACTATGAAGTCTGCTATGGAGGTTTAGGGTGGTAATAAAAGCCCAGACCCTATTCTGGACAACTCCGATGGGTTACCCCAGCTTCAGAGGTCTGGTCAAGCCTGAGGAGTTCTTTGTTATGACTGCTTCACAGCCCACTTTGTCCTTTGTCTGATCCTGTGTGCCTTTCCCTTCCCCCCACAGGTGTTGTCCCTGAGCACTCCTCAGCTCCTTTCAGCTAATCTCATCTCAGAGTCAGCTTCCTGAGAAGCCCAACCTACAACAGGGAGCCACGTGGAAGGCGGACTGAGACACAGCTGTATTTAAATCCTGGCTCCATTATTTAGTGGCTGTATGACTCTGGGCAAGTTACTTAACCTGTAAATTTCATTTTTCATCTAAAAAAAGATTATTGTGAAGATTAAATGAATTTATATATTATGTATAACTACCTGGACCACTGAAGCAGCTCAACAACCGTTAGTTTTTTCTTCAATAATATTTCTCAAACACGATATATCAAATCCTACTAGAGCTCATATTTCTAGTTCATAAGTTTTACTAGAATTTATATTTTTATATTCTTGAAAATAATGTTACATCTTTTAAAGGGATGACTCGTTAAACGTTTAGAATGCTTGTCTTAGTGAAGCATGTGGTTCAGAAATCAGAGGGCATTTGGTTGACCTTAAATAAGCAAGTTAACCATATGAGCTAGCTAATTGATCCAAAATATTTTCACCTGTAGAATGGGATACTAGTAGTTTTTACTTATGGCAGATGGTATTTTTCTTAAATGACTACAATCATATTTCTCATCCTAGTTGCTCTTCTGAAACAGCCTTGCCATTCCTCCATCAGTAGATGGAGTCTAATTCCATCCCCTTGCAAATGGGTTGGCCTCAGTGACTCGTTTGACCGTTAGAATGTGGCAGAAGCAATGTTCTGGGACCTCCAAGATGAGGTATTTTGAGGCTAAGTCATTTTGTCTGTGTCTCTTGTGAGGTTTCTGTTGGAACTCAGCCATCATGCTGTAAGAAACTCAAACATTGGAGAGGCCATGGGGTAGGCGTCTGCTTAACAGCCAGCATTAAAACTGCCATCTTGGATGTCCAGCCCGATTAGGCCTGCAGATGCCTTCAGCCCCAGCCAACACCTGACTGCAACCCTGTGAAACCCCAGAAATAATGGCCCCACTGTGGTCAGTCTACCCATAACCCATGACAGATAATAATAAACCATTGTTTTAAACCATTACGTCATGGAGTGATTTGTTATGCAACAATAGAAACCAAAACAAACTCCTACGGTTGTTATGAAAATTAAATGAGATAATACATACAAATGGATTAACCAAGTGCTCAGTAAATATTACCACATTTAAAGAAAAGGGTGAGCTAAATATATGAGGAGATAAAGCATGGGTACAAATAACCTCAATACTAAGCAGGCATTATCTGTTTCCATATTTAAGGAGCGCCTGTCATATGCCAGATTGTCTATACGATGAAATCACCCAGGTAGAAAGGAATCTTGGAAATCTTCTAGCTCAACCTCCCCCAGTGAAGACATTTCTTCTTGAATGCTTAATTCAACAATTGTTTATTAACCTTCCTCTGTATCAAGAAGCCTGGTAAATATTAATGCTGGGAAGAGTGATACAAAGTTGACTAAGATAGTTCAGTGCCAGGGGCAAACACATGGACAATTTCTGCATGGTGTTATATATGCTGAGAAGAGGGACACATTTCCCCTGTATAGAATATGATGAATCATTTCATTGTCAGCCAACTCTGGTGT
This sequence comes from Cynopterus sphinx, assembly GCA_030015415.1. Taxonomy (NCBI): domain Eukaryota; kingdom Metazoa; phylum Chordata; class Mammalia; order Chiroptera; family Pteropodidae; genus Cynopterus; species Cynopterus sphinx. The sequence goes on from CM057383.1 coordinate 88,964,034, forward strand.
ATGTTTTCTGTGTCCTAACTTGTATTTTGAGTGGCAGTTCTCAGGCTCTTTGCCCCCTTGCTTCATAGCCTGAAGTTAGCTATTTACACATCCACTTACTCATCTTTGCTCAAGCTGACCCTTGTAGAGGAAGGCGGGTTTTGCCTGGCACCTGAACACCAGTGTGTGGGTTCTGTGAGGGCATGGGTCTTGTTCATCACCAAAAAAAAAAAAAAAACAAAAAAAACCACACAGGAGAAAGAAAAAAGGACAGGAATGAAGAAGGGAGGGAGGGAGAGAAGGAGGAAGGAAGAAAAAGGAAAAGAAAAAGAAAAGAAAAGAAAGAAAACACCAAAAAAATGCTTCCCATTATGTGTGGGTTCAGAAAAATGCCAAAGATTCCTTTAACTCAAGTTCATTTTAAACAACAGCAGAGCAAATTAACAGCACAAGCTGCTTTCTCAAGCTTCATAAGCAACACCATGTCTTTAATAGGCTGGGGTTTTTAATAGGTGGGTGAAACCAGTTTTTTAAAACCTTAAAAGAGTTCACTTTGAGTTCATTACAGCCAAGTAGCTCATAGCTACTACAATTTATGAGCCACCACTGTTTCCCACACATAATCATGTTTTATAGCTTCTGAAAGTTATCTTTAAAAATGTTTCACACATCATGAGCTTCACACAAGTCTAGGGGTTAGAATTTTTATCTTAAACGATAAATATAAGTTTTGTCACATCTGAGAAAGCTCATCTTCTACTGAGAACAGAAGGAGAATATGACCCACCAGAACAGTGCACACAGCCCCCTGAATTGGGCCCTTCATTCCCATCTTCATTCACCTGCCAGGGGCAAGGACCATTCCTCATAGGTAGTGGGGGCAGGAGCAATTAGCAGGAAGAGACCAAAGTTTGCTTCATTGCCTTGCAGTTTGCCTTAATTGTAAGTCAGATCCCTTTTCCTTGTTCTCTTCCTCCTTACTTGAAAATGTTATCACTCATCTGTTTGTACTATCGCACTGCATGACTGCAATTGTAGTTTATATAAAATATAGCCCAGGGCTCTTTCATATAGCAATTTATTACATGTTTGTTGCTACAATGTCTTTATATCATGGGGAGGGGCACACAACCTGTGTAATCAGCTCTAGTAGAGATAGTGCATCCCTGGTACAAAATCACTGAAACTTTCCTATGGAGAAAAATGCAGGAAATCAGAAGAAAAAAAGAAAGTTGGCGGGAAAAGGCAGAGCTTTTCAACTGACTGAGGGGGAGAGATGTTTCCCAGAACTTCAGAGATTATGGGAACCTCTTCTTCAGGGAATTGGGGGTCACCGTGTACCCTTGGGACTGGCAGACAAACTCTGATTAGGCTATTCACTCAAGGAAAAGAATATTTGTGTGATGAAGGGTAGGAATGAAATAGTTCTCAAGGATAAGATCTGCTTACATTTTCCAGTAATTAAAAAATTGAAATAGACCATGCAGTTTCTTTACTGACCCTTTGCATTTTCATTAAATTCCAAACACTAACTCCCTGAATGGGGGTAGACATAGTTCCCCATTATTGAACAATTAATTTCTTCATTGCTCTTTTCACTGTCTTAGTCTAAGTCAACCCCTTAAAATTGTTTTTACTCATCTTAAATAAAGCAATGGCATGTTCTTACATAATGTTGACATTTGGAGAAAAGCCTATACAATTTCTAATTTCTCACAGTGAATAATTCTGAGAGTCAGTCCTTATGTAAATGTATTGGAGAGAGATGTGCATGGACGATCAGATCACCCTCCCTATCTTCTTTGTCCAACCAGCAGTTTGGAGTTGGAGCCCTGCATAGAGCAGCATCAAACACTTTCCTGGGAAGAGCATCGCTCAAGGGGCTGTGTGGCTTGTGAGCACTTGCAACAGTATCAGAAATTTGTTGCTGGACTCATATCCTCCACTCCATAGCCTGCCAGGAGGAGTGGGAAGCAGGGCATTCAGGCTCACGGAACCTTCTTCTAAATAGCAGAGGTTACTTAGGAGGCATTTTCTATGTGATCAGCAATGGGCTAAACACTTTCCCATCTCACTTTCACAACACAATACTAACTGTTGATAAATGAATAATTCTCCATGGTCACATGGTTCTGGGACTGTGTAAGTAAATGAAGGGGCAAGGACAAATGATGAATTGATCAATGGGTCACCTTGACTGTGGGTCAACTTGACTGTGAGTTCCTTGAAGATGGGTTCTTCATCTGACTCAATTTTATCTCTGCAGATGAACACACTAGAAAACTTAACTGACAGTTCTGGACAGTGGCTAATGTTAAAGGAAGCAAGAAAGATTGGGTTATTTGTAGAGCAAGGAAAATCTCAAGATAACAAAATCACCCTTTAAAACAATTCTGGCCTTTAGGGGGCAAGTTCTTCATTGCAGACCTAACTATACCATTTCCATAAGTTGGACAAGGTATCCATCTGATCATTTCACTTAGTTATATGAATATTTGTTCTATAATAAAAATTGGAAAGAATTGACTTATTTTAACCAAGTTTGTGACAATATCATTAACTATGGTGAAATGGAAAGGAAAAAAGTTTCAGGGCTTCCACATATAGTGTTGAATACACAACTCTAGAGGCCCCAATTCACACAGACTATGTTGTGAAAGGCATTTCTACAGTTGTGCACAATGTATTAGGCCTCATAGAGCGACCCTGAACAACCTTAAACTCTAAGATTTAGATTCTGGGTCTCACCTTCTATGTGATCCTAGGAAAGTCAGTTGAATCTCTGAATCTTGGTTTAAAATCTATAAACCTGGGATGATTCATGCTTACAGAATAGAAATAAATGAAATAAGGTCATGTTAGGGACTAGCAAACACAAATGGCTAAAGGAGCTAAGCAAGTAACTTAAATGGGCAAAGTGAGTCAGGTTAGAGAAGTGATGGGGCCCATGACAAACTGTCCACTCAGCTCTAGCTGATTAGGGGCCTGTAAAAATGCTGGCCCAGAGTTACCAGAGCTTCTGTTTTTTAAGAGAAGACAGAAATGAAAATATCCGTGATTCAGATGTAGTCCACTGGTTAATGTGAAAGAGCTTTATAAATCATAAGCACCTTATATACTTAAAGCTCATCATTATATGTCAAGTCAAGCTGTGAGTCAGTCTATTAGGGGCGAGAGTGGATGTCTACCTTACTTCCCCGCTCTGTCTTTCTTATGACAACTACTACAACCATCACATGAGTCCCTGACCCATACTGGATAATTCAGCTTACCATAGCTTCCTGGCCACGGTGATTTGCCCAAGATAAAAAAAAGAAAAAAGAAAGAAAAAACTTCCTGCGGATTTTCCTAGCCAAAGCTAACAAAGAACTTCCCTCCGTCTCTGGATATGAGGCCGACTGACCATGCTCCATGCTGTGTGAAGAAAGATCACCTACTCTAGGGAACAATGAAGACAACATAGAGAGTGTGACACAGTCTTGTCATCATGTGAATCTCTGATATCAATAGGCCCTCTCCAAGTTTTTGTTATATGAGCCAGTGAATTTGGGACTAGGCTAGCTTGAAAGGGCTTTCTGTTGCTTGTAACCAACGGGATCTTGACAGATGCATTTTGTCATCTTGAAGTACAATGACAGTAAATGAATTTTCACTAATTTTCATCACATCCTCATGATATTTGATTCATGGATAAAGGTTACAGAGCTCAGAAGTGAGCTTGAGAGAGGAGATGGAAATGTAGCGGTGATATTTCCAGCAAAGGCAGTAAGGGCTGTGCAGAACTCTCTGTGTTGATTTGGATACCACCACTTGAGGTATTTTCTCAGATATGAAAACTCATAAGTAGGATCTGATGAGCTTCCAGAAGTGATGGGCCATAGAAAGAAGGATTCACACAAGGACACATGAGAAGTTAAGTGCAACACCAGAGTGGTATTTAATTAATTTGGACTGAAAGATAGAACTGATATATAGACTGGAACACTTCTATTAGTTTCTTAACACTCTATGTTCTTAAACAACACAGGAAACCAGAAGATAATCAAAAGCCTCTTTGTTAAAATTTTCTGTGGTGAAGCATTGTCAAGGGGGTTTGAAATATATGTGCTCAGAGTACTCTCACCATAGAGGCAAATCAACATAGGAAGCCAGGTCATGATAGAAGAACGGGATTGAAAAAGAGCTGTTAGGTAAGTTAAGGTTTAATGGTGTTGAGCTAAAAATAACCTGATGCAATTATTTCACAGGACAGGTGATGTGGCCTTTAGATTTGGAAATAGTCAAAGTTCTACTGCCAAGCTTACCTCATACTATTCATATGGGCATGGTCAATGTCTGTCTTAGCGATTTTTCTTCCTCTGCCATACTTTGACTAATCAATTTTTTCCTGTGGGAAACATTTTTTTAATATAAATCTTAATGCACTTAATTGGACTGTAAGGTCGTGGTGTGGCGGAGTGGCTCGCAGCAACTTTGCCACCTCGGGAGCACAGATTGTGTATACCTCTTCCCAAATCTGCTTTCAGCGATGTCACGTGTCAGCTTGAAATCAGCCATGGTGGGAGCATTTCTGCTAGAGAAATTAGCAAACACTACTAATCAGGATTCCCCACCCCACCCCTAATAAGCTGATTTTTCATCATTAACTAGCACACAATATTAACTAGGTCGTGAGTACAACAGGTCTGACAGCCTTGTCACTTCTTTCAGGTGTAAATTTCTACTATGATCCCCTACAGGATGATTTTCTATTTGACTCAGAGAGAGCAATTTGTTGGCCTCATTTCTTAATGGTCACCTTGCTTTGTTCCTAGCCCTCACAATAAAGGGCTCACATGGTTGAGGCTCCAGCCCTGTGGGAAGGTGGTCTAGGACAGGCACCCATGACACTCATCACAGCTCTTTCCATGTGCCTCTCACCTATCAAAACTACTTCTATATGTAGGAGTTGTTTCAGCTACTGGGAAGGATTTCATAAAGTCATTTCTTCTGAGTTTTTAGTATTGACACAATGTGCTCACTTGCCTCAGACTGTTTGTATTTTTATAGGAAACACAGACATCCTAAGGGAAGAGGGCCAACGAGGTGAAATTTCAACACTGCAGATGGCTGGGAAAGTTTTTGGGGAGCAAGGAGCATTAGGACATTTCTAAATACTCTCAGGTTGGCAACCACCTAAGGGTAATGTCACTAATTAATGTTGAAGTCTGTGAAAAAGAGATAATAATAATAATAATAATAATAATAATAATAATAATAATAATAAAACAATAATAATGTTGATGATCTTTCATTGTCCTTTCCTGTAATGTTCCCAGGGGATTTTGGTAACCCTCAAATAGGAGAGATAGGTTGATATAACTTAATCAGAATCCCTGACTCAATGATATAAAAGTACTTTGTGAAAAACAAAGATTTATTACCTGCAATATGGCAACACTCGAAAGGTGGTCCTGTCCATCCCTTTCTTCTTGTTTTGCAGATATACCAGTGATGACATTCAGAAAAGGTGCAGGAAGTTACAAGGAGTAAACAGGTCTTCTGTGTCCCAGGGGCACCCTCTCTTTGCCCAGCCTATTGATTCTTCACCCCTGGAACTACACTCTCCTGGAAGTTTACTTCTAAATGCAGTAAATGGGATACAGCTGGGTTTGCCTAATCAACAGATATCTTGAGGAAACACACTCTTGAGAGAACCCCTGGAAACATAATCTCAGGAACCAATAGTGTTCTTGGGGACAGATGACCCAATGGCAAGCCTGGGCTGGACTTCAGTTTGCAAGCTGCCAAGAGGTCTGGGCAGCTTCTCCAATTCTCAGAGGTGCCCCTGTGACTCTTGGCTCTCTGGCACCTGCCACTTGTTCAGCTTTTATTGTCATATGACTTAAATGGTGTCCCTTTTCAATGCCTATTATTTAGGGATTCAGCTGATTCACACAGGAGGAAAGTGAATAACCATAAGGTGTGTGCAAAATAGTCTACTGAAGGATTTATTGGGTTTTAAGAAGATAGGACTTAAGGATAATTAAGGATAATGTTCAGCATCTACTATCAAACCAAATTTTTGGCTAAGCCATTTATACTTTCTGGATAACTGCTTTAATTTTCACTTTTATCTACTCACTTTTTAAAAAATGAACAATGCAACAATTTTTAAGAAAATAGAACCAACATTGGAGCTTCTTACATTAAATCTTTATATTTCTATGATACTTTATAGTTTACAAAGCATATCATCTCATTTGACCCTTATGAAAACCACGAGGTAGATATTTTTACTATTCACATTTCATAGATAAGGAAGTAAAGCTCATAAAGGTTTGGAGACTTTCTCCAAAATGTTGTTGGATAATGAAGACCTGAATGCAGGTCTACAGAATCCAGAGGGCAAGCTTAAAGACAAACAAATAAACAGAAAACAAAAATTCCTCCTCAAATCCTATACCACTTTACAGAAATGCTTCTGAGCAGAATTCACAGCAAATTTGATTTTGAACTTCATTTTCCTTCTGAAGATGCCAGAAATTCTGGAAACTCCTATTAGGAAATGATCTCTCCTATAACTGAGTCTTTGGGATGGTTCTTCATAGTGATGTTCCAAATTAGAGTAATATTGATCAGTATACAGCACTGGATGGCATCAATGAAGTTTTAAAAAATCTGTTTTTTACTAAATGTCAGTTCATCTTAGTGAGTGTGCCCTTTTCCTATCCAAGAGAGAAGCAAATCAGAAATCCTATACACCTGCTCAGGTCAATGTTTGGATGACTGTGGATAAACCAACCTACTAATACACTAGACTATGCAATATTTGGGAAGAGCAGATGAATCCCTGTAGGTGAAAATATTTCTGAAAACTCTAGGGTTCTACATGGGTGAGTCTGCCATCTTCAGATGAAAAAGAAGCCTGTAAACTTTTTCAGGTGGCCAAGGAGCATCCAAAATTATACTTGTATTTAGGAAGGACCTATAGATGTACTTGAGAATCTTAATGAGAGCTGGTTCAAAACGTGTTTAGGCATCAGCTTACCCCTTGACTACCACCAAATAACAGTCTCAACGCCCTTTTCATTAAGCATGAATCACATTTTTCTATACTTTTAAAATCATGTAACTTTAACTCTAGGTGGTTGCATGGCCCAAAGTCCCCTCATTACCCTTGTAAACTTCTCCTCATTGCCTGGGAGATTTCTGGTTATGTTGAAGGTACCCATGAGGCAGGACCTCTCCTGGCTGGGGCTGTCTGGGAAAGAGGTTCCAAACTGGAAAAGTGATCTTTCTGGGATGTAACCACTTAAAGATAAAAGAAGCAAGCTGGTCAAACCTTAGAAACCTGGGAGGCACCTATTAGGTTCACTAGTTGGAATGGGAGGCAGTGAGGGATAACAAGAGGCCCAGCAAGAAGGCCAGGAGGACAGAGTGACTTGTCAATAAAAAGGGTGGCTCAGGAGCTAAGGCCACAAGATCTGAGCATCTGCCAGCATAACTCTTTTTAATCTTTGAACCAGAGTGATCCATTAAGTGGGTCAAGTCAGGACACACAGAGTAGACCTCTCATTCTTTTTAATTTCATATTGTTGTTTGGTTAATCTGATTAGTATGGATTCTTCTCTATAAAAGTCTAATTTTTTAAATTATGCAATCTTCAGAGATAGTATGCAGTTTTATATCATACTCAAACCTGCAAAGTCCAAACACGACAGCATCGCTTTAGATGTAGGTATTACAGAAGCAATCACCCAAAGATGGCACTGAAGATGACAGGCAGGGCCTTTTGGAGACTGTACCTAATGAATCGGAGTTAGTGAGGGTAGGTGGGTCATCATTTTAGCACAGGGCCTAGGGATCAATGATGGGGGTCCAGCAATTCTACCTTGTCAATCTCAGTATCAGTTAATCTTTGAGCATCATCAATTCATAATGCCTTAACTTATAAGAGCCTGAAAAGGAAAGAAAAATGACTATTTATAATAAAGGCCATAATTCTTTTCAGCAGCTAAAATGTACAAACTCTCTGCCTAGTTTACTTTCATCCAAGCAATAGGATCCTTGGGAAGCAGGATCTGCTATAAGACTGGATTTGGCAAGAAAGGGACCTTAGAGGAGTGGAGAGCTGAGGTGGTAAAATACTTTTCTATTCCAGAGGCCAGAAATGTTCAGGCCTCCTGTTCTGAATAGTGCTGGAAATAGGTAGTTCCTGTTCTCGGAGCATCTTTTTTCTAGACTCTTGGTGCAATACTCACCTGTGTTCTTCATATATGTTGACACCACTGATGAGGTTCTGGATTCCTTCATTTTCATGCATGACCTCAATTCTCAGACTGTACTTTAACCCTGGCCATCCCAGCTTTGATCTAGAAACATCCTGAGCTCCAAGGCAACTTCCAGCCAATTTCATCCAAGATGTGGTATATTCCCAACAACAGCTGTAGCAGCAACTAACATCTACTGCCTTACTATGTGACAGGCATGGTAATGAATGTTTTAAATTCATTAACTCATTGAATCTTCAACACAATCCTCTGAGGCAGGTACTAATAATTAGCCAGCGCCATTTCATAGATGAGGAAGTTGAAGCTTTGGGTGCTGAGTAACTTGCCCAAGTTAGTAAGTTTCCCATTTCATTAACAGTTGGTAACTGGTAGAGCCAGTATTTGAGCCTAAGTGTTTTTGACTCCAGAGCCTAGGCTCTTAACCATTGGGTGATACTGCCTCCAGGAGAAACCTTGATCCACCTCCTAAGTGTATCTCACTGTGGACACCTATAGTCAACACAATAAACAATGACATGTGGGCATGAGCGCTTTCTTCACTAAAATTAAACTTCAAAATACAGTTGACTCTTGAACAAAGTGGGGATTAGTGGCACTGACACCCTGCAGTCAAAATTCTTCTATAACTTTTGACTTCCCCAAAATTTGTCTCTTAGTATCCGTGGGGGATTGGCTCCAGAATCCCCTGTGAATATTAAAATCTATAAATGCTCTGGTCCCCTATATGAAATGGTGTAGAAAATGCACACAGTTGATCAAAAACAGTACAGGTATTTATTGAAAAAAAAAATCCATCTATAAGTAGACCTGTACTGTTCAAACCTGTATCGTTTAAAGGTCAATTGTAATAGGTTTGGAGTGTAATTTTTAGAAATGGAGCCATGACCTGGGGAGAAATACCTACAGAGACAATGTGAAATCTGAGAACTCATTCATGAAAGTCAAGGAGTCCACAACATATTGCTCATAGTGTAACATTCTGAAAAATGTGTGTTGTGTAGTGAGCTTGGAGGAAATGCTGAACAAGGCACAGAATCACACATAACACCCTGCCCACACTGGAAAGGCAGCCAAGAGGGGGTGCCCTACTGAAGGCCACAAAGAGAGCAGTCTCCTTTCAGAGACTGCTTGTTATTTTTGATACTATGGGAATTTCCTAATGAATAAACAAATAATTAAGAGGGTTTTTTTTTCTTTCTGTGATGCAGAATCAGTGAAGAAATAAGCATTTGGTGCTCAATTATAAAGGATATATCACAAATATTAGCTATCCCAAATAGCTTTACAGAGAAATAAAATTGAAAAGTAGTTCTAAGGCCTGTTTGACTGATCTAAACTTCTGTTTACCCATGCAGGATTTAAAATTTTAAACAAAAGCCAGATGTAAGTAAAAAACTGCTTGAGTAAATGTGAAGCAAGAAGAAAATTGGGGGAAAAAAAATCACAGATAATCCCCCAACCTCATTTCAACCATTAGGATTCTCCCCCTTCAGATATGTTACAAAATGGCCAATGAAATTGTCAGCAATTACTTTATTGAGCATTGCAAGGCGCACAGACAGCATTGTACATAGCTTGGAAATGTCGAAATGATTTTTGTCACACCCTTGGTAAAGGCTTCCTGAGTTTCCATGGTTCTGTTGTCTTTCCTCCTATGCTCCAGGGAGCATGCTGCTAGTACCTTTGTTGCAGAACTTACCACGATATGTTACATGTATCAGCTGTACCATGTGGTCACCCACTAGATTTCTGAACTCCTCAAAGATGCCGCTCATGTAGTATTGATCTCTGCAATCTTGACATTCAGTTACATATTTGATACCGATGAATGACTGAATGTATGACCAGTGCTTCACCCTAGCCCCTTCTCCCAACTCCCTAGTCTGCATGTAGGTGTAAGTGTTGATGCTGAGTGAGAAGCCAACATTCAAAAGGCACAATGGAAAAGAGAAGTGTCCAAAAGTATGGCTGTTCCACACACTAGAAAGTCAGCTTCCTAATAATGAAGAGTTGGCTGACCTCCTCAAGAGCCTGAGAACAAAGTAGAGCCACAGAGACATTTTTCAAGCCAGAAACATGGGTTCATCAACCCAAACTCCTACCTCAAAGCCTAAAGTAGCTCACTGGGAGCAGACCAGCAGTCCAGCCACCTGCTAGAGCCAGTGCCAGTGAACCAGAGGCACAGCCAATACTCATGGTCCAATGAGGTGGGTCAGCCTCCTGACCTTAAGGATATTTTTTGCTTTATTATCTTTTTCCAGAGTTCAAAAAAGGCCACATAAAAATAAATAAGACATTAAACAACTAAAAGTGAAACAGAAGGTATTTCCAAACAGCTCTTAAGAAGCAGTTTGGATACCCTGCTTCTTACATGGTGCCAAGGGGCTCAAGCTGCCATGATGCCCTCTTTGGGCCTTTCAGTTTGCAAATTCATACTATGAGGGGATATAGAATCCATGGGAGTCAGTAAGTGTGATGCTGTGTATTTATGGCTAACCATGTCATCATATAGACCAAATCCAACTGATTTTTCTGTTTGATAGAGAAAACCCTGCCATGGTCCAGGGACGCAGCTGAATCGTACCACACACACTGCATATCTGATATCCCAAGTGTGATGGGACATGTGCAAAAGACCTTGGCTCCTGATATGCCATCAGTTAGCCATGAAACTGAAGACAAGACTGTTGCCTCCCTGTGCCTCAGGTTCCTCATCAAATGAGGGTTTGGCCACACCATCTCTTTGGTCACTTCCAAAATCCTTTCTTGCAGCCGGCAGGATTCTTGACTCATCAGTACTCTCACCCTTACATGTACTTTCACAGTGCAGAGGTGAAGGAAAGCCCAATTACAGGTGTTTATGCTCACAAACAGAAGTGTTGGTAAAATACTGCTTAAGATTCTTAACTTTAGTTCATAGCTCCCTATCACGGACCAGTCTGGTGTCATACTTCCAAATCTCGCATCACAACATTATCAGGATGGTAGCTTGCTGGCTACTCTTCTATTATGGGTCCAATTATTTTTGTGCAAAATGTAAACTCTCACTAAGTACACATTCTTTGTCCACTACCGGATGAAAAGAGTTGACACATTGTTCTCTCCTTGTTGCCTTCCTGGATCTCAAGTTTTTGCATCTGACTTTCAGTGGGTGAGCTGCACCCCCAACATCAGTATTTTACACTTGGCCGTTTTTCACCTTACAGCAACTCTTTAGAATGCTCAGAAAAATACAGATGATTCATTCTTAGGTGTGGAAGTCAGATTCAGGTGTAGAAGATTCTGCTTCCTCCTCTTAGAATTTTCAGTGCAAGGTTTAAAATGACAAGTACTTGATAAAAACGTTGGGGATTATCTCTCAAACCAATTTGTATTAATGGAAGAGTAATGTTTTCTAGCCTCAAATGTACTATAAATATAATTGCCTAAGAGACAATTCTTAATCAAGTTTATATATACATATAAACTTTATTATATATGTATATGGACATTTTTTTTCCCAAGACGACTAGAATATTTCTTATTTTGTGGTTCTTGTCTATACATTTATACCAAAGACAATCAATCATTTAAGAAGTCAGTGTTTTACAGGTACTTGCTTGCTGTATATGAAAGACTAATCTAGTATGTTGTGGAATATGACTTTTCATATTAGCTTAACGTATAGGTCTTTAAGCTTAATCTTGTCAGCTAGAGATTTAATATATGTCAATCCAAGCTTGGTTAAGGATGCCCTCCGATCAATAGCATCTACTCAGAGCAGGGCTCTACCCCTTGTGCCACCTTCTTTATACTTGAGAGGACTGTATTCCACTGTTCAAAGGGCAAACAATTTTTCCCTTGCATTCAAAATTTGTTATGCCACATTTGGCATAAAATGCTTATCATTATGTAAAAAAAAAAAAAAAAAAGATGAAGCTAAGTTCAACTTTGGAGAAAAAGAAAACAATTTGACAAGTTCTTGGGAGCCATAGTAAATTCTATATCCTAAGAAAGTTATTTCAACAGAGAAGAATGTCTGCACTTATCAAAGTTAGTTGAATTGGAGAGAAAGAGAAGCAAATGATAATAAGTTGGTCAAGAATATTTATATCAGTTTTGCCTTAAGTCTCAGAGAGTAATAAGAAGAACAAGATTCCTTTCTCCTTTTCTCAGAAACTCTTTGGTTTAAATTTGCCCTCTTCCCTCTTCCATAATTTTTAATTATCACAAATGAACACCAGAGTATTTCAGGTGGCCATCTGCATCAGAGTAAATGATTGCAGGTTATGGTTTAGAAGTTTGCCCATATCACAGCAGATGACCTACACATAATCCCACTCTAAACATTTCTCTTTAGAATGTACAGAAAAATCAAGTCAAAACTGTATCATCTTCCTTTGCAAAAACATGCAGAGATTCCCACCAAAGGCCAAAATATAATAATAATTGACAATGAACACAAACTCATTGTATAGACAAAGTATTTCAGCTTTCTCTATTAAAAAAAATCAAATTCACTATGACTGGACACTATTAATATTTTGAGTTCTATAAGTCTCCAGAATTGTCAAAAGTAACCCTGTAGCCAATTCGCTTGCAGACACTAAAAACAACCTGAAATAGGCCACCCACAGTGCCAAAAGCAGTGTCAAAGAGCAAAGAGATGGTGCCACCAAGTCCCATTGCAATGTCCTTGCACACAACTGGAACTGCACCCATAGTATACACAGGGAAAGTGGCCACATCCACAAGTACGCGGACAGGGATGCCCAGAATGCGACAAACGGCCTTAAGCAGACAACAAAGGATCCGGAGAATGGCCCTGATGATCTTGACTATGACTTTGAGTACCTTCCAGGGAATGCTTGCCAGCTCTTCCCCAATGGCCAAGAAGTATGAGACGGTGGCTAAACCCAGGCGATAAAGGCAACTTTCTATGCCATTAAGCACCTGCTTGGTGACATACCACAGGAAATACACAATGCTTTTTAGGATTCCTATTATAAGGTAACAAATTAATTGGAAAAGCTTGATGAATGGGGTAGCAATGAAGCCTATGAGTTTTCCCAAAAAGCTACTCCTTTCCTCAGATGCCTCTGGAGGCAGCAGAGCAGACTCCTTGCTCCTTGTGCTGGAGGGGGGACCAGAGGTCTCTTTAGATATCATTGTTCGCTCTTCATCCTGGACTTGGTTAACCACTTCCAGGATTTTTTTCATTTTCTCTGTGTCTTGTTCCTTTTCACCACAGTTGTTCTGGAACAGCTGAGGGTTAAATGGAAGCAGTTTTTCAAGTTCTTTCACCATCACATCTTCTATGACATCACCGTCTCGGGTGTGCTTGACAAATCCCATGGCCCAGCCTCCTCCAGGGACAGCACAACAGGCTGCCAGCCAAACGAACTCAGGGATGGTCACTCTGTCTTTGACGCTGTGGTCTGAGGGCACGGCACCTGTGAGAATATACAGGTCATTCCCACCGCCACACTGTGGAATCAGGGCCCGGTCCATTAAGCTGTTGAGATTCATGTACCACCGCTCCTGAAAGGACGGGGTCATCGGAACTGCATTTGTGAGAGTGAACGTGGCCATGTGGAGATCACTGCTAAGGGAGAACGGGTACAGTTGTCCTCCCTGGTAATCAGAATCCAGGTAATCCGCATTCAAGGCTTGCTTGCTTCCTAGGTTGTTCACAGAGGTGATGGCATCAGCCTCATTAATTGCCTCCTCAAGTTTGCTGTCAGGGTCGTCAATCTGAAAAAAGAGAGCAAGTGTTTAGCTCCACCCAGCTCACAGCAGAGAGGTGCCCTCGAATTGCTCTGCCGAGGCTCCAGATTAGTCCCTATTACACTCACACTTTCCGCACTTTGGTCTGGAAGGTCTTGGCTCTCTGGTGCACATGCATTTCATCCTAGTATCTCACAGTCTTGGTGTTTCAAAGCGTCTTTTCAAATAGGCTGTTTCCTATTTCATTCTCTGTGTATCCTCCACTCTTACCCAGCAATAACACCCCATCACACACTCACACTCACGTGCACACACAAATACACCATTGTGACATTCATACAACCAACCTGCTGTGGTTTTATGAATTTCATAGCTCTTTTTTGGAATATTTTTCCATGACAGTCAACTTGATTGTAAAAATGAAAACAAGGACAAAGTAGTTCTCAACAGGCTCATAAAAATCAGAACTACAATTCAGATAATCAGCCACCAATGATGACTGCAATTTAATGAACACATTCTTGATGAATGTTTACATACTTTGGGATATATGAAAAACAATTCTAATAAATCATTTAAATCAAATGGGGGGAAATGTATAGCTTATTGTCAGTTATTAGATACTTATCAGGCCAAGCTAAATTCAGATTTGAGCTCAGGACTGTCCCAGAGCTCTGTACTCTATGTTTAGCTCCCAAACTAGACTGTCAGGGACCCTGCATATTCCCCAAAGGACCCAGCCAAAGACTGACGCATACTAGAATCACAAGGCACTCTTGTTCATCTGTGCCCTGCGGTGGTCATCATGGCAGTATTTATAATAGCAGAATGTTGATTCAACTCACATTTTCAAAAGCAAGGAAAGGTTAAGTAAATAATACTACAGCCATCAAAGAAATATCTTAAAGCCATTAAAAAGCATTTGTAATTATGAAGATTTTATAATTTGTAATGATGGGGAAATATATGCTATAATGTTGAAAGGAAAAGCAGGATATAAAATGGAATGAAAACAGATTTTTTTAAAGTCTAAAAATAGGCAAGAAGCACTTTGGAAGGAAACATATGAAAATGTCTGCAATGGATATTTGATTCCTGGGGATACTAGAAATTTTTTTTTCCTCTACTTTCTTGTTTTTCTCCCTACACCTCTCCTACTGACATCAACCCACAAATTATAACATGTTACTTTCAAAAGAAAACAAACAAAAAAATAAATTAATATAAGTAAATTCTCAATAATTGAGTCCGAGTTGTGCTACTCACTAAACCCATCACTAAATCGAAGAAAGTCAAGGGCATGTGACTCATGTTGCACCCCTTTTCAGACAAGCAACTGTGCAATGGCAAATGTAGACATGCTCACAGAAGTGTGTGTGGGGTGAGTGGGTGAGCAAACTGGTGTGAAAGTAGGACTATTTACTGAAGTAATGGAGTAATCCAAAGCCTCACCCTTAAGGGTGTTCCATCCCTAGCCCCAGTCGTTGAATTTGCAATGATCCTAGATGTTCTCCACTCTCACCAGATCCCGGAGGAGCAAGATAAGCGCCCATTCATTCTGTAAAGCTTCTGCTGAGGCTCTCTTATGGCTGAAAGATATACCCCCACAGAAATATCAGCCTCATTCCTGAAAGATGAGATCAAGATATGGCAGAGCCAATACTGTATAGTCTTGGTTGTAAGGTCAGGGATTCCAAGATGCATGTGTCTCCATGGTTACTAGGGCATTGCATCTGCATTTAGCCTGCACTGATCCCATTTAGGAAAAGTCTGCAGCTGTTTTGTGAATTCGTAGCCCTGTGATGGAGCGTAGGCAGCATGCTGGTGTGTTTTCAGCTAAAAGGCCATTCAGGGATGAAACAGCACCTACACATATTGATGGCAGCCCTGGAACATGTGCAGAGGAGAGACTCTTGGATGAGGAAGAAGAAAGAGCAAAAGAGAGAGAGGCAGAAGAAGGGGAAGGGATAAAAGATGAGGCAAGGCAGGAGAGAGGTAAATGAGAGGGAGAGGGAGAGGTAAATAAGAGAGAGGGAGAGGGAGAGAGAATGTGTATGTGTATGTGTGTGAGAGAGAACACATATTCTGCTTTTAGGCAAAAACCAAGACTGTGGGTTGCTCCCCAGCTTTAGAACATGCTCTCCCAGCTGCCAAGGTCAGAGAAGACTTAGTTGGTCGTTTCTGCATCCTCTCAAGCCACGTGAGTTCATGGGGCTCCAGATCTCTGCGATGGCCATGCAAGTTAAAAGCCTTTTCTGCCCACACTTCACAGGCACGAGGAAAATAGGCCAGGATAGAATCGAGGTGGCTGGGAAGGCAAGGACCTAATTCTACAATGGACCCTGTGCACTTCCGTACCCTGGGCCTACCTAAGCAACAACAGTAACTAAGTTATATGCTCTGGATACATAGGAAGAAGAGAACACAACAGCTCTCCCCTTCTCCTTACTTTCTCAGAACCCACTATCCATGGACACCATATTTTTATCATCCTCAAATGTGGCTCTATGATCTGACAAGATGCAGTTTTTGAAATCAAGACAGAATGTACTTATATAGTGATGGGGTGGGGTGGTCAGGGACTAATATGGTTTGAACCACCAATTAATTGTTTTCAATATAACATGATACATAAGGTATTTTCACCTTATTTTACAAGTGGGGAAACTAAGACATGGAAACATGAAGTAACTTTTCCAAAGTCATCCAATAAGTAGTAGAAACAGGATTGAGGTCCTGGATTGAGATCAGTCCTTTTATTCCTACAGCATTTGTTTTTTACCACTGAGCCATACTTTCCTCCATCCTAATGAATAGTTATGTTTTCTTTACCAGAGAACAGAAAAAAAAAAAATTACTGCACTATCAATAATCTCCTTTTCTATAAATCAAGTTAATCGAGGCTGCAGGGAGAAAAGTTGATATCTGAACCCCTGGTGTTGCAGCCCCAGGCTGAAGAGAGAATGGAAAGGAGTGTAAAATGCATAAAATAAAAGCATGTAAAATGTAAAAGCTTGTATGGATAGGCTGACCTTCTCACCTCCTTTGTGCCTTTGCCCAGGGCACATGGCAGCTAAGCCACTAGCTTCACAGTCCAAAAATGTGGCAGCATAGGTAGAGGGCCACTGGCCAGAGCAGTTTCTAGAGTACTACTACCCTTAGATACCTGTCAGTTGACTCATGCATAGTGTCCCTAATTAGGACCCTGCCTTGGCTACTCACTGTTTTTTTTTTTGCTCTACACCAGCAGGGGTAGCCAAGAACATCAAGCACAGCAAAGCCTATTGGAGAAAAACTGAAAAATCAGTGTCCTCACCACAGCTTCCTCTGTCCCCACTCCATAGAACAGAGTTAAACAGCTAAGAAAGGGACTCTGTACAGCCCAGGGCATCTAGGTGAATTGCATGGCTTAGCTGAATCTGGGCTGTGGCCCTTAGACTTTATATTTTCCATGAACAAAGACTCGTTCATGTTGCCTTATGTAAGGATGGGTTCACTGGAAGGAAACGAAGGCATAGAAAAGTAGAACCAATGGTCTCCACAAAGACCCAGGAACTGTGGTGTAGCTTGGATTGCTGGAGCCAGAAAGGGATTCTAGGCAGCCCTATAGAATTAAGGCAGCAAGAGACTGTGGCTGAGACCAATTAGACGTTAATATTCACCATTAATGAGACTCAGTCACATTTGACCTGTCAGACTTATTTCAATCTCTCCCTCCTGGCTTCTTCACCTACTTCTTTTTGCATAGCTCTTCTCTACCTCATGGCTTCTACTTACTTATGGTCTCTGTTCCATCGTCACTTGAGCTAGACCACTCTAACTAGACCATCATGGCCTCCTTAACCACTGACCATGTCATTAACCTGCTATTTTGGCTTTTTCTGTTACTTAATTTCTTTTTTCAAACGTTCGAGACAATCTGATTTATATCCTTTCATATCAGGCCATGTCAAGACAAGCCTATCCTTGAGTTAACTGTTCATCCTTGTCAAATCAGCCATGGCTAAGTACTGCAGAAAGAACGCTGGGGAACCACATAGGGCTTCCTCTCCATCACGGACCATGTGACAGGCATTCCAGGGTTGTCTTGTCTAGTCAGAAGCTTAGTTCAATGCACCAGTGAAGTTAACTGAATGTGAATACTAACAGACACAATTTAAACACAAAATAGAAAAGAAATAAATTTCTCAAGGCTTATCTAATCCAGTATTAAATCGCTGACAAAAATACCAAAGGACGTTTTATAAGATGACAGGACCTTCCATGATCTTCTATTCTATCTTTTGAGGATCTGATTAGAAATACATCCAAACCTCTTTATCCTTTTTGATTTATCTTTTTCATATTTTATAACTTAACTCTATATTTTATGCCATGTGAGCTCTTCAGATCTATTTTCCAACTCACTAGACTCTCTTTAGCTATGTTTAGTCTACTTGTTAACTTGTTAAGGGCTTTTCTTTTTTTCATTTTTATGATTCCTTTTTTCTACCATTTCTATTTGGTTCTATTTCAAGTTCTCTCTTTTTTTTACCTTTCGTGAAATTCGTTTTTATCTTTAAATAATCTAAATATGCTTATTTGAAAGTCCCTTTACGAGCTTTCTTTTATTTTATTTTATTTTTTCAGTTTATTTTGTTGATTCTACTGGTTGACTTCAGGATGGTGGGTATATTAAGTGCTTTGCAATTTTTGCTGGTAATTTTGCCTTCATAAGAGGTCCACGATGGTTTGTGAAAACAAACAAATGTAATAGGATTGCTTTTGCAGTTGCCTCTGCCAGAGCCCTAGAGAATTCAATAATTCTGGAGTAGTTTCTGAGTTATTTTCTCAGTTCAGGGTTTCCACAGGGAGGAAGCAGTACACCCATTCAAAGGAAAGATGATGGCTCTAGGCTTACTTCTGGAGGACGACTATTTCCACTCTGACATTGTGCGAGCAGCCAGTTTCTATAACAACCTGCAGGTGGTTTTCCTGCTTGGTTCACCAGTGCTGCAGCAATTTGCCAGCTCCCAGCTATACTTAGTGAGCCTAGTTCTAGTTTCATGTCATGAATATGGTATGTAACCTTGACCTCTGTCCCCCAGGGCAGGTTAGGGCTCTAGCTCCTAGCATCCATGTAGCTTCTATACATGCTTTGCATATCTGTTTCTTAAATATTTCTGTCACCTGAAAATTTCCCTTTTACTTTTATGCTGAAACATTAATTTAAATATGCATACACACATATATGTATACATTCCAATATTCCAATAATTCTGTGTGTTTGCAGTGGAAAGAGAGGAATTCCACAACTGCCCAGGCACTTTGTTCTCCCCATTGTCTGAGGTTTAAAAAGATTCTCCTAAAGTATGTCCTCTTTCCTTTTATAACTCATTATAGATTTATCACCTCAAAATTCATTTACTTTGCTTATATCACTTTTTTTCTGTTTAGACCACCTCCTGAATAAATGTTCGGTATAATCAGAACAATACTTTTCAACACTTTTACTGATGGTGTCAAATACGTTACAGGCTAAAGCGGGGGTCCCTAACCCCAGGTCTTGGACCACTACTGGTCCTGCTAGGAACCAGGCCATATAGCAAAAGGTGAGTGGCAGGCCAGCAAGTGAAGCTTCATCTGTATTTGCAGCCATTCCACAGTGCTAGGATCACCGCCTCAGCTCCACCTCAGATCATCAGGCATTAGATTCTCATAGAACTTGTCCCTCCTTGGTGCCAAAAAGGTTGGGAACTGCTGGGCCAAATTCTCTAAGAATAGAATACAAGGACTCCCAGCCCTTTCCAAATCACATCAGGCAGCTTACAAACAACTTGACCCTGTTTGTTTTTGTTTGTTTTACCAGTTCCTGTGCATTATCTATTACCTACATATTTTTGTATCTCTTTATGTAGGTATTTCTTTCTAAAATTAATTTGTATTGATTTTGTATTTTGTAACTTGGAATCATTCAAAAAATTGGATATTACATTATGAAATCACTTTACCATACCATTTATAAAACATATTAAATCCCAGGGCCTTATAAAAGTCTGCTAACCTACCTCCACTGAGAGAAATGTCCATTATGACTACTTCCTGTCTTAAAACCAGTTTTTTAACCTCTGACAAAACTTTCTTCTGACCCCCTGATGACTAACGTTTAATATCATTTGTTAAATAATCATCCGAAAACTCTAAATATAACAGCTCCCCACCATCACCATACTTACTTAACTCTACAAACCAACCAAGTATGTTCTGGAAGGCTTTCACTTTCTGAAAGAATGTCAAAATGTGCATGTGTAACTAAAATACCTAATGCATGTATGGGAAACTGTATTAAAAATAGTACAAGTATTTGATTTTAAAAGCCTAATATAGTCTTTGATATACATACATTGTCACATAAAGGGCAGATGTATTTTTCCATGCTCCCTGCAGAAATAGTTTAATAATCTGGTTATTGTAATTACAGTAAAGTACTGACAACACCGCTCCCTAAAGACACCTATGATGTAAGAGGTAATTTCAGATTACAATTTCTGGGTTACATTTGCCCTTGTGTATGCACCACTAATTTCACTCTTTGGTTCCCCAGCAGAATCTCTGAAGTAAGGGTAAGTACAAAGATCTCTGTGTGTAATCCTTCTCCCTGCTGACCTAGTTCCCCTGGGCTGCCAGAGGTAATTTGAAACAGTTTCTGTGTTTAATGGAAACTTTTTTCTAATCACAACATGTTAAGTAGGTTTTAAAAGAATGAGCTCTCCCCCTCCACCAGCATCCTGCCCCATAAATAACCTTATAATAAATCCCTTCTCAAATTTAGTACCAAGAAAAAAAAATTGTTTCTCTCAAGAAGATGGTCTGTTTCCTTCTACCAGACAGTAAAAGCTATCTAAACCCACTGGATTTCTTTTTTGCTTTGGAATTAAAAGAAAGGAGACTTTCAATTTTCCTACTACTATACATGTAAAAAAAAAAAAAAAAAAAAAAAAAGACTGAAAGGAATACTGAAGAGGAAATATGCATTCATTCCAAAATATTTATTAAGCATATATTTGTGTAACTAGCATTGTGAGAGGAAGCATTAGGATTGGTAATAATAATACTAGTAAAAATAATAACAACAATCAACATTCATTGAGCCCTATATGCCAAGCACCATTCTAAGAATTTTATATGTATTAAGTCAGTCAGTGGCTATGTTAAGCATTCATTTAAATTCACAAAAACTAGATACTATATTATCACCTTTTGACAGGTGAAGAAACTGAGGCACATCAAGAGTAAGTAAACTGCTCAAGGTCACACAGTTAGTCAGTGCTGGCATCAGGGAGTGGACTCTAGAAGTCCAGCCCCACAGTTGGTGTTTGGTCACTGCTTTATATGCCTGAAAATAGGCCTTCACTCAAGAAACTGACCATCTATTTAGGAAAACAAGGAAAACATAACATAGATACATATGATGTTACATTAGAAACCAAGAAAAAAAAAAACCCTGACAGTGTAATGCAGTTTATATTGTGCTAAATAAATGGTATGAAGAAAAAGAATTTCAGAAGGACACAGTGAATGCAGCCAAGGAAGCCTTCTTATTTCATAGAGAAAACAAAAGCTGAGGTGGAATTAGAGGGATGTGCAAGACTGAAAAATGTAGAGAAATAGTAAGGTCAGTAAGGCTTAATAAGACTTCTACACAGAGGCTTAGGGGCAGAGACAAGCAGCCTGTGAAAACAGGATTTTAAGTAAGGAAACATGAAAGGTTTAATTGGAAAGAATGGCAGGGGACAGATAATAAATGATCTGATACACAGATATCTAATCATAGAGCAATTATAACTGAGTAATTGTAACTGAGTACTCACCATGTACCAGGCACCAGGGTAAGTGCTTTACATAAAATATCTTTTTTTCTTTTTGAATCTGAGATTATAGCTTTTCTTCTACTCTGCCATCTTGACTGTAAGTTCCATGAAGTATCTTTTTTAATCCTGACAGGATACCTATTACCTTCCTTTACCAAAGGAAAAATCGAGGCTCAGAGACGCTGAGTAGAGTGCCCAGTGTCACACTGTTTAGTGATGGTAGGTGAGGTAGGTGAGGCCTAGGTGGTCTGACTTCACCATCTATAATGCATTACTGCTCCATTCTGCTTCCTGGGCATTTTCAGTGCTATGCTTCCCAGTTCGTCTTTACATGTATACAGTGGAAATTCCCTAATGGTTTCTGAGGACTAGAGTATCATTGGGGATGTGTCATTCCAGGGAGATATATCTGGCGGCACTGGGCAAGAAAGCCTGGACCACAAAGGCATACGAGGGACTGGAAAGAGAAGGACATGTGCAAGTCTCCAGAAGGAATAAGCTCAGGATGCAGGCGCTGTTCTGGGAGGATCCATGGAAACCAAAAGATGAAGTCAATGGCTGAAGCAGAGGTCACTGGGAAATGAGAGGCAGTGGAGGAATAGTAATAGTGTTTTAAATGAGACTAAACTGACAGGCAGAAATATTTCATAGCTGGAGATGGAGGACTGGAGCTTGAATGCTGAAGCGAAACTGAAACCACAGAAGAGGGGTCAACCACGGAGGAGTATTAACAACTGAAGACTCAACTTGTTGCACACAATCTGTGGCCCACGCACTGTGGCAGGAGACTCACATAAAAGACTCGTACTGCGGTGCATGTACCCCTATGGTACCAAGAATACTCAGCAGTACACATGTGAATGAACGTGTTTATTTTAAGTGCTATACATTTATGCTTGTTGTGTCCTGGCAAACTATCACCACATGATTTCATGGATATTATTATTTAGGACAAGACTAAATTAGTTTTTCAGAGAGTTGATTTAAAGTCAGTGTAAATTCCAATTTCAAGTAAATATTAGTAAAGGTAGTACTCAGATACGGCAGAAATTATAAAGCAGGTTTGCAAATGACTACAACTTGGAAACCACAGCACTGCTGTATCCCATGTACTCTTCACCTGATCCTACAAGGTAGGCATTATTAAGTTACACACAGGAAAATTAAACTCAGATCTAAGTGACAGGAAAATTAAACTCAGATAAGTGACAGGAATACAGTCATCCAATATATAAGTGGCAGGGCTGACATTTACACCCGGCTTCTCGGACTCCAAAGCTCCTAGCTGGGTGCCAGAAACAGCCCACACCTCTTGATGAGGAAGGGAATTCCGAGGACCAGAGAATGAAGATAATCTGGGAGACACAGATGGAGCTGTAGGAGAATTAATTGTCTAGCGTCACATCAAAAGGGAAGAGAAAGCTTCAGCTAGCGGAGGGTCGACAGTGTGGTACCTGTCGCCGAGAAAAACGATGAGAATGGAGACAGAGACCAAGGCCTTCAATGATTAAGGAATCCTGAGTTAGACTACAAAGAGCAATTTCCACAGAGAGCTCCGGAAGGAAGATAGGTGGCAAAAGTGACTGGAATCTGCAGAAACTGACCTCTTGTTTGAGAAGCCTTTTGGTAAAGGTGGGAGATGAGCAAGACCTTAGTTTGAGGAGCAGGGTTTACAAGAATAAACACAGACTGTCTCCTGGCCCCTCACATGCTGCCCAAGGAAGAGGGTGGGCTATTTAGGTCTCTGTACAAGGAAGCATCTCAGGGCTGGGGAGCATCTTCGGGGGGATGATGAGAAGGTCACAGGCTAGAGGAGCAGTGAGCCACCAAGCAAAGCTCCAGAAACCTCAGGGCCCAGTCAGTCACCCGGTACAGATTTGTTATGGGAAAGTCTGTCACCAAGGAGAGGTGGAGCTATTGAAAGTGACAATGATCTGCAGAAAACAAACATGAAGCTTCAGCGTTTGTCAACAGTACCATGCTCACCTCACCTGCTCTCTCTCTCCTCCGCCTCTTCTCAAGTGACTGTGCCACGGAGCAAGGGAGTGGGGGCAGCCATGAGCATAGGCAGAGGGTCATGGAACGTTCCAGAACACACAGGAGCACAAGGAGGCATTGCAGAGGTCTGGAATGACTAGGCAGGGAAGATGGGAATGAGGAAAAACTTATAGTTACCCAGATTAGTTCGCAGTAAACCCAACAGGGGGTTTAAAAGTCAAGAAGAAAGACTTATCAGAGAGGAGAATTTGTGGACTAGAGAGCAGACTCCTGTGCATCTGGTTATGCTTTGACAGACTATAAGTTCCTCAAGCACTGGGATTATCGCTTGTACCTTTGTCTGCCTAAATCACAAGGAAGACTCTGCCTATGGGAGGTCTTGGAAGGCATTTGCTGATTGTTATGCTACAACTAAAGCAGTGGCAAAGGGGAGGGGAACAACAAAGCAAAGGGAAAGACAGTGGGAGCACATGGAGGAGTCAGCCTGGGATGAAAGAACCTCTTCCAAGAGGACAGTAGAGGAGAAGTGGGTTCATGGGGAGATGGTGTTTCAAGTTCTCAGGAAAGCAGTAGTTGGGTTCTCTGTCATAGGTGGGGGCATGTTGGCCAGAGCAGAGGGAGAACAGGGGCAAAGAAAAGCTTCTGAAATGAAAGGAAGGCTCCAGGGAGGCCAGCCAAAATTGGCAGGGCAGGCCAGCTCTGCTGAAGCCAGTGCTGTAGCGTTGTAGTTTGGTACTTTTACCTACAGCAGTGACTGGTAGTCCGGGGATGAGCGCAGAGAAAGAATGGGCCTACATGCTGTGGTGGGATAAAGTATGAAGGCTTGTCATTGCAGACAGAAAGTGAAGTGCCTGACCTCAGAGTCCACGTGGGCAAGGGGCAAGGGATTCAGGTGACAGCGAATGGCACTGCTAATGTGAAGACCGAGTGCAACGAGGAGCAAGACAGGCTCAGGGCATACGGAAGGGGGAGGCTGGGGAGAGGAGCAGTGTGTCAGCAGCTAGCAGGTAAAGGGGCCAGGTGTGACCCTGCTACTGATGGGCAGCTGGCATGAATGCAGACAGCGCTAAGGGTCGGACATGAGTGGATGGTCACATTAGGCAGGCTGACCACCAAAGACAAAGTGGAGAGAAGTCTCCCAGGCAAAGAAATGGTGTTTATCCATATGTCTGTCCCATCGAGTTGAAGGGTCCAGGCCCTGATTACCTGTGCTCTCTGCACCCAGTATGATGGCCCTTCAACAAGGAAGTGGTGGTATTTGTTGAACTGTCTCATTTGACCTCACAACAATCTTGTGATGCAGATATGACTTCCTCCAATTTGCAAATCAGAAGAGAGGCTCCAGAGAGAATGAGCTATCCTCTAGATCTGCTCTAGGATCTGCCTGAGGACAAGGTGGTCTTCAAGAAGGAACATCCAAATGGTTATGAAATTGCAATGATTTGGGAAGGGTGGTGTTCCCTTCCCATGGAGAATCTCAGCCTAAGGCTAGATAAGCATATGTGGGTCTGATTCAAACCAGATCCTGTGATCAGGAGATGACCTAGTGAGCTCCTAAGTCTGTAGGGACAGAGAAGCTATGTTCTTTGGGGTTTATTTTTCAGCAAGAGTCAAATAATCGGACGAGCTGAACAGTGGGTATTCCAATTTTGTTCCTGTTTATAATTTTTAAACTATGATACAAACCTGCACACACGCAGGGACATTACAGAGATACCATCTCTCCATTGCCCATTACCAGGTAGGTCAGAGGGTCCCTCCTTTCAAGGAACTGTGAGTGTAGCTGATAATCAAAACATCAGATAATCTTATCAGAGCTGAGACTGGATGATGCAAACAGGTCCTCTGCACAGGCACACTCATTAGAATGAACTAGATCTGAGCCCTTGGGTGAATCCTAGGAGAATCCACTCACCACGAAAAATACCCAACTCTCAGGAAAGAAATAAACAGAGTTCTGACCCACCCATTTAAGAAAAAACAACCTCCTTGCTTGGCATCCAAAATATTCTTTATTCTCTTGGGAAGAGAAATCGCTTTAGAGAATTCAAAAGATTTTTTCCTTTCTTTTTCTTTCTTTCATTTCCTCTCCTTTTCTTCCTTTCTCTTTCTCCCCCCCCCCCCACCCCTCACTCCCTACCCCCTTCTCTCTTTCCTTTTAAGAAAATAGAAACACAGGGCTTTTGATTTCCTGACCATCCCTTTAGCACTCAGGCAGACTTCCAGGTCCTCTCTGCCTTCTCATGAATCACCCTTCCTCTGGGCCCCCAATGCCACTCATACGCCTTCCTGCCCTCGGGAGAAGCAGGCATTTCCAGATCTCCTTATGTCATGCTCAGCATGCTCACTGTAGGCGCTTAGCATGTGTTGGGTGAACTGTGGAGGTGCCAAGACAAGTGGCTGCAGAATTCTCGCCTCCTAAGTCGTTAGATGATGGAACATTATCCATTTTAGACTTTTCTTTTCCTTGAAAATTTAAAAATAAAAATAGAAGAGTTGGATTTCAAGAATGCACTAAACTAACCCTAAACTGGCAATCCATGCAAGCAAGAGGCCTGAGGTGTGGGCAACTGGGTGACCTGGAGGGCAGACACACTCCCACGGGACTCCTGGGACTGTTCTCACACAAAGCTCCAAGGTTTGAACTCCTCTGGGAGCCTAAGAAAGTGCGTGGACTCCTTTAAGATCTTGCCAGACCTGCAGTACCTTCTCAGGTTACATCATCCCTGGTCTTCTCTGGTTTCCTTCCTTATTACTCACTGAAGCCTGTTTTCCACTCTGGACCTGCTTTCTTTTCCAGAGCAATTATTCTTAGCCTTTGACTATGTGGGAAAGAACTCAGAAAAGTCAGTTAAGTGGAGATGTCTCCATTTCTAATATTTTCCACCTTCTGAGTTCAGACAAAATTAGAGGTTCTTAGGCCTGGCTGCCCTGGCAGGAACACCTGGAAGCTTAAAAATAAAATATCTCCGGGCCTTACCCCAGACCAAGTAAATGAGACTCTCTGGGGCAGGGGCAGAGCTGGGAATCAGGATATTTTTAAAGTTCTCCAGATGATTATAAATTGAGAACCCGCTGGACTAGATCTTTATTACACTCTCATTTGTCCATCTGTAGCGGAATAAGCCCCTACCTAGACAGCCACTATAAGAAATAAGCAATGTCTCCTTAAATCAACAGTTCTCAAAATTCAGTTTGTATTAGAAGTAACTTGGTCATTATTAAAAATGCAGATTCCTGTGCTTCACATCAGATCTATTCTGCTGGTCTAGAGTGGGGCTCAGAAGTGTGTTTTTAACCATCATGCCAGGTGATATTGATGCAGGGGGTCCATGAACCCCATATGGAAACATGAATGTTTAAATCACCTTTGGTAGTGCTCCAGCTGGGCTTAGTTTATTCACACGATATTCATATTTTATGAGAGGTATAACCCCTAGATGGCAAGAGCTGTGATGATAATAACAAGGGAGAGAACAAAGTGTCATAGGGCCGTTCAGATCTTCCCCCTATCAGAGCAGTTAATATTCTAATCATAAAAATTGATTTATAAACATGGATGTCCCACCTTATTCATGTACAGAATGAGAAGTCTATTTTTGCTATTTATACTCTTTTGAGCACATCTTGATATTCTAACATCTTCAACTGCAGCCTACGCTTCCTGGCTAAATGACAAACTGACATATTCACGGGGACCCTCTAAAACTCATCCAATTTCTTCTCTCAAATTATCCCTTCCAGTAAACCAAAACAGGCCAATTCCTGTGCCCCAACCACGTCAGTTGCATGGCTGTAATGTAGCTGTGTCCCTGCTTCCCTCTGCCCCGCCGCCCACGTCCCCACTGGCCGGGGATGCCCTCACCATTCCTGCTGCTCACGTTCTACCTGGCTCTCCAGGCCTGGCTCCAATCTTACAGCATCTGTGCTGGGCAGTCTCGTTTGGTCTCCTAGACCCATTCTCCACTTCTCTGCCCTGCTGTGTTCCAAAGGGCTGAGTTTTAGGTGCCACATCATCTGATTGTCCTCTGGCTTCTGACTGGAGTAGCCGATGAGAGGGTGAGAAGAGAGAAACCAGAGTATTTCTTTTCTTGCTCCTTCCCTGCCTGCAGCTCTATTTCTTTGCTGCAGCCCGAGCTCTGGCTGAGTTTCTCTGCAGCCATGGCTCTCACTGGGCTCTGCCATGACCCCACAGGACTGGGGTGGTGACAGCTTCCTGCCATAGCTAGGCCCTAGGTGCTTCATCATACCTTGTTGCCTCCCTTACTCATCTGTAAATCATTTCTTCATTCCATTTGCTGGTTAAACTACTTTGAGAGTTCATCTCTTTCCTGCTAGGACCCTGGAGGATACAGCCTCTGTGAGATCTTTCCCAAGACCCTGATTCACCCAGTCCTGGGAGATCACACCCACCTCAGGGCTTTGGTGGCAGGAATAACATGCACGGCTGGCACATAGACAGGTTCTGCTGAGTGCTGAGGGCCCCTCGGATAGTGTAATCTGGCTGCACGTTCTGGGCTCTCCCAGCCAACCACCGGGTACACGGGGCCCTGTCAGTCATGTGCCACAGTTAACTTCTACCTCTGACTTAATGAGTATTTCTGACACTATCTCGGAGAGGCCAGCGTTTGTTACCACCTGACCCCCTCCTACCACCTCTTTGCCAGTCACAACCAAGGGAGAGCCAGTCTGGCCAGCAACCAAATAGAAGCCTCTCGAGTTTTAATCCAAGAAACTCAGAGATTGACAACAGTCAGGGTTGCTAGAACAGTGAAGGTTGCTAGATGCTGTTTAGTGCTGGCAGCCAGGCAGACTCATTAGAGAGCAGAGGGAAGACAGAGGAGGGTGGGAGAAAGACCCGGAAGATTCTGTGGGGCCACTGGTTTCTGTAAGTTCCCCAGCTCTGGGTCCTTTAAGGCCTGTATCTCTGCTCTTATACCTGTGACTCTACCAGTGATCTCTTACAACAAACAGCCTTGTTCTTCACCCAAATAAGCTTGAGTAAGCTTATGATTCATGTACCAACAAGCATGTAACATTAGGAGTCCTACTCATGAGAACCCAGTAAGCCTCCTGTGGGAATCAGAGCAGGGACCTTATAAGCATGGATACTTCTAGAAACCTGGATTAAATCTTGGGAACAAATAAAGAGATAAAGCTGCCTTGGTCCCAGAAGTCTGGGAAAAGATCAGAGAGGTACCCCAAGGGAGAGAGAGAGAAGAAACTTTTACCAAATTCTTCAACAGAGAATGTATCAATGGACAAAGTAAAAAAGAGGATAGTGCAGGAGCAACTGAACTCAAAGAAAAAGCTGAGACTGGTCACAGGCAAGGTGGCAATGGAGCAGGAAGGTGGGTTTTTATTTTTGTTTTGATAGGGTTAAGTGGCTTTATTAGAGAAAGCCAGGATTACAAAAGACATCAGAGTTGGCATTGCAGCCCTTCATTTTGCAGAGGTGAGCACAACACTGACAAAGCACCGGTTGTACCACATCTGCCATCTGGCCCCGCCTGTCTTCTCCCATTTGTCCATCTTGGGAGTCTGGCTTCTCACTTTCCCAGGATGGGCCTGGAAACCATTTCAGCAATACTGGATCAGACCTAGGAGCATGGTAACTCTCATCCTGCTTGTCTCCACAGCAGGCATGGTTTGGAAAGCCAAGGTAACTTATTCACTCAACATACTTTATGTACCGGTACTGAGTGCTTAGACACAATGCAGAGTGCCTTTTGCACACACTGTCATAATGAATCTTCCTAACTCTTCTGTAGGAGACAGATCATTTATTAACCCTGCAACACAGATGGGGAACTGAGCTCCATGAGCTTCAGTCATGTTTTCCAAGGTCACATAGCTGGTAGATGACAGAGCTGGGACTCAACCCAATTTTATCTCTCTATGAAACCCATTTTCTTAATCACTCTGTTTCTCAGTCCTTGCCCCTTTGGGGCTAACCATCAGCAAGAGAGACTTAAATAAACCTCTTCTTGGTCACGACACCTGTAGGCAGGAACTGGGTTTTGTCCCAGGACCACGTCTTAGACTCCTATTTCTTGGCTTAGTCCTAAGAACTCTATCAATGGCTCTGTTGCTGATAATAATGATGATACTGATAAAAGTATCACTCAGCAGCTGGATATCTAACTACTGATCTTTTGCTATGCTAAAACTTTAGACCTGCTGACCAGGAATGAATAAATGAATGAACAGATAATAAATAGGGTAGGCTTATTTCTGCCACTGAAGATCCCTTTAATTCCATGCCTACCTCTTAAACCCCAATTCATTGATAAGTACAAATTTATGATAAATTCTTGCGTCTGGTTGCCTGTAACCACTTATAGTGAAAATAAATGAGAGGAAACACACAGGCTCTGGCCTGTGGCAGAACTAGAGGAACAAAATGCTGACAGTGACAAAAGCAATAGCAATAGCAATAACAAGCCTGATCAATGAGCCACCTGGGGATGGTACTATAGCCTGCAAGATACCACCGTCACCCTCACCTCACAACTGGGAAAGCCTTAGATCCTGTCCCCATACATTATAGTTGTAAGAAATAGCCTTTCTTCAAAAGCAACAGGCAAAATTTACCATACAATTTTAAAGATCATCAGAGAAAGAGATTTGACACCCCCTCAGACTCTGCTACAGCATAACTCCATTAGGTAACGGTCTATTTGCATCCAACCTAGACCCTTCTTGAGCTGTTAATGCTTATGACCTCTTTCTTAAGCACAAAAGAGACAGTATCTGCCTCTCCATGTTATATAATAAATATCATATGAGGCTAGTTAAGTGTGATAAAGATGAAGTGAAACTTTAAGCAAACATAATCATTCAGGAAGGTCTATGGGAGGAGCTAGAGCTTATGGAAGTTCTTTTGAGAACCCTACATGAGGGAACCTTACAAGAAGTACTCTATGTTAATAATAAGGGTCTAACTTCCCCTTCCATTAACTTCCTTTTCCCTTATATAAGTATCCCTCCATTGTGGCATGCAGGCCAGACTGCACACGTGGCTTACCATGTCTGCATGTTCTGGGTCAAACCCTTTTTCCTGAATAAATCCTTTTGGTGATGAAACACTCAGTCAATATTACTTTTTAGTCTATGAGTCTGCCCTCCAGAAAAATCATTTCCTTTCTTCTGACGTTTTCTCCTGGGTTTTTTTAATGTCACTCTTCCTCAAGTTTCTCTAAACACAAGACTACGTGGTTTAGGAACGGAACGCCAGATTAGCAATGAGAAGATCTGTCAGGTCTGCTACTTACTGGCCTTGTGACTCTCTGCTATGAGAGGATAACCTCTGCTTAGGAACACAAGAAGGGGAAAAGAGGCAGGATTATTTCAAGCCAACCATAAGTTATACATGATATAAACTTG
Source organism: Cynopterus sphinx (assembly GCA_030015415.1). Lineage (NCBI taxonomy): Eukaryota > Metazoa > Chordata > Mammalia > Chiroptera > Pteropodidae > Cynopterus > Cynopterus sphinx. Next base: position 88,995,226 of record CM057383.1, read on the forward strand.
AAAGAAATATGTGATAAACTGGACTTTGCATTTGAAATACCCAGGTCTTCTACTTCTAAAAGAAAATACATTGTTTATGTTTATCAACAGAGTCTCTTCATTCTGCCACTCCATGGGTGTGATGGCTGTTTGAATGTGGTTTGTTAGATGTGGCTCCACAGAGTCCAAAGAGGTCCTGAAACTGTTGACTAGAATAAACGGTATGCAAACATATATGTCTCTACGTATAATGGAAATTTCTGGAATGTTAGCACACATATACATATACAAACTGTAAAGATTTGTTTTCAGCAAGAAGAGAGATCTTTTTTGTATGTACTTCCAAAATGCCCCCCAAAATTTTTATCATAAGAATATATTACTTTTATAATCCATCCCTCTAATTATAATTAATGACATTAAAAAGTTGGCTGAAAACTGCCTGTAGGTCTAGATCTAGGGTTGCCAAGCCACAGTAGGAGTAGGATTGTACAGCTTTCAAATTTCATGGTCACTATTCAGTCCATATTTGCTGAGTACTAACATTCAGCATCTATTAATCACTTACTAAGTGCTGGCATTGTTCTAGATCAGGGTTGGCAACTACAGGCTGTGAGCCAAATCCAGCCTACCAATTGCTTTCATAAATAAAGTTCCCTTAAAGCACAGCCACAGTCATTCATTCACATATTGTCCGTGGCTGTTTTTGTGCTAAAACAGCCTAATTGAATACTTGTAACAGAGACTATATGGCCCACAAAACTGAAAATATTTACTATTTGGCCCTTTACAGAAAAAGCTTGCTGGCCTCTGAGTTAGACAATGAGGATTCAATAGGGAAGAAGAGCCCTGAGCCCTGCCCTCACAGAACTTAGATTCTAGTTGAGTGGCATTCAATTAGTTACACAAATAAATATATAATTGCAATACACTAGCAAAGAGAAGTATGTTTGGTGCTAACAGAGAGTATCCAGGGTAGTTGACCTAGTTAGGAATATCACAGAAAACTAAAACTAAAACTAAAAATAACCCACAAAAAACAGCAGGGACAAAGGCCCTGTAATGAAAGAGAACATGAGAATTTTAAAAAATAAATAAATGAAATAAACACAGAATTAAGTCAAAGTGTCTAGAAGTACAGGCCTGGCCCGGTCTGTGATGCCAGATAAGGCTGGGAGGGGAATGGGAGACCAACTGGACAGGCATCTGGTAACCACGATAAGGGCTTATCTTTAATTGAAAAAAAATGAGGAGTCCTTAAGGGTTTCCAGTGAGACTGGTGGAGACACGATGGGATTATGTTTGAGATTTCTCTGGCTTCAGGGTGGAGAAAGGCTAAAGGAAACCAGGTCTGAAGGGGTTAACCAAACAGGAAGCTGTTTTGGCAGAAGCCTGGACAAAGATGATGGGAGCTTGGACCTCAGAGTACAGGTAATAGAGATACATGGGTGAAATCTGTCCAGCTGAGCTGCAGAAGCAAGGTTATCAACCATCCCAAAGGGTCCACTCGATCATGAAGAAGTTGTCCAGTGTTATCATAGATAACATGGTCCAGGTACAACAGAGATAGCCAAGAATGAGAAAAGACTTTGCATGGTTCATATACTCAGCTCTCCTTTTCATGCTTCCATGTGTCCTGAGACTACAGTAGGTACTCAGTCTTTCAGAAACATAAATAGTGGCCATTTCCTTACGTAATCCCTGTTCAGTCATGCATCTTGGTCAATTCAATAAAAAATCAGGGGTTATTAAGTTTCAGAATGTGCTGGATTCAGCTGGCTTTACTTCCCTGGGGAAGCAGGTTAGGTGCATAGGAGGGGCTGCTGAATTGACTGAAGGATGATGAGTAGGCCCTCCACCCACAGACGTGGGTCTCGGGACAGTAAGGTTTGCCTGTATCACTCTCCCTTGGGCAACTGTCATCTGGTCAGGAGCTGGGCCCTTGTGAGGCTCACATACTGCACCGATCCGCCTCTAGCAGCAATAGCTCCACACCTCCACAGATGCAAGAACCCCCCTCCCCTTATCACTCACTGAGACCAAGAGGACAGTACTTGGTGCTGGACAGAATTTTTAGATGATCCATTCTCCTCCACCCCAATCTGGTGCCTTATGGAGAATGTCTGTTTGCATAAGGACCAGGGGAAGTGCTCACAATGGATGAGAATAGAGCAAGGTTGCAAAAACAAGCAACCACACCCTCAGCCCAATGCAGCACCTGGAGAACCCATAACCTGCCCGTGGCTGCAGGTACAAAGTTACACTTGAGGCTGTGAGCATATGACATTCAGTGGCATGAAGTCATGGTGCTGGAATCATATTCTGCTCTATAAAATCCTGGTAAATAAATGTGTGAACATTCAAATTAGGAATTTCATTCGGGAGAGTCCAATACTTCTCCTAACACATTAACAGGTTTGTTAACAAAGGCAGTTTCGTGTGTTCTCTGGTGTCAGACAGCTCAGGTTCAAACCCAAGTTCTGCCACTTCCTAGCTGCATGAATATGAAGTCATAATTTAACCTTTCTGTGCCTGTTTCCTCCTCTGTCTAAGGAAGATAATAATAGCTCCTAGTTTCTGTGATTGTTGTGAGGATTGAGCTTACATATGAAAAAAAAATGCCTAGAAGAGTTCTGGGTATGTGGTAAATACCTGGTGAGCTCTAGACCCGTGCTAGAAGCTCCACTGAAAACCTGAAGGCATCTCACATTTAGCACATCTAACACACCAGCTCCTCCTTTAGTATCATCATGACAGCGCCATTCTTCTAGCTAGTTGTTCTAGCCAAAGTCCTTGGAACCATTTGTGACTCCTCCCTTTATTTCATCCCAAAGATTCTTGGCTCTTTCGTCAAAATATATCCAGAACTAGACTGCCACCACCCTGGCCACCACTGTCTCCTGCCAGATTATCGAAACCTCCTATCTGGTCTGTTTCTGTCTTTGAATCCATACAGTCTGTTCTCAATGCAGCAACCAAAATGATGCTATCAACGTGTAAGTGAGATCACGTCACACCCCTCTACTCAACAGTGGTAGAGTGGCTTCCTGTCTCAAGTGGAATAAAAACCAAATTTCTTACAAATAGTCCAGGGGCCCCTAAAAAACCTGTCATCTCCTGCTCCTCTCCTCATGTACCCTCTCTAGTCACACCAGCCTCTTCTTCAAACACAGGAAACACCGCTGCAGGACCTTTGCACTTGCCGTTCCCTCTGCCTGGGACGTTTTTCCTCCATATACCTACATCACTGGCTTTGTCACTTCCTCTGGGTCTGTACACAGTCACCTGCTATCATATCTTCCCTTTGAAAACTTCACTTTTTCCCTGATATCTCCTATCCTCCTGACTTGTTTTTTCTCCTTAGCACGTTTCACTATTTAATACTATGCCTTTTATTTATTTATAGCACGTGTCCTCTATTAGATATTATGCCCCATGAGAGTATTTTTGTCTTTTTGATTCATTTCTCTATTTCCGAGGCCTAGAACAGTGCCTGACACATAGCAGGTGCTCAAGTAAATATTTGTTGATTTAACGAACTAAGGGACAGAAGGCCCAGGGCTTTGTTAAAGCATTAGGCATTCCTCTCAACTGAAGATAGTCAAAACTCAGGACCAATCATCCCTAAAACTAAGTTGCAAGTCAATGGTAATGTGTAATTTCACTTAAATATTCAAAAACTGTTTCAATCATCTGTTTACTCTGCAAAATGAAATGTGCCCATATTTTCAGTGTTGATTAAAATTATAAAATGCCCTCAGCTTGACTTCCTTTGATTGAGCCACACTTCTGTCAGGCACTGGGTCAATAAAAGCATGACTGGAATACTAAAGGGTGCTTCTATTTTTGGTTCACCATATGAGTTGGTTTCTTTTTATTTCTCCTTCCTTTCAGTTGTCACATACATATACCAGCAGGCAATGAATTATTGCTGCACAGATGTCAAGTTCTATGGAACAAAAGGGTAGTGACCACTCAGGAGGCATAATATGCAACCTGAAAGAGAAAACATTCTTGAACTCACAGTAATTCTAAAAGCAAGACCAGACCATTGGAAGCGAAAGCTACTGGCAAGTGGGAGGATTTAGTTTCTCATATTTTCACTTGTGAAGCTGACAGTTTGAAAGAAAGAGAAATCTGAAACCCAAAGAATAAAATCTTTATTCCTCAAGGAAAGTGCCATTCAATCACTATGAGCTAATAACTGAGTTAACGACAATCCAAAGGTGGGATTTTCAGAATGGTGTCAGAAGCAAAGCCATGAATCGTCCGAAGAACTGGATTAATTCAGTAAAATAAAAATAAAATAATATATCTAGTCAGTCAATTTGGAATCTGGAGAGGAAACAATGACATTGTAATTGGAAGGCAGCATGACAGAGTAGAAAGAGGGCTAAGAGCTTTGGAGCTGGGCAGCCATAAGCTTTCATTCAGGCTTTGTCTTCTAGCAGCTATGTGACCTTTGATCAGTTATATAATCAGTCTGAACCTCAGTTTCCTGAACTATAAAACATAGATCACAAGACCTAGACTTATGTGAACGAGTTAATTTGTGAAGACCCTTGCACATAGTAAGGGATTGCTAAATGATAGTTCCTTTCATGGGTTGTCCAAATTTAACCCTGAACTGAAATAATGGTGCACAGATCTGCCACCACTGGACGGTTTCAGGACAAAATGTCCTTAAAATGTTTTACCAATGTAGGGCAAGCACCTTAACTTGCTCCTGAGAATGACTGTGAATCAAATGGAAACACTGAATTCAGAAGATAAAGAAAAAGCCAGAAATAAAGAGATATGCAATAAAGCATAGTCTGCATGACTCCTGTTTTTGCTCTCCACTAAAGAAATTGTGAGAGATTGACTCTGGAGCCATCCCCTTGTGTCAGGCACTTCTTAGCCTTACACAGGCTCAGCATAATAGACTGGAATACAATTGCACACTGTATGTTTTTGACAAAACATACCTCTTAGCTGATCAGGACAGAGAGGCTAGAAGTTTCTTTGGCATCTGATGTTTTTGTTTGTTTCAGTCACCTAAATCCATCTACCCATCCATCCATTCCATCTTCCATTCATTCGCTCTCTCACCATGTACTTTCTGAGGACCTATTATATGAATGTGGGGTATATGCCTAACATTTGAGAAGATACCCAGATGGACGTTTTACATTTTAAGAGAGATTTATACAATGTAGGAGTCACATATCTAATCCAAAATTCTATTAGTGTGTGTGAATGTGTGTGTATTTGTGTACATCTAACACCCATTAGAGTAAGACCTTAATAAAGTATACATATTAATATTTACTAAGAAGACCTTACCGTATTCCAGGTACTATCCTAGAATGTTTATGCACATTTTCTTTGTTTGTCCCAAGCACTCTGTGAAGTTAAACACTTGTTATTGCCTTTAATAAACAGATAAGAAAAACAGGACTGTAAGAATTAAAGTGACACGTCTTGTAAATAGCAGAGCAGGGATCTAACCTCAGTCTCTTCACTAGGAAATAAGAATCAGAATTGCCCTGTTTGCTGCATTCCTTACACAGAGATTTAAGTGTATGATGTCTTCTACATATCTGTTCTCTGACACATAAAAAAGTCAACTGATGTTAGAATGTGTCTGAGTTTCAGGATGTGTAAATAAGAAGTCACTAATTAAAACTGAAGATCAAGAATTTAAGGTTCTAATTTGTGACAACTGTTCACATGCATTTACCAAGATCTGAAATATGACCTCCCTGGGCCCTTTAGGAAAATGCTTTTGCAGTTAACCAGTCACTGCAGAGCCACTGACACCTGAGCAATGTTGTAGCCAAATATGTGCTGTCGCTTGTCCTACAACTCCTGAGAATTCCTACTGTTGTAGGAATTTAATTCTCTTCTTTTACATGGACATCTTGATCTACAACCATTAAAGCAGTGGGTCCGCTGTAAGGTCAAAGAATCTCCATGCTTTATTGAAAGAGCACCGGACTAGGAACAAATAATTATGAGTTCAAATCCAAATTGTGTGAACTGGGCATATCAATTAACCTCTCTGAGCCAGTTTCCTCATTTCTACAATGAAGAGAATGATCTTTACCTCACAGTATTTTTGTGCGGTTAAACATCAAGTGTAAGCTGAATATAAAGCTACATCCATCCTTCCAGTATTTGTGTTTATAAAATGATAGGGTCATATATATTGGCTTCTGGCATGAACTGACAATATACTTTGAAAAGGTATCACTGGTACCTTAACTACAAATTCCTCCAGTAAATGGAAAGGAATTGAGAAACTCAGCAGTTTGAGGCTCCCTGTATTAAGCCAGAACCCAGTTCTCAAGTCTCTGGAGTCTTGAGTGTAAACCCTCACACCATCTCCATTTATTATGTATAAGAGGACACATTTTCTCGTCTTTTTTTTCCTCTCCCTGTTCTCAATTTAAAGGTGACCACATTTCACATAAAACCAATAACAGTTCTGTTTTCCCTGCTTCCTTTCAAAGTTGTAATTCTATCCCTCAGAATATCTCATTTAAATTCTTCCAGTGTGGGCAGACATGGGGTCCTGTGTCTGACACTAAAGAGCTGTTATCCAGAGAAGAGATTCAAATTATCTAAGGACTGATGGGGTGGATTAGAGGAAGGTTCCGGCTCTGCATGTGGAATATGTTTGTAACAGTGGCTGTTGGCCAGCTACAGGACAAGCTTCTGAAGCAATAAGCTCCCCACTAAGAAAACTAAAGTTGAACATCTCACCTGCTGCAGCCTGATAGACCCTAAAGTCAAAATACGTTATTCAACACTATTGAGTGCTTCCTACGTCCTAGGCCCTCAGAAAACAATCATGGGTTAAGACACCATCCTCAGCTCTCAAAGGCTGACATTAGGGAGACAGACACATGAGCATGTAATTATAAAACACTGTGGTAAATACAAAAATAGAGAAATTACAGGAGCACTGAGAGGTGGACCTAACTTAGGTGGGCAATTCTTTCTAGAAGATGTGACATCATGACAGTTTTAAAGCATGAAGTTGGGGAAGAAGAAACAAGAGGCAAGCTGAGAAAGGCAGGTAGCAAGCTGAGAAAGGCAGTGTAGAAAGGGTATTCATGGCAAAAAGAATCGGCATGAAAAAAGAAACAGATGTAACAAACAGTACAGTTTATGAGAAGCACTCCAGGCAGCTGGATAATGCTAAAACATAACATGTGAGGGTGGGAAAGAGCAATAAACAAGGCTGGGGCTGGAGACAGGAGCCTTGTAAACAGCATTCTGCAGGATGAACTTTGTCCTGTAGGTATGGGGAAGCCAATACCTTAAAGCTTTTAAGCACAAGAATGACTCAGTTTCTACCATCTTCAATTTATAAGTTTTTTCGAAGAGAAACTGCAGGACGGCCATGAAAGCTACAGAATGGGGCTTTGGGAGTCCCAACTCATTAATGAAGGTAAGCCCAAAGCTCCTTTGGTCTCTGGCCTCTTCTTTCCCTGTCTGCTCAGCTTCCAGGGAACACTGACCTCACAAAAAGGTAATGTGGACACAAGGCGACTCAGCATTACAAAGTACTTGGAAGCAGCCAGGAGTTTACACTGAGGTCTGGGCATCTTTCTGCAGTGGTGACCTTGGCCGTGAGGCAGGCCTCAGGGAGCAGGAGGCAGGGCAGTCAGGTCTGCTGCAGTGTGCTCCAGAGCCTGCCTGCATCTTATCTTGCAACTTCTCCTCCCTCTCTCCTTCCTTGCCTCTCTCCTAATACCTTCTGATTCCTGGTTGACTTCATCTGAGGTTGGGGTGGGAAAGGAGGGGGGCAGAGGGACACAAGCCCGTCTACAGGGAAAAGAATCAGGAACTGTGACCTTTCCCGAGCTGGGAACTCTGACTCCAGTATACCAAACCACTGCACATCTCACCTCAAGAGCTACCACTTAGAACTATTTTTCTCTTCTTCTCCAACCTGTTTTCTCCTTATTCCAATTCTTCATTACTCAATCACTCCCTCTGCTTGGAATGTCCTCCTCCTCATCTCCCTTCTGAACTCTGCCTCATCTTTCCTGGTATAGCACAAATGTCATCCTGACCCTTAAGGCTTTCCCCTATCACCTCTGAGACAGATTAAATCTAACAGGACTTTGTTACCTTTATTAGATTATGGTGTTTTGCTTATGTCATAACAGCTAGTACTTAGGTGCCAGGCACCTCTTAGAGAACTTTGTATATAGTAACTCATTCAAGCCTCAGAACCACCCTGTTATTATCTCCAAGCTTATAGCTGGTCAATGGAGGAACTAAGACTTGAACCCGCACGGCATGGCTTTAATCAGATGTTTCACCTGCAGATCAAGAAGCCTTTGCATTCAAGAACTACACTCTGTTCTCCTGGTACCAGGAGTAGCACACAGCAGGCGACTACTGAATGTGTTGTGAATTTAACTGAAATTTGTTTAGCATGCGTTCCCATGTCTTCCTTGCTTATATGTTCTGCTTCCTCAAGACGTGCAAGAGATCCTCAAGGAGAAAAGACCAGATCATGTTTTTCTCACAGGCCCACAATCACAATGCATAATGAGCTGGGGAATAAGCAGAAAGCTCAAGGGAGCAATGGGGGCAAGCTAATTTTAGATTAATGTCTTAAGTGTACACAATTTACAAAGCCTTTTTCACATGCCTGATCTCACAAGTCCCGACATCAACAGGTAAGGGAGGTAGAATGGATCAATGGATGTGAAGAAGGTAGGAGACTGAAGTGCAGAGTGCTTGGCACCTAGCTACACTCTCAAAGCTAGAAATATCTGAATGAGACTATAGAAATTAGGACCCAGGGTTCTGAAAGGAGCACCTGAAAGCAGGTCTCCTGTTCACCCACGTGATCTTGGGCAGCTGTGTCCATCAGGGATGGGCCAGTTGAGTGGGCCAGCTCCTCCCCCATCTATGATGGCCTTGGCTGCTGGGGCAGGTGAGGGAGGCAGGTGAGAGACTGGTGAGAGGTGAGAAATAGCCAAAGGGGAGGCTGCTTGGGTATTCTAGAGAGGAGGCTGTCTGAGCAAAGGTGGTTCAGGATGTGTTAAGTCAGGTTTCCAGGCCCTCTGGGGGCTTCTCCAAGTGTTTGGTCACCCTCACCAGACAGGACAGAATGCCCTGAGAGGTGACACGATTTCCAAGTGGTCTGATACCATAAACAGTCAGGAAAAACAGGTTTTCCTTTCCATCGTATTTCTAAAAACCTATACCTTTATTTTATTGTACTAACACCACATCTTCAGATAGAATTTATTCCATGTCCTGTGCAGAAGGGTTTCCAGGTTCAGGCGGCCTCTGCAGAAAAAGGCAGCTTTTCCCAGGTAGAAAGGGCGATGAATGTATAGCCCCGAGACCTGCCCTAGCTTACCACCGGGGTGGTCTCCCCCAAGCTCTTCACCCCCGCCCCCAGCCTTGCTCTCTTTCGCAAAGCGGGCGTGAAAATGCCCTCCCACCAACTCACTCCCCTCCCTCCACCCCCCACCCCCCCAAATTGTGGCAAATGGGCCCGCGCCCAGGCCTGTGGGCTCCCAGCCCGAGCTTGTCGCGGATCTGAACGGCCTCACGCCCCTCCTCACGCTTCAGGAAATGAATGAGACGCTGCAGACATCTACACCGAAACGCGGGGAGGGCCACCTCCCGCCGGGGCCCTCTGTCCCCGCGGCTTAGGCGAAGGCCGGCAGGTGGCCGAGCCCCCGCAGGGGCGCGGCGAGGGGCGAGGTGGGCCGGCATGCCCGGGGCGCGGGGCGGGGAGGGGTGGGGGGAGAGGAGGGGAGCTTCTCCCGCCCCCGCCCCGCTTACCTGCGGCTCCACCTGGCCGCGCGGCGCGGGCGCGGGGGGCGCGGGGCGCGGGGCGCGGAAGGCCGAGTACACGGGCACGCGCTGCCGCGTGCTGTACAGCGTGGCGAAGCGCGCGGCGCCCCGCGCGCGCTGGCAGATGCTCACGTGGCCCGCGGCCGCCGCGCCCGCCGGCGGGGTCCCGGCGTAGAAGAAGCGGCCGCACTCGCCGAAGCCCGCGTCCCCGTCGCCCACCAGCCGGCCTTCCGGCCGCAGCGCCAGGCCGAGCAGGCCGCTCAGCGCCAGCCAGCGTGCGGGGCCCATGGCGGGGCCGGCGCCGAGGGGAAGTGCGGGCGCGGCGGGCCGGGCGCGGCGGGGCGGTCGGGGGCGGGGGCGGGGCGGAGCCGCACCCCGAGGCCGCGCCTCCCTGCGCCCTCCCGCTCCGAGGATGGCTGCGCGGGCTGCGGCAGGGGCGCGGGGACTGGGCAGGCGTCCCCCGGCGGCAGCCCGGCCCCGACGAGCGCGAGGGCGGAGCGGGGCAGCCTCCTCGCAGGGACCGGGAAGGGACGGTCCCCTGGGCGGGGCGCCCCGACAGCCCCCGGCACGGATGCGCGCGGAGCTGCGGCTCCTTCCAGCAGATTGGCGGAGCCCTCCCCTCCCGCCCCTCTGAAATCCCGGGAACCTTCATTCATCTCCCCTCCCGACGAAATGCTCAGCCACCTGCACGGGCAGCCCAGCTCTGATGCCGATGCAGAAGATCCCAAGGCGGGAGACCATAGGTGAGGTTTCCAGTTGTAGGAATTTCCTACCCTAGACAGACAGGTACAGCCCTCGCGTGTTTACTCGGTGCAAGCCTCGGATACAAAGCCAAAACCAAAACCAGACCAGCCAGCGTTATTGCTTGATAGGTTTGGTTGATTCTCTCATCCCACTGAGGGCCTAGGTGCCTGGGTCAGGTGGCAGGGCACAGCTATAAACAAGGACGGGGCCCAGCAGTCACGGAGATGACAGCCTAGTGGGAAAGCTTGTCATTAATCAAAGAAGCATACTGTTAAAGCAATAATTAAACACTATGAGAACCTGACTCCTATGGGGATTCGGGGTATGCTCTGAGTTTGCCTTAAGAAGTGACGTCTGAGCTGAGACCTAGAGGATGACAATAACTGGGCAAAGAGGAAAACAGATAGTGCTGAGGGGTCTCCCATCCGAAGGGAGCATGCCATGTTAGAGTCATCTAGGGAAGGTCAGTGTGGGCAGAAAGAGAACTGGGAGGAGAAATGGGGCTGAAGAAGGAGACTGAGTCATATCGTTAAGGGTATCTTAGGCCAGAAGCCTTCAAGTGTTTTTTGACAGAATCCACAATGAGAAAAGAAGTTCCATGTAATAATACATATGTTTATGATTGGCAATGCAATCCCACATTTCTATTTTATTTCATTTTTTTTTTAACTTCTAGTGATAACCCACAAAATTGTTTCTGTGACCCACTAATGGCTCATGACTTGCAGTTTGGAAAGAAATATTATGAGTTATATTGAGGATTTTCATCTTTCAATGGTAGCGATGCAATCACATTTGCTCTCTGGGCAGAAATGGGCTGATTTGAGTGGTCCAGAATGAGTGAAGAAAATATTTGCAATAATCCAGTTGAGAGATGATAGCTCAGACTAAGGCAGTACTAGAGGTAGAGTCAGAGCACCTACTCAGAGCCAGGTACCTTTACTTATATCACTTAACCTTATTTCCCCAGTGTGTCACGTGGAGATCTAAGGACGAGTGTTTTGATGCTCACCTAAGATGGCATAGCCAGCAAGTCTTGAGCCAGATTTAAACCACGTCTGTCTGATTCTGAAGCCTGGCCTTTGCTCTAAGTCACAGCAAATCTGTAAGTGAACCTACAAAGTAGGAGATGAATTGCTGGGAGAACATATTTTGGAGCTCAACAAATTCCTGACAGGCTTCAGTTCCTGAAAATGTAGACTAGATTTCGTTCCTAAAATTAAACCTAAATTTGTATGTTAATTAAAAAAAGAGACAGGCATGTTTAGTATGTTGTTACAGAAGAGACTAGTCTTGGAATCCCCTTTGACCTGGGGCTGATGATCGTGGTCATCTAGTACTTGTATCTCAGCCAAGATATCTCACCCTTGCAGACCTCAGTCATGTCCTCTCTTGGGGATGATGCCTTTCCTTGGAGGTTGTGAGGATTATAGACTTTATAGGATTTTTTATATTTATATTATATGGGATTATACATATTCCCTAATGTATGTCAGTTCATGTTGTCAACTATAAATAAATATATAAATACCATTAAACAACTACAAAGCAATCTTCCCCCTTGTGTTCTCTGTAAGTGCTTGTATAATGGTGTTTATCATGTTGGGCATTAATAATTTCTGTACGTGCCTTCTGTGCTAGAACATATACTACTGAGAACAAAGGTTGTCTTTTCTTGGCCTTTGGATCTCAGTGGCTACTACAGAGTCTGGAGTAATAGATGCCAAATATGAAGCTTCCATTATAATTCAACAAATGCAAGAAATAAAATATTGGTCTTTATATGACTTTAATCCACTGTTTCTCAAATTTGATCACTGTCTCCCCTTGGATGAGCATAAGTACCTCTGCCACTCCGCTACCCCTGAGGCAGATTCTAGTCCCCCCACCCCCCAAGCCTCTGTCGGTGACTGACACATGTGTACACAGAACATTTGCACATCCCACACCAAGGATGTCTACTTTTTTCCTTTAGTTTACAGTACAAAACAATAGAGGTTCTTTTTGTTTGCTTGCTTTCCTAAGATAAAAATTATAATACTGAAAAAAATTTTGCAAATTACAAATGTCCTCACCCAAGATTCTGGAACACACTGCAGGGTGGGAGTGCCTTGATCTAATCAAAGCTTTTGCTCACTGCTCATTCCAGGGGAAGACTATCTTTAGCTGCATCTTTATGTGCAATACACAATCCATCGATAGTTCACTGCCAGTTCTTGCCTCTAGTCCTTTTTCTTTTCCAGACTCACTTTTCCCAGGGGAGGTTTTCAAACCAGATCATCTTAGGCCTCTGCACTCATACCCATGTCAATCCAACATCTATTAATAGCCTTCAGCATATCCCTGAAGAGGAAAAGTAATGGCTGATGTGGAATAAAATTACATTCTACTTGTATCTCTGCAGTTTGGTTGTTTCTGTCCCAAAATGTTTGAAAACATTAGCCATCTAGACATTTCTCCAACCTCTACCCCTTACTGCCTCAATGCTTAATGACAGCTGCATCCCTAATACCACTACCTAAAACCAAACTATCCTCATCTCTCATACCCAGTTTTTATCCCTTCATCTCCTCCAATCCATTCTCCAGCTGGAGTGACTGCCTAAAATAAATCTGATGATGTCATTCTATGCTTACAGGCCTTCTATCACTCTCCATTCATCTTAAAAAGAAGCTCCACTGTCCACCTGACCTCCAGACAACTGAGATATGGCCACTCCCTCTCTGGCCTCATCTCCTGCCACTCCTACCTGGCTGTTTGTGCTCTAAGCAGTATTCAGCTTTTTGCATTCCCTTGAATACACAGAGTTCTCTCTTGTTCTTGAGCCTTTGCACTGTAAACTACTCTTGGCCTAAAATTCTCACCACACATTCCCATACCTTCACTCTTTTATTTAGTTTTAGGTTTCTATTGTTTTCTTTCTTTCTTTTCTTTCTTTCTTTCTTTCTTTCTTTCTTTCTTTCTTTCTTTCTTTCTTTCTTTCTTTCTTTCTTTCTTTCTTTCTTTTTCTTTCTTTCTTTCTTTCTTTCTTTCTTTCTTTCTTTCTTTCTTTCTTTCTTTCTTTCTTTCCTTCCTTCCTTCCTTCCTTCCTTCCTTCCTTCCTTCCTTCCTTCCTTCCTTCTTTAACCTCGTTAAACATTAGTTCCTCAGATCACCTACCTTCTTGACAAGTGTTCCCTCACCCACTGGCCCCTCTGGCCCTACATGAGGTAGTTAAGGGCCCCTTTTCATTGTGTCTAACTGCTACCTCCCTTCTTAGACATAAACATAGTGCCTATTATAGGTTAAGTATTCAATATAGTGAGTGAGTAAATGAATAAATAAAAGAAAAAACTTTTTTCCATGAAATTTTATTGGGATTCTCATGCTCTAATTCATTCATTCATTTTCAAAACATTTTTTAAAGCATCTACCATGAGCCAGCCATTATGCTAGATGCTAGGTATTAAAGGGCAGCAAAGTTAAACCTGGCCCCTGCTCTCATGGCACTCATGCTAGTCCCTCTCCATGCCACAGGAGTAACCTCTGCAAGCTGCTCTGCCTTAGACAGGGAAGGGCAATGCAGGGAACTCTGGTGTAGCCAGTGAGTTCCATAACATTGATTTCATGCTGTATCCAACTCGGTTCCAGTATAAGACCTTCTCACCACAGAACCTGAAGTAGGAAGTGAAGACAGATGGACACACAAACAATTACAATACAGTGTGAGAAGTGCTCTTTAAGGGAAGTACTATGTGTTATGAGGGCAGATAATGGTCACCTAGGCTAATCTCCAGAGAAGAAGCTCAGGACAATAGGTATGGCAGAAAATCACACTTAATGATAACATATGTTCAAACAGTGGCCCATGAACTAGAATCATTAATTTCTAGGTGCTTGAAGCTACTTTGGCTCTCTTCTCTGTAGATTGTCTAGCACTTGTGTGAAATTGGCAAATAATGAGTAAATTAACCCTCTTTGCTTTACTAGGAGAGGTGAAGAGGCTGAAGAGTAGCTCCTATTTGGGTTAGAATACCTGATTTGCCATAAGAAGAGATGAAATACTGCCATTTGCAACAACATGGATGGACCTCGAAATAATCACGCTAAGTGAAATAAGCCAGACAGAAAAAGTTGAAAATCACATGATATTACTTATATGTGGATATAAACCTAAAAGCAACAAACAGGACCAACAAACTGAGACTCAGGACATAGGCAAAAGACTAGTGGTTACCAGGGGAAAAGGGAAGGGGGGAGGGGGAGAAAGAAGGGGTAAAAGGGTCAAATATGAGGTGACAGAAAGAAATCTATGGTCAGTGAACACACAATATATATATATATGCCTTACTGTTGAATTATACACCTGAAACTTACTAGATTTCGTTAACCAATGTCACCATAATAAATGAATGAATGAATGAGTGAATAAATGAATAAATAAATAGGTTAAGAAAAAGCATACCCGATTTATTTTCCTAAAAATGGCTAAACCTAAGTAACTATGCCTGGCTCAAATCCTCTAGTGAGAGGCAGAAGGCCTCTGAGTCAAAAAGGTGGCTGACAACCAAGCCAACAGGAGGCTGAGTCATGCTCAGATGAAATTGTGGGCAGATCTGTCTTCTTTCTAGCAAAGCTACACTTTGGATGATGTCTAAAAGTAATATTTGACAACTTCAGTTCCCCTAGAAGTGTACGCGTGTACACAAACATACTGTCTCCCCGTTAGCTTGCAATAAAAAAAGACACCTGGCCCATAGAACTACTGGGCACTTGTGAGTTCAACTGTCTTTTGGATATTTGTTCAGATGTTAGAAAAGTACTTCAGACTTGAATAACTTTGAATCCCTCATGCAGAGAAATATTTGAAATAATTTTTTGATATACTTCCATAAAAAATAAATTAACAAATAAATACAATTGTAAGTAATGTTTCTGAAACTTTTTTTGGCTTTCCATATCTATAGGGAGTAGAGTGCAGTGTATGAGCTTGAACTCTGGAGTTAGACTGCTTAAGTTCCAATGCTGACTCCTCTTACTGACCGTGTGATCTTGGGTAAATTACTGAGCCTTTCTACGTCTCAATTTTCTCTCACCTATAAAACGAGAATAATGATAGACCCTACCTCCTAGTGTTTTAAGTTTTAAATGTATTCATATACCATATTTCATTGATTCTAAGACATGCTTTTTTTTTCACATTTTAGTATCTTTGAAATTGAGGTGCATTTTATAATTGATAGTGTGGCATAATTTAATTACCTCGGTGGTATGTAAATAGTGATGCATCTTATAATCAGTGGTGTCTTAGATGTGCTGAAATTTAGGATACAAAGGACTTAGAAAAGCACATAAAAAGTACTAAATAATTATTTAGTGGATGATATAGATATAAGATTTAGAAATAGCTCTTCTAACCTCATCTGGGTCAATCAGCATAACTTCATTTTAAACAAAGGTCCAATATAACAATGTCAAATAATAACATGATTGACCCAGTTCCCAGGAAAGAGAGAAGATGCTCTTACCTGGCTTGGGGTTGGAGGAAACCTCTGGTACCCATCCTCTGTCTTAGCCAAGATCTCAGAAAGGTGATATCTTACTAAAAACTGCTGAGACATGTATGCCTTGGACAGGTGTCCCTTTAGATTAATATTTTTATCTAATTATTTATTGGATAGAGTGGGTGCTCTGAGACACAACGAAGAAGTAGGTAAAAACTAAAGTCTATTAACATGTTTATCATAGGAAGACAAATTAAGAAAGTAGAATTAAAAATTTTATTCATGGTATGATTATACTGTGTGAATACATGCAAAAGATATTACAATTTCTTTGAAAAGAGGTCAATAATTGTCTTTGTATTATAGAATAAGTAAAATTATTTTAGTCTATTTTTATACATTTAAATTTTCACACAGAGAGAAAAAAACTATCTTATGAGAAAAAAACACTCTTAAAGCAAATACTATTTAATTCCATTGAAGTCTGGAAACAACTATAGATGTAGTGAAGTATAAATTTTAGAAAAATTCCCATTTTCCATAGTTGTTCATAGTTGTTCATAGATGAATAAGGTGCTTAGTCATTCTACCTTAAACTGAAAACATGAAATGAAGATACTTTATGCTAAAACAAAATGTCATAGGCCAGTGGCTTATAAGCAACAAACATTTATTTCTTACAGTTCTGGAGACTGGGAATTCCAAGATCAAAGTGCCAGCAGAATCAGTGTCTGGTGAAAGCCCACTTTTTGGTTTATAGACATGTGTTCCCACCTGGCAGAAGGGACACAGGAGTTCTCTGGGTCCCTTCCATGAGGGCACTAATCCCTTTCATGAGGACTCTACTCTCTGACCTAATCACTTCCCAAAGGTCTTACTTCTTTTGGGGCATGCAAATGTTCAGTCTATGGCAGTTTTATTGAAGATAACAGTCTGCTCAGTGGGTGAAGGAAGCCTGTTTAAATAAGTAGGTGGTTTCTTTCTTCCAAATACTGATGTGGATAAAGGAGAAACCTATTCATTCAACCAACACTGAGTACCACCCTCCCCACTGTGGGCCAGGCTTAGTGCTAATTACTAGGGATACAGAGGGAACAAAATATCATCTCGGCTGTCCTGAAATTCATAGTCTAAGCCAACAGGTCATCTCTACTTTTATCACAGAAATCTAAACACTTATTTCAGAAAATCCATCTGCCAAAGTATCCATTCCATTGTAATTACTTATGAATTTAAAACAACTATTTATTTTTATCACTAGAAAAAAGTTAAGGAAAATATTCAGTCCTATCTCTGTCTATGTTTGTCTGACTTGCTCTGCATGTAATATCATCTGTGAATTTTAAAAAGCTCCAATAATGCAGATAAATGGAAAAAGCATAGGTTCGAGCATCAAGAGACTTTTGTTTGAATCTTAACTCTGCCACTTACAAGCTGTTTGAGCTCTCTGAACCTTAAATCCCTCATCTGCAAAATGAGGATAATACCTACCTCATATTGTTGACCTGAGAATTAAATGAAATAACCAGTGTAAAGCACTTATCCTATAGCAAAACTCAGTAAGTGCTAGTTCATTTCTTCCATATAGTTCCTTTATAAGTAGGTGGCCAGGCTTTCATTTAGGGGGGAAAAAAAACAACAACCAGAATTCCAAAAATCTGGAACTTACTAGACTGGTATTTTAGAGCTCTGGTTTTACTTTCAAAATGATTAAATTTAGTTTACAGACAGGATTCAACTTGACAATTCAATTCTAAATCAAGGTAGGACGTTTAGAGCACAGAACCTTTCCAGCATAACCCTCCTGAGACCAAAAGACTCTGGATCCGCTGGCTTTGACTAAGTCTCAGCTAGCTTTCCGATGCATTAGCACTGACATCACTGTGGGCAGAAAAGGCCCATTAGGACAATGTGTGCTAGCATGTCGCATGATAGGAGGCAACAGAGGCAGACAGACATGAACTATACCACGCTGTACATTAACTTCCATAAGCATTCAAGCAACTAAGTAAAAACTTGAGGGAAGAAAAAGCACATTCAGTAGATATTAAGAAACACTTAAATTATCTTGCAGAAGTGAGATGAGAGAATTCCCAAGATGAGGGCAGGGCAAACAAAGTCCCAGCAGTTCATGCTAAGACCTAGGAGGTTCATGGTATGTAAACATCCTCCTCTGATTTGTCTGAAAAGGCTTTGTTTTATTGAAAAAAAAAATGAAAAGAAACAGAAAGAGCCATGACATCGGTGGCATTTATGGAACTATTTACTCTTCCCCTAGACTTGCTGTCTGGTTCCTCTGGCTTCTAATCTTGGCCACCAGTCGTGATTAGATGACTTGTCATTTTCACCAGAGACCTGGGTATTACTGTTTGTCTCCGCTTGAAGATGCCTCCGCTTGATGCTTTATGCCCCCTGCCACTTCCCCCAAGAGCTCTTCCTATATTTCCAAAGGTACCTAGACTGTGGACTCAGTTCCTGGGTCTCCCACAGGCCTGTCCTCTTCACTGAGCTTAACATAGTAGGAGCCCCCAGTCCCTTGCAGCAAGTTGTGCTATTAAACTCACTGGGCATTTGAGGCCTTTGTCTTTGCTTTATTAATCTGCTCTACATGTACCCAAGACCCAACAATGAGGGCATCTGTTGCAAATCTAATATTAGCAACAAGCACAAGTCACATCATCTTGTATAAAGAGAATATTGAGGGAGAAACATTCGGTCACTGGGAGAGATGTGTTAGCACAAAACAAGGAGCTCTGTCAAATGCTGGGCTTTCAGCTAGCTATTCAGCGGGGGAGGGCGAGGACTGATAGCATAAATCCTTTTTTTCTTTTTCTTTATAACCTGCTGTCCTGGGGAAATACAACATACTCTGCACAATTCCTACGACATCTGGTCCCTGGTCAGGCAGGAGTCCACTGTGACCGTGGGAGGCCATACAGGAGTCTTAAATGATAGAAATCAGAAACAGCCATGCTTAGGCCTAGGCATATGGAAGTGTGCCTTTGGCAGGGGGTCTATCTAACTACCAAGTCACCTGAATTACAAACCTTTGACCATCTGACTTAGAGGACTCTAGTTGTCTTACCTTTTTGACTAGCTCCAGGTGTAGCGCAAGATCACTTAAGTTAGTTGCTGTGAGCTCTTGGAACTTTTGCAACCCAAATAAAATTTAAAACAGAGGACATGTCTCTGAGGTCAATGGCCAACTCTGGCCTCTGGAAATGTTTTATTTAGCCAACAGGGCTTCTGAATTTTTGAATTAGCTGCCAACATTTAAATAATGGAAATTTTTTTTCATAAGATTCCAAGTTTGCAGCTTCTCTTGAAAATTTAGAAAATGACAACTCCATGACGCTCATTCCCACAAAATAGTGGGCTGGCCCTGGGAAGTGTCTGCAGCCTTATGATGGGGCACGAGCTGTCATCCTGACATCAACACTCACTTGGAACACTTGCCTGAGCCTGATGGGAATGTGAATTTTCCATCAGGGGTCAAAGGCCTCACAGGAAAGGTCAGGTCTCTGGCTGGGTTTTCTTCAACCAAGCACCCACTAGGTGTCATAAACAGTGGGCAGGAGCTGAAAAAAAGTAGAAGGATCCCTTTTAAGGAAATACAAACTCCCACTATAGAGAAGCCAAGGCTCATTCACACAGGACTGAGTGAGAGAGACAGCACCAGGCAGCACAGGGTAGGCACTGTGACCTGCAACAAAGAGAAACAGCAAAGTTGGCCAGGAAGTGTGCACAAGCCTTGTCACATGTCCCGTTAGCTGGAATGAAGACAAGAATGGCAGGGGCGGGAGAGAAGAATGTGTCCTCTCCGTGTCCCCTCATATTTCCACTGGGCCTGAAGAGAAAGAAAACAAACCAAACTAAACTCCTGTCACCCCTACAGCCCAACTCCCCATGGACCAAAAGCTAAATGGAGGTTCTCAATTTGACTGCACACATAGGCATCACCCAGGGAGCTGATAACATTTCGAGCTCCAGTCGATTAAATGGAACTTCAGAGGGGAGGGGTGGTGGCCATCCAGGCATCAGTATATTTCAAATGTGATTCCAGTGGGTTGAGAACCAGTGTCAGAGAAGAGTGCTTTGCACCCTAAACTCTCCTGTGACTCACCTGAAATCTAGTTAAAATTCGGATTCTGAGTCCCAGGTCTGGACTGGAGTCTGAGATTTTGTATTTCTACCATGTTCAATAGTGATGTCCTTGCTTTCCATCTCGGCACGTAGTTTGAATGACAAGAAGTTACAACCCTTTTCTTTTTTCACTCTCTTTTCCAGTACTTTAGCAAGGAAGACTGCAGGCTTGTCACCTCTAAGTAATTCTGAAGGTAATAACAGTAATAATAAAAAGTAAAATTAATACTAATAATTTGAAATAATACAAAATAAATAATAATTTTAAAAAGTTGATGACAGCTAGACTGGTGTGTGCGTCTGGTCGAAGACTGTGTAAAGTTACTTTTTAAAAATGTCCAGTAACATGCAAAATGATAACTTGCTCCTACCTCAAGCTGGTTATTGCTCAAAGTGTTTTACTTATTTGAACACATCTGCCCCTTATTGCTGTGGGTACTGTCATGACCATTTCCATTTTATGGAAAAGGAACAGGAAGCACATGATGAAGCAACTTGCCAAGTCACACAGTTGACAAATGCAGAGCTGGGTCTGAACACAATGTGTGTGTGCAGTGACCACGCAGATCCACGGTCTCTCCACAGAGAGGGGGCCTCAGAGTTTCGAGCCACTTGACAACAGTCACACTAGTAAGTGGCAGAGCTGGGCTTCATACCTCCATATGCTTGAGTCTACAGACTGAGAAAAATGAATGATGTATATGAACCTCAAGTCAGGGTTCTTGGCACACTGAAGACACTCATTTTACAGTAACTGTGTTCACCTGTCCCTTTAGTCTTTTTCTTTTTATCTTCCCCGTAGAGTAGCCAGTGTAAACTTAATTGTTTTTGTTTTGTTTTGTTGTTTTGTTTTTTGTTTTTTAGCATGCCTACAGCACCTGGTCTTCCTAGGTGGTCTCCCATCCAAGTACTAACCAGGCCCGACCCTGCTTAGCTTTCAAGATCAGATGAGATTGAGCATGTTCATTCAGGGTGGCATGGCCGTATATCAGTGTGAACTTTAGATGAGCAGTTTGTGGTGTGTCTTTGTCTATTCCAGCTGCTTTAATGTAATACCATAAACTGGGGGGCTTAAACAACATTTATTTCTCACAGTTATGGAAGTTAGAAGTCCAAGATTGGGGTACCAGCATGGCAGAGTTCTTGGTGAGAACCCATTTCCTAGACTACAGACAGCTGCCTTTTTGCTGTATCCTCACATGGTGGAGAGATCATCTCTCTTGTCTCTTCTTATAAGAACATTAATCCAGTTCATGAGTGTGCAGCCCTCATGACCTAATACCCTACTCCCAAAGACCACACCTGCAAGTATCACATTGGGGATTAGGGTTTCTATGTATAAATTTCAGGGAAAGGACACATTCAGTCCATAACAGGGGTATTGATAGTGGGAAAACAGAATGGAACACAGGAAATGGAATTTAAATGACCTGGCTTTCTAATGGAACCAAAGTATATCAGTGGCATGGGCAGAGGAAGGGAGGGATCTAACAGTAAGCCATGCTCACTCCCTAGAGTGAAGCAGCCAGTAAGGACATTCAAAGATAGCCTCCATGCCCTGCATAACTGGTAGGGAAGGACTATAGATGCCTGGAGCAGTCATCATTTCCCCAGAAAGGTGTCCATTTGTCAGACATGATTGAGAAAAAGTAATCAAGAGGGCTTCCATGAGCCCAGGAACAAACTGAAACACCTCTGAGAGCCCTTTGGGGGTTGGGCCTGAACTTGAGGCTGAGTACCTCCAACAATTGATACATTTCTTCAGGAACTCTAGAGCCACTGGCTTGAAAAGAACCTGGGTATTGTTATGGTTGGCGAGAATCTGTAGCATGGTGAAATGGCCTAATTGCTTGTCTGAGTCTCCAAGTAGACCGTAACACCAGAATATGTTGTAACCTTGGCATCTAGTACATACCTGGCACAGTGAGAGTGCTTAACAATATTTGTGGAGTGAATGGATGAAGGTCCTGTATTGGAATATGAGAAAGTTTATTCTCTGGCTCTGCAAGTTATTTCAACCCCCATCTTATTTTAAAAGATGGTCAATGTGAAAGCAAGAATGTCATAATAGAGACTATTCATTTATTTTGGCTATTTCTCATGATGCTATCTCGTTTTTCATTCCTATTAATAGTTTCATGTCATTTACTCCTTCACTCAACAATATTCATTGAGTCTTCACTGTACAGAGAAAACCAAGTGAGATAACAACCAATTAGATTTATCTGGTTTAATCTATGAGGTAAAATATAGGTAAAATAAAGTACTTAGGATCCTAGACAATCATTTGTAAGTACATTCAAGGTGATATGGTAAGAGAGGTGAGGCTAGGCCGCCTAGTTCCTAAAGAGCTTCTCATTTAGGAGAAACATAACCAGTGGTCCCCTGACATCCGCAGGGAATGAATTTTGATATATTTGCAAATTCCTAATCCTAGCACTTTCCTAAATATTATCCTTCTCTGGAACCAGAATTTTCCTGTGCATAGCTTCACAACCTAAATATGTTGCTTGTTCAACGATCATACCTGATCTCTTACCTGGGAGATGATTTTCTAGAGAATTTCTGCTGCAGACTCCCCAGGATCTAAAAGCCTCCCTTCTTCACACTACCTTCATAGCCCTCTGCATTATTCAAATATGGGTCTCAGCAAAATTCCAAAATATTGACTGCATGCCATTGATTTAGAGTGTCTCAGAGATAGTTGAAATGGCTGTTGTCAACTTAGTGAGTGCCAGGGATCTGCTCTGTCTGCTAGAGTCCCATCTAATTCAAAACTAGTCCACAGCAACTACTGAGTCAGATGCATACCATGTTAACTGATACCTCAGGGAACCAACACATATAGAGCGTCTCCTCTCAGGATTTGCCTCTGGTAGAAAAGACAGAGTCATTCTCAGGGACGGCTGTGTATTATGAATGCTTTCCAAGGCAGTGTGGTCCTCAAATTCCTCCATTCCAACTTACCTAAAACACTAACATATTCACAGAGATCAGACATGTTGTGCCCCTCCTCTAATCCAGATCCCTTGTCCCTACTCCCTCACCTGCTTTCCAGCCACTTAGCTAATCTGTGAGCATGTTAAGGATGTGCCCACCTCAGAGCATTTGTGCATATTGTTCCTCTGCCTAAAATGACATCCCCACTCCCATATTCACACGGTGCACTCAAAACCCACGTCCTCTAGAGGCCTTCTTCCCACATTCCCCAATGTCCACCCTATCAAATATAGCAGCTCTCTCACTCTCTTACCCCTTACTCTGCTTTATTTTTGTCATAGCTTTTATAACTACTGGACAAGTTTTTATACATCACTCTTTAGAAAAGCTGAAAGTTTTCCTTTTTCACTGTTATGTCACCAACTAGAAGAATGATGCCTGGTGCACAGTAAGTGCTCGGTAAACAGGTGCTGAATGACTGACTGAATGATTGGGGTCAGAAATACACAGACATGGAGGAGGGAAAAAAATGGCGTAGATGATAGAGGCTCTGTTCATCCCTCTGGTGACCAAATCAAAGTTGTGATAGAAATAAGAAGCAAGCAGCAAGGAAAAATCGCCAGGGATCTAGATGAACAAGCCATACAACTAGGGAGAAATCCAAGAAATCACCTTGCAATGGCAGAAGAGTAGGATGGGGCAAGGATGTGGGACTTCACAGTCTTGAGCAGTTAAGATGGATCAAGGCTGCGGTGGCAGCAGCAGCAGCAGCAGCAGCAACAACAACAACAGCAAAGCCTCTTAAAGGGGCTGTGTCTGCAAGCAGATTTTCTGGTGACAGACCTGCTCCCTCTGAGCACTATTGCGAATTCAGCTGCATGCAGGGAACATTAGGGACTTACAGGGAGACATGGAGTTGTCAGAGTGAGGGCCAGAAGAGCCAGAGGTATCTATTGTTCCCTGTGGAGCAGCTGGCCTTGGTTTCTGGTGTGGCCTTTTGAGGCAACTATAAGCACAGCATCTGTGGATTGCTTGGTGAATCTTAACAGGTGGCCCCAAAGGGTTAGAGGCTTGGGCTAAGTTTGGCCTATAGCTGAACCCCTCTCAGGACTGTGCCACTGGACACCTACTTCACAAAATCCAACTAATAAGACTAGGAGACTTAGGATCTTTGCTTAGTACATAGAAACAGACACAAAAAGACAGCCATAATGGGAAGACAAAGAAGCAGATACCATATAACAGAACAGGACAGAGATCCAGGAATAATGGAGTCAAGAAATCTAACAGATACAGAGTTCTAAACACTGGTTATAAAGATGCTCAATGAACATTGGGGAAGTGTAGATGAATTCAATGAGAGCTTCAACAAAGATATAAAAGAAACATAAAAATGAAAATGGAAATTGTAACAAGAAACCATTCTGAAATGAAGAACACATTACTTGAGATGAGAAGTACATTAAATAGAATAAATAAAGGAATAAACAAAGTGAATTTAAAAAAAGGATCAAATGCCCTATCTAGAGGATAGGAAAGCCAAGGACATATAATCAGAATGGAAAAAGATAAGATGCCAAGACTATAAAAATAATTTAAGGAGCACATATGACACTATTAAGGGTCTACATATCCATCTGATTGGTGTAACTGAAGATAATCAAGATATTGAACAGCTGTTTGAAGAAATAATGATGGGAAACATTTCTAACCTGGTGAAGGAAATGGACATAAAACCTCAGGAAGCTCAGAGAATTCAAAAAATTAGGGATCCAAGGAGGCCAACACCAAGACACATCATAATTAAAATGCCAAAAGTTAAAGACAAAAAAAGAATATTAAAGGCACCAAGAGAAAAACAGATAGATAGTTACTTATAAGAGAACACCCATAAGACTGGCAGCTGATTTCTCAAAAGTAACTAGGCAGGACAGAAGGGCTTGGAACAAAATATTTAAGAGGATGAAGACCCAGAATCTGCAACCAAGAATATTTTATCCAGCAAAGCTATCAGTTAGCATTGAAGGACAGATAAAGAGCTTTCCATACAAAAATAAGCAAAGGAATTTATCACCATCAAGTCAGTATTACAGTAAATGTCTGAGGAACTTCTTTAAGAAGAAAAAACATGTATCAAAAATAGGAATAAAGAATGGTAACAACTACATTCTTTCAATAAGTACCTTAAATGGAAAACAATTAAGTGCTCCAATCAAAAGATAGAGTGGCTAAAGGATAAGAAAACAAGATCTCTGCATACAAAAAGGAAGGGGATGGAAAAGATATTGCTTTGATGGACCTAGAAGGTATTTAAGTCAGACAGAGAAAGCTAAACACTATATGATTTCACTTATATGTGGAATCTAAGGAATAAAAAGAACAAACTAATCAAAAACAGACTCACAAATATAGTGGACAATTTGGTGATGGACAGAGGGGAGGGAAGTTTGGGGGGAGGGGAGAAAAAGATGAAGAGTTAAAGAAGTACAAAGTAGTAGCTGATGGATGGTCATGGGGATATGCATGGAATAGGGAATGCAGTTAGCATTCATACGTCACCTTGTTTTATGAACTATATGGGTGTCTAACCAATATACTGTATACTTGAAACTAATTAAAATAAATATTTTTTTCAGTAAAAAAAGAAAAAGAAATACAGGGACGATGTGAATCTTTTGAGAAGAGGTTCTAAAGAATAGGATTAAAAAAAAAGATATTCTCTGAGGTCTATAGGCCTGTGTGCAATCTTTTGGGGGGCAGGCAGCCATGAAGCAATAGGGCACAAGAACACAAGAGGGGAATTAAGAAAATGCATAAATCCAGCAATACAAATGTTACATTTTTATAAGGTGGAACCTCCAAAATGACACCTTTTCCCCACAGTCCTCAATTCTACCCCTCCCATGTCCTCTATGAAATGGCTTATGTCTATAATGTCAATCAGAATAATAATAGAGGGTCTCACTATCACCCTGAAGTCACTGAAGGCTAGTGGCAAGGAGGGGACACCAAGAGCATGTGAGAAATTTCAGTTTAAGAGGCCAGGATGCTGAGCAAGGCAGCTGGAATGAGAGGCTGGTCTTCACAAGGGTTCTGTTCAACTCAGATCAGTTTCCTTTCTGCTTATCTCTATAGCCAATTCCTAGCAACTGTTTGTGGTTTCCTATTTAAAGTGATGAGGGGTAACATCAACATTGGGTAGAAAGCAACTTTGAATCCATATATAGCCACAGTCCAGTGAAACAAATATCATGTGAAGTTATTTTTAAGTATCTGGAAAAGACTCCTTTACACACACAGAAACTGAATCAGTGTAATGGTTCATCTTTATGGGTAATTCAGTCTGGCCAGGTATAGAGACAAATCTATAAGCAAAACTTTTAATAAATCTTAGGAAAATCCCAAGACCTGAACACTGACCTCTCCAAGTTACATTCAAGTACAACTTCTTATGTTTGTTCCTACAAGTTTTTGCTTATAAGTAATAATGTTAATAGCTAATATTTATTTAGCACAAATTACATTTGCACTGAACTTTTGTGCAAACTCCAGCATAGGTGCAATGTGGCTAAGGGTTTTCTTTGCCTAAGTGGGGAAGTGGAGAGCCAGAGGAAAGAGCTGATTTATTAAAGGATTACTCAACAAGTCAGCACAGGAGTCTGAATAAAAGTCTTCTGGCTCCTGAGTGTTTATGAAATCACGACCTTGCCTTGGCAACGTTGCACCCCAGCCAACCTCGACAAGAAGTGGAATTTGCAAGTGAGCACATGTGACCTTTTGTTCAAATTCTGTACAGTAGATCATGAGAAAAATAACAGTTTTCTATCAGTAAAAATAATGGGTAGAGGCAGTTTGGCAGCTTCTTATAAAACTGAATATATTCTTACCATATGATACAGCAATTGCACTCTTTGGTATTTACCCAAATGAGTTGAAACCTAACTTTCACACAAAAACCTGCACATGAATGTTTATAATAGTTTTATTCATATTTGCCAAAACTTGGAGGCAACCAAATGTCCTTCAGTAGGTGAATGGATAAATAAATCGTGGTATATCCATACAATGGAATATTATTCAGCAATATAAAGAAATGACCTATCAAGCCATAAGACATGGAGAAAACTTAAATGTATATTACTAAGTGAAAGAAGTCAATCTGAGAAAACAATGTACTGTATGATTCTAACTATATGACATTCTGGAAAAAAAACAAAACTATGAGGGCAATAAACAGGTCAGTGGTTCCATGGGTTTGGGAAGAGGGACAGGGGAATAGGCAGCGGATTTTTAGGCAGGGAAACTATTCTGTATGGTACTATAAAGACAGATACATGTCATTGCACATTTGTCCAACCCACAGGGTGTATAATACCAAGAGCGAACCCTAATGTAAACTATGGACTTAGAGGGACAATAGGTGTCAATGTAGGTTCATCGATTATAACAAACGTGAGATTTTGCTATAGATTCCAGTAGAGGTGGCAGGCGAGGGTATGTGGGAATTCTCTGTACTTTCCACTTAATTTTGCAGTGAACTACTCTAAAGAATAAAGTCTATTTTAATTTATTAACAAGTAAACGGGTAAGCCTATGGGGCTGGTGATGAGAGCATCAGTAGAACTGAGCATCATAGAAAGAGAGAATGTGAAGCGTGTCCTTGGCTCTGTGCTGTCGTGAGAGGTAGGGCGGGTATATGGAAGCACATTGCTATTACTTGAGCCCCTCCTGCACGCCTGCCGCATTTATATCACACAGTAGCCTCACAAGACTCTCACTCTAGAATTTTGGCTCAGAGACAATGATTTTTTGCTGAGGGTCACACACCTAGAAAGTGGCAAAACACAAGTTTAAGTGCCATTCTTCGAAGTCCAGCAACTGCTGGAAAGCTGAAAGCTGTGAGTATGGAAATTTTGCGTTACTAAACACATCACACCACAGAGTCAACTTTGTGCATTTGCATACAGAGCAGATATGACGATGGACTAAGTCTGTAGATAGATAGAAAACAAAGCCACATCAGCACCATCACTTCTTCACCATTAAAAAAAAAAATAAGAGGCTGTGGGGGAGGCGATAGGGAAGGAATAACAAATAGAGAATCATTATCACTATTCAGAGTAATGGCCTTTCCAGAATTTTCCATACCAAGGACGAAAGGCCATTTGTAATGGACAAGCTGAGTCACTTTCCTGGAGTCACCCTCTCAGTGAGTATGAGGAAGGAAAGCTTCTGTCCCCTGAAACCAGTCCAGAGAAGATTGTCTCACGGCCAGGTGACAAAGCAGGGAGCGGCTCAGACAGGGGAAATCTGGCTCAGTTGTCTCAGCCACTTCTTTGAAGCAGGGCGGTAACAATGCAGGGAGTGGCTCAGGCCAGGAAATCTGGCTCAGTTGTCATAGCCACCACTTTGAAGTAGGCCTCGTGGCCCCGGGTTTACTGATGGAAGGACTGAAGCGGCAAGAAGGCACAGAAATGCAGAGCAGCAGAGGGGGATCAATGGGAGAATTCAGAGCAGAAAGCATTATGCTGTCCAGGACTCAGGTTTAGTCTCAATGCCTCCATTTTCAGGGCAGCCAATCTAAAACTCCAGTTCAGCCACTTGACCACTTCTTCACAGTGCCCTTCACTGCAGTGACTTAAACCTTTTTAACTTTTTATCTTAGGTGCTGCAAGATGTCCTTTGTAAATGCAGTTACTGCAGAGGTTTCTGCACCCACAGGACTGACTGTCTTCCTTGGCCAACAGCAGTTCTCAGATCCCCAAAGATATGTAACCCACCATCCTGAGGGCCCTCTTACTTCAGAACACCTAATAGGAGGCAGGCAGACTTTCTCTCATACAGCCCCCTACAGTCATCATTTCCAACGTCACCAGAACCTCACTCTGCAGTTCTGATTATACTGTTAAGAGAAAGGAGAAGTCCCTCTCATCAGCACTGAAAGAGGAATAGCACCAACCTGCTCTGAGGTTAAGTTTCCAGACCTCTCTAGACCCAGGCAGGCCTCCACAAGTCTCTTTTCTTCTTCACTGCAGTGCATCCCAGAAACTCACTCATCTTCTGTACGTCTTCATGCCGCACCCACTTTATTCTTCTATCTCCAAGCCTGGCTGGGGAGGAAGATAAAATCTCACCTCCCTACTTTCTTGCTACTCCAAGAAGAAAAGAATGATTTCACTCCTTATTGCTACAGGAATGCAAAAGGAAGCAACACACACTCACACTCTCACAACTTTAATACCTCATAAAGCTCTTGTCTAAAAAATGTCATCAGTCTAATTTCCAACTCACTTCCCAAACAGTAATTATAGATCCCCTTTGGACTTTCCCCTCTATTTTTATTTTTCTAAGCATGCTCAAGTAAGAGATTCCTTATTCTGACCCAGATGTTTCCAAAGGTCATGCAGAACACATTTTTCCAGGTGGTCTATAAAGAGGCAATGGAGATCAAATGAAAATTGCTGTGAATTAAAATGGTTTAATGAATTGGCTATTGTGGTCTTTACAGCATACTGTGAAGTGGGCATAGTATTCACATTTTACAGATGAGAAATCTGAGGCTCTGAGAGGGTGAATTAACTTGCTTCAGTTCCCATAACTTGCAGTGAGTCACAGAACGAGGATTGGAACCTGCTTGATGCCAAACCTAATTCTCCTAACCACAAGCACCTCAGTGGTACAAATGAAACCAGGGACTTATGCTACAGCCAGGGATCCAGAATTCACCAGCATTCAGCAGTGTTTTGGGGGCTCTATTAGAAAAAACGTAATAGCGTTTTACAAACTTGCCTCCTCTGTGGTGGCAAAGACCAGGCAGCCAGAAAGAAGGGAGGAGAGACAGGAGAAAGCAAGGTCCAGAGGCAATCAAAGGACCCTCAGCCATGAAAGTCTTAGCAAGATGACAGGCTGCAGGGCTCTGTGATCCAGATTGTCTGGGGACTGGATCTATACCTCAGGGTCCAGGGCTGCTCACTGTGTCCACAGAGAGATGCCTCTTGACCCAGGCCTGGACAGTCACCTCTTGAGCTTCCTGCTCCTAAGGACCACAACAAGGACCATGTCAACCAGATGGGTCGAGGTTAGAGGCAGAGCTCCGTGCAGGCGCCCAGCTCCCGGCTGCCCGGCGCCGTGGGCTCCACGTGGTCCACCACGGCGCGGTCCTGCCCGCGCTTCCACAGCTCGTAGCGCTCGGGCTGCAGGATGCGCACGAACGCGTCCATGGAGAAGCTGACCCTGGCCTCCCCGCAGCTGCACTGCGACGCCGCTTTGCCGTAGTCGATCCACCGCGGGGTGGCGAAGTTGATGGCCTCGGCGCAGTTGAAGCCGTGGTTGAAGCCGGCGTGGTAGCCGTAGGGGAACGTCACCATGAACTCGCCGGCCTCCTGCGTGACCCGACCGAAGGGGATCCCGTTCTCCCTGAGCACGCCGGGCGAGATGAGAGCCACCTTGTGCCGCAGGAAGGCCCCGCAGCCCCGCGAGCTGCCCGGGAGCAGCTCCCGGGCCAGCTGCTCCAGGCGCCGGCCGTGCTCCGGGGGCACCGCGTACCACGTCTTGGGCGCCCCGAAGTGCAGGTAGTTGATGCTGTAGAGGTCCATGTCCTCCGTGTGCCAAGCGAAGGTGGCCTTCCACATGCCGAAGTACAGGTAGGGCGTGTTGACGCCCTCGATGACGACTCCGCACTCCTGCTCCAGCAGGTCCTGGATGGTCCCGAGGTGGCCGAGGTTCCACTGCTTCGTGCTGGCGTCGAACAAGGAGCCGCTGATGTCCGCGCCGTACACCGGCGCGTCGTACAGGCGCGTTTTCCAGTATTTCCGTTCCAGGTCCTGGAAGTCCCTGTGGGGCGGAGTCCGATGTCTGGCACTGTCTGCCAAGCGCCGGTACTCCCCCACGGTCATGGCGGGCTCCTTCTTGTGGTATTGGATGAACACACCTGCCCGGCCGGAGGCCACCTGCTGGAGGGGGCTGGGTCCTGACCTGTCTCCAGATTTCAGTGTTTTCATCATACGAAGAGTCATTGTTTTTGTTGTTTCTCAACGCCATAATTTGGTTGCATTGTAAGGGCTTCTTCAAATATTTTCGCTCCAAATCCTTAATATTCTAGGTGCGTGGATGGGATACTTTAGGCTTTTCCTCAAAACTGGCGGTGCTGTCCCACCTCCAGAGCTTTCTTTTCCTGTTTAATAAACACACTTCCTTCCCCCTCGCCACCTGCTGGACAAGAGTGGTCATTACAATGGTGTCAGACGTCCTGGTCTTCCATTTCTTAGGCAGGACCCGTTTGTGCCTGTCTTTGGAGTCCACATAAGCAATACATTCGTGAAATATTCATTTTTTTTTTTCACAGCAGGATGAAATTGGTCATTATTTTAAATCTAAGATGCTAGATGCCATGTTTTTCAGATGCCATGGTTTTAAATTAATAGCATCACATTCCCAAATCCAAAGTCTGAATATAGATAAGGTTGCTAAAGAGACACATGAAACCACTATCATATGAAACGTAACTATTCACCACTACAACAATAATACATCACGAACAATTCTAACTTGAACTCTTTAAGCAACTACAATTATAAAAAATATTTCACAGCTTGCCAAATCATCCAGGAACTAAAGCCTAGATTCAACAGTTACTTACACAAAAGAAATGGATAGTTCAGTCAAAATATATTAGTAGGATAGATATGATTGAAGGAATAATTTTATTCAATCAGCTCCAATATAATTTTGTGTCAGCAGCTCAATCACAGGTTCCAAAATGTTCTTTTCTCCTGTGAGAAAACCTCAGTTTGTTATCTCACTAAAGGAAATTATTTTTAAGTAAAAATATATCTTTGAAACCTGAATATGAAAATATACAAAAACCCATACATGCCTCAATCAACTGATCAAATAAAATAACTTAATCACTAAAACAAAAAGTAAAAGATTTAAACATGTTTAATTCAATTTCAAAATATATATAGTTTTTGCCTTAATCTCTTTGAATAATTTTTAAAATAAAAAAGAAAGAATGGGGGAATAAATAGGCAATTGTCTAATAATATGAACTCCTGATTTCATATGATCATTTTCCAAGATCTGAAAATATGCTTTCCCCTTTAGACTCAACCTCCAAATGAAGCAGCATGGATTAATCGTCTAGCTCTATGTGTTCCATCAAAAATTGAATTCATTCAGCACCATCCTTTTCTAATCCATCAATATCCTCCAAAATCATTCATGTCCAACTCTAGTCTACTTCAATTTTCCATGAAATAAAAAGATTTTATCTGATAAAAAGTCTATCTTTAAAACTTTCAACATGACAACACAGCAAAACTAGCCACATACATATGTATATATTATTTAATGAAATAAATATTCATTTTTAATCTAGGAGAAATAGTAACTCCATTGATTACAGTTTCCAATGTAAAAATAAAAAACATTCTCACAACTAAAAACAAATACTTTAAACTTTTAACTGAGAAAGTTCTCCCTTTCTATTAATCTCATATTTAACATGTAAAAAAAAAAAAGAGAGAGAATAGTACATAGCCTACCTTCCGCTAATCTGAAATCCTGGTTTCAAATGAGGCAATCTTAGCCTCAGAGTGCTTTCTTACTTGGAGACATTCTGAAAGAGAATGGGCTGATAGGTCATTAATATTTTAATTCAATCAGCCACATCTTTAATTCAATCGAATCCCATGGCTCCACATTGTAATTCAAGACAGACTTAAACTTAAAATTAAAAACCACAAAAAAGTTGAAAGGTGAAGATCCAGAGAAATGTTTAGTCAGGAGAGAAAAAGATGAGAAATGTTAGCTAGGTAATTTTACATAATCATTTATTTGAATAAGTATGAATCGAGTGACTACAATGCTTACAGTATCAAGATAGGTTCAATGGAGAAAACAAAAAAAATGAAGACTTAGATTTTACTAAAAAGGCGTTCATTTTTATGAGGAAGATAAGACAAATAAGGAACATAAGACAAGTAAGGAAGATAAGATAGAATTACCATTAATGGGTTTTGTGGGTCCCAGGCCTGGCTGGTCCCGGGTCTGGCTGTGATCCAGGCTTGTGGCTAGCAATAGGACCCCAGATTGAGAATGTTACATTAGCACAGTAGGGCACCTGTGCCTAAAATACGTAAACATACTTCAGCTTATTGTATCACACATGTGTGGCTGATTGCCGCTATTGTATGTACTCTGATATATGTGGAGCCATGTGGTCCTCTGGAGAGTGGAAGGAGAGCAGAAGGGAAGCAGGAGAAGTGCATGCAGTACTTTACTCCCCGCAATAAAGTTGGTGCCTGCCATTTCATTCTCGTGTCAGCCCCTTGTGCGTTCTTCCAACTAGGCATCTCGCCATCGAACCTTCCCCTCTCAATCAGCTCAGTGTTGACACTTGGCATAGTCTGTGGGATGAGGCGTATGTACAGTCCCCAACACTCTGGATGGTTCCTGGGTGGAGGAGACCTGGGAGGTGGACATTTGGCTCCTTGCCTCCCAGTGGTACGCCGTGGCCACGTGTCTTGCTACTTGGATGCCCATGGAGGATTGGGGATGGAGTGGATCTGTGTCCAGAGGACGTCTGGAAAGCCCTAAAGATGTTGGAGCCAAATGTCCTGACCAGTCACCAGGAGGTGGTGGGTCGGGTGGCCTGGATGTTCCTGGCGGTGCTACAGAGGCCAGCCTGAAGGTTCAGAATCAGGTTTAGCAGGTGCAGCAGCTACAATGACAGTAAGAAGCACTGGAAAAGCGGCTGGCAGCAGCGGAACATATGCCGCGGAGTCCTGATGGGTCACTGCCATCTTCCCGCTTAGGGAGCCCATTGACGTGACCATGGTAGGTGCGGCCAGTGATAGATATGGCAGCAGGTTGAAGTGGAATAGCCATTGGCTGAGGTGGGAGGTGGGGGCAAGCTGATAGCACCCCCCAGGTCAAAAAGCAAACCACTTTAATCCAGCACACCCCAGAAGAACTCCGGGACCTGATGAAACAGGTATGGCAGAGAGCCAGGTATGGCAGAGTTCTGGAGTGGCTGCTTTGGCTGTGGGATATCTGGGTTGAAGGGACTGAATGATCCCTGGAAGAGATGGCTCAGCTAGCCTCCATAATAGTGATACTATCCCTCAGGCAGCCTGCAGAATGTGGAGCACATGGCAAACTGGCTCATGTCATGGACAGTGTGGCTGACCCAGGATTGCTGCCAGAGACAGTGAGCAGATGGACTATGTACTTAGATCTGGTGCAGATAATTAGGGAAATGGGCATGTGACAGAGGATGTTTCGGGCCCAGTACATTCAGGCCCCGATGGAGAGATATTTACAACCGATAAGAAGGGCTTGATTTTGACTTCTGACCCAGCTGGTACTTTTGGCACCATGGCGGCACTGCTGTCCCTTTATGTAGATAGGAGGATACACGAGCTGATGTCCACTATGGCTAGAGTGGGTGATGTGGAAGTGAAATGCAAGGAGCTTTCTATCCAAGTGCCAGAGGTAGGTACCACCTGCCACCTCTCCCAGACTGGCCTGTGCAGGAATGGGGCAGGGGGTCGGGGGAGGACTAAAAGTGGGGGCAGAGCAGCACCCAGCTCAATGGGCTGTGAAAGTGAGCCACTGGAAAATGCTGTGTGATCTCCTGCAGGAAAGATTGAGCAGCAACCTAATGAAGTGCTGCTGACACTGCGGAAGCAGCTGTACCCTGACCAGCAATTCACTCCTATTTCAGGGAAATCCACCACCCATAAGGTGCAGCTAGCCGATTGTCTCTCCAGTTGGCAGGGGAGCCGGTTGACCAGAGGCCACATGTGGAACTGACTATACATTGGTCCCCCTGCAGTGTGCAGAGGGCATGAGCCCTAGTGGACATGAATGCTGACAGCAGCCTGCTTTTTAGGAATCTGGAGAAGTTTTCTGGGTCCACTGTGACCATTGAAAGCTATGGGGGTCAAATCATTCGCATGCAGCAGGACCCTGTGACATTGGGTATTGATAGATTGCCTCCTCGGACATACCAAGTGTACACATCCCCTATATTTTGCAAGGCTTGACTGTGCATACCACTGCTGGTGAATTCCACCTTCGCATCCAGGTGGTGAAAACTATTATCCGGGGACAGCCACACCATGTCCCACTGGTGTTGCCTCAGGCCACCCAGGTAGTGAACACAAAACAGTATCACCTGCCAGGAGGCCATGAGGAAATAATAGTACATACTATACTGGAGCTGGAAAAAGTCGGTATTATTCATCCTACTCATAGCTCATACAGCTCTCCTGTGTGGCCAGTGAAGAAGCCTGACATCTCTTGGCCCATGACGATTGACTTTTGAAAGTTGAATAAAGTTACGCCACCCCTGCATGCTGCCCTGCTAAATGTCGCGGACATTACGGACTGGCTGTCACATGAACTTGGACAATACCATTATGTGGTGGACTTGGCAAATGCCTTTTTCTCTATTCCCATAGCTGCAGAAAGTCAAGAACAGTTTGTCTTCACCTGGGAAGGGCAACAGTGGACATTCCTCATCCTTCCCCAGGGCTATCTATCCACACAGCCCTACCCTGTGCCATAGTCTTGTGGCTCAAGATTTAACCACATGGAGACGACCGCCTGCAGGGTACTTGTATCATTACATTGATGATATAATGCTAACCTCTGATTCTCTTACAGAACTAGAAGCAGCAACTAACAGCCTGCGAGAAGCTCTCGCTGACTGGGTTTGGGCAGTCATTGAGGACAAGGTCCAGGGACCTGGGTTCTCTGTCAAATTCTTGAGAGTTGTCTGGTTGTGCAAGACAAAGTAATGCCGGAGGCAGTGATTGACAAGACATGGGCATATCCCTGATCTGAGACTGTGAAGCAGCTCCAAACCTATTTGGAACTGCTAGGGTTTTGGAGACTGTTCATCCTCTATTTGGCCTCCTTGATGTGTCCCCTGCACCATCTAGTGTGACACGGTGCCCAGTGAAACTGAACTCCCAAGATAGAAGAGGCCTTTAAAGCTACAAAGCAAGCTGTAGCACAAACCCAGATTCTACGCATAGTAGATCCAGCACTTCCATCCCTGCTTATGGTGCAGGTGGATGATATAGGGTTAGGATGGGGCTTGTTGCAGAAGCATGGTTCCCAGAAGGTGACAATAGCTTTTGGTCCCAATTGTTGAAAAGTGTGGAAGCATGGTGTTTTTTGATAAGCGTGGAAGAGTAGTATTCTCTGAAAGAGAAGCACTGGCTGCCATAGATGCAGCCCTGTTGGCCAGTGAGGCCATCACTGGCCATAATCCCATAATGGTGCAGTCCACATAACCCATGGAGCAGTGTCTGAGGTCTTAAGGAAGACTCCTTGTAAGGAATTGCACAGACCCCTACGCTGTTTAAGCAGAGCTCCTGGCAAAGCCTACTGGAATGGGAGACATACCAAGTCCCAATGTAGAGGGTTGGACTCCCATCCTTGAGGAAGCCTGTTACACAGATGGCTTGTACCATGGAACAGGTAGTGAAATGATGGGGGCTATCATTGATGTGGGCACAAACACAAGTTGACATGTCACAATGCCCCTGGTATGCTGAACAGCACCCAGAGAGAACATGGGTAAAGAGTACCCCAGGGGTGATGCCCCTTGGAACTAAGCCACTCTATAAATGGCAAGTGGATTGTGGGCCCAAGATAGCACCCTTCAGGTCAGATCCTATACCATGACCCTGTAGGGGTGGAATGTGGGTCCCAGGCCTGGCTGATCCCACGTCTGGCTGTGATCCAGGCCTGTGGCTAGAAATAGGCCCCTGCATTTAGAATGTTACATCAGTGTAGTAGGGCACCTGCACCTAAAATATGTAAACATACTTCAGCTTATTGTGTCATGCATGTGTGGCTGAACGCCACTATTGAACTCTGATATGAGTGGAGCCATGTGGTCCCCTGGAGAGGGAAGGAGAGCAGAAGGGTAGCATACGAAGACAAAGCACAACCAAAGTGCACTCCCTGCAATGAAGCTGGTGCTGGCCATTTCATTCTCATGTCAACCCCTCATGCATTCTTTCAACTAGGCATCTCACCACCTAAACCTTCCCTTCTGGATCAGCTCGGTGCTGACAGATTTGAATACTGACCACAGCATTTACTAAGTGGTAACCTTAAATATTTTATTCAACTTTTCTATACAGTAGTTTCCCTAATCCTGGGAGAAATCCAAGACCCTCCCGCTCCAGTGGATGCCTGAGACCACAAATGGTACCGATCCTTACACACACACTGTTTTTTTCTATACATACACACCTACGATAAAGCTTAATTTACAAATTAGACACAGTAAGAGATTAACAAAATAGTAAATGGAACATCTATAATAATATAACTAAAATGAGGCTTACTTGAACCCAAGCACTTCAATACCTCAACAGTAAGTTTGATAACCCAAATAGCTTGAAAGTGGCTAATTGCTGGGGAGCACGGAGACACTGGACAAAGGGATGAGTGGCACAGAGGGGCTGGTGAAAGTTTTCATCGTGCTACTCAGAACAGTGTGCAGTTTAAAAACGTATGAATTGTTTATTTCTGGAATTTTTTATTTAATATTTTAGGACCGTGGTTGACCATAGGTAAATGAAAACATGGAAAATGAAACCAAGGATAAGGAAAGACTCTTGTAATTCTGCTTCTTTGACCATATAATGTGATAATAATAGTCTCTTCCTCATAGGATGATTTTGTGTATTAAACAAACTGCTGATCTTGATACTTGGCGTGATTCCTGGTATACTGTCTGTGCTCAA
The DNA here is from genome assembly GCA_030015415.1 of Cynopterus sphinx. Classification (NCBI taxonomy): domain Eukaryota; kingdom Metazoa; phylum Chordata; class Mammalia; order Chiroptera; family Pteropodidae; genus Cynopterus; species Cynopterus sphinx. The sequence goes on from CM057383.1 coordinate 89,033,105, forward strand.
GAAAGTGCTATAAATTGAGTATTATAGTAGTTCACAAGAGAGAAGTCTGGGATAATTAAGGAACCTTCATCAGTAAATAGGAGTCAAGGTCATGTGCCCGAAAAGAGAGGAGTAATAAAATGAAAGCTCTGAGAAAGGTAGAAAGTTTGAAACAGTGTCTGCTTATAGGTGACCATTGACATAAAAAACATGAACAGTCTCAAGAAAGTTTTCTTCCATCATTCAACAAGTTCACCTCTCGGTTCCTTCCATCCTCAGCTTCTTAAATGACCTTCGTCCAAGTCAGCCCTATAATTTCACCTTTTCTGAAATCTTGATTTGAAGAATTTTTAACCAAGGCTCCCTACCCTTTCAGTGTACATACAATAGTACTCACCATTTTTTCTTAATCTAAAATTTCTAATTCAATTTTAATGTCTGGCAGAAATGTATCAAATATTTCCCTCTTAAGTAAAATGCTAGCTTTGGGGCTAAAGTAGCTAACTAAATAAATAGAGAAAATAATTTCATTTTAACAAAGAATTCATTAATTCTATGCGGGGCTGGTGTTTAAACAAGCCTAAGTGTTGACTCTTGAAGATGCCGATCCTTTTACCTCCTATATATATTTTCCTTTCATTTTAAATTGATTGATTAATTGATTGATTGTGACAGTGGTTAATGAAATCAAGGAAGTTTCGGCTGTCCACTTTAACAGTAAGGCACATTTATATTTACACTGTGTGTTCACCTCCCATAGTTAGATTTCTTTCTGTCACCACATATTTGATCCCCTTTACCTCATCTACCTCACCCCTCCTCCCTACCTCCTACCCTCTGGTAATCACTAGTCCATTATCCATGTTCATGAGTCTCTGTTCGTCCTGTTCATTTGTTGCTTTTAGGTTTATATCCCACATATAACTGATATCATGTGATTTTTAACTTTTTCTGTCTGGCTTACTTAGCTTAGCATGATTATCTCAAAGCCCATCCATGTTGTTGCAAATGGCAGTATTTCATCTATTCTCATGGCTGAGTAATATTCCATTGTACATATGTAGCACAGCTTCTTTAGTCAATCATCTACCGTAGGACATGTCCATTGCTTCCATGTCCTGGCCACTGTGAATAATGCTGCTATGAACATCGGTGTGCAAATATTTTTTTCGGATATGAGTTTTCAAGGATTGCTGGATCTTATAGTAAATCAATTCTTAGTCTTTTGAGGAAACTTCATACTGTTTTCCATAGTGGCTGTGCCAATTTGCAGTCCCACCAGCAGTGTATGAGGGCTCCCTTTTCTCCGTATCCTCTCCAACATTTGTTATTACTTGTCCTGTTGATTATACCTATTCTAACGGGTGGTTTTTATTTGTATTTCTCTAATAACTAGCGATGTTGAGCATCTTGTCATATATTTGTTGACCATTTGTATGTCATCTAGGGAGAAGTGTCTGTTCAGGTCCACTGCCCATTTTTTGACTGGTTTGTTTGTTTTTTTGTTGTTATTGAGTTGTATGAGTTCTTTGTGTATTTTGATAATAGGCCCTTATCGGAAGCATTGTTTGCAAATATATTTTCTCATTTGGATGTTTGTCTCTTTACCTTGTTGATGGTTTCTTTTGCTGTGCAGAAGCTTATCAGTTTGATGTAGTCCCATTCATTTATTTTTGCTTTTACTTCCCTTGCCTTTGAGGTCAAATTCATAAAATCCTCTTTAAGTTCAAGGTTCTTGAGTTTCATTCCTATGTTGTCTTCCATGCATCTTGTTTCAAATCTTATATTCAGGTCCTTAATCCATTTTGAGTTAATTTTGGTGTGTGGTGACAGACAACAGTCTAGTTTCATATTGCAGGTGGCTTTCCAGTTTTCCCAGAATCATTTATTGAAGAGGCTGTCCTTTCTCCACTGTATTTTTTTGGCTCTTTTGTTGAAAATTATTTGTCCATATAAATATGGGCTTACTTCTGGACTCTCGATTCTGTTTCCACTGGTCTGTGTGTCTGCTTTTCGGCCAATACCGTGCCATTTCGATTATAGTCATTTTGTAGTATAATTTGAAGTCAGGCAGAATGAAGCCTCCAGACTCGGTCTTTTTTCTCAGGATGGCTTTGGCAATTTGGGGTCTTTTGTGCTTCCATACGAATCTGATGATTTTTTTTGTTCTATTTTTTTTTAAATGCCAATAAGATTTTGATGGGGATTGCATTAAATCTGTATAATGCTTTAGGTAATATGGTCATTTTAACTATGTTGATTCTTCTAATCCAAGAACACAAAATCTTTCCATTTCTTTGTATTTTCTTTGATTTCTTTTAATAGAGTCTTGTAGTTTCCTTCACATGTCCTTCTATATTTCTTTCTTCTTTCTTTCTTTCTTTCTTTCTTTCTTTCTTTCTTTCTTTCTTTCTTTCTTTCTTCTCTTTCTTTCTTTCTTTCTTCTTTCTTTCTTTCTTTCTTTCTTTCTTTCTTTCTTCTCTCTTTCTTTCTTTCTTTCTTTCTTCTTTCTTTCTTTCTTTCTTTCTTTCTTTCTTTCTTTCTTTCTTTCTTTCTTTCTTTCTTCTTTCTTTCTTTCTTTCTTTCTTTCTTTCTTTCTTTCTTTCTTTCTTTCTTTCTTTCCTTCCTTCCTTCCTTCCTTCCTTCCTTCCTTCCTTCCTTCCTTCCTTCCTTTCTTTCTTTCTTTCTTTTCTTTCTTTCTTTTAATGACTACAGCACCTGGTACTCTTAGATAGTCTCTCATGCAAGTATTAACCAGGCCGGACCCTGCCGTTAGCTTCGTATATTTCTTAACATAGAAATTTATGACTTAGATTTTCTAACTCTTCTGAAATAAGTTTTAGTTAATTTTTCCTAGAAAAGTATTCAGATTACCTGACCTTTTGTTGGTTCATTAGTTATAATATAGTTTTTCTAATTAATTTATCTCTGTGTGTAACTTTATTAAATTCCTTCCTGCTGCTTTTTTTTTTAATTTTGTGATATAGAAGCTTAATCTAGTTAATTTAATTCTTTCAGTTTTATTGATAAGAACATACTTGAGGCTGTAAAATTTCCTTCGGTACTATTTTAACTACATCTCACATATTCCTATGTACATTTTGTTCATTTTTAAACCTAAAAGCACTTCATTAGTGTTTATTGTGTCCCAGATATCCATCCTAGTGCTTTACAAATATTCATTCATAGAACCATCATATCAATTAGATGAGATAGGTGCTATTACTAAGTAATTTGCCAAGGTCACATAAACTGGTAAGAGTGAATCTAAAGCCAGGCACTCTGGCTACAGAGTTCATAGAGTTAACAAATATTTTGTTTCTTTGTTTCCTGTGTTCCTCAAATCTATAAGTCAACTGAGAATTTTTAACTTTCCAGAAAAAAAGCCCTCTATATTTTCTGATTTTTAAAATTAATATCTAGTTTTATTATATGTAAATTAGAAGTCTGATTTTCTTTCTACTTTGGAATTTATTGATGTATTTTTTTCACCTTAATATAGTGTCAATTTTGTAATTGATCTCTTAGCACTTGACAAGAGTATTCTATTAACTGGTACATAAATTCTACCTTATTGTTAACATTGTTTAAGTTTTCTGTATTCTTAAGCTTGTCTATTTTATCTGTCTTGCAATAAGTGAGGTAAAAGGGAGTGCTGACCACACAATTCCAATGTACCAAGACCAACAGTGCTCAGGACCCCAGGAGGTTGTCCTACAATTAAACTCAATTCTGATACTATCTAACTGTAGACAGCATCAGATCCCCCAGGTTAAGGGTTCAGTCCTGCAAGACCACCCTCAGCCTTTCTGACGCCAGTCACTGTTGTGGCCACCAGCCCCCAAAAGACACACGGACCACCAGAACTCTCAGTGAGTTATAGGAATCACACTCTTTATTTAGCCAGCTGGGTCTCCCAGGGGTACGCAGACCCCAAATTAAGCAGCTCCGAAATGTAGAGGTACTGGGTTTTTAAGCCCTAAATCCCATTCTTCACTCTGTCTGAACACAAAGGTCTATTTTTTTTCTATTCGTTACCTGTCGACCCACTGGTCAGGTGTGCAAGCTGGGGCACAGAAGCAGAAAGTTAGAATGCTATGTATGTTTCCATAGTTAGTAGCCTATGTTCCTATGGCGATAGCCAAACAGTAATTTCTAGCAAGTAATTAATTTTTAAACAGTAATTCTCCAGCTAACACATCACAAGCTCACGTACTTCTGACTGACAGGCTATATAAATCAGAGGTTCCCATGAGACCCTCCATCGATTTGATTAATATGCTAGAATGTCTCACAGAACTCAGAAAACATTTTACTTTCTGGATTACCAGTCTCTTATAAAAGGCTCAGGAACAGCCGAATCAAAGAGATGGATGGGGTAATATATGGGGAAAAGGAACTTGCATGTCTTCTCCAGAATCACCAACTCTCCTGGCAATTCCTCATGTTCACCAGCGCAGAAGGTCCCCGAACCCTATCTTTTTGACTCTATAAGGAGGTTTTATCCTGACTGATTAAATCAGTGTCCAGTTGGTGATTGATTTAACCTCCTGTCCTTTTCCTCTCCCAGGGGATGAGGCTAAGGTGGAGGGTGAGACTTAAAGTTTCAACTCTCTAATCACATTGTTAGTTTCTCTGGAGACTAGCCCTCATTCTTAGGTGACTAGGGGCATTCCAAACATAATCTCATTAACGTAACAAAAGACACCATGATTGCTCTCATCATTTGGGAAATTCCAAGGGTTTTAAGAGTTTTGTTCCAGAAACAGGTACTAAGATCAATTATATATTTCGTATTATAAATCACAATATCACATAAAAATATTCTATTTTTAATGTGTTTTTTTGTTTTATTTCTTATAATTTATGCTTTATCAAAATTGCATGGACATTTGTTACCACCATATTTCCAAGGTGAAATTTAGTCTTTAGCATTGTAAAGAGTTCTTCAGTGTAATTTTCAGCCTCAATTCTAATTTGTTTGATATTTAAAGCAATACTCCTGCTTTCTGTTTGTCTTTTTCTCAATAGAGTTTCACCTGTTCTTTACTTTCTCAACTTTTCTGAATCGCTTTGTTTTAGATTGTTAAAAGATAAACTGAGGCATATTAAAAATTTTAGAGGTTTATTTGAACAAAACTTGATTTCAATTGGGTAGCATCCAATCTAGCAGATAGAAGGAGCTCTAAGGAACTGTACAAAATTAAAGTCTTTTACAGGAAAAAGGTAGCGGTAACAAGGAAGTTATATTAAGTAAAAAAAAAAGTGGGTTGGATAATGTAAGGTTGCTTTCCTTTAGGGGATCAGGTGATTCCTGACTGACTGGTTCAAGATTCCATTTCTGGAAGAATGGAAACAGTATTTAAGTCTTGGTTTGGTGATGTGAGGCTTAGCATAAGTGACTCCATTTTGGACCTGTTGTCTAGTTTTTAATAAAATATACTTCTTTTATATAATTCTGATTTGAAAAAAATATTTTAAAGATTTACGTTCTTTGTTTTGCAGATACACACTAGGGATAATAACTTTAATAAACATCAATAAAAATTACAAACATCCCTGAGGCAGAACTGAATGACAAATTCATTGGCAATACGTCTAGTTTCATAATGAGCAGTGTCCTGCGTGGTGGCCTGGGAGGGTATGTTAGAATTGTGGGATTATGAGAAGCTCCTGGGGCCCAGTTATGGCTGTAGCAATGTCCAGTGGAAGCCAGGGGCTCAGAGGCCCAGGGGCTACTTGGGGATGAAGCGGGCTGAGCAAGATTCTCAGTATCATCCAATGTCACCCCAAATTATTGTGGGGGTTAGAGGATGTTAAACCAAAAATCCTTTACTTCCAGGGCTAAAAGTCTTTTCGTAAGTAAGGTTTTATTGACCTAAAATGCTAGACACAAGGAAGATCAGTCTTGGGGCATAAACCACCAGCAGCATGGCTAGATAGAAAAGACAGCATGTCTGTTGTCCCAGAGTTTTGCAAGCATTTTTATACACAAATAGGAGGTAGTCTGAAAGAAATTTACATTAGCTATAGGCAAAGGGATAGGAGAAGATGAAGCTGTGTCAGCTCTAGGATAGATGCAGAGTCTGCTCCTGTAAATTGGCAGTGGGTAGCAGTGTGGAAAGCCCATATGTAAACAACAAGCAGAGGCTCCTGGAGTTAAATGATACCTACCTAAAATAATCTACAGAAATAGGCACATTGAAATTAACCTGAAGTTCCAACAGATATCCACAGAAATGTGAGAAATCTTTTTTAGCTGGCGAGCAGCCATTAGCAGACTAACAGTTTTGTCTCTCTCTCCCTACTGCCTCTGTACTTTAATTTAGAGCATCTCAGAATTTTCTCCTTCTCAAGGCATCCCACTGAAGGGGAGGTATCCTGAAGGTACCATCAAAGCAAGCAGTGTACATGGCATCTAGGAAAAGACAGAGGCCAAAGGCCCATCAATGTTCAGGAGCCAGCTGAGAATCCCTGAGAGGTAGTGCAACATTCTAGGAAGCTGTCCTGGTGGGGAGGTCCACTTCAGTGGCAACTAGGAGCCCTGTTTGTCTTAATAGTAGAAATACCTGGAGACTTAGGAAATGTGTCATTTCTGGGATATAAAGCACCTTGACTGGGGACAGGCCCAGCCCAGACTGTTGCTTGGCTGGGAGCTTCTGGGGTTCCCACTGTTGAGAGTCAGATATAGTCATATTTGGCAAAATCTTCAATAGGCATGGGCTCAAAGACTGAAGACCATGCACTGGTTGTGAACTTGTTCCAGGACTCAAGAGATGCAGCTGCCCCTGGCTTTGGGCCTATCGATCACAGTCAGGGACCTAAGAGATTTTGGCCACTGCACCGGGCGCCAGGACCATACAGGCATAAGGGTGATCCATCCTTACGAGCTCAGCGCCCCTGGAGAACCACCTCAGAGTCCCAGTGACAACGGGAGGAATTAGTGGGACATTGTCAAGGAAATTGGCTGTAACACTGTCCAGAGATAGCAGGCACTGGCCAGGGTGCATTGGTTCATCGGCATCTAATGGGGGCCCCAGGAATTGAAGATCAGGGGCACAACAGCAGCCAGAAGACTTTGGAGGGTGCAGGGGTCCAGGGCTCAGCGGGGCGGGGCTGTCCATGCGAGGCTCATCAGCAGGCAGGGGCTGCGCCTCGCGATCCGGAGCTGTGCGCGCGCTGCCCCCCGAGAGGCGCCTCTTGGCCCGGGCCTGGACAGCGGACTCTCGAACGCCCCGTTCCCGTTCCCGAGGACGACGACCCCGACCCCGTCTGTCACTTGGCGGGAGATCTGCTGCGGACCGCCCCGGGGGCGCTGGCGGGGACGGGTCGCGCAGCAGGGAGCCGCGGGCCTCGGCAGCCCTGGACCGGGAGGCAGAGGCGGGACCCCGGGCCGCGGAGGGCCGCGGGGACGCCTGGCGCACAGGGGCGCAGCGGCGGGGGCCGGCGCCGGCGGCCAGCGGCCGGGGCGGGAGCGGGGCCCGGCGCGGCGGGAGGTCCCGCAGGCCCAGCGCGGCTCTCCCGGGCGCCCGGCCCGCCCTCCAGGCGCCCAGCTCCCGGCTGCCCGGCGCCGTGGGCTCCACGTGGTCCACCACGGCGCGGTCCTGCCCGCGCTTCCACAGCTCGTAGCGCTCGGGCTGCAGGATGCGCACGAACGCGTCCATGGAGAAGCTGACCCTGGCCTCCCCGCAGCTGCACTGCGACGCCGCTTTGCCGTAGTCGATCCACCGCGGGGTGGCGAAGTTGATGGCCTCGGCGCAGTTGAAGCCGTGGTTGAAGCCGGCGTGGTAGCCGTAGGGGAACGTCACCATGAACTCGCCGGCCTCCTGCGTGACCCGACCGAAGGGGATCCCGTTCTCCCTGAGCACGCCGGGCGAGATGAGAGCCACCTTGTGCCGCAGGAAGGCCCCGCAGCCCCGCGAGCTGCCCGGGAGCAGCTCCCGGGCCAGCTGCTCCAGGCGCCGGCCGTGCTCCGGGGGCACCGCGTACCACGTCTTGGGCGCCCCGAAGTGCAGGTAGTTGATGCTGTAGAGGTCCATGTCCTCCGTGTGCCAAGCGAAGGTGGCCTTCCACATGCCGAAGTACAGGTAGGGCGTGTTGACGCCCTCGATGACGACTCCGCACTCCTGCTCCAGCAGGTCCTGGATGGTCCCGAGGTGGCCGAGGTTCCACTGCTTCGTGCTGGCGTCGAACAAGGAGCCGCTGATGTCCGCGCCGTACACCGGCGCGTCGTACAGGCGCGTTTTCCAGTATTTCCGTTCCAGGTCCTGGAAGTCCCTGTGGGGCGGAGTCCGATGTCTGGCACTGTCTGCCAAGCGCCGGTACTCCCCCACGGTCATGGCGGGCTCCTTCTTGTGGTATTGGATGAACACACCTGCCCGGCCGGAGGCCACCTGCTGGAGGGGGCTGGGTATTAAGATATCATTGATATCGTTATAGGTCTGTCTGGCTTTCCATCCCTTGGGGGGGATTATCTTGGCCAGGCCAGCTCGGTGGGCACCTTGGGATTCTATGTAAGCAATATATTTGTTGAAATCTTGAAATTCTTCCATGGTTGGGCGAAAGGTCATGACAGTACAAGTTAGTTTCTGGGTACCACGCTGCTTACACTTCATGGCTGCACTATAATTAGAAGTGAACTCCCAGGTTCTTAGGTATGTTTTAGATACCCAAGATGTTGGAGTAAAGCCTTCTCTGTTCCTTCTTTATTCTTAAAAAGTTTTGATATATATGAGGTAGTAACTCAGTCTTGAACTTAAACAAATGAGGCCATGCCTTTTCTGGGCTTGCCAATTCACCAGTTGGACTCCACTCTGGTCAGAATTTTGTGCCTAAAGGAAATGGATCATTCCCAGTGCAGAAGGCACTATGAACCAAGTCAAGTCCAAGCTTAGCCTGTGGCTTTGTGAGGTTCCTGAGTTGGGGTGTTGGGGTCTCCAAGGTCTCTCCTGATTCACAGGCTTGAGTGTATGGATAGCTCCTTATCCCATTGTAGCCGAAAGTCTCTTCAAGGAAGTTGAAAAGCTAAACCTAAAGAAAAGAATACAGAATATTTGAAAATAGTGGATGGCAAAAGAAATACTGATTTAGCACCAAGTTAAAGGAAATTGACATGGCAGTGTAAATTTCACAATTAGAATTTAAGGACAAACCCTACCCCCACCCCCACCCCACTGTTGGAAAAAATGTATATTGGTGTAGCCACTATGGAAAACAGTATGGAGGTTTCTCAAAAAATTAAAAATAGAACTACCATATGATCTAGCAATCCCGCCTCTGATTAAACATCCAAAAGAATATAAAACAGAATATCAAAGAGATATCTGCAGCCATGTTTGTTAAAGTACTTTTCAAAATAGCTAAGATATGGAAACAATCTGAGAGTCTATCAGTGGATGAACAGATAAAGAAGATGTAATATATATACACTATGCAATATCATTCAGCCATAAGAAAGAAGGGAATCCTGCCATTTGCAATAGCATGGATGGACCTTGAGAACACCATGCTAAGTGAGATATGTCAGTAAGACAAATACTGCATATCATTTACATGTAAAATCTTTTTTTTAAGTGAAACTTAGAGAAACAGAGTAGAAAAGTGGTTGCCTGGGGACCGGGGGAAAGGGGCTTGGGTAAAAAGGAGAGACTGGCAAAATGTTACAAACTTACAGCTATAAAATTAATTAAGCCTGAGGATCTAATGTAAAACATGGTGACTATAGTTGATAACAGTGTAATGTATAATCAAAATTTGCTGAGAGAGTAGAATTTAAATATTCTCAAACGGTGGGGGAGGGGAATGGAGAAATGTAAATATGTGAGTAATTCTAGTATTAGTTAACTACATGGGGTAATTGTTTCACAATGTATACATATGTCAAATCACAATGTTCACTTTCAAAGTTACAATTTCATATGTAAGTTATTCACAGTAAAGCTAAAATTTTTGAAAAATGAATTTCAAGGCAAATCATAAGACAAAGAGAAGCATCTAACTGAATTTAAAAAATTAAGCAAGTTTGTGAATAAATGAACTAAGCACTCAGCTCAAGAAACTGAATAAATTAACCTCAAGATAAATTAAAGAAAGAAAAAAATATAAGTTGAAACAATTACAAAAGAAAACATAACACATTATGGAAATGGTGACCATACCCAAAACGTGATTCTTAGAAAAGACAGTTAGAAGCAAACAGACATAAATAAGCATGAAGAGAAAAGTACAAATAAACCAACATTACAATAAAATAAGAGACATAGCCAAACATCCAGCAGAGAAAATTTTTTTCAATTATATTTTTATCTTATGAACATCTTGGTGCTAATTTTGAAAAGTAAAATGATCGTTTCTCAAAATACAAATACCTCCAAAGCAGTCAAAGAAAGAAGTAAAATACTGATATACCAATCAACTTAATAAAAAATATAACAGTTGTTTAAATATGACTCATAAAACCTAACACATCATTCTATAAATGCATTCTGACTCTTACCTCATATAAACTTTTCTAGGTTGTGATATTCAGTTTACTTTATGAGGTTGAAGGCAGTCTTGAAGCCAAAACCAGAAGTAACTCTGGATAAGTACTCTATAAGGCCAGCTTTATCTAGAGACAAACCTGCAAAAATATTAAATAAAATGTTATCAAATCTTACTGCAACAGGGCATTAAAATGATAACACACAATGATAAATTACTCCAAGGATGGTTTTTAAATTCTATCAGTGTTATTGAATACCTTAATAAGTGATATGAAAAAGTCATCATCTATTGCATACAGAAAAATATTTAAAATAACTCAACATTTATTTCATTATTTTAATACACGCTTTAATAAGAGAAAAGAGGAAAGATTTCCCATAATAGAAAAAAATAGTGCCTATGCAAACCCCAAGCAGGCAAAAAATACAGAATACCAATGTATTCACTCCTTACAAGCATTATCCTTAATGAACAAACATTTGGGGAAAAAATCTAAACAAATTAAAATCTAATTATTAACTCACATTGACAAGTTATTTCAAATATAGGGTTCAACAAACTTTCTACACAGATTAGCATACAGAAATAAATAGCATTTAAAACACCAGTTAATGATCAATTATAAGTTGAAAAAGCAAAAATGTTTTCAGTACCTTTAACAGCAGAAATACAAGGTCCCAAAGAAGGAGTTAAAAAATGCGACACACATAGTATTTGTACCTTGAAAGCATAAATGAATGAATTTTACCAGGGAAAAGTTGCTCCGTGATATAAAATGTTATTGTTTTCATCTGTTTTATGCTTTATAGGAAAAACAAAAACAAAAAAGTGTTTGCTTTCTGCTAATCTAAAATTTTGATTCCAAATGATGATACCCTAGGATCCAGAAAATTATCTCCTTTAAGGATTCAGCCTCTAAATGAAACATGCTGTGCTCAAGGTCAGGCTATATATGTCCCATCCTAACTCTAATTCAATCAACACTATCCCAATTCTAATACCTCCATATCCAATCAAAATCCCTAATTTGATCTCACATATTTTCCAGGTTCTTTCCTACTTCTAGAGTATCCTCTTATTTCCATTGGATACCAGCCCCCTAAATGCAATGCTTTTTCCTAAAAATCTGTGATTTTTACCTAGAAAATATTTTTTAAGATTAACCACACAAATCTGAAAAACACAGTTTAACAATAAAAATTTGTTTTAACTCAAGAAATGATAATATCCCACTGCTTATTTCTCAGTCATAAATCCATATAAAACTACAATTGCTTCTTTAAACGTGTAACAAGTAAATAACTTTTTCTCATAAGCACAAATAGCAGAAATAAAATGACCTACCTTCTACCAGCAAAATCCTGATTCCAAGTGAAGGTACTTCAGGAGCCACAGAGATAGTGTCCTCTTGAAAGCTAGCCTCTAAATGCAGCCCCACATCCTGATGGGTCTGGCTTTATACCTGGGCAATAGTCTAATCAGCACCTATCTACTGTGAGCATGTGGCTAGGGTCCTGTTGGTGATCTCACTTTGTCTATGCCTTTTGGTTTTCTAAAGCAGTCTTAAAACAAAGCAAACTAAGAGGTTGAAAATAAAGGAGTGGGAAAATAAAACCATGCAAATATTTAAAAAATAGACTGGTCAAGCAGTAATTAATATCAAATGTATTTATTTATAGGATAAAGGAAAAATATATTATAGTTATCAAAAGGAAAAACTCACTAAGAAGATATTACAGTGATGAACTTTATGCACCTAACCACATAGAACAGAAAGATAAAACTGACATATTTGTGATTATGGTGAAAGTTTTTAAAACACATTTCTCGCAGGAAATAATAGATGAGTAGAGAATAAAATTAATAATGTTATTAAACTTTGAACAACTTTAACAACTTTGATCATGTAACTAGCAACAACCACATAGCAAATGGAAAATGCTTTTCCATACATATGAAACATATACAAAAATTTATCAATATAAGACCACAACTTGTCTAATCTCAGAAGTTAAGCAGGATCCGGTCTGGTTAGTACTTGGATGGGAGATCACCTAGGAATACCAGGTGCTGTAGGCGTTAAAAAAAAAAAAGATCACAAAGAGAAATATCAATAAAAATTTCATAGAATCAACATCATATTGAGCATAATCTTAACCACAATAAAATAAAATTGAAAGTCCACAAAAAACTGAACCCATTCACTTTTATTTGAAAATTAATACCTACATATCTACAATAATATCCATATAATATCTAAAAACTTATTGATTTCTGTGTTCTACTCAAGGAGTTTGCAAAAAAAAAACCAGAATTATGCAAAAGAAAAGATAAAAATAATAATAGAATGATAGAGAAACAAAAATGAAAAACGAACACAGACAAAAGTATAGATAATTAATAAAAACGGAAATTTGATACTTTTAAAGAAAATTAAAATAATGAACTGATGAGACCTTTGAAGAAAAAAAGTTTTATAGGACTAGGACATAAAATACACAACTTGAGTCTGGAGCATCTTGCAGTGCCTGAAATTAAGGACTCGCCAAAAACAAATACATCGATGGGGACACAGGAACCAAAGAAAAGAGCTCCTGATGGCCAATGCTCCAATGATTTCAGCAACAAAGTAAAGTAGTACTGAATTATAACCCAAAGTATAAAATAAGTATCTACGACTCGTAAAGACATAAGTAAATGAGTAAATCAAAAATTGGTAAGAGGAGACAAATAAATCTCTCTTGCAGAAGGATTGCAAATAAATCATATAGTTCCTCACCCTGAGAGTGAGCTCCGAATATCGACTGTCTTCAATGGCACAGAGTGGCAAGTGGGAGTAGGGTGGGGGTAGTAATTTTATAGTGGAGAACCCTGACAAGTGCTATTTCAGCCAGGCCAACATCGTGAGTTCTAAATTATGTTGATAGTAATGCCTTTGATATGATGCAATAAAAATGGCACTTTACTCTGTAATCTTCCTCTGAAAAATGCATAAACCCAGGCTAACCATAAGAAAAGTATCAGATGAATTTCAATAGAGGGGCATCCTACACTATACCTGACCAGTCCCACATATAAACATTTTGTCAAAAACAAAGAAAGTCTGAGAACCTCTTATAACAGAAAAACCTTAGAAGACATAAAAATTAAATGTAATTTGGTATTTTGGATGGGATATTCGAATGGAAAAGGGGCATTGGATAAAAACTGAGGAAATCTGAATAAACTATGGCCTTTATAGTGAACAGTAACATGTTGGTATTTGTTAGTATTGGTTCATTAAATGTAACAAGTTTACCATAGTAACGTAAGAAATTAATAATAAGAGGAAATGTGAGTGGGGTGGTTTGAGGGTGTTTATATGGGAACTCTTTGAACTATCTGCTCAATTTTCTATAAATCTAAAACTGTTTTAAAATATAAAATATTATGAAGTGTAATAAAATGAATAATAAATAAATAAAAAGAAGGCATCCAAACACTATTAGAAAAAAAAATAAATATAATCAGATTTTTTTAAGTCTATAAAACAATACAGCACAATAAACTAAATGATTCTCTCAATCACTACGTGACAACTTTGTTAAAGCAGAAAATAGGTGGGTTTTTTTTTAACATTTTAAAATCATGAAATAGAATGTGCTTACAGAAATGCATAAAGAATATATTTCTGGCTAAGCTGTACATATTAATAACCATTAATATCTATTAATAACTGTAGAATGAAAAAGAGTAGAACCACAACCCAGTTTAAAAAATGCAATACTGCCAGGTACCTGGGAGCCTGGCTTGTGCTCCTCCTCGAGTACAGTCCCATCTGCCTCTTAGACTAACCCTATCTTAAGAACAGGTATATTAATTATAGTAAACAATATAAAATTAAAACTGTACCCATTTTTGAAAACTTTATAAAACCTTAAAAATAGAATCATACTTTCTGTACTTTTATGTATTCTTTTCTATTTTTTCTTCATTAACGTTGTTGTATATTCTTGAACTTTGTGCTATTTTGGGCTGTAAAGTTTTCAACCATATAAATGTGTTTTTTGCTTCTGGGCCTTTGAGTTGTTTTCACTTTGGCCTCTTACACCATTGCTCTGAACATTTTCCCACACATGTATTGGATCACCTCTCACTCTTGCATAAAAATGAATCTCTTTGTCATAGGATATATGATTTCAAATTTTATCTTGATTGCTTTTTTTTTTTTTGCCATTTTTTACCAAGTACACACTCGCTGACTTCATATAAGGGTGCTCATTGCTCTTCACTTTTGCCAACCTTTGATGGTAATCAGCCTTGTTAGCTTTGGCCAATCAGGTGAGGGTATTGGGGTATCTCATTATAATTTGCATTTCCCTAATTATTAATGAGGGTGAATAATTTCTTCACATTTTCTGCCAATTGGAGGTGCTCCTTCGTGAAGTGCCTAATGAAGTATTTTGTCCATTTTTCTGTTGGTTTGTCTCTTTCTCTCTTTGTACTAGTCCTTTATATATTCTGGATATTAGCTCTTGACTGAATATGAGCAATACAGTCTCCCACTTTTTGATTTGTCTTTTCACTCTCTTTTTCATATCTTTTGATGAACAGAAGTCCCTCTTTACTTCTAACAGTAAAAATATTAAAAGTAGCTAACACATATGATGACTATCAAATACCAGACACCATTCAATGAATTCTGCATAGAATAACTCATTCGATCCTCATAATGACCCTATATGGAAAATCCTATTAGCCCTATTTCTCAGGTGAGGAAACTGAGTCAAGGAGACTTTAAGCAACTTGCTTGAGGTGACAGGTCTAGTACATAATGGAGTCAGGTATTCAAATAAGAATCTTCAAGATGATTCTTTAAAAGGAGAAAAAAGAGGAGTGACCTCCCCTATCAAAGTGATATTTGAGCTTCAATGGAAAAATACATCTGTGTACAGAATGGAGGGATCAGACACAATACACATATATGTGGGAATCTGTAGAGTAGAGGCAGCACCCCAAACTGGTGGGGAGGAATGGACTATTCAATATGTGGTACTTACAGAAATTTGAGATGAATTATAGACTTCAGGTACAAAACATAACTTTAAAACTGTTAGGGAAAATATTGAAGAAGGTCTTTACCAACTCAGGGTGAGAAAAAGTCTTTAAAAATGTCTTAAAATTGGTTAAATGAAAATGTCTGATCTATTTAACCAATTTGAATGTCGTGACAAATATGATGAATTGTATATATGAATCTGATTTGGCTAAGAGATGCTCAGAAAGCTGGTAAAGCATTATTTATGAGTATGTCTGTGTGGGTGTCTGGGGAAGAGACTAGCATTTGTATCAGTAGATTAAGTAAAGACAACTTCACCCATACAGGTAGGATCATCGTCCAAGCCGTTCAGAACAAAAAGAGCAGAAGAACAGATTCGCTCTCTGCTTGAGCCAACACCTTATTTGCCTACCCTGGGACATCTTACATAGGTATTTCTTGTTCCTGGGCTTTCAGCCTGAAACTTGGACATATACCATTGACCCCCAGGGTTCTCAAGCCTTCAGACTCAAACAGAATTACACCATCATACTCCTGGTTCTCCAGCTTACAGACCACTGATGTGGCAGATCACGGGGATTCTTGGTTTCCATAGCTGTGGGAACTAATTCCTGTGATAAAGCTCCTCATATATATTTATAGCTATTCTATGATCCAGTTTCTCTGGAGAGCCTTGACTAACACAGTGACATAAAAAAATTAAAATAAATTACAGGTTATGAGAAGTTTTTCATCATAAATAAAATAGACACTGAATTATCAAAAAAAAAAAAACCTTCCTTAGATCAATAAAAAAAGTCAAGCTCAAAAAAGTAGGCAAAACTTTAAGATAGGTAGTTTACAAAGGAGGAAATCCAAATGGCCGATAAATATATGAAAAAGATGTACAGGATCACTAGTAACTAGGGAAATACAAGATACTATTTTTTCACCCATTTAGATGAGAAGAAATGAAAGGTCTGACAATATATAAAAAAATAGCCCAAGATAAGGAAAAACCAGAACTCTCCCCCGTTGCCAGTGGAGATCAAAATTGGAGGCCAAGCTGGTTGTTCCTATTAAAGTTGAAAATGAATGTAAATACAACACAGCAATTTTATTTCTATGTGCAAAGCTAGTCAGTAAAGCATTGTTTGAATTAATGAATATTTAAAAATAATCTTATTGTCCATCAGCAGGTGAATGAATAAAAAATTACACAGACCTAGTTGACTTTGCTGGACTGACTAGGATCTGTATGTAACAATGTCTTTAGATCTTGTAACTGTAATATTGACTCTTTAAAAGGATGGTGGAGGGGATAAATTGATAAAACCACACGACATGTGACTCATGGCTATGAAGACTTTCATCTGGAAACTTGAAAAATATACACTAACCACATGATTGTTATTTCTCAGAAGCAGGGAGAGGCCTAGGAGAGACCATAGCAGAGAGAATAGAGGTGGTCTACTCTTGTCTTTATATATTTTTGTGATCAATGTTCCTTGCTTTTCTAAGACCAAGCATAGCAAAAACTTATCGGACATGGAGAAACAACTGAATATGGGCATCTTTTGCTGAGAAGAGTGGTCCAAATTGAGTGTGTCAACATGAAGTAAAAGAATTTTGAATAGATTTTCTTGAAGAACCACGCCCACGACCACCTCCAGCTCCCTGTTCTTTCAAGACTCATTTAAAAACCAGTTATTGATACAGTTAAACTGTATTCTTCACATTACTTGACCTTATTGGGCAAATAAAATTTTAAAATGTATGAAAGTCACAATGAAAATATAAGAGTACAATAGAAACAATATTTCCTAGAAAAATTTTTTTTTTCTTATCATAAAGCCCAATTTTTTTTTTCCTAGGCTTTAAGGGTATTTATCTGCTAGGAAAGAGATTATATTTCTCATCTATATGTAAGAATTTCAGTTCCTAAATTTTTATGAAGGAACATGAGATAAGACTATTGTCTTCAGAGAGACTTTTCGGAATTCCTTTATTTCTGTACACTGCCATTTCCACAATATATCTAAATTAAAGGTGGGAAAAACCCTCAAAACTCAGTAACTTATCACATAAAAGTTTATTCTTGCTCATCTAAGATCCACTATGAGGCCAGTTGCTCTCCAGGGCCACTACCTTCCAAGTCATTCTAGTCTGCTTCCACCTCGTTGTTCCACCCTCTCAATATTCAGCTTAATATCCTTTTCAGTCAGGCATCTCACTCCCATCTTCCACCATGCCTAGAGTCCCTGAATTCAGACTCTCAGCTTCAATTTCCACAGAATACACTTCTACCTCCTATTACATTAGGAAAGATAAATTTGCCTAGCTGCATGGTGGTGGGGGTGTGACATGAGTTTTTACCATTCCTCAATCAGAACTTGTCACTACTTTTTCATCACTCCTGCCTTCAGATTTATAGGTGTTTCAAATTCCTGAGCCTTACTAAAATTCAGTGAAGGAGAGCTGGGGGGTTGGGGTGGGGAGAGAAAGGAGTTTGCTTCTTTGAAAGGTTCCCCTCTGTATCAAACTATAATTTTCAGTTTCCAAAATTTATTCTGTCCAATTCTGTGCATTTTCAATACTAATGCTTAAGTCTAACCATACATTCTAACTTGTATTGCATCTTTTGCTTCTGCCCCCACATTGTCCACAGAACTAAGCAGATTATTTAAATATGTAAATTTTATCATGTCAAGTGCTGCTTTCTATTTCTAATGCCTTATTTCAAACTGAAAAAACTTCAAATACTTAACATGAGTCACCAAGGTCTTACATGTCCTGGACTCTGACTCTCTCCTTCCTTCATCTCTATGCCCCACACACAAATGAGCTTCCTTCCTACTCCTGAAAAAACAAAAACACCAGTTCCACATTAGGTCTAATACATTTGCTATTTTTTCTAGGTGGAGATCAGCTCTGGACCTCTCATCAGTTAGTCTTGGAAAGGTCTCCTTGGCCATGATTGCCCTGATCACCAGAACCTAGTCCAGCCCTGTCCATTCTACTCTATGGTCCCATCCTCTCTAGTTTCTTCACAGTATATCTAACCAATTAAAATTATCTTGTTCATTTATTTACGGACTTGTTTATTGGGAAGAATGAATTAACCACATGAAATAAATGTACAGCTTTGAAACAGCAGTAGAGACTTAAAGAGCAGATATTTATTTGGGTGATGGCATGTTTGTCCTACCTGTGCTCATCTGTCCCAGCAACTTGGGTCCTACAGCCCAGCCAAGTCATCTTTATGATAATAGCTGCAAACCACCTGCCCCCAGCCTGCCAGCCAGCCAAAAACCAACTATCATCCCCAACTTCATTCATCAATATCACACAATTTAACAGCCCATAAAAAGAAGTTTTGCTTAAAATGTTTTGATATAGTTATTAAGAAAAGTGCAGAAAACAATAACCTCAACCCTTCAATTGGTAGAATGGACACTATTAGAAATAAAGTCAGACATTAACATTTTGGTTGCCTTTAATAAATTTGTGAACAAGTACTGTTGATAACACATTTTAAATACATTAATAACTCAGAAAGATCATAAGTTATTTTCTGAGATTCCACTGACCTAATTGGTCAAAAAGGCCTAGTTTTGCACAAAAGGAGAAGGGGAGGAGGAGGAAAAAAGGGAGGGAGTTTGGTGGGGACTAAAGCCCAGGATTCTTCAGAAGCTTGGCAAATACAGCATCGTCCCAGACGATGGGGGTCTGGGTAGATCAGGCTCTGGCAAACTCAGCACACGTAGTCTGCAGACACACAGGAGTGTCCAGTGGATGAAACTCCAGTTGGCAACACAGGAGTAGGCAGTGTCCAAAGCCAGTCCGGGTTCTGGGAGGAACAAAGTGTGGCGAATTTGGTACATAGCACGGACTCAGCCCACACAGCCGCAACGCCGGGACTCTCATGCAACACCGGTGACCTACAACCTCGCCCAAAGTTGTGAGATGTGATTATGACCAGTCTCCAAGAGTCTCCACACACAGAACAGTGGGGAACTGGCCTTAGGGGACAGGGGCACAACAGCAGCCGGAAGCCTTGGCAGGGTGCAGGGGTCCAGGGCTCAGCGGGGCGGGGCTGTCCATGCGGGGCTCATCAGCAGGCAGGGGCTGCGCCTCGGGATCCGGAGCTGTGCGCGCGCTGCCCCCCGAGAGGCGCCTCTTGGCCCGGGCCTGGACAGCGGACTCTCGAACGCCCCGTTCCCGTTCCCGAGGACGACGACCCCGACCCCGTCTGTCACTTGGCTGGAGATCTGCTGCGGACCGCCCCGGGGGCGCTGGCGGGGACGGGTCGCGCAGCAGGGAGCCGCGGGCCTCGGCAGCCCTGGACCGGGAGGCAGAGGCGGGACCCCGGGCCGCGGAGGGCCGCGGGGACGCCTGGCGCACAGGGGCGCAGCGGCGGGGGCCGGCGCCGGCGGCCAGCGGCCGGGGCGGGAGCGGGGCCCGGCGCGGCGGGAGGTCCCGCAGGCCCAGCGCGGCTCTCCCGGGCGCCCGGCCCGCCCTCCAGGCGCCCAGCTCCCGGCTGCCCGGCGCCGTGGGCTCCACGTGGTCCACCACGGCGCGGTCCTGCCCGCGCTTCCACAGCTCGTAGCGCTCGGGCTGCAGGATGCGCACGAACGCGTCCATGGAGAAGCTGACCCTGGCCTCCCCGCAGCTGCACTGCGACGCCGCTTTGCCGTAGTCGATCCACCGCGGGGTGGCGAAGTTGATGGCCTCGGCGCAGTTGAAGCCGTGGTTGAAGCCGGCGTGGTAGCCGTAGGGGAACGTCACCATGAACTCGCCGGCCTCCTGCGTGACCCGACCGAAGGGGATCCCGTTCTCCCTGAGCACGCCGGGCGAGATGAGAGCCACCTTGTGCCGCAGGAAGGCCCCGCAGCCCCGCGAGCTGCCCGGGAGCAGCTCCCGGGCCAGCTGCTCCAGGCGCCCGGCCGTGCTCCGGGGGCACCGCGTACCACGTCTTGGGCGCCCCGAAGTGCAGGTAGTTGATGCTGTAGAGGTCCATGTCCTCCGTGTGCCAAGCGAAGGTGGCCTTCCACATGCCGAAGTACAGGTAGGGCGTGTTGACGCCCTCGATGACGACTCCGCACTCCTGCTCCAGCAGGTCCTGGATGGTCCCGAGGTGGCCGAGGTTCCACTGCTTCGTGCTGGCGTCGAACAAGGAGCCGCTGATGTCCGCGCCGTACACCGGCGCGTCGTACAGGCGCGTTTTCCAGTATTTCCGTTCCAGGTCCTGGAAGTCCCTGTGGGGCGGAGTCCGATGTCTGGCACTGTCTGCCAAGCGCCGGTACTCCCCCACGGTCATGGCGGGCTCCTTCTTGTGGTATTGGATGAACACACCTGCCCGGCCGGAGGCCACCTGCTGGAGGGGGCTGGGTATTAAGATATCATTGATATCGTTATAGGTCTGTCTGGCTTTCCATCCCTTGGGGGGGATTATCTTGGCCAGGCCAGCTCGGTGGGCACCTTGGGATTCTATGTAAGCAATATATTTATCGAAATCATTAAACTCTTCTTTGGTTGGATAAAATATCATTATATTACAACGTGGATTCTGGGCAGAATTGGCCTTAGACTTCATAGCTTCCATTTAAGCAACAAACTCCCAAGATTTTATGTATGTTTTGGATAGTTGAGGATGCAAAAAAGCTACTCTTCAAAAATGACTCTGAATATCTATGAGTCAGCAGGAACCCATCAGTGGACTTTAATGCAAATGAGAAGTTAATGTTTCTTAGGCTTGCCTATTCACCAGTGGACTCCACTCTGGGCAGAAGCTTTGTCCAGGGGTGATGGTGGCTGAACCTGCAACTCTGTGATTTCCTCTGCTGGTACTTGGCTTAGTCCTCTTGAGATCTATTGAATTATGCAGTCCTGGAGTGGGTCTCTCAAATGCAGTTTCTTCAGAACCTAAAAGAAAGAATATGGAAAGATTGAAAATTAATGTTTAGAAAAAGTTATTAGGGAACAACGAATAAAATACCACCATAGAATATTATTGCCTTCACAGAGAAGCTGAAATTTTTACAAGGCTAACAGTACAAGAGATGGTGTGGATGTGAACAGTTGGAATGTTCATATCATAGTAGAAAGAATGGAAATCATTACATTCACCCTGGAAAACTATTTGGACAGTATCTACTAAAATTGAGCATATGCACATGTAAAAGAGAGCATATGCAAGTGCTATGATCCAACTGTCATCACACGCCTAAGAAATGTGTACAGCTGTGCACTGAAAGTCACGTTGAAGAATGTTCATAACATTATTTCTAGTAGACAAATACTGGAAACAGCCCAAATGTCCACCAACAGTAGAATGGGTAAATATATTGTGGTGTATTCATACAACACAATATAGTACAGCAATGAGGATGAATAAAACTAGATGGAAATATAGAAATAATTTTATAAACATAATACTGAGCTAAATTACTATAATACTGAGCTAATACCTATTCCATGATTACACTTACATAAAGATTAAAAGGAAGCAAAGTAATCTATGTTAGAAGTCAGAATAGTGGTTACCTTTGAGAAAGAGAAAGATTGTCTTTGAACCTAGGTGCCGGTTATGCGGCCATCAGAATAGTTAATGGATAATTCATGAAGTTATGATGATGTTTACAAATTTCTGTATGTTTATTTAAAAATTAGAGTTTAGGGTGAAAAGCATTAAAGAAGAGTAATGGACATATTTCACTGTATTAAAAGGAAAAGAAAGAATGATTAAAAATAAATGAACTAAGCATTCAACTACAGAAGACAGAAAATAGGAGGAGGAGGAGGAGGAAGAGTAAATAAATAACAAAAAATAAAGACAAAATTAAAAGAAGATAATACATACAAAACAGAGGGATGTTGACCAAAAGTGTTCTTTAAAGATATTAATAAAAGCAACAAATCTGGGAATAACTCATCATGAAAAAAAGCTAGAAAAACAATGCTAGAAATTAAATAGTGCATAAAGCTAGTAAGATAATAAGAATTTTTTATAATCTCAAAAGAGGACCTTAGCAATTTGACATCAAAATTTGCAAAAGAGAACAATTTTCTAGCGAGAGAATATATCCGAAACAGATGCAAGAAAAGCTAGAAAGCCTGAATATCCCAGGACAAATTTTGTTCAAAGTATGACCCCTAAAAACCCACGAGTCACATCCTTTTATAGATGAATCTAACAAATTTTTAAGAAACTCTCATTATGCAAATTCTTTCAGAGTATAGAAAATTAGAGAGCTACTCTCATCTCTGATAACAAAATCAGAACAGGGCAACATAAAATAATGCTACGGGCTATCTTATAAGTATAGGTGAAAGCTTGCTATATAGAATATTATCAAATCAAATATGCCAATATATAATACATCATAAATAAATAAGATGTAAACCAAGAATGCAGGGAATTTTAACTTATAGTTACCAAAAAGCATTTGATGAAATTCAACATCAATTCATTTTAAAATTCTTTACTTGTAAAACACTAAAAAAAAAATTCTATAAGGTACAGAGTTTCAATGTAAAAAATAAATAGCAAATATCATTCTTAATAGTCAAAAGAAATTCTCATTAATGGAAAAAAAGATGCATCAAAACTCTTATATTAACACAATTCAAGTATCAGTCCTTTAATACTGTTTGCTAATCCACTTATGGTCTTAATTTCTAAGTTTTTCCACTCTCCAAACATTCTATTTCACCTTCCCCTCTCCTCAAACTTTGGGCACATTTACCTCGTCCTACTTAGAATCCTTCAAATGTCCTTAAATCCTCTATATGATCTGGCCCATTACCTTGTTACTTTGCCTCTTCCACCCCTACTCTCTCTGTTCCAACCATATTCCCGTCTGCATCTCAAAAAAGCCTGGGACTCTCCTGCCTGGCTGTCTTTGCACACAGGCAACTCTTACCTCCTTCCTTCAAGTTTCACATCAAATATCACCTTCTCAGTAGGGTCTCCACTGGTAGTTTTGTTTTAGATAAAAAATAGAGACAATTTTCTCTCAAGAAAACATCTCCAAATGAAACATGCACTGATAATCAGAACCCATATATATCTCTTCAAAATTCTAGTCATATCAGTCCCACCCTAATCCCATTAGCCCTAGTCCAATCACAACTGATCCAATCAGCTGTTTCTTCCAACTGAACCACCCTTCCTTGTTCTAGTAAATAGACTCGTTTCCTTGTTATCAGCCTACCATTTCTCATTATCCCACCCTCTGCAGATTCCTTAGTGCATAGGATGCAACTAGGGCAGAGGTGCCGAGAATTGCACCACTCACTCAGAGGGCCCCTGCCATTGGCATTTGGGACAGCAGTAAACATTGGTTTAACATACTTATAAAAGCCACCAGCCAGTGGTTACAAAGGAAAAAGGATTTATGTTTGGTCAAAGAAGCCAAATTGTAGTGCCAGCCCTAGCTTTCTCTTATCTGAATGGACCTCTGACACCAAGACTCTAGGAGACCAAGGAAGATAACGGGGTGGTGGAGGGCGGGTAGGGGGAGGTCTACTCTTTTGAGCAGTGGCAGGCAAGCTGATATTTTGTGGTCTTATTGGGGAGACTGCGGGGTGCTTTGTCCTTGGTTTCTGGCAAACTTTCAAGGAATTTATCCAGAACAACAAGTACCTCAGAAATTTCCAATAATTTTGTAAGATGACTCTAAGTGGAGTCAAAATCTCTAAGAAGTTTCCTCTGGTTTCATGCACCAACTTAAGGTAGCAGTAGGCATGTTTGTGCCTCCTAACTGGTGAGTCTAGGTAATTTTTCTTTTACTAGGGAAGCCCGACATTAACCCTTCCATATCATCTGTCAGCCGTTCCTTTTTCTTTGGGTTATATGCTGTCTTCTTAGCAATTCTTCTAGTCACAGTAACTGTTCTAGCTGTGGAGGAAGCTGTTTGAGCATAAAAATTGTTTATATTTTTAAAATATGATTTCAGACTTGAAGGGTGGCAGTCTTTCTTCCCTTGACTATTACATCTCCTTCTCCCCAGACATATAGTTGATGACTGTCAAGGGATCCCATGATAGTCTATGTGAGACCCCAAGGACATCTATACACCCCAGAGAGGCTTCCTGTGCTCTCCTTACCTTCCTTACTGAGATTCCAAGGATCCAGCTTACCTTCCTCTTCTACTAAGAACTGTCAGCACCTAAGCTAGACCCTGAGGATCTACAAGTGGCAGGATTACCTGTATCATGTGACAGTCTTCCCATTTCACTCTAATTTTTAATCTTTAAAGTTCTTCTACAATAATTTTACTACAAATTCCTCATATGTATTTTGGAATACACAACCAAATATTTCATTCTTTCTATCTAAACACTTGATCTAAAGAAATGAAAAAAGAAAAGTGGAACAATTTCAAAGGAGAGTTAAATATGCGAAACTTACATACCATGCTAAGGGCCTTTCTCCTAAGAAATAATAAAATGCTGACTATGAACATCACACAAGCACTCATCTCTTTCTTTCTTTTTTTGGTCTCAGACCTGTCAATTTAATTATTTATTTATTTTTTATTTGTTAAATTAATTAATTTGTATGGTGACATTGGTTAACGAAATTCAATGTTTCAGCTGTACATTTTAACAGTAAGACATATATATATTTACACTGTGTGTACACCTCCCATAGTTAGATTTCTTTCTGTCACCACATATTTGACCCCTTTCATTTGTCTACCTACCAAGGACTCATTTCTTACTGAATTTTTAATATACAAATAAACTTTGAGTTCAGCACTTCGTATTTGTTTTAAAAACTAAATTTTTTCCTTTCTACATTTCTAAGAATTCTAGGAAGAATAAGGCAGGGCCACCACATATATATAATAAATAATATATATGTATATGTATTACTCTTCAGATAGTAAGCATTAAAAAGAAATACTCTGATTTAGTAGGTGTAACTCTGTGCTCAAAACATATTGCTTAGAATTGGCCAGGCACAATGACAGTGATCGTTCCTTCAGCGTTCCAGACAAATGGGTTATTTTTCTGAGTCTCAAATGGTTGCTTTTACTGTGAGACTGCCTTCGTGCTTTTCAATCGAATCCATGAGTACCAGTTGAGAATAAATACCTTTGCACTTCAGATACTCTTCCATTTTATCTTTATCCATAGTATCCACAGTAATACAGAAATTCTACATCTAAGAAAACCTGACAGTTCTGACAATTGAAGAAAAGTACTTTCTTCTTATCACAATAATTAAAAAATACCTGATTTCTTAAATTTGATGGATTTCTGGAAATAAAGAAGATTTTCCTTTATGTCTCTTAAAAATGATTCCTCCAAGCTTCCCTGGTGTGTGTGTGCATGTGTGTGTGTGTGTGTGTGTGTGTGTGTGTGTTTTAAGCTGGTGAAGGTGAGAAGTGAAGTAAATTTAATAGCTCCTTCCACTGTAGCCGTTGTCCAGATTGCTTATTGTCCACATTGCTTTCCAATTTTAGGGCAGCAGGATAGCCTTTTTGTCTGTCTTGGTGCATGAATATTTCAAATCTATTATTTCAAATGGGAATTGTTGTCGAAATGTCTCAGATATTGGCCATTGTTTCTGCTGACAGTCCTAAATGCTATGTTCGATAAATTTTTCTCAAGTCAGAAATTCTACTTAATATTCACTAAAAATAATTTATAACCATAATATTTGATGGTTAAGTAAATTTTATTATATAGAAATGTGACTAAACTTTCCTGTTATTGGACAGTTACTTTGCTTTTACTTTTCCACATTTATTAATAATCACTTATAAGTATTTACCCTATATTTATGACCCTAAAACAGTATATCCAATAAAATATTGGTTGAATAAATTAAATTCCTTAGGTTAGATATTTAGGAGTGAAATTACTATATTGTAGAATTTAAATATTCTAAGATCCTTACATATATTGCCAAAACTTTCCTGGAGGAATATGAGTATCATTTTACACCCTCATCGTTAGTAACTTTAGAAAAAAAAAACAACCTTTACTAATTTGGTAAGTGAAAAGTGTAGCTAGAGTTTTAATTAACATTTCTTGGATTATCGCTAAGATTGATTTTTTTCTCATGAATATTAGGCATCTGAATTTCATCACATGTATTGTTTCATTTCTTTTGCCACTTTTCTTTAATAGGGTTCTAGTATTTTTTCTCATCTATATATATGAACATTTTACATATCATATGAATATTTTACATATTTACATGTGTATGAACATTTACATATTTTTCATGACTATTTTACATACCAAACCCTTTTTAGATGTTGTTTTCTTCTAGTTTGCCATTTAACTTTTATTTAACTTTTGTTTTCAATGTTTTATGTCGAGTCTATCCTTTCCTTTGTAATATCTGTTTAGATATGTTTAGAAAGTTACTTCACCATCCAGAGGCAGATAAATATTGTCACAGTTTTTTCTTTTTATGTTAATTGTACCTTTAATTCTTATTTTAAATATACCTTTAATTCCAACTGAGTTTTTGTTTGTTTTGTTAACTTTACTATTATTCTTTACTATCTTGTGGGATGAGAGAAAATGATGGAAAATGTAAATCTGATTCCTAGTACTTTATATATGACCTTCATTGTGTTGTCTCTTTCTACCTCTCTTTTAGTTTATAAAAAGCATTTCTTTGTCCCAGCATCCTTACTTTTTTCAATCTCAAAATTCAGGTTCTTTAGTTTTGGGGAAACTTTACAGGTACTTTTTGATGGTTTCCTATACTTTTTTCCTTTGTACATTAACTCCTGTTATTTGGATATTGGACTTCATGGATTGGACCTCTAGCTTTTGTATCTTTTCTTCTCCCAATTTTCTATCCTTTTATCACTATGCTCCATCTTCTGAAAAACTTCCTCATCTTTATTTTCCAAACCTACTATTATCTTTTTCATTCTTCCTATCAAATTTGTAATTTCCAACAGGTCATTTCTGTTCCCTTAGATTTTTATGTGTATGCAGCTTCCTTCCCCCCGCACCCCCCCCCCGCTTTCTTATCCTGTTCTTATTTATGGGTGCATTTCTTCTATCTCTCTGAAAATACTGAAATGTTAATAGCTTTTAGAGGTTTTTCCCCCACCCTACATGGTCTGTTTCTCTGAAATTTCTTTTTATTGACTTTTTTCCTTTTTTTTTTTTTTTTGGTTTGTTTTGGTTTGGTTTCTATCTTTCAGGTTGAAGTCTTTCCTCAAATGTCTGGTAATCCTTAATAGTTGGCTGAAATGTAAGAGTATAGCACAAAAACCTGATTAGAAGTTCAGGGTGAGTAAAAAGGCTTATCGATTATGCTTCCCAGAATGGTGATCTGGCTGGACTGTTTTCTGGGTGAACCTTTGATGTGGGCATGTTTAGGGCAGGTCATCTTCAACAGGGAAGGATCCTCTAATCTTCCTCCTAGAGAGAACAGGCAGGATCTTCCAATTTTCCTCTTGGAGGGGACAGCCTGGTTTCCCCACCACAAGGAAAAAATGTCCTGAAATGTCCAATATCCAACTTGTGAAGTTCACTAAATCAACTTGTTTTCCCTGTGACAACCACATTCTCAATGGTTCCTGGAAATTCCCAGTCCATAGACAATCTTTTTCACCTCTCTAGAAAATGAAGCTGTCTGTCTTCTGTCAGGGTAAGAGGAGCAGTTTACCCTGCTGCCCAAAGGAAGGGAGGGGGTCTAAAGCTCTAATTGTTCAGTTCAACAAATCCTCTTTATCCTCATTTTAAATGCCACATCCAGAGGTATACTGTGCCATGAGATTCTAAGCCTCTGGGGTTCTGTAGAGAGAATTGTGTTGCTTCTTGGCTTTCCTCACCGACAATTTAAAATTCAACTTTTCAGTGTTTGCTAAATCAGTTTTTACTTGCCCATCAGTTTTCAAACTTTGCTTCTATCTTATCTCCTTTACCATTTCTCTCTTTGTAAGTTATTTCTTAAAACAAAAATCCTGTTCTTATCACTTCAGTGGAGTTTGGGGGCGGGGGGGGGGAGCAAAGTAAATTATTGTGTTTAAACCATCTTTATCTCTTTGTTTTCTCAAATATTTCCCTCAATAGTTCCTTACACAAACTCTTGGCTCTAGTCAAATACTTCTAGTCATTTTCCATGACTTTATGCTTTTCCCCCTTCATGTCTCTTCCCTTTTATAAGTTATAACCACTGCCTTCTAGACAAATCTTCCTGAGGCATCCTCCCTACCAATCACAGACGTTGGTAAGCATTCTGTCCTCTACACTCTATAAGCACTATTTATTTGCCTGGGCCATTTTTTGGGTTCTTAATAAACTGTTGAGGTGGGAGCTCTCCAGAATGTTTAACTTGACAGCTTTCACCTCTAATGCATACTAGTCTAAATAAATCCCTTCCATGAGATGTGCTTGCTTCTCTCTCCAAGATATCCATGTTTCTGCTCCTATAAGCTTCAACATTCCCATCTTGATATGATGCATAAAAAAAAATTTTTTAAAGCTGGCTTTTCCTGTACCCTGTGTGTCTTGAATGCCAATATTTGCTGTCCGCTTCCTATTTAGAAATAACTAAGAGTGTAGATAGAGAGGAGAATAGTGTGCAAAATCAACTTCCTCAGATTTCTTCAAAATGAGGCCTTCCAATTTGACTTGAAAGGGCTTAGGTCATGCCTATTTGCTGCAAATGTTGGTAGTTGAGTTCTGATTTCAATCCTGGCAAGACAGGGTTTACAATGTGGGAATTTCCCTAATATAAAAAGGCAATTCTAAAGTTGTTGGTTGGTCACAAATATAACTATCTACTAGAATTTGCATGTCTAAAAGTGTCTTTGCTCTACCCTTAGGCTTTTCTTTCAGGGTTCTAAAGACATAGTTCCACTGAATTCTAGCTTCCAGAAATCCAAAAGCAGTCTGTTTTCTGATCGATTTGGTGCAACCTGTTTTTATTCTCTGAACATTTTAAAGATATTCATTTGCACCTTATTTTCTGGGATTTATTTAAGATATGATCAGTCAGTCTTTTTGTCAACTATTTTGCTAGACCTTCAATGCAGAACCCATGTTCTTCGTTGCTGTGAAATTTTCTTATCATTTCTTTAATCTACTCCTTTCTACTATATTTTCAGTTTTCTCTCTCTGGAAATACTTAAACCTCTTGGACTAATTCTCTCCTGTTATCTCTGTTCTCCTATTTCCATCTTTCTGTTCTTTTGTTATATTCCAAACCTTGTAGCAAAATTTCCACAAATCCTTTTTTTGTTCTCTAAACATTCCTTTTATTAGATTTCTGTTATTTTCCATGGCTACAGATTTTCTCTTCATTCTCTACAAGTACTAACTAAATACTGGATTTTTAAAGTTTCGTTTGCTCTCTACATTGTATCTGTTTCCTCTGAGTTCATCCTTCCAGGATGTTTTTGGTTTCTCTATTTCATGTAAAATGCCTTCCTCATGTCTAGTTATTCTTGCTTATATTTAAGAGTCAGGCACTAACTCTTAACTCTGTGACTACACCTGGTAGACTTCACTGAGAGAGCTTTGACAAGAAATCCAGTCATTTCTTTTGGGAATGGGGGCAACTGTTCGTATCTGAAGGTAAGATAATTGTATGCATCTATCTGACTTGAAATTGGGGCCCAGGAATTAATTTATGGTGTCTTAAGTTTTTATTTTTGAGAAACATTAAAAATAGAGAAAACAGAATATATAACAAAACCTACATTCCAACCAACCAGAACTGACATCTTAATATTTTGTCATATTTGTTTCAAATAGTTTTTTAAAACAACTTTATTGAGGTATAATTTACATAACAAAAATTTTACCCATTTTAAGTGTACAATTCAATGATTTTTTTTTTTTGGTATATTTACAAAGCTGTGCAATGATCACCACAATCTAATTTTAAAACATTTCCATCACTTCAAGAAATAAAAATTAAAAAATAAACAAAAACCTGGTGCCCACTTGCAGCCACAGCCCATTTTCATGTTCAGCTCTAAGCAACTACTATTCTACTTTCTGTCTTTACAGATTTACCTATTCTGCACATTCCACATAAATGCAAAATGTGGTCTTTTGTGTCTGGCTTATGTCATTCCACATGTTTTTGAGGTTCTTCCATGTTATAGCACATATGAGTATTTTGTTTCTTTTTATGGCTGAATAATATCCCATTATTATGAATATACCATCTTTATCCATCCATCAGCTGATAACATTTGGGTTGGTTTTATCTTTTGGCTATTATAAATTATGCCATTATATACACTCACGTACGAGTCAATGTGTGAACATATCCTTTTTTCGTGGATAGATACCTGGGACTGAAATGACTGGGTCATAAGTTAACTCTATGTTTAACATTTTGAGAAACTTTTATACTGTTTTTCCAAAGTGCCTGCAATACTTTAAATTTCCACCAGCAATATTTGAGGGTTCTAGTTTCTCCACATCTTCACCAACACGTGCTATTATCTTTTTTAAAATAGCACTGCTAGTTGGTATGAAGTCAGATCTTATGGTTTTTTAATGACTAATGATGTTGAGCATTTTTTCCTATCCTTACTGGCCATTACTATGTCTTTTTTGAAGAAATTTCTATTCAAATCCTTTGCTCATTTTTTGTCATTTGTCTTGAGTTGTAAGAGGTCACACTACATGTACTAGTTATAATTCCTTTGTTAAATATACAATTTGCAAATATTTTATCTATGGGTTATGTTTCACTTCCATAATTCTTTTGAAGTACACAACTTTTGTTTTGATGGAAGTCCAATTTATTATTTCTGTGCTTTTGATGTTGTATACAAGA
Source organism: Cynopterus sphinx (assembly GCA_030015415.1). Taxonomy (NCBI): domain Eukaryota; kingdom Metazoa; phylum Chordata; class Mammalia; order Chiroptera; family Pteropodidae; genus Cynopterus; species Cynopterus sphinx. The sequence continues at coordinate 89,064,370 of CM057383.1, forward strand.
AACTGCCCAATTCAAGGTATTATGATATATTCCTGTATTTTCTCCTGACTTTTATGTTTTTAGTTTATATTTGAGGCCTATGATTAATTTTGACTAAATTTTTATGTCTGGTGTGAGATAGGGATCCAAATTAGTTTGTATGTGGATATCCACTGTTTCAGCAACATTTGTTCAAAAGACTACTCCTTCACTGTTGAATTGTCTTGAAACCTTTGTTAAAATCAACAGACCATAAATGTAAGGATTTAATTTCAAACTTTCAATTCTATTCCATTTTACTATGTAGCTATTCTATAATACCAGCATTTAATTATTACGGCTTTGTTGTTTTGAAATAAGAATGTGTGAGTCTCCAAATTTCTTGTCCTTTTTCAAGACCGGCTGGCTATTCTGGGTACTTTGTGTTTACATATCAATATTAGGATCCACTTTTAATTTTTTTGGGGGGGAGACGGGAGAATCCAGCAGGAATTATAATAGGGATTGCACTGAATCCATACATCAATTTTGGGAATACTGTCATCTTCACAATATGAAGTCTTCTGATCCATGAATATGGAATATCTTTCCATTTATTTAGCTCTTCTTTAACAATGTTTTGTAATTTCAACTGTAGAAGTCCTGTACTTCTTTAGTCAAATTTATTGCTAAACATTTTATCCTTTTGGATGCTATGGGAATGGAACTGATATCTTAATTTCATCTTCAGATTATTCAGTGTGAGTGTACAGAAATCAATTGATTTTTGTATTCCGATATTGAATCTTGCAATCTTGTTGAATTTGTTTATTAGTTCTAATAGGTTTTTAGTGGTACCTTAAATTTTCTCCATATGAAATCATGTCATCTGTCAATAAAGGCAGTTTTACTTTTCTTTTTTATTTGGATTCCTTCCATTTCTTTTCTTTGTTGTATTGCCTAACTAGAATCCCCAGTGTAATGCTGAATATGAGTAGTAAGAACAGACATTTGAAGGTCTTGTTCCTGCTTCAAGTACTTAAAAAAAAAAAAGAAATAAATATTTCAGATGAAGTGACAGTCCCTTGTGGATCCAAATCCCAAATCCTAACCTACTTCTTCCCAGCCCCATAAGCAACAACTATGAATTTGGTGCATTTTCTATTTATGGATATCTTTCCAGTTTGTGTGTGTGTGTTGTTTGGCATATCTATTTTGAATTTTATTTATTTTTAAATTTTATTTATTTATTTGGTGAGGCAACCCTTGGTTGACCTCACAGATTGCAAGGACCTTGTCAGTTTACAATCCTTTTTTTATTTTTTATGCCTATAGCACCTGGTCTTCCTAGGTGGTCTTCCATTCAAGTACTAACCAGCCCCGACCCTGCTTAGCTTCCGAGATCAGAGGGGATGGGCCTTATTCAAGACATATTCATATGTACATATATACATACATATTATCTGTCATAAGAATATATTTTATTAATGCAGTTCTCTATCTAGTGGGTAGATTACTTTCAGTATTTTTTATTATAAACAATGCTGCATTTTACATGTCCTTGTAATTATATGTGAAAAATTATCTAGGGTAGATATTTTTAAGTGTTATTTTTTAGGTAATATAGAAGTTACATGCTATATTTTATTAGGCAATGTCAAGTTGCCTTACCTAGTGATTTTCCTAATTAATACACTAACAGAGTAGGAGTTTCTTTTTCCACACAGCAGATGCACTTGGTGATGTCAAATTTTTAGTTGTTGGTAATTTTTTAAAAACTTATCTTTTGTATTATTATTATTATTGTGTGGCCTCTTTTCTTATGAGGTAACATACTTTTTCATTAATTTATTGGCCTTTTGAGAGTTTCAGTTGTTAATTACCAGTTGTATCCTTTGCTCATTTTTTTAGTTAGATTCTTTTTCTTTTTCTACTGGTTGGTAAAAGTTACTTGAATGTTAGGGATACTAATTCTATGTCTATTGTATTGTGCAAATATCTTATCCCAGCCCACCTTCTCTAATTTGCTTATAGTGTCTTTTTTAGATATTTTGAAAAGTTAAATAATGAAACTTATTTGATCTTTTCCATTATGATTTGCTCCCTTAGTTCCTTTATAAGTAATCCACTCTATCTTGAAGTCACAAAGATTTTATTTTCTTTTAATTTCTTTGGTTTTCATCTACATTTGTTTCACCCATTTAGAACATTGTCATTATTTTTGAGAGGTAAGGATCCATATTGTTGTTGGTAGTGGATATTTTTGTAGAAATCCAATAGTTTACCACCATCTTCCCCACTGAGTTGGAATCTTGCAGTCTCACACACCATGTTCCAATATATGCACGGGTCTCCTTCTAAACTCTTCACTGAAGACCACTGATTTATTTGTCCATTTCTGTGCTGCAACTGTACTATTTTAGTTACCTAGCTTTACACTTAGGATTGACAATCAGCAAGGCAAGTCCCCATGTCTTTATTCATCTTTTTCAGAATTAATCTGGCTAGATAAATAGAATTAAACTTCAGTATTCAATCTAGACTGCATTTGTCAAGTTCTATAAAAATCCTATTGATTTGAACTGAAATTGCATGAAGTTAAAGAAAACTTAGGGTGGACATGTATTGAGCATTCTCACCCATTAACTGGTATATTCTTCCATTTATTCAAATCTTGTGTATACTTGAATAAAGTTTCAGAATTGTATCCATAAAGATAATATATCTGTTTCTTTATAGTCTTAGGAACTTTATAATTTTTTGAGTGTTATGTGAATGGACATGTTTTTCTATTAATTTTTATTATTTATTGATCTTTTACCTCTTTTCAAACTTTATACCTCTTATTTTCTATTATTTCTACAAGCTTGACCATTGGTTCTAGAGTTTTTCATTATAGATAGTATTTTCAGAAAAAAAGAACAAAAAAGTATATCTGTTCTTTTCCAGTGGTCATAGCTCTTCTTTTTTATTTTTTTAAATTTTGGAGCTGGGCAGAAATGGAAGTCTTATATGATTAAATATGACCTCTAGTAAAATGTTAAATGTTGACTAAGTTAGTAGAAATTCTACACTTATTTCATATTTTAATAAGAATGGTTCTAAACTTTTGACAGTAAATTATATCCTATCATCTATCACTTAATCTGAGATACTTTGAGAATGACAGGGACTCGAGGAAGATGGGTATAAACCAGGACCCTAATAACTGATCAAGGAGTTAAAAAGCAATATAGAATATTTGAGCAATACAATTTAAAAATTGACCTAACAGGCATAAATTGAACTTCGTAATCCAAAACTGAAATTTTTTTCCCCCAGTAGTATGAAAATATTACAAACTTGGCCATAAAATTGTGGCCATATAATAAGTTTTAACAAATCTCAAAGGGTTGAAAGTAGACAGGTCTCTGACCACATAACAAGAGAAATTAACGTTAAAAAGATAACTAGAAAAACCCCAATTTTGTGAAAGAACACATTTCTAAATAAACCTTTAATGAGAAAGATATAAATATAAAAATTAGAAAATATTTTAAACTAAATGAGAAAATTCTGCATTTCAAATCTTGTGAAATGCTGGTAAACAGTAAGATTTTAGGTTTAAATAAACAGCTAAGAAAACCTGGAAAATTAAATGAGTTGAGCATCCCCCTCAGGAAGTCAGAAAAAAAGTACAGCAAAGAATGTAGAAGAAAGAAAATAATAAAAATAAGACCAGAAACTGATGCAATAGAAAACCAATATAAAACAGAGAGGATAAATAAAACCAAAAGTTGGTGTTTGGAAAAATCTAATGAAATTAATAAACTTCTAGTGCAAATGGTAAAGACCAAAAATAGAAGACACAAATAACCAGTGTCAGGAAAGATAAAGAGGTCAACATTATAAATGCTGCATACATAAAAATGGAAATAACTTTAAGCCAATATATTTTTCAACTTAGATGAAATAAATTCTCAGAAAAACATAATTGCAAAATTGACACAAGAAAAAAAACAATGTGACTATATCTATAACCATCAATTTCAGTTTCAATTTTGAAACTGAAAAATTCAGTTTCAATTTTGAAACTGAAGCAGCAGTCAAAATTCTTTTTGCAAAGAAAAACTCTAGGTCCAGATGGGTACACCAGCAAATGTATTTTAAATCTTAGACAAATTTTCCCAGAGAAAGAAAAAAGAAAGAATATTTCCCACACATTTTATGATGAAAACTTTTTGATACAAGTCTCTAACAAGCCCACTATGAAAAAGGAAAATAATAGGTCAATCTCACTTATGAATATAGGTGCAAAAGTCCTAAATAGGATCTGAGTGAATGGTTCCTGCAATATATTCATCATTATTAGGATGGTTTATTCCAGGAATTGAAGATTAGGTGATAGTTAAATAAGTTAAATAAATATGATAACACACACTAACAGATTAAAAGAGAATCTCATTAAATGCACAAAACTGTTTGACAAAATTTACCATTTATTTAGCAAACTAAAAATTGTAGGGAATAGAGTGACTCTATCTAAAACCTTCAATAAACATCATGCTTAATAGTAAAAAGGTAAAAACTTTTCTTTACAGGTCAGGAAAAAAGACAAGGATGCCTGTGATCACTTCTTTTGTTCAACATTGTCCTGGATGTTCTAGCTAACATACAAAGGCAAGGATAAAAAGGAAGGAGAAAGGAAAAAATATTGGAGAGGAAGAAACAAAGCTGTCATTATTCATAGGTATGATTGTATATGTGAAAATTCCAAAAGATCTATGAATAAACTATTTTAATTAATAATTAATAAGAGGGTTTAGCAAGGTCTATGAACTTAATATAGCAATATATAAGAACAATTACATTTATATGTACCAGCAACAAATAATCAAAATTTAAGAAAGATGTCATTTATAACATTAAAAATTAAGTAGTACCTAAAACTAAAGCTAACAAAAATTTGCAAGATTTCTATGAAGACATTAATATAAATTTAGAGACAATTAAAGAATAAATAAATGGAGAGACATTACCTGTTAATAGATTTAAGACTCAATATTGTAGAAATGTCAGTTCTTAAATCGATCTACATATTCAACATTATCCCAATAAAAATCTCGAAAGTATTTTTGTAGCACATGACATTTTAATTTTATAGTGAAGTACAAGAGCCAAGAATAGCAAAGCATTCATAAGAGAGAGACAAGGTAAGAAGACCTGCTTTACCAGATTTCAAGACCCCATGCACACAAATGAATTCCTGGTGGAACTGTGAAAGGCATAACTATAAAACCTTCAGAAGATAATATATTAGAATATCAACATAACCTCAAAGTAAGGAAGAATTCTTTAATCAAGAAATACCATGCATTACAAGATTGATAAATTGAACTATTCTAATATTAAAGATTTTATATATCAAAATATACCCAAAAAGCAGCCAAGAAGTGAAATACTTGTGTACCACAAAGAAGACAGAGAACTGGTGTCGAAAGTATTAAGAACTCATAGAAACCAATAAGAACAATTCAACAGAAAGATGTGAACCAGATACCTTACAAAAGAAGAAATCCAAATGGACAATAAACATATAAAAGGTGATTAGTAATCAAGGAAATGCAAATTAAGATCTCAATGAGATATTACTATAAACCCACTAGATGAGCTAAAATTTAAAAACTGGAGAATATCAAGTGTGGTGAGATTATGGAAAAAGGAGAATTACTGTCCTGCTAATATGTACACACATGCACTTCTGTACTTTTACAAGAATGTTCATAGTGGTATTATCTGTAATACACTCATACTAGAAACATAACTATGAGAATACACACTGTATTTTTACACAATGATATTCTATGTAGTATACCACGGCTACATATAAAATAGAAGGAAAAACACTAAAGAACACAAATGATTCATTTATATTAACATTTTGAAAATTTACATAGAGTTAAAAAATTGGCAGACTAAACATCATTTAGAAATAAGTACATAAGTATTTATTTAAATTTATTTGATGGCTTTACATTAGATCAAGTTTTGTCAATGTTCACTGTTTATTGAAAAGAATGTGTATTCTCTTGTTTTGGTTGAAGGATTTCATGCACATATATAAGTAAAATGTATAAATACGTAGGCATGCACATAATTCATAAATGTTTTTAAATTGTTGTTCTATCAATCTGAGGAATTCATGTTAAAAAACTTCCCACTACAATTGTAGATTTGTTTTTCCCTTTAATTATTTTTATTATTTCATATTTTTCCAGGCTATGCAGTTATATAGTTGCATATATATTCATGATTGTAATATTCTCCTGGTGGATATTTCTTTGTGATGCAGTGCGATACCCCTATTAACATCCTTGTTAATACCACTCTTTTAAAAACTTTTGATAATTAACATTGCTATATAAAGTTTGTTGTTGTTGTTAAGAATTTTCCTGGTATATTTTTCTACCTCTTGGTTTTCTACATTTTAGTTGTTTAGTTTTAACTGTTTTTTAAGATGTTTGTTTTTATAATTGTCATAGTAATAATGGACTAGCCAGCTAGTGAGGTAGCCATGTGCTCAGATTTGGTAAAAGGAGGTTAAATATAATATTATCCAGTTATCTAGCCTAGACAATCAGCAAATTTCATTTTGAGGCTATTTCTAGGAAATCATCTATGTCCAGAGTGTCTTCATTTAAAATTAAGATTTTGTTAGTAGAAAGCAAGCTACTCTATTTTTCTATTCCTTTCACTTGTTAAAACGATTAAAACACCATCTTTAGATTAGAAAATTAGTAATTTTGAGTTAAACATTTAACACAGATGCCGTTCGTTATATTATTTTATTTTTAAATGTAAATTCTGACTGTAACCATTGCGGTTTCTCCATTTTCTTAGTAAAAGCCTCAAAGTAACATTTTCAAGATAAATTTTCATATTTTGTGGACTGGTGACCTTGTAAATGAGATTTACTAGATTTTGAGATTAGAGTTGTGTTTGGATTGTAGGTAGGGCTAATAGTTAGAATTTTGAAGGACATATAGAGACTAATAATTGCATGGTTTTTTATTTAGAGATTCTTTCCTGAAATCAGCTTTCTGTATCTTCATTTCAAATATGAATTTCAAACTTGCAAAATATAAATTACTTTTTTCTCCTTTAAAATATAAAAAGATTAAGGCAAAACTTTTAACATCAAAATGTGATTTCTTTTTCCTATTAAAACTCACTTACACATTCATTAATAATTCATTTATTCACTCACTTGGAAAATGTTTATGGACACTTGCTGGTGCCAGGCATTGTTTTATTTATTTACTTACTTACTTACTTATTTTTATGGTGACATTGGTTAATGAAATACAGTAAGTTTCGGCTGTCAACTTTAACAGTAAGGCATGTATATATTTATACTGTATGTTCACCTCACGTAGTTAGATTTCTGTCACCACGTATTTAATCCCCTTTACTCCCTCTACCTGCCTTCTTTCTCCCTGAATCCCATCCTCTGGTAATCACTAATCTATTGTCCATGTCCATGAATCTCTGCTTGTTTGTCGTGTTCATTTGTTGCTTTTAGGTTTATATCCTACATATAAGCAACATCATGTGATTTTCAACTCTTTTAGGCATTGTTTTAGATGTGTGGCCTACACCACCGAGAAAAACAGATTCCTGCCCTTGTAGAATTTATACTCTGCATGGGATAGGTAGATAAAAAAATATATATAATTAAATTATACAGGATCATGGAAAATGATATATGCACTATGTAAAAAGGAAAAGTATAGCAGAATAAGATATATAAGGAACTCAAGGATATTAACATACAAAGGCGGAGGAAGGTACTTTAAACTGGGCTGACGTGGTTGGTTGACCTCCTTTGAACAAAGACTTGAATAAGACAGGCAAGAGTGTTCTTCTCCAAGGAAAGAGCTAATGCAAGGGCCCTAAGGCAGGAGCTATGCTCAAACTACAGGAAGGCCGGCAACCTAGAAAAGCATGATCAAGAGAGGTCGACTAGGTTAGGGAGAGCCTGATAAGTTGTACACACTTTTGACTTTTACTGTGAGAAAAATGGAGTTAACGCCTCCACACTGACTAGATCTCCTTTTCTCCCAAATCCATCTAACCGTATTATAAATTTTAAAAATATTAATTTTAAAAATTGTTGCCAAGGTGATACTATAATGTTACAATTCATTGTTAGTTTACTTTCATTTTCTTAATAGGGTGGTTGAGAGTTTTTCATGTTGTCTATTTGGAATTGCTTTTTCTGAATGGCCTGTTTACATTTGTTAATTTTTTTATTGGGTTGTTTGTATTTTTTACATTATGTGTATCAGCAGTAGTAGTGGTAGTTGTTACCCTTTACATTGAGACATTACTGAATTTACCTGCTAATCTGGCATTTATCTTTGATTTTGTTTTTGGCAACTCTTGCCATAAAACTAAAAGTTTATATAGATAAATTTTAAAAATTATTTCCTTTATAGCCCTTAAGTGTTCGTCCTTGATCAAAAAGTCTCTTACAAACCCTAGGTTGTATAAATAATCTCTTATATTTTCTACTTAGATTTCTACAGTTATCTTTTCCTTTTAGGTGTTTAATTCAACTGGACACAGTGTTCATATAAGCTTTAACACTGGAATTCCTACATTACATCCTGCTATTAAGAAGATTCAGTTTTCCTATCACAGTTATTATACAAAACATCCTTTTCACATTGAATTAAAACACTCCTTTATCATACTAAAATGAATAAGCAATTTTTAAGGTTAAGATATACCATACCATATCCAAAAGCTTGTATGATCTGAAAGGGGCAAATCAATAGGTAATGAGAGACAGGAAATACAGGATGCCAGTCACTAAGCAGGCTGGAGGGATTAGGATCCAGAGTACAGGGAGAGGTTTTGGGTCATGGAATCTCTACTAAACATGGAAAGCTAAGCATGTAGTCAAAGACACCTTGGGAGATCTGCTGGGGAGTTAAGAAATCCTTGTTTAAGAGGTTTTATTTTCCAATAGAACAAGGATGGGGAAAGAAAAGAGCATGGGAGAGGCCTGTAGATTTGAGGAGAGAGAGGATTGTGGCAAATCATATTACTGCAGAATGGAAAAATAAACAATTAGAACAGTATAAGAGGCCTGACAGGCAAAATTAAGCAGCTAACTAGTTTTGTGGTAATGAGTTTAAAATGAGAATTCTTGGGAGGTTATGATTTTTGCCAGTGAAGGTAGCTGATAGGGTGAATTTTAAATTTTTAATAAATTTTTCATTTCCTTTTCTAATACTGTCAAAGCATTTAAATCCAAAGCTTTACAGTTTCATTTTCTTATTAGTATTTTAAAATTATCAAAGTAAAAAAATTTTGTTTCTTTTTTTTATCAATACTTTCAGAGCATTTAAATCAAAGCTTTTAATTTGTGGACTGATTAGATTCATGTTAGTGTTAATGAAATTAGGGTGGTTATTTAATCATGGCTGATGATCAAAAGATTAAGGTGGTGGTCTAGTAGTTAAATGAATCAGGGTAATTGGCTCAGGGTTGAAATGGGCAATTGGAACATAAAAAGCAGGGGTATTTTCTATATTGTCTCACCGCCTTATCATTGTTACTTCATTCCTCCACTTCAAAGTACATCAATCATTCATTCATTCAACAAATACTTACTCAGCACCTATTATGTGCCAGGCACAGTTCTATATGCAGAGGATACACCAGTGAACAAGAGAGACAAGGTTCCTGCTTTCCTGGAACTTATGTTCTAATACAGGAAAATAGACAATAATAATAAAAATAATATTAATAATAACAATAGCTGACATTTACTTAGCAAGTACTGTTTGCTGAGACACTTTTAAGCACTTTACAAGTATAAGTTCATGAATTCTTATAACATCATCAAATACAGACTAGAATCATTCCCATTTCATGAGGAAACTGAGGGCACAAAAGAGAAAATAAAATAACTTGCCTAAGGTTACACAACTTGGAAAGGGCTCAACTGGAATTTAGAACCATGCCAGGCAGGCTACAGATTTCTTTCTCTTAATAACTTTGCCATGCTGCTTCTTAGACAAGAAGCAAGGCAATAAGCAAATAATGAACAGAATAAATTCAGGTAGATTTATATTATATATATAAAAATGAAAAGAGTGATAAGACAGTATTTGTGTGTTAGAGGGATAGGGATGCAAATGTAGATGGCATGGAAATCTTCACATTTGGACTGAGACCTGAAGGACAGTAATATAGTTACCTCGGGGCACAAGCAGCGGAGAAAAACTAGTATTAAGAAACTTTTCCTTGTTTGTGAAATAGAAATGCCCACTTGGTTGTTGCCAGAACTTAGTGTATAAAGGAGTAACTGATTAGATGTGAAGTCAGGGAGATAAGCAGGAGGCCAGGCCTGATGGGTCCTCAGGCTACATTAGGAAAGTTGATTTCTATTCTAACCCCAATGAATTTTTATGCAGGAGAGTAACACTACCTGATTTATAATTTTAAAAAATCATTCACAGCTATATGGAAAATTGAATGTAGGACAATGGAGGAAGCAGGAAGATCCATTAGGAAGCAGTAACAATCCAGGTGGAAAATGATAGTGGCAGTTGAATTAAGAGTATATTTTGGAAGGTGAATTGGCAAGACTTGCAAAGGAACTGGATATGAAGAGTGAAAGAAAAGGGATTTAATTAGGAGCCTTGGGATTTGGGTTTGAGTAACTAGCATGGTAGTGTCCTTTACTAGAGGAAAACCTTCAGTAAGAAAAGTCAAGATTCTCATCTTGAACTTTAGGAGGAAGAGAGTTTTTCTACTTTGTTTGTTTAAAAGTTTCAAAGAAAGAGTTCTGGGAAAAAGCATTTTTAGTGTTCAATTTCATGAGCTCTGTACATTTGAAACTAAGTTGAGAGAGTTGATTTTCATTTGTTTAACAAATTTTAAACATCTACTGTGGTCAAGGACTGTGATGAGATACCAAGATAAACTCAGCCAACAAGATCCCCATTCCCAGACTGTTTTCTTTTTTGAGAGGGGGAGGGCGGGGAGGAGAAAGGACAATTAATGCTTTTCTTCTCCCTGTTGGTTGCCTTATTAAAACTTCATCTAACGCATGAGTAGCCATCTTACAATAATTACACCTCGTGCTCCAGGCAGTTGGGCCCACCCTTCTTAACGCTCAAAGGCAATTCATCAATGAATCTCTAATCGTGACGACTCCCCTCCCGCTGGAACTTAGCTTTTTCAAAACAAAAATCTTACCAAACAATACGAATACAACCTTTGCTTTGAAGACTAATATTGTGGCAGGAATGGTACCTTTATAAAGATCGTGGTGCCCCCGCACATATTTGTTCTTTCTTCATATCCAATTAAATGAAAACACTAGTTTTGTCCGTAGCCCAACTCCCTAGGCTTGTTGGGTCTAGCTGAGGAGCAAGGAAGCAGGAGCCGCTGGATTTAAACAGTTAGATGGAGTCCTTGTCTACGCTCTCTCTCGCTAGCCGGGGCTTTCCGTCCACGAAGTACTGGAATGAAGGAGTCTGGGAGGGGGCTGGGGAAGGAACGGACGGAAAAGACATTAAGTAATTGGCTCTTGAAGGTATAAAACCACGTTCAGGGTCTGCTCTAACGCACCGATTTCAAACGCCCGCCCCCTCGGCCGTTTCGGCCCCGCCCTTCGCTGTCGTCACGCGGGCGTCCACCTCGGCCTCTGAGGATTGGTCGCTGCCTCCACCCCGGAAGTGAGGAGGAGAGCTCGGAGTCTGCTTCCGGGTCTTGGGTTTTGACCCCTGGCGCAGAGGATTCTGGGAGCCAAGGGTCGTAATGGTGTCTGTATGATCCCCGGAGGCTGCTGCATCGGACCTCGGCCCCTGTGAGCAGCGGGGGGAGAGCAGATTGTCTTCTTTATCCGAGTGGGGCGGGAGAGGGTGGTTGGGACCGGAATCGCCGACGGAGACCCCGAGCACAGGCAGAGGAGCGGTGGGAGGGTGGCGGAGCCCGGCCCTGGGGGCAAGTCTTGAGTGTTAGCGGCCGCAGGAGCGCAGCGCTAAGGCAGCGGTGCAGTCGGCGTTAAGCAGAGTCCGGGCCGCGCATCTGTTGCCGAGTCTGGCCAGGTGAAGAGTCAGCGAATTCCTGGTGACATCCCGAAGGCGAACTCCCGGGAGGCGGGAGCGATAATTAATTACGCGGGGTTGTGGAGGAGACGGCGGCGCCCCCAGCGTCATGAAACTCTGTTAGCCCCCCCCCCCTTTGGATACACCTTTTTCCCTTCTTTGAAAATCTAGAGACGTATACCAGTTCCCCCAAGTTACCACACACACTTACTTTTTTTTTTTTTTTTTTTTTGACGCCTAACGGGGTTTTAGTAGCCACATCTGCTGTGCTGTATCCTTTTGGATGTTCAAAACCAAAAGTGACATAAGGAGCGAATCCCTGATTTGACCAGACTCTTTTGTGGTGAGGTTCTCCTGGCTTTTGAGCATTCCTTAAATTATGACGTACAAAACATCTGATTTATGTTGGCAGCTGCAAGAGACAGTTGGGTCAATAGAAGGTTCTTGGAGAATTTTGCACACCTGTCATTAAAGTTTAGCACACCCTTCTCCAGGATTCTCAGTAACTGTGATTAAGTTAGGGTTTTTTAAAAAGATGATTTAAAAAACATTCTTCTTGTTTTGGTAGTTACTAGCCTATTTTTGTTGTGTGAGATTTAGATAAAATGCGAACTTTATGGAGCTTGGTGGAGTAAGGTTGAGATGGGGATTTTTAAAACTCAGTCATGGCAATATTGTATTTTACAAGAGTTTTGCCAGATCAGATCTCATAGTCTATGAAGAATATTCTCATTCCACTTATGACCAAAACCTCAGCTAGGTGACTTGCCCAGAGCTACAAAACCAGAAGGAAAACAAGAACACAAACTCCAATTTTCAAGACAGAATTTTTTATACTAATAGGAGCTTCCTAAGATGTTATATCCTTTGTACACCCTGAACCTAATTTTTTCCTTAGGACTTTTATTTGAGGTTAAGTAAGTTTTGGGGAATGACTTATGGAAATTATTTCACAAGAATAGACATTAATTAATACTTTATAAAATGGGAGTTTGTCATAGGGGAAGTAACTCAATACTATTTTTCTTCCAAGTATAAAAGATGACAACAGCAGCTAGACCGACTTTTGAACCTGCAAGAGGTGGCAGAGGAAAAGGAGAAGGTGATTTGAGCCAACTCTCAAAGCAGTACTCAAGTAGAGACCTACCTTCTCATACAAAGATAAAATATAGGTAATAAAGACTCATTTTTTTTTCTTGTTTACTAAGCAAAACCAGATCTGTTAAATGGCATGGTCATGATATATCAGCACATTTGGGTTACATCACTTAAATAATCTGTTTTCATTAGAGTGGAATGTGGTAGTGTCTAACATTAAAATTATGTTCTGTGATCGTAAAATGCTACCAGAAATTCCTATTAACCAGGAATTTTGTGTGGAGATGGAACAATAATACATCACCTCATAGTGACCATGCACTATTAACACTTATCAGTCTGAGATTAAAAGTGTTCCTGTAATGGGCCCTGAGTTGAAATACTAACAATGTAAAAAATTTTAATCAGTCTTTGGTGTTATGAGAAAACAAGTGATTCAGTTTGAGCTTGAAATACTGGAAATGCCACAAGGATGCCTGTTAATAACCTTCAGGTTAGGGCAGTAATGTTGTCCAGTTCCCTCTTTTATGCTTGAGAGACTCAAGGACAAAGTGGCTTTTTGTGAATTGTTTTCCATTGCTATAGCCATGTGGCTTTTGGGGAACACTTTTGACCTGGTTTATTTCTACTTTAGACAGACCACTCAGGATGCTCCTGAAGAGGTTCGGAACCGTGACTTCAGGCGAGAGTTGGAAGAAAGAGAGAGAGCTGCTGCAAGAGAAAAAAATAGAGATCGTCCAACCCGAGGTACAACCTCTACCCCAGACTCGTGTCTTGTAAGGTTAAGTTGACAGCTGCTTTTCTTTCATATGGTAATGGCTTACAATTTTTGTTTGCTTTTAAGTATTGTGAGCTTGCAGTACTTTCTTAAATGATTAGATTAGGTTAGGGATGATAAGTTTTTTTCAGTTCTGTCTTTTTATACTTGTATGTTAGAAGGAACAGGGTGAGCTGGGGATATTTAGCAGCCATTGTTTCAGCTCAGATCAAACAGACTTTGATTATTTACAAGAGCCAGACTTTTTGAGGTTTCATTATTTCTATTATGTTTTCTCATTTTTTTCATTGGCTAAATGATAATGAGGCATCTAGGGGCATCAGTTATAATATTCTTTATATTTTTAGCATATGTAAACTATTCTATAAATTTCCTGAGAAAGGCTACAGTTTCTATATTAAAATCAGTACTTTTATTAATTCAGTCAACAAATATTTTCCAAGAGCTTATTTTCCAGGCACTGTGGATTTTCTCCCTGCTGTCATGGTGTTTATATCTAAGCTCTGTGTGCCCACAAGTCCCTAAAATGTTATAAGAAATGCAGTACTTGTTTCAGTAAGCTAAGTGATATTTGTTTTTCCCCAGAACATACAACCTCCTCTTCAGTGTCAAAGAAGCCTCGTCTAGACCAGATTCCTGCTGCCAACCTCGATGCAGATGATCCTCTAACAGATGTGTGTTTTGTTTCTTCCTTTTATCTTCATATAGTAATTTATGTTTTCTGAAATACTTTTTTAGTCTTTTGGCTTTGAGTACCTTGCATTTATTTTACTTACTGTATTTTTATTTAATTACTGTAGCCCTGACTTCAGTGGTAAACTTTATAGTTGATTTTAAAACAAAAAAATTATTATGTAGTTAATCAGACTTCAAGAACAAGTTTGATCTTTGGAGAACCAAATAAGGAAGTGATCTAAAGAATATTAACTAAACTAAAGAATATTAATCAACAAACTAAATGAAAACAAACTCACAGATACAGATAATAAACTGGCACTTGCCAGGGGAGAGGGTGTTTGGGGGACTGGGTAGGAAATGTGAAGGGATGAAGAAGTACAAATTAGTAGTTAATAAAGAGTCATGGGAATTTAGAGTGTAGCATAGGGTATATAGTCAGTATTATTATAATGGTTATATAGTGCCAGATGGAGGCTAGAGTAGTCAGGAGGATCACTTCATGGATTATATAAATGTCTCACTTTTTAAAATTTTAAAGAAAAGGAAAAAATTTTTTTAAAGAACCTGGTTTTTCTCAGAGGTCTTTATATTAAACTATGGAGATTGGGCTACCATGTTATAGACCTCCAGAGGGCACTCTTCAGGCTGGACTCTGTATCAGTAGCATCCCTTAGAGTTGAACTCAGGCCTTTCCACTGGTGTGATGCCCCTCCAGATGCAGAGAACACTTAATGGTACCCTCTGTGCCTAGGAGGGAAATGATTGATATAAGTGGAAGGTTTTTAAGGATTAGTGCGTAAGTTAACATTGAAATTGAGTGGGACCCATAGTATAATTAATTTGCAGTTTTCTGTATACAGTGAAAAAAATCTGAGTCACTTTTTATGAGTAGCATCTAATTAAACACATGTCAACAACTCCTGAGTTGACAGATTGAATAAATAATTCAGCAAATAGAGAACTCAGTTTTAAGTGAGATTTAATGATTATTCATTTGAAATTAGTTTCTTCTGAATTTAGCACACTTTTAGTACTTTTGATTATCCTTCCTAGCTTAAACTTATTTTGAGTTATATAAAATTTTAGATTCTCAGGGTAATATACATGTGCATTGTATATCAGTGTAAAGTGTTCCTTTTCTGGTTTTAGAAATATTTTCATATATAAATTTTATTCAACCATGTAAATATGAAAGGTACTTTATTATACTATTTGCTGTTATAATCTCTAAAACACGTCAGTGGTTGACATTTTAGTAAGTATTCATAAGCTCTTTTATGGGTTTTTATTTTTTGATTGGTTGTTGATTTTAATCATATTTAGGTGCATTTGTCTTTCCCACTGGAAAAATTAATCTTGCTCCAAAGATTTGGTAAGTGCAATTTTTATAGAAAAAAATGAATAATGTGCATTTTTTCTCCCAATCTCCTGGACCATCACATTTCTTTTTTAGGAGGAAGATGAAGATGAAGACTTTGAAGAAGAGAGTGATGATGATGATACAGCAGCTCTTCTCGCAGAACTAGAAAAAATTAAAAAAGAAAGAGCTGAAGAGCAGGCCAGGAAGGTAAAATCAAAGTGTCAAATGTTTACATCCTCTTACATAAACTATAAGTAGAAATATTTTTAAATCAAGTAATATATTAGAACTCATTGTTACTATGTCTAGGTATTCTAGCTCCTATAGATCTGTAAATCCGATAATTTTTGTTATATCTTAGGTCTCCTCATTCTGTTTGAAATTCTTTCTAAATAGTTCAGACATGTTTAATAATACTCATCAAATTGCTCTTCATTCACTTATTCATTTGTTCAACAGACATTTATTCTGTTAAGTGTCAAAAGAATCAAAGATGATTAAGATATAGTCATAGCCTACAAAAAACCCAGAGGTATAATGAGGCCATCTTCATCTCTGTCTTGTCTCCTGCCTCAGGCTTCTTTCCAAGAACTTGTCAAGGCAATCTTTCAATAGATTTTGTATAACTTAGGTCAGTTTACCTAACTTCACTGAGCACCAACAATTTATCAATTTATACAATGGAAAAAAGTAATGTCTAATTCAAAGATAGTTATAAGTATTAAATAGGATCCATAGTACATATCTTTAAACTTTAAGTTACCCAAAGTAATAAAATAAGAGATGAAACTGGGGAAGTAAGAGCATGTCAGAGCATTAGAAGTTAGTAAACCAGTGCTAAAGGAGTTTGGAATGTGTTCTAAAGAATATGGAACCAGTCAATTTCACCAGAAGATTGATAAAATTGGATGTGTATTTTAGAAAGATTTCTCTGGCAAAAGTATGGAGGGTAGGTTAGGAAGAACTGATTTATGAGGCTGTTCTGGTAATCTTCACATGTACTCATGAGAATCATGCATAGTAGGAATTGGAATTAATGGAAGTCATTAAACAGGTGCTGATAGAGCTATCAAGGAAGAAAAAATTGACTAGATAAAGTGAGTAAATGTGAGAGCAAAGGTGACTCCCACTCCCCACCCCCACCCCTGTTTTTGTGTAAATGCTGATGCCATACACTAATACAGGGAGTACTGAAGGATGGGCATGTTTACTTGGAGAGAAGAGAGATAATGAGTTCTGTTAGGTTCCTGTCGAATTTGCTACATTGTGAGACATTTCAAGTAAAGGTATCTGCCTCCACCTTCAACCAGACCAGAGCCCCTTTTTTATGATTTCTGTGTAAGATTTCACTTGAGCCAAGAATTGTTCTGTTTTGAAAAAGAGGAAGATGACTTGAAAAAAAGACTGATGTAGGTTAATGCTTGGAATCTAGAGAAGTAGAGTTCATGTGGGTCAGAAAGGTCAGGGAAGAATTCAGAAAAGAGGTCAAATTTAGGGTAGACATTGCAAACTACTAGAATTCTGATTGGAAGAAGAAACATTTTAAAATGCAGTTCTCATCAAAGTTTGGCATAGGATAGCATAACTTCTATAATAGCTTATAATTTGTATATCTGATGGAAATCAGAATTATAACATTCCTAATATCACTTGCACACCACTAGAGGGCAGTTCTATTCCAAATTCTTTTGAGTTATCTAACATAAAGAGATAAGCAATTTAAATGCATTTGGTTAACCCTTAGAAAGAATAAACATTTTAGACAGAATATCTTGTCATTCTATTCATCTAATCTCTACAAAAATGTGTTGATGTTTCTTAGGGTTGAATAATAGTTTATTTCTTTTGTCCTTATTTACCTGTTTGGCCATCTAGTTGCTCATTTTTGAGGTGTTCCAAAATAAAATTTTCCAACCAGTCAACCTATGTCAGGGGCTGGGAAACTTTCTGTAGCAGGCCAGATAGTAAATATTTTAGGCTTGCAGGCCACACAGCCTTTTAAAATACTTGAGCGCTGCTTGTTACAGTGCAGGCAACCATAGACAATACGTAAATAAGTGATCATGACTATATTCCAGTAAAATTTTATTTACAAAAACAAAGACCTGCAGGCTATTTAGCCTTTAGCCTGTGTTCTTGGAGTGTAATGTCCCTGGTGCTTGACTATGGAAGAGTTGGCACCTTTTTTCCCAGAGCTGTGTGGCAACCGACCAGTAACTCTAATGGAGATAATATTCCAAACATAGAATGGCTAGGACCTTATTACACACATTATTATTATTATTTTGTATACATTGAATACTTTAGTTCCTAGTTTTCTAGCATCTCAGAGAAATGTCTTTTTATGTTCAGCATCAGTATAGTTTGTTAAAATAAATAATTTTTAGAAAGCTATCTGTTCTTTATAGTGGAATTTCTTAACTTTAAGTTTTGAATAGTGACCTGAAAGAATTCCTCTCTACCCCCATCCCTGAAAATCACATCTTCTCACCTCCCAGTTACTTGTTTCATGAAAATGAAATCTATTGGTTCACATTTGGGTGTCGAAATGAGATCTTATTGACCCATATAGAAAATCACTTTCCAAGTAGTTTAACATAGGTTTAATTTAAATGGACTTCCAGAAAGTCTTTTTTTTTTTTCTTCATCTATTAAGTCATCAATTTCAGTCATTAACAAGACACAGCAGAATCGTATTTATCTTTGGTTTAAGATAGCATGGAATCAGGTAGATTTAGAAATTACGGTTAAGATTTAGACATTTTACATTCCTGATTCTGAGAATGAAACTGAGGGGGATATGAGTTTAAAGAGGTTAATGCTAAAAGTGAAGAAAGACAGGTTTGTAACTGATAAGATATAAGGAATAAAAGTAGAAAGTCAGTAATAATAAATCATAACAAAATGGATAAACCTCAGGTAAATTAGTAGAAATACATGTTAACAGAATATATGTACACTAACACATTTCAATAGTTTGTCTTATTTTAGGAGATACTTCTTGGTTAATAATTTGTCATAATTCATAGAGATGTAAGTTTACATTGTAAGTAAATTCAAAATAAAATTATATTTAATTACAGTTATGTATAGCCCTTTAAATATTGAGGTAATTGCTCTGCTCATTTTGATGTTCAGTATGTTCTTAAATTATTAAAATATGTTTATTGGCATACTCAAAATAAGCAATTTTTATGTACTTGAGAAAGAAAATAGATTTAAATATACATCTTAATGAGTATATTAAGATGAGTAATGAATGTGTGATGACAAGCCATGAAATATTTATAATAAAAATGCCAAGTTATTTTGATAAATGAGTCTTTTTTGGTATGTCTTAAACAAACAAAAAACTCCACTACTTTTGTGCTTATCCCTAACATTCTTTTTAAATATGAGCTGTATAAGAAGATTGACCCTGGAGTTTAATTAAATAAATATGGCTCTTTTCCTATCATTTTCAGGAACAAGAACAAAAAGCTGAAGAAGAAAGGATTCGTATGGAAAACATTCTCAGCGGAAACCCTCTCCTTAATCTCACTGGCCCATCCCAGCCTCAGGCTAACTTCAAAGTTAAACGAAGGTACTATACAGTAATAGGATGGAAATATATACACACAGATTATGAGTTTTACAGCAAACTATATTATGTAAAGCTTCTAAAATCTCACTTGCCACTGATATCCTTCTGTGTCATATTTTGGAATAATGGAAGAAGGAGAATGAAAGAAAATAATTTATTTTTAATAGATATTTATAGTAACCAACTATGTACCAGATATTGTTCTAAACATTAGAGACAGAGTAGTACACTATGAGCTATTGAACCTATAAAGCTTACATTTTGAGTGTATGTGTCAAGGGATCCCCAAGACCATTCTTCACATTCTGAGACTCACTAGAAGGACTTGGGACTCAGTATGTAGTTGTATTCATGACAAACGTAGTAAAGATACACAGTCAAATCATGGGGAAAAGGCAGAGAAGGAATCCTATGTGCACAGTAAATACCGAATATAGGAAAATAAAATGGAATATCTTATAGGAAGTGCAGAGTGACTGAAGAACTTTTAAGCCCTGTCTGTTATTTCTCACTGCCTCTGCTGTTGCCACCTCCCTCTAGAAGTGATGCAGCTCCCCTAACTGGTCTTCTGCTTACATGCTCACCACTCTCTCCATCCCTTTCCCAGTTATTTTCTTAACATAGCAGCATTATGGTCCTTTTAAAATGAAAGGTTACAACCTCCTTTTCTAAGCCATCTAGAGGCTTCTCAACTCATTCATAGTAAAAACTCAAGTTCTAAAATGGCAACAGCATAGTCAAGGAAGGATTTGGTGGGCAAGTGACATTTTTCAGAGATAAGACTTCAGGGTATTAACCCGAACAGTTGAAAGGATAGAGATGGGAAAGAATTAAACTAAGGTTAGGGACAGGGGAGGTGACAGGCTTAAGACATATTAAGTTCGGGATGTTAAATACATCTACGTGCAGATGTTGAGTTAGTATCTTGATACACAGTTCTGGAGTTAGTCTAGGCTAATGAATTTGGGAGCTGTCAACTTAATGAAGTTTTCTAAAGCCAGGAAGATTAAACAAGATCACCTAGGGAATGAATATAGCCAGAGAGGAGGCATCAGGGGACTGAGTCTGGGATAATATTTAGAAGTTGAGTAGATAATCAGCTGTCAATACCTGGAACAGCACCTAGTACATACTAGGTGCTCAGTAAGTATTGATTAAATGAATTACGAATGAAAAAACTAGGCTGAGAAGGAGCAGCCAATGACGAAGGAGAAGAACCAAGAGATTGGTGGGTATTTTGGAAGCCAAGCAAACAAAGCTTGCATTCAAGAGGAAGGGGTAAGTGATTATCTAGGTCGAATATTGATGACAAGACAAGTAAAATGAGTACCGTGAAGTGGCTATTGGATATAGCAGCATGAGAGAGCAGTTTTGATGTTGGGATGGGCTAAGTAAGCATTTTGAGAGGAAAGAGTGGATAGAGGAAAATTGATTATATTAATATTAAACTACACCTATCCCTCGATTTACGTGGATTATCTGTTCCATGCATCTCTTTTTTATGTGTAAGAAAACTGCATAAAAAGTTCATCAAAACACACAAAATATACTAAACAAGCTAATATAGGTCATAAAAATATTTATTTCACTACTTTCACAAAAAAATGCTAATGAAAATTCAAGAAAGATAAATTTTAATTACTCTCTATGTCTACTATAAAGCAACCAACCTTTTTTTAATTGACACACAGTCACTGTCTTCATCACTTGAACTATTTGGAAGTACTACTGTGGTTTCATTATTTATGTTAATGTTTTTGGATGATCTTTTTCCAACCCTATCTTTTGCTAAGTTTTCATAAATTCTTTGATATTCACTGCAACATTTTTTAAAAAGTTTTAAAAATTTTAAGGCTCGTTGAATGTTTAGATCAATATCTAGAATTGCAGTTTCCAGTTTTGTGGCCAATTGAAGAGTTTTGCAAATATGTCACATGTGAGCTAGCTCTGCTCAGCCTTTCATGTTTCTGTGTCCTGCACCAGTGCTGACTTTACTAATACTCTTTTCCAAAGATTCCCATGTTCTTTGCGTATTTTCTAGGTGCAGTCTCTTCTGGTATATAATAAACATATTTTATGGGCTTTTATTTTATATGTATTTGAAAGTGTATATGTTATATATATTAGTTTGTGTTTTATATGATAGACAGTATTTTGAAATTATACTCTTTATTTTCTATTAAACAAGTATTTTATAGCCTATCCATGGGTATTTTTTTTCCTGCTTGTATATTATGAAATCTACCAAAGGAATCCAACTCGAGTCCTGCATTCAACTGTTGTTTCTGTGTATTGGCACTATACGAGCTTTAATATTACATCCCAGTAGTTTCTTATCTTTTTGTTGTACTAAAAATATAAATACTATATTGGAGATTACTGAATGTTAACTGATAAAAGCATATATTTATATGCTTAAAACCATACAATCTGAACTGCAATAAATTGGTCATCATCTAGAGCTGTCTGCTAATCAGGATAGTATCCAGGGCTGTCTCTCTGTTTTAGACCTAAAAACATTCAATATTTATGCAATTAAAATTTATATATTTCTGCTTTTTAACTCAAAGCTTCTTATAATGGAGAAGTCATAAGAATAGGAATTGCCCTTTCTGCTATTATAAAACAAGGTTATCACCTATTCAGAATTACTTTATCCTTTTGGGTGTAATTGTTACATCGAATGATACATATCTTGAACATCTGTATGTAAGGACCAAGTTTTGCAATTCACAGCATTGTCTCCTGATAAACCATGGTAAGAGTGTTTATTTTTTTCTCCCCTTCAGGTGGGATGATGATGTTGTCTTCAAGAACTGTGCAAAAGGTGTAGATGATCAGAAGAAAGACAAAAGATTTGTAAATGATACACTGCGATCTGAATTTCACAAAAAGTTCATGGAGAAATATATTAAATAGTACAGTTTTATGTGCTTAATTAAAGACTGTAAAATGTAAACGATCATTTTGACTTTATTTTGGTTAGTTTGTTATTTTTCCCTTTCCCCCCAATTAAATTGTGTATACGCTTCCTTGATTTTAAGTTCCAAAATATCTTTTCCTTTATTGATACCTTATTTGATAAGGACTTGGGCATTGGTTTAACCCAGTTTCCAGTCTCTGAATGTTCTCAATCATATAGTTTCTTTTTAATATGGGAAAGGGAATCTGCTGGTAATAAATTTATTTTTAAAAATCTAAATAACCAAATCTGTGACCCCAACTTTTTATTGAAATGTATGCAACTTATAAAATATTACGTATTTTCTTTTGTATATTGTATTTCTTTGTGCATGAACTTTTTCTCATTTCTCTAACATTGACTTAAGGTCAGTTACTTCATGATATCCTCTTAGTGTTTAAGAGTATGATAAAAGATTGAAAGGATTCTAATTTGGACCACACATTGCTATGGAAGAGTGTGCCGACTGTGTGTATCTCTTCTGCAGGTATCTCTTCCTTTCCTCTTAGCCCAAAACAAGCACTTCTGAAGCATGCCTGGGGAGCAGGTGGCACTCACATGTGTTCTCCTGGATACTCAACTGCCATGTTTCTTTATTGAGAAAGTTTGACACATGTTAGATGCAAAGCCTAGGAAAGTTTAAATTCAAACAATACATGAAATAAAATTTTTGAAAATAGAATTTTCTTGTTTGCTTGTTGTCTTGTTTGCTTGGAGGATGTGTATGTGTTTATGTGGGAATATCTCAACATATCTGGGAAATGAAGTTTTCCTAAACTTGGACTGTGATTTAGGGGTTACACTTCAATAGAAAGTTTGAGCTCAAAAATTAAGCTGTCTACAGATAACAGAGACCCATTCTAAGACCTTATCTACTACTCCAGCATTTCCCCAGTGGAAGCTTGGACACAGGATGTATATATGTAGCCTGAGTCAAGAGCAGAGCTGGAAATGGAGCCCAGGTCTTGACTCCACATTCATGTTCTGCATTTTGTTTCCCAACTGACCTATACATACAAAATTTTGAATACTTTGACTAGTTTTTTTAAAGCCTTTATTAAAACATTTTCATCTGCAACTTTATAAGTGGCCTTATATTTTCCATTTTCTTCATAGCAGCACTTAACATAGGAAGGACTGGGCTATTCAAAGTTAAGGAAAATGAAATTCAGGCTGAGTGATGGTTAATACCTGTAATATGTCATTTGGACTATTTTTTCCTTCCCCTTCCCCCATTTAAATTGTGTATACACCTTTCTGTTGGGATATGTTTGAGTGCCTTAAAACCACATGAAGATATGCTTACAGATGTGAACAGCATTGTTAGATTTCCAAAACTGGTTCTTGGGATTATGAGTAAGTCCTGAAGAAAAGAAGTGATAGCAGTTCACAGAAGCTGTTTTTTAAACATCCGAAAAGCATATAACTCATTTTCAGGAGTCTGATACAGGTAGACCATTACTCCAAGGTCCACTATTTCCTATTAGAGCCTGATAGTTTCAGGAAGAATCAGAGGCTAGTTTCAATGACTTTTTCCTTTCTCTAATAATTTCCAGTGTAAACATTGTATAACCCATCATAGATCCAGGACACACATAAATGTTACAGTTTCAGCTCAGATTTACAGAGCAGATAACACCATTAAAATGCCTTGCTGCTTGTGTCGACCTGATTGAAGAATCATTCTAATCCCTTTAAGGGCCCATGCTGAGTATTAAGAGCCAGGGCTTTGAAGCCAGATAGACCTGGATGTGATGCCCAGCTCTGTCATTTCGGGCTCTGCTAACAGGCTGAATGTTCCCCAAGTGTGCTCGGACTGCAGCTGTTTCACACCAGTCCCTCTAAGAAGGGCATTATTCTTTGCCCTGTTTCGTAGGCAAGGATATAGAAGTTTATAAGAACTAAAAACAAGCAAAATCAAATCTTTAAGGGTGCAGGGCCGGATTCAAACCTGGAACTGTGTTCTAAAGCCCACCCTTCTAACTGATGTGCTTGCCTGCCTCCTCGTATTAATTAGCATTTCTGACATCACCAATGAAACGATAGAGACAATCATGAGGGAATTTGGTGGGAATTAATAATATAAGGTGTATAATGTGTGTCTGGCAGGCACATAGAGATTTATACATGTTCTCTCTCTACCTGTCCCTACTGGCACAGAGCAGGGGATGGCTAAAAGTTTTAAAGTCTGTTTCGCTCTGTCATAAAGGTCTGATTTTGAATGAAGAGTTTTCCCAGCCCCCCAGAGCTTGGATTGGGCAATAGGTATGGCGGAGCAGGGCTGGTTTTGCTTGGTTGCAAGGATTAGAAACCCAATAACAAACTCAAGCAAAACAGAGGTTTATCTTAAGAATATTTCATAGGCACCTCCTCTGTCTAGATCTTACTCGGCTTTTCTCTAGTCATCTGCCATACTTCCTCTGCAAGACTAGATTTCTGCACCAAAAAACTAGAGCACTCATCCATGCTCCTGGCTTCCCTGGAAGGGAGTCTTAATGACCTTACAGCTCCACTGACCAGCAGAGCTTCTGTGTCCCAAGACAAAGCTGGTCCAGTGAGTAGTGGCCAGGAACCAGATTACTTGGTACAAATGTAGGCAAGAGCAGGGAGACGTTGATAGGATAACCTCTGGTACTGACACAGCTTGAGATACTCAGCTGCTAATGTGGTAGACAAAACCTAGAAACTGAGATACCACAGCTGTAACTTAGGGGTAGTGCCTGCACCATGCTGGGCACATCACAGGAGCTGGGCTCTTCCCCCAGTGCAGGTGTGGGCACGGGTATAGTCAGGGTCAGGTACCCACCCAGACACAGGTGGAAAAGCTGGGACTTAGCAGAGGCCTGGGAGTCCTGCTGGGTCAGTTTCCTGCAGGACACGGGAAGCACCAGCACCAGGGAGCAGGGCGGGGCTTGTCTTGTTCTTGTCCTACCTTCTTAGAAGTAGGACTAATGGACTGAACCACTCCTGAGGGGAACGGGGAGAACAAGTGAAAGAGAGAAGGAGACAGCTGGAACTTCTGAGGGCTGGGGTATTGACCCCAATCCCCTCTTCCCTCTGCCAAGGTCAGCGGAACACAAAAGATATAGCACCAGCCTTTGAGTCATCCTTCAGTAAATGCTAGGGGCCATTTTATTGTGACAGTAGTGTTGGGATGCTGTAAGCACATCTTTCTCTAAATCACACTCCCAGAGAGGCCCCCACATATATCATAGTTCTCGGAGTCTTTTTATACAGAAGCTCTCTTTGTGCATTTTTCATTCTTATTTTTTTTTTAAAATGTTCTGTTCTCTCCTGGCCTAGTTCTTGGAGGCTCTTTAAGAGGGAAAAAAGGAGGAGGAAGGAATCAGTAACGTTCACACTCCTGAGAGAGGCATCTGCCAGGTTTCCTCTGCAGGGATCTTTTCATCTCACCGTATTTTCAAACAGCCTCCCTTTTGAGAAACAGGCAGAGAAATGGCTCCTAATGGCCCCAGACTAATCAGAAGCAATTTCTTGTGAGGTCAGCCATCTCTGTATGTGCTAGAGTCTGAGGAAAGAGCAAAGAGGAGTAGGGGTTTAAATAACCTTCTGACTTTTCCAGACAGAAGGGTTCTAAGGTCGTGATGAGATTTCCTCAACACACACACACATACACCCCTTCTCTAACTCTTGGCCTCAGAGACCCATTTCCCCAAGGGTGGGTTAAAGAAAAGCTGGGATTTGCATCACCCTCTTGAAGTATTTATTTCAAAGAAGCCCCAAGGGAAAAATAAGCTGCCAATGAGGAGAAAAATTGGGATAAGAGAAGTGGCAAAGCTCACATAGCATCTAAGCCTGCTCCCCTTGGCAGTGGGCTCTTCAGTCGCCACCTTTGCTAACCAGGCCCCTGCCTCCCACCAGGCCACTCCTCCCCACCATCCGTGGAAGAGGTGCCATCATCCACGCTGTTTAAATCCTTCATTAAACAATCACCATTTAGGAAAAACAATGGAAAGCGATCCCATTCATGATAGTTACAAAAAATGTACAACACATAGTCATAAACTGTACAAGAAATGTGTAGGAACTCTTAGAAGAAAACTCTTAATGCACTACTGTGGGACATTTTAAAAAGGCTTTAATAAATGTAGAGAAAAAATGTGGAGAAATGCCTATTTCTGGATGGGAAGAATTAATAGTATAAAGATATTAGTTCTCCACCCCCAAAAAAGTATGATGAAATTCCAAGAGGTTAGAATTTTTAAAAATTAATGTTTTGACCAGTTATTTTTAAATTTTCTGTAAAAATAAATGTGTAAGAACATCAAGAAAAAAAAATCTGGCAAAGAAGAATAATGAGAGGGGTTTTCCTCACCAATTTCAGAATGGATTATAAATACATAAAAATGAGTGTGGTTCTGGCACCAACACAGAGAGATGGGGAAAAAATGGAACATAATAAAAAGCCCAGAAACAAATGCAAATACATAAAATAATTTTGCATATAAGAAAATGTTTGAAAGGAACAAAAGAAAAAAGAAAATCAGTAGGAGAAGAACAAACTATTCAATAGATGATGCCAAGAAAGTTTCCCAACTTTTAGGAAGACAATAAATTGCTACTGTCAAGCTCAAGGCTGGGGTAAGACTGATAGATTCTGCCAGTAGAGAAGTAACAAGCCCTTTTTAGATTTAGATAGTCTGGTACTTACGTAGTCAGCGAAAAGAAGGGTGTTAGCTCCCTGTGCTCCTGGTGCAGGGCAACCCCCAAACGAAAGGGACTAGGCCACAGCCACACTAATGACAGGACATCCTGGTGCAGAGACTCCAGTGCTGTGCTGCAGCTAAGTTTCAGAGCTTTCCACTCTTCCCTGAAGGAGGTGAGTTATAAAACCTCAAACCTTATCAAAATCAGGAGGCCATGGGAAGCTGTCTCCCATAGCCTGAGAAATAACCTTTGATCTCTGAAATAACAACAACAAACAGATATATTGATTACATAAAAAGATTTTAGAGATCAAAGAATTTAAAATGCCAACGATAAGATTAAATTTCTTTGCTTAGACAGCTTTTTTTAGCTTTCTTAGAGTTTGTTTCTTTTCCTCTTTAATGTCTTCATTCATTTATCCCCATTTATAAAGTGGTTTCATTATAATGGATAAGCAGTCAACTTCTTTCTTTTCTAGAACCTTCCAAATGGAATAGTGGCCCCAGAATGAGTGTAATTATAGGACTGCATTTAGCTTTCTCATGTAGAACCCCATATTTTCAGTGCCCCATGTCTTTCTTCTTGATGTTTTTTTCTTTTCATGGGATACATCCTGAAATAATTTCTTAGGAAAGGATTAATAAGGTGAACATCCGAGTCCTTCCTTGAACGTGTATGTCTAGCTTTAGTCTACTCTGCCCACCCAGACTCCCTTAATTAATAGTTTTCCTGAGTATGGGTTTAAAATAAATTTCTCTTAGAATTTAAAAGCTCTGTTCTTTTTTTTTTTCTAAACTTCAGTATTTCTCTTGGACACTCTAATGTCAATCTCTTATATTCCTTTATATATGTCCTAGTATTTTGTTTTTAAGGTCTGCAATCTTTTGATATGTTCTCTCCTCTCTCTTCCTGTTCTAAAATTTCATAATGATGTATCTAACTGTGAGTCTATTACCACTTATAATGTTTGGTTTTCAGTGAATCTTTCAGTGATTCATAGCCTTTGGGTTTAGTAAAAAATTCTCATTTCTTTGAAAATTTCTCCCCTCCATTTCTTCTTTTCTTTGTTCAGAATTCAAATTGTTTGGTAGATTAATCCTCTATCTTCATTTTTCTTCCACATAATTAAGTCTCTATTTTTTTGTTCTGATTTCTAGGGCATTTTCTACTCCTTTTATTTCAATTATTTTACAGATTTAAAAAAAAATTTTGACAATCATACTTAAAATTTTAAAAATATTTTCTTTATTCTCTAAGCCTCTTTCCTAATACTCCAGTGGTTCTCAGCTTTGGCTGCACATCAGAACTACCTGGGACATTTTAAAAACTCTGATGCCTAGGCCACACCCTAACCAATCAAATTAGAATCTTCGCAATATCCCTTGCTTATTTCTTAGGTTACTTATTAGAAAGAGGAGGGAATTGCTTGGTTATTATTTTTAAATCCAGGAAACTCTTGAATAAGTTATTAGATGTCAAAATGAAGGAGGGCCATCAACATTTTGTTTTCCTTCTTAACTTTCTTTATACTAAGAAATGGATATCATTGGTTCTGATACGACACAAATATTAACACATACATTCTGTCTTTTATTTTAAAAGTTTATTCATCCCTTTGTCTTATCCCTCCAGTAGACTGCATATTTCCCTTTAGAAAGGAGGAATTGCACGTTATGCATTTGAAGTTCTCAGCACTGTACATTGCACATGACTCATTTTTTCTATATTGAGTTCTGTGTTTTTGTCTAGATATCAGGGCAAGTGTTCATGCACACACACACACACACACACACACACACACACACACACGACACATACTCTGTTTCCTCAGTCTATTCCTATTCCAAAAAGCTGCAGGGTGTGAAGCTTTTACCAACCCAGTTATTTCTCCACGATCCAGGAGGTGGCATGCTGTCATGACTGCACTAACTGCAACTTAAGAAAGTGCACTGAGAAGGGACTCTCTGGGTCCCAGGGCAGATGATGAGGTTATCCTTGGCAAGGCTGGAAACCAAAACCAGCCCTCTGCCTCTCCCTCCTGAGATTCAAGCAGCTCTAGTATTTATAGCGTAGTTTTGGAACAGTGAGGATAAGGTGCCTTATCATGTTAGGAAAATGTACAGGGTCTGAATATTTTTAGTCCACAATGAAATATTGCTCAAGCTGATTTATGGTTTATAAACCCCAGCATAGTTTGGTAAGAGCTAGATTAAATACATCTCATGCAGAAATTTTAGATACAGAGACTCCCAAAGGTCTTGGGAGATCTAAGTTTCTCTCCTTAAGAGACCATTCTAATGTAAGGAAATTTTTAATTGATACTACTTTAAGGGATCTAAATCATTGATTCCCAAAAGTTCAGCATTTGATTTAGTGATTCTGTGACTATGTGAATAGATTTTTCATATCCACAACTATATTTTTATATAATGTTATAGTTTATTTAAAAGTATTGTAAAAGTTATTTTCTGGTGGGTTTGGACAGCTGGAATGATAAAACCCCTCCTCTCTGTCTCAGGGTTGACTCTGTGGCCACTCTCAGGGCAGGAAAAGTCAGGGTTTGTCTTGCTGTTTCTCCAAGAGAGCAACTATCTGTGTGTGGATCCTCCTTCTGCCTAGTGGTCCACTGTGAATGCGAGGTCAACATCCATCAAATGACAGGCTCACCCCTTTCAGACTTCCCTGCTTACCTTCCTCTCATTTTCCAAACAGAATATACATTGGCCCTAATGGGAATTTTTAAAAATTTAATGTATTATTTTATTGATGCATTATTTATTCTTCCTCTTTAATAATTACTTTGTAAAAGTCTCATTATGTCAGCTGATACATACTACTTAGCACTGACCTAATTTACATTGCCTTCGCCTCACTTGGCCTCTGTTTTTAAATTTTTGATACATATATTTAATTTCACATAAAGTAAATGTAATTCTATCTCATATATTATGTGTACTTAAAAAAAATAAGGTTAAAAGAACAGATACTTTTCTTTTACTTTTTTATTTGCTTTTCTTTTTCTCTCTGGTCTTACTCTTTAATGTTAGCACCCACCAGGTAGTCCATGTTAACAACCCAATGTGTATCATTCACATTTTCCTTTGTGTTCATATAATCATGTGAACGCACATATTATTTTACATATATGGGATCATATTACTTTATTCTGACTGTTATTCTCACTCAACAATATTTTATAGAACTATTTCCAAGATAACCAGTATGGTTCTAATTCATTTTTCTTAATGGCTCTGTGCGTATTCTGGAACTATCTGGTATTTAATAATTACCTCTTGCAAGAGCCACTTATTAAATATTCAATAATATGATAAGCTACTTATAAATCATGAGTAGCTTGAAATTATCCATAATAAAAGAATTTACACCATGGAAAGTGGCAAACACTACAAATCAGGACCTTTGTTTTTCAGAGAGCTAGCACACCACCGGGTTAAGTTTATACTAATTTATACAAGCAATCACCTTTTGACTGGCTGTTCATTTTATTTCTCTTTTCTGTTCCTTTAATGTCTGTCCCTGACTGTGGACAATATTTTAATAAACTCAGGATTTAAGCAATACTGAAAGAAGAGGCTTGGGCAGTTGCCCCAAAGTCATTCTGAGTGCAGGCTGGACAGGATAACAGGGGAACACCAGGTATCAGACCCCAACTGCAGCTACTTCACTGTTCCCTTGCTGCCTCTTCTTTTGAGAATGCCTTGTATGGACAGTTTCTGTGAGGGTCACGCATAGTGTTAACCTCTCTTCCTTCTTTCCATTTCATAGTCTCCTCAATTTAAGCCCTTCCTGATTGTTGCCCTTAGCTGCTCCTCCACCCCTAACATTCTGAAGGAGATCCACATAAAATAACAAAGTCACAGTTCCCTGGGTTTTGAAAATTCTGCACTTTGGAGGATTATGAGAATGGAGGTTGGGTAGGGATGGGAAGAATTTTGCTCCACCTGGGTTAAGCTCTTTCAAAAAGCATGGTACAGCTTCATGTTGCTGAGCCTCAAAACTGCATCTTTGCGGGATCCGCATCTAATGTAGCTGTTTGACAAGGTCACAGCATACAGTATGGCACCTTTGCAAGGCTTAGGCTGCCCCAGATGGGTTCTTTGTGGCTCCCTTGGTGTGAGTGTGTTAGCGTGTGTGTTATGTGTGGGATACTTAATGCAGCCTCATACACAGATCGGTGATGGGGATTTAGGGGGTCTGGAGGAAGCAAATACATTAGAGCCAGAAGAAGACTCATGTCCTGGCTTATATGAAAATTTATCAAAAAAGCCTTATGCATTGCCTCTGAGAAGCAGGGTGGGAACATCAGAACATCTTAGACCTACTCGGAAGCCTATGACAGTCAGTGTCACAGGAGTGTACTCAGAGGATGGTAGAAATGGGTAGTTTTAGGAGGAAAAAAAGTAGATGCCTCTGGCTTGAATCCATGGGAACAGTTAATTAGACAGAGACCTCCACGCATTGGAGAATTAGGACTTAGAGCTTTACATGAACAGCTATGTGCTTTTTATAGGTATTATGTAAGAATCCTAGAAATAAGTGTTGTCGTCCAGGCAAATGTTATAGTTGGTAAGATTAGTAATTAATAGAAGTATAAGATAAATATTGTTAATAAATAGAACAATAAAAATAGTTTAAGTACTGAGAGAAGCAAGACAGCAGTGTGTTCAAGAAACAATAGCCACAATCTGCAGTAAGAGATAGTGTGAGGAAGTAGCCTAGTTGAGTTCTGAGAAATCCAGATAAAGGACAGGCTGACCTCAGCAGATTGGTGAAGCTGTAAACCTGTATGATTTGATTATAGAAAAGTCTGTTAGAGCCAAGAAACCGCGGGCTTGCTTTTGTAACCCTGGAGTATAAAAATGCAGCTGTTAAGACAATAGAGAGAGATCCTGATGCATTATCCCTGAGTACTGTCCCTTCCTTTGCCGACTCCGCAGACACCCCTTGGGACCTGGACTCTGGAGCTGGGGCTGACCCCCGGCACATCTTCAACCACATCTTTTTCCTGAGCTCCTGCCCGTATTTCCAACTATCTGCTGAGCATCTCCACTCATGGCCCACAGCACCTCACACTCTATATACATCTCCACAGTAGAACCCCGCCTCTCTCCATCTCTGCCTTTTACCAACACCATGACTTGGGGCAATATGAACACTTCTTCATTGGTATGTACACTGAGAATAGTAATTTCTGTAGGAATTTCAATAAATATGTATGTATGTATGTATGTATGTATGTATGTATGTATGTATATAAATAAATGTGTTCAGCAAATGTTAGTTCCCTCTCCTTCTGTGTCTCTTGAACCTTTCTTCTCTCTTTTCTGGAGGAGGAAAATTCTCAATTTAGGGAAAAAGCAAAGTTCATAAAGTTGCCACATAGAATGTGCTTGAACTTAAAACGCAGAATATGTTCTTTAGACAGGGAAGCAAGGCTGAGAGTCTCAAGAAGAAAGTTGACATGTTTCACCACTTTTATATTTACAGAGACTCGCATAAAAGACGAGATGAGATGGCTGATGAGGACAGAGCAGCCTGGGCTTATCCTGGCTTTCTTGTCATCATACAAAGGGGCTTCTGTCCAGAGCCCACTTGAGCTGATTATGTGTCTCATTTTGCTGGCCAAGCTAGGGAAGAGGGAGTTGTTTCACTGAGGTCAAATAAATCAGAGAGAGAAAAAGAAGTGTTTCTCTTGAATTTCAGTTTTAATTCCACTTGAAAATTAATGAAGGCTGCGGGCACATCCATCAGGCCCAGATGAACACCACATCTACCCTCTCATTATCTCCTGAGCTGGCTGGGTCATTGGAAAAAGCTCATAAAACATGTGAAGACAGAGCATAATTATTTAATAGGCTGCCAGAAGCCTGAGAGCACCAAGGCAGCTTATCAGGAAAAGTGAAAGATCATTTGTGTAGAGAAGATGTGGTTTTGAAGTAGAAAAAAAAACAAAGAGAAAAAAATGGGGGAAATATGGCTAGACTGTCTTGCTTGTAGTAAATAGTCAGTAGTTTCAGAGGATGGTCTAAAATGTGCGTTAACACTGAGCACTTACTGTACCCAAGACAGTGTTCTGAGCGTGGAGATTTGCAGACATTTAAGGCACAGCTCCTCTCTGACGAAGTTGTCTGTCTGTCTGAGTTCAGACAGAGGTGGGTTTGAATCATAGCTGCACCAGTACTTAATTGGGGTCGAGTTATTTCATCTCTCTGAGCCTCAGTTTGCTAATCTGCAAACTGGGGATAATGCATTTGTAAGAAGAGGATGGAACATGCGTAAAGCTCTTTGCGAATCATTGACTAGAGTAAATGACCTCTCCTGCCCTCCCCTCCTCCCCTCCTCCCACCTCGTATCAAAAGCGGAATGTCTGCTTTCTTTGCTTCTGTGCTCCCAGCACCTGGAAGGGTGAACCCTGGCCCTCGAGATGCGGGGCGGGGAGCCGGGTGTCCACGTGCAAAGCTGCCCGCCCTTCGGGAGCGAAGGAACACGTCCAGAAGAGGACAAGAAAGAACAAAAACAGCGAACGGGAACTGTTGCAGGAACCCCAGATTGGCTCCGAAGCACAGGAGGTTCGGGGTCGCAGGCCTGTGCTCACCTGCGCGGACGAGCGCGAGGCTCGCTGGGTCTGGCCGCAGGTGCATCCCGCGGGGCGGCAGGAAGCCCGGCGGCAGCGAGGGGGGCCCGGAGCCCGCGTGTGCGCCGCCGGGGGGAGGCTCGGGGCCGCGTGCTGGGAAGGGGAGACATCTGTACCCCTTTCGGCCCCGAAGCCTCTGATTCTGAGGATTCTGCTCTTTCAGAAACAGTCGCCTAATGGTTGTCACCTGTGGCCATTCCAACCACCCCCCTGGAATGTCCCCACTTGCTAATTAGCGGTGCGAAGTCTGTAGTGTGAGATGGTGACCCCCGAGCCCTTCAGCCTCCGCGCTCGCCTGCGTGCAGTTTCTCAGCACGGTCCAGCTCCCTGCTCTCACGCACGCCGTCCCTTTTGCCACGACTGTCACCTCCCCTCTCCCAAACTGTCTTTCCAAATTCTGCCCATTCCTCAAGGTCGGGCTGAAACCTATCAGGAACCTGCCCAGATCCCGCAGGTGCAATAAGCGTTTCCCTTCCATCTTTCCACAGTAGTTTCCTTTTCTGTGTATTAGCGGTCCCACGGGTGTAACTCGCTCCCACACTAGATTAGGAGCTTCTGGAGTCTGACAGAGGCTTAGGGTTATTTGGTCTCGCTTCCCCAACTCCTGCAAAAAAATTGGCTGCTCGGTAATGCTTTTTAATTGCTGGGATAGGGTAAGTGACTACACATTCTCTTCTCCCCAACACACACACACACACACACACAAACAAACAAACAAACAAAAAAGGAAACAATCAAGCAAAACTCAAAATCCAACTTATAATCAGTTTCTGTTTGTTTACCATGTTTGTCTCTTCATATCCTGGGTCCATGAAAAAAAGAGCAATGCAGCTATTTATATGTTATGAATGAGTGTGGTTTGCTGTAACCCTGACAAATCTCTAGAAAAGAGGAGCACAATTTGTGTATTTGGGTTCAAGTTCCAACCCCAGAACATACTAACAGGACGACCGTCAGCAAGGTCATAGGCCTTGGGGACAGAGCCTAGGTTTCCTCATCTGTCACGATGGCTGGATTGCAGCTTGTTCTCAGGACGATGAGAGGATATAATAAAATGTAAAGTCCTTTACAAGTGTTAGTGGCTAATATCGCTGATATTTGGTCCAATAATATCTCCTTTGCTACCTTCTTTCTCAAGCAGTTCATTCCATAGCAGATGCTTTGAGAAGAACAGCGGACCACCTAGCCCACTGTCCTTGATAGAGCTAAATGTGAACTCAGAAGAGAACATTGAGGTTGCTGGTCCACCCCATCCCTGCTGCCTGCTATTTCTACAAAGCACAGCTCCTCTCCTGGGGTTTCTTGCTCTGAAAAAGAGAGAAAAGCATGTGTCCTGCAAATCCAGGGCATCATTTAAACTCCCTCTTTCACCTTCTTTAGTCCTTATAGAAAAGTAAGAGCTGTCAGTTTCCTGTTGCTAAAGCTTGAAGGGAGAATAATAACAATAACAGTTCATGTGGAGATAATGTTCTATGAAAAATACCCCTCCGTTCTAATTCTTGCAGTTCAGAAAAATGGGGCCTGAGAGGCAGTAGAATTGATATGATTATGAGTCATACACTTGGAGAGATACAGAAATAACTTGATTGCCCCAGAATCTCAGTGCTTTCCTTACCTGAGTTCTCCATTAAACTCAATTAGCTTTTCTCAAGTTAGGCCACATTTTTAGTGGTGACTTAAGCTAATCTTGAAATTTGAGCCCACAGCAAAACCATATCTTAAAGGGATCAGTGCCTGGGCTTATCATTCAGATTAATGTAGTAGAAGGAGCACTGGCTTAGAAATTATCTCTGCCCTTTCTTGGCTGAGCAACCCTGGGAAATGCACTGTGTTGTGCTATTATGTAGAACAAAGGCGTAACTATGAGCCTATGGTCGGATGCCTATGGGTGACGGGGATGGGCTAAGATTTTCTCCCTTTTCTCTTTCTTTTCTTCACATTCCCTATAAGTGCAAATTTAGTGTTTGCTTGGAAATCATCTCCCTTTACACCACTTCCAGGCACCTGTCTTGATTCAGTTCATTAATTTTCTAAGGAGAAATTTAATCCTGCCCTCTCCAGGTGAATGGCAAAGCATATGGGTTTGCCCATTTTAGCAACACATAACAGTTACACTTCAGGTCCTACAAAAGGCTACAACCATGAATTATTTCACATTTCAGTCATTTTAAGATCCTGATTTATGAGAACTCATGTTTGTGGAGGGGTGAATGAAGAACACCACGTTCTTTCATTCATTTATGTGTTATCTGAGCTAGACCATTCATTAGCTGTGCTATTGACCAATGAATTTGTCCCTCAGAGAATCACTTTCACTGAATAATTGCTCAGAGTGGACTGCTGCTCTCCAGACCGTCATGAGAAGCAGCCCTGAGCATATCTGATTGTAGCTTTTCTAGGGCGTTGTTTATGACATCCCCACACCTCATCACAATGGGTCTCTTCCCCATGAGGAGCCATGGGAAGATTCCTCTTGGCATCAAGTCTTAGCAACTGGAAAAGCTGTGCATCTTCTGGAGGGACTGGATTGGCTTTACCTCAGAGGCTTGGTGAGAAAAGGCCAGTAGCTCCTCTGTGCTCAGTCACCAGGAAGTTCTGAGGGAGATCTGTGCAGATCCCTTGCTTGTATCCCACCCACCTTCATGCTTCCTTTGCTACTCTCTAGCCCTATTTTTCTTTTGCCTGAATTTCTTCCACCCTTAATTTTTTATTTTGGCAATATATATTTTTGCAAGCACCACAAACCTTTCTAGAAAAAAAAAAAAAGAGCGAGAAAGGACTATAAATACATTTCAGAAATTATAAGATGCCGTGAATGATTTCCTAACAGTTTCTTGTACAGACACTTAATGTTCTTAACTAGATTGTAGTTAAAACAAGAGGATTTTATGGATTGAATGTCCCTGTGCCCCCCCCCCCCGGAACTTATGCATCAAAGCCCAAATGCACAATGTGATGGTATAAGGAGGTGGGGAGTTTGGGAAGTGATTAGGTCATGAAGGCAGAGCCTTATAAGCAGAAGCATGAGACAGGTGGTCTCTCAGCTATGCGAGGACATCGCAAGAAGGTGGTCATTGCAAACCAGGAAGAGTGTTCTTATCAGAGGCCAAATCTTCCAGAGCCTTAATCTTGGACTTTCTAGCTTCCAGAACTGTGAGAAATAAATGTTTGTTGTTTAAGCCACCTGGTTTATAGTATTTTGTTATAGCAGCTCAAGCAGACTAAGGCAGAGGTAATTTTTTTCACTTATTTAATGTCTCTTATATTCATATGGGTATCAAGACAGAATCAGACATGCAAGGGGTTTATTGGGATAAACTCCTGTGAAAGATAAAGAGATGAGGTAGCAGGAGTAAGTGGGCAGGGTCATCAGTCCCTGATGTAGGTCTGACATTTGTGAAAGAAGAGATGGGAGGAAAAAGCACTGGGTAAGAGGAGCCTCCAACTGCAGTGAGACCTGCGCAAGTCTCAGCCAGGCCAATGGGAATCCCAGGGCAAAGATTTCCCACCAGAGGAGTCTGCACTGGACAGGGATGGCCAGGCTGTAGGACTCCTGCTATGCCTAGTCGTTGGCTGGGAACAGCCTGGGGAGAGCATGGCCTCAGCAAGAATGCTTTGGGAGATCTAAGTATGCAGCAGCTGGGGGCTATTCCCCAGCTGCCCTTCTTGCAGCAGATTCTCCTAGAGGGAGATCTGAGCTGTACACCTCAGTGGCTGCCATACCCCGAGTGCCTAACAAACTATAGACCAGGCACTCAATACACCACACTTCAGAAGTCTCTTTAATCAGTGCCCATGTTTTACACCTTCCCATTTCTACTGATTATCAAAACTAGTTGATTTGTATGTTGTTCTCTTAGGATTCTTTTTCTTTCCTTTTTAAAATTTATTTTTCAATCACAGATGACATACAATATAATATTAGTTTCAGGTGTACAACATAGTGGTTAGACATCTATATAACTTATGAAGCGATCACCCTGATAAGTCTAAGTACCCACCTGGCACCATACACAGTTATTACAATATATTGACTAATTTCCCTATGCTGTACTTTACATCCTCATGACAATTTATATAACTGGCAATTTTTACTTCTTAATTCTTTTCACCTTTTTTACCCAGCCCCCAGCTCCTCTTCCATCTGGTGACTATCAATTTGTTCTCTGTATCTATAGTTTGTTTCTGTTCTGTTTTTCAGTTATTTTGGTATTTAGATTCCACGTGTAAGTGAAATTATACAGTGTTTGTCCTTCTTTGCCTGACTTATTTCATTTAGCGTAATATGTTTTCCCAAGACTCTGAATTCCATTTTCTTAGGACCATGATGCCCCATCCAGAAAATGACTGTCATAGGAGAGCGTTGAAGAGTGCAGGTTCTGAAGTCTGACCGCCTGGGTCCGTAGCCTGCAAGCTGTGGGGACTGAGACATAGGCCGGAACTTTGGGTCTCAGTGTCCTCACTTACAAAATTATGACAATAATAATATTTATCTTATGGGGTTGTTGTAAAAAAAATATGCTACATGTCAAGCAGTTAGCGCTTTGGAAATAAATTCTCAGACAATATTAATAAATAATTGCTATGGGCTGAAGGTGTCCCCCCTCCCCGCCAAATTTATATGTTGAAATCTAACACCTAAGGTGTTGGTATTATGGGGCAGAGCCTTTGGGAGGCAGTGAGGTCAGAGCCTTCACAAATAGGATGAGCGCCCTTTAAAAAGAGACCATACAGAGCTCCCTCACCCCTTTATGTCCTGTGTGAATACAAGGAGAAGCCTGCAACCAAGAAGAGGGTCCTCAATTGACCATGTTGGCACCCTGATCTTTTAGCTTCTAAAACTATGAGAAATAAATTTATTATGTTTATAAGCTATCCAGCCTACAATATTTTGTTATAGCAGCCCAAAGAGACTAAGACAATTAATTAAAACTTAATAAGTTCTCATTATTAAGTATCTCCCATTAACACTTTTGCCTTTGCAATTTTGCTTTTCCATTTATCTTATTTGAAAACTTCTGGTGGCATTTCAAAAAAGCTGGCAGAAAGCTTTGAGGCAGTGGTCCCCAACCTTTTTGGCACCAGGGACTGGTGCTCCTATGAGAAGCCAATGCCTGACAATCTGAGGTGGAGCTGAGGGGGTGACGCTAGCACTAGGGAGCAACTGTAGATACAGGTGAAGCTTCATTTGCTGGCCAGCCACTCACCTCCTGCCATGCGGCCTGGTTTCTAACAGGCCACAGACTGGTACCAGTCCATAGTGGGGGGTGGAGGAGGTGAGCGTTGGGGACCCACCCTGCTTTGAGAAATCCATATCATTTCATGTAGGCTGGTATCTATTCTGTTTGGCTTTGGAATCGGACATAAAGTTGTTAGCTGAAAGCCTAACACATAGTAAACACTCAAAATGGCAGCTATTTCTACCAGTAGCACTGATAAATATAGTCTCTGCCTTAATTTTTCTTTTTCGTTCTTTCATTTAGTCAACATGTATTAAGTGCCTATAGATGTCAGGCACTGTAGTAATTGCCAGAGAGGTAAATATTATCCAGACACAGTTCTTGCTCTCCACGAGACACAACTCTAAGAAGAGAGTGAGTACAGACACAAAAAATTACTATATAAAGGGTAGAAAATCATGAGAATTTTAGTGGAGGGCTGGATAAAGGGCTAAAAGAGGAGAAAAGAGGGAGAACTTGCTTCTAGCTGGGCATCAGGAAAGACATTCTGGAAAAATAGATACTTCACTTGGTTCATAAATGCCAAAATCGAGACCCACAGGGCCTGGTAGTGTGCAGAAAGGAGCCCTGTGGGGAGGGAAACTTGTTGAGCATCATACTGATCACCTGCCACACCTGGCCTGGGGCAAAGTACGGGTTTTCAGGGAGGTGTTGCTTTACTGGAACCAGCTGCCTCTCAAATCATATTACATGTATAAATGGCAGAACTACCCAGTGAATCAGAAATAATGACAATGATAGTTGCAAGCCTTCATATGTTCCTCTTAAACATTTTATAAATGATGTTGACCTCTGAATGCTTTCCTGGGACTCCTGGGGGAACGCAACAGGCATCAGTGGCTTTTGCTTTCCTTTGTTGCAGGTCATTAACAGAACAATTGCATGAGGTGCTTCCACCCCATGAAAGACCTCGACTGCTTGCCTTAGGGGAATTGCCACCTGTCTCCTGCTCCTCCTGTATCCCCTTCAAATTGTGCTACTCTTTTGATAGATTCATATTCTGCCTTCTCAGCCTCCACTTCATGCATGTCTCCCATTAGTCTTCTCCTAAAATAGATGCAACCCATGGGCTCACGTTCCTTGAGCCTCCTCTGGGAGATGGCCGTGGTTGAGACTTCCAGTAAGATGGGCTGATCCTTGGCCACAGATCTATCAATTATCCCTATTTGGGGTCCATTTTGTGGAACAGCAGGAAACTGGTGTTTTCCCCCTGTCTACTTTTCATAGCAGTGGGAGGCATGGTGCTGGTCCTGTAATCTCTGGTTTCCTGATTTGATTGTGGCAGTCCTAGTCCTAAAGTAGGAAAGATGCAGGGAAGGGTGTAGTGACATGTGAGACAAGAGAGGGCCCTGGATTCCTGGCACCACAGATGATGATGGGGAAGTCTTGGAGAGGAATTTGTTGAAGAAAGAGGAAAAAGGGGAAGCAAGAGTTCAGTTTTGGAAAGTTTGAGATCTCTTTTAAATCATCCACGTAAAGATCTAGAGTTGACAGATACCTGCATATGGAGTTTTGAAAAAGGTTAAGGTTAAAGATATAATAGATATAGGAAATTTGAGAACCTTCAGGATATAGGTGTGGTTTACATCCGTGGGGCTGGATAATATCACCAAAGAGGTAAATGTTTATAGAGAAGAAAAGAAGAGCCCTAGGACCTTCGAAGATTAGAAGTCAGGGAGAAGGTGAGCCCAGCAAAGGAGATTAAGAAATGGCCAACAAGGCAGGACAAATTCAGGAGAATTTGAAGTTGTAAAACCAGATGAAAAGAAGCATTTCAAGGATGAGGTAAGATCAATTGGTCAGTTGGCTGACAGGTCAAGATGGGGAGTGGAACACTGAGAACTGACCTTGGATTCAGCAACATGGAAGTTACTGGTGACCTTAACAAGAGTAGCTTCAGGCAAGTTTGCTCTGGCTTCTGGGCCCATGTTCCCACAGTACTACGTGCTTGTCTGCCCTGAGCCGTGCATTCCCTTTCTTTTAGGTTCAGGAGCTGTTGAGAGACCTATATGAATGTGTGCTCTTTCTCCACATACACATACAATTATAATTTCAGGGGTTCACAGACTCTGTAATCCCTGATCCCAGGATGAGAAAGCCTTACTCTAGGCTCATCTACTGAGTTTCTTTAAGCTCTGGCAACACAAAGGTGTTATAAGCTCCCCCGTCTTCCCCGCCCTTGTCTCTTAGAAACCCAAAACCCTCCACAGACCTTTGTTCAAATCAAAGTTAATTGGAGCTAAGAGCAAATAATGTTATTATTATAAGCTCTCAGGGAGGTAAATTTAGGACAAACACAAGAAAACCTAGGAATCAATTCAAACACGTATTAAATGGAATGATTTCCCCTATATTCATGGCTTTGGAGCTCCACCTTAGATCTGATCTCTTCAGACTCGGGCAGCCAAATCCTCTATATCAAGGAGCATAAACTCCACATCTGTGGGGACCAGTACATAATAAAACAGTCCAAAATGTATGGAAAACATCTAAGTGACAAAATTTGTAGTGAACAGATAAAGTGGAGAGGACATACTTGGTTTAAAAGGAACGGCTGATACTACTGTTCAAATTATTGACAAGCAAGAATTTCAGCTCATATTGCTAGAACTTCTGAGTTTTCAAGATAATCTATACTCTTGAGTCTCACACAGGCTAAATGAAATACATAAGCAGCAGCTGGAATATATTATCTATGGGATACCAACTTGTGGCCCCACAGCTAGGCTGAGTCACAGGGAAGACTAAAGTATGCCTAGAGATTGATTTTGGTGTGGCGTCTACTTCTTTTGTTCACTATGACAGATTGCATTTTTCAAAAACCACCAAAGCAATGTTTTCAGTCCCACATATTCTTCAGAATCTTACCATGCGTATCAAGTGAACCTGGAACCTGGGCTGGCCTTTGTAAGCTGGCTGGCCTGACAAACAGATGTGATGCTGTGTGGCTTCCAAGACCAAATCATGCAAAGTGACATGTTTTCCTTAAGGTTCTCTCTCTCTCTCTCTCTCTCTCTCTCTCTCTCTCTCTCTCTCTCTCTCAGAATGCTCACCCTTGGATCCCAGCTCCTAAGAATCCCAAAACAAGCCCAGCAGAGGTCACAGTGAGATAATCCTGCAGAGAGAAAATGAGGCCCTCAGCCAGCATCAACCACCCAACATGTGCAA
The DNA here is from genome assembly GCA_030015415.1 of Cynopterus sphinx. NCBI lineage: Eukaryota > Metazoa > Chordata > Mammalia > Chiroptera > Pteropodidae > Cynopterus > Cynopterus sphinx. The sequence continues at coordinate 89,106,625 of CM057383.1, forward strand.
GAACAAACCTTCAAATGCTTTTAAGCCCTGAGCCTTTGAGTCATCCAGCTGAGGCCATCAGGGAGCAAAGGCAAGCAGTCCCTGCTATGCTGTGTCCAAATTCCTGACCCGCAAACTCTGAGCATAATAAATAGTTGCTTTATGCCACTAAGTTGGACTGACTCATTAGGAAGCCATAATAACTGAATTTCCATTTACAAACATGGAAGTGCTTCAGCAATTCCATCTTCGGAATACACCTTTTAGAAACATCTCTCTCCAGAGTATTTTTAAATTATCATTTTCTTTGGCTGACTCCCCCACTGACACTCCTATGACCCTGAATTGTGGATGTTCCAAGACTACAGCATTTGTTTTGATGGATGCTCTGGGTGTTCTTCCTGTGAGCACTTCAGCTTCTCTCTGCTTTTCCAGGGACCTCCCCCATCATGCCCTGAAGCAGACTCACTCCCAGTGTCTGGAAAGTCTATCTGGGCAGCCAAGCTACATTTGCATTCTTCAACCTTTTAACTTTCTAAAAACAGCAGGTTTCATTATGCAGGCTTAAGTGTCAAACTCTAAACACTGCTTTTTGTTGGAGAGTTTTCCTCCACCTTGTCCGTCAGGGTCACTGCTCAAGAAAGTGGTACATCTTCTGGGAGACTGACCTAACCACAGCTTTTTCCCCAGACAAAATGCAAGGTCCTGTGCATCCAGCAAACTTCTGGTGCAGCACAGATCAGTGCGGCAGGCAGGGTGGTGAGGGCTGAGAGTTTGCTGTCAGACAGACCTGGGTGTGAGTGAAACTTGCTTTGCCATTTAATTTTGATCTGTGGACCATGGACAAGTTGGGTCCTACATTATAAAATAAGAATATCACTGCCTTTCTCTTAGTGTCATTGGGGAGTTGATAAAGCATTAAAAGTGTTTACCTTTATGTCTGGAACGTAGGTGAAGTTGGGTAGAGGAAGTTATTACTTGTGCCACTGCCATCAGCACTTCCACCATCACCTCCACCGGTACCAGCCCCACAACCACCACCACCACCACCACCACCAGCACCGCTGCTCTCTCTGCCACGCGACATTGCACGTGTTCATTCCTTTGGCTCCCCTGCTATAGAAAGCACAACTCAAAGGCAGGGAAGGTAACTTTGTGTCTTTGTATCCACAGCGCCCACATTGTGCTCTGAAAGTAGCAGACACAAATATTTTGTGGAACAAGTCGATGAAGGAACACGCATGACACTGTTTTAAAATCCCATTTAGCTCTATGTAATTTCATGACAAGGATAGGAGACATAACATAATTTGAGTTTCTACGATGTGAAAGGTACTAAGCAGGTACTTTCCATGTAGCACATGAAATCCTTAACCTCACCTCCTACCCCCAGCAATCCCTCTCTTTATTACCCCCTCTTCTCACTCACCGTCTCACTTTTGGGCCCACCTCCAGCTGAGTTACCATCCACTATTCATTCAGCATGTCCTTTCCGTGAGTTCTTAAGTTCATGACTTCTTGATACCTCAGGAATGATTTGTGCTAGTGTTAGATTGTATTCATGTAAATGAGTGGTTCTCAACTTGTGGTCCAGGAACTTGATAGAAACGCACATTATGTATTCAGCTCATATTTAACGAGTCAGAAACTATGGGAAGCCCCCACCGCCACCCCAATCTGAGTGATTCTACAAGCCCTCCAGGTGATTCTGATGATTACTTACTTTTGAGAATCACGATAAAAACCACATGCTAGTAGGTATTCAATAGTTGCATGGAAATGGTGAATGGAAAATTTTCAACCTTAGCCGCTATAGTGAGGCTATGAGGTACTTGATATTCCTAAAATAAAGCATTTATAAATAATACGGAATTGGCAGGGGTGAGTGCAGCAAGGTGAAGAGGAAAGGGGTAGAATGACAGGAATAGAGATGGGTGGATCTTTCGGGCTCCCCTCAGCTCAAAAGTGGTTGTTCTTTGGGCTAGTGTTGGAGAGGCTTGTGAAATCCTTCCAACTCCATAACAGAACTGTGATTTTTGGATGAAGCAGTACAGGGAGCTATCTACAACAGGGAAGACAGAGAGAGATGTGCTGGCTGATTGGCTGGGGTGCCAGGGCCTCCCATTCACGCCCTGTGGTAGCTCCTGAGTTACTTGGAGAAGCCACATACTTACTCCTTGCAACTGTGATTCTGTAAAGCCATCAACAGAGCCATTGGTCCTGTCTTAGTGGTGAGCCAGGACAAAGCCACTAAAGCTGTCAACAACAGATGGGACGTGTTGACAAACAGCAAGTGGCTGGTGGAATCAGGGTGCCTGCCTAGCATGCCTGCAGGGGGCACCATCGCACAGGCTACGTGGCAGCCTGGTCAGACCAGAAAGCCAGGGCAAGGATCAAATACCAGGCTAACCTTGCCTGACTGTGCCGCCCAGGCCAGGGGGCTGAGTGGGAGGACAGGAACCACGGGTGAATCAGGGCCCCAGAAGGCAGGAGCAGACAAGGAGACAAGGCTCCAGAAGGACTCTGAGCACGAGGTCAGCTGGGAAGATTTCTCTGGACAGGCTTCCATAGGAAGGACATTTGGGGGGATACTTTATAGCTTGTTGTTCTGTACGTAGATATGACACACACATTGTATGGAAAAGTATTATGGTCCTTGTTCCTCGGAGTGTTCGCTCACTCTCAACAAGTCACTGTTGCATTTAGAAGAGGTGCCACAGCAGCACCCCATGATGTTCCTTCCCACTCTTTCTGAAATGCCTTTCCCTCCCCGAAAACCTTTATCGGGAGGCCCTCCTGGAAGTCTCTCAGGCTGTGTTTTCCTTCTTTCCCTTTGTTCCTATTGCATGTATTTCTGCAGCATCATATTATTACAGACTTGTCTTTTTCTCTAGACTACGAACCCTTGAGAATAGGCTCTCAGCGTTCAACTAAAGTCAGCCCTGGTGCTGCTGCATCAAAGGTGTTCAAGAAATCCTGGTGGAATGACTGAATCAGTCATTGCGGGGGGGAGGGGCATCTCCCCTGGGTGAGCCCAACCCACAGTGGAAGTCATTCCAGTTACCTGGCCTCAACATGGCAGCTCAGCTGGATGTCACACCTGCTGGGGGTGGGGTACCCTTTGCACTCAAAATGAGCTCCTGGTTTGTCCTCCTTAATGCTCTGAGAAAGCAGTTGGTAAGACATGGAGGACACAGATCCCAGGGACCAGGAAGGGGCAGCTTCTAGTGGGAAATAAATCCCACTGCTAACACCACAAGCAGAAACGGAATGGAAGTGGGTCTCACTGGTCCCCAGACTCAGAATATCAAATCTCCTTGGCTGCAAGATTGCCACTGACCCTGGAGTTTTCTGCCCAGTGACTTTTTTGTGTGGCTCACTTAAGCCACTGATCACTGCCGGGACTCTTAGGAGGAAGGAAGTCGAGGCAAAATCAGCTGCATTTAATCGATCTGACCAGGGGGGTGATCATTTCCTTTCTTCCCTTTAAATCCTGTGCTAGTTTCTTTCCATAGGAAGAATGCGTGTCTGACCTAAAATGGAATACTTTTTTTTTCGCCCAGATATATATTAAGGACTCTGTTATGCATTTTAAAATGAATAAGTGGCTACAATTAGGTTTTATTTTTAACATCTGCATTTTTAACCTTGCATAAATGTTCTCAATAAAATTCAACTAAATGCAAAGTTTATATGATAGAGGAAAAGTCTCCCCACCCACAGTTCACTCCCTAGCCTGGAAGGACTAGGGCAGTCAAGGACTATTATGAATTGACTGTATGTGTCCCCTCAAATTCATATGTTGAATTTCTCTCTCTCTCCACAAGTATATTCACTGAGGGAAGGCCATGTGAGGACACAGCAATAAAGAGGCCTTCCACAAGCCAGGCAGATGGCTCTCGCCAAGAACTAAATTGGCCAGCACCTTAATCTTGGTCTTCCAGCCTCCAGAACTGTGAAGGAATAACTTTCTTTTATTCAAGCCACCAGACTATGGTAACTTCTTATGACAGCTCGAGCTGACTGAGACAAGGGCAAAAGATGGCAGTGAAACTGAGAGTTAGAGCCAAGATCCAGCTCTGCTGCTGCCTTTCTCCTGGCCTGTGTAGAACTAGGCCTAGGTTTTCTAAGCAGTTGTAGGTACTTGTCACTATGGCAATGGCACTGAAGGCTCTGGCTGAGGCCTGGGTACAGATTCTCTCATCCCTGTCACAGGGCCAACCACATGCTAATCAGGATTGTCATGCACCAGACAGATCAAGACATTCAGGCCTACACACTATTTCAGGTGTCCCCTTCGACTCCCGTCATCCTACTTCACATCCTCGCAATACAACAACCCAGAGCCTCACTCTTGGGCTTTCTGAGCTGCAGAACAATAGTGTGTTTGTTTGGGAAAAGTAGAAATTTCCAATTCCCACCTTTCCTCTCCACAGTGGAGCTGACCAGTGGGTTGTAGGGAGGCTGATAACCTTGAATGTGGGTTTGGCATATTGCCAGATGCCAGCACCTGTTCCAGGGAAAAGACAGTATCCTTCTCCGTCACCACAAGGTCAAGCCCCACTCCTCAGCCCTGCCACCCAGCCAGATCCCCATGTCAAGGCAGGGATGAGGGCAGGCTAGAAAGTTTGTCACAGAATTTACATTAAAGAGAAAAGGATTACGTGAACCAAGTGGAAAAAGTTCTCATCTATAGTAGATGTTGAGTTCATGCAAAAAATATCAGAGAAGGCCCCTTGTCATAGATGTTCCTTGCAAAACAAGCAGAAGCTCCTCATTTCTACCCCATTGCCCATGGCTAGCCTGGCCTTCTGAAGCTCTCCAGGGAGTCAAGGGTCATGGGGTCAGGGGAGCAGATGGTGACCCAGACTTGAGGTGCGGGGAAGGAATTTCGTGTTTTCTCATTCCAAGGGCTTCCTCTTCCCCTCTGAGGCCTGAGCCGGAAGAAATTAGGTCAAATAGCAGCAAGAGAAACACTTTCCTATAGAGACAAGAAAATTTCAGACAAAAATGAGGACCTTCTCGAGTTCAGATAACCTGGTTTGCAGTAGGTTTTATGTCCATTTAGGAAGCCATGTGGTATATTGAAGGAGCACTAAACCAGAGTCAGGAAAACTGGATGATGGTCCTGGTATTACTGCCTACAGCTGTGTGACCTCAGATTGGACGAGCCACTTAATCTCCCAAGGACTCAGTCTTCCTCATCTGTCAAATGGAGGGAGCATATCCTGTTGTGCCTGTTTCACACCACAGTCAGGGCGATGATTGAATGAGAGGAAAACGTGTGCAGACGTTCTTTTTGGACATGAGATACAAACAAAACACTTTTCAAGCATTATGAATCACTCAAACAAAAGGCACTGTGAAAAACAGATGGTAATGAGTCTGGTTAACAGGAAGCCCAACTCTCTCTGTGAGCAGGCAGCAGTTAGATGGTCCAGAGCATGATCTGGCCTTGCCGTTGCACTCATGCTGGTTGCCATTCCCACAGTCTCAGTGCTGGTTTGCAATCCTGTGGAGAACGTGAATCAGCCACTTCACAGAAAGAATTTATCGGGCTAAGTCAGGCCGACCACTCTCCATTCTATGGACGAAATCAGTCAAGCTGGATCTGGGGCAGAATGGAATTAAAAGGTTGAAGTTCGGCTTGGACTGCTCACCTGACATGGCACATGGGCATAGAAAAGCCAGGAACAAGGTAGCTGAGGACACAATGTAAAAGTGGCAATTCTAAGTGCACAGTGTGGAAGTGACTACTGGCCTAGTAGTAATAACTTGTTTTTTGTTGTTTTTGTTGAGTGCTCATTATGTGCCAGGTGCTGTGCAAAGTTCTTTGCAAATATTACCTCTTTTAATCCTCTGAACACCTTATGAAGTAGCTATTACCATTTTACCTATGAGAAAACCAGAGCTCAGAGAGATTAGTGAAGTAGTCCAGTCACACAGATGAAAGAGCTGGAATTCAAATCAAGGTACATGTGATACATAAGACTGAGTTCTTAACCACTGGGCCAGCGATTCCCACCTATAGGGGGCATCAGATTTACCTGCAAGACTTGTTGAAATGAGGACTTCTGGGCCCCATACGCAGAGTGCCTGATTCAAGAGATCTGGAAAGGGCCTAAGAATGCGAATTTCTAACAGGTTCCCCCAGGCTGCAGCTGGTCCTGGGGAGCAAGCAGCCTTGGGGAACCTTGTGCCATACCTATCACCTCTCCTTCAGCAAGGGCCCCACAGCAGCACAGTGCCAGCCAGCCAGAGGAAGCTCAGCCCGGTGTGTGCACTGGCTGCTGAGAGTCCCACCTGTCCTCATCACCTTTCCCAGAAGTGAATGTCCTCCTACAGAGCCTCACCTTAGCTAGGCGAGGCAAACATAGGGGCTCTCGTCTTTCGAGAAAATCATTCGCTAGCTTTCTCTCAGTTCCCCACACAGCTGATTCACAATCTGTTCAAAATAGTCGTTAACCTTAGAAGTGCCAGAATCTAGAAGGATCTCCTACAAAACCTCAGCATTGGAAAGGACTGCTGAGATCTGACAGCTGAATCCTCTCTGGTGTGTCAACAGGGCCTATACAATAGGATGTCATTACTGAGGCAAAGTGTGCATAGCTGTGACAGAAGACAGTTGCACGGGCCAGGCCGAATGGCTTTCAGAGGCCCTCTTGCTGGCTTGTCTAGGCTGGCTGGCTGCTCTCTGCCTGTTCACATCGAGCTCATCCCTCCGCTGCCAAATGCTTAAATTCCTTCCTTAGTTTCCTGTAATGGGTTAAATTTTGCCCTCCACTCCACCTAAAAGATATGTCCACATTCTAAACCCTGCATAAAGGTCATAGATAATGGACTATAGTCAAAACCAACCCTGCGTTGTGAAAATACCAAGTACTCTAAAAACAAGGTTTTGCTACTTTGTGCTTTTCTGAAATACCGGCAGACATCAAAAATGTAATTTTACCATGAAAAGGACAAGAAACACCCTCAATATTTATATGGTCTTCAGACACACACACACACACACACACACACACACACACACACACACACTTCAAGAACTTTACATCTAATCCTAGGTCTTCCTCTTTATTCCTATCCCCACCCCACCCCCACCATTACCAGGGGAGTGCAACATCACTGTGGCAGGCCATCTGACAGCCTGTTCACATCTCTAACAGTTGCATCACTGTTCACCCCCACCCCGCTTTAGCCTTTTACTCCATGACCACATCTAGACCTTGCGTTTCTTGGAATTGTTCTGCAAAAGAAATATGACAGCTCCTAGCTAATAAATACCACACAATAATCTCTCATCCCAATACCTATCCTTCCTGAACTTTCACTTCCTTGCCTGTACCTTGCCTGTTCTTGGACATCGTCAAAATCTTCCTGTTCACAATTCCTTCATTCTCCCTACTTCCCGTCTGTCAGCCTGTCTTCACATTCTCTACTCTGCACTGTTGATTCCATGGACCATCATTAGCTTTCTTGTTATATTTCCAACTCCTTTATCTCATGGACATTATTTTTGCACTCACCTGACAAAACTTTAACTCTGGATGATTTCAGCTTGTCTTATTTCTCTCTTCCTATTCTTAGACTTCAAAAAATGGCAAGAGACCATCATATTCATGTGCAATTGAGGTCATTGTAAATGAATACAAGGTGTCTAAATTCAGAAAGGTCTCAGTGCTATCTGGGAAACCTTTAACAGGCCCCTAGTCAGTAGTTCAGTGTCAGGCCACAATCATTACACACAAAAAGTTGGTGAAAATTACAAGGTCACCCCTTCATCTGGGCTATGCAGAACTCAGGGCTGGGCATGGGCCCGAGAGTGCTTTGGAGAAACATCTTTGTGAAATTCAAAACCACATACCTGGGCTTGCTCTGCCTTTCTTGTTCTTCCAATAGCTGGTTTAGACTAACCTCTGGCTATCATGTCTACTGGGCAACCTTGCCTCTCTCTACCTGATAGAAAAAGTAAAGACCATCAAGGAAGGGGCTCCATAAATTTCCGGTCCGCATCCTTAACAAACTGCTCTGTAGATGCACACCCAGCCCCCTTTCTCTTCTTTTCTCCATTCTCAAAAAGGAGGGTCTCTTTTGCTCATTAAGACAAATCCTTTCCCTTGTAGTTCCTCCCCACTTCTCCCTTAATCTTCCTTCTATTCCTTTTTCTTTCTATCCACATCTTTTGACCAGGATTTAAATATATTTAAGCCTCTCTCATTAAAACAAACAAACAAATAATTTCCCTACCCAGTCTTACATTCAACTTAGCCACTGCTCTTTTGCCCTTCTTTCCTTCAGTCAACACAGTAAAATTAGCATTATAAGTTTTTCAGACAAGAATATAATAGTACAATGTTCACTCGTGTACTATATTTACCCAGATTCAAGATATTGCCAGTTTCCTGCCAGGTATCTTGAACAGGTGATGGGTACTACTGACACCACACTCCACCTATAGCGCCAAGGTCCGGGTTTGTCCCTCATCACCCACAATGAACTTGTTCTCAAGCATTTCCTTTGGCACCAGTGGCCAAATCTAGCAGGTACTTTTCACCTTGTGGCTCACTGTTGACCACTTCGTACTTCAACTTTCTCTCCTTACTGGTTCGTATGTCTCCTTTTGTCCTGATTTTACTGTTACTGCTCATTTCCTCTGTGGCATCTCTTAGCTTTGCTGGTCTTTTAAATGTTCCATTAGATTTTATCTTTAGCTTCCTCTTTCTCACACTTCACTTAAGCCTTTCCCAACACTCATCCCAAAATTGAGTAAAATACCTCTTTCTCATGTTTCTAGAGCCCCTATCCCACTGGGTTGTACTTCCTGGCTAATTACTGGCATTTCCTAATAAACTATAAATTTCTTAATGTTGGGACCCTACTTTTATTGATGTACTGCCAGACCCAGCTTAGTTTTGGGCTCAAAGAAAGGCCCAATAAATGTGCATTGAATGAACGTGCTCCAGTTCTCCAACACCAGTGTCAAGAGAACAGACCCATCACCTCCAGCAAAATCACTTCATCAGCTTACTTATGCATGCCTCCAGCCTGGCTACTGGGAGGCCAGACGGAAACAACTTTTTATTGTCCCTGCTAATTGGGGCATGAATAGGGAAAATTCCAGGAGTTCCAGAGCCTCATTTAAGCCCAGAATTTCAAAGTCTCCCAAAATAGAAAAAGCTGTTTGTGTCAGGAGAATGGATCTATATTTCAGACACTTCCCCTGTCCCCATTCACCAAATCACAGAGGCCAAGGGGCTACAGTAAGATCTGCAGGTGGGGAGGAAGAAGAAGCAGCGAGGACAGTGATTTCCCACAAATCTCCAGTAACGGATGTTTCTGATATTTCATCGTATGGATTTCGAGGCTAGAACTCCTCGTTGACCTGGTCTCATTTCATTTGGTCTCTCTGTAGAGTCAGAGGTGTGGATCACTGTTCTACTGGCCTGTTGGACTGCTGGCTTTTCTGCTGACCTACACCATGAGATCTGGACCCATCAGTCTCCAGCTAAAGATACGACTCTCCAGTTGGTCCTGGGGATATAAAACTGGAAGCCAAATGGAAAATTATTAAGCCACAGCATATAATGAAAATAACTGTCACTTACTGAGTACCTACTGTGTGCCAAGCACTGAACCAGGCTATCTGCATACATTTAGTCTTCCAATTGGCCAGCAAAAGCAGCTGTTATTAATAATAATGGCATCAGCAACCCAAACCATCCTCATTTCTTGATATAGCTGGTTTGCCATATTTTGCAGGCATTCTCATTAGTATCGTCTTGTTTAGTTTTTACAAAATTCTATGAGCACGGGGCTTTATTCCCATTTTATAAAGAGAGAACTGAGTCCTAGAGAGCATCAGACAAAATGGGCCACATTGATTATGAAGTCAGACAGGACACCCTTGCACCGTATGTCTCTCAAGGTTGGGTCCCTTTGCTCTACAGCTGCCCAGCAGGGTCTTTGTCCCCCACTACCACAGGGCTCTGTGGGCCCAGGTCCTGTCCTCTATGGAAGGAAAGAGCCCTGAAATTCTCTCATTTCTGCCACTGACAATCTCTGGAAAATACATATTCTCTGAGGTCAGTTTCTTCATCTGTTAACTGGGGCTGGTAATACCTGCCCTGACCACTTTATGGGGTTTTGTAAGAATCTAAAGGCATTTTGAAAAGTACAATATTGAGACAAATGCCACTGAGTATTATTAGGGATGCAGTGTTCAGAGGAAAGTCGAATTTCTTTACTTGGACAGATTTTTAAGGTGACCTTTAAACAAACAGCCCGCTGGGTTCTTGGTTCACAGTAGTTTAGAATGTTTTAATTCAGAGGTTTTGAAAGCACAGATGAATCCAGAGAGAAATATTTACAGGCACAGTTCCCAGAAATAGCGAGAGGAGAAACTGGAGCCTCCCATGGGGAGCGGGGCTGGGATTGGGAAGCTGGCCCAGGTCTTCTTCGCCACCAGCTTCTCATTCCCAGACTCAGGAAATCCTCACCACTCTTGGGGTCCTATCCTACATGCCCTGTGGGGGCAGCGGCTCTCCTCTGGCCTCTTGATCTTGAACTGGGTGGTGGAGGAGAGATGGAGAAGGGCCTGTGTGCAGGAGTGCCCTGCCTACCCGAGAAAAGGAAAGAGTGTGGGAGAGGAAAGCAAGGGAACACTCATTAGCTGCTTTTCTGCTGTATCAGGCTGGGTGCTTCATGTACTTCATATCAGAAATGATATCTCAGAAATGAGGGGACTGGGGGTCGGGTGTAATTTGAGAACAATTATACAAATCTGAAGTGGGGGAGCTGGATTTAGAACACCAGTCTAGCTGACTCCACAATCACAGCAACCCACCTTCACCTGAGGACCTCTCTGCATATTAATTAGAAGGCTCTGCAAACCCCCCACCGAGCGTGGTGCATCACACCCCACACCTGGTCACAGTGGAAGGTGTGCTCTCCAAGCCCCAAGCTCTGGACTTCCCTCTTCAGTCTCATCTCCTGTCCTACTTTTCTTGAACATTTGGCCTAGTTGCAGGATTCTCAGACACACCAAGCGTATCTCCTTGTCTTTGTTCATAAGATTTCCTCTGCTTCGAATCCCCATCCAGCCTCCCTCCCAGCATTCACCACTTCACCTCACCCCCACGCCCCAGTGGCCTGGCAACTGTTGACTGTTAAAAGATAAACCGAGGCATATTACGTTTTTAAAGAGTTTCTTTGAGCATGTATTGGTTTGAGTTGGGCATAATCAAACCAAAAGTGGTTAGGAATACTCCGCTGTCAGGAGCTGGGGAGAGACTCCTGTAGAGAAAAAATGGAAGCAAAGTCAGGAAATATTGATTGCTTACAGCATAGAGCCTAGGATGGCTGTTTGTGATTGGTTGTACTTAGGTTTCTATTTTATAACCTTGAGGCATTTACAGGCTTAGATTTGGGTTTGCTACTTAGGCTGCCACACCATTCCAGCCATCTCAGTCTAATGGCCTCCTGGTTTAATTTGTTTAATACTAGTCATCTTTTAAGCTTCAGTTCAAGGGTTGTTCCCTCTATGGTGCCTTTTTTTAAAATCCCTACCATCCACCCAATGGTAGAATTGATTCTTTCCTCCTTTAAGCTCTCATCGAGACCTGTACAGATTTCCATCATAGCATGTATATATACTATTTTATTGTTCCTGTTTTTACAGGTCTCTCTTTGTATCACATTATAATCCCTTCAGGGCAAGAACTACGTATTATTCATTTTGGAATTTCCACAATTTTCACAGTGCTTGGGATTTAGTAATGCCATTTTAATTTTAAAATGTATGTTAATACACAAATGCTATACTAACACTAATACATTTTCATGATAAAATAATAAAAAAGTCCTCTTTGACCCCAATGCAGTCTCACTACCCTCCCCAGAATAATCAATTAAGTATGCATCCTTCCAGGCCTTTTTCTGTACCTTCACATATCTATGAACGTGGAGAAACATACTTTTGAAGAGGTATAAAAATAGGATTATATTCTCAATTGTTTTACAACTTGTGCTTTTTCACTTAAAAGTATCTTCTAGACATCTTAACAAGTCAGCATATGTAAATTTCCTCAACCCATTTTAATTGCCAGTATTCCATAGCACAAAGTTCCCATAGTTGAATTAGCTAGTTCTCTATTAAAGGACATTTATGTGGTTTCCCATATTTTGCTATTATAAATAATACTGCAATGAATATCCCAGGACATGTCTCTCAGAAGACATGGCTCACTATTTCTCTACATCAGTGTCTTTTAACCAAACCGTATATTGGGCTTACCTGGGGAGCTTCTAAAAATAAATATAAATGCAAAAATCATCAATAAAATATTAGCAAATAGAGTCTTAACAATGTATGAAAAATTATACACCACAACCATGTGGTACACAAAGCTGGCTGAACATTCCAAAATCAATTAATATAATTTACCACATAAGTAAGCTAAAGAAGAAAAATCATATAATCACATCAAGAGATGCAGAAAAAGCATTTGACAAAATCCAACACCCAGTCATGGTAAAAAGTCTCGGAAAACCAGGAATAGGGGGGAGACTCGTCTGCTTGATAAAGAATGTTTACCAGCAACCTACAGCTAACATCATACTTAATAATGAGAAGTTATATGCTCCTCTCTTATGTTCAGGAGCAAGGTAAGAATGTACGCTCTCAACATACCTTTCAACATTGTGTTGGAAATCCTACCTAATATAATAAAGCCAGGGAGAAAAAAGGTATGTAAACTGATAAGAAAGACACAAAACTATCTTTGTTCACAGATGACATGATTATCTGTGTAGAAAACTTCAAAGAATCCTTGACAAAAAACTCCTGAAACTAATAAGTGATTACAGCAAGTTTGTAGAATACAAAGTCAACTGCTTCTCTACATACCATTTACATTATCACCAAAACCTGAAATAGTTATAAATACAACAAAATCTGTATAAAGTCTATATGAGGAAAACTACAAAGCAGTGATTACAAAAACAAAGAATCGAATAAATTGAAAGATACTGCACATTTGTGGATAAAAGAATTAATAATGTCAAAATAATGTCAGGACTTCCCAACTGGATCTATAGATTCAATGGAATCTCAATCCAAATTTTAGCATGTTATTTGTGGATATCAATAAACTCACTCTAAAGTTTATATGGAAAGGGAAAAGACAGAATAACCAACACAGTACTGAAGAACGGAACTGGAAGACTGACACTGCCCCACTTTAAGAGTTACTGTAAAGTTACAATAACCAAGACAGTGTGGTATCTATGAAAGAACAGATGATTAGATCAATGGAATAGAATAGAAAAACCAGAAACAAAGCAATATAAATATAGTCAACTAAACTTTGAAAAAAAAGCAAAGGCAATCCAAAGAAGAAAGAATAGCCTTTTGAACAAATGGTGCTTGGAACAACTAGATATTCATACGTAAAAAAAAAAAATCTAGACATACACTTTACATCTTTCACAAAAATGAACTCAAAGACGATTATAGACCTAAATGTAAAATGTAAAACTATAAAACTTCTAGAAGCTAACATAGGAGAAAATCTAGGTGATCTTAGGGTTGGCAATGGCTTTTAGATACAATACCAAGTAAGCATAATTCATTAAGAAAAACAATTGACGAGTTGGACTTCATTGAAAGTAAAAACTTCTCTGCTAAAGACACTGGTAACAGAATAAAAATACAAACACAGACTCAAAGGAAAATCTCTGCAGAACACATATCTGATAAGACTGTTATCCAAACTATACAATGAACGCTGAAAACTCAACAATAAGAAAATCTAATTTTAAAATGGTCAAAAAGTATAGACAAATATCTCCCCTAAGAAGACATACAAATGGCAAATAAACATATGAAAAAAATGCTCAATATCATGTCATTAGGAAATGGCACATTAAAGCAAGATACCGCTACAGACCTATTAGAATGGCTAAAATCCAAACACTGACAACAGCAGATGCTTGTAAGGATATAGCACAACAGTAACTTTCATTGCTGGTGGGAATGCAAAATGGTACAGCCACTTTAGAAAACAATTTGGCAGTTTTGTGCAAAACTAAACATAAGCTGAGCTTATGTTTAGGATCCAGCAATCATCATGCCTCTGGATATTTATTCTCATGAGTTGGAAACTTATATCCACACAAAATCTGCACAGGAATATTTATAGCAGCTTTAAACCTGGAAGCAACCAAGATGTCTTTCAATAGGTGAATGGGTAAACAAAGTATGATATGATGGACTATAACTCAGCCATTAAAAATATGAGCTATCAAGCCATAAAAAGACATGGAGGAACCGTAAGCACCAAGTGACAGAAACCATTCTGAAAAGGATACATCCCATATGATTTCATTTTATGACATTGTCACTACCACCACCGCTGTCGTCCTCGTCATCATCGTGTTAGCAGTCCCCCATGGAGTTGAGAAAGCATGTTCGCACCGGTCATCTGATCTGATCCTTACAAAGATCCCACAAAGCAAACAGGCAGAAGTCTTGATCCCAGGTTACAGATGGGGAAGCTGTGATTGGGAGATTGCACTGCCTGAGGTCACACACTAGTCATGAAATCCCACCCTTCCATCCTAATCTTATATTATACCTCGCTGCCTCTGGTCTAGCCTCTTGGGCCTTAATTGGACCTCAGACCATGGTAGAGGGGGTTCTGGGGAATGTGACCATGGGATTTGATATGTCATCTTGGAAAAGAGTGCAGAAGAGAGGGCCTAACAAGTGGATTCAGAGGCTCCTGTTTCCTCTGGGCCCTGCATCTGCACTGTCCCCTCAGTCCTTCCTTCTATCTTTTCCTGTTGCCGGCATTGACACTCATGGCACACAGAGACAGGGCAGCAGGATGCTTATTATTTATTCATTGAGAGCACATAAGCCTATTCTTTTTTCGTTTGCCTGGAGGGGTTAGGTCAAGATATGTCAACTTGTGCCCTGACAGTCCTGAAAGCCAGATTAGCTAGCCACAGAGATGCCTGCTTCCAGTAATCAGAAAGAAGATTTTCTTTAGGTAAAAGAGTGCCTCTGAGATATTCATAAATGAATGCAATGGGGATTTGCTAAAGGAATGTACAGAGGGGTGGGAAATGGGAAAGAGGTGAGAGAATTTCTCTCACTAGCCTCTGGTCACCATGACAACAATGACATCTTTAAAGAAACATAACTGATCCTTTTAAGTCAGAGGGTTTTATAGACATACTGGATTCCAGCCTCTTCTATAGTTCTGGAATATATGTATGGAAACATGAGTCTGCGCCCCAGCTCAATACACCCTAGCATAGTCTTAGGAACAAATGTGCATTTGAGCTTTGAAGCCCATTTTAAAATGTCGAGCATGTTGGTAGGAACTCAAAGAGCCACATGTTGAGAGAACAAGCAAGGAGTGACTATGGGGGCTGGCAGGGGGAAAGGTCTTTCCAAAAGAGCCAGTTGGGCTCATCCACAAGTAGCAGTGGAGTGGGGGTTCCTCACAGCAGTGGACAAGGATGCAGCAGCTGTGTGGGCCCTGTGGCAGGCTGAATAATGTCAATGTCCTAATCCCTGAAATTTATGAATATAAATTCATATAAATTTGCCTTGTCAAAAGGCACTTTGCAGTAGTGATTAACTTAAGGACCTTGAGATAGGGGAGATTTTCCTAGATTATCCTCGTGGCTCTATGTAATTATTAGGGCCCTTATAAGAGGAAGACAGGAGGATGAGAGTCAGTTCTGTGACAATGGAAGCAGAGAAAACAAAGAAATATAACAACAAAAGCAGAGTCCATGAGCCAAAGAATTCAAACAACCTCTAGAAGCTGGAAAGGTCATGAAAATGGATTCTTTCCCAGAGGCTCCAGAAGGAATATAGTCCTGTCAACAACTCGATTTTAGACTTCTGACCTCCAGAACTGCATGAGAATAAATGGGTAATGTTTTAAGGCACTAAGTTTATGGTAATTTGTTATGCCACCACCTGTAAGGACTGATTTTCAGTAATGGCACCAGCCATTATCACAGAAGCAAAGTGGCTGGCAAACAGGGCCCACATGAAAGATCAGCTTCTCTAAACCTCTGTGCACCTGGTATGTGAAAACAAGACAGGCTCCTTGGGATGAGTAAGACTGTGTTGCATCAGGGAAGGAAGGATGCCTGGGGGTAGAGCAATGGCCTGGCCCTCAGGGGAATCATGCAGTTCAGGAGGCTGCAAGACAGAGCTCTCTCTTCCACAGAATGGCACGGGTGGGGCCTGGGGAGATGGGGAAAAGGGACATGAACGTCAGCATTTCGGCAGCGTCAGCCGTAGTTAGTAGTCTCAAGTAGCTTTCCCAGCCCGTGCAAAGAGCTGGGGCAGGAAAAGAAAACAACGAGGGAGGTAACTGCAGTCAGTACTCATCAACACATCTGACCAACTATCCACTTTCTAAATTCAGGATGGCCATTAAGTTGGGAAACAGTTATATTCTGTATTTTAATTATGTGATTTTAAACCACTTATCATGCACATGCACACAAATGTATACATCTCATCTCTCTGGAACCTGTCTTTCTTCCACAAGAACTCTCTAGTTCATCTTCATCTGTTACCTAGGTTATGACCACAACCTCCAGCTGGTCCTCTGCCTCGACTCTTGCTGTGCTCTAAGTTCATCCTCTGTGTCCTTCCCAGAATATGCTAATCTTAGTCGTCTCCTGGATCACAACCTTTCTGTGGCTTCCCATTTTTCCATAGGATAAAAGACAAATCTTTCACTTCTATAGGCTAGAAGCTTTTCAAGGGCCACGGTGCTAGCTGGTTCAGGTACGACTCACCAGCATGAGAACAGTGCATGGCATCTGGTGGACACCTCTGTCATAACGGGGAATCTTACAAGAACCTCCACGACTCTGTGACTCCCACTTTCATACTGCTCCAGTCATATCACATTTCTTTCTATTCCTTGAAAGAGTTCTGTTTCTTCTCCAGATCTTTGTCCCCCTGTTTCCTGGTTCTCAAACCCCCACTTCCTGGTGTTGCACCCTCATCCTTAGGGAGTCAATTTAAACAATCCCTGCTTCCAGAGGCCTGCCCTGATCTCTAGGCTCCATTCTCAGATTACAGCTTTTGACAGTGTCTTGTGCTTCCTTTACTCATAAGCTAATCATGTTTTATTTTAACAAACTTTGTTAACTTATCCTAGATTTTTACACTCATGACAAGGTTTCTCAGCCTTAGCACTGTTGACATTTTGGGCTGGATAATTCTCTGTTGTGGGGGCTCTGCTATACATTGTAGGATGTTGAGTGGCATCCCTAAAGCAGCCCTTCCCAAGTCTCAATAATTAAAAAAGTCTCAGACATTGCAGAATGCCCCCCAAAGTGGGAAGAAAGACAAAACTGCCCCACATAGAGAACCACTGCTCTATGAAAACAGGGTCTGTGACTTCCTTGTTTACTTTGGCATCTCTAATGTCTAAGTATCATAGCAGGCACTAATAACTAATTGAGTTATTAAAATTCATGGCTGCACAGCCCTTTGTAGCCGCTAACCATGGTTTTGCACGTATTCCAGGCTGGCACACATATGCAGGGCCCTCCAGGGTCCTTTTGCCCTTGGAAGTCTTGAAGAAGGCTTTCTGTGGGTCGCTGGATAAACCTCCGAGTCCAAATGAGGATTATAGACATCCTCCAGATCGTAAATATTTATTTATTCCCAATATTATACCTTAGCTGACAGATGGCTACTAAGGGGAAGTCTGAGCCCTACACATTAGACAGTTAAAAAAAATTAAAAACTGGTTGGAATAATGGATAATGGTGGAAGTCTGGGACTCAGTTCTACCAGAAAATTTTTGTGACTCTGGGCAATTCACTCTGCCTGTCTGGGCCTCAGCTACCTAATTGTACTGCTATAAAAGAAGGAGCTTGGACTGGGAGATCGGTGGCTTTACCAAACATCTAGAAATCTGTGCTTCAGATAATGACATCATGGAAACTATAGGAATAACACTTAAGATAAAACTCTTAGAAAAAGAAATAGCCCATCAAGTCCAGTGTCCTCATGATGCTTTGCTGTTCCTCTATTGTTCTAATCTGGTGTTACAGTGTTTATGCTGTGTTAGGTTTGCAGCTGGACGGCAAGCCCCCCAAGAGCATCTGAGCCATCTGAGTTGCTCAGAGCCTGTCACGAGCAATAGACACAGCAGGCACTCAAACAGTGCCCACTCACAGGCAGAGCTCTGCACACTTAGTCACTCATTCAATCCTCATACCAGTTCACAAGGTAAGAGCTGGTATTACCTCCATTTCACAGGTGTGGGAACTGAGGCATGAAGAGTTTAAGGAACTTAACCAAATTTGCATAATTAATAAGTAGACAAGCCAGGACTCCAGGCCGGCAGATGGGCTCTCACGTCCACCTGTACTGCCTCGAGTGAGTGTTCATTCGCTATACGGTGACAAATTAACTGATTGAAAAAAAAAATGAATCTGTCAAGAGAGGCATTCAGGTCTCGAGACAGGCCCCAAACTCTGCCCAGAGCTAGAGAAAACACACTGCAGGAAAGCACCTGTGGAAAGTGCTGGCCACCCCGAGAAGCATATTTTTCAATAGTGGAAAATAAGATACCCCGATTCACAGGCTCCCATACTCCCACCTGGTACTGCTACTTACAGCCAGGCCTCAGTGGACAAAAAACCAGCTGTGTCCTGATTTGAACCCCAAACCCATCTCTCCCAAAGTTTCATTCATGCCCAGATTCAGGAGAAACTACCACGTGTTCATCTCTGAGACTTAAAGGAAACAAATAAAAAGAAAACACACCTGACTGGCTGCATGTTTGCCTGTTCAGGAACTTTCTCTCCAAATGGCACACATGGAGATGACAGGCATCTGTCCTTCACCCTGTGCACAGGGAGCAGCCCCAGAGGCTGTGACAGGGGTCTGCATCCCAGCTCCACTGTTGGCCAGCTGTGGAATTTATTTTCCAAGCTGGCTGGCATACTAGCAATGGTAACATCAACCTCATAAAGTCTTGGGAGGAGTAAATGAGGAAACCGGCCTTGTTCAGGGCACTGACTCCCTTGTCTGCCTCTATCTTTGCCCTGGACTGTTGGCTCCAGCTGTTAGTCCATCCCATCAGAAATTTTTTCCGAGTAGCACTTAAAAGGGCTCTTTAATTCAGAACAATATAAGAACTGCAAAATGGAGCAGAAATGCACATTATGGCATCAGTGTGGCCTCAATGATTAAGTCTGGGTCGGTGCCTGGGAGTCAGGGAGGTCTGGGCCGAGTATGGGCTCTGCCATTGCATGTCCTTAGGTACGTGACTTACCTGCCTGGGTCGCAGTGTCCTAACTCTAAAACAGTAATAACAATGGTAACCATCATAGAGTTGTTGTATGAAATGCGTTAGTGTTTGTATAGCTCTTTTAAAATTTTTTACTCATTTATTAAATTTATTGGGGGGTAGCATTGGTTAATGACATCATATAGTTTTCAGGTATACAAGCTTATAATTCTGTGTGTTTGCATGCTCACCGCCCAAAGTCTAGTACCGTGTATTTGACTCCCTTTACTCATTTTGCCTTCCCTGCTTCTTTTTCCTCTGGTAACTGCCATATTGTTGTCAATGTCTATGAACTTGTTTGGTTTTTGTTTTGTTAGTTTGTTGGTTATTTTTTGTCTTATATTCCACCTATGACTGAAGTCATAGTTTTTGTCCTTTTCTGTCAGACTTATTTCACTTAGCATAATCATCTCAAGATTCGTCCATGTAGTCACGAACGGTAGCATTTCATCTTTGTATAGTTCTTAGGATCGACATTAACCACCACTATAGGAACGTACAACCATCTGCATGCAGCGCACAAGCATCGTGCCAAATACCAAGTCGTAGGAACAAGACTTCCCTACGACGCTGAGGCAAGTGGCGAGAGTTCATGTCCAGGTCTGCTCTCTGTCCTGTTTCTGGGTCACCCTCACCAGATGCCATTCTGATACCAGTTCACAGGGGAGAGGACTCTCATGAGTCATGGTAGGTCTGCGGCTGCAGAGGGTTGTAGATTGGTATACGCAAAGATTTGCTTGCTGTCTTAGCTATCTGATGTTGCAACTGCACAAACTTTAAGTGCTCAAAAATCAGTTCCTGCATGGCCATTCACTAAAAAGGAATGTTGGAGATACCTTTAATCATCCTAGTAATGTCTGGGTCAAAATAGGTGCTCCTTAACTTTTACTGAATGAATGAATAATGTTTCTGAAAACAGCCTCCTGTGAAATGTTGACCAATAACCTCACCCAAGATGCCTGCTGCAGCTACAGTGGAAGAGATTTCCTAGACTTCTCAGGACTGGCCCATTTCTTTCCTGAGCATCAAATGCTCTGAAATGCAGCAGTTAGGATCTAAACAAAAACAAACATGAAAACAAAAACAAAACAAAAAACAACAACAAAAAAACCCCACTGGTTCCCTTTAGATAAATGTGGCTTTGCCCCATTTATCCCATTAACTGTTTCATCTTCACTGCATGGGGATTTCAAATGTAGTTTGAAAACTGGGAAGACCTGTAAAAGCATAATTGCTATCGTTTCATGTGAGTTAACAAGCTAGTAGAGGTTTAAAGCAAAAGGAACCTGTTTCTCTTTAGTCCTAATTTTCCAGAGATATGACTATTTTTACATGGCTTCAATGTAACAAAATTGTATTAGAAAGAAACAAAGAAAGAGAAGCACAAGAGCAAGAATCCTGTCGAGCCATTCACTAAAGAGTAGTTTGATTGCTAGGAGTCTCTTACTCCTACGGCAGCAGACCTCAATTACAGCAGCGAAACCGCAAGCCTGAAGTGCTCACGTAGGCTCAGGCTATTTATTTGTGGTGGCTAGAGGAGGCCGGCTTGTAGAATGCGCAAAGCATACCTGACCCACCTCCCTGACCTCATCACACATTTTACAGCGGCCACAGGGATCCTCCTAAAACACAGATCCAGCCGTGGCTTCTGGAACACCACTTTCTTCTGGTTTTCCTTCTACCGTTTTGACTTTTCCTTCTCTATCTCCATGGAAGGCTCAACTTTTTGATTCAGTTCTTCCCATGGAGTTCCTCAAGGCTTCAGCCTAAGTCCTCTGCGATACTCACTCCATGTGCTCTCCTGCAACAAGCTCAAGCATACCCGTAGTTTTAACTCCCAGCTACACATTACCAACATATGTATATCTCCAGCCCAGATATAGTTAGTCTCTTGTCATTAATATAACCTTATAACAGAAATTAAGATATATTTATAATTATCAATGACTTCTATTAATATTAAATATTAATACAATTAAAGTGCTCAACAGAATGCTTGGCACACTAGTGCTTAATCAATCTTGGAAAGAAAAAAATGTGGTAAAAGATGTTCTTGAGAATGCATGTGAACCGCATAAATAAAACATTAACAAAATCATTGCTTAGCGTGTTTTAAATTGAAGAGTGAGATGGACTGGAAAGGTGATTTTCTAGCTCTAAGATTCAAGGATGTCCAAAGGAACATGTGTGCCTGTCATTGTATGAGCAGTAGCTGGCCCCTAGCAGATGCTCAGCGAGCATCACCTCCATGCTCTGATCCTTGGCCAGCATGGGCTGTGCTCTGCCCCATCACACACACTTTGGAGATGCAATCAGGAAAATCCAGACTCCGAAGAAATGACATCAAACAAATGATCCATTTTCTTTAAAAAAAAAGAGGAGGTAGATGGAGTAAAGGAGGTCAAATATGTGGTGACATACACACACATATATATATGTATGTATACACACACACACATATACACATATATGCACATGTGTATGTGTGTGTGTATGCCTTACTGTTAAAGTGTGCAGCTGAAACTTATTGGATTTTGTTAACCAATGTCAGCATAAAAAAAAATAATTAATTTTAAAAACCACATGAATTGCAGGAGTAGAGGCGGTTGGTGGGTGAAGGGGAGAAGGGATGGAAACGGAACCCATTGATTAAGAGAGACTTCAAAATACATCAGCCAATCACAGGGAGTGGACCTTGCTTGGATCATGATTCAAACCAACTATAAAAAAAATAAACATTTATTACATTTATGAGGAAAGTAGAAGTTTGAACACTGCCCATTTGATATAAAGAAACTGTGAAGTTTCTTTAGGTGATATTAGCATTGTGGTTGTATTTTAAAAAAATATCCTTCTCTTTTAGGGTTACTTCCTGAAATATTTATAGATTAAAAATAACATGTATAGAATTTGCTTCAAAATGATATGAGAAAAAGGAAATTCATGAAGATATACAGATGAAGTAAAACAGGTGGCAAGTTGATAAATGTGAAATAGTTGGATTTCTTCTAAAAGTGCAAAGGCGGAAGCTGTCAGGCTTTCCCTAAGTCTCAGGAGGCCTCTGCCCCCGCCCTCCGAAGGACCACCTGCCAGTCTTCACTCCACATGGAGGGGAGGCATCATCCTCAAGAAGGGCCCTTCATTGGGGCCATTCTCTGGAGACCCACACTCTAGCAGTAGGGCCTCCATTCTCCACCCCTCTGAGCCCTACCTAGTCTCACCTGACAAACTACTGTTGGAGGCCAGAGCGAATATTCTATACCTTGTCTGTATGTGCATCTCCCAGGCTCTTAGGATGAAGTCCAGACCCATTAATGTGGCCCAAAACACCTCTTCCTACTTTTCCAATCTCAGCTCTGCGCAAAGCACCCCTAACCCTCACCCAAACTCACCTGTGGTTCCTCCAAGCTTTCACACAGGCTATTTCTTCCACCAGTTTCCACTCCCCAAGCATCCAACCATTTTTCCTGGCTGTCCTTGGTTTAGTTGTTAACTATTCTAGGAAGTCATCCTCTTAGGCAGACATAACATTGGGCGACTGAGATGCCCCTTCAAGGAAGGTCTTGCTGGCTCCTTGGGAGGAATGCATCAGCCGACAGCATCGGCTGTCAGCTCCGCATCCAGTGTCTGGGCAGGGTGAGGGAAGGGGGAGGCCCAGCAGTATCAGCTCAACTCTGGATCCTGTGACAGGCAATCTTTCCTCCAGAGCCCCATGCCTGGTTGGCTGAGGCTTTGTAAGGACTGCATTGCATTTCTATTTCTTCTGTGGCTCAATCTCGTTTCTTTCATCTTCTTTTTACAGGTGTTGGTCCTACTAAACATCTCACACCCCAAACTCCATTTCAGTGACTTCTTCCCAGAAGCCAACCTGCAGTCCTGTCCTATCTCACACCCCTTTCTGTCCCCACGTCTGGGTAAATGTTTGGACAACACCCACTCTTTGCCATTCTTCCATGTCATCCTCTTGCACCATAATTATCTATGTAAGTGTGTGAATCCTCCACTGGATCGAAGCTCATTTTGTTGTGATCAGGACCTAGCACAATCCTCAGCACATGACTGACATTCAGTTAAACAACAATAAATCCCAGGAAGCAGGGATTGGAAAGCAGTACCAGAATCTCACTGTTTAAGGTATTCATAAATGAATGGATGAATGCCCCAATTTTTTTTTTTTTTGAGATTTTCCAAGGTTTGGCCTAGGAAGCCATTGTTAATGAAATGCAAGCATCAGCATTTCAGAGCCACAAGACTTTAGAGAGGAAGTAGTTTTTTAAAATAGGTGGATTATTGTGAGGGCCATGTAGAATGAAGTATGAGAAAGGCGTAGCCATTCTTTGGATCTATTAATAAATAACTGTCATCTGGACAACATATTTGGGGACACCATCATACAGATATGATCAAAGGAAAAATTTTTAAATAATTATAAAAGCCAAATACTGAATGGAAACTGGTGTTACCTGGGGTATGGAGGGCCTGAGAGTCCTATGTATATAGTAAGCACTTTCTTCTTTAAATAGCCAAGGGCCTCTTTGGGGCCATTTTAGGCCCATTTTCTATAAGAAATCTGCACCCAGAAAGAGGCTGTCTGGTATCTATTCCTTAGTAGCTGTAGGATAATTAACACAGAAAGAAAATAACTCCTTCTTCGTCTCTCCATGCTCTCTTCTCTTTGGCAGATTTGCCAAATTTCTGTAGAGCAAAATTAGCAATAATCGTACCTGACATTTGCTGAGTACTGCGTATGTGCCAGGCCCGCACGGAGAACTTGTGGGTCATCTGAGTAATCAGGTTACAGTTTGCCAGCAGTAGCCCCAGGAGACAAAAGTTATCCCCAAACAGATGCAGAAGCTGAAACTCAAGAGATTGAGTTGCCCAAAGCTTGTGGGAACATCAAAATCAAGATTTGAATTTAGGTCTCTCTGACCCCACAGCCCATCCTCTGAGCCACAAATGGTATCACCTTACCAGCCTGTGACTGAGGCTGCTCTCAGAAGCGGGAGGAAGAGCCTGGGGCCAGCGAGGCAGCCGCTTCCCTGTGCCTGTGTTCTGCTGTGTCAGCAGAGACCCAGTTGTAAAGGGCAGGAAACCTGTCTCCTATGACTTTCTAAAATATGCTAAATGCCTTAAAGGTTCCGGGACAAGTGCCAATGTGTGTGTGTGTTTGGGGCTGGGGATGAGTTTCTACAATTCTGGCACTATATACCCAGAAATAGATTTCATCGAGTTTGAAGGTTCAGTCCTACAAGACTCTCACCCCCACTTCCACCCCATTGCATACACCAGTCACAAGTCCAGGGTGTTGTTACCTCCTCTTTTGACTGACTGGCTATAGATTAGAGATTCTCACAACCCCCTCCTTGTATTCGATTATTTTATGAACAGTTCACGGAACTCAGACACCTGTTTACCTTACTAGATTATGATTATTACAAAGAGTATTAAAGGATATGAATCAAAAGCCAGGTGAAAAGATACATGGGGTGAGGGCCCAAATGAAGAAGTTCTGTCATCGTGGAGCTTGGGGCCTGGCACATGGAAGCGTTCTGTTTCCCCAACGTAGAAGTCCTCTGAACCTCCTCCTTTCTGGGTTTTTACTGGAGGCTTCATTACGTGGGCATAGGCATAGCTGAACAACACATTGGCCTTTGGTGATTGAATATCCTCCAGCCTCTCTTCCCTCCAGGGAGGTTGAGGTGTGGGACTGAAAGTGCCAATCCTCTATTCATAGTTGGTTTCCCTGGCAACCAGCCCCCATCCTTAGGCGCTTTCCAAGTCACTGCATTAACATAAACCCAGTTGTGGTGGACAGGGCCCATCTATCTTACCTTAATGGCTCTGATTTCAGGAATTGAGGACAAGAGACCAAATAAAACAAAAGATGCTATGAGCCAGGAACAATGGAAGAAAGACAAATATATGTGAGAAATACATCTTGGTCACCTGAAATCGCCTCTGCATCTTCTAGGAGCAAGTTCAGCTGGATGAGAACAGCAGAGAGCTGGCACGATACATTGAAAAAGAGCATAGATTCTGGCATTAAATCTAGTTCAAATTCTAGCTCAGCCAATTCCTGGCTGTGTGTCCTTAGGCATGTGAACTAAGCACTCTAGCCTTGCCTCCTTTTCTTATCTATAAATGGAAGGTGGTTTTGTACTTCACAGACAGGGCTGAGAGGTTTAACTCATTTGATAATTATGTAAAGTATACCCCAGTTGATTATGATCTAGGCGTCTTTTTCCTGCTAAAATGCTTTCTTTCCTTCAAGGAGCAGAGCAGAACTGGGAAATATGAAGCTTGTTCTTCAAATCAACTTGCTAGGCTTCAGGGCTTTCTGTAATGATAGAAATGTTCCAGCTCTGCACTCTCTAATATGGTACCACGAGCCACATGTGGCTACTGAGCACTTGCAGTGTGGCTAATGTGGCTGAGGGACTGAATTTTCTACTTTAATTGATTAGTTGCATGTGGTTTGTGGCTACTGTGTTAGACAACCTATCGGAACCATCACTACATTCACTTATGGATGCAATTTTCAAAGAGCTTTCATCTCTCTTGTTTCTTACTATCTCTTCTGATCCTCACAACAGTCAATGTGGGACAGATTCCATATGCCAGTAATCTCTTTACAGATAAGGAAACTCAAGCACACAGAAGTGCCCCAGCTAATGACCAGGCTGGGTGTAGGGTCCTGGGATCATGAACAATCCAAGGAGGGTGACATCAGAGGAGGATGGCCAGGCCCCAATAATGTCTTGCCTCATCGCCATGACTGTATAAAGTGCTGGGCAGATGCCAGGAGCTAGCTAGCATTGCTGTAGCAGAATTCCCAAGTGGGGCTCCCAGGGAGAAAGGAGGCCATTCCCAGGGCACAGCACTAGAGGGAGTTGCTGCCAGAGCAGCAAGCTCTGACACCAGGTCATTTTCTTCCATTAGATGCTTTTTGAAGGTGGAAGAGACAGCCTACTTCTTGGTGATGTTTTCATGTCATATACAGCCACTGGATTCAAAATGTCTTTTCTTGAGGTCAGAATGCACTGGTTAGATTAAGATGTTTTTCTTTCTTTCTTTTTTTTTTTACCTAGTTTATTTAGAGGCAAATTTTCAATGACTCATTAAGCCTTTCCAGTCATTTTCTGAAAACAGGTTTGAATGGGAGGAAGAAAGTAGGTGAGAAATGGGAAGAAGAGGAGGGTGGGGAGGGCGGGATTTATGGGAAGAATAGGTCACTGAAAAGGGAATAGCCAAGGAAACTGAAGACAAGACTCAATTACTAGCCCAACTATTTTTCTACTGTGACAAGGAAAACACATACGGACTTTAAAAGGATGCCCATTTTCCTACCTGTGGCTAGATGGAGAGGCAGGGAAGTTTGCATGTCCTCCTGGGACAAGGTCCTGGTGTCTGAGTTTTAACATTTCTACTTTATCTTAAGAGAAAAAGCTCTCCCTTTCGGTCTTCAGTGACATCTCTTTCCAACTTATCCATGAGTTGGACAGGAACAACACTGCCTTTGTTCTATCGGCAGCTGAGCCACAGAGGGTCCACTGACCGGCCCAAGATCAGTCAGCTAGATCACTCTTTTCTGAAAAGGCAGAACCAGTGTGGAACCAGGTCTGTGTGACTCAGACTGACCAGTAAGCTTGCACAGTTTACACAATATCTGACTGCAGGAGGTAACATGCCCTATTATCTCCCTGGATGTAGATGTTTCTAATCGCAGTTTTCCAGCAAGTGGTAATCATATGTCCTGAGGGAGGGTGGCCTTTTTTTCTCATTTGCAAAAAGTGCCATTGGAGCCCTCAGCAGCCCTGACATGGCTGCAGTCACTCGTCTGTTTGCAGAGAAGTAGAGCCATGATGGGCTGTTTCAGAAGCCTAGATCAGCCTCGAGGAATGCTCCTGCTGGGTGGCCTCTTTAAGCACCTTTACTCAGGCTAATTCCAAAATCTACTGAGAAACTGCTAAACCTTAGCCGAGAGCTGGCGCAGGGATAGAGGCTGGAGGTCAGAGAAGGATGCTTTTTAGAAGAATTTGCCTCCCCCCGCAAAAAAAAAAAAAAAAGAAAAAAAATTAAAAGAAAAACAAAAAGAAATCATATCCTATTGATCATGAAAGGAGCAGAAGCACCAGTGGGATGACAAAAAGCATGGATTCTGAAGCCAGTCAAACTGGAGGCCAAATCTGGGCTCCATCACTTACTAGCTGGCTGACAGGCAGTTAAGTTTTTCAGCTTCTCTATGCCTCAGTTTCTTCATCTGTAAATGGTGGAGGGGGGACTCACATTTTTTCAAAAGTTGTTGTGAGGATTAAAAGAAATAATAAATGTAGAGGGCCTGGCATAGTGCCATGCAGTCAAAGCTCCACAGAGTTTATCTATCATTGTTGCTGCTGTATGTCAGGTCTGCAGTCAGAGAGGTCGACCTGGAGGGCTAGGCTGGGAATGTGGAAGTCATAGACCTAGGGCAGAGAAATTCTTTGCAGTCTGGTTGCAGCCCTAGGTGCCTAGGCAGCTGGGGAAAGTGGGCTTCATTCTCACCAAGGCCCACTCAGGTGTCCCTCCCCAAATGCTTGACAAGAAGGAAATTGAGGGGGAAGATCTGTCCTGGGCTCTGAGCTTCCCCTGCCCATTCCTGCAAGGTATGCCAAGAATGCAAGGCCCCAACTGCTCTCTCCCCAGACTGTTTTTCAAGGTTGTATTTGCAGTAAGCACTCTTGAGGGATGAGGTAATGTCTCCCTCTGGACAAAGAGCAAGCTTGCTTACCACTTTATTTAAAAGTGGTGGTTTCCTCAAGCTCAGTGATCCTCAGCAGTGTTGCAAACCCACTGTGTGAACAGCATTACCCTGGGCCCCTCCGCATCGTCCTGCGTGACTTAGGGACAAGGGAAACTAATGCCCACATGATGCTTACTCTGCTTTCTGTGTTATGAATAACAAAGCCCGTTGTCACTGACCAGGAGTGTTACATCTTCTGCCAGCATCCGTGAAACAGTAGTAGCCTGGCTTATTACCTTGGGGGTAGGGTAAAATCCCAGACCAGTAAGCAGGGCTTTGGGAAGCTACTAATTGGGAGGATAAAGTATGAGGATTTGTCATTGAGAAAATTTTTATTTTTGAAGCTACATCTGACTATCAAACACATTAGGGGCAGAATAAGAGGAAAAGAACACACTGAAATTTATCAACACACCTGCCCTCTTGGACATCAGCACAGCCTTGGATGGGCCTTATGAGTCAGGCATGCAGGTAAGTTGGATGAGATGGCTATGTTGCTGGCTGCGTCCTAGAGAAGGTGCTGCTGGCCTTGGGGAGGGAGGGGGGGAGGGATGGGGCAAGGCCTGTAAAGCATTACCAACTGTGGAATAATCAGCCTGTCCTGCCTCCCAGAAATGGGGCTGAGGCGGCCCGGCCCAAATTTCAAAGGATTTCAAAATTATCCTGTCATTGATATTCAGCATGATTAAATAATAGCCGAAACTGGGAATTTGAAATCACAACTATGAAGGGGCTCCTGTTGTTAATTTATTTACTATTCTCTGTGTGTTTACTTGGCTGTTAGCTGTCTGGAATCCTCGTGGGAAAGATGAAAGGTGAAAAACAAGCAAGCAGACGAGTGTCAGAAAGGCACAAGCCCACACTCTCCTTTCCTGGGGGATATGTTGGTAACGTTCAAAGGGAGTGAGAAAAGGCAGTGACGGAGATTTCCAGAACGTGAAACTGATGTATTCTGTGAGGGCTGTGTGTAAACAGAAGTTTCGTCAAACTCCTACATGTCCTGCACCACGGGAAGCTCATTCCTTGTCACAGGACTCCCATCAGGAAGGCTGTGTTTTAAATCCAGGCATATCTATAGTCTTTCATGTTGATTTTTGTTTTTCAGGAAGGAAAGGAACAAAAAGATTTAGCTACAAGAAAGCCCATGGCGTTGACGATATAGAAAGAGAAGAGGGACCTTCTCGCATTTGGACCCTCCAGAGTGCTGCCTTAGCAGGTCTAACAACAGTGTGGTTCATAGCAACTGCACATGGAAGGAGGGTTTTAGGAGCCTGAGAGTCCAGGTCGTGGTATGTACTTTCTAACCATCCTTGCTGTGGGGCGTAGGAGGCAAGCCGCCTTGACCGAGCCAGGTGCTGGGCTCTGCAGGCGAGGGAACAGTGGATATATATCCCTCACAATGGTAAGCGAAAGAGCAAGGCTGTCCAAGAGCTCTGGGGTCTTAGTTCTGTCTCCATTCTTCCAAAAGTAGCTGCTGAAGCCTTTATGAAGCCTGCAGAACCCTCTTGGGGAGCTCCTGGCCCTCCCCTTGCTCTGGTTGCGGGCCGATTCCTCGCAGTTATTCGCCTGCTCGTCTGAGAAGGCTCTCTGTGTAGCTTTATCAACAGCAGGGTGAGGCTTCCCCCAGGACACTGCTCCACGGAACAGAAGACTTCGGACCGGGGCTGGTTTAAAAAAATAGACCTGATTCAAAGTCCAAGGCAGATCTCTGTTATCTGTGCCTCCCTGGCCACAACAGTAAGCGCTCCCTTTCTTTCTTCTTAAAGCAGAAGTGAGTTTGGCTAAGAGTGATGCTGACGGTTACGATGGCTCCTTCTTCCTCATTTATGGCAACTTAGCTAACAAAAAGCACAGTAGCCTAAATCCAGGGGCTCTTGCCCTCACTAGGACACAGCTGTGTGGTCCCGGCGGGACTCGGTGCATCAGTAGCACCCGTGGGTTTGGGGCCAGCTCTCTGCACTTTCCAGAATCCATGAGGCTGCACAGTGTCTGCAAGTTCCTGTCGCTGAACCCTCACTCCTCATTTTATGGGTTGGTTTATGCTTTGCACATGTCTAGGCAGATTAACCCTACCACCCCAAACCTAATAAGCTGAGTATCAACAAGTAGCTTCCTGGCCCTCTGCAGAAAACAGCAGATGCCTGGACTGTGAGATCGGTCTGCAAGTCAGTCCTAAGTTGCCAGGGGCACCAGCCCCCAGCTCACGTGCGGGGAGTGCTTTCTCTGTGCCCGCTCTGAACACTGTCCAGGCTTGTTTTACACCCCTGGCAGGAACAAGAGAGGGGCTGTATCCTCGTGTCGTCAATGAGGACACTTGAAGCACTGAAAGGGTGAGTGACTGGCCCAAGCTCACGCAGGTAGTAGATAGTGGAGCTGGTTTCTGACTCTACCTGTCTGACTCTGTGGCCTGTGGAACCACCGAGAAAGGAGACCATCGATTCTTCTAGTCATGTTGCTGGTTGGGGAAAGCATTCACGGCAGGGAGGTGGGTGCCCTGTGGAGGTGACTCCTCTCTGTGCAATATTAACGAAGCCTGTCAGCAACAATAACAACAATAACAATCTCATAGGGTGACTATGACATTAAATTAGATAATGCACGTAAAGTGCTTAGCACCGAGCCTGGATGGCACTTGGTGAGTGGTCAATAGCTATTATCTCTGACTCCTTGGTATTCACGGTGCTTTGCAATGATGATCACAGAAATGCTTGTCATAGAGCATCTATGATGTGGATACTGCATGGATTCAATGGGTCCACGCAATGTGTTGCGATAGCCTTCTAGTCGCCTCATAAATCATCCTCCCTTTTTAGTGGTGGGAACATTCCAGGGCAGGACATTGACCTTTGAGTTAGTCTGCCTTCATATTTTCCTTTCTTTGGCTGAAGCAGTAGCAGGGACAGAGAAAGAGGCCTTGGGGTCATGGGCTGGCACATGGAAACCAGTTCCATCTCTGCTTGGTGTGTGATCTTAAGCAGACTGCTCACCATCTCGAAACCTCAGTTCCTTCTGTGCTATATAAAATGGACAAGATAATACCTACCTCACAGGTAGAGGGGAGAATAAAATGACAAAATATATGTAAAACCTTAGGTATTGGTTCTGGCCCATATTCAGTGTGGCCGACTTTATTTTCCAAAGTGGTCACAGCAATAGCAGTATGTCCAGTCCCTCGTGCTCTTCTAGAACCTTGCCATTTCCACTTGAAAAGTGAAGTCTACCCTGCCCTGCCTCCCACCCACTTAAACCCTGAAGGTCCTTATAAATGCCCTGAAGAAGAGACAAACAGTCCAGATGTGGCAGAAGTGATCCTGTGTGATTTCTGAGGCCAGGTTATAAAAGGCAATATGTATTCTGCCTTCTCTCTCTCTCTCTCTCTCTCTCTCTCTCTCTCTCTCTCTCTCTCTTTCTCTCCCTTCTTCCCCCCTTCCCTCCCTTTCTCTTTCCCCTGTTTTTCTATCTTTCCCTCTCTTTAACATGTACCTTTGACACCCTGAGCTACCATGTAAGAAGTCCAGCCATGCTGTAGCTGGAGAGGCCCTGTGGAGAGACCACACAGCTGGAGATGCCCCAGGACTCCCGTGTTGTAGGCCCTGCCTCAGAGCTCTGTTAACTGAGCTGAGCAGAGTAGGACTACCTCCAAGAACCCTTGCCCAAATTATAGAGTTTCAAGCAAAATAGCTGTTTGTTTTAATGCTGCTAAGTTTGGGGTAATTGTTACATGGTCATAGAAATGAAAATACCCAATGCCTTTATTGTCCCTTCCTAATAGTATGTACTCTCCACAGCCCTGTTATTTGTCTATAAAATGACATTGATCAGATCACATTCCTGCTTAAATACACATTTGGCAGCTCCCAACATTCTATTGCTCAGGACAAAGATCATATTCATTAGCACAGCAGCTCGGGCTCTTAGAGGACCACCAGCTCCTCTCCACCTGCCCCTATAGACCAGGACTGCTGTGTCCCAAGCATGACCTGCTTCTGTGCCTGCTGTTCCTTCAGACCTCAAACCTCAGCCCTGTTTGTCTTCACTTTTCATTCATTCATGTTCAACTTGCATGTCACCTGCTTTTCCTTTCTCCCCTCTCCTATAGACCAACAGAACATGTGATACAACCCATGATTTTGACGCTACTGTACATGGTACTATGTCCCTTTCGGTCTTTTCACCCAGACTATGAACTTGGAGGGGAAGGGCAGATATAGCACCTTATGCATCTTTACACCTTTCACTTAACCAAATAAAAATATGTTGAATTAATGTGTGTGAGGATATGTGTGTGTTACACTAAGTTTATTCTTAGCGTGAATTATTTGTACCATGAGTTATTTGTGAGGTTGTATACATTCTTCACATACTGAGAATCCTGGAGAATCAGTGGCTACGTGTTGTTTCTGCCAGGCGGTGGTGAGTGGCATCTCTCCAACCTTGTGTCACAAATGCAAAAGGGACTTGCATTTGCCATCAGCTCTGTTATCCCTGAGGAAAGGTCCCTTGTCTGTTTCATCTACCATCTTGCTACATGGCCATTCTCAGCTCTGCTTTAAGGTCCCGGGGTTTTAAGGCTGTCAAAGGAAGAGTCATCTCTTCCGCTGTCATCTCAAAACACTGGGCCCAACCCTCCTGGCTCTGCTACTGGAAGTAATCCTAACTCTTCAATCCAGAACAGTGCCTTTGCGGAACCTCTTGGCTTTTTAGACACTAGTCAGACGTGAGGGTTCTTCTTAGGCCACTGCCCGACATCACACCTATCACTTCTCAGTGTACCGATCCCTGGGCAGGGAAGGGGGCAGAGCTCCACACAGCATCAGCATAAATCACTCGATCTGCCCAAAAAGTGCCAAGAGGGCAATAAGAGGGCCTGGCTCTAGGCTAGCTCAGCTGGCTTTTCACCATGATCTTGGGAAAGTGCTCCAGGTCTGTCCTGGTTTCTCCCTGCTGCGTAAAGTGGAATCATGGTACTGTCCCGAGACAGCATTAATAGCATAAAGGGCATACTTAGGCTAGTTAGGAAAAAAAGACATTTTTCACAGGTTGAGAGACATTGCTAAGTAGAAATTTCAAATTTATTGGCCACTCACTGAATACCTAGTACTACTCTACAGAATACAGATGTGGGTGCTGGCGTCTAACACAGCGGGCATTCATCATCTCCTCCACGACGCTGGGATGGTCTTGCCTGACAGGCACATACAGCTTGAGCAGTGACTGTCTTTGCATTTGCTGTTTCTTACCTCTTGTTTATAAATGATGTGTGACATTC
Organism: Cynopterus sphinx; assembly: GCA_030015415.1. Taxonomy (NCBI): domain Eukaryota; kingdom Metazoa; phylum Chordata; class Mammalia; order Chiroptera; family Pteropodidae; genus Cynopterus; species Cynopterus sphinx. The sequence goes on from CM057383.1 coordinate 89,140,001, forward strand.
GTTGCACATGCCTGGGAAGCTGTGGCATGTGCCAAAGAATGAATTTGAATTCAGTGGCAAAGAGGAATGTGATACAACAGAAGAAAAAATGGGAAGGGCAGTTTTTATTTGCTAAGATATAAACTATTGTATATTCTATTATACTACTATTCTCTTCCCTCCCCTCCCCTCCCCTCCCCTCCCCTCCCTTCTCTTCTCTTCTCTTCTCTTCTCTTCTCTTCTCTTCTCTTCTCTCTTCTCTTCTCTTCTCTCTTCTCTTCTCTTCTCTCTTCTCTTCTCTTCTCTTCTCTTCTCTTCTCTTCTCTTCTCTTCTCTTCTCTCTCTTCTCTTCTCTTCTCTTCTCGACATCTAAAGATTTAAACTAAAACATTTAAATTCAAATAAAAAATTAATAACTGATATTTAAATTTTAAAAAATATATACTTACTGCCTCCAACTACCTTTCTTCCAGGTAAAATTACATCAAAAGAGTCAACAGGCCAGCGAGAGAGGAGGTCATGAGACTCCACTGGCTCCTTAGTAGAGGAAAGGCTGGGGTGGGATAGCAGATGGCCCCTACTAGTGGGGGTGGAGCTCTTAGACATAGCAGAAGGGGAGATTTAGTCTGAGTGTCCCAGCAGTGAGACTAACACATACAAACTTTGGTGGAGCCTACTGTCCACACAGTTACCTTGGGGCCGGGGACATTAGCACATGTCTGGGCACCATCAACCAAATTCTCTGCCAATGCCGAAAGTGGGAGGATCTTAATAGATCTGTCCAGGGCCCCTGATGCACATACGCCAACGAGAATGAGCAAGGAGCGAACTGTACTTGTCTTGTGGCCCCAATTAGATTTAAACATTGAGGCTGCATGATATAGCGAGAAAATCTTGACTTAGTCACTGAAGCTTAGGCTCAAACGCCACCCTGCCACTTACTTGGGTAAGTGTAGACCTTGGGGCATTAGCTTAATCTTTCTAAATCTCCCTGCACTTGCTGTCCTAAGGACTGAATGCAGTGATTGACGTAAAATGCTTGGCACACAGTAGGTATTGAGTGCACCTCAGTCCCTCCTCCCCTTCCTTCAGGACAGGAATTGTCAGAGCACACTGTACCCTCTGCCTTCCCCCCAGGATCTGAAATATGCTGGGCACATAATCAATTTTTAGTAAATACTTGATAAGTAAATCACAAAATGAGCTTCTGTTTACAGGTTATTCTTAAAGCTTTGTAAAAATCTGATGGACACTGCAAAGCAGAAGTGCTGAAGAAAAGGGAAGGATAGATGCCATCAACATCTTAGACAAAGTTAGACCAGGGCCAGCGTCAAGTTGGATTGTGCCAGGAAAATATGCTCTTCTCTAGGCCAAAAACTAGGATGTTGGATGGAAAATGAACCCCTCAGATATAGAGCTGACAGGTTTTCTGGGGAGACGCAGTGCAGGCCAGTCCAGGTTGGGCCTGAGCCACCAACAGGGGCCAAGGCACTATCAAGTCCTTGGGATCCCAACATTATCATGACATTAATCACCAATTTGTGCTTGGACAGGCAACTGGAAATGTTATGATGCACTGGCAGAGCCTGGGGACAACACTTGGGCAAGCCTGAAGTAGACTGCAAATTTTGGCCTCTTAGCAGAACAATCAAACGTCTACCCAGGTTCCCCATGTTCTCAGTCCTCCCTTTGCTGCTGGGGAAATGCTGGGGGGAGCTGAGTGGCAGCAAAGGAGCATGGATTTCAATAAACTCTCCCTCTTCCACACACAGGACACTGTGCAGCCACGAAGGTAATAAGATACATACATATACTCTGGTAGAGAAATCTGCCTTGGATCTACTGTCAAGTGAGGAAAACAAATTGTGTGAAACGGCATGATCTCATTTTAAAAATTAATACGCGTTCATACACATCTATATACCTATTTGGTTGTATACAACTGTTAACAGTGGTTGCTAATAGATAGCTGTGGGAGAGAGTGGCTTCTATTTTGTACACTTCTGTATCATTTGCTTTTATAACAAATGTGTGTTACTTGCATAATTTTAAAATGATTTCACTTCAGTTTCCTAGAAAACAGTCACTGAATGTGTAATAAACTTGGAATGATTCACATTCAGCTCAAATTTTAATGAGCATCTACTCTGGATACAGGACATGGTTCCTCCCCCACACAGATGAGCTGAGAGACACTGACGCGTGGAGTTTACTGCACTAGGATGCCAAGGGCTGTCTCTGGTGGAGGGCTTGCTATGTGCAGGCGCATTCATTATAACTCTTCTCTATTAAGTCCTTAGGATTGACGCATTCAGTCATCAAACACTCCAGCTCTTACAGTGTGTCATGCACATGCTAGGTGCCTGGTTCACATTCATGAAGAAATAGACACAGCACCTGCTCAATGGCATCTCATAAATGAGAAATTTAGAGGTTAGGCGACTTTCTCAAGGTGACTCATCTAATAATGGAAGATGGGCAATTAATTTTGACCCTGGTGGTCTGGAAGTCCTCCTTGATGGAAGTGACATTTGACCCTCTTCTTAAAGAATGAATAGACCTGGAGAGACAGACAAGAGGGCGTGCCAAGACAAGGGACCAGGAGGGTATAGGTTGCAATGGAAATGCAGAGCAGATTCAGGGCAGAGTGGTGGTTCCAGAGAGACTTGAGGGCAGGGTGGATGGGGGAATGGAGAGAAACCAGCTGGACAATCTGAGGTCAGATTGCATGGGGCATGAGTGCCTTATTAGCAGTTTGAATTTTATCCTGAAAGCCATAGGGAGCTATGATTCTTTTGTTTGTTTGATTCCCTCAGGGGGTTGATGTGATTAGACAAGCTCTAGAGAGGGGAATAGTATGGCCTAGAGCAGTCAGCCTGGGTTCAGATCCCAGCCCTGCCACTCAAGCTCTAGAACTTTGGGCAAGAGACTTTAACTTCTCTGCCTCTTAGCTTCTCCATCAGTCAAATGGTGATACAATACTATTGCTGGCATCAGAGTGATTGTAAGAATTCAATGTCCTAATATATGAGAGGGTCACAGGAGTCTTGGGAGCGTAATGACACATAAATGTATTACTCTGTTGTTATTCTTGCTTCTCTGGTGTCTGTGCCAAGGATGGAGTCGGGTAACATGGGAGGCAGGAGGCTACTGCAACTGTCCAAGATGAGATGAGGTCCTGAACTGAGAGGATGAAGAGAACAAAAGTATGGGAAGGTGGAGAGGATAGGAACAGGTGAACGGCTAGCCAAAAGGGAGAGGGAGGAAGGAGCCCAACATGATGTGGGTTCCTAGTAGAGGTGACCAGAGGATGGGGCGGCAAGCAGGGCAGTGAGTGTCCTGCGGAAAGCACTAGGTTTGGACTGGGGCCATGTGAGTTTCAAGTGACTGGGAAACCCACATATTGACGTCAATCAAGAACTTCATCTGATTAAAAAACAAAGGCCCTTTTGTTTTACCCTCGGCATCTCTGAACCGTGAGCCCTGTGGTCTCAGGATATGTCTAAGGTAAAACGAGAGCAGGACTGCAGCCTGAGGGTGGACCCTGAGACAGTGTCTGCATTTGGGTCCCTTCTGCCCATGCTGCCACCAGGTGTACCCTGTTGTTAAACAGTCAAGTCGCTCTGCATTAAGTCTGTATCTTACAAGTGAACCAGAGGCTTCGATCCGGTTTGTCCATCCAGTACAGGCCTTCCACTAGGAATACCATGTTTCCAAAAAAGAGCATCAAAATTACTTTTTAAAAAAAATTAGCCACGTGCCTATCAAATCTCTTTAGAACTACTAAAAACAAAACCAAGTAAAACAAGCCATTAAAAATAAAAACGAACAAAAGTCAGAGCCCACAATAGCCTACATGGAGAGAACGGGGACCTAAAACAGAGCAGGCCTGGGTTGGACAGTGGCGCCCAAGTGTGCACCCTGAGCCTGGGACTCAGGGGTGAGGATTTATGATGATGCCCACCGCAGGAGTTGTGACGGGGAAGTAATATCCCCAAATCAACTCGATGAATGTTAGGTTGTCCCCCGCCGCCCCGCCAACAGTCAGAGGGGGAGACCAGTCTGGGTGCAAAGTTATGTATTATTAGTTTCCAGCAATATGACTATGATTCACATTGTTTTACTCCAAATTACCAACAACGTAGGCTGTGAGACCTATGTTCTCTGTATTTATACCAAGACCCTGGGAAGAGCTAGCCTTTTGACTGAAATGCACATCAGATGGGCAGGGCCTCCGCCTGGGCTCCGTACAGGGAGTTTAGAGGGTGAGAGACTGCTCAAGAGCACGCAGGCTCAACTGGACATGGTATCGCTGTCTGCCTGCCAGGGACAGGGTCAGTAAGGGAAGCACACCAGAAACAGTAAAACGGCAATTCTTTGATGACAGAAATCTCCTTTTATTTCATCATCACGGAACTTTTATTTTTTAAGAAAAGAATTTCAGAGCTTCAATTCATTCCTCATCGGGGAGCTAACTCCCGGTAAGAAGAGCCTAGGCAATCTAAAAGGCACGGTTACCCCCTGTAGTTTACCGAGGTCCAAGCCCAGGACGCCAGGACAGAGGCTGGCATTCCTTCAGGGTACAACCCGTATGGTTACCACTTGGAAGAACAACACAGAATGGCTGAGGGTGTGCGGATTTCTCTCCTGTGGTGTATAAGAAGCCACGAGAAAGGCCAGAGCTCAGAGGTGGCGCATACAAGAGGAGAGCACTGGGTCAGGGCAGAGAGAGGGCAGAGGCAGACACCAGCTCAGAAGGGTCTTCAGCTGAGCCCTACAGGCAATGAGGTCCTCCAGCTGTCCTCCCAGAGCACCCACATACATGCAGAGATCTGGGGGTCACTGCAGAGAATTCCTCTGGGTAGAAAGCAGGGCAGGGAGAAACCCAAGCAGATAGGAGCTTGAGCTTTGCAGCTTCTCTGTACCTACCCACCTTCCACTGCAAGTGGACAGGCTCTGCGTCAGGCAGACCTGGGTTCAGATATTGCTTTCACACATTACTTGCCCAAAGTTGTTTGAGCCTCTGTTTCCTTGTCTTTTAAGTGGGGAGGACTAGGCTGTTGTGAGGACTAAAAGACGTGATGCATGTAATCGCATCAGCCATTACTGGGGCACTAGATAGAGGTTGTTTCTCTCTCTCTCTGAGCTCACACTTGGGAAACTATTCTCATGCCAGGCCCAGGGGCAGTGCGGTGACAGACTTCCACTGAGAGGCACTACCAGGGAATGAACAGAGGGCACTTCCTCCTTCCCAACAGAGTCCCCTTGGGAGGTCAATTTCCTTGAAAGGAGCCTTTGCTTAGGGGCTTTCACAGGCTTTACTCTGTTCTGCTTCTTCAGTCAAGAGGCTCCCACTTGAATTTGACCACTTGACCTTTTTTTTTTACCATGTGACCCCTATCTGCCAAAGCACTCCCTTCCTGTGACACCAAGACACTAACAAGGCAGCTACGTCGCCCACACCCATCCCGGACTGCAGAGCCAAGTCTGACTCCAGCCCCAACTCTGGACCCATGCTGCTTGGGTTAATGTGACAGTGGTCACCGGCAGGCTCTGAACTCAGGAACCCTGAAAGAGGACAGGCAAATGAGATCAAAGTGACATTGTCTCCCTGGGCCCAGCCTCCTTGCATTTCCTTTTGCCTTATTTGTCTGAAGGAGCCAGGAGTGGGCAGACGCAAGCTCCAATGGTCTGCATGACTCATTTCCTTCATGGAATCAAGAGCATGTGTTGGTGTGAGCGAGGCCCACGAGGGGGAACCGGATGCCCCGGGAAGAAAAACAGCAAGTGGGGCTGCCTCTGAGCCATACAATGAAATGAATTTTAACAAACATTTATTGAGTGCCCAGTACATAAGTTCTTTGGGAATGAAAAGAGCAAGCATAAGGGAAAGAAGAGCTGTTATCCATTTATTATATACAATATTAAGGCACAAGTTTAAGCAGCAAAGAATAGAAAAATCTTTGGCTGACCAACAGTGTCGATATTTGCTGTGGGGGACACGCCGCGTTCTTGGACTCCTCCAACTCTCTAAACAGACCCACCCAGCTGTGCAGCTCTGTACAACCCTCTTCAATACAGACCAGTAAGATGAAGATGCCAAAATGTTACCCCAGTCCACGGGAGAGCACACAGTACACTGCCACAAAGCACAGCGACACACACAGGGCAGGTGCAAGGAGCGGTGGCACGAGGGCTGTCCTAGCTTTGGCTGAGGTGGGTGCGGGTGCCCGCCCTTGTTTCACAGAATTCCACACCTTCTGTATGTGCCTCGTTGAGAAGGAGGTTCCGCTGTTGTCCCTCCGCAGAAGGGAGAAACACCTAATTCAAAGAAAACCACTGTGGATATAAATTTCCTTATATTCCGTTTTGTAATAAATACTTACAGGTATCTATAAGTGAACAGAATCCTAGGCAAAAGCACATGTAAACACACCACTGGGCGTCAAAACGTCAGGATCTGATACAAGAAAATGCTGTATATGTACTTCATTCTGTTGAGAACAATATTTTAATTCTGTAAAGAAGCAAAGTTTCATGATAAACACCTCAGTCAGAGCATAACATGGCAATAACGTGCACTAAATATAACATGGCTTTACCGGGCACCTACCGGAGTTTTACACTAATGAATATGCACCTACATCTGTGTGTGCACAGAGATGTGGACACATACAAGGCATGGCAAGAGAATAGATTTTTAAAAACAGATTCACTAGAAGTTACACGTACTAACGACGAATGTCCTCCTCCGAAGCAGTGTCTTCGAGAGGCTCTGGGAGTTCAAAGACTCATTCCAGGGAACATCTTAGGGTTTTTTGTTGTTTTTTTTTTTTAAAGCTAAAATGGTGAGACTTACTTTAATCACACGTCTTTACTTATCCAACTGAGTGAATGACTTGGGTTATTTCCAAAATTTAATTCCATCCTCAAAGGATGAAGATTTCTCATCTCTAAGAATAATCAAAGGAAACTACTAGAGCCCAAAGGCCATTCCAACAGAGGCATTTGCAAAATGTTGCTATTTGGGTAACACTTCCGTGATCAATAGTCTCTCAAAGGGTCACCTTTTAAGGAAGGTGAGGTGAGATGAAACACTTAGATCTTCTGGATATTAAGAAAGGAAACTGGACACACAGCCTTCTAGTCACACCTCACATATATGCACATACATAGACACATGTCTTTATATACCATTAAATTACTAAATGAGAGAAGGGTGTATTACTTAAAAAGGAGGAGAAAAAAAATCACTCATTAGTTCCAGAAGAAATCCATTTACGGAAACGCTGACCTTTACACGCTCCCAGCTGATCAGCTTCCGGTAACTTCTTAATTACTCTGCTCATCTCTCATGGAGCCACACATCAGAGGCAAACGCATTAAACAATCCTCACACTGAATGAAGACACTTTAAATGCAGTGATTAATTACCAAGAAAAAAAGCAGAAACCCAACGTTTATAAAGCATATGCCATGCCTGCTTCAGGTTTGGGGATGGGAAGAAGCCAACTGTGAGCTGGATGCTTTCTGGTACCTAAGGCCATTGCCATTTAAGGCCATTCATGGGCTCCCGCTTGCCATGACCACGGTTCTTCGCTTAAGGAGGCAAGGTCATTCGGAGCACAGACACACACTCTACCGGCGCCAACGCTGACAGGGAGCGGGACTTTGGTTTTGGAAAACACACCCCTTTGCCCAGCACAGCTCCCCATGTATAAGTGTGAGCTCTCTGCCTCGAAGCCTTTTAAACCCCTAATCTATTCTTCACTACTCCTGGGAACCTAGTCTCAAATGATGTCTGTGTTCATGTCAGTCTCTAGACTCAGAAGCTGCAGGACAGGGAGAACTTCTCATTCCACCAACACTGAGCATAAAGGTGCTTCAGCCACTGCATCGTGAGGATACAGGCGGCTGAGGGCAAACTCAGAAGAGAACAAACAGGACCAGCTACTCTGCAGGGGGAATCCTGACAGCCTCTTCCCTGAACAACAGAAGCAATGAATTCTCTAACTTCAGAACTCTTTTGGAGCAACTATCTCAATATCCAACCTGAGCCCTGTGCAGTCAAATTCTCACGAGCTCCAATGAGCAAGCCCAGCAGGACTGAAGGAAAAAGGCCCATCACTCTCCGCCCTCCAACCGGAGCCCTGGATGGGACGTAGCAGCCCTGTCCAGTGTGCCTGCTGGGACAGGGTGGACTCAATGCCATCACTGGCTACCAATCTCTGGGAAGCAGAAGAAAGGCTGAGAAAATAAAATGCTAAGGAAAGGTTCTGTATCTGCTCTGAAATTAGTTGCCAGAATCCAGCAATACCACCTAGTCTATACGATGAAGCCTGGACAGCATGCAGAAGCTGCCAGACACATATAAGACAAAGCAGAATCACTCTGGCACGTCTTCACACAAGTTATAGCCTTTCCCCTTCGCAGTGAAATAGGATCTTCAAGTTCCATAATTAAGACTCCGTTGGGACATTCTGCAGAAGTCCAGGCCTCTGGACAATGTGCAAGCATTTCTTTAAATGGATTTTGTAGCCCTGCGAATCATGGAACACAGAGATCTCCATCTATGCTTGGAGTTTATGAACACATCTAGGAGTTCTGGGCTTTAGTCCTATTTCTTAGTTCCCAAGATGGGGGCAGCTGTGTGTGCGCACACACTTCAGAGACGGGGATAGAGCAGGCCAAGGCGTGACACCAAGAGACAGTGGTTATTCCCATGTCGGAGGCAGTCCAGCCTGTGACACAGGCCAACTTGTCTCCACACCTGTGGTTCAGATCCCAGCTTCTCCTGGCTGCGAGGCTTTGAGAGGGGACTTAACTTCCCTGAGCCCGTTTCCTCCTGTGAAATAAAGATGATAAACTTGCCCCTGCTTCTAGGTGGCTTGAGGACTCATTAAAAGGTACTTACTACAGTGCTCACATACAGTCAGCACTGAAAAATGAGCTAGAATTATCTTTCTGAAAATTAAATGAGATAATACATTGTAAACCACTCAGAATGCACAGTGGGTGCTCAGCCTTGGCCATCCCTCTCTCCTACATGCAAACAAGGTTTCAAGGAAGCTATGAAGATGTCAAGTGTCAGGGACTCTGGCTTGGTACGAAATCTTCCATAAAGAAGACTTTTTAAAGCTGTAGACCCCTTTTCTTATGGAAGAGTAATAACAGGTTAGAAGAAAAAAGATTGACAAAGACCACAGCGCAACTGAAACATGGCAATGCCTGTGCTTCCGTTCTGACAACATGCCTGGCAGTTTAGGGGACCAACGAGAGCGTGCCAGCGAGGTATGCTGGAGTTTAAAGACGAGGTCTGGGCAAAACCAGACTCTGGCTCTCTCTCTCCCAATTCTAGGAAAGACAACCCAAATTTGGGGTGGCCCAGACGTAAGCAGGGAGAGGGGTGGCAGGGGGGGCGGGCGGCATGGCTGGCAGAGGTGACTTGCCCTCTTATCTCTAGATGCTTTCCTGTCTTCCTAGTACATCCTCAACATTAATTAGGGGTCAGATGTCCTTGAGAGCTGGCTGCCACCTATTGACTCTCAACCATAAAAAGTAATGGGAACTGAGGCTGGGATGGGACCCTCTGCCCCATCCACACCAGCATCCATATCAACCTTCTTCTCACTAATGCAACCTCCGTGCTCTCCCCCACACCCTAGGGCATTCAGCAGGCTCCTTGGCCCCTGCTGCTGCTCCAGTTTCCCAGGCTTCACAATACTCAGTGACGCTTAACCTAGGACTAAAGGGTGACAAGCTGAAGCACAAAGCTCAGTGTCCACTGCAGAGGAGAGCCTGGGGAGAGTCAGTTCCTGCTTACTCTATCAGGCTGGACAACTCTGAGGCCCCTCTTGGCAAAGCCATTGGCTTCCCACCTCCCTTTCTCTAGCTGACATCTCTGCCATCCTTCTATCCCCTCAATCTGGGGAGGCTGTAACCACCCAACTTAAACTCCAAAGACCAACGTCAAATAAATTACCCAAACAAGATTTCCTGAGCAGTGTTTGTCTTGAGGGTTTCATTTGGTTGGGACTTGAAAGTCTCAGACTTAGGTCTCCCCCCTTCCCCCCCACTTTAATTAAGCACAAGGAAAGTGACCTGGAGAGACATGCATCCAGCTGGCCTGGAAGGAGAAAAACATCAGGGCCCTGCAAGAACATCTGATGGCCTGGTCGGCTTCTCCTCTTTTCTGATCCAGCACCTCCTAGATTTATAAAGAAAGCCGTGTCTCAGGAGTTAGACGTGAACTGTCATGCACAGGGATAAATGGGCCCACCCCTCACTCGCTCCGGGCTCTTCAACGTGGTATTTCCATCTTCCTTTGAACAACTTGCCCCAAAGTGAAACCTACAAACACCTGACCACACTGTATATGAACTGGCCTGTAAGGTCATAAAGCAGGATTATCACAGAGGAAAACCGAGGAAAACGGATGTGTTAACACATGAGCCGAGTCACGGGAACCTGCGTGCTCATCAACAGCGAGGGGTGGGGAGGGTGGGGAATGTGCTCCTGAGCCACAAACACTAGAAAGTGTACAAGGTGCCTGGTGGGTTTTGGATGCCATCAAGCCAAGTGTCATTTGTTTCCTGGAGTGCAGTCCTGAAGGCCTGATCCCCATGAAGAAACAGGGTGGAGATATCAAGCTCCATGCATGAGAGGAAAAAGCCAGGGCTATGATCTTAATGCAAGGTGTCACAATGAGCGTGGACCTTCTGCCTTGTCAAAATCAGAATGGAATTAATAGCTGGGTGGAAGAATTAGCCAGGAAGCCAGCCTATGTTTTGGCCCACTGGTCACTATTAAACACAGCAGGAATACTGACAGTTCAGACACTGCTCTAATAAATCCCAGACCTACCCTGCCATATCTTAATTAAAAAGAAAAAGAAAAAAAAAATGAAGGAAGAAAAGAGGAGAGTTAAATAAAATAAAGCAGAGACAGAAATGAAGTCAGAGAAGTTAGGGAGGATGGGTGCCAAGATCACGATGCCCCCATCCCATTAAAAAAATACTGCTGAGTCCACAGAAGCTAAGAGCCCCCAAATCTCCTGAAAACCCAAACCAAGCAGGTAACTAGATGAGGACCACATTTTAAATTGCCTGTTGCCCCTGGTCATTTCTTCTCAGACCTTCATAGGACACCCCATGGATGGCACAGGACATTACATTATGCTCGGATGGGCTCTCCAAGCTTCTAGGAGGTTCTTAAACAAAAGATGCTAAGAGGCAAGGGGAATGGGGGTATTCCAAGGAAGATCCACATTCAGGTTTATCTGGTTTATAATCAGAGAATGGGTGTACATGGACCCTCCCCATGAGATACATTTTCTGTACAAAGAAAAATTCCATTTCCTATTTCTTCTTTGTTTCCAAACCTACATGCATTGTCTCTCTTCCACCATATGCAATAAAAATCCATAACCTTCTCTTCATCTTCACTCATGCAGGTCTCCTGTTTTTGTTTTTTTTTTTAAACATATATAAAAAGTGTTCTTATTAATCTGAAATCTTTATCAGTTCAAATCATTCTTGATTTTCCAACCACAACCTTCTTGATCTTTCTTCTCCCTCTTTGACATGTTCCTCATTTGTCCATGTCCCGTTGCGAAATTCAACAGGGATGCCAGCATTAAATGAGAACTTCCATCATCTCCCCGTCAGGGAACTCAGGCTTGTGGAGCAAGCTGCTGACTCGGCCTTTGTGGTCAGGTGACTTCCCGTGGCCAGGAGAGTTCTCTGCCAAACAGAAGGGTAACATTGGCAGCCCATTCCTCCACTGGGGCACGGGTCTTACCGGCTCTCTCTAAAATGAAACTATGTCAAGTACCACTACTGACCATTAGTATCTGTAGGGAAGGCCACATAACCCAACCCATGGTGGGGCCAGGTACTTTACTTCCCCTGCCTTCCTTGGAAAAGTTTGTTCCCGAAATTAGATCTCTAAAAACAACAACAAACAAAACAAAAACCAAACAAAAAAACAAACAGGAAAACCAACAATGCTGTATACTTGCCTATTTTTGTGGGATGTAAATAAAGAGCCCCCTTGGCAAAAATTGTTAACTTAGGCCCCCACCTCCTCAGAAGCACTCTTGAAGAGGGTCGTGGCCACGACTAGGCCTCACTCCCTGACAAAGTCACGTGCACTCTTCCACTGGATGCCTCTGGGCTGACTGAAAGCTCGCCCCTCCCACGCTGACCTCTACAATTGTTGTAAAGCAACTCATCAGGGCTGGTCTGAGTGCTGTGCCAGAAGTTCCCCTCCTCCGCCCTCTCTTTTGGTCAGGAGGTGCTCCAGACCCCGAACCATTGCTGAGCGGGCACCTCGAAGGCCCCGTCTATGTACTTCAGGCCTCTGATGCACCTGGCGCCAGCTCTGCAACACCCTCCGAGTACCTATTTCCACTCCTTCTGGTAACAAGCACACATTCACAGGCATGCTCCGGTTGTATGCTCCTTTAAACGGTAATGAATTAGGAGTGTCTACACATGTTTTATTCCCATAAGAGCCCACGTAGCCTAAGTGCATGAGGATAATCACAATCTTTCAACAAACAAACCGACATCCCACAAAGTGAGAGCTGATTAGGGCCCCTGATCCCTCCCCTGCTTGCCAATAGGCTTCCTCTCTCAGGCCAGAGAGCCCTACGGTTACCCCACAGTGTGAAAGGAGGTGGGACCCTCTTACCCAGCTTCTCCGCGGCCCCCTTGGCGGCTGGGTGTTTCAGGACCGGGCTGTTGGAAGGGGTTGTGCTCAGCCTCCCGCGGCTGGGCAGGGAGGCCATGTTGGGCCAGAAGAGTTCGGTGCTCTTGTCCGTCTGGGTGCTGCTGTCCTTGCTGCCCGTCTTGGCGTGGGCGCTGCTGGTCCCTGTTGATGCTGCTGCGGCAGGTGGGGTGGGCAGCACGGGGGTGGAAGCGTGTTCATGGTGCTCTTTCCCCAGCAGCAGCCCTGAGGGCAGAAAAACAGCTTCCTCAATGCCTTTGTTTAAAACAGAACATACAAAACGCCCTGGTCTTAAAGGTCTTTCCCTTCTTGACCGAAGATCATTTAATTTATTCACTGATTCATTCATTCACCAAATGCTTTCCTAAGCACCTATTATGTGCCTAATAAAATGACAAGCATTGAAGAAATTTTAAAAAGAAAAAAAAAAGACCTAGTCCCCTCCTTTATTTTTGATGGGAAGAAGAATTTTCAAGTAAATTGGTTATGATACAATATGATAAATAGTAGAATACAATTATTCTCAGGGTGGTAAGAGGTGCCCAATAGCCAGTTGTCGAGGGTTGGGGCATTTCTGCAGGCTTTCTAGAGACGATGCTTGCTTAATCTAACATGGCCTGGGAGGGCTGGCCCTAAGCAGTGGCTGTGTGGATGCTTCCCAGGTCTCAGACGTGGTCCCATGGGCCTACTGTGCTTCTGAATAACCCACAATTCTACTCCACATCGGTACTGGAGAGTCTCCTGCATGCCCAGGCTCAAAAACCAGCACACTTCCAGGTCAGACACCAATGAGTTGTGCACTCTATTTCTCAAAAGAGACCCTGCCGCCGAGAACCCTGGCCTCAAGAAGCAGGAAGCCAGCTGGGTTCTTCCTCTCCACCTCGAGTAAATAGGCTGTTGGAGGGGAGGGCGTGCTGGCTGGGAAAGGGAGGCATGATGGCCAGTGCTGTTCCTTTTCCTCAGTGTCTTCCTGCAGAGCTGGACAGATCAACTTTTTTATTTTTAATAGTGAAATGTGGCATATGATCAGAAAAGTGCCAGCACCCCAGAACACAAGCCTATAGAGAATGGGGTCAGCGCAATCAACTATTTGTGTTCATGTTTGTATACTCAACTAGCCAGCAATTCATAAAGCACCCTTACCAGGGCTGCAAGGTGCCCACCCATTTGTCCACAGCAGTGCTTCTCAAGTGTAATGTGCCAATCAGTTACTCAGTTAAAACGAAGATTCGATAATGTGGGCGGGGCCTGAGATGCTGCTTTCTAACAAGCTCTCACATGATGCCCATGCTGTTGGTCTATGGACCACAGTTGGAGTAGCCAGGGTCCTCGGCTAGAAGCTTCACACACATCACCTCTTTTTATATTTCACAACAGTCCGATGAGACAGATTCTGTTATCCTCTGATTTACAGAGAAGCAAATGGAAGCTCAGAGAAACTAACATCTCATAACTAAAAAGCAGCAGAAATGGGATTTGAACCCACCTGTGCCTAATTTTAAGTCCAATCTGTGTTCTTCCCACTCAGTCAGCTGCCTGTCAAAACTCTGCAGCCTGACAAAGATGTCCTGGTGAAACTAACTCACTAACCAGTCATTTCAGGTGGGAGCCCCTGAGCCACCAGGAAGGTATACACTGTCACCTCTACTTCCTCAGCGCCCATTAGGCATGGAAACATTTTGGGAACCACGCAGTGGCCCGTGAATATGTGTCTGCCTGGCACCTCAGAGAGCTCCTCTCCGTTTCTGTGACATGTGGATGACGATTACAATGACAATGTGCAGAACACAGCATTTCTTCCTGCAGACCAGGTTCTCAGGCTCCCAGGCCTGGCGTAGATGTACCAAATGCTAGGGGATACCGGCACAGACCCCAGAGAAAAGCCTGCCTGGCTGGATGTCATGAATGAGCCTGAGCACATTTCAGACTCCTTTATCAGGCCTATCTGAGTGTCGCCTCCCAGGCTCTCTAACTGGGGTGGTGAGCTAAGTGTCCTTGGGAGGGTCTTTGATGATCCCAGCTGCTGTCCACACATGTCCCCTTTGAAGTCCATTTCCTTGGAAGGCAGGGCTGCCGAAGCAACGCGTGGAAGAACTTCAAACAGGGATTCTGGCTGGGCGCCTTTGATCCCCACCACTCAGGTTCATGCTGGAAGCTCTCATCCCATTTGGCACAAAGCGGCCAGGCTCCTCTGGGGTTCTGTGCTGACAAAAACTGGCTCTTGGCTGCACAGATAAACAAAACATACGCTGACCAGGGAAGTGCATCAAAGGAGGGCCAGACCCCTGGAGCTGCCAGAGAGCAGGGGAAGAGAGTGGAGGACGTGTGTCTGGGAGTGCTGCCTGCTCCCTCTCCAGACTTGGCTAGCCCCATCAACCGGCTTGGCCCTCGCCCCAGGAAGTCCATTCGTGGCGAAGACCACATCTGTGGAATTCTCCTCAAAATTCTGCCTGTGCAAAAATAATACAAGAACCACCACCACCACCCTCGCATGCTTGAGCATACTTCTTCCAAAGTGCTTTTCCCCCGTGATCTCATTTTGCCCTCACCATGGCCCCACGTGATAACAGGGCAGACCCTGCCCTGCTTTTCTAGGCACAGAAGCAGAGGTGGAGCTGGTCTGGGACAGAGCCAAGTTCAGAGACCTGACTGGGCTTTTTGCATCAGAACATTTTATGTTGTGAAGGGTCATTCTGACTTCCAACAATAATGATAATTCTGTGGGTCAATCCATGGCTAATAGCCTTTGCTTCCACACATCTCATTTAACTTCCACAACCAAAGTATGAGTGATTACCCTCCCCATTTCACGGAGACTTGGAGATATTCAGTGACATTTGTGTCCCATGAGTGGCAGAGCCAGATACCTCAAAAATGTCAGGACCCTTTCCACCAGTCGACACCACCTCTTAATGTCTATGTAGCTCTTGCCCTCCCGACCTTGACCTTGAAGGAGGCCTGGGGCTCACCTATGCTCCCCTTCCAGGTCCTCTCTTCTTTCTTCTCCTCGGCTAACTGGCTGCTGGTGAGAGAAGTCTGGCGGGAGTGTGTGCCGGTGGCCGCGGCAATGGATGGGACAGAGCGGGCAGGCCGCAGGCTCGAGGAGTCTGTCTTCCCGGCATCTTTACGGGACCGCTGTTGGAGGACCTTGATCATGGCATCCTTCTCTATGATTTTGGCGTGGAGGTTCTTAATGCTGTGTCACAAACAAAAAGAAACGATCATAATCAGAAGCCACCTGGCTAGCAAACTTGAAACGTTTCTCTCAGGCTGCCCCAGGCACTTGATTTATAATTCAGGATGAAGAGTTAAGTGCAGTTAAGTCTTCGACCATTTCCAATCTGCCAACTGTGTAAGATGGATCTTTTGTAGTAAAGCAAAAGGGTGGACCTTCTCTGGCCTCTGAGGACTTCCTGGGAACCTGAGGACATACAGTGGTGGCCTCCCAGCAGGGACCCCTGGACCATGGCGTGCTCAGCTCAGAGGGTCCACGGTCCCCAGCTGGCTGTGGGGGCAGGAGAGCAGCAGGAAGGACAGTAACTCTGAAGCCTCACACAGGGCGAGCTCTCCACTAAAATCAATTTCCCTATTTTCTGAGAAAAAATATTTAAAAGATGCTTTTCTGGGAGAGGATAATTTTTCTCCTTGATAGCCAAAAATGAGAATCAGAAAACACTTGAGTTCTTTCCACACCTTGGACAATAACTTGCTGAGCCTGTCAGCTGTTCAAAACAGGAACAGTCTAGAATGGGAGCACGAATGTTGGTCACTGGGGCCTTGAGGTGAGTGAATGGAGTGGAGCCTCGCCTCACAGCCACACACACAGCTATCCCTTACGTGTACTCCATGTCTTGACACCTCCTGGTGGCTTGCACCACCTCCTCTTCCTCCTGCCAGATGTGGGCCTCCAGCGAGCTCTCGCCGTAGCTGCCGTTCCTTGAGTGATTGATGATTGTGGTGTCCCTGGCAACAGAGAACCCACAAGAGAATGATGCAACTGCTCACGGGAGGCATCCGAGGGCACCACACTAAAAATACCTCCCCATACACTCCTTCGGCCACTTTCCCTCTAAATCCTGGCCCTTCTCTCCCTTGACTTGATAGAATTAAGACCGTATCTAAAGGAAACAAAATACAATCCAAAATAAAAATTCCCTGCCCCTTCTACTCACTACGTTGTATATCAAGCTCTGTGGCATGCTGTGAACAGGGATACAGTGGACCTACTGAGGTAAGGATACTATTGTCACATTTGTTACGTCTCTATGCTTGGACTCTTTCACCTACTTATCTTTCCTGCTTTTCTCATTCAGAGCTAAGGTTTTTTTCTATTTCTTACCTGCGTAGTAGCTATTACAGTATTTTACAATAAAATGGAGACTTAGTAAATACTTGACAGCAGCTCCCTTGGACAGAGAAATCTCCTTCACTTCTTGTTTGAGGGGGCCCTGCCAAGGATTTAGGTCCACTCAGTGTGACAGCCAAACTGGGTGGCAGGACATAGAGATGAAGACACACACTGTGTCCTTGCAAAGTCCAGTCCAGGGGGCAGAGTGAGGGAAGGACAGATAGAAGGAGCTGGAAGCATGTCTGACTGAAAACAACTGGACCAAGAAAACTATTTCTGCCACTGGCTTTCGCAATTTAATTAGTCCTAATTAATGAAGATTGGTAAAAATAAGATAACTGCTCTATCTAAGTGATCTAAGTATATCTTAGACTGAAAAGCTCAATGTCTCTGATCGGTGGACATTAAATTAATAGGAAATAATCTGGCCCAATGGTCTGCATCTCTTTAGCTTCATATTCCAATGCTACAATCATATTTAAAATCTTATAGCTCTTTTCTAGAACACTCAAAAACAGAAAAAATGAGCCTCTTCTTTCATCTCTGTTAACAACAGCTACCAATGAACAAGCATTTCCTTCATGCTAGGGACTGGGTAAAGCACGTCAGACATAGTATCTCATTTAGTTCTCACAGAAACTTGTGCAGTAGGTATTATTATTGTCATTTTGCAGATAAACAAATGGGATAGGGGACTTTGTAAGAATACCCAGTTAGTTAAGGTGGAAACAGATTCAAATCTAGATATTCATGACTCCAGCGTCCATGTCCCTAACCACCACTCTGCACTCCCAAAGTTTCCCGTGTTTTTATGAAGCCCTTGGCAAAGATGCACATAGATAAAATAAACCAATAAAGTGGTCACAGGAGAGAATGCGGCTTATGTGCAGATTATGGCTGAAAATAAATAGCACAGCCAAATAACGTAAAAACCAAGCAAAATGCTTTAAACATGACGACAAAAACTATAAATTCACCCTATGGTGCACAAAAATCATTAGTTCAGGAATTAGTGGCTAGAGAAATATTTTCAACAGATTTACTTTTGGAGAATTCACTCAGAGCCATAAACAAATTAAAAAAACCCACATTTATACTGCCAAGTAAGGACAACAGGCACAATTAGATGAAAACAACTTAGAAGGTAAACGCACAAGACTCTAAAAAAATATAACATTGGTTTGAAATGTACATAAAGTTTCAAAACCATAAAAAAAGGCCCAGCCTCTTAAAATTCTGATCAATGGTGACAAAATGAACCAAGATAACAAAATCAGTTGGTATACAAAAATAATTTTCTATTTGAAAGTCACTGCTGATAAATGTGAAGTGTGCATCAGCAGCTGAAAAGACATAAAACTAATGGCCAGGAATAATCACTTTTACCAATTCATATACAGCCCTCTAGCATCTAGATGAGAGCTCAGAATTTTGACCTTTCTCCAAAATTCTTCATTTTCCTTTTCTGTCTTCCTATCCACAGAAAATCCACCCTGAAATTACAGAGGGTTTCTTTGAAAAGAACATTAAGATTGTAGCTAAAAATCTGATTTTTCTCAAGATTGTAGGAAGGAATGATCAGTAAGGGGGAGGGTAGTTTCCCACCGAATTATTAGATGCTCAATAAATACATGAGGAAGTAAAAAGCAGGGTGTGGGGAAGAGTAGTGGAAAGGGCCTTGTCCCTTCCATCCATCCATCCGTCCGTCTGTCCGTCCGTCCATCTATCCAGGACTCCAAACAGGGCAGAGAACAATGGTCTGGGGAAATCCCACAGGACTATTTTGAGGGCAACAGACATTTCCCCTTGCACGAAGAATGACGCATGAGGTTGGGCTATCTGGTTCTACTCAGGTCCCCACTGTCCCACTCCTGTGCCCACCATAGGGGCTTATGCCTTAGACCTGTTTATTCTCCCTACTTCTAATTTTACATTCCAGACCCATTTGTTCTTTCAGGGCCCTGGATCCCAAACATGCATCCAATATGATAAGTCAATACGAGCTGAGACAATGACACACAAAGGCCCCCATGTCATGCTTCCAAAGTAATGCGTTCACATAGCCTCTGGAACCTTAGTGTCCTCAGCTAGTGAAACAGGGTCTGGCTCCCTGCTTGCAACATGCCAAGTTACGTTTTCCATTTCAGAAAACAGGTAATATTTGAATGAAGTCACACTCAGAAAGGCTTTTGCATTCTCACACACCTGTAGTTGGCGACAGTGGGAGAAGCCTTAAATATGCAGTGTTCTCTCCATTAAAAATCCTGAGAAAGACAATTCCAAGGGCATCACTGACAGCTATGCCTTAGACTAAATCTGGCAAAGAAGGTCAAATCCCTCTGTAATTTTATGACAGTTTGTTCTCTTCCTTACCAAAAAAAAAAAAAAGCTAAAAATAAATATATTTCAATTATGTAAGAAATGTTTCTAAGAGCTTCACTGTTCTCACCCATAGGGAGCAAGGACTGAACTAAAGGCTGCGACTTCTCCTAGTCCTCATGTCATGACGCTGGTGCTTCACCGCACAGTGCACGTCTCAAATGTCTATTTCCACTCCCGAGGGCTCGCTCAGATGGACTACTGTGGGTGGCACAGACGTGCGTAAACATCTGAGCACCAGAAAATGATCTCTCACAAGTCTGCAGGTCTCTCTAGGTGTGAGTGTGCCATGGCACCAGTGGAGGCACCTCCCTGCATGGGTGGCACTGTTCTCTCTCCAAGTTTCCGGAAGGAACAGCTGGGAATACTGCTAACAGTTCTGCACTTGACTAATGAACATGAGAGCCCATCAATGACTTATAAAGTATGCTCCTCCCTCCCCCATCCACAGGCCCTCTCTTCCTCTTTCAAGGAAACGTGAGATTGATAAGATTGGGGTGCATCTTTAGTGTTTATTCATCTCACTTGGTTCAGGTCTTACCATCTCAAACGGTATGACAACAGCCCGTACTAAGTCTAGTTTTATAGATGCTCCTTTGGAATTTGAAGATCTCCTCCAAATACACTGACCCTAAATTTTAGTGAATTCCAATCAACTCTGAATTAAGTGCCCAATATAACTTATGGGCAAAAGGCAAACTGGCGGGGGGTTGAGGGGGAGGAGACAGCGAGAGACCTGACTGGCAGAAGGCGGCAGTCACGTGTGCAGGTGAGCTCTGGCAGTCAAGGGGAACCACCTGCTTACTCAGACAAGAGCTTAGCTTCACAGAATTATTTGGGAAATGACTGAGCATTTTGAGTTAGATTTTAAAGGAAGAATAGACTGTGCGCTTACAAAGGGAAAGAAAGCAACAGAGGTAATAACTGACAACAGCAGAAAACAATTTCAAGCCAAGCAAAATCAGGTTTTAAGTTAGACAAATCTCACTTGGACATGTGGACCCATTACTTACTACAGGTGTGATTTGGAATAAACCACTGCACCTCTCTAAGTCTCATATTTTTAGCTGTAAAATGAGGATAATAATAGTTCTGCCTCTCAGGGCTGTTATGGAGATTAAATATTCTTGTCTGGCCCATGACACATATCCACTGTTGAAAAGCAGCATAAAATAAACTTTCACGATGTCATTCTTGAAGACCACACATATTCTGCTGTGTAGATGTACTTTATATTACTGGATGGATCCCCCTTGTCGGACTCTCGGCTGGTCTCACCTCTCGGCTGCGGCAGTGGCTGCGGCATTCATGGCGAAGTGTCGGATGGTGCTTTCCTCCAGATACTTCTGCTCCCACTTGGTCATGTCGGCCTCCAAGGCCAGGATGCGCTCCTCTTTCTCCCTCACAAGTTCCATGAGGGCTGGGGCACTGTATTCTGGCATGCTGGCTGGCGAGCCGTTTCCATGTTTCTGCAGAAGAAGAAGGAATAACAGCTTGGCGCTGAAACAGGGCCATGAAGTGAACCACATAAACCACGTTTGTGTTGTTCCCTACATGAAAAACACCTGGTTCACCCAGATCCTCAGCACATCCAGACACATTATCATCACATGCTTGCTCCCTGCCTAGGATGGGTGACCAAACTCAGTGCATCCTAACGCCATTCTACCAAATTCCTCTGTTTCACTTAATTCTCATGAACTCCATGAAACAGACATTATCCCAATTTTGCAGATGAGAAAACTAAACTTCTAAGAGGTTAAATGAATTGTTCAGTGTCTCTGAGCTCATCAGTAGTAGGGTAAGAATTCCAACATGGGAGTCCGTCTGGTCATACAGCTCTGCACGATGAGAAGTAGCTTGTCCAATGTCCTGCGGTTAATTTAAAGCAAAAGCAACAACAGGAACTAAGACTTAGGTATTTCCTCCAGCCTTTAAGGAAGTGATTCCAGTTGTTTGTTTCACCTGAGTCTGGGAGATAGCATGTAAAGGCCCAGGAAGTGAGAGTGAGGTGCCCTAACAAGTATGCTCTCCCGGCTGCTATGCTGTCATCTGGGAAACAGAGAAATTAATACCTGCCCTGCTTAGAAGCCTGAGAATCAAATAAGATAATATGGAGGAAAGCATTTGAAGAGCTAAACAAGGTAAAGAGCTACCAGAAATCCTCTAATGCAAGTCAAGCTCATTTTTCAGCCCTGTCTTTTCATCTGTGTCTGTAAGATAAGAAAAATCGGTTATGTTAACTGAATTGCTTACAAACTGAGGATATGTACATTTAAATATATTTTTTCTTTTGAACTCAGGTATACTATATCCTTTAAACAACATGATTAGAGGATGATAGGGTTTTGAGGAGGTTCTGGCTTCAGGAGAGAATGATCTCATTCCAGCTATTCTACATCCTGGGACACTCACTCTCCTCCTGTTTTCTCAGTGATCACAAATTTTAAACGCAGAGCTGGTTGCAAGGTAGGAGGTACCTGAATGCTTTACCTTGAACTACAAAAATTACCTAGAGCAATAGCTGGGCATCTGAGCTGCCCTGATAGAATCAAATCCTACCCCCCAAAAAGCAAATGGGCCCATGCACTTTTGTAAACTATGTGTCTCTATTCAATTATTTAAAGCTACAAACATAAATTATTCTAGGTGTTGCCAGTAACCAATATTTAAATAAGAATACAGTGGAAGGCATGAACTTGTCCTCATCAACCTATACAGGAAGTCACTGACCACACCTGCCCTCTCTGGCCAGGCACCCGGCCTCAGGCAGGAGGACAAATAAACCATAGAAATAAGAAGCTCCCCTGTTCTCAGAAACTTTCCAAGAGAAAGATTCTGCAGCCTCGCTAAACTGTCATCTATGCTGGTTAGTTTTTATCTAAATCCTTATATTACCATCTCAACAGGCTAATTTTTGCAGAATCTTCTTGACCTCACGTGAGATCATGACAACTTTTCATAGAGCACCTAATTCAGGTCATAAAGTTATTAAATAAATGTATGATGTTCAACATTCAAACACACGTGGTCTAACAGGTAAGTACGCTGGTTAGAAAAATAGACTGAGGGTCAGGCAGGCCAGCTTCTGCTGTTCGTATAAGCTGGCCAACGAATGTTTACTGAGCACATACCATGTGCTGGGGAAACCAAGGGGAACAATAAAGATAAAATCCTCACCCTAAATGTGTTGACCCAAGAGGGATGTCCTAATTAGCTAATGACCTTGGGCTGACTGCCCTGTGTCTGTCTCATTTTCCTCTTCAAGAAAATCCCTCCAGCTCTCTTCTACCCCACAGGAGAACTATGAAGTTAAGATGTGAAAATTATTTTGAGCACTTTGCAGGAAAGATAAAATTGTGAGTTCTTAAAAATGTTAATTTCCTTCTCTCTTACTTTTATTTCCCTTTCACTTCTCCAAGCTTCTAATGACACTTAAGTACTTCATCTCCCAAGGTGGAGGGAGATTATTTATACTGATGAGAACCTGTCAATTTTAAGGTGTTCTTTCCTGCTAGTCCTTGTGTCCTGAGCTATCTCCAACAACCTCCTTCTCAAATGGCCACATTTCTGTCACTTTTTCAGTGAAATGGAAAAGATGGAGTAAGGGAGGAATTTGGAGTGGGGTCCCAAGGATGCCCTAAGCCTTTAAATGACTCTGAAGGTAATGATGATAATAAGAACAGCAATGATAGTTATTGTTTCTTAGCCAATTGCTAAGTGCCAGCCACTATGTACTAAGAGCTTTGTGCAGATTTTCTTATCTGTAGTTATAAGTACAAGGTAAGTATAATTTATCAACCCCAATTTAGAGACAAGGAAGTTGAGGCTCAGAAAGCTGGCTTACCCAAGTTCACTTTTCTAGTAAGAAGAGCAGGCAGGATTTGACTCTGGTTCCATGCCACTCTGCTCACCTCCAGTCTACCCACTTTCTGGAAGGTTCCAGGGCACCTCGCAGAAATAACTGGGGGTCACTTGAGGGTTCTGTGTTGCTAAGGATGTGCCCTTGCATCAGTCTAAGGGCAGAACCCTGGCATCAGTCTAAGGGCAGAACTCTTGTGTGGAGTGTTGATGTAGTAAGTACTCTAAGCTACTCTCTCAATGGTCCCTGTGGAATGACTCCCTGTGGGAAGTGGTTTTGTTGAGCAAGTGGGGGAGATGACCAGGAGCTGTGTTATAGTTTGACCTCAGTATACTTTCTAAAGGGGTAAGATAAATGCCTTGGTGACACAGGGATGAGGAGCAGGGTGTGGTCTAGGCCGGCCATGTCCAGGGCAGGCAAGTGCATGAGCTGCTGAAGAATGAATGAGGAGGAAGCTGATCAGAGAGACCCCCAGATACCTTTCCCAGAAAGACTGAGTTTCTCAGGTGACCCCATGCCCTAGAGGGGACTAGAGTGGACCGTCGTGCCTGCTGAGTCCATGAGCTCCAGGCAGGAGTTTGGCCACACTTTACAGTAACTACCACATACGAGTTAGCAATTCAACTCAAGGTTTTCAGGTGGATTTATTTGTAATAAAATGTTTACCTTTCCTGGTTATAGAATAATGTATGCTCACTGGTAAAATGACAGAATAAACAGGTATTAAAGGAAAGATTTAAAAAATAATACTCATTTTTAATGAGTAGGCAGAAGCAACAGGGAAATTTCTAAGTGTCTGTCATATCAAAGGAGACAGATAAACACACATTCAAAAAAACACACAACTAAATATTACTTCTAAAGAGGTGCTGAATTAAACAAAATTCTGTTTAAAGATTGTCTCCTTTCTCTCTGGTCTCATGCTAGCCATAAATAGCTGGGGATCTGTTATTAGCCCCCCAAAGCAAATCCAAAAGGTGAACTGGGTGATTTCCTTGGAGAGCCTCAATTCTGAAACTGCCGTCTTTCCAGGCATGCCTGCATCTGCCAGCAGCCTTCACGAGCAGCAGCAATGTTCTTATGGGTCTGAGGAAATAAGGGGCGTGTGTGTGCCTGGGTCTGAGTGTGCACGTGTGAAAGGTCCTCTGTGGCAGTGGTGATGGTTTTCAAATTAATTCTAACTTCACATTCCTTCCTGATAAACGAGGATAATGGAGTTGGGTCTGCTTTCATAGCACCCCCAGCAGAAGGTCCAAGGTTAAGTAATCTAACTATAAAGTGTGGGCAACACGCTGACTGGAAACAAATATTCTCTTTTGCCTTAAGTATTAAGGTGTGCCCATTTTGTCAGCCAGAGCTTCGTACGTATCCACTGGGGTGCCAGCATGGTACCGGGCACCAGAGAAGCCTGCCGTTCCCTTAGGGAGGTTAAGATCACAATAACTGCACAACAGAGAACCGCTGAGGGGTGGACCACAAGTGCCAGGGAATGTACAGATGTCCAGAGACAGACTCACCCTTTCTTACGAGCCACTGACTCAGCCAAGATGGAGAGAGGCTGGGTAGGTTTCTCAGTTTTCTGGGCAATCTCACTAACACCTCCTTCTCCAGCCAAGTACACACACCAGAGGGAACTGTGTGAGCCTGCCATGAGAAAGGGCTAGGCTGGGTTGGCCTGGGTGTATGCTTTCAAGTGTTTTCAAGTGTTTCAACCACAGCCACTATGCCCTATCCAGCAGATAATTTCATGAAGTCCTGTCTAGCCTTCTCCTGGTTCCCGACTTAGGGCACACCCTTCATCAGCTGCAAAGAGGGCTTTGCCCACCATGCTGGCTGACGACACAGGAGCCCAGGTGCTTTCTGGAGCCAGGAGCCTTTGACCTGCCTGCATGGAGCCCAGTCTAGATGCAGAGCTGTCCTGCACGACTGGTCCCCTTGCCAAGATGCGTGTGGACCCTGGGTCGGGGTGTTTTACCCTGAGCTTATTCGTGCTGAGTTACATTAATAGCTGTTACCAGGAGAAGAAAGTAGAAGCAGAACTAGGAGCATATGGCCAATATTATATTCCACAAGTAATCCTGAACTCCTTCCTCTCCTTTAGCCTTGAAAACTCGCTGATGATCATGTCCTACTAATTTCATCTCCTTACTAGCTCCCCTGTGAATTCCCACTGTCACTACACCCTAGATGCTACTACCAACAGCCTTCAGGCGGGCCTTCCTGCCCCTCCAGACCCTTCTGACACCACCAGACGGCTCTTTCCCCACCCCTCTGTACCATAGTCCTCTCCAGCTTAAAACCTCCCAGTCTTTGGCTCTGTCGACTACAGGAAAAAGTCTAATCACTCAATGTGACTAAATGCCCTCCACAAACTGGCCTTTGCCTCCTCACCAGAGCCTTACTGGGGATTCTCTGCCCGCTAGCTGTGCCCAGCTGTCCTGAACCTGCCATGCTGTGTCACACCTTCTGCCCTTATACATACTCTTCCTCTACCTCCGACATTGTTACCCTGGAAACTCCAACAAATTCATCTTTCAAAGTCCAACTCAATGCCCTCCTCTGCTAAGTCATCTAAAGCCACGTTCCTGGATGCACGGCCCCTGGGGTCACTACTTCCTGTAACGATTTTTTGTCACTCCAGGAGCAGACCTCCTGGCTCCTTCACTGGCTGCTGTGTTAGTTTGCTAGAACAGGAACTCCGATTTCCCTCTGCATCCTCAGTGCAGAGTGCAGAGCCTGGCCCACAGTAGGTGCTCTGCTCCAGAATGTTTGCTGAAAGAATGTGTAGGATTCTGCTGTCGGCCCCACCTCCAGTTCCCTCACCTGCTGGGTTCTCAGTGCATCCAGTTCTCGCTCCAGCCAGGTCCGCAGTCTCCGCTCCATCTGCTCTCGCTTCTCACATGCAGACTGTAGCTGGGTCAGGGCCTGCTGCAGCTTCTCAACTTTCTCGACATAGGCTTGCTTCTCTCGTAACTGTGCAGAAGAGACAAAAAAGGAGCACAGAATTTAGACAATGATTCTCAAAGTTGGGATGGAGAAGGGGGGGTCAGATTATCTGAAGATCCTACTTAAACTACTACTCAGGTGTGCTAGGTGTGCTGGAAAAGCAAAGGTTTAGACATCAGCCACCAGGTACACCCAAAGTGCTGGGATGCCTGGAACTGAAGACCCTACTCAGGTACCTGCTTTCAGTCACATATAGCTGAGCACAGTTCTTGCTTATTGCTTAGTGACTGTAGCATTTGCCGGCACTGGAAATGACAGTAAGAGTTTTTAATGTTATGAGGAAGTCCTTATTCTATAATAATAGCTGAAAAATCCAGAATAAAAAATTATATACATTATCATAACTATGTTCATCTATCCAACTATCTAGGCAAACACACTTAAAAGCACTAAATATGTTTATCTGTGTGGCAGTATAGTAGTTTCCCATCTTCTTTATTCTCTTTTGTATTTTTCAAAATCTCCATAACTACAAATTACTACTGTAATAGAGAATTATACATGTATGCATGTATATATGTGTACCCATGTGTATGTGTGAGTAAATATAAACATTTATTATAGATATTTGTGGAGTAACTTTCTGCTAAGGATTTTAGAGCTTTTATAGATGAGTAGTTGACAGCCCTGAAGAGACAGAAAAGGTTTTATGGACACTCAAACAACACAATAACTGAGATGAATATTAATGTAAAAATGATTTATATAACAACAGGTATGGACTGAGAACCCTGACTAACAAGTTCTAATTCTTACTCTCAGACTTTGTTTTCTTCCATTTAGGAGTTTGGCCTACATCCATGAATCCTGGGCACCTTTCTAACTTTCTGGGTCTTGGCTAGTGCCAAAAATCAGGCTGAGGCATTTACTTATCTGGTCCTGAGTGAGAAGACATCAGATGCTATTCCCTGTCATTCTGCACTTGGGTGTGCAGATTCTTTGCAGGTGACTCAGATTCTGAGTTCAACCCATGATCGCATTGGCATGTTGGAACATACTAGGGATTTAAGAGCTTGCTGCAAAGAGTGGTTTCTGACTTAGCAGGCACACTGCCATGAGCTATGCCTAGATCCAGCCAAAGCCACCGGAATAAAATGGAGGTGCTGCTGGTCCTTCAGAGGGGTGAGGGTTGGGAAACAGCAACGTCATAGCCTTTTTCACACCTGCTCTTGAGATCAGTTTTCCTCCGCTCCTTTTATTCATTGTGCTTGTGACTGCTTGATTCTATTTAATAGATACCTGAGAGCTACTAACTGCATGTTCCTATGCTAAAAGCTTCATCTGACCAAATATTTCATAAGTCTCATTCACATACCACTTACACATTTAGACTGTATACAATTTTTTAAGTTCGTAGCCACCAGAATATAAAAGCCGTGGGCTAAGCGCACAGTTGTTCCCAATGCCTAGAACAATATCTGGCATCCAGTAGGTGCTCAGTAAATATTTGTTAAATGAATGACTAGATATTATCCCTAGTCAGTTGCAAGATTCTCGAAGGCATGGATCTCTCTCACCCACCTTGGTATCAGCCTTAAGTGAGGCAAAGCGTATATTATGATTATTAAGTGAAAACGATTAATAATAATAGTATCAGTCAACATCTTTGAAGCATCATCATACCAAGCTTTGTGCTTTATATGCAGCATCTCATTTAATTCTCCTAATAACAGTAAAAGGTAAACTCCTTTATTATCTCCATTTAAGAGGAGAGAAACTGAGGACTACAGAGGTTAAGTGACCGCTCAAGATCACACAGCTGATATGTCCATCCTGGGTCAGGATTCTCACTCACAGCCGTCTGGCTCTAGAGTCCAAGTTCTTAACCTTCATGGGAAATTATGGTAAGCACATTATACAAGCTGTCTGGACTGAATAAGACCCTTTAAAAGAAACTTTAATGAGAACCAGGAGTGATACTGGAAGCCAGGCATATGAGACACTTTGGAGAGGCTACGCACAATAACAACAGTCTTATATAAATGTTAATGACAAGAAAAGATCTGTCATGGTGATCATAAAGAACCCATCTTCAAGGAATTCACAACTTTTACTTTCAAAGAAATATTAAAACAAAAAGGTTTTAGAAATCACAATTTTATTTCGTTCCACACACAGAGATGGAGCCACAATAAGCGATATTAATTACAAGGATAAGGGGATATGATAAGGGGTTAGGATGAGGATAAGGGGTTTCCCATTAGCTGCTTTAACCTAAAATTGCAGTGTGCTGGGAGTTACCTGGCATCCTGAGATGTCTACTGAAAAAATAGCTTTTTATTTTCAACAACAGCCACAGTTGCATTAATAATATTGTTTCCTGCGTGTCAGGCACCAAGCTAAGTACGCTGTGTAGATTATCTGGATTATGTGTCTTCCAGACTTCGAGTTTCTACTTTGCACTCTGACACCGTCTACTACCTGAATCCCCTAGCTTAGACCTCAGAAGAGGTCATCTTAGAGTCAGGCTTAAAGAAAAAGTCTACTTCATAAAAAAATTTAAAGGGTTGTTTTCAGCAGGAATCACTAAATCCGCAACGCTTGAGTGGGATCGAAATTTCCTGGTTTGGAGGGGTCATTGCAAGCCTGAGCTAACTTCTAGAAACTGGAGACAGGTTTGCTGAATGCCACCCTACTGCATTTGGACCCGAAGACTTTTGCTTTTTTCAATGCAATCAAGAACTCGAAGACAGAGCAACTGAACTATTTTTTAAAAAATTGTTAGTCTCTTCTTTCCACAGGCACCAGTGGTTTCCAGTCTTTCCATTTATTCCCAGCATGGACACTTGCCAACCAATGGGCTGTGGGCTGGATTTTAGGCTGAGAGAGGTCTTTGCTGACGGTGTTCACGCAGCCTTTCATACTTTGCTTGGCTCCAGGTTGGACTGACTCTGTTTTTATTAATTTTTATCTGGGAGGTCTCCTACATTCCTCCCCCTGACTCAACTCCTTAGAGTTGGCTCTGGTTGAAATTGCTAGGTTAGGAAAAGGAAATGGAAGCCGTTAGGACTCTGCTCCACCCTCGTACCCAGCCACCCCCAGTCTCACCTCCTCTTCCAGCTTGATGACCCTGGCCTGCGCGTTGCTCAGAGCCTGGTCCAGGATCTCAATGTGTCTCCGGTGGTCCTCACTTGCAGTCCTCACTGCGGCTAACTCCATTTCTAACTTCTCCTTTTCCTTCAAGAATTCTTTGTCTAGGAGGAAGACAAGAACAAAACTACCTCTATCAGAAAGCACTCACCCTCTGGGCTCACTGCCAGTCTACATCTGGCAAGGATTAAAAATAAAAAGCATGCAAAGAGCAGAGGGTTGAATTACTGCTTTGCTCCCTCTTTATAGTGGTGATGTATGATGTAAGAATTTTCTCAAATACCTCTGTTAACTCTAGATACATTCAGGCCACGGTTCCAGAGATACATGGTATATAAAGAACTAGTGACCCCATATTCCCGCTAACTCACTTCTGTATAGCACTTACTTTAATGCTTCAAATTAAAATTTTACCCATAATTTCATTATAGGCTCACAACCTCCTGTTTCTGTCTTCCAGACCAGTGATGAAAAGGCCGGCAACACTAACAACAGGACTAATATTCTCATTCATAGAAAAATAAACCAAGGTCCAGAAGTGGAAGCTCTTGGTGTGAGGCCAGGCGGCAGAAGGGAGCTTTGACCCAGGCCTCCCATCTCTGGCTGGATCCTCTTCCCACATGACCTGGCCCCACATTTTCTCCTAGTTCTGTTAAAGATAAAGAAGAGAAATTGTTTTGGATTTAGAAAAACTGCTTTCCTCTCATTCAATGACAATTTAACTGATGGTGGTCACGTCTCTCTGCATGTGGAAAGCAAAGGCCACCTTGTACTTAGTGCTCCCAACCCGCCTTCCTACAGATGTGTCTGCCACTTATTGAGGCAGGCAGGGCCAACAGCATCATGGGATCAGTATTACCTACTGAAAACATTCTTCCTGTTATGAAAGCAATACATTTTATTTTTAAATAAATTAGAACATTTAGATATATTTTTATAATATAGAGAAAATTAAGTGGAGTTAATGTGTAAGATTAAGGGACTGGTTAAATAAACTACTGTAAGCTCTATAACAGAATAGGATGCCACTGTTAAAATTAAATGAGAATATTAGTGACATAGGGGAAAAAATTCTTCATTATTAAAAAAGGTGGTTACAAAACCCTGTGCACACTATAATTTTAGAAAACAGGGCATATACTTAAAGCCACAGCAGCAACAATAGTTAGAAAGTGATTTCTGTGTTGTCTGCACTATTTGAATGCTTATGTCAATCGCCTATCAACTCACACTGAAACACAGAGACCCCAAGTCTGGAAGCTACACCAGCATGTGACAGTGGCTTCATTCATTCATGATTTCCTCCTACAGTCATTAATTGATGTCAAATAGTCAGGACCAGCCCTACGGGCACTGAAGCAACAGAAGGAATGCAACACTTAAGGAGCAGAAAATGTGTTTTTGAAAAACAACGTATAAAAATTAAAAGACACTTTAAGGCTACAAATACCCAGTTAACAAACTCACAGCTCTAGAGCCGGAAGAGATCATAGGAAACACTGCCATCTAGTTTCACTCCCTTCGCTTTATGGGTAAGGAAAGGAGGCCCAGGAGTGAAGGCACTTGTCCAAGGTCCCTCTGCCAACTGGGGCAGAGCCAGGACAGACTCTGGGTCTCCCGATGTCCCACTGCAACATCCTTCCCGCTTGACAGTACCACCCTTGCGTTGTGAGTTTATGTTAATGGGACCAGAGTTCAATGGAACGGCTTCAGAACTGACAGACTGAATGAGTAGCCCTGTAAAGCTAAGTAGTGGCTGCGTTGCCTAGAAACAGTGGCATCCCCTCCAAACAAAACGAGGCCACGAAGATCCTGACTTAGAACAGAGCATCGCTTTTGGGCTCTTTATGCTCCCACTGCAGTATCCAGCTGCCCTCCTCCTTCTCCTTTCAATGGCATTTGAAATGCTGCCTCTGCAACTTCCTTCCCATGAACAGGTATGCAAGAGGCCTAAACAAGTAGGTCGGTAGCAGCCCCCTGGCTTTGGGCCCCACCATCCACAGCCCTGAACAGACCAGTGCACTTCACTCTTTCTGTGTAGTCACTGACATTTGAGCACCAGCTCCATGGGCTTGGGCAACATCTCAATGGGCATGGTGCCCACTGGCCTTGTCCAGACTCTGGAGGGCACCCAGGAGTCACTCTGCAGGCATGCCTGGGAATGAACCACTGGATTTCAGAGCTTCTACCTGCTTACCAACCTAAACATAAAAATTCTCTTTGTGGAGGGCAGCCAAGGACACATCGATTTTGACCAGAGCAATAAAATGATAGGCTGAACTCAAGACTAGAAGCCATACCAGAGCTTCTTGCAGTTTGCAAATTGAAGATCACAATTATTGCTGTGTCACGATAACAGCTATTTAGATTTCTGAGTTAACAAATACCCTTCCCCTCCAACACACACACACACACACACACACACACACACACACGCGCGCGCGCGCACACAGAGTTCCAGCATTTGCTATTTCCTTGATAGGCAGTATCACATTGTGGGTAAAGAATGGACTTCAGCATCAGAAAGAACCAGATTCAAATCCTAGGTTCACCACTTCCCAGCTCTGTGGTGCGGTATGTAACCTCTCTGAGCCTCAGCTCCCTCATCCATCAAATGGGAATGAAAACATCTACATCAGTGTTGTTGTGATGACTATGTTGATAGAAATGACGCATATAAAGTATGAAAGGACCTAAAATCTAGGACTTTATCTATTTTGGTCATTATTGATTCCCTGAGCCTAGAACATTGCCTGGTTCAATAAATATTGCTGAATGGATGAATGAATGGATCTCTACTATGCATGAAGTTCATTGCCAACTGTGCAATAAATGGCAACTCTTCTTAGCTGGTAGGAATCCTCGTGATCTGCTAACGGCTGTCCACACCACCTTTGAGGCTACCACACATAAGGTTGCTGGTACTAACCAGGGACATCCCCAGTTCGCTTCTCTGCTCAGACTCCTGGAAACTCATAGTGCACACCACAGGACGAAGCTGTGTGTATTGAACAAAGACACCATTAGCTCTGCAATGCTTTGCAGGCCTATGGACTTCATAATCAAAACACTGTTTTGAGTTTGGTGACCTCAGATTTCAGGCTGCAGCAACATCACTTAGTAATGCTCACCCTGACTCAGAACTCCTTGTCCATTGATAGAAAGTAGTGCTCTTGATGATAAAGTTTTGAAAACAACATTCATGCTAACAGTGATAATAACTAAACCTGCTCATGTTTGTTGAATGACTATTCTAAAATGGTGACATGCTATTTCCTTTATATTACTATTTCCTTCAAGCTTACTAAATGAGGTGGGCACCATTAGGAATCTCATTTTCCAGCTGAGGAAAATGACACTAAGAAAGGATAAATAAGTAATGTGCCCACAGACGTGGCGCTAATCAATGGCAGAGCCAGAACTTGCATTTGCATCGAATCCATGTTCACAAGCAGGGAGATGAAGAACTGCAGAATAACAGAAGCAGAAAGTATAGAAGAACTCCACTGTAACACAGCTCATTATTGCAAAGATCTTCGTCAAGAGTCAAATCATATTTCTCAAAATATATATATAATGTGTATAAATATATATAATATATAAAAATATATAAAATATATATTATATATGTATAAAATATATATAATGTGTATTCATTTGCAAATATCAATGAATTAAGTATCCACCATGTGGAAACGTCACAGAGTACTGGTTGAAAGCATGGATCTAGACTCAAACTGCCTGGGTTCATATCCAACTTTACCATTTATGGTTTTGAGGCACTTCTTTGTGCCTCAGTTTCCTTGCCTTTAAAGTGAGGATCACAACAGTACCTACCTCAAAATGCACACAGTAAGTAGCCAGTAAATATCTCCTATGATAATGCTGTGGTTACTGTTGTTCCAAAAAGTGTGATAGATTCTGGGGCTATAAGGTGAGGAGGACATAGCATTTGGCTCTCAACTGGACCAGAAGAGAGGCAAGGACAGAGGCAAAGACAATGTGACAAGTCGCTCCAACAGATACTTGCAAGGGAGGAAACCTACAGGTGGGAAAACCTTGTCCCTTAACTCCCTGGAGACTTGGGGACTGAAGTATGTCAGAGCCATTCTAAAAAGTCATCTCTTGGGAGATGTCAAGGGAGAGCCCCATGCATGAAACCACCTCGTAGAAAGGTCCCTTTGGTTTATTATTAGCTAAGCCCTTTGGGAGGGATCTCAAGAACGACGAGCCCTGCACTGAATTTTTGGTTGGGCTCCAATGTATATACTGAGAATTCCTAGAACAGGCAAGTTGACACAAGGGAACTTTTGCCCAGATGGTGTGTTTACTCAGTGGATATGAATTACCCTGGGCTGCGCGAAGCAGGGAGTTGTCTGGCTGGATGGCTCCAGTCCCATTTACACAGAGATGTCTGCTCATACACTGTTTACTCTGGAAACCACAGGGAGGGCACAGGCCTTGCAGCCAGGCCGACCTGGTTTGATTCTGGTACCTTCACTGCTGGCTCACCTTGGAAATGGGGCTACCTCTCTGAGACTCCATCTCCTCAAATGGAAATAACAAGATCAGTTTTTCAAGAGTGTTGTGAGGATTAAGATGACCATCTGTAAAATACTGCCCATCGAGTCTGGCACATAACAGATACTAACTCTACAGTACTGGAGGCTTAGCATGTCCCAGGTATTGTGCCTTGAACTTTATAACAGGTCTTCATTTAATCCTCACAACAGCTCCACTTGACAACTGAGAAAACAAGCGCAATGAGCTGCGATAATTGCACAAAAATCAAATTGTAGCTACTGTTGTGCCTCTACTCATGGGTTAGCCTCTTCCCTTAAGGAAAAAAAAAAAGTGGATGGATACCAGAACTGGGCCCAGCTATTCAAAGATGCTCCCCGTGCACCTTACCTTTCTCCTTTGTCAGATCTGAGTAAGGTCCAAAGTGGACTGTCAAAACTATTTCCGCAACTAAGTTTTGAGCACGAAGCTTAACTGTTGGCTGAATTATGAGACGGTGGACACTAGTAAGCTGTCAAAAAATATCTAGGGCTGGGCATGTGTGTGGGGTCTAACAGTGGGAGTGTCAGGGCACCATGTGCTGTGGTACTAGTTTTTAATTCAGTGTTCCGACTTACAGCTGGAACTCATGAAGAGAGCAAAGCTGTCACCAGGCCCTTCTAAAGTAGGAATAAATTTTCAGGCCTTTTGTGATATAATGTGTTTTTGATGAGTCCTTCCCTAAGCTCAAATAACCGGAGAGACAGAGGAAATCTGCTGCTTCCAGCTTGACCAATCGGTGACTAATTCCCTGGAATGCCTGTAAGGTGAAAAAGATAGGTTTTCCTCTCCTTTTTTTCTTTTGGCTAGAATCAAGATTTGACCCCTTAACTGGCTGTTTCTTTGGGGGTTAACATCTATCCTGGACCATGTGTGCATGTGTGTAGGTGTACCTGCATGTGTCTGGGTAGACATAAACACAGACTAAACTAATTCTATTCAAGTTTGCAATCCCGTATGTTCACACAGCAATGCAAAACTAGTCCACTTTGGTATCTGGCTCTGCAGTTATTTTCCTAGCACTTCTCCAAGAAGGTACATGTTGCCTTGGATGTGGGAAGAGGGAGTGGTGGTGCTAGAGTTAAGGGAAGAGGAGGCAGGCACAATCCAACAGTCTTCTCTAACATGCCAATGACTAGAAGCCTCACTGACTGTTGAGGCTGATTTTGGGAGTATAGTCTCTGGGTCTCTCTGGGTGATGACAGCTTAAAAGACGTGACCAGAGAAGAAGCCACAGACAAAGAAGAGGCTGGGCAGGGAGCTAAGAGGGATGTGGCTGACAGTGCCCAGGGTGTCTGTGTGCTACGGCAGAGGCCCCGTGTGTCCGCACATGAGGGTCCCCGGGAGAGGGCCTGCAAGAGTTGTCCAGTGCTTCCTAACGTGGAACTCTCTATGGAGTAGACAACCTTCACAGTGCCTGCTCAGACAGACTCAGTTTTGAAGAGTTGTCTACCAAGTCCGCCATCCACAGGCCTAAGCTCTGGCAACAAGCCACGTCTGCATTACAAAGCCCTTCTCACCTGCCCCTGCCCACCACTCCCAATTGACAGGATGAAACCTCAAGGGCCATGTGACCCAAGCTAGGCCAATCAGAGTCTGTCACCTGGGGATGTGCAAGTAGAAGCCTGGGAGAGTCAGCGATGCAGACGGGCCACCTAGCTCCCAGGTTAGCAGCCGGATTCCAGCATGTATTTTGGAAAAACAGAGAAAGCTATACCACAGAAAATGGAGAATCAAGCAGATGGATGCAGAAAGGTGGACGAGGGTCCATGGTAAGGACAGTGGGAAACAGACACACAGACAAACAGACCCCTAAATACAAACTAAACCTTGCTTCTCAGACATGCTAGCCCTGGCTTTTAGCCCTTATTCCATAATAAGGAGGCCTGCCTGCATGTCCCACCTGGGGTCCATCACACATTTATATATTGAAAAAATAGTCCTTGTATTTGAGCTTAAGCCAGTTTAAGCTGATTTTTCTTTTTGTAATAAAAAGATCACTAAGACACTCTCTCTTCCTTCTTTATACCTCTACTCCCTTCTCCACCTAGAAGGCTTGGTACAATGGTGACACTTTAGGTCAAGGCTGACCAACACTGATCATGTTAATTCAAGTAACTAAAAAGTTCTCCACAATGATGATGAACGGTTTCTCTTTTCTGAAAGATGTCTGAATACTTCCTTGCTGTATTTTCCCTCCCCAAATTTCTCCTCATGTTTCTTCTTCCTCAAGGATCGCTTAGCCCCATGTTCCCTGGTATTGTCTTGTGGAATACTACAAAAGTTCTGGGGAGCAGTCTATTTTGGGGGTCAGCTATGGCCTATGGGGCAACTGAAGCATCAGAGCCATGTGGAAGATTTTGTCGACACCAAAAGTAATTTCTTTTTTGAGGTTGTGGGAGTGGGAAGACAATAGGAAGGTATTCCATTTACTTCACTATTTGCAAAAATTATTTAGGCTCATTTTCCTCAAAGGTATTCTCTACTCAGGAGCTCATTCTTAACATCTGCCTGCCCTCAGTTTACAAATTAAACTGATGATCCCAGAAAGAAACCCTCAAAATATAATCCAAACAGAGCACTGTTTACATTATACAAAAGGGATCTATTCACATGAAGCTTGATGCAAAACAACGTGAAAGATGATCTACTTTTAAAAGCCACACTCATTAATTCAGAAAGGAAAAAGTAATATAATACAAAGCTAACCCCATAAGGCACTGATGCAGCTTTTTGTTGTTGTGTTTTAAATTCGCTGATATAGTTTCCCAAGTAAGAAACCTTGTTATTTCAGGAAAGGGTCTTAGGCTCTGCAGGTTGCCATGGTTCCGCCAGACAACTGGAGACATAGGTTGTGAGTGGGCAGCTAAATAGGTCTATTAACGAACACAGAAATGCTCCAGTGAGGGTTTGTCTTAAATGGCTGAAAGAATGAACAGTTGTCAAATGAATTCTGTAATAAGGAAAATTACAAACAGGAATGCAAACCAAAATCTTTTTGCAGAGCCCTGGGAAAGAGAGAAGGGAAGGGAAGAGAAGGAATATTGGAGAGGGGAGGGGGGAGGCAGATAGGAAGAGGGGGTGCTAAAAAATGCTCCCCTGTCTTAAACAGAAATGTTTTTCAGTTTTTGTGCATTTTACATTTTGGGTTCCCAAGTAAGCGTTCTTTTAGACAAGAGTTCTGAGTTGCAAAGCCACTGGTTCAGACATTACAAAAGAAACAAAAGATTTGTAAAAATGGCTGTTGTTAAGATGTACAGAAGAAATCTTTTGGAGAGATGACTTAGTATGAGAAAGTGAGACAAAGCCTGAAGTGTGAAAGATTTATTCAAACTTTGTTGCCCAAATTTAAAAGGAAAATAGAAATATTCTCTTTTGCATAGTACTATGGCAGCAAAATTACTCTAAAGTACTAATTAGTTTCCAAGGCCTACCACCCGACAGGCTACATACACATTGCATGAAGCTTTTCTGATTCCTTCAACAAGACAGATCTTAAGATACCTCTCTCGCCTGTACAGGAGGGCCTGGGGTTGAGGGGAAGTAGTTTTATAATGAGTCCTGGCAGTATTCTGCCTTGTAGTCTAGGTAAGAGGGCTGATGTCTGTGTGGCTCATCCTTCTTAATAGGCTTACTTCATGTGTCTAAACCCCTTCTATCTTTGTAGGATTTTAGGAATCTAAGATAGCAGAAGAGTTTCGTATATGAAGAGATATGGCGAGTTTAGGCAAAAGCTTATTGAATAAGAGGATGATGCTATTGATATATATTCAAATTCGAATTCAGTCTTTAAAATAAAAATGTTAAATACTAGTTTTCAGATATGTATCCTTGGAAAGTAACAAAGCCTAACCATAAAGTCTTCTATTGATCTAGTGGAGGAAAATAATATATTTTGTTCTTCACATACTTATTATGTTTTTGTTACTTTATATGACTTCCTATTTCTCTTTAGTATTTATGCCCTAAAGTGAGTCTGGAGCACCAAAAGTAAAATATCTCAGGTATAAACTGGTGAAATATTTATTTGAACACCAGCCCAAGTTCTCTTAAATATAATTCTCTCAATCTAGTCATTCTTCCTATTTCATTTTAATTCTAAAAATTGTACTTACACATTTAGGTATAATCCATAGTTTTTTTTAACCTTCCTAAGTTTACTACATATGTAGCCTGCTAACTTGCTTAACTGACTGTATACCCATTCATCTGGCTTAGCTTCCACGTGTACTGTTCAACCCTCCGCTTTATTATTTTTTTTACCTGAAATAAAAACGTACTTCTACTTCTGTATTACTATTGATAGTGTAATAATGAATCAGGAAAGGAATAATGCCACACAAATAAAGCATGGCATTTGGTTTTGACTACATACAAATTAGCGAATCAATTATAAACCAAACCTTAAGACTGAAACTTTCTATAACCACCACTGAAGTCTTTTTTTTTGGCCTCCTCTTAATATAAAAAGATCAATAGCAAACACTCCTATCTCTAGGTATGTCAAAGTAAGACCCTACCACACGATTTGGCACCTCATGCAGAAGACAACTATACAACCTGGACGTAACACAAAAAGCAATGATCTGAAGGTATTAAAAGGGGACCTGGGCAGGCAGATAGATGGTGGTGGGGAGTACCAGCTCGCTTGTGAAGGAAGACCTCTCTCAACAGGCTCTGCTTGTGCCATATCTTGATTGTGGTGGTTGTTACATTTCATTACCTGTACACTGAAAATGTATGTACATTTTATTGTATACACTGTATATATATTGTATGTGTATATAGAATATATGGGTATATAACCCATATTTATATATTAGCTATTATACGTATAGCTATTATATATAATATACACATCAGTTATTTATATAGTATGTATATTAGCTATTTATACCTCAATACCGAGATATTTATAGGTATATATATTATATATCTATGTTTCATTTGAGACATTAAAGCATTATTATAATATGCACATACAAAACTATGTTTTTTAAATGGGCCCGTGGAATGGCAAATCTGGTTTAATACCAAAAACCTGGCCCAAAGACAGACATTTATCCTGGGGAAACTGTTACATGTGAGGAAAGAAGTGGTTCATTCTAGGATGGATCAGACAAAAAGAAATGTGTTTTCTGCAATTATATTTTCTCCCTTTCTTTAACTTTTGCAACCCCTCCCAATGTCATTTTTGTAACATGCTTTGAACGGATCCTTTTTTCTCTTCTTTTACCAAACCACAGTCTTTGTAAGCAAAAAGAAAATTAGTAGCAGATGCAAGCTTATTTTTAATGGTCTAAGACCAAATTTTCTGGACTTAAAACAAACACTTTGTCCCCTCAAAGTTCTTGGATTCCATTAAGATACAGCTGTATGCTCACTACAATTCGTGAACCAAAAATAGTTTCAAAAACTAACTGTAAGAAACTAAACCAGAGTTACTCATTGTATTCTCCTTATTTTTCATTTTTATCATCCAGAAAACAAAAGGTTTAATTTTATAGACATTTTGAAAAACATTTTTTTTTAATCCTCTAAACTCTATTCTGGTCTCAACAACTTTCTGTTTTTACATTTGAAGAGATATATTGGGTTATCAAACAAGACCTTTTTGTATAATTGCTTTTGGTTCAAAGACAGAAGTAGAAACTAGAAGCACGGAATGTGAATTCCAGTAGTGAGAACTCGAGAAGACCTGGATGATTATAATTAAGTCACAGTACAAGCTAAAAAATTTGTAACCGAAGAAGACTTCTAGTAGAAGAGTTATTTATGTTGATCACTATCCCGGATTCTTCTTCGGGTAAAAATGTGAAATCTTTCATCATCCCAAGCCAATAGAGGTGAATTTTGGAGCAGAAGAAGGGAAAAAGAAGGAAAAGGACATCCCCATTCTCACTGTGGTTTACGCACTGAACACCTATGATGCCTTGGGGAAACCATTTGATCGTTCTTGGTTGCAGTTTCTTCATTAGTGAAGCATGGAGGCCAGGCTAAATGAGCTCTAAAATCACAAATCCAACGCTGTTGCCTCTCAGGTTATCACCTCTCTCCACCACCCTGGGACACAGGAACTGGATTACCAACAGCAGCTCAGTAAGAGTCAGAATGCCCTGGGTTCAGAACCTGTCTGCTCCACTTGCCACAGATAAACTACTTAACCTTCCTGTGTCTCAGTGTCCTCATCTGTTAAATATCTACCTCACAGGCAGGCTGGTTTGGAAAATTAAGCAGACAATGTACCTATCGGGGCTAGCATAGTGCTTGTCTCAGATTAAGTGCTTAGTTGGCGTTGGCGGCTGTTACTGTTGTTAAATGACCACATGCAGGCTGGCCTGAACCAGGACCTGAAGGGGAGCAAACAGGGGAGCGAGCCTGCAACTCCATATGAGGTTAAACTTTTAACTATTAGATCAAAAGCCTCCAGAGGCACTGTCTCTCTTAGTGGCAATCAGATGGCCTCTTAATGAGCTCCAGTTTAGAGGGCACGTGCATTGCTGGTGACTTTCAAGGTCCTCTCCAACCCTGATATCTAAGATCTGCTGACTTCATCTCACATTAAGATGCTTCCAGTAGGATTTATGGCACTACTGGGATACAGGCATCCTTAACACCTCACTATCCAGGCAGTTGACTTCCATGGCTAACCACAGGGCTGGTTCTGCCCAGCCCTATCTCCATCATTAGCT
Organism: Cynopterus sphinx; assembly: GCA_030015415.1. Classification (NCBI taxonomy): domain Eukaryota; kingdom Metazoa; phylum Chordata; class Mammalia; order Chiroptera; family Pteropodidae; genus Cynopterus; species Cynopterus sphinx. The sequence goes on from CM057383.1 coordinate 89,180,646, forward strand.
AATTTTAGATACCAACTAGGTAATTAAGATTTGTGACTACATTTGTATAGGTCTCGTATGGGTTTATCTAAAATGAAAATAATCAGGCTTACCTGATTAGAGCTTAAGTAAAAAAAAAGGCTGTAAAACTCTCCCAGGAAAGAAAATAATTATTACATCCTGATTTATAAATTAGGGAATTTTACAAAATATCTAGGGAATACATCCGGAGTGTTTTATTTTCCATTACCTTTTGCTGAAGTCCTTTCTTTTTCTTCCCTTCCATGACTAGTACCTGGAACAGAGGTCAGAAAACCATGACCTACAGGCCAAATCCAGGCCACAGTCTGATTTTGTAAATAAAGTTTCATTGAAATTCAGTGGCCCCCATTTGTTTACAGATGGCCTATGGTGGCTTATGACTACAGGGACAGAGTTTAGTTGTAGCCCTTTTCAGAAGAATTTTGCAGACTTGTAGCCTCGAACACTGCCAGTTCACAGGGGGTAGCCAGTAACTGCCTGAACAACTGATCATCATTTCATTTAACATCCAACAAGTATGTATTGAGTGCCTCTAAGGGCCAGATGCTGTGCCAGGTTCCTGAAACACAACGACCTGGGACTACAATGGTGAGGATGACAGACAGGGCCCCTGCCCTCATGGTACATAGTTTCAAAAGGAAAGACAAAACATGATCATCCAAACAGTTACTTATTTACAGCTGTGATGAGTGTTTAAAAAGGAAAAAATACAGGGCGTTGGGGGTTTATGTGAAAGACCAACCCTGTCTGAAGACCATCCATGAGCAACTGCCATTTCACTTAAGCTGAAATCTGAATGTAGATTTTTTTAGTTATGAACTGTAAGGGAAAGCGAGGACTTTCTGATACCACATGAAATGCAAACGGGCTGCAGTCCAGTCTGTGCTGACTCCGCCCATCCATTCAGACACACAGTGTAAGAAATGTGGACTGTAATAAAGTTTAAGACCTAACTTTTCAGTCCCCAAATGGGAACACTAGGCAAATAAAGAAATCATAAACCACATTCATTAGTTAGAGACCAGACATAAACACATAACCAGGAGGCAGTTCTTCAATCAGCTCCAATTCTTTCAGCACAGAAAATCAGCCTAAATTGAGTAACATTAATTTTCACACTGAGGGAAAAGATTTGATTGAACATAAACAGATGCCCTGCAGCTTGGGTGCACTTCTGGTTGTCATGTAGGTTTGATGTTTCTCAGTGCTGCCTGTCAAGATTGATCAAGTGGCTTAAGCGCTCACATGCTCTGCTTTCCAAATTCAGCAAGGCCTGGTGAGCCATGCTGGCATTCTTTAGGAACATGGACCATCCCCTCTCCACCCTGAAAACTGGCAGGTCCTTCCAGAGACAGTGAGTACAAAAATAGACGGAGGAAGGATGTAAGGAAGCAGGAAGAAGTGTTGCAGAATAAATGTATTTTATAAGGTCTTCTTCACACTTCCTATCACCGGTTATTCCTCAGAGCTCTGCTGGCTAAATTAGGACATTTATTTCCCTGTTTCTTTAGAGGAAATGGAGGTGCAAGGAGATTAGGCATCTAACTTCAGAATCACTGAACATGTTATTGAAAGCCCAGGAATCAGAAGAAGCAACTGATCCAAAATTATATGCTTGAGACTGTACCTATAAAACCTTTTATTTTTAGAACTGCCAAGTGCCACTAAGTATAGGGGTCATCTTAAAGGAGAATCAGTTAATTTAGGGCAAGAAAATTTTCTTGATATAAATGATGCCACCTTGGTAGGCTTCACAGACAATTTCTGCCCCTTTGCCCAGGTGCTGGTCCGTGGTATCTGTCATGTTTTGTGGATTGGTCAGTGTGAGCACCTGGCTAGTTGCTACAAAGACCTTTACATACCATAGCCACTGTCACCTCCAATACATCTATACTAGAGTAAAAAAGAAGTCAAGGGAACCAGAAATCAACTATATCACACAATTTTTCATGAAAAATACTACGGTTTCTAATATTGAAAAATTCCCTGTACCTGGATATCCTTCTACTTGGAAAACAAAAACGAAAGAAAAGGAAGGAGAGAACAAGGAAGGCAAAAGAGAGTATTAAGTTGCTTCTATTCTCATAGTATTTCTTTTAATAATTTTGCCTAATGCCTTGGAATAACTGAAGACAACCTGGGGTATCTCCCAACATAACTAAGAGACATTGAGCTAAAAGAACATTTTAATACTGATGCTGCATGAAGAGAATTCCAAGCTCATTGTTACAAGGGTTTTCCACTTTTATTCATCCCTTCAATAAACATTTACTGAGTGTTAGAAACATAAAGATTCAGGGTTTTCAGCGAGCACTAGGGATGGATATTGGTAAAGAATGCCTATAGTTCTCCCACCTCCTGGAGGAGATCCATGCAAATAAAAGGTGCCCATACCGAATGCAGACAGAGTAAGCCCTGTAGCAGGAGCTTTGCACTGAACCAGGAGGAGACGCAGGTGCTGGTGGACCCATGGGAGATAAACCAGTGTGCCTCTACTTGATGACATCTAACATGTTCTTCCTAACCAAGCTGACAGAAATGTAATGAGAAACCCAATGAGGATTCAAAATAACCTACTGTTGTTCCTTGTGAGTCAACAGAATTAATGTTTATATCATTGTAATTTCTGCTTTGGGTTTCTCATAAGCCCCTATAGGAAATACAAAAGCCAAAGGGACTTGTTTTTTTTTAAGGAAATTACTTTAGTCTCATTCATGTTCTACAAGAGATAGAAAATCAAAAATAAGATTCAGTGCTAAGATAATGATTACAAGACACATTAAAAGTGCTAAATTACTATTATTTTTAAAACAGGGTGGTTCCACATTTTTTTTGTTTGTTTGTTAAACCTATGGGAATTATAAGGAAAATCAAATCCATAAGTTAGTTACTCATTACTCATCAATTTAAATGAAAAATTGAATGTTCAACAAAATCTTTTATTAGAAAGAGAGACTATTTAATGGCCAAAATCTAACTCACATAGACTTAATTTTAACCAAATATGCTGAAACTGTAGGGCCTAAAGAACCCTAGAGAGATAGAAGCACCTGGGCATCCTAGAATGCAACTTGACTTTATCCTGGAGTAATATAAGCACACCAGAGCTAACCTGTTCCCAGGTAACCCAAGAACATAATAAGATAATCTCTACCCATCTAGTTCCCCAACACCTAATGTTTTATTTTTGGCTTTCTGGCCTAATCATGATGGAAATTCTGCAGAGTTGTCAATTTTCAGAAAGAATGATTTAAAAGTCTAACTAAGAAGACAGAGCTAAGAAAAATGACATTCCCAAGGCTCTGGTGGACAGAGGCCTAACTCTGTTGTGTGTATGTGTGCGTGCACATGCACATACATGACAAATAAATGAATAGAAAAACCAGAAACCTCAGTAAGTTAAAGAAGTTAAAGGACAAAGAAACTCCAGTTTCACATAGGCAGACCAAACCAGAATTGGCTAGACGTTCTGTTTTTCAGGAGCAATTTGGCTATAAAAACATTTGGAAAAACAAACAAGCAAAACCAGAAAACAAGCAAAGCTCAATTCCTCCAGCAAAAACAATGCAACACCAGGACGTGATGGAGAAAACAACTGCTGATAGCCAACAAATTCCTCAGCACTAAAGGCAGGATTTTTAATATAGACAAATCTCATGACAATCATCACCCTGTCGAATGTTCATCTTAACCTATAAAGCTAAGTGGTAACTGCCCAGGCAGTTCACCAACACCTTCATCAGGCTCCAACAGAAGAGCAAAACTCAGTCTTTACAGGAAAACTACCCTGGACAGCAGGCCAGGAAGGACCTCCCCTCATCAACTGAGAGAGCTTTGTGGAAGAGTGCCTTGGGTGTTCTTGGACTTGTACTCCTAGCAAAAAAAAAAAAAAAAAAAATCAAACATGTTATTCACTACTTTTCCCTTCCTTCTAACTTTTCCACTGGCCAAGGTGATTATCAGAGGCTTTTAAACTGAGCCTTAACTCCTTGGTACGCATTATCCAGAGCAATCACTACTATCTGCTGTTCAGTCTTATCTTTCTCTTAGACAAACGCAAGATCTCAAAAGACTCATTTGGAAAAGATGGCTCCTCTTGTGTGCGTAATGCTTATAATTATGATTGCTAGGCACTTGAAAAGTATTCTAATAATAGAGCTTCAAAAGACTATACAGGTAATGGAACACATTAACCAAGAAGGGAGGTAGTAATTCATGCCTGCCATTCTGTACCCACATGCTAAAATGAAAGCCTGGAAGAGAGCACTGCCCATTGCGAGCCATCTGGGTACATCTGCACCTACTGTTATACCTGCTCACTTAGTGCTGGGCTGCAGCCTGTGGTGACTCAACATGCTCAGACTTAACTCAGTATCTAATCCCAAACTGCTCCTTTTGCTTTTTTATTAATAAAGGGAGTGACCAGCCATCTAGCTATTCTAGTCACATTCCTTTCTCTCTCTCTCTCTCTCTCACCGTCATTGTTCGATTGGTCACCAAGTCCTCCTAATCTGTCACTTGCTTATCTGTCCCCTACTCTCCATTACTACTTCTGTCTTAGTTCAGGACCTCTACTCCTCTCACCTAAATACTAAAATACCTGTTAACTAGTCTACTTGATTCCGGTTTGGTCCCTCATGAATTTCAATTTTACTGTGCTTCCTTAACTAGCTTCTAAAATATAAGCCCTGCAAACAATGAAATCATAAACATATTTCAAGAAAACATAGATGAATACTTTTATACTCCTGGAGTGGGAAAAAGCATTTCTCATCATGACATAAAACCAAAGAAGCCATAAATACAGCTACTTTAAAAAATTTTCTGCAAAATAAAGGACACTGTAATCAAAGATAAAACAAAAAATTGGGGAAACTATCTGCAACAAATATGGCAGGCAACTTGCTAATTTCCTTAACATACAAAGAGTTCTTACAACTCACTAAGAAAATAAACTATCTATAAATTTGAAATATCTTGTCCATCTCTTCGTCACACCAGGAAAGGAAAAATTAATGCAAATAATTACACAACATGATAAGGGCATAAAGAATCCTGTAAAGATTAGGTATTGAAAAATTGGTTAGATATCATTGCTAGCAAACTGGCTTCAAATGCCCTGCCTAGGTTCAATTATATCACACTTTAACACTGAAATACCTGTAAGCAGTTTAAAAATGCCTCTGGGCTCTCTTGTTTATGCCTTTGGAATGCAATGGAACAGGTTTACACAGGGCAAATCATTGCCTGTAAAGCTCAAAAGGGCCTCTGTGCCCGAATTATTGATGTTTTAGCTTTGAGCCAGAAGGTTGAAGTCTTCCGGAACATTTCTGAACTCACACAACACCAAATTCTATTATTCCAACAGCATAGACTGGGCTAGGAAGCTAGAACAAATGCCCTTCAGACGAAACGAATTGGCTTTCCCACTGTGATCTGAATTAAGTGACAAAACAATATCCTCTGAAAGAGAGTGACATTGCTAATATAACTGCCACAAAGGTACTTACCCTACCCAGAAATATGATCGTCTAAAGTAAGGTGTCAAAATCTTAAATGCAAATGGTACAGATAACTCATTTTTCAAATAAAAGCTCACATGAGATGGTAAATCTACTGTACTCATAAGAAGGGATAAACTCTGTTAGGAAAGTAAACAATTCAAGATGCTGATATAGCCTCTTATATGAATCTGGAGCAGAGGTCAGTTCACTTAGTGCAAGACTACAAAGGATTTGATGATCAAGCCCTAGACAGTACCAGTGTCTACTTTCCAAAACAGAATTTAAAAAATGAAACTGAGACTGTTAATTGGACTACAACCACATGTAAATTTGGGGGAAACAAAAGACCTTCACCCCAGTTAAATGGTATCAGAAGTTTGAAAATTTAAGCAATTACTTCCCAGCTTTGAAAATGTAGTGAATATTGAGGGACCAAAGCACCAGAATACCACCATAATACAATGTCTGAATAAGTGACTTTTTGTTGTTCAGTCTTGAGTTAACTCACAATGTTGTTGAGAGTTATAATACAGAAACAGATTCAAGTCTCTAAACAGCTTTAACAAGACAGCTGGATTTTTACATTTCTGACTTGTACAATGAATTATCAGAAATTCAAATTTTGACCAATGGTTTCTCCAAACCCATTTGATTCTATCATTTGCCTTTGGTGAAATTACTGCAATATTCTCCCAATAAATCTAGAAGCCCAGAAAGCTACTCTTCATTTAATCCCTGGCTGGAATGAGCTCAATTGCTTTTGAAAATGAGCATCACATATGCCGATATATGATGTGATCATTTAGGTAACCTGGGTCAAAAGGTCGGAAAAAACATTACTGAAATACTACATATCGACTCCGGCTTTGTCTCTGGCAGACCTAGGAGGCCCAACAGCTTACGAGCTAAATATAAAAACAAAAAGCACACAACTGCCTAAAATTAACAGGATTTTTTCCTCAGGCCCTCAGTTTTTTAAAAATACCAACTCTGGGATAGATAATATGGAGACTCACTCTGGGAAGCATAAAGGCCCTCTGCAGTTCTGTCTTCGTGCCCGTCATACTCCCTGCTGGACAGCTGCCTGTTGGCAGTCTCCAGTCGATCTGTGCACAAAGAGGAAATGATTACAAAGAAATGCATATGGATCTAAGTCATCATCAACCGAGAAACGAAACGGGAGCCAAGAGTTGGGTATGAAGAGATGCTCAGGCAGGAGCCCAAAGCTGAACAACTTTTGGGGAGGAACAACACCTCCCAAAATATCAAAAGAAGTCTCCAGATGCCATGCTGTGCCTTTATGCTATTGAATGCCAAGGCATGCACCAGCAGGAGGCGGCTAAGAACAGGTTCCGAGAAAAGCCCGCTTTGCTGCCTGCAAGGCTGGCTAACCTCTGATTTGAATCCTTGCAAAGGGAGTTGAATCTCCTTGGCCTCAGAAACCCAGCCCTAGTCTAACTTTGACCATCAGCCCTCTGTTTTAGCCAGTGAGTGCTATCTGTATTTTTGAACAAACAAACAAACAAACAAAAACAATAATTAAATAAACATTCCCTCCCCAATAAAAAAAGTCAAAATGACCTAATTGATGAAGAAGGGTCTACATAGTTCTATGTCTGTTCAAACCATATGGTAAATCTTCATTTACTTGATTAGATAATTCAGTTTAACAAGTCTTTACTGAAAGTGTATGACATCCAAGACAGAAGGGTTAAGAGTAACAGAAAAGGTAGGATCTAACTACTGGAGACTACCAATACCTTGAGTATTTTGACATACTAGGCAACTGAAAAGTGGCTTGGCTGATTGAAAGTAAAGTTTATGGGTTAAATCGTTTTGCATGTTGGGGGTTGTCAAGACCCTGTAGCAGGTGGCTCCTACCTTTTTACAACTGTGGGCCTTTATTTTATCCCAGAAGGATATAAGTCTAGTTCTGTTTTTTTATTCTAGAGCTATCAAGGCTTTCAAAGAATGCCACTAAATGCCTCAGCTATATATCCAATGCTGGTCTTTTCAGACGATCCCATTCACATGGTCATGAGTCGCTGTCAAATACTTCTAAAGCAAGAAGGAGCCACACACGTACTCCCTCACTTTTCACAGAGGTTGTCACTTTTCAGGCCTAATGTAATGAATGACCTACCTACAACCTACAAGGGAGAAAAGAACTACTCTGCTCTTTGAGCTCCCTTTCCCCAGGTGGTTGGAATTTACAAGATTATCTAACACAATCTGGACCTGAAGTCAGGCTGTTAGCTACACGGGCAGTTTGGGGTAGAGAGAGCATGAATGGAACTTGGCATGCCTCGGAGGTCTCTGTTGAAATCGTGAAGTCTTCGAATCTCGCCTTCCAGTTTGTTTCTCATCGCCTTGTCCAGTGACTCTCGCTTGGTGGTAGACTTGACCAGACTCTCATAGGCTTCAGAAATCCTCTGAAGTTCTTTTTCAAACTGAAAGAAACCAGAGGCATGAAAGTGGGACTCTGACATTCACATCAGTGCCTTAGTTACACTGACTCTGATATTCCAAGTGCGAAGGTTGTATCTTTAATGCGGTCTTTTCTGCATCTCAAGTTTCTTGTCTACCAAATCGTGTAATTCAGCGGTCCCCAACCTTTTTGGCACCAGGGACCGGTACTCCTATGAGAAGCTAATGTCTGATTATCTGAGGTGGAGCTGAAGGGGTGATGCTAGCACTGGGGAGCAGCTGCAAATACAGACGAAGCTTTGCTTACTTGCCAGCCGCTTACCTCCTACTGTACAGCCCAGTTCCTAGCAGGCTGTGGACTGGTACTGGTCCATGGCCCAGGGATTGGGGACCCCTGGTGTAATCGACTTCACCCCTACCTCCTGCCCCCATCTAGCCTCTAAGGGTTATGCTGGGAATGTGTAAATAGCAGGTTCACATTTGGCTGGACCATCTGATGTCACCTTGAAAACATCCCTCTGTAGAAATATCAGGAAGGGGTGAATGTAAACATAACTTAAATCTCTTATATTTGGTATGGTAATTTATAACGATTCTTATTACTCCTGCTTAACATAAGGGAAAATATTGAAGTACAAAAAAACTAAAGGACCACAAATAGAATCCAAAGTTTCTAGACTGCAAGTACAGTATTCTTGCCGAGACCTTCCTACCTATCCCCAAAGGAACAAAAAACCCACTCAGGAGACACTGCTTTACTTAGCATTTTTATCCCTTTTTCTACAAAATTATCTATATAAAGGACTAATGGATTTGTATCTAATTGGAAACAAATGTACCACAGAAAAACTCTTTATATAAAGGAATTAAAAGATATAGGACTAAAACCATTTTTTTTTGTACTTCACTAAACCAAGAGCTGTAACTGGGAGAACCTTTACTCTATGACACATGTAAAGGTATAACGACAAGTAGCCGTAACTTGGATAACAAGAGTCTAATACAATAGTGTGTTTTTGAAGTAGATATCAATAATCCCCATTTTTTTGTTGAGTATCATCAATGCAGGGGTAAGAATAAAGAGTGCCTACAAACATGGGACCTTGATGAACTGCTGCTAAAAGTCAGAATGAAAGGCAAAGTGGGCAGGGTTGAGAGCCCCTCACTGGCACCAAGAGACCTGTTGCTTGTTTTTGGTCTCTCTACAGACCCCATGAGCCAGGCACCCCAACTGCCTGAATCCCAATTACTCAGATCAGGAAATCTCTGCCAAGATTCCTATAAATAAACCATATCATAACAGTTATCTATGGTACACTTACTATGTGTCTGGGTGCCAAGCATGCAGAATTAAGTAAGGCCATTTCTGGCCTTTAAGAGCTCAAGGTCTAGAGTCGGCCTGCACCCAGATGCACACACTTCTACACTGCAATGTGATAAGGGGTGTGGCACTGTAATGCTCTCCACAGCCTAGAGATAAAGTAATTTTGCAGTGGTGGGGAGTTTCTTTAACAAAGACTTCACAGAAAATACCATTTAAGATGAGTCTTAAAGGATAAACAGGAATTTGCCAAGCAGAAAAGATGAGGCCAAAGGGTCTTGGCACCCTAGGCAGAAGGTAGGACATGAGCCAAGACACAGCCATGAAAAAAAGTACATGTCTCTGATATGACAGGTAGCCCAGGGGATGAGAGCAAGGTGCAAGCGGCAGGAGTTGGTGACAAAAAGAAAGACGTTATATGCAAAGAAGAATGATGGGAGGGCCTGGAGAGGACATAACTATCACATTAGCAGAAAAGCAGCATGATCTTACTTGAGGTTTTAAAGAGATCAAACTAAAGGATTGGGTTGGAGGGTGTGGGTGGAGAGATGAGATGAGAGAAAAGAAGTCCAGGTAAGAAGCTAATATAAACAGTTCGAGGACAGATGACAACAGTGTGGACAAATTCCAGACACTGAGTAGAATCAATAGGTCTTAGTGACTGGTCTGGACAGTAAGGGAGAAAGAAATCAGACAACATAGACATTAATAACTTAGAAGTTGGAGTAATAAGACTTAATCAAGATCAATGATTATAAGGGAAACAGGTTTACCAAAGAAAGAAAACCAGTTGGGTTTTGGAGATAAATTGTGGTCTGGGGAGGCAGCAGAACATCTTGGCAAGGATTTCTAGTCAGTAGGTGGGGACATAGGTCTGAAAGTCAGGAGAGCAGTTGTGTCACTGCATGTAGATGACAGATGAAGTCATACAGTGGAGACCACTTAGGGACATGAACAGGAGATCAGAGGGCCAACCACAGGGGGAATCAATACTATGGGAGTAGGTGGGGCAGAAGAACCAGTGAGAGAGACTGAAGCCAGTGGTGCCATAAGCCAGCAAGTTGAAAACTTGGAGAAAGAATGTGGGCCATGCCCTCAGAGGCTACAATGGAACCAAGACACGTCTGAGAAGGTCAATGAAAAGGCTGGAAAGCATCAGGGCTTCTGCTGAGTGGCAGCCAACCAGGGCGAAGCCCAGAACACCAAGGCTCCTGTTGGTACCATGTTATTTTCTCCAAGGCCTCCTAATACCAGAATTGGTTCTTCCATGGTCACCTCCTTTCAACAAGGCTTTTCTGTTTCTTTAAAAGAGATTATGAACTGTCAGGAATGTGGCAGCAGAAGGGACAACATGTCCTGAATCCTGTTCATACTTCTACCACAAATTATGTTCCTTCCTTTTAATTTTGTTTTCAAAAGAGATGGCTCCAAAATGTACCACCATTTCTAAGCTAATTTCATCTCTAAAAGGTGGCTTTTGTTTTCAGAGAGATGGGCATGCTACAAGGGCAGTCCCTACCGAAGCTGAGAGGACCCTAAAGCGTGAGGCGTCCACCTCCCACGTGATCGTGCTTTAAGTCCGGGACACCTAGGAAGCCCTCCTCAACTACACCACCCATAAGAACTTGCCTCCATCTGATTTCATTGTGTTTTCATCTGTTCTATTTGCTTGACTGAAATGTGGATGTGCATATGCATTTCATGTCTCTGATTTGGCTGTAAATTCCTCAAGAGCAGAAATAGTCCTCGCAGTCCTAGAACTGTGCCCTGCCCATGACAAAAATAATGACTTGATTGATTAATCTTTAAAATTATAACTCCTAAAGACAGTCTTGGGCACTGATAAGCTTTACCTGATCTTGGATTCTTTCTGTTCATTAAAAGAACCGCCCTCTGTACATTATTATTAAAAATAAACAAACAAAAAAACTGCAGGACTCCTCTGACATTATAGTGTATAATCTCAGATACTAAAAACAATCAAGAATTGGGATGTGGTTATGTGCTTGTAGCTACCAAGAGAGAAATGGCAAGTGTCTTATTTAGTTCAGGAAAAGGTATTCCATGTAAGAAATGACAGCTGTCACAATGGAGACAGATTAGTCTCCTTCAGTGTGGTTATGGAGGACAGAATGACAACCAAATATAGTAAGTTAAAGAGATGCAGATTTTGATTCAACATAAGAATTTCCTAACTATATTTTCCAGAATTGCATGATGCCCACTAGTGAGCTTCCCTTCTCTGGGAGCAGTCAAACAAGAAATGAATGACCTCTGTTCAGGGACATGAAGCAAGAATTCCCAAGGGGTGGGAAACTGGGCCAAAATCATTTTAAAATTTTTATCTCTAAAGCTCTATGATTTCTGATTGCACATTTTTTTTTCAGAAAGAGAACCACACCCTCTTCTTCATATTCCCATGCCCAGAGCATCTTAAGTCTTCCCTGATGTTTGTTAAAGATGAAGAGAAGATTGGACAGGCTTGCTTTGACATAAAATCCATCTGGGCCAGTTCAGAGTCTGAGTTTGATCATATGAAGAGAATATTGGGTTTGCCTTCACAGTTCTCATCCAGCCCAGATGTCAGGAAACTCTTAGGCCAGGCCATTAAGAGTCCGTGAACTCAGAGAGAAGCACTCATTGTCCCAGAAACATAACTTTGAGCAGAGTGGAAAGCCCTGCAACCAGAAAAAAATGGGCAGGGAAGGGCTCTGGGAAAATCTCAGCCATTCCAAACTCTAGATTCTGGCTTTTTCCCTGAGTACCCTCCTACGTACAGCTCAGGACCAAAGACAGGCCTGCTGTCCACGTCACAGACTGCCCAATCAAAGCCACCACATCACACTGACAAAAGGAGAGGGTCTTCACTAAAGCAAGCCTGGGATAACCATAAATGTTATCAACCTCTTTCCCTTCAAACGTCCATCTACATATACCCTGATGGCTTCTGAGGCCAACCCACTCATGAGCCCACAGTCTGGTCCTGCTAGAATCTCCATCCATCAATTTTATTTCAAGAAAACTGGGAGGAAAGGGAAGCCAAATGAATGACCAAAAGGAAATACTGAAGAACAGCTGCTCTTTCTGGGGATCCTCAACCCTCATTCCAGCACTAACAGTGATAGTCACCACCTCGTGCCTCTAGAAGCAGGGTCTGCCTACCTAGGCTGCGCTTTGGCAGTCTCCGGGTTTACTTGTTCTTCCTGCCACGTTCCAGGCACAGTATGCATAAGCTAAGCCCTGCAATTAAAAATTCATCTATTTTTGGTTCCCTGCGAGTGCTCCTAGTGCATGAGGATCCCAGATTGGATGTTACTGCTGGCCCGGGGGCAGCCACATCCTACAACACAGTACAACGGCTCCACCCAAAGTGGGGGTCCTTGCCACTGAGGAGCAAAGTTGTTACCTCATCCGATAGTCCTCTCCCCAGACTTAAGGCTTAGGGACAACTAAACAGTGAGGTCAATGCTGAGAGAAGGCCTGGGACTAGGATGACCCTGGGAACACAAGCCACAAAATGCTAAGTCAGAGTTCATGCAGTATTTCTGTCTCCTGGTCCTGGCTGTTGAGAACAGCTATAGAACTAGTGATGAGTAGTGCAAGTATTCGTCAAAATCTGAGTTGTTAAATTCACAATTCCAGTTTTACATTACGAATCAACAAAATGTAAAAATGTAAAAAAAAAAAAAAGAACCATTTATGATATTCCAGGGACTGAAGGAGTTTTGGGTTCCAGAAGGCAAATTGCTTTTGATTTTTATCCTTTTTCAGAAGTCATCGAAATCCTTTTGGCCACAAATTTTAAGAATCACCCTTTGTGCCGGGAAAATGAGTCCCTGTGAGATTTGTTTTGTTTTTCAAAATAGAAATGTGCATCAACATCAAGAAAGAGATATATGTGACAGGTCAGTAAAGTAGATATTAATTAATAAGTCAGTGAAGAAGAACAAGATCTCCCAATATCTGTACCTTCCACGTAACTGTTCAAAAATGTCCATGTGAAAAGACTCAGAACCAAACTCTGCCCTCAGGTGGGTCCACGTAATTCTGGACATGGCTGCCACAGAGCTCCATTAGGGAGAAGAAAGAACCACTTATTTCCCAGAAGTGCTGAGTTGGTTCTTTCCCATTTTCAGACTGTACTTGCAAAGAAGCTGCCTGGTGAGGTATCAGGGACAAGCTAGGGCCGGAGCACTGACTTCCAGCCAAGGCCAGGAAAGGGCACACGTGTTTCCCAACCTCTGAGGGTGTAACTGGGGTGGGAATGAGGATGCAATCTTTAGGCAGCCCATTTGTTTCTGGCTTTCATTCCCTTCCCCCCGCCCCAACAAAGGCAGCCAGAGCTCTCTGAGCCAAGTTTGGTCTTGACTCCAGGGAGCTCCAGACCTCTTCAGTGGAAGAGCCACACAAACATGCTGAGGCAGATTCTGACTATGAACATTCGTGCCATCAAACCCACTGCTCCTGGAGATTTGCTGCCAGCCCTCAGAAAATCAGAGGAGTTGGTTGTTCTCAAACACTAACCAGCAAAAAGACTGGGCTTTACCAGAGAGGTCACTACTAAACAGTGAATATAACTGGCCAGCCAGGAGCATTAACTGTCATATGGAATCAAATGACAAGGCTCCTATGGTCAGGCAGGGTTTATAGTCCTACCTTTTCTCTTTAAAAGGGCCCGTTACTGGCCAGGACTGAGCCATGCACTTAGACATTTATGAGATCCCTTCTACTACACGCCTCCTTGCCGCCAGAAAGGAAACTGGTGACCTGCGGCTGCCTCAAACACCTATTACCTTTGCCCCTCTCACCTCTTTTGTTCTGCCTGCAGCATTTCAGGTAATGACATGTGGGTCATCATGAAATCACTGCCCATGAGCGTTTACTCTTGCTGGATCTTTTCCTATTGACGTTCAGCTGGCAGCATAAAGCCCTAAGAATGAAGGCTGCCACACGTTCTAATATTCCCATGATAAATACACGGGCTGGAATTACGCAGGCCCTTCCCACCTGATAAGTCACAAGCGTAAAAAGAGCATGCGGTAACCCAGACTCTACCTTCGGTGTTGAGACAACATGGCTTTTTGCAGAGACCAGCTAATGAAACAAACACGGCAATCGCAAGGTCCTTGTCTGATAGTCCCAGATTTGAAGGAAAACCTGTTGCTCTCGACTCATTCCAGTGTATTACTCTCAGAGTTCCCTCTTCCACACTGTCCACCTGGGGAAATGCTACTTAGCTTCTGAGTCTCAGGTCCAGGGCCATCTCTGCTGTAGCTACTGTAGCACCCTGACATTCTACTGCAGGTATTAATGTAGATAAGTCTCCCCTTTTGGACTGTAAGATCCTTCAAAGCAGGCATCGTGTCTTATTTAATTTTGTCTCCTTAGAGCCTTGCACAGTACCTGGCATAAAAGGGGTCTAGTTAAGTGTTGGCAAGTGAGTCAGTGAATCCAGCCCCCCACAAGCAGGTAAAGGATTCTGTCCCTTCTAGAGAACCCTCAGCCTTCTCTTCCCCCGGGAAAAGTCACATACCTTATGGAGCTTGTCAGCATTGTCATAGTAACCCTGAAGTTCCTGGTGAAGCACTCGGTTCTCCTCTGTTAGTATCTCCACCATCTGCTGGGCTCGCTCCACAATTGCAAATGCATCTGGACCAAGCTGCTGGCTGGCGGAGGTGGCAGGTGGGGGCTGTGGAGCTGCCAGGGTCACTGGAAGTGCAAGTGGCAAGGGGGTGGCATGCAGAGGCCCACTGGCAGAGGAGTTCTGGGAGGACATCGGGCTGTGCTGCTGCACTGTTGACGGGAAAGGAAGTTGGCACGGGCGGCTGCAAGGAGACAGAAGACCAGTAATTAGGTTCCAGGGAAAGGAAAGGAAAGGAAGCCCCAACAACATACGCACTACCGATGGCTTCCAATACTAGAGGTCAATGTACCCTCCACTGTTGGGCTGAGTACAGAAGGCTCAGTGCCTCATTCCACAGATATTTAATGTCTCCCTCTGACTCAGCACCATTCTGGTCACTGGGGACACAGGGAATAAGACAGATAAGGCCCCTGCTCTCATGAAGCTTACATTCTCAGGGAGAGAGATGGGCAAGCAATCAAACAATAAACAAACAAAGCTAAGTATTGAAAACTGATAAGTGCTCTCCAAAGAATAAAGCAAGAGTGATGTGACTGTGAATGACTGAGTGGCAGGTTTGTACTGAGAGGTCAGGGAAGGGGTCTCTGAGAAGCAGATGTTTGAGCTGAAGTCTGAATGACAGACAAGAAGGAACCCATGGCTGGGGAGAGGGAGTGGAGAAGTAGAAAAGAGAGCATTCCAGGTAGGGGAATCAGGATTTATCATGGGCAAGGTCAAGTTAGAAGAAAGCAAACGGACACAAAACATAGCCAGCAAAAGCAGCAAAAGGTTAGTTAGACCAGAGGATGGACAAGGCCTTTGTAAGCCAAGGTCAGCCCTTCGCTTAGCGCGTAAACAGAAGCCAATGAAGCTGCCTTTACTCTGACTGCTGTGTGGATGGTATATACCGTGGCAAGAATACACAAAAGGCAACCAGTGGGGAGGCTTAGGTATGGTCTAAGTGAGAATTTATGAAGACTCACAGGGTAGCAGAAGAGAAATAATAGAAGAATTTGGGGTATGTTTTATACATATCATTGATAAGGAGAAAGTGAGAAAAAGTTTTAAAAGTTACTTCTAGATTTTTGCGTCTACATTTAATACAAGAGGAAAGTCTGGGGAAGAAACTAAGTCTTTGTGTTTTAATTTGTTGGGGTGAAGATTTTTAGAAATCAAGTCTGATTTTAGCCATGTTAAAAGAACACATGGAGGCATACCTTGATAGTTCAAATTCAGGGTACTCCCTTCTACATTTAAACCATGAATTTCCATCTCTTATCTCTACTCCCTAACCATTTCTTCCTTACTATTCTGTTAACCTGTTTTATCAGAACCATCGTATTTTCTTTCAGACTAAACCAAGGCCACCTATCAATTTCTACAGGTAAAGACAGCAAAGATAGTCTTGATATCTAGTTCTCCAAACACAGCTGTCTCTATTCCACAGACTTAGGAAAACTAGTTTTCTTGTTGATCTCTTTCAACCTTCAGGTCACAATCTGAGCGACCAGGTGCTAAAAATTACCAGCAACCCCCAAATCATCAACATTCTGCCTCAAAAGGCTGAGTCCTCTGGAGATCCAGCTACTTCTCATCTGTAACAGTTACCTGTGTCACCTCTCATTACTTGGGGCCATCCACAGCCAAAGCTCTCAGAGCCAGCCCCATTTTTCCCAGAAGGGTACCTGGCCTTACATTTTCCTTTTAAGCATACGTACTGGAATGTTTTTGGCCTGTCCGCCTCTTTATCTCTCATTTTGTAAGGATTTCTTGTAGCCAGGGTTCCCCTGAATGCCAACTCCTGGCAGTTAAATGTCAAACTCTATAACAATGCCCAACCTTTTGGCACCGGGGACCAGTGCTCCTATGAGAATCTAACGCCTGGTGATCTGAGTTGGAGTTGAGGTGGTGATGCCAGTGCTGGGGAGCAGCTGCAAATACAGATGAAGCTTCGCTCGCCTGCTGCTCATCTCTTGCTATGTGGCCCAGTTCCTAATATGGCACAGACTGATACCTGTTCACAGCCCAAGAATTGGGGACCCTTGCTCTAGAAGACTATTTGACAAGGGTCATCTTAGCCCTCCCTGCATGGATATACAGACATTCACAAGGTGACCTCAGAATAAACCGCACAGTACCCGACAGAGTAACTACCTACAGGCCTTGCTCTGGAAGCTGACGAACATCAGACCCCACCTGAGCTCAGCAGAGACTTCCCAACTAGATTTCCTTATGCCTTCAGCCCAAAAGCTCCTTCCATTTCACATGAAAGTAACTGGGATCTAAGTTCCCCAAGGCAAAGTGGAGAACCATGGAGCTCAAAGGGATGCTTTCTTCCTTAAGCGAGCTTCACCTCCCAGCCATCCTCAGATTTCATAAAGGAATGCCATCAGTGAGGAGAGGTTGGCTATCCCTTCTTCCTCCCTCCCCACACCAATTACATAACAATCTGGCCATCTCTTCAGAAATAAAACGCTTCTGTATTTTGATGAATTTGGGCCCCTTCCACACTGAAGTGTGTGTGAATATGTGTCATCCTGCGTGCATGAGGTCTGACTCCATCCCAAGAGTGAAATCCCTGGAGTGCTACCCGCAATGCCCAGCTTTCACCCCAGATCACAGGTACTCCTATCAGGCGTGGACCCAAAAGAACCAAAGATCTGTTCTGAGTAAGTACATTCCTTCAGGCTAGCTAAATCCGACAATGTAATTTTCATGGAAAGAGATTATCTTGGCATTAGGCAAAATACTACAAATTACACTGCCTCAACTCAAAGGCAGATACCCATCCCTACCTCCTAAGTATTCCCTTCCTACTTCACCAAATGCCAGGGACAGACATGGTGGCTTCCTTGCAGCTGAGGCGACCCAGGTGAGTCTATAGCCTGTTCTCCAAAGCATCAGGGCCTCCCTTTGACACAGGCAGCTTCAGCCTGAGGTTTCTATCTTTTAACATTTAATGAACTCTGGGATTTGGAACTCACTTATGGTCAATGATGAGCTTATCTTCTCATCATCTCTTCCTAACAAAAAGGAAGCACTTTGTTAATGCCAGCCTAAGTCATCCATGATGGGTCTTCCAAAGCAAGCAGGAAAGGGTGTTTGCCAAGCTGGATGGACAGGAAAGAAAAGGCTTTTGCAAAATGGGAAGTCTTCTATTAAACAAGAAACACTGACCCCCACCCCCGCAATAACCGGGTTATACATTCCAAAAACACCACATTACAACAGATGATGTGCAGGCAGAGAGCAAACTTCTATTCCTTGGCTCCACTACTCAGCATGCTGGGGTGGGTGCAAAAATGTGAACAGGCAGATCTGGGCTTAGTGCAAACAAGGGGGGAAAAGTGTTGGAAGAGAATGGATTTTCACACAGGATCATACCAGTGCTATGAAACGACTTATCCTCAGTTTTCAAAGAGAATGCCATTGATAACCCACCAAAAGGATAAATGGGGACATAAAGAAAAGGGAAAAAAGGATAGGAATTGTCATTGAGAAGTCTGACAGCTAGTTTATTTGACACCACATGTTTTGGTTTCCTGGGACTATATCCCACTTATCTCATTGTTAAAGAACCTAAGGAGTTAATATGTAGAAAGCCTGGCACAAAGTAAACACTGGACAAATGTTAGCTATTAGCACCATCACTATAATAATTATTATTCTCATCCCACAGCCCCAATACATAGCCTAGCATTGAGTGTGGAATTCATGAGAAGTCCAATAAAATGTTTCTGTTATGGTTAATATTCAGTGAGCACTTTTTACACTCCAGTTGCAATATAAAGTGCTACACGCGTCATCTAACTTTGACCTTTAAAACTGCTTTACAAAATAGGTGTCACTGTCAGTCTCTCTACTTAAATGAGAAAAAAAGCACTGGATGGTAAGTAACTTGCAAACAAGAACATAAAGGAGGTCCAAGCCCAGGCTTTTTGATTCCAGGGTCCGTGCAGTTCACTATATCCCTGCACTGGTGGAAGCAGGGGAGGAAGGCAGGTCCATCTGGTCCTCTGATCCTGAGTTTCTTTCGCCCAGTCTGGGCCACCACCACGTCACGCTCATGATTCTCACCCTAACACGAAAGCTTCAGAATGTTTCATAAACTCAAGTGGCCTCAGAAGATTTACAAACATGAGATTACACAGTTGTTACAAAGTAAAAAAAAAAGGGGGGGTGCTTTGAACTGGGGGTCTTGATGCCACCATACTTTTTGGTACAGGTCAGCACCGTTTCTTAACATGGGGTCTTTTTTCTCTGGTTCTGCTTCTTAACCATGTAACCATGGGCAGGATTTTAACTTCTTCACCTTTAAATTATGATAATAAAATCTACCTCACAGAGTTGCTGTAAGCATTAAATGAGGTAATGCATATAAAGCATTGCACATAGTGTCTACCTTTAAAAAAGTATTTAACAACTGTCAGCCTCCATTATTCTATCACACACTGCTAATGGGTATTAGGAGAAAGACAAGAAGCACCACCTTTGTGTACCCCTTCCTCTTCAAACACCCTGTGGTGAGAGTCACAGTCCCTAATCCTAAAGCCCTAATGAGGAACCAAAGCATATAGGATTTTCCACTTCTGAAGAGTTTTCTTGCAATGCAAAGCAGAACAAGAGCACAGCTTCAAGGTGACGTCCCTACATGTCAGGACACTCTTGGACACAGACTCTCACTTCCTTCTAGGTCTGTGCTATCCAAAATGGTAGCCACAAGGCACATGTGACTACTGAATACCTCAACTGTGGCTAGTGTGAATCAAGATGTACAGGAAAGTCAAAATAGACATTGAGATGTGAAGCAAAAAAGGTAAAATATCTCAGGAATAGTTTTTTAATGTTGATTACCTATTGAAGTTATAATATTTTAGATATAATGCGCACACTAAAACATGTTTTAAAACTATGTTTTTAAATGGATTAACCGAAATGTTTTAAAATTAATTTCACCTGTTTTTTAAAATTTTTTTAAAATGTGACTGCTAGAAAAAAAATTTTTAAGAAAAGTTTTAATTAGATATGTGGCTCACATTATATTTCTATTAGATAGCACTGCTCCAGGACATACTGCCCTTATACCAAATGGCCTCACTTTAGAAAGGCAATTCCAGAATTCCGTGAGCAGCAGAGCAATTCATACAAACAAACAACCAATCCCCACTTCGTTGTCCCCAAGTCCCCAACTATCAATGGTGATCAGAAAATTATATTCAATATATTAAAGTATATGTCTTTCTACAATTAGGCCATCATGGTAACATTTAATAAATATGATTTGTCTGATGGGTAAAATATTTTCAAACTATGATAGGAAAAGAAGCATCAATGGATAAATAGGCAAAGGGTCTGATTGAACATTCAAGAAAAAATGCAAGCAGCTAAATATATTTTTCAAAACAGACTTATTAATAGAAAAAAAATCAAACAACTTTTTTCAGTTTACTAACATCAATAATTCAGTTCAACAAGCTTTTACGGAGCCCCTAGGCAAAGATTTTTATTTTTTATCTTAAGATGTGATACCTATTAGGATTCCATTTGTGTAAAAAACAATGCATAGAAAAATGAATAGAAGGAAGTATGACTAACAGTCAGTGACTATCTCCAGGTGATGGGATTATGGAGTTTCTTTTTCTCTTTATATTTTTCTGTTCTTTAATTTATACAGTGAACATGTGTGGCTATTAAAAAAAAAGAACATTTAATGAGATGAAAAGGTTCAAATTTTAAAATTTTCACTCAGTAAAAATACCTCATATTTACACAGAGCTTTCCAACTCAGAGCATTTTCTTCCAGTTTTCTGACCCTCAAAGCAACATAGCTAAGAGAGTATTTAACAATGGTTATCTTTGGATAATGAGACTGCAAGTGATTTCTATTTATCTTCTTTTTCTTTTTTGGCGGGGGAGGAGTGGGAGTTATCTGTAGTTTAAAATTTTCTACAATAAACATATTCTAGTTAAAAAGAAAATCAGTTAGTTTTAGGAAGAATCAGCTGTAACAAGCTGCAGACAAGGAAACTGAAGATCAGAGAACTTCCACAATTTGCTGCAACGTGTAAGAGCCAGAACACAAACCCTCCTTAAATCTTTTCCCAAACCCGAGCCTTCCCAACTGGACCCCTTTGGTTGTGCAGACACCATAAGACTCGAATGTTCGAATTGAGACTCTACTCTTAGGTAGACTAAGATCATAATTACTGCTACGCTAAATGGACATAGATAATCCTCTTACTGGGAGAAGTCACTCATTTAATGCATTACAGCTATAACTGTCAGGTTTCCTGAGAAAGCAACGTGAACTTGATCCTAGCCTTTTGAAATTTCCATACTGCAGAGCTGTTTCTAAGGATAAACAGGGCATTTTATTTGGCTCTTCCAGCCATAATTCAGCTTAAAAATTGTAGAAACTCAGGAGTTCTAATGCTGGTATTCAAAACACGTTTAACTGGCAGAATTTAAATAAGACTTCTCGACCTCATTATTGTTAAGGAAAATGCATAATTTTTAATACAATAGCCATGGGTCTGGCTTACCTTTGGATCCCACACAATTTATTTTCACAACTGTATAAGCTGTAAGTCATAATTCGCCACTTTGGAAATATACACTTATCCCCAAAATTCTCCTTCCTCCTCTAGCCATTTCCAACTTAAAGTGAGGTGGACCACCAAACATTTTCTCGTACTATAGCATATTCCAAACCTCAAGCCCACCAAGGGTGCGACCTGCTCTTCAGCACGTATCTTTGTGCTTGTTCATGTTTTAATCTGCACTCTGGCTGTACTGTTGGACTGATGTGGGTTTCTTGGGAGAGGCGCTCTCTCTCTTTAACTTGCCACATGTGCTCCTGGGCTCTGTCCCCCTTTGCTTCTTCCCTCTTTTCTCCCTGCACTGTTATTTGGCATGTTCCCAAGAGAATGTCAGTGACTTTGACTCTTATCCTAAACAAAACTAAACCAGGTTTTTCTGGGGGTAAATGCGCAGCACATTTTTTTAAAAAGGGAAATATGAGCGATTTGGGGGAATGGTCGCACCACAGGTTCCTTCTGTTAATGCAAGAAACTGAACTGCAAGCCCCCTGCATAGATGGGAAGGATGAGGGTGATGAAGAGTGACCACAAAGAAAAGAGAGCACACTCTGTGGAAAAAAATCCATAGCACCTCTGCCTCTGACATCATCTTATAAGATGCTTTTATCAGATAGCTTAGGACAGAAGGGCTGAGTCAAACTCCACCAATCATGATTTTATAAAGTATCTACATACTAAAAATCAAATTCGTATATTCACAGATGAATAAAATATTAACAATAAACAGTTACTACTCTTCTCTCTGCTTCCAGGCAGTTGGTAAATCAAACTTCCTATGCTGAAAAGGAAAGATCCAGCCGAGATAAAGGGCAACAAAGGCAGTGGACAGGCTCAGAGAGTGGGGAAAAAAGTTCTCTTCACCAACAGGAGTCGCTTTTTCCAAACTGATACTGCCTGAAGCAAAAAAAAATAATAATAATTATTAAAATAATACTTATCTTCCCTAACTGAAACTTTCTGCTAAAAACTGGCTAAGGCAACAAACAGCACTCTCCCAAGTCCCCATTTCTGAATGAAAACAAACCCAAGACCAACCAAGAGCTGTCAGCAATGTTAAGTTTGCTCCTGCAATCTGCCAGGGTACTGGAGAGGAAGGATATCTGAAGGACTTCACTCCTAGAGTCTGGAGTATTTTACCAGTATTCTGGTCCTCACAGAGGTGGGCAGAGCACAGACTGGACATGAGGTGTGATATACAAACCTAATTAGAAATACAGCAGATAAGTGACACCAGGTAAGAATGTAAATCTTCCCTCCACTGCAACATACAGTAGACACAAACACATACAATGCAACCTCACGGGAGGCGCAGTGTGTGGCAAAGAGATCCAAGTTTGTACCCTGGCTTCTGTTCTTCCCAGCTGGTACCGGCGACTAAGCTACTTTAACCTCTTTCTCTAAGTTTTTATCATATGTGGAAATAGGGATATTAATAGTACACACCCCCTTAGGACTGTTGTGAAGATTACGGAGGATAACCTACACGAAGTGCCTGGCATGCAGTAGGCACTTGACAGTTTAGTCCTATTGCCTCCTCCACCATGTCTGCTCCATTTTTACCTGCCAAGGGCGGAAATGGAATCCCAGAAACTGGAAAATCAGAGCAAGTGGTAAAGAAAACAGGTTTTAGTTTACTCTGAAGCCATTAAAATAGAAAAATCATATGAACGCAAAACACAAAGAGCCAATTTTCAAGGTCAAACAAATGTGACTAGTAAAATATACCTTCCCAAAAGTTAACCTAGCTACTAAGTGCAAATTAAAATAAGGAGTCGTCTATTAAATTAGCAAAGCTTTTCTAATTATAATGTCCTAACGTTGATCAAAGTACAGTGAAACAGGTACCGTAATATTTTTATAAAGTTATCTGGTATCAGAAGTCATTCAATGTTCACTACAATTTATCCAATAATTTCATCTAAATAGTGATTCCTAAAGACCTAAACCAAAATATGGATAATCTGACATGCATGATGAAGTTCACAACATTCTTTATAAAGTGATATACATTATATACTTTATAAAATATTATGCAGTAACAAAAAGGATGATTATGGAAACAAACATTGTGGAAAAAAACACTGTAATAAAATACTATCTAAAAAAGCTAAGATACTAAAATTGAGTATAATCTATGATTATAGCATGTAAAAAATAATTTGTATAGGAAAGATGTTAACAGTGGTTGTACTGAGAAAGTAGGGTACTTTAAGTTTTGGAAATATGGACAGATTTCTTTGGAAAACAAACATGCATTTGACTAATGTACACCAAACTGTTCTGATAAAAATCAGATCCTCCACTGGTATCTCTTCGTGCATTTACTTCCATTAACAGTACAGACTGCATAAGCCAAGTCATTGCTTCTAGAAGTGCTCTGTTTCCACAAAATGAGTCAGAATTAACATCCAAATGCTGCTGCTTCTTTTTTTTTTAAAGCACAATTCTCCATGGAACAACCTGTTCCATTCTTACCTTGTCTTTATTTCTACCCATTTCCACTTTCAGGATGAAGGAAAAAGGAGATGCAGCAGGAACAAAACCAAAGCCTTTATCCTGAGCGGGCTCATGTTACTTGGAGGTCCCCACCAGCTACCTGGGTCAGGTGAGGTCACCTTAGTCCCTCAACCTCCACCAGCCTCACTAGCTCAGCCAGGACAAAGTGGTACAAGTCAATTAGGCCTTGACTAGTGGCCTCTGCCTGGGGTTGGACCAAAGCACTGAATATCTGCAACACACTTGAGACCATTTTTGCAGCACTAGGCAAAAAGATGGACTCGGGGACCTCACTCAGAGGCCTCTCCTTCTCGTCCACAAGTCTATGATATATTGGTGCGATAGCTTACAGCTTCTAAACCGTCACTATGAATGACAAATAACCTTTCGAGCACAAGGGAATGTGTCAGTGAAATTGGAGGAAAGAGTTCTACTTATCTTTTGGGTCAAAGCTAACTTGAACATCATACACTACTGAGTTTCCGATCCAGCCCTTGGAGTTGAGGCCACGTCGAACGTGTCTGAAGTGGGGCTGGTGTGGGCACAACTTTGTTTACCCTTGCCAGCCAAGGGCTGTGCCACTGGAGCCATGCTGGCTAGCCACGGCCAAGCTCACAAAGGGGCCTTGTCATTCTGGGCCCCAGCCTCAAAGGCCTGTCTGTTACGTCTTCTGTGACATTTTAATGTGTCATGCCGATCCATCTGCCAAGCCTGGTAATTGGCTCAGATCCCTCATACATTCCTTCTTCTTTTCTGACGTCACAAATTTGAGACAAACGACACTTTTTTTCCACAAATAACTGGGGAAGCCTCCAAAAAGTGCTTCCCTCCTCCCCTTGCCATGTCTCCCACCTCATATCACACCTACTGCCAAGTAACAAAAAGCAAAATGATCCATTTTCTGCATTGCCATTTAACAAACAATAAAACCAAAAGAAGGTAGATTTCATTTGAGAATATTTTCACCTTCTGTCAAGTTCTACAAGATGAGTTAAACATCCAGGAGAAATATGTGAAATATTGCAAACCAAACTCTGATATGATTCTGGGATAAACATAATGAATTATTTTAAACAACTATGGTAAATCAATGAAGACTTTATTTTTTTACCTCTTCAAACCAGATTCTGGGTTTAAATTTCCCCTTTGGCGTAAAGAACTATAAAAACGGTAAGGACAAGATCCCCTGGGGCCACAACTTGGATTCCCCACTGGGGTCAGACTATGCCCACTTTTGGAAGAATGAGTTTGCTACCTGTGAGAGGTCAAAACCTTGGTGTACTGCTTCAAAGCTGGCATTCCCAGCCTCATGGAGGCAAACGTGCCAGTAGCAAAGTAATGGATGATGGGCCAGCCAGCTCTCTCTCTACCAAGGCCCAGCACTCCCGTTACAGGAGATGAACAGCCAAGGTATGCCCTGCACACATCTGCTAGGGCCCGCATGGGGAAATCTCAGCTCATTCGTTTTGAAACAGATAAATAAAGAAAGCCCTTAGTGGGAATGAAGACATATCCAATAACAGGCAGTGGCCACTTGTCTTCTCTTCTCACGCTCCATGCTCTCCCCAAGCAAGCTGAGCAACACCGAAATGCTGGCAAATCCCAAACTTGTATCTTTAGACCCAATTTCTCTTTTGGAAGCTTGCCTTATTTCCAATTGCCCTATTCCTCAACTTCCACATCTAATCAATCACTAAATCCTGTCAATTCTATTTCCCTATTTCTCTTAGCATATAATGCTCCCCTATACCATGGCCTCAGTGATTATTATCTAGACCGTTGGAACGGTCCCTGAAGGTCCTCAGGGCCCCATTCTCCTTTTCCTCCTATTCATCCTTTACTACCATGGAAGTCAACATAGTCTCTGCTTTAAGACACTGGTTTCCCCAATTGTTTATAAATTCTAAACTTCTTAGTCAGATACTCAAAGAGCCTCACTCATTGGTCTCAACTCCCCTCTAAACACATCTTTAGCCACTTCTGACCACACCATACCCCACCAGTGCTCTGCATTACTGCACCTCATCACCTTATCCCAGACAAAACCTCCTAAACTTTCTATCGGAAGGAATGGCATTCTCCCTGCAGAGTACATCCTGCTACTTCACCTCTGTCCTAAAACTCTAATTTATTCTTGAAGACCCAAATGTCACCTCCTCTGTGAAGTTCTCCCCAGTCCCTCCTGTTGTGAGTCACACTGTCCTCTCTAGTCATACCACCACTCTCTGCATACTTCCTTCCAAAAACAGCACAGGCGCTGGAATGATGTGCTCAGAAGCTGGTTTCCCCGGAGAGACTGCTGCAAGGTCCTCGAGAGTGAGGACCACATCTTTACCTCTGAACCTGGTAAAGGGCTGCAAAAGAAACATACTCAGCAAGGGTTGTTGAACCTATCAGTCAGTCGGAAGAGGACTCAGGGTAACAGAGGGAAAAGATTTTGATGGTCGGAATATTTGGGCCAAGCTCCGGCGGCTTCAGCGTTGTCTACTGTGGACGTTTATTCATCTCTCCAGACTTTCTCATGGCATCTGACATGAGACTATATGATGAGACTATCTGATTTCTACTGTCCCTTCAACTCCTCTGTTCTAGCATTCAGACTACATTTCCCTTTAAAATCTACAACAAAGAAAGACTCTATAAAACCCTGTGGTAATAATATGTTCCAGGAGCTTGGACGCTCTCCACGCAGCCAGCCAGGAAAATTGCTGTCTTGCCTGGCCACTCGGCAGAGCTCCCAAGGATAGCCAACAACCGAGGCTCCTCCCTCAGACTCAAACTGCCCCCAACTGCCCCCTCTGTCCGTTTCACCCTACATGCTTTGGCCAAAACGTGGCTTAATAAATATTATGCACAAGAAAAAAAAAATGAGGACAAAACCCCAGCATACCTTGAAAATCACATGTGTAAAAACACGACTGCTAAATTTCAAGAAGCCAAGTGAAACCTCTCGACTGATAATCACCTCGTTACCCCGTACTCTGGCGGCGGCTGGTACCTCAGGACGGCCACTTCTGTCCTTGCAGGCTGAGGAGCGGGGTAAGGCTTGACCATCTCATGGAGCATCCCAGGGTGCTGGTCACTGTAGAAAAGCCCATGCTCCTGGGTCTTGCTGACCGGGGACATCATTTGCTTGGCCTTGAAGGGGTACTCGGGTGGCGGACCCCGAGGGTCCAGCACTTTCCCTGGAGGCGGGGCTGGGGCAGGTCCCCCTCCCGCCTTGAAGCCCTTTCCGTTCCCTGAGCCAGGGAGGTGCTGCTTAGCACCGTTCCTCTCCAGCGACAGCTGCATGATTCTCTCGCTGAGAGAGCGCACGTGGCCCTGTTTAAGTTCCTTCAGTGCCTCGTCCTTATGCGCTTGGCCACTGTTGGCCCGGTTCACCGTGGGCCTCCCCTCAGTCCGCGACTTCTGACCGGTGCCCCCGGCCATGTAGTAAGCATGGCCCACAGCGCCCGGCTGCGGCTGTGGCGGCGGCTGCTGCCCCCGAAAGAACTGGGACTGTGCTTTGGCCTCCTCATAAGTGGGCAGTTCCTCGTTGTTCTGCTGAGGCTGTGTGGACCGGACCTGCTTCTCCATCACCGTGTTGTCCACCTGGTGTTCTTGACCCTGCGGTTCCTGGCGTGCCGACTGGTAGACCATTTGTGGGTCTTCTTGAGTGAGGTTTTCCGTGGAAGAAAAGTTGTTTGTCGGGTGGGCTGGACCTGCACTCCCTGTGGCCTGGTGCTGAATGGCCAGCAAGTTCATGTTCTCGGTCGGGGTGCCATACCGCAGTTGTTCCTGGATCAGCCGCTGTAATACTGTTCCAGCTGCCGCATCCTCGGAACCTCTCATTTCCACCTCTGAGATCCTCAGAAAGTTTGGGGGGTGGAAGTTACTAAGAGGATCCTCAACTGAAAGGTAAACAGAGGGAAAAAGGTATCAGGTGGTTGCACAGGAATATGGGTCTGTGAGTATGAGGTGAATGGTTAACATTCTAACGCGGGAGCATTTAAAGATAAGACTTCAAATACACCAGCACCTCCGTGGTACCTTGCAGTTTCTCATGGAAGTTTCTTCAGTTCAGGGTCTCTACTGCTCTCCATTCTGCCTCTGCTTCCTTCTAGGCCTTCTAGGCCTTGCTCCATCCTTTCACCCCTCCCTTTCCTTTAATCTCCCCCACTAGTCCTTTCTCTTCTTCATATAAACATGCCAAGTCTTTTCCATCTTAAAAAAATACAAGCAAAACCCAAAACCAGACAAAACAAACCACCTTTTCATGGTCTTACATATACCTTTAACTGCCACCCTGCCTCTCTCCTCTTCTCTTCTAATTGTCCTCAGTAAGCAGTCTATACTTGCTGTCTCCACTTTCCAAATGCTCCATCCACTGCCCTCTCTCTCTACTGCTCTGATTAGCAACCAAACCCAGTGAAAATTTTCCAGCTCTCATATTACACAAGTAAACTTCCTAAAGCATTTGGCACATTGATCACCCTGTTCTGGAAATGCTCTCCTAACTTGGCATCCAGGTCAATCCCCTCCTGGTCCTGGCTCCTGCCTCTCTTTTCTCCACCTGCCTCTCAAATTCTGGTGTTTCCCACAGCTCTGCCCTGAGTACTCTTCCACCCTCACTCAACAGACTCTCCTGAGTCTTCATGATCACTGCTCGTTTTCAACTACTGACCCAAGACCCACACATCTATAACCACCAGCTGACAGCCTAAGAGTGTTTCAAACTCAATGTGTCTTTCTCACTCAACACCCACCCAACCGATCCCCATATCCCCTGCCTTGTCTACTCTTTGCCAAGTAAGAAAATTGGGAGTTTCCCAAAATTCCCTCCTCTCCTTTACCCCCAACATCCAGTCAGTGACTGCCTGTCAATTCTACCTTCAGAACATCTCCCCATCTTTTCTCCTTACCCCCATGACAATCTCTATGTTGATCATTAATAACCACAATACAACTGCAAGATCCACTTTAAAGTGCATATGACGTGCTATACGTCGTACTAATTCTCTCCATATATTGTTTCATTTATTCCATATACAATCATATGAGGCAGATATCAATTCCTCCAATCTTACAGATAAGAAAAGAGGTTTACAGAAGGTAAATCACAGAGACATAGCCAGGATCTGACTTATTCTACAACAAAATCTGTGTTCACTCCACACTATTACAAGTCCTCGATGTCTTATACCCAGATTATCTCAACAGCCTCCTTATCTATTTCTTTGACACTAGTCTTATTCCTACTTCCAAATCTACCTCGCAGAGCCCAACCTATCTTCTACACTGCCCTGAAGGATTATCCAGGTAGGAAAATCTAATCATATCACTCCTCTGCACAAAATTCCCCAATAATAACAGGATGGAACTGACATTCTATCATATGGTGTAGCAGGTACTGCCTTAGCTATCCAGCAACATTCCATGCCACCACCACTATGCCCTTACTGGCAAACCCTTAAAGTTTAAGCTCTAGAAATACCTAAGAACATATAGTTCTCAGACATACTAGCACTCTCTGGAGCCTAGGTCTTTGCTTGCATTCATCCCTCTGCCTAGAAAGATGAATCTCACCATGCCCTCCTGGGAAACTCCTAGACATGCTTCAAGTATAGCTCCAAAGCCACCTTCTGCATGAAACCTTTTCTGCTACAGCCCAGCAGGCTTAAGCCCTCCTTCTCTACTGCCATACTCCATTTGTATATATCTCATTAGAGGAATTATCACAATAAATGGCAGTTACTTATTTACACAAGACTCTAAACAGCAAGGATCAGACCCTCTTCTCTGGGTCACCCTACTGCACAGACCAGTGAGGAGGATCAAATATTTAACCAGTAAAAGACTATACCTACATGAGCTCCATGAAATATAAAATTTATCCTATTTCACAACGGTACTAGAAAATAGTGTGTTGAGAATATTATATAGCATTATGATAGCAAAAATTCTACCATTGACTGCTGGCATGACCTTGAAGAAATCACTTTCTTCTAGCTCCGTATCCTCACTTGTAAATTGTGGGAGCTGGACTAGATCATCTCTTACAGCTTTCAGTTCTACAATTCCATGCAGTGACGGCTCTGTGCTTTTACAAAGAACACGTCATTTCCCCAAAAACCTCTTTCTTCCCCAAGGTTGCCATTTTTTCTATAAATAGTATCCTCATCATATGAGTCATCCAAATAGAAATTTCAGATTCACTTTTGACCCTTTTGTCTCCTTTACTCCATACATTTAATCAACTGCCAAGCTAGTTTTTCTCAGTCCACAGTGAAACGAGAAAAATAAAAGTGGTTATGATATGCCCACAAGATATGTAACTATACCTACACTCACACATATACATGGGTATATAGAGACATGTCATTCAGTTTACTGTCTTTTTATTTATTTTTTTTTTTTGGCACGGTCTATCAAGGATTACATCTCTCTTACTCTTTTTGGTATTAAAATGTCAGGAAAGGTGACAGTAGAGGGCATGCTTAGTGTCCTTGCAATTGCAAAGACTGCAACCCCAGCTTTTGTGCCCTCTGCCCTCAGCTATTCCTTGTCCTGGCTCTCCTTACCAGTTGCTTATATGTCCTGAATAGCCTCCTAATACCTCTTGACTCTTCTTTCAATCCAGGCAGCATTTATTATCTACCTTCCTCTAAAAGAATTCAAGTACCAGAGGGCATAGATTTTATCTGTTTTATTCATATTCTGTGTCCCTAGAGCCTAGAACATTACCCTGGATCCACAGGAAGCCTTCAGGACATAATTAAAGAACTTCACAGACTGGTTCCTGAAGCTCAACTCTGATCATATCACTCTCCTTTGTTTCCCCCTCAAATCACACCTCTGTGATCTCAGGCAAATCATTTGGCTTCTCTGAATCTCACTCCTTTGTGAAATGGGCAGATTTCCTATCTGCCTCACAGGACTGCATGTGAAGTAAATTCAAACTTATTCCTCGTCTTCAGAGAATGTATGCTCTAACAGAAACATAAACCCGAAGTTCAATGGTAAAAATTTTTAAACAGTAAAAACAGATTATTGATGGTTCACTCAAGATGAATTGTCAAATAACTGTAATAGGCGATAAACATCCCAAGGAAAAACAAACGTGGGTTGAACTGGGCCATCATTCACTCTACAAACACTGACTGAAAACCTCTTAGACACATATTCTCACAGGTGTTGGGAGTGGGAGGATAAAGAGGACAAGTCTCTACCCTCAGGGTAACTGCTCTGAAAGCCTTAATGGAACCAGAAAATTCAAATAAAAATCAACACTTCTGAATAAAACTTGAATAAAAATTCAAAAAAAATACATATTTTCAAAAGAAATGATATTGTTGGATGAATAATAAAATGAATGGGGTCTCATCAAGCATGAAAACTATTAAATTCCCTTTTCATAAGTACATTTGGACGCCGAGATTCTTCCCTAAGGTGGTTTTAAAGTTTCCCTCATAGTTTTACTAATCTCAAAAGCCCTCAAAAATATGTAGAAAGTTTTTACAAAGAAGGTAGTTCCCTTCCTATTATACGTTTGAATTTCTTTTAAACTTCTGAATTATTTGCGAAAGATTAAATGAAGTAGAGAAGGAGAAAAGAAATAAAAGATTCCAGGAAAGAGTACAAAAAAAGTATTTAGGAATTAGAAAAAAAATAGGGAATAAATGGTATAATTCTGAAGTTCCTATATACCTAGGAACTCTTTTCTGTTGAGTCACATATTATAGTAAAACAGTCCGTTAACACCATAGCACAAACATTAAAAATAAGGCACCTGCTGATAAACGATCATAATGCCATACACTGATTTTGAAAACGACAGAGAACAAATTATGCAAAATTAGGAGCTAAAAATGAGACACACAAGATCATTCTGCTTTCCAACACAAGTGCCAGAAAAAGAACTTACCAACTTTTTCCCTGATGGTACTGTTTGCCTCCACCGTCAAAGCAGGCGCTTCATGCCTCCCAGAATACAGTGGAAAGTCTGAGAAAAAGTAGTTGGGGTCTTCCAGAACTTGGACAGGACTACTAGGACTGTAACAAGCAGGTGGAGGACCTACAGGAGGGGGAGAAAGCAAAGCGTACGTTAAGGCCAATCAAGTTCTCCTCTCCCTCCTCCCCATGTGACTCACAAGAGCCCACGAGGCATTCTCCCTCATTTCGACTTGCAGTGGGAGCTCTGTCTTTTTGATTCATAAAATTCCAAAGTCACCATTCAGAATCATCAGCAGTCTAGCCACCCACCAAAATGACCCATGAGGTCAGAATAACAACCTTCAAGACACGCTCAGTGAAGGCACAGACACTTTCCCGTAACCCAGTTGCAACGGCGGCAGCGCCACCAACAACAGTCCTTCCTCTGCAGAGCGGGACGAGGCGAGGAGCGGAACAGAAAGGAGGGAAGGGAAGAGGCCAGACGAGGAGCACTGACATGGGAAGAGCAGCTGACTTGTAATACAGAAAAGACTCAGAGCGGGGTGGTCATTTTGCCGGACCATGTGTTAGCAGGAGCGCGTCCCAGCCCAGGCATGAGCACTCTGCCCACTTCCAGGTGTCCAGAGGCTCATGTGGTCACGTGGGGCCAGGGGCATGGTTCTGGCCCCCTGCCAACCACTGGCCTTTCTGCTCCAGTATATCTGCTTTGCACACAAACCAGAGCGTGCTTCCTCTTCCAATTAAACGTGACGCCGTATTCCATCCCACTGTCTGTGAACATGAGACGGCAGCTACCGCAGCCGTGATGCCACACATGCAACATCGGGGGAACCCTCAGCGAGACGGGCCCGGCTGTCTTCTCTCTCTGCACCGACTGCTCTGTGTGGGCACCCAGTTTAAGGCTCTTCTTGCCAAAAGTAACTTAAGTTTACTCTGGGGAAAAAGTCATGTTATTATTATTTGTTTAAATTAAAATCCCTGCCCAAAAGATAATTCCATTAGAAGAAAAATAATGTTTTTCAGCAATTGCATGAAGTCAGCGATATGAAATTTCTTCCTAGGTTTGTTATCTACCCATTGCCCATAAGGCCAAGGCCAATAGTAAGTATGTAATTATTCTGAGAGGCCTTAAGATGAGAATTTACTTGTTGTCTTTCTGAGGGTTTCTCTTTTTTTTTTTTTTGCCTCAACACATGGAATAATATTTGTATGTGAGCTCACGTATCATAGGCATATTAGAACTAAAGAGAAAAAAGATTTTGACAATTAGATTGTCTTATAAAGTTAAACGATACAGTTGTGACTTTATCTTAAAGATGAATATAAACCAAATATGAATAACATCATATGAAGATCAGTCTAACTTTATAGTTCCAAAGTGTATGGCAAGTATCTGTCAGCGTTCTCTTTTTGGCCAACCTGTAAGGACTACCTTGGAAAGAAACCGAGAGCGCTTCTGAGCCTCATCCTCTGCATCTATAAACCCAAAAGTCTAGGGCTAAAATTAGGAATCATAATGGCCTAGATCCAAAGGCAAATCCTGACCTGGCTTCTATATCAATCAGGTAGAAAATGTTGATGGAAAACTGGAAAGGATCAAGGTGCAACCTTGGCTGTACATGAGAATTACCTGAGAGCTTTTAAAATCCCAGTACCCAGGCCTCACCCATACCTTTCAATCGGATCTCTGGGGACAGGGCCCAAGCATCTGTATCTTATAAAGCTGCCCAAACAACTCTAATATGGAGTCAAAGTGAGAAGCACTACGCTGGAGGGAGAATGCTGCACACGGGCAAACCCCAAAACAAAAACGCCCACAAAAACACCTTTCTGCACCGAGTCTCACCCCGACCCAGTCAGAGTCAGAGAGATGTTAAGGATGCATACACTTCAAGAAAATAAAGTGTGGCACTTTCTTACAGTAGATCTGGGACAGGAATGCCTTGTGCCAGCATATTACAACTTTGGGTGACACTCTTTGGTCATATGACTAAGAATTTTAAGTGAAAACTTAGAGAGCAAACTGTTAACAAAACTGAGGCCTAACCAAGGATACAGATGGTTGCGCATTCAAAATCAAGGAGTGTATGGATGTGGGTGTGTGTATAAGGTTAAACTCTTGCAATAAGGAGCGCCGTTAAGAACCCTGGCACTAAGCCATTGCTAGTCACCACACTGGTACAAATTACAACATAAATTGCCTTTCCACACTTCATGCAATGGCCAGCTGAGTGAGAGCAGGTTCGAGGGTTCCAGGCCACAGAACACTATACACAGAGAACGGTCCTTGAAGCGGACCTGAGCAAAGAGGACACCAACAATATGCTTCCTCTCAACATTTTTCCTACAGATCTCAATGTTATGGAAGAATTAATACACCACACACACACACACGAACACACACACACATTTGCACACCCATGCAGACTGAAGGACAGGATGCCCAACTACATATCGACAATCATTTAAGACTTCTTTTCTTGTGTGCACTTGGTGGCCCACATAACCACCGAGTTACTCCCCACTGCCGCCCCCACTCTCCCCACTGCTGAGGAAAGACAAGCCGAGGAGAATATCAGAATGGACCTTGCAGACAGACAGGCCCGGGGATCATCCGCTCTACTAAGCCAAGAGACAACCACCTGAGCTACCCCAGCACTGGCATGCCCTAAAGGAACCGTTACTTCTAGCCTCCTCACTTGTAAGTCAAGGTAAAAATGACAATAACGTGTATCCCAGGGTCCGCCTCAGATTCTTGGGCTATACGGCAAAAATGAGAGAGGCCTTGTCCCTAATCCCACATGTATATAACCCACTTTCCCATTCTAGCTCAGAATCTTTACTAGGAACTCCGATAGGACAATTTCAGTCTATTTTCTTACGAGAAATGCAAGATACCTGATCTAACCAACAGGGCTGAGGGTATCTGAAATGAGAAGCCGGAAGTAAACACTTGACAAGTGGGGATGTTTTCTTTTTAGCAGTTTTCCATACCTGGGAGTAAGAGCGGGGAGAAACCACTGGAGTCTCAAGATGCTGCTCCCAACCCACTGCCCCTGAAGGCCTGGCTCCAGCCCAGGGGTTGAGTAATGGGGACAGTGCTGGATTTTAGTGGAGCCCATCACCACTCAAAGCTCCTGCTGGCTCAGCAGCGTGTAATACATCATGTTGTTGCCTCTGGGGGCTTCATAAAGACTCTTTCCATATAAGGTCCTCTGGTCCTATTAACTTGCCATCACCTGCTTCTTTTAAACCAGTACGTCATCTCAGAACTATCAGTAGCACAGGTTTAGTCTGCATGTGGAGAGTGGCAAAAGCAATAGAAAACAAGGTTAAGGTCAGCATAAAGGAGCCCGCTCTCTATAGGGCTGCCCTCTGCGGAGGGGCAAGTACGGCTCCTAGGCCTCCAGACCTGAAGGAAAGCTGGAGCTCCATTTGTGCTGCACTCATCAAAGGGTGAAATTCTGAAATCCCAGTTCAGGATTCAACGTTTCTGCCTTATGTTGACTACAACTATTTCATCAAGAATGGTTCCTTTTACTAAATCTGCATGTCATTTGTCAACAAGAAGAATCCTTTGCTTCTCTCTCTATGAGCATGACTGCTTTTGGCTTGCTTCTAAAACATGAAAAACTTCCTTCCCATTATGGTTTTACGCTGTTACTTTCTTTAACTGTCCAGAGGCTTTTAGGTAATGTGATCCTGAACAAGACATTTTTCTTCTTACTCAATAGTAGCAATAACAAAGGGCCTCATTGTTACTGGAGAAATGAATGAAGGCAAATGAAGTGAGTTTTCTGGGGAGGAAAGAGACACAAGAACTGCAGTGACCTGCTCATCCGCTTCACCTCCACCATAACTACTTACTTCCTTACGATCAGATCCTGAATCTGTAAATAGGCCAGTGTAACAGGCTCAGAAGTCTCCTGTAAGTGCAAACACCGGAGGACATTCAGACTGCCACCACACTATCATGCAACATGTGTCACACAGCCGGGAAATACCTGTCCTTCGATTCCACTTCCAGCATGCCACTTGCTTGCATACAACCATTTTGGCTATAGCTTCAAGTATAAATTTTGTTTGGTTTTTAAGGCCATCTATAATCAGGTCCCTCCTTTAGCTGTCATCAGTCTCACTGGTCCCTTTGGCATCTGGGAACACGCTACCTTCATTCTCTAAATTCCGGCTAAGACGACCATCCTCTAACTTCACAGTCTCCTCCATACTACTATAAAGTTCATTCTCGTAAATTTATCTCTACAGTATATCCCCTAGAACACCTACTCCCTAAACTGGCCTTCCTTCCCTCAACTGCCACAGCAATGATGCTATGAAGTACACAACTTAGCATTTAAACATCAACTGCTTAGTATTTTGCAATAGTCATTTCATGTGGGCTGGTGCTACTGCCCGGGGAAGGCCTGGAGACAGGTGCCATTCACGCACTTGCTACTTTCTGCAAGCAGTATATATGACATATGCTCTCTTACTACTTGCTGACTAATGGATAATATGTCACTGTCCTCTGGGATGATCTCATGACTAAGTTTAATGAAAAGGTCAAAGACCTCTCCAAAGCCAGTTTCTGATTCCTTGTACCTTTCAGTTTCCTAAATTGAGGGAGCACTTGCTCTTCTCTTTGCAGCCGACAGTGGTACTCTGAAGTTTGCAGGCCAGAGGCCCATTCCTCAAGTACTCCACTAACTACAAAGCAGCCCCCAGGTGTTATTTCGCCAAAGCCACGAACTTCTGCTGGCTCCATGTAATCTAAAACCTCCTAATACATTTAAAAACAATTTCACCTAGATTAGAATAACCTCAAACATAGCAACAAACGGCTTCTACCTTCCCTTTCAAAGAGCTGTGGAATTTGCTGAGTGTGCCAGCAACCTCAAAGTAAAATGTAAGCACCAAAGCCTTCTGATTCCAGCAGGTTTCTTCGGGTCATGGAATATTCTGCTCCGAGAGACAGATGCCCTAGAAGCAAGGCTTTGAAGGGGCCTGGAGAATCCATGACTAGCACTTGAGTGAAGCATAGAGCAGTCTTGGCAGCCTCATCTGTGAACACCTGCATGTAACACACACATTTTTAAAAATGAAACAGGAAGCTTCACCCCTAAACTGAGAGCACACACTGGAATGTGCTTTCTCACTCTCTTTCCCCAAGGAACCAATATTTGAAACCCAAGATGGGGATAGTGAGGAGTGCAGCAGGAGAAGGTTTCCAAGATTCCCCAGCCCTACATGGTATGGTCTTCCTGGGCACCGAACTTGAATTCTAATTCCGGGACCAATCACCCATCTAGTGTAGAAAACAAAATAAATGACACACATACCTATTTAATCTAGCCTCTCTCAAAGTGGAACACTAGCTCTCTAAATATCTTGTGGTGAAGAGTTTTATCTAAAGTTATGTGAAGCTCGACTTTGTAATGTTTATTTAGAAACATCTCTGAGATATTATTAGTGTGAACCAAAACGCAGAATGTGTGCTCAACCTTTAAAGTAACAACTGAGTTCAATGGGCACCGTGCAAGGAGCTATAAACACGAAGAAATAAGTGAGACCATCCTTCACCTTCGGATCTTATGATTTGGTTCTGAAGACCAACATGCACCCACATTTCAATGTAGAATTAGTGCTCTAGTAAAGGGACGCCATGCTTTGGAGGCCCCAGAGTAATTCATTACGACCTGCTGATGGAGGATGTGATACAGAGCTGATATGACAAGAAAAAAGATACGTGAGCTGAGCTGGAAAAAAGCGAGGAGGATTTTTGTTAATCTGCTGTAGGGTGAGGGGAGAGTACTAATGAATAAAGGTAAATCCGGCCTGGTAAAGGAGAAGCAAAGGGACTGAGTGCTTCCGCTCTTGAAGGAATGAAGAGTTCAGCATAGCTTGGGTATGGGGTAGAGAGGAGGATGAAGCTACATCTACAGACCCAGAATTCAGTATTTAAAGGAGTTTTTTAAAAGCAATTTTCATGAAACTACAGAACTGGAAAATAATTTAGAAACTAGATGGTTCATCTTCCAACTACTACCTACTATATTGCTGATAGTCAATTGCCTCTAAGTATTTTCAGCATACTAGAAACCCTGCAGTCATCGTGCAAGGTTCTAACGGGGGAAGGTTCTATCTCCCATTACAGAAGCCAAAATGATCCCTCCCTGTTCTTAGTCAAGATGACCTCAGCTCAGTCAGCGGGATGTTCCAACCAAAGACTTTGAATCCTAAAGAAGTGACACAAAGACAAAGGGTCCTGATAAGTTATTTGAGGTGACACCATCACCAGCAGTCTAGGAACAGCAGGGGTGTCCATGGCGGCCCGACCCTCATGATACAAGTAGCATACCTCCAAATGCGTTCCCAGTACATCACCACCTAGGTTCAGGTCCATTTTCTGAGCCTTCCCATTAATGTGCGAGCCGCCCAATACACTTCCGACAAATTCCTTTTTTGCTTACGTTAACAAAAGTCACATTGTGCTGCTTATAATCAAGAACTTCTGACACATATAGAGACTTACATTTAAAAAATTAATTGTCTGACCCCCATTCTAAGAACACAGCATTGTTCATATCAAGTGCTCCATGACTGAGCATAACCTGCCTTGAATTATAGTAACTCATATCTATTGCCTTTGCACGCACCCTAGAGAAATACTTGCAGTTGCCCCAAAGGTTCTCCAGGAGTCGAGGTAACTGTCACTCTGGGACACAACAGATGTTAAAACACATGTCAACTCTCCAAACATCTTTCCAAGTTCCACTTGTGTCACCTCCTCCAGAAAGTCATCTACCCTTTCTTTCTCTATATCTGCCACCCCTCTTTTTATATGCCACCCGTCAGTGCTCCTATCTCATTCCACACACAGCCATGCCACAATATATTAAATTGCTTCTCTATTTAGGTTTTTTTCTTCCCATTAACTCATATGTTGATTAACAGCAGGCACCATGTCTTATTCACCTCTGTAGCTCCACATTCTAGATGAAATATGATCATAATAAGTACTCAACACATATTTACTGAATAATGAATCATCTGCATAGGTGCACGGTACCTAGTAATTTCTAGCACATAATGAGCACTCGATAAATACATATTTCCAAAATTAAGATACATTTTAAAATCCCAGTTATAAACATTCTTAATTCTACAGAGCGTAAATCAAAAGTGAGAAGGATGTAAGAGTTTGTCTCAAATTTCTCAGGAGACCAAGGCTGGTAAAAGCTGCTGGGGGAAAAAAAGAGAGAAAGCCATCTAGTGCTAAAAGAGGTTAATTACAAACGTGCTGTGATCCATTTCCTGCAGGGGCTTTGTACCTGATGTTAGAAGTAACAATAAACATCACAGGGCTTTTGTAGCTTGAACATAAACTCGCATGTAGAGAAAGGTGTTCTTTCATCCCACCCAACCCTGGCAGGCGGCCCTGGGCCCTGGGGCTGTGCCCTCAGTGCAACCCTTGGCTCCTGCTTCCTCCACAGGTCTGGGAGCAGGAGTGGAGCCTGGGGACCTCTCAGGATAGGTACTCTCTCACCATAAAAAAATGGAATCAACCCAACCATAGGGCGTACCCATAACCAAAAAGCTCTACCTTTAAAAAGGTAATAATTTTTTAAAATTTGAATTTAACATATAAACCTAAAGGTTACATAAATACCTTGACTCAAATGGTACATGATATCAAAATTCAAGTTTCCTGTTGATACATTTTGTGCTTAACTCATCTAAAACTTCAAGTACCTAGACTCCAGAGATTCTTTTCCTCAGATAAGTTTTTAAACCACTTAATTGAGGTATGATTGACATGTAAAGAGTTGTACATATTTAATGTATACAACTCGATGAGTCTGGGGAATAAATATTACTCCCTGAAACTATGAAGATCTTCTCTACCATAGAGACCATAGACTTATCTGCCAACTCTCAAAACTTCCTCCAAACCTGTTCATTATTTTTTTGTGCACGTGGTAAGAACACTAAGATCTACCCCCCCTAGAAAATTTTAAGTATACAATAAAGTATTGTTAGCTACAGGTACTATGCTGTATAGTAGATCTTTAGAAGTTATTCATTTAGATAAGCTTTAATAAATAAGCCCTATATTAACTAAAATTTAAATAATCTTTAAACATATCCTATTTGTTTATACCTATCTCAGGACCACAAAGCTATTCTTTTGCACGGCCTTGGCACACATTATGTTCCCACTGAGAAAGAAAAATACTATGTGTGCAAGCTCCATTTCTTAAACATGTTTCTATCACTGTATGCAGACAGTAAGTACTTAATATTTTTTGAGAAAACACAATGAAAAGCCTTAAAATAAACCCCAAGACATAAAATGACAACATAAATGCATAATTATGCTCCGCAAAGCTCCCTCTCTCACCCACACTGAGGAGAGAGAGAAGCAGTTCAAGCACCTCTGGCCTGCCACCTGATTCCTCCCGCTTTCCAGATCCCATTAGTGTACGTTAGGGCAGCTGGGTGACAGCAAGATGTCTCAGGCAGCAGTGTCTCACAGAGACTGGGACTGTCGAGAGATAAGTACATTTCTTCTCATCTTACTCACCTACCTCATAAGTCAACATTGGGTCATAAATGAACTACATGATTTAAAGCAACCAATACTCGCCAATAAATTAACACCCCTTTAAATAATAAGAGTATAATCAATAATGGCAAGAGCTACCATCTATTAAAGGCCATTTATTAAATGCCCAGAGTCACATAACTAGCCAGCAACACAGCCCCTCCAGCAAGAAAGCTCTTTTTATTATGCTATTCCGCCTTCCAGAGATTCTCAATAATGCACAATTAATCCTAAATCTTCTTTTCCTGCCTAATTTCTTACATTAATATTAGGAGAGTTTAATGAAATGCTCTTGTTTGTGGACAATGGAGAAAGGAACTGGAAAAGTTTCCTTCCCTGCATGTATGAGGCAGAGAAGGAGCCAGAACTACCTTATTTGTGTCATTTCTTATAAAAGCTTAGAGTAATAATAGCACACTCCCTGCCAATCACCAGAACACCAAGGCCATTGATGAAGCCACCCTTCCTTCCTCATTCCTTCCGT
Source organism: Cynopterus sphinx (assembly GCA_030015415.1). Taxonomy (NCBI): domain Eukaryota; kingdom Metazoa; phylum Chordata; class Mammalia; order Chiroptera; family Pteropodidae; genus Cynopterus; species Cynopterus sphinx. The sequence goes on from CM057383.1 coordinate 89,221,658, forward strand.
TTGGCTGTATCTTATTTTCATATGTTGTCTCCACTTTAATAACGAATCCAAACCTGTGGTGTGTCAGTCACTTGTGGAACATGTTAAAAACGTCACTTCCAAGCCTCCACGTTACACCTTAACATCGAGAGCTCTATAAGTGTGGACCAGAAATGATTTTTTTTGCCCATACTTCACAGTTGATCTGAACAGAGTCAGGTTTGAGAGGCTCGCACTTCTCTGCCATATAAGCTTTTATACAACATATGCACTCCTAAAAAGTTATGGTAAACTGTAATTTTGTAAATCAATCACATTCCAAGCCAAAATGTGTTGGATCTGATGATTCCAAATAATGACGAGTAAGTAAAAGGGATAACTTTTCCAAAAACTAACCAACTTTCGTTGACTCCTGTGATAACGTGAAGAATCCTTTGTGTATATTTGTTACTTTTTAATTAATTCAGATTCGAAGTCATTAGCTTGTGTACCCTATATTTTATAATTGCTAATCGGAATGAGTAATAAGAAAATATGGCTATTCTCATTACATCTAAAATGCTGTTATAAAAAACAAAAACAAAGCAATTATACCAAAAAAAACATCTAATTGAACATAATAAAAATAAAAAAGCCCATGGAACTGCCTAGTATATATGATAAATGCTTGCTAGATCTGAAACTCAAAACTTAACATGGCCAGGTACCCCACAGAGTCATTTAAGCAGCTACCAAATTCTAGGGAAGGAAGGAAGGCATAGAAACTAACATTAATGAATGAGACATGATACAAACATTATGCCAGGTAATCCTCCTATCTCTGAGAATTAGGTTTCATGATCTCCTTTTTAAACAAAACAGGAATGGCATGCTCTAGGTCACACAGCTCACAGCTGTAAGGTTGAAGTGCAAACTCAATTTTGACTATTCCAAAGCAATCCACAGAATTTTAATGATATTTTTAAACACCTATACATTTGTGATAGTATTTGGGTCATGGGCCGATGAATTTGATCAGCAGCAAAATGCAGAATTACTCTCTAATCCATTCATTCATTCACCCCACAAGGATGTATGACATTGAGCACCTGCCACAGGCCAGATGGTGCCTGGTATGGGGACCCAAATCTGACAGACTAGTGAGGGAAACAGATGTCTAAAGCAGACAATTGCTCAACAGTGCACAAATGCAGTGACACAGGCAGGCTCAAGGTCACGTAAGGTGGCAAACAGGGATACCGGTGTTGGTTTCCATCTTGGCAGATGCACACAGTGAATCTAGAACTGTGCGTGGGGGCTATGCTTACCTCTTTTTTCTCTTTGGCCTAATATTTCTGGACCATGGATACCCCTTTGAAAGAATGTCAGGAGCTACAGAGCTTCTCTCTGGGTCTAGAAAAACGCACAACACTAATCTCACTTACAGTTTCCTGGAGTTTGCTACAAACCCCGGTGTAAGAACTGCTAATTCATAATCAGCCATGATGCTGAGTGGGAGAAGAGCAGGAAACATGCTGCAAAATAAAATTTTCTGGAGGAAAATCAACTGGCACACAACTCAGTCGCACAAATGTTCTTCTTCAGTTTGCAGCAGAAGCACTTCGTGTGTACTTACCATTTTGCTACACAAGACATTCAAAAGACATACTTAAGGTTAATGAAATTATTCGTAGTGCTTCAACAAGAACATTCTTAAGTGAAACATTTTCACAATTTGTGCTGGGGAGGAATTGACTGACTACCAGTCGGATGTCACTGCTTTGATTCATACAAAGGCACCAGCCATTCTACCCACCATTGGTTTTGCACCATCAGCACAAATGTCTACAGAATGAAAAAGGTACGTGTGTCTTAGTATTATATAAAGATCATTTTGGGTCAGAAACTCCAGGGCTCCAAGACCACACTCTGAGAAACCCTGCTCTTCGTTACACAGTCTCTTTTATGGGGAAGGGACCAAAAGATATGACTCTGAAGAACTTGAAGATGAAACCGGCTGCAAACCAGTTATAACTGAGCATGAGTTACCTCCCTGCCCAGGCAAAAGAAGATGCCCACAGCCCCGGGAAGTTGGTGAAACCTGAAGAAGGCGCACAGAGGCCCTTTGATGTAAAGCACTGCTTGAACACCATTTGTCAGATGAATGAACCCTCTCGATTAAAGAAAATGTGTATGAAAAAGGATAGCAGCCCCTTCAGAAAACGCCTGTGCATAAATGCATCATCTTGCCCTTGAGGAATTTTTATAAAAGGGAATACAAATCTAAAATGATATCTCACTAGCAAAAAAACTCCAAGAGATTACTTTTAAGAGTTGGGGAGAAAAGAAATTGTAATAACTTGCCCAGCAGGAATTCAGGCAATCCTTGGACAAAGGGGAAAGATGTTAAGACATGATGACTGAAAAGGGAATGATACTGTCAAGTTAAAAGACTTGAAATATTAGAAAGATTTAAAGAATAAAAAAGATAAAGGAGAAAATATCTGCTAAATGGAAAGAAAAGACATGCCATGATTTTTGTTTTGTTTTGGCAAATCTGCTTCTTAAGCAGTGTGAGAATCCAGGCTCTACCACTGATGAGCTACTTGAACTTAAGCAAATGAGTTAACTTTTTGGTGTCTTTATCTGCTCAATAAATGAGGGCAATAATAGCACCTACTATGTAATGTAATGTTTTTAAGAAAATTAAATGTGACAATAGGAAGAGCTATAAACAATGTTTCAGCACATATTAAGTGCTCAGTAAACCCTAGCTTCTTTTTGTGATAATGCGGAAATGAAAGAGGAATCAGTGCTGTAAAATTCACTTTCAAAAGAGGATCAAATCAGTGAGCTTTAAAAAGCAACAGCAAGATGCTCAAGCAGATCAGAGATGAAGGCTTTTAGAGCTTTTCAGGTCAGACTGTTCGGCTAACTGACATATTAGACTAAAATTACATTTTCTATTTTCCAAGAACTTGAAATGGAGAACATCTTTCTCTGAAAATAAGCTTAATGTTGTGGTCCTACCATCACAAAACCAAAATAAAAGAATACATGGCATTATTCAAAGGCTCTTCAAAACACCTAACTGGCCAGCTTGGCATTCAGGTTGAAGACTAGGCGGAGCCTAGGAATCAGGTCTCTCCACCTGAATACCCTCGGCTACCAAGAAGAATCCTTCAGCCAAAGGACAATAGGGTTGTTACTGGCAGTTACTTAGTTACTCTGCACTAAGCACTCCAAGTAAGAAAACAAACAAACAAACAAAAAAACCCACAAAAAACCTCTCCTCTCCTTGGCACCTTTGTTCCATAACTTTCATTCCATCTGTGAAACAACAGGATGGAAGGCAAGGTGTGAACTCTCAATCTACTCTGCCTCTGCTGTAGTGAATCCATCCCTTTCGCTGACACCAGAGAAAAAAACTTACTCTTTCCTACCAAAGGGGAGAAAAAGCCTAGTCCTTTATATCATAACATATGTGGCGATTTAAAGATTATTTTCATCCCCCAAACAGTGAGTCTTATAACAACAACTTGGCCAATAAGATGAAAACTAAAAGAATAAAAATGGTGGACCTCAGCTCAAGGTGTATAGCATGTCAGTTGACAAGAAGACCCCATCAGAATATTTTTTCTAATATCTAGTGCAACAGATGACTGTATAATCCCTCCAAGCCAAGGGTTCCGAAACATATTGCAATAATTCTCTGGGGGGAAAATGTCTGAATCAATGCAATCAGAACATAATATAACGTCTCTGGAAACTGAGCCTCAGGTCTGAATTGGTATGAAGATTATCAATGTCATCAGTTCCAATCTGCTGTATTGATGAGCTTTTGTTTAATGGAGATTTACAATTGACAAACAAAATTAAGTGTCTAGGTTTTTTTTTAACCTCTTAAACCGAAAGAGCAAACAGAGTATATATTCCTAAGCCCTTTTTTCTACATAAATAAGTCAGACTTTGCAAACAACGGTGCGTAATTAGCACTAATTGTCCACTTTTCTTCCCAGATTGTACAACTCACTAAAAGAGAAAACAGAAGCGAATGGAGACACGCAATCATGCTCTTGCCCTGACACCTGGTGGTTCCCCCCTCCCCCATCGGGGAGAACCTGATCAGTTCTGAATCTGATCAGTTTCTTGCCAGACCCGTCAGTAGATCCAGCCATTCCAGCTTCCTAAAGTTCCTCAAAGCTGCTGTGCTCCTTTTCAACAAATGGAATTCTTTAGGTCTAAGACCTGCACCATTCCTGCCCATTTTCAGTTCTCAGACTGGTTGTCACTTTCTCCAGATATGAAAAATGACAGTGTACCACAAGCCAAGGATTATGATTTTCAAGTTATGACTTTTCTTAAAAAGAGAGAGAGAGAGAGAGAGGAAAAGAAAAAGAAATAAAGAAAAAGCAAAAGAAGAACTTTAGAACAGGATAATTTTTGCAGATCAATACAATACTGATTCACCCAGACTATCAGAAAACTTAGCTGTGAGAATTTACATGAAGGTTCTAAGCTATACTCAGTGGATTTCTCTAAGGGTAGTTCTTAGTGAAAAAAAACCCTAGTAAATAAAGGCTGCTATTTCTTAATGAGCAAAATCATCAACTGGACTGTAAATGTAAGTATTCCATTTACATGGAGGTCTTTAAGGTTGCAAATGAAGCTAAGGGCATTAGAAAGCTAAATATGGCCAAAGAAAAGAGTCTGACAATTTGAACATGCTTTTAAAAGAAGACGAATTTTTCAGAACTCAATCCAGAGCATCTTCTATCACCTGAACTGCTTTACAATGCTGATGACTCTGGTCTATTCTGTGGGTGCTAACTGATTTCTATCTACCAAGTGCCCAGGATCCTCAAGAAATGGAAAACGTAATCAACATAACAGGGTTTTCAAGTATATCACACAGTACCCCTTGCTCACACTTTGTACCTTCAGTTACTATTTTAGAATTATAATTTTAACTATGGATAGAAAAACATCCTCTTAGAAAAAAAACTGTGGTGCTTATACAAAAAAGTTAGTCACTCTTGGGAAATATTTGTATTATCTACATGCCTTTCTTTCCCCACCACCAATTCAAACAACACATCACATTGACTGATGTTTATAATGATGATCCCAAGCCATCAAATAAAAAAAAGTTACAAAAAGCAAGAGGTATGTGTATTTTTATTTGTTTGTTTTGTTTTTGTTTTTGGTGAGGGGGATCAATCCTGCAGAAAAACTTCCACAAAAGATATTTACCTTTAACTGGAAAACTCACATCTCTAGGACAATGAATTCTCTCAGTGGTCCACATGCTGAGGATTTACCATGTGCTAAAGTTTTAATACTTTATCTCAATAATAACGATGACATGATGATAACAATTTAATGCATATCTGCAAATTCTTTGGGTTTCTATCACTACCACCACCACCGCCCTTGAATTAAGGCAGGCTTTTAGTCCACTAACCAATAAAGAATGACAGAAGACACTCTCTGTGACTTGCAAGATGAGATCATAAAAGGCAATGCAGTTTCTACTTTGTTTGCTGGAATACTCACACCTGGAGCCTTGAGCTACCATGTGAGAACTACGACTAGGCTGATGCTGTGAGGAAGCCAGGCTGTGTGGAAAGGCCGCTTGTAGGTTATCAGGTCTGCAGACCTAGCCTTCAAGTTATCCCAGCCCTGGTGCCAGACATGGAATGGCATGATTCAAACCATCCCAACTCTTTCTAACATGAAGTCCCAGGCAAGGAGAGCAGAAACAAGCCATCTCTACTGTGCCCTGCCTGAAGTCCAGATCCACAGAATCTGTAAGCATAACAAAATGGCTGTTTGAAGTCACTGGAATTTGAGGCCATTTGTTACACAGCACCAGTGACTGGAACAATGATGAGAACTAACACATAACTCTTCCAGTGTGTCAGATATCATTTTCAGCACTTCACACATTTTTACTGCCATAATACTTATAACCCTTACAATGATCTTTTGAGGTAGGTGTTGCTATTATCCCTATTTAACATTATGAGGAAACTACTTGCCAGAGGTTAAGTAATTTGCCCCAGATTATAAAGCCAGTGAGTGACATAGGTGGGAAATATATCTCCATTTCCAAATCTGGAATCTTAATCATTAAGCTCTACATACGAACACATCACAACTAGCCCATGAGGCCCACGTCCTATGATAAAACAGGACCACATTAAGTGATACTTGATTTAAAGAAATGTCTAGGATGAGAGAACCCCACACTTAGTGTAATTATTTGGACACACCTGTGCCTTCCATGTCCTCCCAAGCTCTCCAGCAGGGAACTCTTCCATACTTGTAGAAGTCATGATATCTGTAATTTGAACCCATTTCCTCTTAATCTGTTTACCGTGAAGTTGGAATACTTGAAAGGCAGCGATAAATCATTTCTTGGCCTTCTCGTCTCAAGGCAGAATAAACCAGTTCATTTGCTGTCTGTTTTCTAACACCCTACTTCATTATATCTCATTTAGAATATAAATTCCATAACAGCAAAGGCCATACACCCCACATAAAGTCGTGCCAGGCATATGACAGACTCTCAAGTCAGAAGAACTGTATCTTTTTATTGCATCCTCACTAAATGAACTTGCATAGTCCAGATTTATGCATTCAACTAATAGTTATGGAGCAATGATTGTTTCTGTATTCAAATTTTTACCTGATTTATATTTTGTTCAAAAACAAGAAATGACATGCTCCCTAATGTCCAACATGTACCCTCATTAAAAGAAACAGAAAACATTTCAAATAAATTAGAGTATTTGTGACTGTTACCTAAATTAACTATTAAATTTAATACTAGGAAATCTGTTCATTTTACAAACAAGCTGAATTATCCATAACCCATTTTATATTCCTAAACTAATAAAGTGATCTTAGTTACTTAAATGCTATTAAAATATAAATACTTGTATTTATTCTAGGTTTTTTTCCCTCTAAATTTCTGGAGAAACTTGAAGGTAAGAAATTTCAGAATTTTGGAAAATTTTATCTCTACACTCAGGACCAAGATAACCCATATTTTGGAGTAAACCTTTTTAGACCTTATGTTCTTAATTTCTTGGATGAATATTTTATGGGATAGAGTCTAAGAGTTAGCTAAAGTAATTATCCACCTCTTTCATGCCACCACCACTCATTTTTTTAATCTACCAGTCACTAGCCTGAAAAGGTAAGTCTGACAGGATTATGTCCTTTAACAAACCTCCTGCTTATTATCTGACACTCCCACTGTCCTTCCAGGTGTACATAAATGGTTTTGTGATGTTGTTTACAATACTTTCCCAGGTGTCTTAATTTAAACTTATCATCATTTCAGAAGGTTTTTCTTTTACTCTTCTAGATAAAAGAACACTAGACCATTTCTCTTGTCAGAAACTAGATTAGTGTTACAGTGTCCTGCAGTGAATTTACTACTGTCCCTTAGGTACTGCCTCCACTAGTTTCTATAATTCTGAAAAAGCATGTTTCCTAGTCTCTTTTTCTGTCCCTCCCCCTTTCTCCCCCATTCCTCAAAAAAGGATGCAGAAAGGCAATCTTGTCTGCCCTTGTATCTTCAGCCTTTCCCACATGACCAGAATGAGCAGTCAACCTAGATATTGATGGACCAGTCTCTTACCAGAGAATTCCATATTCTCTTCTCTCCCCAAATAGAGGGGGCTCACTAACAAGAAACTTGGTTCTCAGAGCCATTTAGAGTACAGCTCATGTTAGAAAGGAAAGGACCTGCTTAACAGGGTCACATTCTGGGTAACACCATATAGAGCAGCCCTTGGAGCTGAGAAGCAGCAGCTGAATGTGAGATACCTTCCTTCCCCCCAGGCACCGGACCACATGGTATGTGCAAAGCTCCACCTCACAGTAAGGAAGGAAAGCCTGGAAGACAAGGTACCTATTATCCTTGCCTTGCTCTACTTGTTCTGAGAAGAGTGGAGGAAAGGAGGGAAGAAGAAGGGGGAAAGAAAAGACAGAGGAGATTAGAAGAGGTGTGAGAGAACAGAGGTGGTAAGACCTGGTATATGGCTGTCAAAATAATCCAGGAGATAGGGAATGAATGCTTAAAATAGTTGGGTTGTAGAGACATGCAAAGAAAGGGAAAGTATGCAAGTATTTTGGAAGTCAACTACAAGGACCCAGTACCTAATTGGACATGGGGTAAGAAAAAGAACTTTACAGTTTACAGAACACTTTTGATGGAGGCAACAGTTTAGAATGATGCAGTATGGAGCGGTGTCTGAGCAAGCCCAAATGGGCCAGACGAGCAAGGCCAGGCCCTGGCCTCCCCCGGACAAAGGCTGGTTCAACAGTGGAACAGACCTGAGTAGAAGAGTCCAGGCCGGCCTGTGAGCCTCTCTGGAAGGACCTCTTAGTCCCAAATCCACCCTAGCATTTCTGTTTGCTCCTCTCAAGAACCAGATCCCTGGGAGAATCCCATAAAATGAACCGAAGTCTCAAACACCCCTAGACACAGTAGATACTGCTTGATAGCAGCCTGTTAACCTGGTAAGCTCCAACCCCAGCATAACTCAGATGCCCTGCTGACCCAGCTCCCAAATGAAATAAGTCTCCGGAAAAAAAAGTGGCAAAATGAGGTTCAAGCTAATAGAGCAATCACCCTTTGGTATTTCCTCCCAATCAGGTCCACGCCAGACTTCCAAGAAAGAAATGACATATTTTACTCAAAAATGTGTCCCTGTCCCATTATATGAAACCCAAGAATGTTGTCATCAGACAAACAAGCTAGTATCTCTCTGAAACAGCACTAGCCAATGGAACTTGCTGCGATGATGGAACTGGCTCTTAAGTTCTTGAACTGTGGCTAGTATGACGGAGGATCTGGATTTTTAATTATTCAATTTTAATGAACATGAATAGCCACATGTGGCTAGTGGTTACTGTGTACAGAGAAGGCCTAGAACTTTAAAACAAACAAATAAACAAAAATAGATGTGGGCCAGATCACATCTGTCCTAAGCTGACAGGGAAAAAAAAAATGTGGAATTATATTTCTCTACTACAAGGAAGCTGAATCCCTTGACAGTCCAGCATCTGTTCAAGCTGTTTTCCAGCACTGAGTCCTTCTCTGGTCTTTACTACAACTACACATCCATGTGCCTCCAAAACCTATGTCTGGAAGGTACTCTGAGCTCTGAGCCCAACTGCTTGCCCATGTTTAAGAACTACTGTAGAATTGTGCACCTAAAAACCAAACCATTTCCTCTGGGAAACCACTTGGTCATCAAGAGAAAGGAAAGGGAGCTGCTGGCTGAGAAGTTTGAGACTTGTCCTGGTGACATCAGTCCTGGCTTACTGTACCTCCGGGAATAAGCACCATAAACTCTGTCTAGCTCACAAGAGCAGACACACCTCCTGCCACCGCCTGTGGTCAGGACAGAGAGGAAATTGTTCTTTCCTCAGAAAATCTTAGTTTATAAGTGAGAAAAATGTATATTTTATAGGTAATAAACACAGTATCCTAGCTTCTAATTTCATTCAATAAATAGTATTTGGTATATGATCCAGTGTTCCCAACTGTGAAAAGGTAAGCTTCTATGAGTAAGAGCTGAGATTCCAGTTTCTCAGAGAAAGGAGGCATATGAGAACACACGTAACATTATAAAACCATTTGTCTCTCTGTTATTGTAATAATAACAATTTATTACGATTATTATTATTATTATTATTATTATTATTACTACAGGCATTTAATGAATGAATGCTTTCAATGTGCCCGGCATTGTGCTAAGTGCTATATATGCATTATTTTATTTCACCTTCACGCAACTCCATAAGGTAAGAACTATTATTGTCTCTATTTTATCCATAAGGCTTCAGCAAGTCAAATTCCCTGAGGTTACAGAGCAAGAAAGAGGCAAGACCAGTAAGCAAACCAGGTCTATTTGCTCTTAAAGAATCCAAAATATTACTTCCTTTTACATTTTAACACATATTTAAACTTTAAATCTATTCAATCTAATTCATACTCTATGTTATTAACTTTTAAGTACAGTATTTTTATTTTTTAAGCTACTAGGCCACATGATATTTTTTAAAAATCCGTCAACCACTCAATTTACCCCTAATTCCTTCAGAATGTGCTCAAGAACCAGGTAACCCACACTGGAGAAGTCATGGCAATAAAGGTATCCAAAAACTGGGTCAAAGGCAAGAACCAATTTTACTCCCTGACAACCTGGATCAAAAGCAAGCCCCCTCTGCTCAGTGTTCATCACACTGTCTCCACTGTGGTACTTAATATATGGTAATTTCTACAAACAACCCCACTAATTAGTGAGCTCTTAAGAATAGGAACTATGTCTGATTCATCTGTAAGCTTCCAGAGCACTAAACACATAATAAATACCTAACAGATCGATAGCAAGACATACAAATTCTTAAAATTCTTAAAAGTGAACTGCAATTTGAGTAGAAAACATATAACTATGAAAATTTCAGAAGAAATCAGAGGAGAAGATCTTTGGGATATCGGCCTAGACAAAATGTTCTTAGATATGACACCAAAAGCACAATTTAAAAGGGGAAAAAATCATTAAATTGGACTTTATGAATTTCAAAACTTTTTTCCTAAAAGATTCTGTTAATAGAATAAAAAGACAAATAATATAATAAAAAAAAGTGGAAGCCACACATCTGACAAAGGATTAGTATCTAAAATATGTAAAAAACTCTCAATAGTAAAAAAAAAATAATAATAATCCAGTTAGAACATGGGCAAAAGACATAAGCAGATATTTCATCAAACAGGATATAGAGATGGCAAATAAGCACATGCAAAGATATTCAACATCAGTAACCATTAGGGAATGCAAATTAAAACCACAATGAAACTAGAACACTTATTGGAGCAGCTAGCATAATAAACAAATGCTGGTGAGGATACAGAGAAACTGGATCTCATATATTGCTAGTGGGAATATAAAATAGTATAAGCACTCTGGAAAACAGAGTTTGGCAATTTCTTTAAAAAGCTAACCATACACTCACCACACAGAACCCAGAAATCACACTCCTGGACATTTCTCTAATTTTAAGAGCCAAAACCCTGGAAACAACCTGAATGTCCTTCAATAGGTGAACGGTTAAACAAACAATACCCTGTGGTATGTCCATATCGTGGAATAGTACCCAATGATAAAAAGGAATGAACTATTGATAATGCAATAATCTGGGTGGATCTCAAGGGTATTATGCTGAATGAAAAAGCCAATCTCAAAAGGTCACGAATCACATGATTTTATGTATGTAACATTCTCAGAATTACGGAGATGGAGAACACATCAGTGGTTACCATGGTTTAGAGATGTGGCAAGGGAGAGGAAGATGGATGTGACTATAAAGGGGTGGCACAAAGGAGGTTTTTGAAGCGATGGAATAGCTCTGTATCCTGACTATGGTGGTAGCTACAGGAATCTACATGTGCTTGAAAAAAGTACACAAACACAAATGTGTGCATGTAAAACTGGGAAATCTAAATATGTTCCAGGTTGAACCAATGTCAATTTCCTGCTTCCATTATTGTATTATTGGTTATGTAAGATGTTACAAATGGGGTGAACTAGATGAAGAGTACGCAGATCCTCTCTACTGTTTTTGCAACTTTCTACAAAGCTATAATCATTTCAAAATAAAAAGTTTAAGAAAAGAAAAACAAGTGAACTATAGGCATTTTACTTAAAAACAAAACAAGAGGTGTATTTAGCTGCACTACTGGTGAGAGAGGTCCCCAAAACAGATTTAAACATACAAAGCTGTATTATATGACTTTATTTTTTGAAAAGTTAAATCCAATTTTTCAGAGTCTGAACAGAGATATTAATATTATCTCCTAACACCTTAGAGCTATTTCCCCCACCCCCCTCATAAAAGGAAAAACAATGCCTGATATGTAAGTCCTTTTGGGAAGTCAGGAGTCCTGTCCTAAGTGTCTGGAATGAATATACCCGAAGGTTTCACAAGAACTAAGGCCATGGGGCCTCCCAAGTTATAAACTCAACATGGTGCCAACACACAAACAAGCCCAGGCATAGCTTCCTGCCAGCAAAAGTAGTGTACTGACCTACGTACAATGGCCAAGATTTAAAGTTTGCCTTTTCTCTGAGACAAAACGACATCAAACAAAATAATTTTTTAAAATAATTGCTAAGCGAACAACAAAAACTTCAACAACCTCAGACTATTTCCAACAAACCTTAAAATAAAATGTCCTCTAATATGACCTTCAAGTTATCCCTTGCTTTTCAAGTATTAAATTGCCTAGTGAATTCTGAGACGTAAGAAACTACCAAAATTAATGAAAAAATAGGAGGAGAAAAATTACTCAAAACACTAGAGAATTTCCTGACCTGAGCACCCACATGCATTTAAAATGCAGAGAGCCACACTGGGGCAGGCAAAGCGGCGCTGCTACTTTGGGAGAAATTTCCAATATCGAAAATACAAACAGGTCTTAACAAAGTTACTTCTTTTTAATGTATTGGCCTGGAAAATCTTTCAGAGTTTTATCATTTTCACTAGCAATTTGCTACATAGTCATTACTCTCTTTAAAAAGCCTTACATCACATATAGTAGCCCGTGGTTTTGCTTTCCGCGGTTTCAGTTACCACAGGTCAACCTCAGTCTGAAAATATTAAATGAAAAATTCCAAAAATAAACAATTTATAAGTTTAAAATTTCTCGCTGTTCTGAGCAGCGTGATAAAATCTCGCACCATCCCACTCCATCCCGCCAAGGACTTGAATCATCTCTCTGTCCAGCATATATACTACCTACCCATTAGTCACTAGGTGGCCAGTTCAGTTATCAGATGAACTGCAGTGCTGTGTTCCAGTAACTCTGATTTTACTTAATGGCTCCAAAGCTATTCACGTAATTTTCGTCATAGTATGTTGTTATCATTGTTCTATCTTATTATCAGTTGTTGTTAATCTCTTACTGTGCCTAATTTATATATTAAACTTTATCATAGATATGTATATATATAGGAGAAAAAATAGTACATATAGGGTCAGTACTACCCACAGTTTCAGGCATCCACTGGGGAATAAGGGAAGACTACTGTAGTATTTGATCACTTTTAAAAGCACTTTCCCAAATTACTCTGAAGAAACAAAGCACTGGTACCTATGGGCTGTACTTTTCAACAGAACTCTAACCAGCCAGACTACTATCTAATTTCAATTAGTTCAGCCATCTTTCCCCAGGCCCCAGGTCTACACTTTTCCATATAGGAGTAGACACAGTCGCCCATGATAAGAAGAAAACAGAGGAAGAGAGAGGAAGGAAGGGAGGGAGGGAGGGAGGGAGGGAAGGAAATAAAAGAAAAAAGAAAAAGATGGATGGATGGAGGGAGGGAGGGAGGGAAGGAAGGAAGGAAGGAAGGAAGGAAGGAAGGAAGGAAAGAAGGAAGGAGAACGAAAGAAAGAAAGAAAGGAAGGAAGGAAGGAAGGAAGGAAGGAAGGAAGGAAGGAAAGAAGGAAGGAGAAAGAAAGAAAGAAAGAAAGAAAGAAAGAAAGAAAGAAAGAAAGAAAGAAAGAAAGAAAGAAAGAAAGAAAGAAAGAAAGAAAGAAAAAAGCAAGCAAGCAGAGCTTTGCCCACAGAAGCCTCGAGACTTACTGGCCAAGGGCAGACACTCTCAGTCTAATCAGCAGAATGCCTTCCCATAAAATCACTTATATTTCTGCATTCATGTGCTTTCCTTAACAACAGCACTTTAAAATCTCATTTAAATTGAAAGTCCTCCATTAGCTTCCATGAAAAGATGTATTTTCAAATGCTTCGATCTCCACATGCCTTTCTGTACATTAGTATTCTTCACCCTCCACCATCTGCACAGAACCTAAAAGACCAAGACTTCTGAGCATTTTAAAAAGAAGACGGAAGGGGAGTGGAGTTTATAAGTACAGCACCTTCTCTCCACTTTGCAGAGTTCACCTTAGTTATCTTGAAAAACTTACCTTGCAAAGCAAAAGTATACCCATCCAAAAAGTAAACACACCACCACCACACCACATCTCACCAGGGAGACGAGAGGCATCTCTAAAGCCTTCTACTCTGTGTTTACTCCTTTATATTCTGGTCAGGTCAGTGGTTTCAAACCCTTCACTCCTCTGTAAAACAATTCAAAGTGTATCTAAGTATTGTTCCCATACACTTCCCACAAAGACAGGTCATAGTAGAGGCACCATAATGCTAAGAGCAATGTGATGGGGAATAAATTTTACATTAGTCTAGATTCTTCAAGAACTTGCAATCTAGAGAGATCCTGAATCTTTCACCTAGGTCTGAAGTCCGCAGGGAGCTGCAGGGGGCCAGGAGTGGTGGGCGGCCACAGGAAATCTTACTCAGTTTGGCAGGGACCCACAGGCCAGTTTTGGAAGCAGAGAGCCATGACTGTTAACATTTCAAGCCCTGACTTTTCACTTCCGGAAAAGGAAGGAAATTTTTTGGAATAGTAGCTATTAATATCCCTCCATTCTGCTTTTACTCCCTTATGGCAAGTAACGTTATCGTCTGGAGTAGTCGAAACCAAAAGCATCTCCAGGTCTCATAAATGGCTCTCGGGGCCCCCTACTCACCCCGCCTCCCCACCCTCCCTTACCTCCACCACCAAGGGCTTTAGAAGCAGTACAAAACGCAAGTCTCATAGTATGCCTAGGAAGATCATGGGCAACCGTGTCCGCACCGCATCAGGACGGCAAGAGAGCTCGAGGGACCAAGGGCGCAAAATGTGGCTCCAAACCGCAAACCCTCTGGAGGCCGCACCCTCGGGGCCTCTGTCTACTGAAGCCCCCAGTCCGGGGGATCCACACGCAAGCCCGGCATTCTCCAAAGCATTTACCACCTGGAGACCATAAGTCAAGGCTGAAAGCCAAAAACGAAAAAAACCTTCCAGAACGCACAGGGAGAAGGTCTTCCCTGCCACCAATCAAGACACTAGGGAGGAGGGCGCGGCAAGGCGCGGGAGCTGAGGCTGGTGGGTCGGGATGCTCAGGCTGGGGTGCTGCGGGGTAAACGAGCCCCGTCCAGGCGTCGGCGGCCCCCAGGTGGGTGCGCGCGGAGGCTCGTCTGTCCAACCGGCTGGCCACGGCGGCCCGACCCAGGCGCAGGGCCCCGCTTCGCTCGGTTACCATCGGCCGACGTGCCGTTCTGCCTCCTGCCACAAAAGTCCCATTCCAAGAGAAAAAAACAAAAACAAACAGTTCTACTTGGAAAGTTTCATTTTCATTTTTTTCATTATTTTAGCGACAGCGCTAACGGCAAGCAGGAGAGAGCTACAACTCCCCAGTTTCCGTCCCAGAAACTTGGCGAGGGGAGAACAAAGGCGCAGCCGCAGCGGACGCGATCCACGCCTTGGGGTCCCGGGCGCGACCCGGTCGGCGCCCCCACCCGCCGGGGCCCAGGCGCCCCCGCGGGCAGGAAGGGTCCGGCCGGGAGCGCGGCCCCGCGGGGCGGGCTGCTGGCCTTTGTCTCGACGGAGGGAAGCGGCCACCGGCCACCCCCTTCCGCCTCCTCCCGCGCAGGCTGGGGACCCGCGGCCCCAGGGCAGCGCCCCTCCGGAAAGGCCAGTCCCGCCTCGGGGCGCGCCCGCACCCCGGGGCCCCCGTCCGGCGCGGCCCCGCGCGGGGACACAACTTTTCAGTCTCCTGCGGGACGAGAGGAGGCGCGCCCCTGGGCCGGCCCGCCCTCCCCGGGGCCCGCGGAGGAGCCGCGCGGGAACAGAGTGGCCTTTTTTAAATTTTTTTTTTTACAAAAGGGTAAAACTATGTGGGTAAGGGAGCAAGGTCCCGGTGGCGGGCACCCCTGGCGCCGAATCCGCTGCCCCGGTGTCTCGGAGCCCCCACCCCCGGGGATCGCAGCCCCAAGCCCCCCGAGGAGCGACCCCCCCCGCCGCGGGCAGCAGGGGGACGGGGGAGGGGGGTGCGGCAGGCGGCCGGGCCCTTCTCGGGGGCGATCGGGGACACCCCGCGGCGCCCTCCCTGCACCCCGATCCCGGCGCCGGTTACCTCTCACCGCAGCCTCGCACGTTCCCCGGCGCAGCTTGGCCCTCCGCATGGGGCGACCATGGCCCAGCTCAGCCTCGCAGCGGGGTGAAGCGGCCGCGGGGCACGGCGCGGGGTAGCGCGGGGCAGCGGCGCCCGACCCTCGGCCCCACTCGCACGGGGAGGGGACAGACGCCAGGGCTTCGACTGCCGCCCGGGGCCCCGCCGCCGCCGCTGGGTCCTAGAGCGCCCCGCGCGCTCCCCCGCGCGCGGGTCGGGAAGGGGCGCCCGGGCTCGTCACGGTGACCCTACACTCCGCCCCCCGCCCGGCGCCCGGCCGCTGGGCCCTAGAGCCCGTCTCCGGCCGCCGGCCCGCGAGGTGGCCTGCGGCCGTGGCCCGGAGCTCGGCCTGACGCGTCCCCCGGAGTTAGGAGGGCCCTATCCTCCCTCGTGGGGTCCCCTGCCGCGGCGTAATGAACGTCGGACTCACCAGTTCCCCTTCCTTCGACTTTCTTCCCACCCGGCCGACTCGGGCCGAATCGGTTTCCCCATCTGCCCTCGGGGTCCAGGACAGGTTGGTTCTGTTTAGGATTTTTTTCTTGAGTGGAATTTCCACGTGAAAAAGTGGCCGCACTTGTCCCTTTGCGTTCCCCAGGTCCCAGCGCTTCTATCACACACTGAGATTGGACGACAAGCTGCTGCGACGTGCTGCTCCTTTGACAAGCAGAAGGGCCACAGCAGACCTTATAACCTTAGCTATTATCCTGCGGCCACAAACCCCCAAGCCATCATCTGCCTGAGTGCAGGCGAAGAGAGTAGTGACTCTGGAAAGGTGTTGCCAATTCTCCCTCACCTCATAAATCAGGCTGTACGAAGTAAGACTGTTCACCAGTCCCATTGTATTCAATTATACTGGGTAGAACTCTGGAACCTTGATTTGGAGACCAGGAGCCTGGCCTCCACCATTACATGTCTTCCCAGCTTTCAGGGGCCAGCTTTGCTGCTCATGGAGTGAAAGACCAGGGAACAGGGCTGTGCTGCTGAGGAAGATGTTAATAGGAGACAGTACATTTCACATCTCCGGTGCTCTCCTCCCTTTGCCTTTTCCCTAGGCCAAGTTTGTGGCAATTACCGAACTAGTCTGCCAGCAGTTTTACCCCTCTAGCTAGCTAATCCTGGAGGGTCTTGTGTCCTCCTGATTCCAGTCAATTCTTCTGATTCCCATGATGGCTAGCTCAAGATAAAGCCCAAATGCAGTAATTTAACATTTATTTACCAAACACTTACTTTATTTAAAGTCAGCTATCCTAGTACTTGATAGCGCGTGCACACACACACACACACACACAGACACACACACACACACACACACACACACAAACAGCAAACAAGCCGCCTTTCAAGGGTTATCTATGTAAGAAGACAAGATATGCAAATGAAACAAGAAAGCATCAACACAGGAGATCCAAGCACTGGAGAGAAGGTCTGATTACAGGAGAAAGGAGAGCCCTGAAGGGTGGTGGAGCTCAGAAACAGCTAGCATTTTAGTTTAGACTGGGGAAGAGGTAATAGAAAATGGAGGGGGGAAAAGAATGGAAACTAACACTTATTAATTGCCCCCTATTAGACATTATACTATATCCTAGAAGGCAGTTTGCAAGCATCCATGGAAACAAAACAGGCTGGTTGAGTCACAGTGCAACCATTCACCATCTGTGTGACCCTGAGCAAGTCACCTAACTTCTCTAAACCTCAGTTTCCTCATTTGTGAGATGATGAAAACAGTTCTAAGCCTCACAGGGTGGTTGTAAGGACTGAATAAAATAACAAATGTAGAATACTTAGCATAATGCATACAAATACTCAACATATAAGTGCTATTATTATTTCAACCAACCCTCCAATAGCCCTGTAAGACAGATTCTAGGAAACAGTTGCAGGAAGCAATGATGTTTGAGGTTGGGGCAAAGGAGGTGGAAAGGAAGAAATAGGGTGTAGATAACAAATCTTTGAAGGTACCAAATACAATGAAGAAAGATATAAAATCTTTGAAGCAACACTTTACTATTTTTCTTGACTAGATGGTCATCCTGGGAGAAAGAACAAAGTAATTAATTTTACCTAGATTTTGAACCATAGGAAAAAATGGACCATTCTTAGAATTGGTCATTGGACTAAGCAGAGTTGAGGGGAGTAACTAAAATGAGAATGATGTGGAGCAATTTAGTGTCCTCTGGGCAAGAGGAAATAAAGAATAGCCTGGCTGAGAAGTCAAAAACAGAGGTGTAGAGAATAAAAGAGATAAAGCTGTGAAGATCAGTTTAGTTAGAGAATATCCACAATGAAAAATTAGTGAAAGCAGGAAGAAAAAGAGGAAGCGCCAGGAGAAATAGCTGGGCAGGTTTAAAGGAATGGAAGCCAAAGAAAGTTTTAAGAAGTTGGACCCTCTCTCAAATACTACAGATGCCTAGACTTTTGATGAAGTGATAGGCACAGCTTGTGGGCTCAAGAACCTTCTGATTCAATCAGGTGGGCATAATCTAGACACTTCAAATTGATACCAAGTGGTGACACAAGAGTCAAGTGTGTGGAAACACAGGCAGAAAAACCTGCTGAGGGCCAATTTTTTCCCATATACCTTAATTTCTTCAACTATTAATAATCACTACATCAAATATATCTCAATCTATGGTTCAATCTCAGGCAACTAAGGCCTAAGAAAAAGATTTTAGATGTGACTAGCAAGAGATCATCAATAACATTTTACAGTATACTTGGTTGCAGACGGTGATGTGTGATTGGGGCCAAATAGAAAGAAGCTATGTTTACAGTAAAAACCGAATACCAGCAGCTAGGCAGTGAACAGGTCAGCATCTGTATTTTCTTTGCATCTAATCATTCCCTTTAAAGGTCAGCATCTGTGCTAAAGCGACCCAGGTTATCTTTTGTACTTATCCCTAGGAAAATTAGGAAAATGATGGAAGAATTTCAGTGCCCTTTAGGGACAGCTCAGAGAACTGTCTCCAAACAGGACAGGTACCAGGACATTCTAGACAAGCACAGAGGCTGAAGGCAGAGTAAGGTAACAGGCATCCAAGTAGAGAATGAGCCTGGCATTTAGAATAAGTCCTGTGTTCTAGTCCTGCTTCTACCTATTTCCATAGACAGTAACTATGGAGAGTAACAAGAGCCTCAGTTTCCTCCTATATGGAATGGGAATGATCATACTTACCTCACTGGCTTATTGTGAGGATTAAATTAGATCATTTATGTCAAGTTCTGGGCATGTAATGGAATTTCAGTAAAAGAAACCCTTCCCTTCTCTGATTTGAAATATTGAGGAATTTTAATTTTTTATTAAAATGCAAATATCTCCCCCTCATTCATCTCTGCACCCACCAAATACACCCTTAAATTCCTCATCAGCTACTACCTGAACTTAGAAATGGGCCCTAAGAATGGGCCTGAGCTTGCTAGGAAGGTGGTACCAAATGGCAAAAGGAGAGTAGGTAGTCATTACCACAAAAGGGACAGTCACTGCACGGCATCACCCAGGACAGGGCACACTACAACTAGCAGTTCTTGATTAATACCTGTTAAATGAACAAACCAGTGCAGCCGAACTGTCTTAATCAAAATGGTTGTTTTGCTTCTGGAACATGTAAGGATTTTTTTAAGCCCAAGCTCTGTTGTGCTTCCCAAAATGTGATATATAATCCAAAACGTAAAATTTTCAATTCCTGATGTCCCAACAACCACATTCTAGAGGTTCAGAACCCCTCTAAAGGTAGAGTCTTAGAAACTACCCTAAATAGATACACTGAAGTTTGAGGGCTGCAGACCAAGGTTTCCAACTGGCTCACTGGGGTTAGGGTGCTTTTGCAATTCTCCTTCAGAAGCATTTACTGCATCAGAGCTTAATATGATAAAGGTAAAGGTTGATGGCTGACATAATTGAGGTTAAAACAAAGCATTATGGGAACACAGAGGAGTCATTGGTTTTGCAATGGGATGGGTACATTCCAAGAAATTCATGCGCTGAGAGAAGGATATTACTAGTCAAGACATGGACATGAGAAAGGAAACACAATAGCCATGCCTTTCAACACGTCTTTCTTTCTTTCTTTCTTTCTTTCTTTCTTTCTTTCTTTCTTTCTTTCTTTCTTTCTTTCTTTCTTTCTTTCTTTCTTTCTTTCTTTCTTTCTTTCTTCTTTCTCTCTCTCTCTCTCTCTCTCTCTCTCTCTCTCTCTCTTTCTTTCTTTCTTTCTTTCTTCTCTCTCTCTCTCTCTCTCTCTCTCTCTCTCTCTCTCTCTCTCTCTCTTTCTTTCTTTCTTTCGTCTCTTCTTTTCCAAATCATTAAATGGTCACACCAATGCCAGACTGGATAAACCCCTATATTATCACCAGGCTAGAAAATTTTTTTCCAAGCTTTTCCTTCAGTTCTCTGTTCTACAAAGACAATGGTTTTATTTTTTTTTTTTCCCCTGCTTGTTTCCAAATATGAAATCATATTCTCAGATAAGCTTTTTCACATGGCATTTGCTTCCTCTGGGGATTCTGACACATGCCCTACCCTCATCTTGCAAACTACTGACAGGAGCAAAATTCAGGGAATAGTAGGGGTACCTAAAGTAGAAGTTGCCGGGAGAATATTACTGAGAGGAGAGGGAAGAGCAAAGCATGAGCCTTTGCCAGGCTAGACTGACTAAGAATGGAAGAGTGAAAAACAAACAGGAGGTAGATGTAAATGTCAAGTGGAAGATATACAAGGTGAGACACCTCTTCAGTTCTAGAAATATCAGGTGCCTTAGAGATGAGGAAACTGCTCCTAGGAGGGTATAAATGTATTATATACAGATCATCTGGAAACCTTGCTCCATTCGAAGCTTACTTAAGGATTCTGTTGATTATAAAAAAATTTCCAAACAAATATTTATTGAGTACCTACTAAGGGCCAGGCTCTGTGCTATCATCCTACACAGGCATTTGGCTTGATTAGTAAGTTATAGATCAGAGGCCTGTTTGTCTGGATGCTTTTAGTTTCACAACCATAGTGACATGCTGGTCTCTTCTTGCCTCATGGCTTTCACCTGTGAGCATACTACCTAATATGTGTTAAACACACAATTTGATCTATACAAAACACAAGAAATGGAGGGTAGCTATGACCTTGTCCAGGAAAAATGTACCTACACTAAATAGCTAAAGTGGAAAAGTAGACACATTGGCCCCAAACTTGAGGTCAGATCCTGACTGAGCCACTGAGTAGTTGTGACTATAAAGAGCCTGGTATATGGCAGGTAATTAATAAATGATAATCAGTCAAAGTATTATTTGCTACAGTTACAACAAAAACCTTGGGAAGATAGAAAGCTCATACTTCTTGGTTGATTGGCTATTTCGGGGTTTCTCAGCCTTGGCACTATTGCTATTTGGGGCTGATAATTCTTTGTTGTGAGGGACTGACTGCTCTGTTTAAGATAGGATGTTCAGCAGCATCCCTGGTCTCTATCGATCAGATACCGATAGCAACCACCCCCTACCTCAACCCCAGGTTGTGGCACTAATGCCTCCAGACATCACCAAATGTCTCCTATAGGGAAAAATTGCCCCTGGTTGAGAACCACTGAGTTAGTCGAGTAACGGATATTGCCCAATTTAGAGGCGCCCAAGCTTCTAAACACATTGATCATTCCATTGAGTTGCTGTGTAAATCCTATTGCATATGAGTAGGAGGCAGCCTCAGTTTCATTTATCCCACAGCATACCATGCTATGGCAGTTTCTTCCTCTGTTCATGACCAAAAACCTAGTCATGTTTTACTCTCTTATCTCCAATGATGATATAGACACATTTTTCCTCCTAAAACTGGAATCACACTGAGTTTCTAAAATAACAACAACATAAAATCACTATTAAAAACAAGGATTGTCACAATAACTGGAGATAACTTAGAACAAAATGTTCATACTTAAGATCCCTTATAGTCGCCATTCTGAAAAGGATGCTTGGGGGTTTTATTCTGAAAACATGTCTTTTCTATCCATAGCTAGAAAGAACAGTGAGAAGATCAGCCCCTCCACAACTTATACAACAGTTCCAGTTCTTCTTTTTCTAGAACATGCACTAAAGACCAGCATGTCTTGTACTTGAGGAGTCTGCCACGACAAAGTAACCGCTTCAGCTAAAGACGACCCATGTCTTGTAGTTTAAATGCCAAAGACAGAGAAATAGGGAAGCCCTCAAGATTCTAATTGCTTCAGCTGCTCTGGATGGTTCAATTCAAGAGAAAATTTTGTTTTACAGCATAAACTCACAGTGGGAAGAGGAGTTAAAATTCACATTTTAAATGGTAAGTAATTCATCCAGAAATCAGAAGGTATTTATGGTGTATCGCGATAGAGCCAGTATCATCATACAATGCAGAACAGAGTCTTCACAAAAGTCCAAGGTAGAGAGGAAAATAAGTAGAAATAATTAATCCTAAGTAGAAAAAATTAAATTCTAAACAGAAGGACTAACTGAAAGACTTCACCGAAAGCACTGTTATGTGAGTTGTAATGGTTCGTTCATTCAAAAAAAGGTTATCAATTACTTTAACAATAAGATACTCCTCTAGGTGCATAAATACCCTGGTCTGGGACCTGTCTTAGTAAAATGTTTATAAATAAATCTATAATTACAAATTCATCTATGCACGATAAGGAAAAGGAACAGCGTACAATAACAGAGACTAAGGAAGGAGAATGATAGCTACTTAGAGGAGGGGAAAGGGAAGGTTTATTCAAGGTAGTAAAGAAGAAAGGGAAGAATGTTTCAGCAGAGCAAACAGCATAGCATATGCAAAGATCCTTAAACAGGAAAGAGCTCAACAAGTGTGAGGAATTTAAAGGAGGCAAAGGGAGAGAGGACATGCCATTATCCAGTACTGAGGATCCAGGGATGGGCCCCGGAAGAGCTCCTTTGGAAGGTCATTAGTCCCCTTTGCCCAGTGCCTGGGAGTGTTCCCTTTCTAGTCCACCTTTATGACATAAGGTATATAAAATATGAGTTTCAAATTAAGTGGAAGAAAAGGAAGCTTGGAAAATGACCAATTTGGAGTAAACAATAAAGGGATCAAATAGAAACAACCGGAAAGCAAGCTCCACAGTCTATGTATTTGGTCACAATATCTACACAGAAGATACAGTCTCTGTCTAGAAGATTCAACTAAGCCGTACTGAGAGCAGGGGAAGACCAAGGATCCTCAGTGCCAAGACCCAGTAGGGCAGTGGTTCTTAAACTTGAGGTGCATCAGTCACTGAAGAGCTTGTTAAAACAGAACGCTGGGTCCCAACCCAGAGTTTCTCATTTAGTAGATCAAGGTGGGACCCAAGAATTGTCTTTCTAACAAATTCTCTAATGATGTGACGTTGCTAGTCCATGGATCACACTTTGAGAACTACTGGCGTAAAATATCTGTGAACCGACATTTCTATGCACTCAAATCCCAAGATAAATGAGAGAATAGGCAAGAAATACTGTAAGAGAATGATCAAAACCCAGTTTTCAGGCTTGAACTAACATGTACAGATGATTTCATACATTATCTCTTTCATCAGTACACAACACCCTGCAAGGTAGGTATTATCCACGTTTTACACACAAGGAAAAGACACTGGTGAAGTTATGAGAATTTCCTGAGATCACATGGCTCATGAGTGACAGAGCCAAGATTCAAGCCTGTTTTTCAGAGCAGAGCTCTTGCTCTTAACAACTGTACTGTGTTGCCTCCCGATCAAGCAGTTCCTCCACCCAGCTCACCTGGACAGGAGAGATGCTCTCCCTGGCTCCAGACCATAATGCACCACTAAAAAGCACTTCAAGACTTGACCCTAGTATAGTTAGTGATGGATGGGGACAGTTTTTGCAGACTCCTGGGAGCTGCTAGGGACCTGAACTTGTTACTAAGTTCTTCTCTTTCCCTGTGGGAGGAGTAAGATCCGTTAAGGCCCCACAAAGGCACGATGTCAGGCATGTTACATACATTGCCATCAGAGGTAGTTTCCAGTCTGTGGGGCACAGTTGACTATTTTAAAACACAGGCTTAGGACGAGTCAGATGGGCCTGGGATCTATTGCCCCTCTGCCACTTAGCAGTTATATGTTGGCTAAATTACCTGACTTTACTAAAGCTGGGTTTTTCTTTTAATAAGTAATAGTTACAATAGTATCCACCTCAAAGCATTGTGAGAAATTCATGATTCATTTGCATATAAAAGTCTCAGCACGGTGCTTAACCCAGAGTACACATTCCATAATTAGCTATTATCACCAACTTGTTATCCATTTTCTTTCAAAATATGTTCTTTTTAGAGGAGTTTTAATTATTGCTCTTCTAGGCACACAGTTTCTTTTTGTGTTTATGTCTCGAGTTTTGGAATGTTTAATTGGTAGATCAGGAAATATGAATGATGGGCATCTTGATTTGAGGTCCCTACCCCAGCCCAATGAAGAAAAATATATCCAGATACCTTTGTAGACAAAGAAGGGGAAAAATGGGATAGATTAGGTATTTTAGGCAAATTTAAAATAATTAAATAACCATACTCAGTGTGTATTGATTCATGGTGTGATATTAATTTGGGTGGAGGTTGAGATCAAGGGATCTGATGACCCTCTTATGCCAAGTATTGGTCAAGCTATACGTGAAGTCATGTGCTCAGTTCTCAGTGCCAGCTTAAAGAGAAACTTTCCCCAACTATAATGAGCTCAGCAGGTGTTCAGCAGGATGGGAGTGGATAGAGAAACCAGAACATATTAAGAAAAATACCTAGCATGGAGAAGAGAAGATTAAGATATAATTTGATAGCCATTTTCATATATCAGGAGCTTTCAAAAAGAAAAGAACAAACTTATTCTATATTTGCTATATGACACTCTAGAGCATTGTTTTTCAAATGGTAGTTGGCAATCCTATAGTGGAAATCAATTGAACAGGTTAACTAGTGTTTTAAATAAATAAAATAGAATATAATAAAAAATATTAGATGCAGCCCATTTACTAAAGTTAATTGCTATTCCATGAAATTTGTGCTTTACTTATATTTATATTATAATTTATATGTGTGTCTAAATGTAAAATGTATCCTTATCTTGGGTCATAGTTAAAACAATGTTTTGAAAGCTCTAGAAGGCAAAACATGGAGAACTGGGTGCAAGAACAGGAAGTCAGATTTCAGCTTCCCATAATTACAGTAATGATCACTGTCTAACACTAGAGCAGGTATTCTGAGGAGGTGAGATCCCCTCTGGTGATGATCTAGCACAGGCTGTGTGACATGCATTAAGGAAGGAAGCACTGCAATGAGGGCTAAGATGCTCTGACTTTCCAAAATGGAGTAGATCAGCCCTGAGCTTCTGTTACACTAGAGTGGAGAAAGTCAAAACCTCGATATTCAGACTCTCGAAGCCATGAGCCAATCCAAGAGAAAGGACTGTTCCGTGTTTACGTATTATACAAAATGGAGCACACGTCAAATCCCTGAAATTGTTTAGGATTTCTGCTGAAGAAAGGGTTAATTCCCAGCATCCATTTTCTAATCAGGGTGATAAAGTAACCGATCAGCAATCAAATCTCTTTCATGTAAGCACCTTAATGGAGGTCCGATGGGAAATGAATACCTGATGATAGCAACGGAGCCTGCTTTACCACACCTCCTAAGGGAGCAAGCGCTCAGCATCCAAGGCAAAGAGCACAGATTGCCCAGACGCTACTCTCACACCTAAGGCTGCCAGCTAAAACAGCAAGTTGGATTTGAATTTCAGATAAGAAACAACAATTTTCAGTGTAATATGTCCTAAATGTTTCAGGGGACACATGTACACTAAAAACAATCATTTGCTTTTTGTCTGAAATTCAAACTTAACTGGTATGCTGTATTTTTGATTGCTCATTCTGGCAATACCTGCCTACATTGGGGTATACCCCTATATCTGCTTTAGAGAATTCTTGTCCTTCTTTTTGGTAAACATTGTGGAAAGTCAGCTCCAAGGAGCTGTTGCTAGTACAAACAACGCTGATGATACTAATGGAAAAAGGAGTGAAATTCAAATGAGCACGGTGTAACAGCTTCATCCCACTGAACTCCACTGAGCCCAATGTAAGGTCTTTTGAAGAGTGAGACAGGCTCCTTGAGCCATGAGGACATGCACGGCATTTGAGGAAGGAGCTAATGAAGTTATAGTCCCACTTTGTAGAGTTTCCATGTTAAATCCGGGCTTGTATGAGGGAGGAGGTTCAGCTGCATTCACCTGCACTGCATTATTCAGTCTTCAGTTATGCGGACCCTAGAGGAAGAGTTGACTGGCTGTTGCCAGCTGTTCTAAGGCAGACATGATGCTATTTGTGTCTTGTACCTTTGCTCTTGCAGGTCATGCTGTAGAGGATGGCTCTCCTTCAGGAAGCCTGCCTGGCCTCCCCTCAACCTCCATAATTCAGCCAGGTTCCTCTTCTCTGGAGTCCCAAGCCCTCCTTACATCTTCCCTTATAGGACTCACCATAATAATTGCAACCATTTATGGAATGCGGACTATGTGCTAATCACTTTGCATCTATTACCTCGCTTAATCCCTCCCAATAAATAACCTTATGAACTAGATATTTGCATTCCCATACCACAGATGAGGAAACTCAGGCCCAGAGAGATTAAATAACACTTAGAAGGTCACACAGTCAGTAAGTGCCCACTGGCCTGGAGGAGCCAGAGCCACATGGTAAAATTTTCTGTTAATTGGTCTTTATCCCCTAGTTAGGTTAACAGTTCTTTGAGGGAAAGACTGTGTGTCACTCAACCTCATGTTCCCAAGCCTAGCTGTCAATGGGTTAGCCCATATTTTACAGTCAAATAGACCTGGCTGCAAATTATGGTTCTTCCAAGAACCTGCCACTGAGAATCAGGAGTTTGGATTCTAGTAACTTGCTCTGGAATTGATGATGGTTAAAAATCCTAGCAGTAGAGAACAGAGCTAGATTCAAACTCCAGCTCTACCACTTACCAAGTGTGACTTGGCAAGTTATTTAATTTGTCTAAGTTTCAGTTCCCCATGTGTAAAATGAGAGAAATGACAGTACTTACCTCACAAGACTGTTAAGATAACTAACGAAGTTCTTATCAAGATACCTAATACATGGAAAGCACTCAACAAATATTAGATCTTTTTATTACATTGCATTTAATAATGCCATTTGAACTGGAGTAAGTAAATTTTGGTTAACTATTGGTATAAGTATTGCAAGTTTTAGATGTATTTTCCATTCAGGAGATCAGAACTCAGGAAAAGTAGACCCCATCATGTAAATAATTTGGGGGAAATTTATTTTTAAATAATTATTCATAGGAGAATTAAGTCTTCTTAGTGTTTACACAATTCTGAAAGAGTTCTCAGAAAAGGGAAGAAATATTCCTGAGAAGGCTGGGAATGGAGAATCAGGGCCACCACGTCCAGTTGTGTAGCTGTTCACTGTGCAAAAGTGCCAGACTGAGGGAGTGAATTAGCCAGAAATGATGGGGGCTGCACTCTTGCTCCCACTCTGCTCTTTAAACTAGGCATACTGTCTCTGCTCTTCATCCACTTGGAGATGCATATTCTAATTTGCTCAAAGGCACTATTTTGAGCTTGTGATGGTTCTAGCTTTATATTTTTGCAGTTGATTTTCTTTTCCTTGCTTTCTCCTTTCAGCGTCACTAGGTGAACAGAATAGAGGAGGAGAAACAACATGGAGTTCAGGGAAGAAAGGAGGATATACCTGAGTGATAAAGGAAGTGGGAGAAGGCAAGAAAAAAGGAAAGCAGTAAATAAAATAAGGATATTTATTAAATGCTAATCATTTGTCAGGCACTGTTCTAAGTGCTTCACATGTCCTAATTCGTCCATTACACTTCTCCACAAGGGGAACCACTGGAAGTGGAAGCAGCAGGTGGTCCCATGAGATTAACCTACACAGGGGTCCCACAGGGATGTAAAAGAGCCTGCCACACCCCTTTAGTCTTTAGCAATTGTTCAGAATCTGGAATCCCTCTTTTGAGTTTGGGGAGAAAATGGCTTTTAGAACCAAAAGGAAAATATCTTTTTTAAAGGAGGAGATGGTCTAAGTAAGTTCTCTTCCCGGTCAACCACAGGGGTAATAACAATGGATCTTTCTTTCCTGTCAACAGTCAGGAAAAAAAGGAATCCTGGCAGGTCGTAAATCCCAGCAGTAGACCTTCATCATTCAGCCCCCTTCGACACCACACTTTCCCTAGGGTTCCTTTCAGACCAGGTTCTACACCCACAGGGGCCTTCTCTATTTTCTTAAGAACTTCAAGTTTCCATCAAATATTGACTGTTAAACAGTAACCTGAAAGCAACTACAGTGTCCGCTCTTGCCAGTAGTCTTTAAAAAAATCCCTCTGAGAAGCTGAAAATAAATCTTGCTACCAAGAGCCAGTAATCTTGCCAACTCTGAATTTGGGGATACAAAGGTCACAGGGAAGGGAGAATTAAGCAAGGATAAATATACATGCATATGTGAATGAAAATAACCACGCATGTGTGCCATGATGAGGAGTGTCCATATCTAGTAATCCTATAAAGAGTGTGTTGCAGCAGGCAGCAGACAGCTAGAGACAGCAAAACCACCCTGAACATCTGTTTCTCCATTTTGCCAAAGAACATTCTTTTTTTATCCTTTTTTTTTTTTTTTTTTTAATAATTTGACCTGTTTCATTTTCTGGCAGAGAGCCCTAGGAAGGCAAGCTCTGCCTTTTCTGTCCACATTCCAACTTAAGATGGGAAAGAGAAGGCTCGAGCAAGAGGAGCAAGGGGGAGGAGACTGACATAGGGGAACAGAAACAGGGCCGGGGGAGAGAGGAGGAGCAAAAAGATGGGGGCAAAGAGGAGAGGGGAAGGGTAGAAGAAAGAGAAAAACAAGTGATATCAACTCATTTTAATGTGTCTACTCTGAGCAAAACCGATTTGAGAGAAAAACGGGACATATTCCAAAATGATCATCCAATGAGAATGTTACCCAGAAACCAAATCAGTATTCTTGAACAGATCAAGCTGGTTATTTAACACTATTTAGACGCCAATAGTCCTTAATAAATGATGAAATACCATCATTTCTAGGTAGCCGTGTTTGTGTTTAATATTCAGGAATAACTAGACATGGTCCTATATATTTCTAGTAAAAACATCTGTTTGCAAGAAAAATGTCCTTTCCATTTTCTCATGTGCGTGTGTGTGTGTGTGTGTGTGTGTGTGTGTGAGAGAGAGAGAGAGAGAGAGAGAATTTTATTCTACTATTCCATATGTCTTTCCTTGCTCTTCATTCTTTTTTTTTTAGCCAAGACAGATAAGCATTTGTCCCTCAGAATTTATTGTCATTTCCCCTTTCCTACTCCGTTCTCTCTTCCTACTCCATTCTCTTCCTGATATAAAACTTCCCCTCCTGGGCAACATGTAGCATTACTTCACAAACAAACGTTTTGGGGAAAGGTGATGAATTCTGTGCCTGAGCCTAAGTCTGCCTGCCCTTAGCTATGCTTTCACATTTATCTCCAGGCTTCCACTGACTTGCCCCAGATTATGCTACTGCAAAGGTTTAGTTTCCTTTAGAAATAGTGTCTGTGCCACCAGGAAACCGTAAAAGGTTTCCTGTCCCTAGGGACTCTACTCTGCAATGCGGAGCAGGAAGAGCAGGAAGTGAATGAAGGAAGCTAGGAGGAGTTTTTCTGGTTGTTGCTTCAGATCCCATTACAGAAAATTCCTCTGGAGCATAGTGATCACTACATGATGATCTAATTAAAAAAAAAAAAAGAATATATATATATACACACACATATATGTGTATATATATACACACATATATATGTGTATGTGTGTGTGTATATATATATTTGCATATCTACAACTCATTCATTTATTCAACAACTATGTACTGAACAGCCAGGCTCTGTGCTAGCTACTTTTGCATGTATTATTTTATTCAACACACAACCAAATCTCCCTGGGGAAAGAGCAACTTGTCTGTTCTCCTCCCCAGGAAACTGAAATTGGCTCTGGAGTCGGAGATTGTATTTTGAATCTAAGCTCTGCCTCCGACTAGCTGTGTGATGCTGGACAAATAATTTAACCTCTCTGAGCCTGTTTGCTCCTCTATAAAGTGAAAATAATTTCTCCTGCTTCACTGAGCTATTCTGAAGATGAAATGAGCCGACATACCCAAAAAGACTAAGTTGCCCAGATTTAGAGAACTGTAATGATGGTGAACTATTTGGTGATTGTGTTATTGTAGCCAGGAGGTCAGACCACACCCCTTCACAGGGTGAGGTTTCCTGTGAAGGGAATTGAATTTTCCACTGTCAATCATCATGAGAAAAAGTTAAACTGGGATGAAAATTCCTTCCCTCTCAAAGCTATGTTTGATGCTTTAGGGGGAAGAAGGCGAGAAAGATAGGCTTCCAAGGTTAGAGAGATCTGGGGTGGATCTAGTGGTGAAATGCATGGCCCTGGCTGTTTGGAGGTTGGCTCAGAGCTGGGCAGGTAGCCAACCTGATCCCAGATCCTCCAGGGGACTAGGCTTGTGTAGTAATTAGCAGGACCTGAGTCCACTCTGAAGCTGAAAGAGTATGCAGGAGAGTGGTGTTCTGCCACTGCAGCCAGCAGAGGTTAGGACATTGGGAAACCAGTCAGGATCCCAGCAAGCGAATGTGGCACCTCCAGGTTCTGGTGTGAGCAGGAATAGCAGCAATGATGGCTAGTGACGTGTGGGCACTGGTTCCTGGAGAACAGAGGACTTAGAGCAGGTATCACAGCGTCCACTGGCCTTGGTAAGGTGTATCTGAATTCCAGTTCTCCAGGAAAAAGGCCAGAGTGGCCAGAACTGACTCCGTGGATACAAACAGGCACCCCTGAGAATTCTTGGATATAAAATGGGAGGGTAGCCTTAAAAAAAGACTTGAATTCTTAGTAATATGGGCAAGTGCATCCTTGGAAATCAATATATTTGGAGGTACCAATGTGGGTGACATGATTTAAAGCCAAGCTGGGGAGCTGGGCAGGCTGTTGATACATGTAGTGTCCAGTACCAAGTAGGGGAATGTTAAGTCTAGGGTTTTTCTCCTTACTCGTCCCCATGTAATAGGAGGGACAAAACTTTGGATGCAAGATACATTTGACTTGGAACAGATTTGTTCAACTTTTGAGTCTTGACACATCCTCCCAAAATGGGGTGGGGAAGATGAGATGAATGGCAGTATTATTTAACTTGTGTATCAGAAATTAAATCTTTCAGAAGGTTTTGACCAGGGCTGAAGGTACTAGAGCACTTGCCCAGGTACCTGAAAACACAGTGAACATTCAATGATGGTTACTGCATTTGAGCATTCCTCCTAAAGTGCATTTACTCTTCATGACCACAGTCTAAAGCTGTTACTATTATCGTCCCCGTCATATCAGTCAGAAAATAGACCGTATGCTCAAAAGGAGTGACTGAAGAAAGCCTAACGAAGGGACTCTGCTGACAAAAGTGTGATGGGCAGGGCTAAGGGAAAAGAATTAATGAAGCAGCATCTGGGGCCAGCCACAGTGGGGAGCTGCTACCACCCTTAAGCTGGAAGAGGAGGTTCCAGAATCCAGCAAGATCTGATGCTATAAGAGAGGGCACCTCTAGAGGAGCTGTGGCCTGGAATAATACGGCCATATCATCTCATGGCCTGAAGGGAAGGGAATAAGTTCCGAGACATCTTTCTTTCCACTCTCCCATATCCTGCCAATGCCACTTACTGGCTAAATCCAATTGGAAGCCAGGTGACACATCCCCAAAAGTTTTCCAGGGCTCAAATCAGAGTGGTAAAGGGTGGTGAGTGGGTCTGGAAGAGCATCTGAAAACAGTCTACGCATGATTTTACCAATTAGGAAACAGAGACACGGATTAAGTGACTTGCCCAAGGTCATAAAGCGAATAAGAGATGAATCAAAATTGAAACCCACACGGTATGGTCCTAAGTCCATGCTCTTAACCACTAAGACTTGCTTCCTGTAACTTGTTAAAAAGATTACTAGTTATCAAGCACCAATTTCTACCCAAACCTGGTAAAAGACAACATCCTGGAGTGACTCCCTCACTCACCTGTACAACAAGCATTTACTGAAGGTGTCAGGCATTGTGCTGGCTACTAGATTGACTAAAAAGAACAAGGGGGCCCAATCTAGGGCAGTAGCTCACAACCCGGGCTACACATTGAAATCACCCGAGATGTGAATTAAAACACACACACACACACACACACACACACACACACACACACACACACACACACACAAATAAACTATGATGCTCAGGTCCACAATCCAAGGATTCTGAGGTAGTTTATCAGGGTTAGGACATGGTGTCAGGACTTTTAATAGCTCTCCCAGTTCTAGTGTGTACGGTTGAGAACTACTAGCAGGACATGACACATGGGCTTAGTGTTGAAGGACGGGGAACAGCCAGCCACAGAAGGAAGGGAGAAGGAGAGGAAAGGCATGTGGACAAAAAGAACAAAGCTAAATTTAGAGGACTGCTCCATAGTTCGACATACCTAGAAGGTTATAGCAGGTGGGAGTAATACAAATCATGGAGGTCCTCCTATGCCAAACTAAATATCTTTCCTGCAGATAGGAGGGAGTCGATAAGGCCTATTAGATAGGGGCAGACATGGTCACACCTGGGTTCACCCCAATTCTCCAAGCATTCTCCCTTACCTCCTCAGATGGCCATCATGTCTACCTATGGATGGGACCGCAGAAAGGCTATGGAGAGGTGTGGGCTTTATTCCCCTAGAAAATGGTACCACCACAAAAGAGAGGTCATACCTCTAGCCTCTCCATCACGGGAAGCCTTCAATAGAGCATTTATGTAGAAATACACTCCTTTTTCTATTGCCTTTTTGAAAACTCCTTTTTTGGCGACAGTTTCATTACATGGTCTTGCTGCAACACTGAGAATAAATTCCCCAAGGAGCCAGTTGAAGTTCATTTGGAGACCAACACAGAAATCTGGAAGTGAAAGAGTACTGATCATGCCACAAGAAAGCAGTGGAATTGTCACCAAAGACCTCAGAAGGAAAACTATCCCACATGCTGCTCCAGGGACAAATCACTAAATAATTCAATTGACCTGATCATCATGCTTGAGCATCTGTTTTTGAAGACTAGGTGTGTTACAGAGAAATTTGTAGAAATAAAGATGATTCTGGGTATTAGGCGGCACAACTGATAAGAGCTACTCCATCCTTCATTCATGGGAAATAAATATCTTTCAAATGAACAATAATAATAAAGTAATGGTAACAAGCACTAACTGATTACTTGCACATACAACACGTGGAGCTAAAACTTTACATGCACCATCACAACATCCATGCAAGGCCTCCAAGTGAATTGATAACTGAGGCTGAGAGTACTTTATCCACCTGCCCAATGTCATAAGTGTAGTGTTAGAATTCAAACTAAAATTTTATGACTTTCCTTCTACCTCTACCCTCATATTCTAGCCAGGGGGTGAAGCTGCGCTCATCTGGGCTCCAGAACTGCTTGACAAGCTCATCCACTGCTATAAGAGGCATTTTTCCTTCTGTTCTTAAGAAAAGCACCAAAAAGTATAATGATTCTTTCCAAGGGAGAAATGCCAGCTCCCTCTTCTGACCTAGATAGCATGAAAACAATGCAGTGTCATCTAGTGAGCTGCTCCGTCGGAAAGGGAATAACCCTTTGGAGATACCATGCACACAAACAGAATGGCACTTGAATCTAAATAAAAAATATCTGATAGCTATGGATCTCCTTTGGCTTCTGGCCCCTCATAGCATCTCCGGAGGCTAGAACTGGACAACACCTTAGAAGTTAGAGGCACAAGTCCAGCTTTTTGAAAATGAAAAAACAGGCTAGTTAACATATTTACTAAGGAAGATGGAGCAGAAAAAAGGCTAGAACCCCAGTCTGACTCAGACTTGTGTTTTACATTCCCTGTCACCCTGGAAGCCCAGAGTTCCATGGTTCCTATGACATTCTTATTTCCTCATTAGAAACTGGGCTTTTCGCATGGGGAAGCTGAAGGGAAAAAAGGTTGTTTTCTTATTCTTTATTGTTAATTTGAAGGGCTCCCCCTATTTATCACTATGTCAGCTGGGCAGTCCTGCCTGTTAGTCCCAGAGAGAGAGATTGAGATGGAAGAGGGTCAAACTCATGGTCCCTTCTGGTACATATATCATTCTGTGAATGCAAATGATTTAGTAGTTAGACAGGAGGTTTCTCAGAGCAAGAAATACTCGTCCTGCCCACTGCTTACACTTATCTATAATTTAACACAAACAAATAGCTTCTGCCTCACTGTGGAATGCCAATGCTGGTGTCATTAATCCACAATTATATACACACAAAGCAGATCACCAAGAATTTGCCCTCTTAATAAATCACTTCACATAGAGCTATGGTTTAGATGTCACTTTCATTTCATAAAAAGATTCACCATAATGTGCCTTTAAATGCTAGTTATGCTCATGAATTTAATTTATGATTCCATTTACAGAGATGTGATTGCCTTGGAACTTGTCAAAAGCACATCCTCTGAATAAAACACTCTTCCCTGCCTCAGAATGCCATCCTTGATCCAGACCTATTTTGCGTGCCTGGCTCCTAGAAATGAATAAAAGTCATTGTTGAACTGGAATTTTACATCAGGTGGTGTGGGATTTGATGAGGACATACATCCCAGACAAGAGGCGGATCAGAAACAAAGTACCCGAGGCTGAGAAGGGTCCTGTGGATAAACATTTTTAAACAGCTGTCATTCATGGTGGGAAGGCAAGATTTTTAAGCTGATGATAAGAGAACAGCAAGGACAGACTTGACAGCCCAGATTGTTAGCAGCTAATCTAAACGGGAGGGGGGGGGAATGAAGAAAGAACCCAACTCTCAAGCCACCAAGGGAAACTAGGTGGTGGAAATACTAGAGGGATCCTGACTGCAAATTTCCTTCTCTTCACATGAGGAAGTCTGTCGTGGTTCACCAGCCACACAGATCACCACTTACAAGGCCAGGCATAGGAAGATGAAATGCCCTATTCCCAAACACAGGAAAAACGAGGACTATAATAAACCAGAAAGAGATGCCACTTCCAGGTCCTGGAAATTAATTACTGAAATGTCGTTTTCGGTCCTCGATGTCATTAAATTCACGATATCCTTCTCCTGCAAGGTACTTGGCTAGACAGAACCAGCCACCGCCGCATTCTTCAAGGTAGTATGAGTCTGAACGCTTCCAAGGGCCCCGGGTCGGGAAGTTTGCTGCGCCGCGCTCCTCAGCATCCTTGACCTGGCGCCCGGTTCCCGCTCCCTCGTTCCCGCATAACCGACACTTGCTTTCCCCGCCACCCCGGGGCACACGCGCTAGTTCTCCGAAAGGAATGGTGCAGCCCGAGAAGTGACCCCGGCTCTTTCCCTCCGCCCCTCCGGTGATTTCCTCTCCGCGCCCCCAAACTCGCGGTTTACGAGCAGAATTCGAGGGGGAAAAAGGCAAAAGAGCAGACTTACCTAACTCCTCCGGGTCATAGGACGCGGGAGAGGCTTCCACGAACTCACTGTCTAGGGGAAGAAGAAACACAGAACACAAAACTAGAATCGCAACCATTCAGGGTGAATCTGTTAAACATCAGTGACCGCGCAGGTCCCTAAGAAAAGCGCGGGTCTCTCTCTCTCTCTCTCCCTCCTGGCGATGAGAATCCGTGCACCCGGCGTCACGCAGGGCTTGGGACGCCGGGTCCACAGGGGTGACGGAATGGCCAGAGAAATCCCGGGGGCAGTGCGGCCCTGGGGCCCAGCGCCCTCCAGGCGCGGGCAGGTGCGCACCAACTTTCCCCGGGTGTGACCCGCGGCTCCTTGGGCCTCATCCTCCGCCCTCAGCCCGCTGGGCGCATCGCTGCGTCCGCCGGGCCCAGCGCGCACGCCTCAGCGCGGAGAAGCCCCAAAGTTTCCCCGCGGGCCAGGAGGCTCCGGGGCGCAGAGCTCCCCGCGCCCACCCAGCCCCGCGCCCCGCGCGCATCCCTCCTCCCGTTGCTAGGCGACCGCGGCCGTCACGCTCTGCGGCGGCGCGCGCGCGGCCTCCCGGCTCCCGGCTGGAGGGTGTCCTCTCCCACCCCATCCCACCCTCTTTGACCATTGATTTTAAATGAGGGCATAACCGGTTCCAAAACGATCCCGCTTTTCTGTATTACGTCCGCCCTACTCTTAATGCTTGGGAAGGCGTGTGTCCTCGGCTCCTCCTGGGGGGGATGCGGGATTTTAAAAGCTTGAATATATCATGCAGCAGGGAAGGAGGAGCTTCAAATGCCCCTAACTCACCCCTCCTTTATGAACCTGGATCCTAACTCAATCCAAACAATATTTCTTCCCCCCTAAGACAACCTGCTGGTTCAAGCAGGGGAAGTCATGTCTCCATTTCATAGGCTGGGAAACAGTCTCGGGAAGTTAAGTAACTTATGGATTCTGATGGGGACTGTCTGTCTGACCGTCTGTCTGTCTGAACAGAACAGTGCTTCTTCCACTATATCCAGTTGAGTAGTTTCAAATACATAAATATAGAGAGAAGAGTTATGGTCTGAGAGTCGGAGATAGAGGCTCTAAAGTGATTCACGTTTGATTGTAAGAATCTCTCTGGGTCAGTGGCCTGAATAACTTGGGCTGTTGAATTATATATTTTATATTTTCCCCCAGGACTGACTGACTGCTCTGCCTGAGAGGGACCTGGACTTTTGGGATGTGTTGGGGTGGGGACAAGGGGGAGAGAAAGAGAGAGAGAGACAGAGAGAGAGAGAGAGAGAGAGAGAGAGAGAGAGAGAGAGAGAGCGCACATCAATGCAGGGAAGAGTTAAGAGGGAGTAGGAGCAAAAATAGAAAATGGTTGTCCTTTCTCTCTTTGTCCTAGGAGACTGACAGTTGGAGTCAACAGTCTGAATAACCTCTTGGGGGCCTTCTCTAGTCTCAAAGTCATCAGATCACCAGCTGCTCCAGCCTGAGGGCTCCTGGATCTGTGCCAATGTGCTCTAATTCTGTAGACACTACTCAACCATCTCTGGGTTTTCCACTATCAGCTTTGGGTGTACAAATTACCTTGGAGGACAAAAAGAAGCAACTCTAACCAGCCAGCATAGCTCATGGGGTAGCAGGGCCGTCCTCCCCCATCAATGTAGCCATACTTGCTTGAGCTGCCTAACCTATCTTTCTATCTTCTTTTTTCCCCAATCTGGACAATCTGAGCTATCAAGTCCAAGATGTGAAAGTGCTTGGCCGAATGCACACATCGCGCCATCCCCTCCCACTTCTTAGAATCCTCCCATTTGTCTTCAGGAATTCATAGAGCATTACCAGCAAAATTCCCAACATCCACAGACTCCTATCTGAATGTTTCTTTCATTTTCTTACTTTGATCAAATCTGGCTGTCTTTGAAAATAACAGACCACATTACCGTACTTATTGCAGCCATATGCAGACCCTTAGGCCCCAATACCATTCCCATGAGAAGAATTTCTGAATCCACATGATGGATTTTTCTCATACTCTGGTCTCTCAACTCTTCAACATCATCTCCCTTCCCTGACCTCCAACAACCTCAGCTCTCTGGTCTCATAGTGACACCATCACTGTCAAGCATTCCACTCTTCACCACCACCTCTGCTTTCCAACTCATTCTATTATCTAATTCAATGTCACCTTAACCTTAACAGCTCCTATCATTTACTTACCCAATAAATTTTCTCTATCACTTACTCTCCTCATGACTTTCTTTTCTCCTATACCCACCTTGGTTTCAAGTTCATTATTATCATTTCTCCTTTACATACATACTCAAATCCATCTCTCCCTCTCTCTGTCTCTGCCTCTGTCTGTCTCTCTCTCCATGCTACATCCTTAGAAAAACCATAACACTCATGAAATCTAATTCTTGACCTCCTCTTTTCTAGCACTCAGCTAAAACATGATTGGAGAAGCATGCCATCATGTTGTCTGGTTTTACTTTTAGTTCGTGACTTCTAACTTCAAGTATATCTTAGTGCAGCCCAGTAACCACTCCACACTTGCCTGGTTTACTTACCTTCCTGCTTTCCTGTTACTGTGGATAAACCATCTATACTTCACCTAAGGCTCCTCCATTGTGGATCAAATTCTGTACCCTCTCATGTGGGTACCGTTCTGACCTAAATTAATTTTTCCTTTAAATTATTTTAATCAGTATACACACATGCTACTATGTTTCTCTCTTAAAAAAAAAATCCTTTCTATGTTCTGCCTCTCTCTTTGACTATCACTCTCAACTCTTGGCTGCCCTCAACAAAATTCATCAAAAGAATTATTTATACTCATTGTGTTTACTTTTTCTCTTTGCTCTTAAAGGCAAACAGGCTTCTAGCTCACCACTTATCCAAAGTAGCTCTTGTCAAGGTCAAGACTTGGCCTTGTCATTGCCAATTCCAATCGTCAGTTTTTCATTCTAACAGCAGTTTTTTGACCCACTGATCCCATGCGTGGATGGGCCCAGATGGACTTTATGCAGGATCGTCTCCTCTATTTCCCCATCATATTGAGAGGCAACGAACCTTTAGACAATTTACAAAGGGCTTTGGGATCAGCCAGACCTTGGTTCTAGCTCCACTGTTTGCTAGTAATTTAATTTCTGCCAGCCTGTTTTCTGTAAAAATGGAGGTAATCATAATACCTAACTCATAAGGTTGTAGTGAAACTGAAAGGAACTAATTCACTGAGAGTGCCCAGAAAAGAGATTGTCATATTGTGAAGATCAAGTTAATATTAGTTATTATTGGACAGCATACCTCTTTCACAGCTGAGAAAATGGGCTCTTTTTTTTTAATATCTTTGAGTTACGGAAAGGAGTCACTAACCACAGAGTATGCTTCAAATTAAGGGCAGTACATTTCTAAATGAAAAGTTGGTCCAACTTCTGTCATAAGTTGGGATGTGACTGTTTTCCGTTTAGTAGGGCAAGAAAATGTACAAAAAGCCACAGGAAAAAAGGTCTAATCAGCTATTAGAAAACAGTAAAATTTGGAACAAATAAAACTCAGTCGGAATCCTTGTTCTCCGGTAAATGAGGTATGGTCACGTAGCAATATTGAATACCCTTTTAGGATTAAAAGAATACTTAACTTCATTTCTAGAGCAAAAAGCATGCTCCTAATGTATTTTGGGGCGGCTGGAAGAGGCGTTCTTAGCACAAGGCTCATTACTGATGTTCTGCTAGTGTGAAGAGACCGTGGGCTAGGACCGAGCCTTGAAGAAGTCTAGGAATGCTGTCGCCCTCTAGCTGGTCTCTGCTGCAAAGGTGGCAGGGTCCGCCGTGACTGCAGGCTCAGCCTGGAGCAAAGGTCCCTGTTGCTTTCTGCCCCTAGCCTTTATGGGCTGCTTTGACTCCAGGGTCTCCAGGGCCTACACTGCTCCTCAATAAGTAGAAAAGAGTAGAAGATGTGTCTCACACAGATATGGCTTCTCCTTCCGAGAGATGTGAGAAGGGCTAAATGCCACATAGGGAGAAATTTTTTTCAGCCAAGGTATGCTGTCAATTCCCTTTGTAAGAAAGAGCTGCACAAATGCCATAATAACAAGTTAAAATGGTAGTCAGAGGCCACTAGGATCTTTGTACAACCTTCCCAACCCCAACCCTTGGGAAGTCACCAATTTCAAGCATGAAAGACAGAAAGAAGTGGGCTGCACCCTCCCTCTGCCTTCCTCTCCTCCCTGGCATTGCCCTTTGCTCATCTTCTCTGCAGGTAGCCTCCTGTCTGCTGGAGGCCCTCTGCAATTTAACAGCAGAGCAAGTGGAGAAGCAGTGCTCTCCCCTCCTCCCCTCCTCTCCCTGGTGAGCATGGGCAGGGCTGATATAGAAAGAAAGAGTGGGGCTACGGCTGCCTGAGCACAGCATGGCTCTCTTCTGTTATCCTGTCTCTCATTTACATCCTCTTAGGACAAGCCAACAGAGGACATCAAGGACAAATGTATACCCACCATACGGTTTCATCAAAAAGGAATTTGCACTTAATTGGTCACAGCATTAGCTCCAACACTGACTTGGCCAAAAGGACATTTCTTCATCTCTTAGGGTTTAATATTTTTTTTTTAGCTCAATCTCACATATTTATAATGTTTGATAAAAGGGAAAAAAAAATGTAGTTGCTTCGTTTCCCTTAAATAAAAATCAAGCCTCAGATAACTGCTTTAAGTGTTTTGTAACTTCCAAAAGAAAGAAATGAGCTCTATAGAAAGAACAGTTAACTATATCTCACTTGAAAAAAAAATCATTCTCTTTAGCAGAAACAATACAAGCTAAGAGATGATTTGATATTAAGTCTGACAGAAAGCCAATGATTCATTTTGGTAAAAATGCTAAATATGGTCTCTGAAAAATTCAAATACCAATGCAGCAGATGCTATTACCAATAGCAAGATGTTTTGTGAAATATACAAACAAATTGGATCGATCCAGGAATAGAGATGAAGATTTAAAAGGCTGTTCACTCAACATCATATCAAAGGAAATAAACTCTGGCTGAGCCAAGAAGCTACTGGAAGCTGTACGTGGACATGAATCAGAATAAAGAACCATTCCAAAAATACACACAGAAAAATGTCCCTGCAGAGGAAAATCATACACTTCCAACTCACACTCAGTCAGATCTACTGAGTGAAATCAGACAAAATACCCTGTGTTAAGATTAAGTGCAAAAACATTAGCTACAATTGAAGTCTATGACTGAACTATTAAGATCTCTAGGATGAATGTGAGTTTCTGGCAAGTTACAGAGACTACCCCAAACTCACATTTTCACCCAGGCATCCTGGGCAGATGCCTGAAAGGGAATTGCTTCTTTCGGGGACTGTAAATAGAGTCTTCTTGGCTGCACTGGGGGGAGGCCTCTCTTCTTTCACATTAAAATGGTTTTTCCACGAAGTTAAGGCCTTAACAGTCAGCATAGTATAGGTGCTGGAAGAAGAAACAGAGGCCTGGGTTCCAGCCCAAGCGCTGCCACTAAGCTTTGATCTTTCTAAGTCTGCCTGGACTGTGATCTCATCTTCTCTGTAGATAGGAAAAGGCCTTTATGAAACTTGTTTAAAACAAATGCCAATAGGAGATCATGGAGAATGGATGCCACTGTATCAGTCCTTTTACCATATTTTATGCAAAAGAAATAGACGAAAAAGATAAGCTTTACCAAAGATGGAGATGCTCAAGAGTTGCTCTTAGAAACTGATAGACAATTGAAATGGACAGAGCACAGCTCTGGGAGATGAGGACCTGAGTTTGAACATGAGTTCCTCTGGCCTTTGCTGGAGGAGCTTGGCTTAGTTATCTTGCCATTCCAAGCTTCAATGTCCTCATCTGCAAAATGGAGATGATAATAACTACTTGACAAGATTTCAGTGAGGATTGAATAAAATGAAATAATGTTGATGGCAGTGCTTGGCTCACAGACCACTCTCAGAAACAGATTCTTCCTTCCTTCCTGATGTGCTAAAACTCTCCCTGACCTTGAGAGGCACCAGAGGGAAATCTGTTCCTTCCTGTTTTTATAATCGTAATGGGAACAGCACCACTGACTTTCTAGTCGCACCTGGCCCTACTGCCAGGTTCTGTTTCCCAGACTTTCTGCCTCTCCCCTAATGAGGAACTTAAGCAGGTTGAGTCCCCCAGGAAGAGTAGATGGCAGCGGATTCCCAAACAGCTGAGTGAGCACATCTATAGCAGGAAGAAGTGTATTATAGGTTCACTGAGAAGAGCTGTGGAGTCCTCCCCTTCTGCACCAATCCCCACACGTATGGTGGCAATTGACGAGCCGAAGTGGCAGCCTCATCAGCTTACAATGTGACAATCAGAAGCAGGGTCCTGGTCCAGCATGGGGCTCTCCCCCACCCCCACTCCCGTTTTGTGTGTGAGGCACTGCACATGATTTCATTTGGAAAATGTCTTTCGGACCTTTGAAATACGTTTGTAAAACCACTGCCCCAAGTCCCCGAAGGTATGTTTAGGAGTGTAGGAAGCAGGAAAGGCAGAGGGACTTTCCTCCAGAAACTCCTCATCACCCCTAGACTGCCTGGATTCTCCCCAGGCAGCTTCCTGGAGGCCTCTGAACTTCACAGCAGGCTGAGATGCTCTGAGGATAACACAAAAACAGATGTTGCGTGGATCTGGCCCTGCCTCGAGGCCCGTGACTCACCAGAATGACTGAGCCTCCCTGGCAGATAACACACTTCTCAGAGGACTCCATGAAGCCAAGAACAAAACCATAAGGCCTGGACACTTCCAGGACTTTCCCTGGGACTTCACTAAAAATGTCAACCCATTAGCTCACTTTGGGCCTCAGATGTGGAGCAGCTGGTAGGGGAGCAGTAGGACTGGGGGCTGTGCTGTGGAGGAAAGATGCTCTGAAGCAGGTGTGTCAGGCCTTGGCAATGCATTAGCTGAGGCAGCCATAGGAAGGTCTTGGATGATACTCCACACATTGCAACAGCACTAATTATTTTCCAACCCTGCTCAGAGCTAGGTTTTATTGTTTGTTTGTTTTTATTTTTATTTTTTTACTGTGACAATAAAATAAGCAGCAATAAAAATCTGTAACTGGACCACCAGAGCCTTAAACTGATAAGGTAGACTAGGGAATGTTGGAGGGGAAATTGAGGGGAAATGGTCTATGGTGGCTTGGGGTTAGGCAGATGTAGGTCAAATCCCCATTCTGCCATTTCCTAGCTTGCACATGTTTTTCAGTGTCCTCTGGCTCAGTTTCTTCATTCATAAAATGAGAATAAGGTTGTTGTGAGAATGAACTGAGAAAGTCTATACAAAAACAGCTAAGCATAAAGTCTAGTATAATGTATCTATCTAATAAATGGTTATAATTTTTTTTTTTTTTTTTGGTAATTTGTCCAATTCTGATTTAGGTCTAGCACAGCGGGGCTTCCACTCTATTTCTGAGGGTAAATTTCCTCAGCTCACTTCATTTCACGAGGTTCCCATTTGGGCACACTACCGTGTCCTCTTTGGACCTGAGCCCTTTCCCTGAACCTTAGCCCAGGCTTCTGGGAAACACCCTAATACCAGCTGCTACAAAGATTCTCAGATTTTAGCCACACTGATTTCTGATTACGGTGCTTCACCCACATACGGCGACACTACCTACTCTGTCTTTGACTCCTCCATCACCACTGACTGATTGTCTCAGCGCGGGCCAGATACCCCAGTGTCTGTTGCCCACCAGAGGTAAGCACCTCCATTAGCCCCAGAAGCTTATCACTTACCTGAGAGCAGTGCCTCCCCATAGAAAGATCTAGACACAAATATGGGTCCCCTTC
The DNA here is from genome assembly GCA_030015415.1 of Cynopterus sphinx. Classification (NCBI taxonomy): domain Eukaryota; kingdom Metazoa; phylum Chordata; class Mammalia; order Chiroptera; family Pteropodidae; genus Cynopterus; species Cynopterus sphinx. Next base: position 89,265,065 of record CM057383.1, read on the forward strand.
CTACTAGCCAGTCATACCCTAAAGATTATAAATATAGGACATTGTGAACTCATGGAAAGATGTGGTAGTGCTTGGAGCTAGCCACCTGTTTGTCGCAGCGATCCCTAAGGCTTCTTTCAGTTCTAAAATTCTATGATGGATGATTCTATTGCCTAGGTTACAAAAGCACCTGCAGGAAACCACACCTACTTCCTTCCTCACCTCTTTCTTTACCTTTAAGAGTTGGTAAACATGCCTGAAATCATTGAATAACACGGTCTCCCAGGTATGCTGAAAGAAAAGTGAACTGAGGTGGTAGTGCCAGAAGCAGTTGTGTGATCATCGGGGTTACCACAGCCCAAAAGGCTCTCTCAGTGAAAGCAGACAGATGCAGAGGATGTGGTCCTGCCCCTAATTCATTCACCTATTCATTTATTCATTAAGCCACCCAGCCATCAAATATACATCAAGTATTTGCCAGACTTCTCGTGAAAGGGATGCAAAGGTAAATAAAACCAGACATCTGCCCCAAGAAGCTCACAGGCTGTCTAGGATCTATACAATCCTCATACAGTGTGGTAACCACTCTAACCCAGAAAATTGCAAGTTCTCTGGCAGCACCAAAGAAGGATCTCTCATTCAGACCAGGATTGGGATGTGTAGGAGGCAGCAGCAGGAAAAGATCTCAGAATAGATGACTTAAGCAGAAGCTTTCAAGATGAATAGAAGCTGCTCAAGAGGAAGGCAAATACTCATGAATGCCTTTGCAAAGGCTCACAGGTGAGTGAGAGCTTGATATAGTCAAGGATCCAGAGGTAGGTCGATATAGTGATGAGGAAGGGTTTGTTTGTCTGTTTGTTAGTAATGAGCAACTGGCTGTGAGGAAATACTGGCTTAAGAAACCCCAAGAAACTGGGTAAGGTAGCAGTGTGACAAGGGCCAGGAGTGGACAGATGTTGGTTTTTGGCTGGACTGCATCCAAACTTCCTTTCTCCGAGTATCGAACTTCCCTATGGGTAATCTCCCTCCCTTTGTGTGCAGTCGTCTTGGTTGGAAGATGTGCCCTGGTGCAGTGCAAAAGCTCAGTAAATGTTGACTACTGTATAAGTTACCCCATTTTAAAGATGGGACACAGAAGAAAGAGTGGTCTGGTGATCTCCACGTCTATCTCACTCTCTCGTATTCCCAGTGCTTGGCACATAGTAGATACTCAATATTTACTGAGTGAATTATAAACAGCAAGGAAATGGGAGGCATATCCTTACTAAAAACTTCATGTGAACACATTAACCTTAGTGGCCTTTGATATCCCCATCCATAGGATGGCTCCTACCACCAAAATAGATCTCCTTTAGTTTTGGGGCCTTGGGGTGGGTTGGACTCTTAGACCTGACAGAGGACCACAGCTCAGTGTCAGGGTTATGGTTCTTACATTTATGCTTCACTCAAGGACAGTAACATCATCCCCATAATTTAATGCCAACTTGCATTAATCAGATGCTAGGACAAAGGAAAAGAAGAGAAAATAAATTGCTCCACTTTAATTATACTGGTTGCATTATCTTCAAAGCTGTGAAGAGGAAAGAAGAAAGGAGAGGAGAGGAGAATAGAGAGCAGGAACACAGTACCTAACATAGGTTAGGTGTCCAAAGATATGCGACTAACTTCCACCTGGCTAGGGAAAGGGCTCAATAAATAACAGCTTACTTTACTTGTGGTCTTTACCACAACCCCACAAAGTAGGCATTCTTACTCTCATTTTCGAGCTGAGGACACAATAGATTTTCTCAAGGCCACAAAGCTTGTAAGTAGGATATTCAGAATCTAAAACCAGGTCTGTCTGACTCCAAAGTCCATAACCTCTCCTCTTTACCCCACTGCTTTTAAAATGATAAACAGTGCTGGGCACCTACTGAGTACAGCTGGGTTTACACAATGAGTGCAGGAGTTGAAGCGTACCGTGTGTATCGGGGACATCAAAAGCAGCCTTCCCCCCTCTGGTGCTGGCGAAATGATGAATTCCAGCATGAGACAACCAGGTTCCATCCTCCAAAGGCCATTTTTCACTAAGGTCCATGCTTCCAGCAAGTCTCCTATATGTGAGGCTCTCAGATCAAATGGAATCTCCTAAAATAAATAATAAGCACACACATGGAGATGAATAACTATTGATGGTCTCCTGGGAAGGGGAAGCTCTCTTGTTGGAAAATCGTCTGTTTCTAGTTTATTATGTTTCTTTAGCATGCAAATATTGTCACAATTTGAGCATGACCTGTGTGTGAGATCTTCCAATGAAGCCGCTAAAGTCCGGAAACCATGGTCTCCCACTCCATCAGCTAACAAATGTGTATGGGGAACAACTATCACATGCCAGGCTTTGAGTAAGGAACTGACTGTATTTAGTTCTGCGTGTTTCATAGACTCCTAGAATATCAGGGCTGTGTACAGTGGGATCTCACTTTCATAAAAATAAATAGGTATATACGATATATGCCTGAAAAAGAAACTGGAAAAAAATTGAATTAAAAAGTTGGAAATAGCTACCATTGTATTGGATGTATTAACACTTTTTTATTTCCTTTGTAATTGTCTGCATTTTCCACAATAAAAATACATCCTTTTTATAGTCTAATACACACACACACACACACACACACATATATGTAATGAATATTATTATTTTTTTTAATTCTAGAGCCAAGAAGGACCAAGGAGACAAATTTTCCATTTTCTGTAGAAAACTATGATAAAAAGCAGTATGTCACAAGGGCCCTTGCTCTCCTAAAAAAGATACGTCACTGGCTGCCCCCAAGAAGTCCAACCTGGGGAATATCTATCTATAAACTGTATCTGGGAAGATTATAACTCATGGCCAAACTTCTGCCCACATTACAAAGAGATCTTCATAATACTCTGCATGTAGCAAGTTCTCAAATGTGGCTGAATAATTGAACATGATTGATTGACCTAATCTGCGAATGCAGCAAGTGGAACATCCACATGGCAGAAATCCTGTCAGCCTAATTAGGATGAGCAGCCATTATCATTTGTTGTAACCAGAGCCCCTGGCTTGATATGGTCTCCAGAATTCTGTTCAAAGTCACCCTACAGGCTCCTGCCCAGCCCGTTGGACTGCAGACATGGCAAACTGACCTATTGCTTTTTGGCGGTCTGCCTAGAGAAGTCAGGTACTCTTGGGAGATGCAACAAAAAACCTAAACTTTTTCATAAAATACTAGCAAGTACCAAAGGGTGCACTGCTCTCTATTGGGTACTAGCTCTCTAGGAGTTTGCCTTTAACCCAAGCTCCCAAAAGTTTTAGAAGGGAGTCCTGAGCCAGAATGGATAACGCCGTAGTGAAAACTTTGGACTCATCAATAAATTCTGATTTTAGCCCCGACTCTGGCACTAACTGGATGACTTTGGGCAAACCACTTATTCTCTTTGTGCTTAATTTCCTCAATTTTAAAGGAGGGAATTGGGACTAGATGTTGTCAAAGGTCAGTTTGGCCTTTCAAAACTTGTAGCCTATATTAATATGCTTCTACATACAAAGGCAATCTCTCCAGCCACACCAATGGGCCGAGAAATCTGCATTATTTATCCATTAGCAGACAGAGACATCAGCCTCAGCACATAAAAAGTGGCTGATTGAGACTGCCATTGGCACAAAACATGTTCTTGGTGCAAAAGTGAAAACATGTCTGGAATCAGAATCCAATCTTGGATCATAATCACATTTGTATCATCATTTAATCAAATGAACTAAGTATTTAACATCTTGTATTTTCATCAATTATGAAACAACACCAGCAATAATATTATATCCTTTAAAAGCGATGTTTATTTACAATAGATTGGACATTCAAAATCATTTTATTAACCTTTGCAGTATCCTTGAAAAGTGAGTTAGAGATTCTAATAGCTTTGTTTGACAAAAATAGAGCTTTACTGAGAGTAGCTTTCAAAATAGATTCCCCATCCCTCTTGGTTCAGGGGTCTAGGCACCCACTGGCCCCCAGAAAACATATTGGCAAGATGTTATCTTCTGAATGTGTGAGGTTTGGCTCTCACATCCATGCATTTTATTTTATTAATCTGAACTACATAGGTTCCTATTGAGTGTTTTATTAACCTGCTGGTTTTTCCGACACTTGAATTTCACATCTCAACTTGAGAAGGCCAGGCACAAAGAGTGAAATGAAATTGCACCAAACACAAGTATTTCAAGGAAGACTTTGATCAATCACATCTGTTACTGAAACTCAAACACCATCATTCAGTCACCAGAAACCCCAGAGTTGTTCATGGGACTCTGGAGCTTAGAAAATATTTTCCAGGCCTCTGGCCATATAAAACAACTTATCCAGAGTTTCCCTATAATGTGTTTAACCTTTACCCAAGTCAAAATTCTATCAAAGAGTAAGTCTGTGAAGAAGAAACTAAAGAGAGAAAAGAAGTTAATGCAAACATGGGAGCAGGCAGTGAGAAATACTTTTCTGTAAAGCAGTGTGTGGCAGCTCCAACAATAATATGTATGATAAAGTGGGGTAGCATGAGTGGGAAAGCCTGTTGAAAACTTGGTTGCAATTCTGACTTTGAGAAGCACTTCGTTGAAGAGATGTTTGTATTCCCATGTCCACTGAGGCATTACTTACAATAGCCAAGATATGGAAACAATATAAGTGTCTTTTCAACAGATCAATAAATAAAGATATTACACACACACTCACACACACACACACATGAATATTATTCAGCCATGAGGAAGAAGGAAATCCTGCCACTTGGGCAACATGGATGGACATGGAGGCCATTATGCCAAGTGAAATGAGCCAAAGTAAGACAAATGCTGCATGGTATCATTTATATGTAGAATCTAAAAAGACAAAAAAAAAAAAAATAGAACTCATAGAAACACAGTAGAAAAGTCGTTACCAGGGGCTGGGATATAAGAAATAGGGAGAGATTGGTAAAAGGGTACAAACTTACAGTTATAAGATAAATAAATTTTAAGGATCTAATGTGTAACAGGGTGACTATGGTTGATAACACTGTATTGTATAATTAAAATTGTTTAAAAAATAAAATTTAAATGTTCTACTAAAAAAGATAAATAGGTGAGGCGATAAATGTATTAACTAGATGGGAGAAATCATTCCCCAATGTTAACATATATCAGATTATCATGACGTCCACTTTAAATATCTTGCAATATTATTTGTCAAATCTACCTCAATAAAACTAAAAAATGAATCAAATAAATAAATAGCAGAAAATGGTGGAGGGAGAGGAAGAGAAAAACTAAGCCACCCGCAGAGTTGGATACTGAGATCTATGGAATACTGGGATACTATGAATACATAATTGATATTTAATAAATATCAGTATATGGAATGGATGAATAAGTGATAATAACTAGTGAATAAGGACCCTAGTCACATAGTAGGTACCATTAAGCTCCCCAAATAGACCCTGTCACCCTGAGAGAGTAGTGTGAGCCTAAATGGACCATTGGGATTAAGGAGGTTTTAGCTCTATGGCTACGCCATGGCCAGAAAGAACTCTCCTTGAGCTGATACATCATCCTCTCTTTTCAGAGCTGCCTGTAGGGTTAACCATGTACCCAGCTGCCTGAGCAGACACTGGCCATCCTTGACTGACTGATTATAACTCATATCCAATCAATCACCAAGCTTTGTCCATTCTAACTTTCAAATGTCTCAAGAATGCAATCGCTTGTCTCTACTTTCATAACCTCAGCCTTAGTTCAGCCTCTATCATCTCATCTATCACTGAGATGCTGCAATGACTTTAGTGGGGTCTTGGTCTCCCTTTCTTCCAACCCATCCTCTGTGATTTGCTGTAGTAATATTTTTAAGACACAAATATGATCACTTTGCTCCTTGATTAAAATACTCCAATGATTAAAAATAAATAAATAAAGTTAAATGCTCTAATGATTGATCATTCCCAGGAGAAAGTCTTAACATGGCACATAAAATTCAACTATAGCAAAGTTTTTTTAAGCCCTGAATAAGCTCCCCTGTTTGGTCTTTTGTATATTCAGCCACTCCTAGAGCTCTGGCAAAATTGTTCTTCCTGCCTCACAGGGCTAACTACAACTTACCATTTTACATTTCATCTTAGATTTGGTTATATGTGCTTCAGACTTTGTGTGCTCACCCCATTACAGCATGTATTATGCTATAGTGTGGATGACTGTTTATACGTCTTTGGAGTTTAGTCCCTAGTTTATGTACACAAGAGCAGAAATCCTACTTCTTTGTATCCCTAGCATTTAAATAGTGGCTGTCACAAGGTAATCACTCAATATATATTTGTTGTATAAATGAATATATGAATGAATGATGGTGTTTGGAACAAGCGTATCTCAGTTTAATATGTTTTTTTGGAGAGTATTCTCTTTGCAACTTCACCCACCCCCTCAGCATCTTTGGAAATTTCTCCACCTAAAAACCACACCCTATTTGCCTCTGCTTCCTGGCCCCATTCGGACTGTCTCAGCTAGTCTAACTTGCTGAGATTCTCCCTCTTAAGACTGCATACCTTCTTTTCTACCCAGCGTGCCACTAGAACCTATGCCCTGATGTACCTGCATCCCTATCCCTCCCCAAGCTTGGGATGAAACTACACAGGAGACTCCCACTCCCATAATGCAGCCAAGTCACACCTAGACCTCTAACCAACACCTCCAGGGTCTTTTCTGGCAGTAAGGGCTTGCTCTAGGAATACAGATTCAGAAAAAGCCTGGCCATACTTTGACTCTGCCTTAACTGCCATGATAGAGCCTTGTCTGTAGATAATTAATTTACTAGATGTGCCTTGTCTGTATATGCCATCATTCTGGTATTCGAGCAACCATGGATTCTAAGGAATATGAATACACTCACAGTAAGCAAGTCCATTCGCTGATAACTTATACTGTGCTACATACATTTAAACATACTCGTACTATAAATCAAAAGATACATAAATATAGAGAAATATACTAAATAAATTTATTCAGTCATTTAATAAATATTTACTAAGGTATCGCCTATGTACTAGTCTCTGTGCTAAATGCTTGAGATAGAAAAGGATAAATATTGCCCTTCCTTCAAGGAGTTTTCAGCCTTGTAGGGGAGACACATATCTGGACATATCATTACAGAGCAATGTGTTAGGTACAAGAATAGAGGCATGCACAAGGTAAACCAAGGATATGCAAATAATGGAATCTGGAAGTCCAAGAGATCTTAGGGCCTTCAGCCCAATGCTTACTTTATGCATGACTCCTCGGCATATGCCTACCCAGACTATACTTAAATACAACCAGTGGGAAGGAGTTCTTTCTCCCCAGGCAGACTATTACATTTGTGAACATTTTTTGTCTAGCAATTCATTTTAAATTCTCAACAAAATATTGACATTCACCAACAATCTTCATTGCTGCTGAGCTGTTATAGGACTTTCTGACCCATGTTCTCTTCTTTGAAGGCTGCGTGAAAGTGAAATACTCTTCCAGGAATGCCAAGATTTTACCCCACTTATGATGCTTTCCAAGCCTTGCAGAAAAGGACCTCTTTCTGCAGTGAGTCAGACATCAGGAGAAACATTCCATCTTGGTTACGAGGAGAGGGTGTGAATCTATCTTGTCACACTCAGAAAACAAACCAAACAACTAAATTGAAGCACAAGAGAGAAGAGATCACAGGCTAGGATCTTCTCTAAAACCTGGGAATTTCTAGCTATGATCACCATTATCTAGGCTCTAGGTGTCATAGTCCATTTTGGATGCTATAACAAAGTACCACAGACTGGGTAGCTTATAAACAACAGAAACTTATTTTCACAGTTCTTGAGGCCAAGATTAGGGTATGAGCATGGTCAGGTTCTGTCTAGAACTCTCTTTTGGGTGCAGACTCTTGGCTTCTCATTGCATCCTCACATGGAAGAAGGAGAGCTAGAGAGCTCTTTGAGGTCTCTTTTATAAAAGGGCACTAACCCCATTCATGAGAGCCCCCCCCCATGACTTAATTCCATGTCAAAGGCCTCACCTTGTAATACCATCTCATTGGGGGTTAGGAATTTTGAGGAGGCACAAGCATTCAGTCCACTGCACTATGTCTAGCCTGGTATCAGCTATCAGAAAACCTGGTCATCAGCAACCTGTGGACCACAATAGAGGAGAGGACAGTCTCCTCTGGGGCTGCCCCAAGGGTTTGGCTCTTATGAGTTACAGTTTTTAAACTTTTTTTCCTTCCTGCTCCAAATAGTCCAAACACATCACAGTATACATCTGGACTCTTAATATTCAAGTGATAACATGTAGTGACACAATATAAAATTCTTAAACTTGGAAGAAAAGAGTGGAATGTTCCAAGTATCTACTGTGAGAGAAAATACCTCTTTACATAACTAAAAAAAAAAAAAAGAAAGAAATGTTAGAATCATAGAGTCTCCCTCTGTCTTAAATGGCTGATTTTTAGCAAGTTGGCATGATTATTCTAGGCTTCTTTTTTTTCAAAGAATTCTTAGCAGCTTTATAGAATTGGAAAGTTTGAGAAACTTGAAAATTGTTATTTCAAATTGGCTTATCCGACTGGATAGAGTATTTGTGAAGCTTCTGTGGAATTTATTGATATTAATTTTAAGTATTCCAATAAATAAAGTATGCTGCTACTCTAAGAAGCTGTGGCAGTAAGCACAGTTTTTTTTAGCAAACCTAATGAAGTTAAAAAATGATGAGGTCTTTTGCAAAACTCTGTGACTCAGGCTTTTCATCTCTAAGTCAGTCCATTGAGACCAAGCTCAGAAGCTCCCTCCACCATGAAACTATCCCAGACAGAGTTATTTTCTTCTCTGCTTGTGCTTTTCAGAAAATTTTATATTCTATTAAGGTACTGCTTTTTCATTGGATGGTAAAACTCTCTTTACAAGATGATTGCCATGTCTATTAGAAGGTGGTCTCCTCTTGACAAAGTCAGATCTTATCCACCCCTTCCTTCCTACACAATGCCTGGCCAGATTTGAGATTAGGAAATGCTTGTTGAATAAGTGAGACTGGCATACCTACAACTGAGAAACTCCAGTGAGTCTGTACCTGCAAACTCTTCACATAATTCAGAATTAAATCAGCAATCATAACAAAGCATTTGTCACCATATTCTGCTATCCAGGCAACACAATTTCCAAGTACACATGGATGAGCAAAGAAAAAGGGAAATAAATATTTCAAAAGAACTGCGTTCTCATCTGGCTTGGGATCATTCTTTAACTTAGTGACCTGGGACAAATCCCTTCATCTCCCAGAAGGTCTGTTTTCTGGTGTGTGAAATAGGGCTCATAACGTCCATTATTCTATCTTTAATAGAGTTTTGTGAATATCAAATGTCAACTAGAGAATCATCAAAACAGCACATGATGCATAGCACTATCATTCAGCAAATTTGCTTATAGCTATCACTTGCTATGCAGCACTGAATTCCAACATGGAGTTGCTCAACATGGGAGGTGACATAGCATGTGGGAGGCAGTATAAATGTAGTGGGTAAAAGCAAGGACTTTGGGGACAGATCTAGATTTAAATCCCAGGCCTACCATTTGTTGTTGAGATTAATTATTCCCATCTGTAACGGGGTATCATAGGACATGCTTTTGTGGCGTTGTTGTATGGATTAAATAAAAATATCTGTAATGTACCTAGTATAGATTCTGGCCAGTAATAAAACTCAATAAATGGCAATAGCAGTTGTTTTTATTATCATCATTATTAACTCTTGAAGTAGATGCACTTCTGGAAGTGACTTAATCCCATCTGCAAAATTCATTCCAAGGGGAAACAAGATGAACTGTGACAAGACACTAGGAAGCAGTCATCAACTTCCAAAGGAAGGTTGCTGTTTAAAATACACTTCCCCGGAAAAGGATGTTTGAAAAGTGAATAAAAGTACCAACATGAAACCCCTGCATTGTGCCAGTCTGAGAAAGGAAGGGGAAAGACTAGGCAGGAAAGAGTATCAGAGGCGAAGAGGCAGAGTAAAGTTCTGCAAGGGCTTGCTGAGGCAGAGCAACAAACAATGCCGCCTGGGCGTGAGATGTTGGGAAACCACAGGAGAGGACTGAGTGGCTCCATTTGAGAAAATGAATTGGGCTGCAGCCTAGGAGGCGAAGAGGAGCCAGAATAAGATAAATTGGCACATTCTGATTATCAGCCAAGAATAAGATACTGATGTGGGCCCCAAAGTTTACATGAAGATCCTTATAGCTGCACCTGTGTAGAGGAAAATGTCAGAGTGGTCCTCTAACCCAGCTGTCTACTAGAAAGATAATTTAGAACAAAAATAATTAGAACAATTTCAAATATTCTAATAGTCACATTTTAAAAAAGTAATATAGGTGAAATTAATTTTAATAATATATTTATTTAAACCACTACATCTAAAATAGAATCTCAACATGTAATCAATATAAAAATTAGTAATGAGAATGTTAGATTACTTTTTTTTTACACCAAGTCTTCAGTATGTATTTTCATTCATGACACATATCAACTTGTGCTAGCCATACCTCAAGTGCTCAATAGCCACACGTGGCATGGATCTAATCTCATGGGAAAATGAATTTCATTTTCCTGACCTTTTGAAAACCCAAATTCATAGAGCCAGAAAAGACCTCTGGAGATGTTCAGAGTGCAAAGGTCATCTACACATTCCTGATAGGTTTTCCCTTAGCATCTTTGCTGAATTTAAGCAGTTTCACACCCCATTACTAACCATCCTCCAGTTCACTGAGGGCCGACTTAGTGGTTGGTTGAACAAGTTAATCATGGTGGATGCTCTTTCCATTCTCACATTCTAGGGGAAACTGCTTTGCCTGTACCTTCCTCCTGCAACCCTAAGGCAGCTTTATGTATCTGCTTCTCCCCGCAGCTTCCCTGGTCCAGCTGACCAAGGGTGGGCACATGACTCTATGAACTATTCTACCCACTTATGCAGGCAGGCATCTGGTGTGGAAAATCCCGCCCAACCAGGAATAGACCACTGTGGACCAACTGGGCGAATCAGATCCTCTGTCAGGACTGCAGAGGCAGAATTGATCAGCTGGTAGAGAGAGGCATCAGAAGAAGGAAGACACACAGAAATAGAGAGAGCAACACTAATCCTGGGTTTCCAGTCAGTCCTCAGGCTTCTTCAGGCCTTCAATCTGTTTTCTAGATCAGCCTTCCAAAAGCCATTTCATTTTAACAGAGCAATTCTCCAGATGAAAAAAATTTTGAAATTGTTCTCTGGGAATGTCTCCAAATAACCCTGGTTCCTGAAACTCTGTTGGAATCTTCCAGTACCAACCACATTCTGGGCTCCTGAGGCACAGCTGTTTGGCTGTTTCTGGTTTTCCATGAGATTTCCGTATCTCTCATGGTCATGACTAGTTTACAAGAATTCCTTATGTTCTGAAGGAGCCTGATGAGCCTATGCCTTTCAACAATAAGGCGTACCACAGAGATGGAAGCTTTCACACACATTTGAGCAAAGCCTTTTTCCACAGCTCCCCTCTGGACTTATTTGCACTCAGTCTCATGCCAACACTTAGCCTGACAGAGAAGTGATGGATTACTTTGGGTTTCATTCCCAACTAATTATTCTGTAAAGACCTCATCACAGTGGCTTTCTGGGAATTCTTTCAAACCTTAACATCATCTTTAGTGGTAGATCCCAAACATGACTACACATTAGAGCCACCTGGGGTACTTTTAAAATATATTGATGCTGAGGCCCTCTCCCAGACCAGCGAAATTAGAATCTCTGAGGGCACGTCCCTGAACATCTGAATTTCTTTTAAAAGCTCCCCAAGTAATTTTAATGTGTAGCCACAAGTGAGAAACACTGATATACAGGGTATACCCTTGTACAGCCTTGGATTTCTGGCCGAGAAAATGGTGTACTATTTTTTTTATCACGTACTGTTTTTAATTATAAAAGAAATACATATTTGTTTTATAAAGAATACATAAAAAGTGGAGAATGATCTAAAGTAAAAAGTAAGTCTCACTCATCAACAGAATCTCCACTCCCGAGAAGTGACTATTATAGTTTCTTGGGTGCCCTCCATGAATAGTTCATGCTTGTGTAAATATATATAAGTAAATACATGTATATATGCACATACATTTATATATAAAGGCATGTGTGCACACATATATACTTATATGTATATATTTATAAAAGCATATATATATATACACACACACACACACAAACACATGCATATGTACACAGACACACACACTTATATATATTTTTTCTGTGGCTGGCTTTTTCTCTTACTAATATATCTTAATATATAATAACAACAAAAAAAATAATGGCAGGGTTTTAGGGGTACATACTTTTCCAGACAATACAATAAATTATAAAGCCAAAGTAATTGAAACAGTGTGATCTTGTTACTGGAAAAGATAAATTATGTGTTTGAATAAAATTAAAAGTTTTAAAAAATAATTCAATTCAGTTAGTTAATATATAAAAATTTACCATTTAAGTTAGTACATAGAAAGATTAGACTATTCATAGATAGTATTGGGCTAATTGGTTGTTTTTTCAGTGGTTTTCTATTTTATAGTATATATAAAAATAAATTCTAGATGAATAAAATATCTAAACAGTAAAAGCAAATTCCTAGACACATTGGAAGAAAAATGTTATTCAAGAATGAGGAAAACTTTACTAACATGTGAAATCTAGTCATAAAATAAAGGAAAGACAGATTAGGCTACATAAAATTTAAAACTTCTCTAAAGAGAAAGACACAATGAAGAGAAGTAAAATGAAAGTGAGTGAATGGAAGACAATATTTACAATATGTATAAAAAAGATTAATATCCATACTATGAAAAATTTTTACATACCAATAAGAAAATGATAATCACTCAGAAAGATAGGCAAGGCTATGTATGAACTAATAATTAACAGGTAATCAAACTATAAATATATGAAAACATATTCAATCTCAGTACTCAGAGAATTTAGATTAAAACTGCTAACTTTTTTTTCACTCATCATATTGTCAAAAATATTTTAAAAGATTGATTAATATCAAGAAGTGGTGATTCAATAAATGGATATTCACAGTTTGGTAGAATAATAATAAATTGATACAGCTTTTAAATGGCAATTAGCATATTCTCTAATATAAAATTCATAGTCCTTTGACCCAGTAATTTCACTTCTAAGTAACTATTTTACAGAATACAATTACAAAATAAGTGAGCAAAGATATATATAAAGAAGCATTCTTTGTAATAAAAAAGCAAAACACTGAATGCCTCTCAATAAATAGTTAAATAAAATATAGTTATATTGTAAATCCTAAGTAGCCATTAAAGCAAATAAGGTGACTCTTTAAGAAATGATAGGAAAAGCTGTGATACTAATGTGAATCATTGAAAAAAAAGCCATGTGGAAAACAATCTATAAATAGGATTCAATTTGTGAAAAAGAAAAAAGTACACACACACACACACACACACACACCACATGCACGCACGTGCACTTCTAATTGCATAGAGAAAGGGCTAGAAGGAATAGCAAACTTTTAATACTTCTAGGGAAAGGAGAGATTTCAAGCTTGAGACTATGGTGAGGCTTTAAAAGAAATAGTCATTTAACATAATATACTTTATATATTTTACATTTTCATAATAAATGCAAATTTGTTATTTACTATTTTTAAATAATAAAAAGAAAGTTTCCTCATTTTTTAATTTATTCTATTTAAATTGTGAGTTCATCTTTCTTTCTTATGTTTATTGGCCATTTGTGATTCTTCTGAACAGTTTGTTCATATACTTGGCCCATTTTTACTCAATTTTCTTTCTTATTGAATGTACTATTTAAGTTTTCAAAAAAATATATTTTGCTATACTACACAGATAATGCAATGACTTTTTCTATTTGTCATTTGTATTTTGATTTCACTATACTGTTTTCATCATCTGTGTTTCACTAATATTTTATGTAATTTTACGTACTGATCATTTTCTGTACAGTTTCTGGGTTTGGTGCCATGCTTAGGAAGGTCTTTCCTACTTTAAAATTTTTAAGTAATTTACTCATTTAAATTATTTTTTGTTGAATATTAATATATGTTTTTATTAATCTGGAATTCATTTAGATATAGTAATCCAGCTTTATTTTCCTTTCAAAATGGCAATCTTCTCTTAGTACCCTAGGTTGAAATGCTAAATTGCCATGTTTGTTGGGTCTATTTCTGGACACTTTATGCTTTTCCATTGATTTCTCTAGTGTTGCATCAGTATTTTAACTGTTGTATGTTGGATCATGCTTTAATGTCTAGTATGGCTAGACTTCCTTTCTCACATTTCTTTACCTTTCCCTACCACCCCGGGAAAATGGCTAGCTATTCTCATTTTTTTAAGTTTATAATGGGACAAGATATTACAGACTTATTTCTCCTTGTTCATCTCCTCTAAATTTAACTAAATACTCTAGATTACTCAGTGAACAAGCATAAAGGACCCTTACATATGGAAAAAAGGAAGCTAACTAACCATGGACCTCAGGACTTGAGATACCATGGTGATTTTCCTAGGTTTCCTTTTTATTTTATACCAGGTACCAAGGAAACCTACAACCTGAAACCACCAAATAGGCATAGAATTAAAAAATAACGGGCAAGAACAACATTCTCTCTGGCCAAAGAATAAAGAAAGGGCGAGCCACTAGCAGATACCTAGTGGGAAAGACACATACCCTGGTCCCTATGCAGTGTAGTGATAGAACAAAGACTGATCTTGCCTGGAGCAATAATGACAGTAGAGCAGGCTAATTCATTCCCCACCCCACACTAATGGCAAGACTTGTGTCATCATTAGCAGGATCCTCACCCTATACCCAGAAGAGCAGTGGTCCCCATCTGTATCATCATTAATAGGGTCCCTGAGACAGGAGATAAAATATAGAAGTTATCTAAAAGAACCAAATGCAAAATATAAAATTTAAATACACAGTAGCAGAAGTAAAACCTCACCACCTAGAAAGAAAATTAAAAAGATAACACAGAAATAAATGAAACTGAAAACAATTACACGATAGAATCAGTGAAACAAATAGCTTTTTGACAAAGGTTCAAACTGAATTCTATGAAGTAGGGAGAGCCTTTTAAACAAATGGTGCTAGAGCGATAGGACATGCTTAGGCAAAAAAAAAGAAAAAAAGAAAAAAAGAAAAAAAGAACTTGACCTCTTGACACCTTATACAAAAATTATCACAAAATGGATTACAGACTTAAATATAAAGCTATAAAGCTTTTAGAAAACAATAAAAAAAATTTTTGAGAACTAGGACTAGACAAAGAGTTATATGTTGTACTAAAAGAGCAGTTTGTAAAAGGAAAACCTGATAAGTTGGACTTCATCACAATTTTAAACTTTTGCTCTATAAGATCTTATTTAGAGGATGAAGTAAAAATTTACAGAGTGGGAAAAATGTTTGTAAACTATACATCTGAAAAAGGATGTATATCTAAAATGTATAAAGAACTCACAAAATTTAACCGTATAAAAAAGCAATCCAATTAGAAAATGGGCCATTTCACTGAAGAAGATATACAGATGGCATATAAGCACATGAAAAACGTTCATCATCACAATGAGATATCACTACCCACCTATCAGAATGGCTAAAATGAAAAACAGCGATAACATTGCATTCTCACAAGGATGCAGAGAACCTTCATTACTCACACGTTGCTGGTGGTAATGGTTATGGCCGCTCTGGAATATAGTTAGGCAGTTCATTTTAGAGCTAGGAATGGACTTACCGTAAGATCCAGCTATTGCACCCTTGGACATTTATCCCAGGAACATGAAAATTTATGCTCATGCAGAAACTTTCATGTGAATGCTCAAGAAGCTTTATTTGTAATAACCTCAAACTGGAAATTACCCAAATGTCCTTTGATGGGTAAATGGTGAATAATTAAACAAACTGTGGTATATCCACACCTGTGGAATACTGCTCAGCAGTGAAAAAGAAGCAACTTTGATACGTGCAATGACTTGCATGGATCTCAGAAAAATTATGCGGAGTGGAAAAAGTCAATTTCATGTATGTAAGTACTGCATGACTCCATTTATAAAACACACCTAAAATAAAATTATATATGTGGACAACAGAGCAATGGTTACAAAGGGTTAGGTTTGGGGGCCAGGTGATGATATAGTTTTGTATTTTGATTGTGGTGGTAGTTACATAAAATTAACATGATAAAAATTGCATATAATTATACACATACACACACAAATGAGTACATGTAAAACTGACAAAATCCACATAAGGTCCATGGATTGTAGTGACGCTGATGACCTCGTTTTGATATTGTATTTTAGTTATGCAAAACATTAATATTGGGGAAGCAGGATAAAGCGAGCACATTCGTGAACATATAAATATTTCATAATAAAGGCTTTTTTAAATATGCAGATCAGCTATTCTTTAACAGCCCGAATGTTTGTGTTATTGTTTGTTTATAATAGTCACATGACTAGACCAAACCATAAATTTAACGAGACAAGTCTGCCTAATATCAGTTCATAGATTAAAGTTTTAATAACTCTTATTGACGAAGGACAAATTGTGCAGAACTTACTTAACACTCACATTTTGCTCTCAGAATTCTGTTATTCTTCACTCTGACTGTCCTACCAAAGTGATGCTGTGTGCAAACTGGCAAACCTGACATTTCTGCAGCACCCTGGGCTCAGGATCTCTGTAAAAGTCACTTCAATTTCTTCTTAAATGGGATGAAAAAGCAATAATAATAATAGTTACAATGTATTGAGCACTGAACTAGTCAACTACTCAACATGCAGTAGAAGGTAAGAAGAGAAGAGGACTTATAGGAAATGAGAAAAGATAGTCTTAGTTCATATTGTTTAAGATACAGGGAAAATAATGCACGGTTATTTTTTGATTAATTTTTTTTCCATAGCTATGTTTCTAAGCATTTGGAAATATGTTTTGGAGACAATAACAGAAAAAATTGACAGTAGAATAAACATTCAGAATATAGATATCCAGTTTGATTTAAGTACTTGTTTAACATGTATCTTGGGCACCTAGAGTATGACCGATTCGCTAAAGCTCTGGGCTTGCCAGGGAGCTTGTGGCTTTGGAACTTGTGACATTACCACCAGTAGACACCAACACTATCACTCCTACTACTAACTGCAATTGAAAGATTCAGCACGATGTATTAGACGCCGTGCTAAGCACTCTACAAATATCTCATTTAACCTTCACCATAAATTTGTGGGATGGCATTACTATCCACAGTATAAATATGAAACTGAGAAGAGGGATGTCTAGACACTTTTCAAAGTCAGCCAGCTAGAAATGTCAGAATCCAGATTGGAACCCAGGTCATCTGGCTTCAAAATTCATGCTCTAACAACTAATCCATGTGTCTTCCCTAAAACCTGTCTTAAATCCTCCTTTTTGTGGCTTGTTTTTAGGGATCTCAGTTGCTTTTCAGTAGATTTTGGATATTTCCTTGACTTCATGTTTTCTCTGCTCTGCCTTCTTTCTCCAGCAAACTTCATATGAAGGATGGGGCAGGATGAAAAGAGCAGGTGAGGAAGATTTTCTATCAGAGCTCTGTGAGAACAGAATTAGGGGGTTAAGTGATGGAGGCAGATGACGAGAGAAGAGTGTGAGAGTGTGAGTGTGTTTGTGTGTGTGTGTATAAGAGAATTTTTTTCCCCCTGATTTTGTTATAGGGCTAAACTAGTTCGTAAAGTAATTGAATCTCTTTCTCAGACCTTTTAAACTAAAACATTCTCTAGGTCTAAGGCCTAGAGAACATGCAAGGACCAAGATGCTCTGGATAGATTCCTCTGTTCTCCCACATCCTCCAGGTTTATCCACACTGGCTTGTAGGTACAGAAGACTATGACCTTGTTCCAGTTTTCTATTGCTGCATAGCAAGCTACCTCTAAACTTACATGGCAGACGTTATTTTTATCTGTCAGGATTCTGAGGGTTGACTGGGCTAGCTGAGTGGTTCTCCCACAGGGGCTCTCAGACAGTTGCAGTCAGTGGCTGGGTATGGAGTCATCTGAAGTCTTCTTTCCCAGAGCCTAAATTGGGCTGGCTGGAAAACCTGGAGCTGGTAGGGTTTCTCTCCAAGGGGGCTCTCCACCTAGCTAGCTTGAGCTTTCTCACAGTGTGGTGGTCTCAAAGTAATTGGCAGTCATGCACCAGGGCCAGCTTGTCCCAATGTGTTAGAGCTAATTCTGTGTATTTCTTTTCAATCCTACATTCAGTGCTGTCACTTTGGTAGTGTGAAATCAGCCATGGCAGGAGCAAGTAATTTTACCATGATAATGTGCAAACACTACAAATCAGTTTTTTTTTTCTTTTCTTTCCTTGAGAGTCAGATTACCCACACATGACTTTACACGGTGGTGGCTTCCTCCGGAGTGGGTGGGCCAGAAAACCCAGGAGGAAGCTGCAAAGCTTCTTAGAACCTAATCGTGGGTGTCCTCACATGTTATATCTTCTTATCCTATTGGTCAAACAAGTCCCTAAGATTAACTCCAATTCAAGAGGAGGAGAATTATCTTCCATACACCATGAAATAATAGCAAAGAAATTGTGTGATATGGGACCCAGCACAGAGTAGGTGCTCAATAAACACTTGATGCATGAATGGACGAATGACTAAAGTCATTTAAACAGTAATCTGTGTGTCCTTAAGACATTCTAAAAGTAGAAAGCTTTCTGGGAAATTTTATTCCAACATCAGAGGTCAATAACTTTTAAGTCCTCAAAAAGCCTAAATCTAAAATTGCTTGACATAGATCTGTCTATACCCTGTCTGCAAGTATTCACAGACCTGTTTAGTCCTCCCTGTTTATGTACTCACCTGGTATTGTTCAAGAGACAGTTGCAGAATGCTTGTTTTATAGATGTTTTTATATGATTTAGGTTTGCTTTTCCTCCCTAAGTAAATCGCAAATTCTTTAAGAGAGTTCTCATGTATTTCTTTGCCATTCCTCCTTTGTTCCATGCCAAAAACAGATAATTATATATACACATACACACGAATACTTACAAGATATGTGATGGGTAAAGATTATAAGCCTTTAGGGAAAGAAGGAAGAAAAGGAACTAAAAATTCTTAATTGCTATGTTTCAGAGCCTTCCATAAATGTTTTCCATTAACTCTATATTCACCCAGTGAAGCAGTCTTTATTATTTACATTTCACAGTTCAGAAAAATGTATCTCAAGAAGGTTTAGGAATCTGGTCAAGGCCATACTAAAAAGTGGAGTAACTGGGATCTAAATGTAGACCTGCATGGTTCCAAGGCCTGCTCTTTAGGCATTCTTCAAGCCATCTTCCCACTGCAATACACACCCCCCACCTTCCCCCCATTCTCTCTGCCTCCCTCCTTAGAGTATCTACAAGAGTCACAAAAATGCTGATGCTTCTAAACTCCAGATAGGGGAACAGGTATTTCAAGTTCTGCTCTTGTGAAAAAAAAAAAAAAAAAAAAAAAGTTTAGGAAGATAAAAAGCTTAACTATATTTGGAAGAGAGTGAGCCTGGTAGCAGGGAGGTCAGCTAAAAGGCTACCACAAAAACTCAGGCAGAGAGTTGGTGGGTTGGAACAAGGTACTGGTGGAGGAACAGAGAGATGTGAAAAATTTTGAGGGATATTAAGAAGACAGAATGACTGGACTAGTGATTGATTGGATTGTGCAGGTGCTGATCAGTCATTGTAGATACCTGGCTGCACTGGGAAGGTAAGCTGAAGAAAGGAAGCCTGGATGGGAGGTTTCCATAATCCTGGAAGAAGATGATTAGGGCCTAACTAGGAAAAAAGCCATGGAAGTGGGAGAACGGATAGATTTGAAAGATAACATGGAGGCGAGATCTGCTGGATGTGTTCCAAAGTACATGTGGGAATGTGAGGACAAAAGCAGGGTCAGATTTGAAGTCCAGAAATCTGTTATGGACAACCAGGTGCTCCTCACTGAGCTGGGGACACAGAAAGGAAAGCAGATTCTTGTTCCCTTCAGCGATTAAGGATGAACGTATTGAAAACTATGTGTAGTGCGGTTCTGTGTCAGGTAATAAAGAGCTTTGCAATTTTCAAAGTTTTCACTTTGCAGTGGTTCCACTTTCCCCCAAAGCCATTTATCACCCTGGAGACTCCTTTGTCATAACCAAGATGTCTTTATTGAGCCTTCCAAAGCAAATAAGAAATGTATGATTCAATCAGCAACAGTGCTCATTAACTCATAGAAAGTGTTGCAGAGAAGTATTCGTGGGATCACATGTCTGCTGACACACACACTCACACACACACACACACACACACACACACACACGTCCCAAAACTCATGCTCATTTTCTTAGAACTTGTATGGACAGGCATGAAGACATGTTTGCACACTTCTGCCCCACAAAGCAGCATAGCTATTATTTATAAAAGGTGCCTGCATGTCAGGACAGCAAGCCAGGGCCCCTTTGTCTCCTGCTATACTCTGAGGAAGACAGGAAGCATTCAAGCCAGCAAATGAAGCAAATGAAGGCTCTCCAGAGAGCTGTTGCTTTTCTGCACATCAGCCTTTGTTGTGAGACCCTATAAGAGTTTTACCCCAAACACAAAGCCACTCGTGAGGAAGGCAAAGGAGGTAACATACTTCTAACCCAGGGGGAGAGCACCTGTAGGGGCTTCACCAATGTGCTTGTTACACAATTCTTAGAATAAGCACCTGAAACAAAGCCCAGACTAGATTTCTGTGCTCACGGTGAAAATGCACCGCTGCCGCTCCAAGCTGAGTTGGGTTCAGTTCACCCAGCCCAGGGCCTGCCAGCCCATCAGGTGGACACCAGCTGTCTGAAAACCAGCCATCCTCCGCACTCGATTGAGTGTCCCTTGACCTGATTCCAACTTTATCTAGAGACGCCCTAAAAACTCCCCCTCAAATCAAGCTTTCCTGGATGGAAACTCACGAAATAAGAGCTTCCTTACCTGAGAGAAGGTCCTGGTGCCTGGCAGTGGAAAAAATACCAGGTTCTAATAGAAGCGATAGGGACTCACCGGGCAAATCTGTTGGTTTTAAAAGAAGAAAGGTGACTTCATCCCGGGTGCTGTGGAGTTTAAAAGAGCAACGAGTGCTTCCTGGCCGAGCCAACTCTGTCTCATTGGTGATGACTCCATCCAAATTATGCAGCCACTGCCCAGACATGCTCAGTCTCCAGAAGGTAAATCGCTGGAATCTGACTAGCCCTGTTGTTTCCCCAGAGCTGCAGAGAGTCCTGAAACACCGATCGACTCAACCGGCACCAGGGATAGAAAACTATGCACTTATTTCCTGAGTCCTATTATTATCACCCAAGAATTCAACTCTCTGAAAAACAGCTCTAGGGAAGAAAAACAGGTATTTTAATTCCTGAGAGGTAAAAAATGTTCAACAAGTAGGGGAGAGGGAAGAAGCAAAGATATTTCAGTCAGGACAAGGGGTATTAAGAAGCTGGAAATAATCACCTTGCTAAGGGGTTCTCAGAGCTGGTGAATTTGTAAGCATACAAAGGTGACCAATAGGTGACAGTCTGGACTTTGCAGAGAAGTATTCAGTTAAGCAAAGGGGATGAGTCATTGTATGGAAAGAAAGTGTGACAGCCTTTCTAAGAAGGCAACTACTTTTCTTTTTATTGAATATGGCACCTTTTAACCAATTTGGTATCATTGGTAACATTAATATATCAGCTCAAAACATCTTCACATTTCACCAGAAGTTTTGGGGAAAGAAATATTTAGGTAAGGAACTCTCTCTTTTGTATGTTAAAGATGAAGCTTGAGCAATTGGACCTGTAACATGGGCTCCAAGGTCATGTCAAGCTACCCCAGTAGGCCAGGCACTTATCCCTGATGCCATTGTCCCTGGGTTAAACTTTGGACAGGACTTCTGGCTGTGGTGCCAGGTCAAGGAATGGCAACGAGCATGACCTCTGATAAAAGTGGGGCAGAGGGTTAAGCCTAGCCACCCAGTGCCTTTCCCTTTACACCCCTACTTCAGGAGCATGAAAGGGGACTTTGGGTCACTAGGCATGTGTCCAATTTTTTGCGAGCTATTTTGAGTCTTTGGGATTTTTTTTGTGTGTCAAGTTTCACTCTAGAGAGAGAAAAACAAGAAGAAATCTCTTTCTGTTTAGAATATGGCATTCAGGTCCAACATTAGAAAGGGGTTTTTGAACTCAGCGATTTAAGAAATGTCAATAGGGCCTATAAAAGGAACTCACAGATCTTCTGGTCAGGGTATAAATAACATAAGTAGAAGAGGAGCAGAGTTTCATCAGTGGTAAGATCAATAAAAGGACAGGAGCTATTTTTATTCACATCATCATAGTCTCTTTAAAGCTGAGCACAGAGAGCAGCACACAGTAGGAGCTCAGTAGGTAGACAGTAAGTTGTGTCAGACAGCCCCTTCCTGTTCGACTTCTAGAACAGAACTGTTGAGAACACTTAAAATCACCATCTGGTAAATGAGGCACTTTGCAGAAAGCATGAGCCAGAGGGTCTCATGAGATGCAACAGGAACGTGGCCCTTGCTTTGCCTCAAGTTTATTGCCAAAGTTAGAATGGAGCAAAGAAAGCCAGTTTCTGGACCCAGAAGCCACTTGTGCCTACTCCATTCCCCTACACATCAGCTAGACTCTGGTGTCTTTTCCTAAGGCCAAGACTCCACCTAATGAGCAATCTTCCAATTATCTTCAATTATCTTTTGTTTGCAACATTCTATTATAAAACTTTCAAACTTAGAGCTGCGTTGAAAGAATTTTACAGTGAACACCCATACTATCACGTAGTTTCTTCAACTGACATTTTACTATAATTGCTTTATCATTTATTAATTCTCTATCCATTCCTCTATCTATCCAGTAATTCATTTAATTATTTTTTTTATTGCATTCAAAGTAAGTTACAGATATCAGTACCTTCCCCCCAGATACTTCAATGTTATTAATAAGAATTCAATATTTTCCCTTCCTACCAACAATGTATGAGAGTTTTAGTTTATTTACACCCTCTGATACATTTGGCATTGTCAGTGTAATATTAGCCATGCTGGTAATGTGGAGTGGTATTTCATTATCTGGATACCCTTAACTACTAAAAATGTTAACTGTTTTTCATGTGCTTATCGACACTTCATTTACCGTCTTGTGAGAAGAGTCCATTAAATCGTTTGGCCAATTTTAAATTGAGTTGTCATTTTATTATTGAGTTTTAGGAGTTCTTAGTATATCTAGGCTACCAATTCTTTGTCAGATATATTTTGCAAATATTTTCTCCTGCCCTTTGGCTTGCCTATACATTTTCTTAATGACATTTCTTCTGATGAACAGAAATTTACTTTTAATTAAGTCTAATTTTTTTTGGGGGGGTGGGGGTTGGCGGTTTGTTTGTAACCAAGTCATGAAGATATTCTCCTATGTTTTCTTCTAGAAGTTTTATAGTTTTAGATCTTATATTTAGGTCTATGGTCCATCACAAATAGATTTTTGTGAATGTTATGATATAGGGCAAGCTTAATTTGTTTTCATTTGAATATGTAGTTATTTCAACACCATTTGTTGAAAAGAGTTTCCTTACCCAATTAGGTTGCTTTCACATCTTTGTCAAACATAAAATAAATGTATAAGTGTGGGCTATTTCTGGATTCTTTACTCTATTCCATCAATTTGTTTGTTGATCCTTCCATCAGTACCACACTGTCCTAATTAGTGTAGCATTCAGGCAAGTCTTGAAGTCAAATAGTGTAAATATAAACTTGACTTCTTTTTTCAAGACTTCTTGAATATTCTAAGTTCTTTGCATTTCTATAGAAATTTTAGAATCAGCTCATCAATTGTGACTAAAAAGCATAGTAGGATTCGGATTAGAATTGTACTGAACCCATAGATCAATTTGGTAATTTCCATCTTTAAAATGCTGAATCTTTCAATCTATTAACTAGGTATACCTCTCCATTTATTTAGATCTTTAATTTCTTTCAGCATCATTTTGTTGATTTTTCTCTTGGTCATTAATTTTCAGCAGTTTGACTATTATATGCCACGTATTTTTATGTTTGTTTTGTTTGTTTTTGATTTAATCTTTCTTAGTGTTCATTGAGGTTTTAAAGTCCATAAATGTGTTTTTTCACCAATTATTTATTCAGAAACTTTTCTATGTCATTCTTTCTCACTCCTCTCCTTCTGAAATCATTGCTGTTGATCTATCTTCTAGTTCACTGACTTTTTTCTTCTTTTATCTCTCTTATTTTAAATACATCCATTGATTTTTTTATTTAAGCTATTTATTTTCAGTTTTTATATTTTCATTTGTTTTTTTTTATAGCTTAATTTGTCTGCTAAGACTTTCTTCATGTTTGAGTATGGCTATAATAGGGTCTTTAAAATTCTTGTCTGTTAATTCCATCAATGGTTGGTTGAATCTTTCATGAGAAACTGCAAATACCAAGGGCCAAATATATTTATTGGAAAAA
This sequence comes from Cynopterus sphinx, assembly GCA_030015415.1. Lineage (NCBI taxonomy): Eukaryota > Metazoa > Chordata > Mammalia > Chiroptera > Pteropodidae > Cynopterus > Cynopterus sphinx. The sequence continues at coordinate 89,289,629 of CM057383.1, forward strand.
AATCTTGTGTAAATGGACCTGTACAGTTCAAACCCATGTTGTTTAAGAATCAGTTGTATTGGCATCATCTTGGGAATTTTAAAAAGTACAAATTATATAGCCAATATAGAGAAACAAATAGAGAACACATATTAGCAAAAAATAAAATAAATCAAATCACCTCAATTCCCTTCCTTTAATGTAAGCATTATTATAATTTTTTACATACCTTTTTGTTATCCTTCAAATTTTTATTCTCAACCTTAGATGCCTATTAGAATTATCTGGGCAGCTCTGAAAAGTCAAGATGTTCATGCCGTACCCTTGACCAATTAAGTCACATTCTCAGGGATTGATGTTTAGGCATTTGTACTTTTTAAAATTCCCAAGATGATGCCAATACAACTGACTCCTAAACAACATGGGTTTGAACTGTACAGGTCCATTGACACAAGATTTTTTTCCCAATAAATATATTTGGCGCTTGGTATTTGCAGTTTCTCATGAAAGATTCAACCAATCATTGCTTGAAAACAGTATTTTTATATTCCCAACTGCATTTGCCCAACCGTGTATGGAAAGTACAGTTTTCATTCTGTGGTTGGTTAAATCCACTGATGCGAACAGGTCACTGTAGAGTCAAAAGTTACACATGGATTTTCGATTGTGCTGATCAATGCTCCAACCCCCACACTGTATACAGTCAAGAAGACCTAAAAGATGTCCCAGCCAAAACTACCAGGTTGTTCAGATGTCATTTTCTGTCTCCTATGTGACAGCCCCTCCAGGAGAGTTCAGAGAAAGCAAGATTTGAAGCCGTTAAATGTGAAATAATTAGAAATTAAAAGGATACCTAATATACATAATCAAGTGCTAAACTGAATAGAAGCCTCAAGTATGCCAGCAGAGACGCACCTGAGTGCAGTCAAGGGCAGACTCATCTGTATTTCCTGCTTCTTGGCGGAGGCCTTCCAGTTGCATTGAGTCTCCTTCCTTTATAAAGGTTTTCAGTAGCAGATTAGAGTGATAGGTGATGCTGATTCCACCCCTCCCTTCTTTGAAAATGTCTGCTTCATTGAGTCCCCAGTTTCCTGGCCTCCCTTTTCTCTCTGTGGGTTTAATTCTTTACCTGATTCCAGAATTCCACCACCCTTGACCAGAGAATTGCTGCAGAATCGTGCTATTGCTGGCTGGGTGGCCTGTCTGACTGGTGTAGAATCCAGGTGAGTTGAGGATAAAGGTCTATCTCCAGCTTGCCCCAGGCAAAGTGATCAGCAACAAAGCACTAAGTCTAGATCATGACTCAGGAGGCATGACTCAGCAGAAGCTCCTAGGAGATTGTAAAATACCTATGATCAGGCTCTGCTGCAGAACAGGTACCTCAGAACCTCTGGATGATGTTGTTCAAGCATTGATGTTTTTGTCAAAGTGCACCCAGAAGATTAGGATACGACTCAGGGTGAGAACTGTTGATGAGGCAACTTGGTGGTCTATCATCATGGACTGTGAGTAGATTTGAAATCTCCCTTCTGGCTACTCCTGGAGACAGCACAGAGGAAAGCGTCCAGCATTGTGATGAGGAGGCTATGGTTTGAATCCCTGCTTTTCTATTTTTACTGGCTGTGTGACATTAGCTAAGTTACATTCTAAAATATTCTATTTAGTTAACGGTAAAAAAGGTAAACTAATAGAACCTACTACTGAGACTCAATGAGATACCACCTATGAAGCAACTGGCACATAGTGTGTACCCAATAAACATCCGCTCCCTTTCCTCCCTGTACCTGCCTCTCCCACCCCATCTTAGCTTGCAATAAGAGCCATGGGCAGCTCTAGCTCGGTTTTGTACTTGTTCTTTTTGATCTGATTGTGACCACAACATCGGTCTGGATTTGTAGCCCTGGTCCCTGGACTGGAATTCTGACCTCAGCTTCTGAACTTGATCCAGCTCTTCTTTTCTGCCTTGCAGGTTCTGGGCCCAGTTTCCATCACCTGTTTCTGTTGCTCAGCTCTAAGCCCCACTGGGACAATTTCTAAAAGTAACTGGCCCCATGTTGCTACTGCTCTAGCTGAATTTTAGCACCAGAAGGGAGTGGGGTTAATTTTAGACTTGTCCTGAACTAACATCTGAGAAAAGGCAAGGCCATGCAAGTCCAATCTGCCCCCTTAGTATCTAGGTTGGAGTTTACAGAGAAAAATTAGAGAGATTTTGCCACAGAGTTTATGTGTCTGTAACATGCCAGGTACCTTACATGGAAATATAATACAAGAAACAATTTGCTTCAAAATTGATTTGGATTTGAGCCTCAGGTGTTGTGTGGAGTGGGATTAACCACAGTATACACCAGAACTTTTGATGTGCTAATGCCTGTACTGAGCGGGGATAGATTATAAGCTAGCATCTACCTCAGGGACAAGACCAGGCAGGTATGAGCAGGGCCCTGAACCTGAGGCCCTGCAGAGAAGAGGTCAATGAAACAATAGAAAAAGTTATTGATTTATTTGTGCTTTAGAGAAACCCAGAAGGAAATAAAATGGAGCAGTACAGTGACAGAACGCCCTGAGAGAAACAGGGGTGGCACAGCAGCTCCTAGAGCAGCCTGGCCCACAGTAGGGGTTGAATGACTGCTTATTACATGAGAGTGGAATGAAAGTCTTGTGAGGTGGTAAAGAAGAAACATTTTGAGGATGGCCTTTGAGTGTCTTGTTCTTGGCAGAAGGAGCGACCTGCTTAGAGCAAACTGGGCATCAAAATGTGTCAGGAGGAACTGTGGCCTCTGGGTTGAGGGAAATTAGCACTAATATGATATGCTACCACCTAATGCTATGTGATCGTATGCGAATTACTCAACTACTCTGAGCCAGTTTCTCCATAGATTTATTCAACATTCACCAACATGTATTCATTGAACATTCACCAACAATTTATTATGCCAGACAGTTGGATACTGTAGTGAGCAGATAAGTTTCTTGCCCATATGCATCTAACAATTTAGTAGGGGAGGTAGACAAGAGAAAAGGATAAGATAAAGGTAGACGATAGGCGCTGTGAATAAACAGAATAAAATGGAGAAGAATTTGGATAGGGAAAGCTTCTGTAAGGAAGTGTCATTGGAACTGAGCTCCGAATGTTGAGGAGCCAGCTCTGCAGAAGAACGCTCCAGCACAGGGAACAGCAAGCGCAAAGACCCCCAAAGAGCAAATAGCAAAGAGCTTCACAGGTTTGAAGAACAGAAAGGAAGCCAGCGTGGAGAATAGTGAGATGAAGGAGGTGGACTGAGGTAAGATAAAAGAGAGAGGCAGGAATGCGCAGGGCCTTGAGAAAGAGTCAGAATTTTGTGAGAGGCTAATTTTCATGTCTTGGAGTATGAGGACAGGCTGGGCAGGAGCTGCTCCAGTGCCGGACATAAGGCCAGGGCAGACTCTGAGGGCAGAGGCAGTGAGGAAGTGCCTGTGAAAGGGATGCTGTTCGAACCCAGGATTCTTAGAATGCAGCCCAGATGTCAGCTTGGGCCAAACTGGTTAGCACCGCTATAAGAGAAAAGAAAAAAAATATTAAATCTGGTCTAGGACAGAAACTTTGCAATTGATGTATTTCAAAATCTACTTCTGGGAAGAAATGAGCATTCTTAATAAAATATTTAACTAATCAATTTTCTGATCAACTTTAATGAACTAAGCTTTGTTCTGTAAATCTAATCATCCAATCCCCTGCCTGCTGACTGTCAGTCAATTGTCTTAGTGTTTAGTCACTTGTTTAACCTAATGATTTTTTTTTTTGTATCTTAACCTAATAATGATCTGACCATTCTTTTTCCCCATCAATGACCCCTACCAGAAGTGAGTCCTTTTCACCTGCAGCAAGATTGGAATTAAACATTGGCATGTACTTTCAAATGACTTTTCTGAAAAGTTGTCTGTAACACCCCAGAGTGGGTGGCCAGTGGATGTGAGAAGACTTCTCAAGTTTTCTGTGGGTCCTTGGCCCCCTTGCTTCCTGTTTATGCACATGCTGTCTCTGGCTGCTCATGGCACAAACCATGCGAGTTCTGCTAAAATCCAGCCTCTGCAAGCCATTTGGTGAGGAGTGAGAGGAAGGCTATTATGGGTTAAATTGTGTGCCCCCTACCCCACCCCCTCAAAAGAGAGTCCTAATCCCCTGGACCTCATAATTGATCTCATTTGGAGAGAGATTGTTTACAGAGGTAATCAGGTTCAAATGAGGTCATTAGGGCAGTCCCTAATCTAATATGACTGGCATCCCTATAAAAAGGGGAAATTTGGAGGCACACAGGAAGAATGCCATGTAAAAATGAAGGCAGGAATTAGAGCGATGCTTCTACAAACTCAGGAATGCCTGTTAGCAACAAAAAGAGTTCATCCACCTCGCACTAGCAGAGCCAAACAGCAAGAATTACGGTGGAGAAACATCAGCTATTTTATTGGTGAATGGCACCATCCTAGAGAATAGGACGCTCCTGCTCAAAAGCTTGAACTCCCCAATGGTGTGTAGTTCACAGATTATGTAGATCAAAATCACAAGACACCGGGGTCAGGGCGGGAGCTGGGTTGTTGGAGGTGAGATAAGGGCAATAAGTCATTTCTTCAGGTCTTGAGGATAGTTCCAGTATTCCTCTGATTCCATGAGAAAGTAGCCATGGGGTCATTCACTTTCAGGCGTAGGGACTGAAATGTAAGTTAGGTCAAAATGTTATCTTCAACATACCAGAGGTCCTGACCTTGTGGCCTTTAGTCAGGTCCAGGCTACTGTTTTCTGCTGCCTCGGGGGTTGCTGATTTTCCAGGAGAAAGGCTAGATCTCTGAGAGGTATATATATATACATAGATAGAAAAGAGATAGAGAGAGAGATTTCTAGAGCTAGGATTTAAAGGTAAAGATAATTAAAGTCATAAGGACTGTTGGCTTCATGCCAACGATTTCCAGCATATCACCAGAAGCTGGGTGAGAAGCATGGAACAGAGTCTTCTTCATAGCCTTCAGAAGAAACCAGCCTTACTGAAACCTTAGTCCTAGACACTCAGCCCGCTGCCCATGTGCTTCATTTCACCCTGCCATTTCATGTTGACATGGGAACAGGAAGTGCCTCTGGATTTTTGTCCTCTCTAATTCTAGAAAGGCACGATAACACTTCTCCCACAAAGGTTATTTTCTTGAGCATTAGGCCCCTGAGATAATTAGAACAGAAAAACGGGTGCCCCATGGGTTGAGTTAAATTTGGCACAAAGAGGAAAGACCTTGAGGGTTAGTAAGCAAGGGGAAAATTGCATAGAATTCAAGATTGCATAGAAAACCTCTTATAAAGGTACCATTTTGGAGACTGAAATACTGTTTTTCAAAGTCCAACATGACAGTTGCAACCTGTGCAGCAGTAAATGGACATTTATTCAGCTGAGTTAGCGAGGTGGCTTTTAGACAGACAAATGTTACCCCATCTCTTTTTATTCTAGAATCACATTCAGTATGGCAAGTAGCTTGCACTGGAGCTGACCGAGGGACCGTGAGATTCATGTATCCCATCTTACCTTCCTTCTGGAGCTCACTTTTATTAAGTAGAATTGTTTGTTAAGCAGAATCACTCACAATATTTAAATGTTTTTTTTTTTTCTTCTAATCCAAGTGCACATAGTCGAATTCACTTCAGAGTGAATTTTTATTATATAATAATTCAGATAAATTTTTATCATCTTAAAACTCATCCAAAATTTAGGCGAAAACCACCTTCAAGTGGAATTTAAAAAAAAAGAAGAAAAACAACTGACTTTACTTTCAGCAGTGTCAGCTGCATCAGACTAATTTGCAACAGGCCAAATCTCCCACTGACAAGCAAACAGCAGAAAAGTCAGACTTTAAAAATGGCTGAAGGTATTCGAATCTTACCATGGAAGCCAGGATATGAGGAGACAAGGCATCTGAGAAAAGAGGAAACTCCTTGAGGTGAGCCTGATGCTCCATGCTGCTTTTCTCCTCCAGGAATTTACCAGCTCGGTTAGTTTCAGATGAGAGACTGGGAAGCCAAGCTGAAAGAAGTGGCTAAGCAGAGCTTTTGGCAAAAATTGAAGTTCAGGACCACCAAGGGAGCCAGGAATAATGAGATCAAGAGAGAAAGGAGCACAAGAAAGTGAGTGTGAGGATGTGAACTGCTTTTCTTCTCCAAGCATTTGTTCATGCTTAAGCAGCGTATAGTCACGCTGAGCAGCCAAGTGGAAAGCCATGGGAAGGAGGCTGAGAACTTAAGCAGACTTCAGCCATCTCACCAGGCCGAGGAGAAGGGAACCTGGGAAACCCCTTAGGCTTCCATTTGCCTTTTCCAGTACAATGCCCCGGAAATAAGGGGGTAAATGCAAAATAGACCCAGCATTACAATGACTGAAATACAGCCTCAAATCCATCTAATCCCTGATTGGACCGCCTTGGAGAAGTAATTTAGGTTGTAAACTCACAGTAGGTCACAGTTGTCCACTGACTTCTGGTTACAAATATAAGCAGAGTTGCTGAGGCAGTTCAGGAGGCAGCCCTCTGCAGGAATTCTAGAATCGACGTTCTCTTCCTCAAGATTAGTGGTATCTTGAGACCTGATGAGCAGCACCTATCCCTGTGTTAAGCACCACTCTGAGTGCAAGGAGGCATTCAGGTGTGTTCTTGTCCTCAAGGGGCTCACTGTCTACAGGGGAAGACCAACAAGCAAAGAAATTGATGGGCACTGATTGTGACAAGTATTAGGAAAAATTAAAAGGATGTCCTTGGAGCTTAGGGGAGGGACACCTAATCTATCCTTGAAATGGGGTAGAGGCTAGCATTAGAGAAGCCAGGGAGGCTTCCCAGAGAAAGTGAAATCTCAGCTGAGTTCAGAGGACAAGGAGGATTTTCACAGGTGAAGAAGGTGAAAGGTAATACAAGCTCTTGTCGACAGAGTAGATCCTAAGAGTTCTCATCACAAGGGGAAAAACCTTTGTGTGTGTGTGTGTATATATTTATATGAGACAGTGGATGTTAACTAAAGTTATTATGGTAATAATTTCACAATATATGTAAGTCAGATCATTATGCTGTACATCTTAAATGTATACAGTGCCATGTGTCAATTGTATCTCAATAAAACGAGGAAAAGCAGATAAAACAGTACGTGCAAAGAGAGAGCAAAGCTTGTCCATCAAATAGCAAATAATTCTGTTTGATAAGTGTGAGAAGTACCACATGGGGGACAATCAAGAAAGAAAGCTGGAGAGCCAGGAACCAGATCATGAAGGGCCTCTCGTAGCAGAAGTTAAGGAGCCAAGCCATGTTCAGCAATTTCAACAGTCCACTTGAAGTGGTACCTTGGCCTAGGCAATGCTGCCCAGGAACACAACAGTTTGTTTCTTCTGGGAACACTGGTTATCTCCTATGATGAGACCTACCTGTCTAATGGTGGGCATGTCTTTGATGAATAAACTGATCAATAAAGAAACTAATACTGCAACATAGGTGACATATCATCATGGCTTGGATTGGTGAAGAGGCCTTGAAAGGGAACAGATATTAAAGATTTTTGGGAATCAGACCTGGCTGACTGACTTTGCCAATGAGGGTGAGAGAGGAGTCAAGGATGATGCCTAGGTTTCTAGCTGAGGCATTTGGAGTAATTACCTTAGGACAAATAATTATAGTCTTGTGCCTTATCTACCTACTAGAATAGAAACATCTTAGATCAAGAAATTCAGAACCACAAGAATCTATTGAATATTGGCTACTTGTCAGGCACCTCTACATCCCATTCATTCCTCACAATAATCCAAAGAGCTTAATCTATTCTTTTTCACCATTTGGCAAGAAAAGAAAACTGTTTTAGGTTCTCCCAACTTGCAAATTGAGGACAGAACTTGAGTCTGAGTGTATCTTACCTTAGAACCTGAACTCAATATTAGGCTTTTCCAGGAGATCACACTTGGACTTGGACATCAGGCTGCTTTAAATTGGTTCTCGAATCCACTCGATTTAGTGTGGCTCATAAGAGTGGCTCCACAAACTATGGAATTAGTATTTCTAGGTCCTCTTACACTCAGGTGTAACCTTACGTGTTGTATAGATGGAAACTCTTTCAGTGGTTAAGGTGAGCCCAGCCCAAGGAATGAAACTCTGAGGGCGTGAGGCTGGTTCTTAGCTTCACTCCTTCATGGCTCCCATTCTGGGAGCTCAAAAATATGAGCTCTTCCCAGCTGCGTAGTTCTTTTGTGGAGCAGCCAAACGTGTTGAGAACCAATTAGTGTCGGTCAGGAGTGCAGGTGCCATTCCTGCGAATGTGAACTACACGCAGTAGCATGGGGTGGGCAAGAAATTAATCACAGCAGAGATTCTATTGCATCTCTATCCCTCAAGAAAGAGCACACAAAAATGTTATATTGCATATCTCTCTAGGAGCACAGAAACCCTCTTTTCTCTCTATCCCTGAAATGAAGGGTACATTTTAATCAGCACATCCCCATGGCCTTTGTGGGTTATTTCTTGCAAATTGTCTCCAGATTCCACCTGGATTTGTTCTCTGAGTCTCTGGGTCCAAATTAGTCAGTGAACATAATACTGATAATATTCATCGGCATAATCACAGCTTAGAATTTGCAAAACACTTTCACTTAGATGATCTCATTTCATCTTCGCTACAGGCCTGTGTGATGGGCTGGACAGGTTTTATCATTTCCTTTGGTTTACAGCTAAGGAAACTGAGGCTAAAGCTGTGAAGTGAAGCTAGTGAGTGGCTGCTCCAGGGCTAGAGCTGCCATCACTGGATCACTTTAGAACAAAGTGGAAATGAAGGCAGGGCATAGAAGCTCACAAAGGCTAAGGAACTTCAAGCCAAGGACAACAGTGGGTGGGGGAATTCTCAAAGGCTGTAAGTTGAGTGTACAGGAGGGAGCTGAAACTGGGAGGTGTTGCTTTGGGTGATTCCTTGGAAACTGAGCACTTCTGAGCCATTCCTTTGTAACCTAGGGATCATTTAGGAGCTGCCTGGGACCTGCCTGAATCTGTCTGCACAAGCCTACCAAAATCTCTTCTGTAGATGAGAGATCCAAGAATCTTCACCCATAGCTGTAGGGACAGGTCTAGACCCCTCCCAGTCAGCCTAAAGGAGGAATGCCAGTCATCCTCCAATGCCATGCTGACGAGCCACTCTTCAAAACAACCTCAACAGAGAGGATTGGAAGTGGGCACCTGCCCATCTTCCTCACTTCTAGGAGGTTTTTCTTATTGAATTTGAATGGAATCTAATGCAATATGGGCAAATTGAAGCATGTTTTCCTTGCTTCCTTCTCCTCCCTTCTCCAGGCACATTTATTTGGATAAAGCTTATATGTTCATTTGAAAGATGCACTTTTTTTGTCTTCAAACACAGTGGCATGCCAGGTCCCTGCTGTGGGCTCCCAAAGCTCTCTGTGAGGGCTGTGTCTCTATCAAAGATAAGTCTCATCACCTCGGATTAAGTCCCATGCTCCCGAGCCTGTCTCTGTGTCCCCAGCATTCCAATAAATAGAAGGAAGAAAGGGAAGCAAGCAGTGAAGGGGTGAGGGTCCCTGGTCAATTATATTATTTCAGTTTCCAAGAAGCAGCAATACAGTTTTAGGTTCAAGAAACCTAGCATTCTGCCACTTAGTTCTGTGATCATGATTAAGTATTTGCACATTTCTGAGCTTGATTTCTTTAGGTATAGAATGAAGATATTAACACCTGCTCTGCCTGACTCAGAAAGTTGTTGCCAAAATCACATATGATAAAACAGCAGAAAAGGCCTGGTGGGAAGCCTAGCACAGCCTTGTTGCTAAGACTTGCCCTGTCAACAGTTCGGATTGGGAGGTTCTATGCTACCAAGACTGGGAAAAGCAGAAAAGAAACAGTGGGTCGGTGGTCTTCAATTCAGGAAGACAGGCAGGCCCGGGGCATCAGGGAGAGGAAAGCCTTGCTCAGAAGTGGATCTCCCACAATTGCAGCTTTCTTCTGGGCCTTGGGCTTTTATGTGAAGGGCTGTCTACTACATTTATGGTCTAAGTGAGCCTCACACAGTTCCGGAAGGAGAAACCGTTATCTGAAGAGCTACAGAGGAGTTGAAGGAACAAAGCTGGTACTAAACCCCATGCCTCTTTTGGCCCATGCCTATACCTTTTCTTTCTTCATATTGGCAACCCTGAAGAGAAGAAAAACTTTGATTTGAAGATAGGGATAGAAAGACTGAGATTATTTTGGAGAATGGGCCACTTCAGGAAGGTTAGGCCTGGGGTGAGGGGAGCCGTAGCAAGATGTATTTAAAAGCACAGCATAGAATGAAGGCCATAGGTGTCTGGGCAAGAAGAAGGAGAGAAGCTGTAGAAATTTATCCATTCATTAATTCACTCACTCACTCATTCATTCTGATAGCCCTTACAAGCAAATGGGAGCTGAAATGATCACAGTCAGACTGGTAACTTGGAAGCCAAAGCAGCTCCCAGAATGGGGTGGGGATCAAGGTAAGGGTGGGGAGGCCATTGAACCAACCCACAGAGTTTGTCAGAGGCATCAGGGTGAGTCTGAAATAATAACTGAACCCAGGCAGATGTGCAACCTGTTCATCAAACTGAAGGGACTGGTTGGAGAAAGATCCAGTTCCAAGGCCTCAGGACTGAAACTGGAAACTCCAGAGTAGAGTGAGAGGGCTTTAGAGGCTGGAGTTGGGTGTGGAGAAAGCAGTCTGAGATGCTCCCCAAGTGTTGGGTTAAATGATGAGAAGGAGCTGGAAAGGTGAGGTGTCAGATGAAAAGGACACTAAGTTAAGGCTTCCGATTTATTCCTGGGACACTGGGAACGACAGGAAGCTTTCAATAAGGGAAAGCACGATCAAGTTTGCATTTTAGAAACACCACTCTGGCTGCAGTATGGAGAATAAATGGCAAGGGGACATTAGTGGGGAGGACAAGTAGTTAAAAGGCTTCTGAAGGCCTGAGTGGATTCAATGATAATGGTGATAGAAATGGAAGGTTTTAAGGAGGCAGAATCCAGTGGATTCTGTAATAATTTGAATATGGAATGACTTTGCAAAGGGGAAGAATATGTCAAGGGTGACTTCCTAGAGACTTGAAAACATAATTCAGGCTCCTACTTTGCCATTATTTTCAAATTTGCAAATCCTAGGTCATCGTACCCTTTGAGGCCTCAGCTTCTACTGCTCAGAAGAGGAAAGTTGATCTAGAGTAGTCAGTGGTTTCTAATTATCCTCAGGGCCATCCTCCTGGGTGTGGCTGGGCGTCAGAGAAAAAGCCCTGGGCTGTAGTCAGATGTCCTGGCTCTCCCTGTGATTTAAGGCAAGACACAGTATTTCTGAACCTGGGTCTGTATTTGTATAAATGGAGATAATTATTCATTTATTTAAGAAATAAACACTGAGCAAACGATAAAAAGAATGAAATTGGTCTGTGCCTCGTGGAGCTCACAGTGCAGGAGGAGAAGGAGTCATATAAACAAATACTTACAAAGGAATTTGGTAAGTGCCATCATGATGTAAACTGTATACAGAGGGAGGTGGCCCAAAAGAGGGAGGGACCAATAAGTGCAGGGACTGCATTTAGTGATAGGACAAGAGGTAGCCAGGTAGAACAAGGGAAAGCATTCTCTGGATTAAGAAAAGTAGGCTTTTCTTGTTTATCCCTTCCATTTATTTACTTATGTATGTATTTATTTATTATTTTGCCCCTCCTGGACACTTACCTCTACCTTCTGCTCTCTAAACAGCATCCTCTTTCTCACCTGCAGGTGAGGCCCTAAAGGATTCTTCAGAAAGCATCACTTTGATATATTCTATATTATTAACACCCAACCAATAAGGAAATCAGCTAGCCCAACATCAAGGGGAGGGCATACCAAAGGTGCACATCCAGGTATCAGAGACAGGCTTTACCCCGCCCTGTATAAGCTAACATTGACATGTGTAGACTACGTATTGCAGCTCTGAAGAGCAGGTTCTGCGTTTAGTTAGAAGTTGTATCCCCAATGCCTCATGCCATGCCTGGCACATGGTAGGTAACTAATGATTGTGAGTTAAATGAATAAAGCTAAACAGAACCCTTTGATTTCATTGGGGTCATTGCCTCATTTGTTTCCCAGCATCCAGGCGGGACTGCATCTCAACCACTACACCTGGAGGCTATTCAGACTCTAACAGATTTCATGGCACCCACGCAAGAAATAGACAGGTAGCAACATCTCATATTTTTAAACTTTCTTTTATTCACCAAGTTCACATGGAGCATCTCCTCTGTGCCAGATGACTCTAACCTCAAGAATGTCACCACCTAGTTAGGAGACAGATATCATATTCTCAATTTCCATACAGTGGAGGCCCAAGGAAGAAGGGATTGGCTTTACCTCAAGGATATGTGTAAGGGGTGCTTGAGCTGTATGTTGAAAAACGAGTATTTAACAGGTGGATAGGCTGGTGGGGATAGGGGAGAGTAGGATAGCTGGGGCAAGGGCATTTAAAATGAGAAATACCCACACGTACAGCGTTTACAGCAGTGCTACTCAAAGTGCAGGTCCATAATGAGAGAAGGAACTTGCCCCAGCACTGCTTACTTCAATGAGGAAGGCTTATTATAAACAAACTGTCCTCTAAACTAAACCATACATTTAGTGACCATTGATTTACATTCTGGCATAAGCCCCTCTGAGGAATTAGAAACAAACGGTTTGTAGACAGGCAGCTGGTATATGGATTACACCACTGCTTTACAGTTTACCAAATCCTTTCACATAAATCCAAGGGTTATTTTGCCCCTCAGACAAATTCTATGAAGTTGGCAGGGCAAGTACGGTAATATGTGTTTTACAGGATGGAATTTGAAACTAAGAGAGGTTAGGGTTTATGTCACACAGCAGGTAAGCAGTGAGGCTTTGAAGCCGTGAAGCCTGAGTCTTCTCCTGGCCGTCCACTCTTCCAGGCTGTGTGGAAAAGCACCACCGACGTGTGAGATGGCTCCATAGCCAGCAAGTCCTTAGGAACAAATGCCAGAGAGAGAGCTTGGTATAAGTGGATCATGTGTGTGACCTCATATGGCATTTCTCATGTTCCTCTGTCTCATGTTACTGTCATCTCATAAATAGAGGCAGGATGACTCTTCCTTTCCATCTGCCCACCCTGGAGCCACCCCCACCTGCCATTTCAGGAGATCTTCCTCCAGCTCAGCCCTCTGCTTGACATTTCACTACCTGAAAGGCCTTGGCATTGGCCCCATGGGGAGATTATCTCATAGAGACAAGTGTCTACTCAAAATAGGCTTACTTTTTCATAAATGCCCTTCTGGGGCATGTTGCTCTTACCTTGGCCCGGTGGGCTACGGCACTGTAGTGAGCTTCTGTCCGAGCACAGGCAGAGCATTTTATTTTTCTTTTCTTTTTTCTGGTGAACAAACCAAGAGCAAGTAAGGGCTAAGAAAGAACAGAGCCTCCAAGCCTCAGGAACCTTAGATCTGCAGTTGTGGTCTGGCCATTCCTCCAAGCAGAAGCTAGTGGGGAAAGAAGCTCCAGGACCCAAGTCTGTGTCCTCACAGCCATCTGACTGGGAACAGTCTATGAAAGCGGAGTGAATCACCTGTAGAGGATCAATGGCACCAACACCCTGCCTCCTGAAACCGTCATGTGTCTGTTCTGGAGGAGTTCTTGCTTGGAAAGGGGCTCAGGCAGGGCTCCTCCCATCTGCAGACCCTCAGCCAGGAAACAGTTTGGGTCTCCAGACTTTTAGAGCCTGTGACTAAGACGTCAGGGAGGATAAAGAAGGAAACAATTGGAGAGATTCTTGCTATATGTGTCCTTTCGCCTTTGCCCGAAGTTCCATATTCTGAAATTGTACCATAGTGGAGAAGGGAGAAGAGCTCTGGATGGCAGTCAGGAGGCTGTCCTGATCCCAGTGCCAACTCTGCTTTGACCCAGGGCAAGACTCTTCACCTCCCTAAACCTCTGTTTTCTGCTGTATAAAATGGAGATGCTGTTACGTGTTGCAGCTGCCTTAGGAATGGGAAATGATCCCAACCAATCCCCAAAGATTTGCAGAGGCTGCAGACTCCAGCTGGCTCTCTCCCTAGCCACAGTCCTGCTGTATTATTTACTTCTCTATTCTGTTTACTTAGATCCATTGGACCAATGTATTATCATTTTCCTTTTCCCTCTTGTCTTTAGGACATCCTTAAAAGATCCTCCCACACAGAAATTTCTATCTTCATCCAACTGTGAGCAACCCAAAGTTGGGCTCTGCACTTTATTTGTATTCACAGGAGTCACAGAATGACTGATATTTCCCTCCAACAGAACCCCCATGACTTCAAAATATTTCTTTTATATTTAACAAGCACTTACTTTAAGCTTACTCTGTACCAGAAATTATTGTGAACATTAAACAGGTATTAACTCCTTTAGTAGGTCCTATTGTCACACCCATCTTATATATTAAACTACATCTGACAATTCCAACTGCTGGTTCTCCTATCGGTCTGTTTGCCTTATCAATTTTTTTGTTATTGTTGTTTTGATCCTTTTTGTTCTTGATTCCTGGTATGTCTGATGATTTGGGATTGAATTCAAATAATTCTGAATGGAAACGGTAGAGGTGCTTCAAGGTTCTGGATGACATTATCTTTTTCCAGAGAGGATTTACTTCTGATTCTCAAAGCAGTTAGAAAAGCAGATCAAGTTAAAGACTCCACGAATAAGCCAATTTAAAGTGTGCCTCAGGCTGTGGTGACTGAGGATTCCAGTTCATCTTTGCTCCTAGGGTGTGGCTGCCTTTCCCTGTGTTTATCAGGGTCTCTCCACCCTCGTGGGCCCTTGGTTCCAATTTTTAACTTCCAGATTTTAGTTACTATTTTGCTGTGCTTAGTTTCTCAGCTTTTCCGCCACCATTTTCGGCTCAGCTTCTTGGCCTCTTGGCTGCTATGTAAAAATCAGCAAATACCTTGAGAGGAAAACAGGCTATAGATGTTGCGCTAACTTCTCTTTTTACTTCTCTTTGGGATTTTGACAAGTAAAGTCCTCACTTCCTTGTTTCTGCCAATACCTTTGAAGAATTATAGATACGCTTAAATAGATATATTTATTATATTATATATATAGTATATATAAATAATTCTGTTTTCATAGTTCTTAGCAAGAGAGTTACTCTAATACTAGTTCACCAGAATTGAAAAAAAAAATAAAATACTTATCCTTATTTTATACATGAGGAAACTAAGGCATAAGAATATTAAATAAAATTACTATCTTTACGTGTAACATTTACCCATTTATTTCAAA
Organism: Cynopterus sphinx; assembly: GCA_030015415.1. Classification (NCBI taxonomy): domain Eukaryota; kingdom Metazoa; phylum Chordata; class Mammalia; order Chiroptera; family Pteropodidae; genus Cynopterus; species Cynopterus sphinx. The sequence goes on from CM057383.1 coordinate 89,304,908, forward strand.
AAATACATTTACTAAGTACCCATTATATATTAGACACTATCTTGGGCATTGGGGATTCAAAATTAATAAGCCAGTTCTTGTTTTCAAAGATCACAATATGTCACTTATAATTCAGTGTAGCCAATGCTATTACTAAGGGAGGTATAGGTGCTCCAGGAGCTCAGGTAAGGTTTTATCATGCCAATCTGTGCTTGTTTCTCTGCATAAATTTGTCCCCTGGTACACAGTGAACTTCTTGAGGTCAGAGGCTGTGGTTTATTCACTCCTCTATCCCCAGTGCCCAACACAGTGTTTGTAACAAGGGAGGTGTTCCACAAACACCTGTTGAATTGAGTCGAGTCAATTTTCAACCAGAGGAGAAGAGTAGGAGAGGATGAAGGCTGTAAGATGGTGGAGATTAGCTTAGCCCAGCAGTCAGGAATTCGTGATCCACCAACTCTATGAGCAACTCTTTGTGAACATGGCAAGTTACCTCCCCTGTCTGGGCCTGTCTCTCGTCTGCAGGTTGGAGAGGATAGACTAAGTTATGCCTGAGATCTTTCCAGTAAGAAGTCCCTGTAGCTGAGTGTGACCCCACAGAGGATGAATGACACAGTTACCCCACTGTGTCCCCATGTGCCCTCTAGAGGCTGAAGTACTGAGCCAGACGGTCTGTCAGACAAAACCAGAGTGGCTGTTCCTATGTCTGTCTCCCCTGTTTTCTCCCAGGGAAAAATGTCGAGTATAAAAGGGTTTCTGGGGCTCACCTGGAAAATGCAAGAAGTTTCTTATGCAGGACAGACCAATGGTTGATAGAAGGAGTGTGAGGAAATATTTCTCGGTCCTCTTCCTCTGGACATGCTTGGGCCAGCCTTCTCTGTCTCCCACTTCTCTAAGCACAGGGTTTACTTTCCTATTTCAGAAAACAGTGCTGTCTCTATAGCCAGCACAATGCTTGTCCCAGCTAAAGTACGGGAAGGAAGCCAGTTCCCTCGCCTTGTTTGGCTGAGCGGGGCTTCTCCTTTCAGACACCCATCTCTCCATCGCCCCCGTTTCTGGACATTCTCACAGAGGCATCCAGAAGGACAAGTGGACACAGATTCACAGTCAGCTGATTAGCAGCAGGGACCTGCACCCCCAAGAGAGCATCTGACTCCAAAAGGCTCTGTGAAAGCAGAGGAGTGTGGGCAGCAAAGCAACAGGGGCGGTGTAGACATCCAGCCAACTTGCCTCCTTTTATGGATGAAAGACGGAGCCCAGAGAGGACCATGGTTCTCCTGAGGCAACATCTTGATTTGCAGGGTAGGGCACAGAATTCGATGTCACGGTGAAACAGCTCAGCTGGCCCCCTGTGCTGGGAGCATGGCTTTATTTCATGATTGAATCACACAATCAACTTTCAGAGCCTTTTCTCCTCACACGTCCTGTGTGCAGCGAGCCCACCGGCCATCCAGGATTCCTGAGCCGAGTCCTCACTCAAAACACTGAAGTCAGCTGGGGGAAGCATTTGGGCCCAATTATGTATTTCTAAATATGCAGCTCCAGAGGTAGGAGGAGGGAGAGGAGGCACCCAGGGTTGTTTTTGTGGATTATGCAGTTACTGACCTAAATTTTATATTGGGGGAGAGAAAAAAAGAAAAAAGAAAGAACTGCCGCAGGTAACGCTGACATGTTGGAGTAAGTGCTGAGAAGATGAAATGCCCGACTGGGGTCTTTGAAAATGTTGTCTGTTTTAATTGGATGTGTCTTTTCAGAACTAGCTGGTGGCAGGCCCATCACAGGCTCCTTTTAATCAGTGGCATTCACATTTCCCCACTGCGTCTTCACACAGAATAAAGAGCAATGGGGCAGGGGCCAAGAGGGCGGGGGAAAGATGTGGTTCCAATTTGAAATATGATAATTGAGAGGAGTTTTATTTAAAATGTAATTGCCATGCTCCTTCTGCTTTATACCTTAGTGAGTAGATTTTTCTAAGAAGAAAGAAACTCTTGGAGCAAGAGCCTGGAGTGATCTTCCTGCCCATTTTCTTCTTTTTCTACAATGTGCATGTGTGCGCAGATGTCCTTCTTTTCCAAGGTTTTCAGCAGCAGAGTTCACTGTTCCTCAGCCCAAGGAGGAGTACAGAGAGGAGAGAGATGGGTGCTTGTGTCTAAGGGTGGAGAGGAGGAGACACAGGAGGGGCTGGGCTTTGATGTTACAAGGACCAGGCAGGAATGAAGCAGCCATTGGCCTGGGACTCATACCAGGGGCCAGGCCTGTGCTTTCCTTATTTAACCTTAGGATAGAGAATAGGACTAGAGTGGGGCCGGGATCGTCCCTAGTGTTCACTCATTCACTTAATAAATGTTGGTTGGGAAGAGCTGCTCATTGCTAAGCACCGGAACTCTCCCCTCAGGTCTTAGTCAGAGGTCTAGGTCAGAAGCTCATCTTGGGACCACCTGGAGTAGATCCAAATACTTGGGAAGGTCTCAGGACCAACAGAGGTATCTGGAGCCTATGAGATACCAACCATTGGGCACTATCAAAAGCCTGCAGCCCACCCCAGCTCTGTGGTGAGGATCTATGTTAGACCCACATCCTAAGAGGAGCCCCAGAGCCATTCAAGATTGAGAGACGGAGGTAGGGAGAGGTAAGAAGGGATAGAGGGGTGGGAGAAAGAGGGCATGCTGTTAACTGCAGTGTCTGAGAGCAGAGAGACTCTTCTGGGCCTGTTTCTGCAGCTTTCTGTAAAGGGGAATTGATATATTCCTCTAGAGTTCCCATTTCTGGTTCAAGGACACTCAACTCTGATTCATTCAAAAGTCCCTTAATGAGCACCCATTGTGTATCAGGGACTGCACCAGACTTGGCAGTCCCTGACCTTAAGGGGCTCACAATATAGTCCAAGACATAATTATTATGTCAACACATTTTATTGAGTGCTTCCTTTGAACCATCCTGTTTTGGGTGATGGGGATGCAGCAAAATGTAAGACAGGATTTCTTCCTCCAAGTCTCTACATTTAATGTGAAAGAGGAAAAGCTGAGAGTAAGCGTATAAATTAATAACACATTAAGAAACAAAAGAATTTCAGGTATTGATAAGTGCTAAGAATAAAAAACAAGATATATTTGAAAGAGAGCAACTGGGGTAAGAACTGAGTCAGATAAGAAGGCAGAAGAAGGTTACTCTTAAGAGATAACAATAGAGTCAAGAGCTGAGTGATGAAAAGGAGTCAACAGAAGATACCAGTGGGATTAAGGGAGAGCTAGGACAAGGGCCAAGATGAAACCTATTCAGCATGCTTGAGGGGCAGCATGAAGGCCAGGGTGGCTGGAACAAAGTAAATAGAGGGGAGGAGTGTTCAGAGATGACATCAGAGTGAGTGGGAAAGGGAGGCTCAGAGAGAGCCTTGATTTCATTTTATGTGTGATACCACTGGGAAGTCAGGGATCTACATCTCCTCCCTTTCAATCTGTGACTGCTTGACCAACAGAATTCAGCAGACATGATGCTGTGCCAGTCTCTGTGCCCAAATCTTAAGGGATTGGCAGCTTCTACTTCCTGTCTCTTAGAATACTTACTCTTGGAACCCATGCTACGAGGAAATCTAAACAGCCTCATGGAAAGGCCCACATAGTGAGGAAGAGAAGCTCTAGGACAAGAGTCCCAGTTTAGCTCCCAGACAATAGGCAGTACCCACCTGTCAGCCACGTGAGTGGGCCATTCAAGTAGTGGATTCTTCTCCCCAATCAAGCCTCCCAACTGACACTACATGGAACAGAAAAGTGTTGTTACTATGAGCCAAGCCCAAACTGTAGATTCATAAGCAAAATAAAAGATTGTTATTGTTTTAAGCCACTAAGTTTGGAGGTGGTTTGTTATTTATTGTTGTCACGACAAATAATCCAAACAAATGGGAAGCCAACAGAGCAGAGGTCAGCAGTTTTTCTGTAAAGGACTAGATAGTAAATACTGTGATCCTTGCAAATCAAAGGGCCTCTATGGCTAACTACTCAACTCTGCTGCTGCAGTGCAAAGGCAGTCATTGACAATACACAGATAAATAAACATAGCTGTGTTTCTGTAAAACTTAATTTACAAAAACATGTGATGAGCCGGATTGGCCAACTCATTACAGTTTGCCAGTCCCTGCGATAGAGGGTTCTAAGCAGCAGAGTGATATACTCTCTTTTAGACCTAGAAAGCTTCTTTTGATTGCCAGGTAGAGGACAGACTATAGGAGAGCAAAAACGGAGATGACAATAGCTCGACCTAGGGTTTTATTAGTAGCAGTAGAGTGACCTCATCGGGGATCTCTGTTGAAGGTGGCACTGACAGAATTACTGAGACTGCTAAGAAAATAACTAATTGATTATTGCTTTGAGAGAAGTACGAAAAAAGAAGCTATGAGAACTCAAAGCAAGGGCACTCAGTCTGAGGATCAGGGAATTCTTCTTGTAAGAGTCAACTGCTAAATAGAAACTAGTGAGTGGAAGAGTAGGAAGAATTATCTTCCACACCAGTAGAGTAGCAGTTCATAATGGCTAAGGTCGAGGAGTAGGGAAGGCTAACAACAGAAAGTAACAGAGGGTAAAGACTCTGGAGAGTGGTCAGGGTCCAGATCTTAAGGCGTAAGAGAGGAGAAGGCATGGACTTTGAGTCAGCCTGACCTGGTGCTAATCCCAGGACCTGACATTTACCAGCTAAGAAACACCTTTGGGCCTCAGGTTGCTCATGTAGGAATAAAAATACTTTATGGAATTGTTGTGAGAATGAACATTTTATAAATAAAGAAAATGAGGACACAGAAGTCAAGGGCTGATTTGGACCTAGGTGTTCTGACTCAAGTGGCACGTGATAGGTACTCAAGAACTGTTTGAGGAATCACAACAGGTCTTCAGGTAGTCATTCTGTGGGAATTTTACTTTATCTATATAATTGTGAATGCTTTCCAAATTTCCAAACATGAGTATAAATTACTTTCATAATCAGAAAATAATTCAATAAGCATTAGTAAATAAGAAAAGGGACAAGAAAAATGAATAATAATCAGTGATAAATTTGACCATAAGAATTATATGTAAATTAAGAAACTGAGTAATTTAGAATCCTTCTTTGTTAACCATTAAAAGGAACAAGTCTTTGGGATTTTTCATCCACCTGGCAATTTCCAGCCCAAAAAGAATTTTTTATCTGGTGGAGAAAAAGCCCCATAAATCAATTTGCGTGGTAAAGGCAGTGATGGTGAAAGGTGAGAGACAGAGGAGAGGCCCCAACATGGCCTGGGAGGCTAAAGGTTGGTGGCTCAGAAAAGGCTCCAAAGAGGAATCAACACTTGAGCTAAGGCTTGATGAATAACCATGAATAATCCAGGTGCAGAAAAACGGGCAGGGTGTTCTAGGGACAGGGATGACATATGCATATGGTTGGGGCAAACAAAGTTTTTCATCCCTCCATGACATGAGTGGCTACATGACCATAAGCAGGGAGGACAAGTCAATTTGAGAGGCAAATGCTGACAGTTGACTAGATTCCTTCACTAGCTAGTAAACACCTTCTAAAACCTGCATGAATACTACAAACTGGAGCCTCAGCGAAATTAGCAAATTCTGATATGTCATGGATGTTCCAATTGCTTGATTGTGTTCAAACCCATGGAATTCAAATCTGCAATTATTCATAAGCATCAACTACACTGGGTAGGCAGGTTGCATAGAAGGAGTGAATAGGAAGAGAGGGGTCTTGAGTGGCTCTTCCTGGATGGCTCTTGCATTTAGCTTTGATGATTTAAAAAAAAAATAGAAAAAAAGATATTCTGGGCCAAGGAAACAGCATGTGCAAGTATACAGTCCTCAAAGAACATGGATTTTGTAGGTAAATAGTTCAATAAGAACAGAGCAGAAAGTAAAAGGGTGGGGGTGGGACAGTGGGTAATGAGTAAAAAGTTGAGGCTGGAAAAGAAGGCAAGGACCTTATCAGTGAGGGCTTACTGGTTATGCTAAGGGGGTGAACTTTCCTGAACAGAATGACTAGAGCCCCTGAATAGCTGTATGTAGGAAGCAGCATGGCCAGATTTGTATTTTATGGCTATCACTTGAATGGCCGAGTATAAGATGGTCTATAAGAGGAGAAGACACTGGGACCCAAAGCTTCTAATATCATTTCCAGTTCCCTCTGTGTAATGTAGTCCACTCCTCTCTGATCTCCATGGATATTATGTAAACTTTTTCTATTATATACTTGAAAAAATATCTGTTTCAAATGTCATCACTATTCTCTTTCAGCTATGTCATTCCTATTCTTGCCAGTTACCCCTGAGACCACTGAAATTTATCCTGAAGGACTTCCTTGATCTTATTTATTGGTATCCTATTCATTTTCCCCAAATCCTGAATAATAGTGACAGTTTCTTCAAAGTCAGTGATGCCACATGGAGTAATAAAGAACACGGTGATACACGCCTTTTCTCACCTGGAGTAATAAAAAACATGATGGCTGTCTTTTCTCCATCAACTTCTAAGTATGATATGCCTGTCACTAGGAACCCTTGGGTGAGGAGAAAGGCCCTCAAAAGGACTCTTATTGAGGTTTGAAAAGTATAATCATATTGAGATAATTCCTTCCAGGAGAGGTTTGATAGGCTACAAAGAGCAGCAGCTTTGGAGTCAAGCGTGTGACAGAGGCTCTGCCCCTTTACCTATGAGTTCTACTACCTTTTCTTAGTCCCAGAGAGAGACAAAGCTGCTTCTCCCAGCTTGTTCCTGATGCTCTCTCCTCAGCATGCCACTGCGGAAAACAAAGGTTCACTGTTCTGGGCCTAATAAACAACCTTAGATCCTCCCAACCTTCTACTGAAGGTCAGTTCCCTTCATTCTTGCCCCAACATTCTTCCCACCATATCTCAAGTATGTTCTGATCCTTTCACAATTATACAAATGTATGGCCATCTCCAGAGATACCTAAAGCCAGCTTACAGTCCCTTCTCTGGAACCCTCTCTGAAGCTGGCAATATTGCCAACAGTCACTTCTCAGACATGGTCAAACTTGCTGAGATTTTGGGCTTCTCAAAGCTCCTATCTCCCCAAAACTTAAATCTCTGGTTTCCACTGAACATCTTTTGGAAGTGCTACCTCAATTTCATGCTTTTCCTATTCTCAGAACCTGACAGGTCCTTCTGGAGATCCTTCTGTTCTCTCTGCTTCTGGGCAGGAGAATAATGGAACAAAGTATTTTGCCGAGAACAATAATATTTAATACCTGGCAAGTCACAAAATGTGTATTTGTATGGTGAGGAGAGTGGCTTGGGAACTTAAATAGTAACAATAAGCAATTAGTAGAGGCAGGTACACAACCTTCTCTGAAAATCTGGGCCCGAGCTACAGAATTAGAGCACAGTTTGTGTATTTCCAGGTAAGTTTAATTTTTTTTTTTTTTTTAGAAAGAAGACATACTCTTTTTCTTTGTCTTTCTCAGAATGCTGTATCCAAAAGGAAGAAACAGATTGCAGACAAAGGCCAACTCTGGCTAACATTAAGACTAGGCAACTCATCTTGATATTTGCCAGAGGTTCTTCCTAATGTGCCCTAGAAAAATAAAATGTTATTAACAACAAATACAGAAAAGTCAGCATCATTAAAAAACCAGCAGCTTTGTAAATTTTCAAATAGATAAGTGATTAGCAGCTGGCCTTACTGAGCAAAAGTTTTGAAGCTAATAAAGTGAGGGAGAGAAGAGAGTGTACCGTAACAAGGTGCCTAGTTGGGGACTGGACATTCTTTCTCTTTACTTGTCTTAAATCTTCTCCCAATAAAACACATGGAACTCATCCTCACTCAAGTATAAATGAACGGCGGGAACCTAAAATACGCATCTATTTCTTGAGTGAGTATCAAAACTTTAAGATAAAAGTAGATGCACCAAGTAATAGTGAGGAGGCGTTTGGGACAGAGTGCGCTCAATGTCTGTCACTTGGAAATCATGCCGGTTGGCCATGGCTCTGTCCACATGTGAGCTGGGTCAGCCCTGAGGTTGGGACCATTCAGGGTTCCCGACTGCTCATAATTTCCTGAACACCATCTCATCCCTCCATGTCCTTCAGCCTTTCATTGAATCCTACTCTTCCCCCTTCAAACCCGGCTCTGACATTCTCCTCCCAGGCCCCCACATGACATTCGAACCAAGAACACATCTCTGCTGCTGCACTCTGGGTTGTTTTACAATTTTTTTTGTTCGCATCCTGTCTCCTCCACAGGCCATGAAATCTGCAGTAAACAGAGCATTGCAGCCTACAGGTCTGGCACAGAGTTGATGTTCAGAAAATATTCGGGACTTTAAATTGAATTGAAAATTGGTTGGAGCCCTCAAATCTCTCACGGTAGAGTTTGTTCAGACGGAGTTTCTCTGGCAGCTATTTCTAAAGCAGATTTCTTTTTTCTTGTTGAAAACTCATTGAATTATTTTGGATATATAGGACAAATGACTCTGGTTTTGCAGGTGAATATCAAAGCAGTACTCTCACATATGCTGAAGCTCTCTATTTTATTCTGCTCCATTCTAAAACAACTCTTAATTGCTCTGAAAAGTGTACTTCCATGTTGTTTTTCTGAACTAGCAGCTAGGGATTGCATTCAAACATGGGAAGAGTGGATCTTATCATTTAGGCTCTGCCAGCCATTTTCCCAGCTTCGCCACCCTGGCCCTATAGCAATCTCATTTATGAGAGCACACACCCTCTCCATCCTTAATTGAAACTTAGCAGACCTAGACCTAACTGGGCTTCCTTTCTAGGCCTTTATGTCTCACCCACTAGTCTGTATGTCTGTGACTTATGTTTTTTTAGGTATCTCATATTACTTTGCAAATGATTAGCACATAATAGATAATGAATATTTGTTGATTTTTTGAAAATTGAGCTATTTTTATGAACCCTCAATTTCAAATTGAAATTATTTTTTTCCATTATTGCTAGTGGGAATGAAGAATTTCCCTTTCATCACCAGAGTCAAAACATACCAAAAAGCATTGTTTCCTTTGAGTATAAGCATACTAACAAGATTAATCTGTGCCAGTTACTATGTTGGTTTTGAAAACATTGTCTTACTTTTCATAATAATCTGTGAAGTAGAAATTTCTATCAGTTTTTATCAGTTTGACACAGAAAGGGCAACTTGGATACTCAACATCATTCAGTGAAGAAATGAAAGAAGCAGGATTTGAACCCTCTCAGACTCCAAAGCCCATGTATTATCTACTACATCATTCTTCAAGACATGACAAGACACCAGAGACACCTAATTCTTTTCTTTTCTTCCCAGTCTGTCACTCTCAATATTGTCCTCTTTTTATTTATAAACTCTCCCTCTCCCAGAATTTGGAGGAGAAAACTTAAGAACAATTATTTTTAAAAATTCTAAATAATCCTCTTATCATTGTCAAGAGCAGCAGCTGTAGGCTTCAGGAGCTGGTAGGACAAATGGGCTTAACCTCAACATAGTATTTTGAGCATTTTATGTAACATGACATATATCTATTCTTGTTATCTAACAAGTTATTTATTTTTCCTGCCTAGGGAGAAGTTCAATATCTTCTTCAAAGAGTATGATCAAACAGGTGAGCATCAAGTGGAAACATTCTGCTTGCTTTCCTGAAACTGTGGAAATCCCAACAATGGGATGTTTGAGGAGCTTTTAAAGTTGGGTTGAAAAAATGCTTTTTTTTTAATAAAAAAAAATAGAGTTGATTCTAAGAGCTTTTGACTAAGTTGAGGCCTGGCTTCCTTTGTGTTTCAGCTTCTGTGTGGAAAGGCCCATTTTTGTCTTTTTCTGTAAGAAGGAAAGCAAACAGAAGAGGCCTAAGCCTGGGAGATAATGAACACCTGAGCACTGTGGAAGGAGGGAAACTTTTGATCTCAGTTTCACCCTCACCACCACCGTATCTAGTCAGGAAGCCCATCTTCTTCCCTGAATTCCCGCTGCCATTACATTCACAATAGTTTTTTGCTTGAACTATGGCAGTAGCTCTTCATTTGTCTCCCTATTCCACTCTTCCCCTCTTTCACCTGCAATCTATTTCCTACATGACAGGCAGAGTGATATTTTAAAAATATAAATTTGAATATGTGACTCCCCTGGTTAAAGGCTTCTCATTTCTCTTTGAATCACAGCAGAAATCTTTAATGAGGACTTCAAAGGATTTTGTGGTCTGGCCCCTGCTTGCCCACCCAGCCTTATCTCCCCCCTTCCTCCATTTTTCTACCCTGCAGCGATAGGAACAAATTTTTCTCTTGCATGAAGGTGCTAGGCTATTCCATCCGAATACTACCCGCACTGCATATCTGCTCCCGGTTAACAACTTTTGGCTTTCAAACCTTTAACTTAAATGTTATTCCCTCAGAAGAATTGTTTCTAGCTCTCCAAACTAGATTAGAGGTTTCTCTAATAAACTCTCATAGAACTTGGCACATCCCCTTCAAAATCTCATTTTAACTAATTATTTTTATGGTTGTTAATTCGATGGCTCAGGAGCATGCCTGCCCTGTTTACTGCCACATCTCCAGGGCACAGCACAGTGCCTGACACCAGAATGGCCTGGGGCAAGTCTTTGTGGAAGGAATGAATGAGTGAGGACCTGGCTTGTAGGCCCGGCTCTGCCATTCGCTGAGCAGTGTGATCTTGCAGTTGTAAAACAGGGTTTACAACTGCATTGTTTCTAAGGCTATCTAGAGGACCAAATGATAAATGGAGCTTAGAGCAATTTGGAAACTGAAAATGTTATGCGGATGTCATATATAATCACTCTTTTACAATTGGGCTGTAGTAACTGTTACTAGAGGATTCAATAACTCAAACGCCCAAATCTTAAGCTTCTTAGCCTTCATGTTTTCCAGAAAAATTCTGAATGGCCAGGGCCCTGCTGGGACTTATAACTTGTGGCCACTGGCCAACGGGGGAGTGAACTGGGTAAAGAGGTGAGGCAGTGAGCCAAGTTTCTTCCTGCCAAAGCAGACTTTCTGCCTGATTTCCAATGTCTCTGAAGAGAGGAAAGTCCCAACAGTAAGCCTTGGGCTCATGTTTTATGTCAGCACCAGTATAATTTTATATGGGTTTTAATCCTTGGGACCAGTTAGTCCTAAAGATCCTCCTCTCATACCTCTCTCCTCACTACTCCTCAGTGGCTGAGATATTCTTTAGGACAAACTACCAACTCCCTGGCAAACAGAGTTGAGCATGATTTTTATAAGATTCTATTAAAGTAAAAGGCTGAAAGATGAAAAGTAAGAAGTAGGAAGATAGCTAACTGACCTCTTAGATTCCACCTAGACAATTGAATTGGTGTCATTACAGATCATATCTGAAAGACACTGCTGGTTGTTGTTTAAAGGAGAGAAAAGTCAGAAAAAGGTTGACATGTGAATAAGAAACAATGACACAGCCATTTATTCACCTTCTGTATTAGTTTTCTATTGCTGCATAACAAATTACCACACACCTAATAGCTTAAAACTTAAGTTTCTACATATCAGAGGTGTAGGCATGACCTCAGGAGGATGTAATCAATGTGTCAGCCAGGCCTGGGGCTTGGTGTCCTCTTCCAAGCGCACGTGGTTGTTGGAAGAATTCACTTCTTTGCAGCTACAGAACTCATGCATCTTGTTTCTTCAAGGCCAAATGAGGAAAGAATGAGTATTGTACCACTGTACCCTTCTTCAAGGGCTCACCTGATTAGCTGGGACCAATCCAAGATAATCTCTTATTTGATTACCTTATGGTCTGCTGATTAGGGACTGCAAACTCCTTTCATTTTACTATATTCTGTGGCTCAGAAGAAAATTACAATTCTCTCTTACAACTCAAAGGGAGAGAGGATTATATTAAAGCATAGATACCAGAAATAGAAATCACAGAGGCCATCCTAAAATTCTAGCTACCACATGTTGTATTTGCTAAGCTCCGTGCGTGTATGTGTAAACAGAAATCAACTTGCTCCATCTCACCTAAAAAATCTCAGGGGAATTTGTTTTGAGGAAATAAAGATGTCTTATGGATCAGAGGGAATAATAACATGGCTAGCCTGAGGAAGGTCAGAATTAGTACATAGAGTGCCATGGGGGAAACCTGAGTCTCTGTGTGCATTTGCTTCATCACTGTCTCTGTGGACCAACTTTAGCTGCTCTCCATTTACCCTTTATAGTTCCAGCCACATGCTGTCATAGGTAGAATCAGCCTCTCTCCCTTCCTCTCCTGCTTTCTTCCTTCTTCTCTCTCCCCCCTTCCCTAATCACCCCCATTAGTTCTAAATTCTCAGAGAAGGAAACTTAAACCAGGTGCTCATCTCTAGTGCAGTCATCTCTGGCCAAAGTAGGAAAGACACATACTACAAGCTTAACTGCCACCCACGGTGACCATGTAGAGGAGGGAGGATGGGAGTGAGACAGAGAAAGAGGCTGAGTTCCCCAAAGCTGTCTGCTACACAGTGCAAGGCATTGCTGTTGGTGGCCAGCATGTCCATGGTCCACACCACCTTGTATGTGAGTCAGCAGCAAGGCCCTTCAGTTGGCAGCAGAAGGAGCAGATGGGATATGTTTAATGGTGTCCCCACAGGTGGTGCCACGTGCTGCATAAGCCAGGGTCCAGTTTTCAGCCAGAAGTGACTGCTCCTGTCAAAATGAATTTAAAACTACACTCCCATTTCCACAGCACTTTGAAGACAGGTGATCCCCCAGAAAGAATGCAGCTGCTACAGAGAACGCGGGGACAGGCGCAGAGGGCCCAATTTCGAGACAGACTTGGAGCAGCATCCTATAATGCCTTTCCTAGAAATGGCTGAGAAAGAGCATGCTTGGTAGGAGGTGTAGAAAGCATAAAGTTTTCAGTAACTGAAAGCCCTGAAGGAGGAAGGGAGTGTTCTAGCACAGACTGTATTGCTAAGTTCTAATAAGAACAAAGTGAGAGACACAAAAGATAATCCAGACAGGGCCAACAGTTTGACCTCAGCCATGCTTTTCCAGAGCACTTATCAGTTCTTATGTGGGAGGTAATAGCAGAATCCTTTGTGTGTCTTATAATTGCCTTATGTGAACAACTACAGAGTGAGGTGTAAATTGTGCATGGTTCTTGCCCTGAAGCATGGGTGCGTTGCCATCAAATGCCTGGGGACTTCATATAGCGCACAGTAAAAGAATCATTTCCAGTGTCGTCAGGTCTGTGTAAATGCGTATGTCTGGACCAAACAGTCTCTATTTAAGATCACAGTCAAAATTCTGATGCCAAGAGTAGGTCACACTAATAAGTACTGCCTGGCACATGGCCTTAAAGACCTTGGTTTCAATAAGCTTATTTATATTTGAGTGTGCTACACATTACAAAACATTCTCAAATGGGGGATTTGATCTGGCTGATGTCAGAGTCCCACTAGACAGGGAACATCTCAGCGTCAGGGGTCAAAGCCTAGTCGTCTTCATATCGTGGTGCCAGCACATATCAGGTTCTCGAAAAGTGTTTACTGAATAAAAAGTTTACTTATAATTGCTATATCATTTCATACTGTAATTATAATCTGCCATCTTTCCTAGTAGATTGTAACCCTCCAGAACTGCACTGTCCAATATCCTTGCCCTTAGGCATACAGAACTTTTAAATTTTAAATTTAAATTAATTCAAATTACATAAAATTTAAAATCAGTTCTTTCATCGCAATAGCCACATTTCAAGGGCATGTAAAGCACATGTGGCAAATGGTTCCTAGTAGAACTTTCTCATCAACACAGAAGGTTTTATGGGACATTATTCTCGAAGGTGGAAACTTCATCAGTGTCTCTCACAGAACCTATATCAGGGTCACACAACATTGTGTTTGACAACCATCTTTAGTGACAATTACACAATTCTGGGTAAATCTCAGCCTAGTCTTTGTTTCTATATGGAAGCTTCACTGAATCAATTCTATTCTCCCCAAGACTGAGGTAAATCTTCATTTTATTAGATTCTGACTCTTATCTCACACTATACACAAAAAATCAACTCAAAATGAATTAAAGACTTAAGAGTAAGACCTGAAACTATAAAACTCCCAGAAGAAAACATAAGGGAAAATCTTCCTGTCATTGGTCTTGGCAATGACACCAAAAGCACAGGCAGCAAAAACAAAAGTAAACAGGGGAAATTACATCAAACTAAAGCTTCTGCTCAACAAGGGAAACAATCCACAGAGTGAAAATGCAACCTATGGAATAGGATAAAATGTCTGTAATTCTTATATCTGGCTTGCATCCTACATAATCTAATAAAGGGTTGATCTCTAAAATACATAAGGAACTCCTACAACTCAATAGTAAAAAAAACCTAATAATCTAATGTAAAAATGGGATAAGCACTCAAATAGACATTTCTCCAAAGAAAACATACAAATGGCAATTAGGTACGTAAAGAAATGCTCTATGTCACCAGTCATCGAGGAATGCAAATTAAAACCACAGTGAGATATTACTTCACACCTGTCAGAATGGCTATTATCAAGGAAACAAAAGATGGAGAGTATTGACAAATATGTGGAGAAATTGGAACCCTTGCACACTATTTATAAGAATGCAAAATGATGCACTGCCATGAAAAACATGATGGAGGTTCCTCAAGAAGTTAAAAATAGAGTTACCATATGATCCAAGAGTCCCACTTGTGGATACTCATCCAAAAGAATTGAAATCAGGATCTTGAAAGAGATATTAGCACTCCCACGTTTGCTGCAGCCCTATTCACAATAGCCAAGATGTAAAAACGATCTTAACGTCCATCCATAGGTAAGTAGATAAAGAAAATGTGATATCTACATACAATGGAATACCATGAAGTCTTTAAAAAAAGAAAGAGAAATTCCGCAATATGAGACAACATGGGTGAACCCTGAGGGTATTATATCAATTAAAATAAGTCAGTCACAAAAAGACAGATACCGCATGATACTTTAGATGAGGTATCTAAAATAGTCACATTCATACAAACAAAGAATGGAATGGTGGTGGTTGCAAGGGCTCTGAGAAAAAAGAAATGGGAAGCTACTAATCAATGGGCATAAAGTTTCAATTAAGCAAGATGAATAAGCTCTAGAGATCTGCTGCACAATATTGTACCTACAGTCAAAGACAATTTATTGTACACTTAAAAATTTGTTGAAGGTAGATTTCATGTTAAGTGTTCTTACCACAATAAAGCAAAGGAAATTAAAGCATAGGAAAGTAAAGTAAAGTAAAGTATAGGAAAGGAAAGGAAAGCATAGGAAAGGAAAGTAAACTAAAGTAAGGGAAGGGAAAGGAAGGGAAGGGAAGGGAAGGGAAGGGAAGGGAAGGGAAGGGAAGGGAAGGGAAGGGAAGGGAAGGGAAGGGAAGGGAAGGGAAGGGAAGGAAAGGAAAGGAAAGGAAAGGAAAGGAAAGTTAATTTTCCACTTCATACAGAAATGTCCATCCTTTGGAGCAGTGCCCCTCCACCAGGCAGCAAAGCCCTTGAGAGTGAGAATGGCTCTGATAACTAGAACTCCAGAATCTCCTTAATGGTTGACAGAGCAGAATGCTCAGTCATGTTTGTTGAACAAAACCAAATGGGGAGAGAAAATTGCTGGCTTATAGCAGTATCTCTGTTATGTGTCAAGTTGAAGACTGGGTAAGAGTGAATGTTCTAGGCTATGTCATTAAAGGAGGGCAGGACTCCTGTGTGGCACATCTGGGGGGAGGGTGAATGACACAATTCACATAAAACACAAGCATGATGGTCCATATTTTTACCTAATGTCTAGTTCCTCAAGGCATTTCAACTTCTTGGGAAGTTGTTCATACTTTTTGGCTTTTTCCATCTCAATTTCTTACATCTCTAATACTTGTTTTCTTTTCTTATTTATTTTGGTATAGCTTTTTGTTTTGTTTCTTTCTATACCTTTTATTGTATAATTTTTTATATAGTATAGTTTTAAAAATACAAAAATTACAGAGAAATTGTACACACCTTAAATCCATGTCTCAAGAAGGGTTGTTTTCTAGAAGTAAACCCGTATTTATATAGGCAAATAATTTTTGACAAAAGAGCCAAAAACATATGGTGGAGAAAGGAAAACCTTGTCAATAAATGGTGCTGGGATAACTGGAAAGCTACTGGCAAAAGAATGAAACTAGACTGTTGTCTATCACCACACATCAAAATTAACTCAAAATGGATTAAGGACCTGAATATAAGACCTGAAACAATAAAACGCATAAAAGAAAACATAGGAATGAAACTCAAGGACCTTAGAGTTCAAGAGGATTTTATGAATTTGACCTCAAAGGCAAGAGAAGTAAAAGCTAAAATAAATGAATGGGGCTACATCAAAATAAAAAGCAAAAGAAATTGTCAACAAGGTAAAGAGACAATCATCTGAATGGGAAAACATATTTGCAAGCAACACCTCCGATAAAGGCCTAATAATCCAAAATATACAAAGAACTTATATGACTCAATAACAACAAAATAACAGGCGGTCCAATCAAAAATGGGCAGAGGACCTGAATAGACACTTCAACAAATATATAAAAAGATGCTCAACATCGCTAGTCATTAGGAAAATGCAAATCAAAACCACAATGAGATACCATCTCACACCTGTTAGAATAGCTATAATCAACAGGACAAGTAATAACAAATGCTGGAGAGGATGCAGAGAAATAGGAACCCTCATCCACTGCTGGTGGGACTGCTAATTGGTACAGCCACCATGGAAAACAGAATTGACCTACCACATGATCCAGCAATCCCTCTACTGAGTATTTACCCCAAAGACTTGAAAACTCATATCCGAAAAGATATTTGCACACCAGTGTTCATAGCAACACTATTCACAGTGGACAGGACGTGGAAGCAACCGAAGTGACCTATGGTAGTCGACTGGCTAAGGAAGATGTGGTACATATATACAATGGAATATTACTCAGCTATAAAAAAAAGATGAAATACTGTGACAACATTGATGGACCTCAAGATAATCATGCTAAACAAAATAAGCCAGACAGAAAAGGCTGAAGATCACATGATATCACTTATATGTGGGATATAAACCTAAAAGCAACCAATGAACAGGACAAACAAACAGACTCATCAACATGGACAATAGACTAGTGGTTACCAGAGGGTAGGAGATGGAGGAAGTGGGGAGGTAGACGGGGTAAAGGGGTCAAATATGTGGTGACAGAAAGCAATCTAACTATGGGAAGTGAACACAGTGTAAATATATGTATGCCTACTGTTAAAGTGTACGGCTGAAACTTATTGGATTTTGTTAACTAATGTCACCATAAAAATTCATTAGTTAATTAATTAACTCTTTTTTTTTAAAAAAAGGAAGAGTCATTACAGGAAATATATGGCAAAGGAATGAGCAAAGTGTGGGGGAAATCTCAAGAGACAGTGCTGTATGTACTTCATCGGTTCAGAGAACCTTAATGCATCTTAAAGGAGAAAGGTCAGGAGCCATTACCAGAACCTAATAAGATAGGGCTTTCTGACCGAGCCTGCATTTCTGCAGTGCTGGAGGTCACTGGGGGAATAAATGCCCAGAGTCCCTCTCTCGCCTCCCTCCCATCTCTGCCCTGTCTCCAGCTGAATGAACCCCGTGGGAGCCAGGGGGCTGGGCGGGCCACTGAGCAGAGAGGCCAGTCTCCTAGGGCATAGTAGGGTGGAGAAGGGTGAGGAGTGGATCTGGAGGGCGAAGAAAAATAACCCGTATGACCATCCATCTGGAATTAACAAATAGTAACATCTTGACATTTTCGTTTCTCATTTAAAAATAAATAAAATTTTACATTTCATTTCAACATTCCAACCCCCTCCCTCACGAGATAGCATTATTTTGGCTTTTTAAGATTTTTATATAAATATTTTCATGCTATATCTATAACTCTGGGACTTGCTTTTTTTCATTCAATGGTGTGTTTTGGACATATTTGCATGTTAGTATGAATCTGTATTTTTATTAATCTTAACTTAGTTAGTATTCTCCTCCATTTATCTGTCCTCCTGCTAATAGATATTTATGCTGTTTCCAACATTTGTTACTCAAACTGCTGCAATGAGCGACCTTGCACCCTGGCTCATAGGGTCTGAATATCATCAACTTTACTAGAAATTTCCAAATTACTCTCCAGAATGGCTGTACTAATTGATATTCTTACCAGCAACATAAGAGAGTTCCCATCTCCCACATCTTTACTTACTCTCAGTGTTTCAGATTTTAATTTTTGCCAGCACGATGTGTGAAATGTTATCCTGTCGTTGGCATTTCTCTGATCACTAGTGAAGGTGAGCATCGTTTTCAGATATTTATTGGCCATTTGGGTTTCTTCTTCTGTCAATTGCCCGTCTGTATCTTTTGCCTATATTTATTGAATTGTTTCTTTTTTCCTTTATGATTTGTAAGCCTTTATGTATATTCTAGATTGTAGTTTTTGCATAAATGTGATTTGCAACTTAAGACCCTTCTAACTAGCTCAGGATGAGGTTTTATGAATATCTGAGTCAAGACCCTAACATGTACAATCACCCTCAAAGGAAAAAAAAGGCCAAGCAATGTTAGTATTTGCTTATTTGATGAATTTTCCCCAAAGTACTGGAAAGTAACCGGTAAATCTATAAAATTCTAAGAGAACCATTGCTTTAAATTAGGGCTTGACTTCTTCTGTATGGAGTTGCTGTCCCCTTATCCCCTGCTCCAGATGCATTGCATCATGAGATGAAATTGTTGCTGTGTTTTCAGGAAGGGATTTTATCAAGCAGATTGTCTCTTCTTTCTCTGTGGGATGGAGAGGGCCCAAGGGACAGACAGATGACTTACCGAAAATTCCGGACTGGTTGATTATGTTTATGAGAAAGGTTGGAACTGGAATTAGATCAGGTGTTAAATCTAAGTTTGGTATCATGGACTTTTAGTAGGAGTGATGCCATTTTGAGCCTGTTTTGTTGTTGTTGTTGTTGTTGTTGTTGTTGTTGTTGTTGTTGTTGTCGTTTTTAAATCAAGGGCAGCAACCACATTTTCAGGACATACCTGGCACTGTGAACCAAACAGTTTTGCTTGGAGGGATGAGAAAAGACTTTGTATTAGGGAAAGATTCTGATGTATATTTTAAATTATAAAGAGAAATAATCTATGTCGGGCTTGCTTATAGAACTTTCTGTGACAATGGGGAATGTTGCATGTTTGCACTCTTCAATACAGAGGCATTATCACACGTGGCCATTGAGCATTTGAAAATGTGTGACCAAGGAACTGAATTTTTTATTTCATTTAGTTTTAATTAACTTTAATTTGAATTTCAAAGGCCACTGGTGGCTAGGAGCTGTCTTACACAGCTCTAAGCACAGCTCTAAGCAATTAATAGCCTGCCCTACGGTAAGCACCACTCACCAAGTGTGAGCTTGGGTTTGAACCATTTCTGAGATATTCAAAAATATATTTACACTTCCAGTTTCTCTGGCCATTATCCAAGCCTAAAGCAATATCATACGGAATAAAATGAGTATTACCATGCTTCCCTCTGTATGTGTTATTGAGTTGGCTCCAAATCCTTGTGACACCATGAATAAGCGATGCCCACAGGGTCCTGTCCTAATGGCCTGCTCGATCTGCTTAGACTCATGCTTGTGGCTACTTTTACACTTCACTCTACAGAGGTGGCAGAGTCTGATCCCATCCATTGTAAAGCAATCAGGGATACCAGGGCTTAACGATAGATGCTGGTAGAATTCTAAGATTCATCCAATTTCTTTAAAAGCAGCCCATCTATATACCTATCTTTCCATGTGTTTATCTGAATAACACATATTGAGAGACTACCATATACTCTCACTGAGATAACAAAAAATACGCAAAACAGCCAGAGAAAGAAATGTGTAAATAACTAACTACGATACGTTGCAAGGAGAGCGATGATGAAGTTGTGCATGTAGAGCAGTGAGCACACAAAGAAGGGAGATCCTAAGTGTATGAAATGAGTGGAGAAAGCTTGACAGCAAAGCTCATGCTGAGCTGAGTTTTAAAATTTAAGAGAGAATTAGCTGAGTGTTTCCTAAACCTCTCTAACCAACCACACACACACACACACACACACACACACACACACACACACACACGTGCGCGCGTGTGCGCACACCAGAACTGGAGGCTTGTTAAAAAATAAATTCTCAGGTTTTTTTCCCACAAATTCCTAGTGTAGAGCTTAGAGTTTTGCATTTTTATTTAACAAACACCTGAGGCAATAGGTGTTACAAGAATGGGGTCAATAATTCCCAGTGTCAGGTCTTGATGATGGTCCTAATATCTGACGTGTATCTATACATCATGCCAGCCATATAATAGATGGCAGGAGTTTGAAAAAATACATCTTTTTTGATATCAAACTTAACTAGAAAAGTGGGAAAATAAAGAAAAATAAAAGAATGAAAAGAAAAAAAACCCACTGATAATACTATCATCCAGACTTAATTATTGTCTGATATTTTTGATATTTTGCTGTCTTTTTCTTTTTATGTACACAAACACAATTCGAAATAATACTGTACCTATTCTATCTTTTATATACTTTTTTTAATTTTAGGATAATTATGAATTTAAAGGCAAGTGGAGAAAATGGTATAGAGTTCCCATATACCCCATACCCAGTTTCACCTTATTATCATCTTACATTAATACAGTGCATTTGTCAAAATGAATGTATCAATATTGATACCTTAGTGTTAACAAAAACCATGCTTTATTCAAACTTCCTTAGTTATTTTCTAACTTACTTCTGTTTCAGGATCCGATCTAGGCTACCATACTACATTTAGTTATCATATTGTCTTGTCTCCTCTTGGTTGAGATAATCTCCCAGACTTTTCTTGTTTTAAATACTTTGACAGTAAGGTGCTAGGCAGACATTTCATAGAATATCCTTCATTTGGGATTTATCTGACATTTTTCTCATTAGTCTAGAGTTTTAACATGTACATATCCTCAACCCAGAATTGACAATTGTTATGACTTTTTGTGATATTTAACTATTTAAAAAAAAAATAGAATTGAAATTAGATTCCCTTTTTCATCATCCTTACCTACAGTTTTACAAACCTCCCTGCCTCATAGATGCAACCCTCTTAAATTCAGTGTGTAATCTTCCATCTTCACTGTTTTCTTTTTTTATATGTATATACGTCAGGAAATGATATGGTATTTTATGTGTATTTGAAAATTTTTCTATAAATGCATCATACATACATTATTCTGTAACTTGATTTTTTTCATTCAACATTGTTTCTGAGAACCATTTGTCTAAACCTACGTAGACTAGCCTGCTCATTTCTTTTAACTGCCACTTAGTATTCTATAATATGACAACAGTGTATTTTACCAATTCCTTTCTCATACATTTGTACAAGAAACTCTCGTGTATACACTTCAGGGTAGGATTGCTGGTTTGTAGGATATGGGTCTTCCAATGTGATTGTAACAGTTCACACTGCTGCAGCAATATTTGCTTCTCCACAATCTCAGCATCGACTAGCATTGGAAACTTAATTTTTTCCCTAACTTATGAAAGTAAAATTAAATCTCATTGGTATTTCATTTTGAATTTCTCTGATTACAAGGTGAACCTGAACTTCAGCTCCTGTATTCATTAGTCATTCGGTTCCCTTTACTGTGAATTGATGGTTCATTTTTTGGCCCACTTTTCTACTAGGTGTTTCTGCCTCTTTCTTTTATTAAGAGCATTTTAAAAACATCTTCTTGGTAATAATCCTTTTCCTATTGTATATGTTATAGATATATTGCTCTAGTCTGCTGTTTGCTATTTAGAATTACTATTGTATCATTCATCATTCAGAAACTTACATTTTAACATAGTCAGTTGTCAGTCTTTCCCAGTATAATTTATGCTTTTTTGTATAGTGCTTAAGAAGGTTTTCCCCACCTAAATATCATAAAAATAATCCCTATATATTCTTATGGTGGTTAAAATTTTTTAAATACTAGGTCTTTAATCAACATGATTTTTTTTTGTTTTTCGTGTAAGATGGATTTGTTAATATTAACTTGGATGTTTTACATCTATGTTTATAATGAAGCTAGCATATAGTTATCTTTTTTATACTGTCTTTGACTGGCTTAGGAATCAAATTATATGATCTACTCTCTGAAACAGTTTATATAAGATAGGAATTATCTGTTCCTTGACTATAGTAAAACCCAGCTGTAAATCTTTCCAGCTGTTTCCATATTCGACTATTGATGCAATCCCTTATTTGTTATTACCATATTAGCAGCAGGTAACACACAGTGCCTGGCCTCTGTTCTAATCTAAGCGCTTCAACAACTAATACCCACTTAATCAACACAACGGTCTTATGACCTAGGTGCAATTATCATTCCTATCTCACATATGAAGAAACTGAGGCAAAGAGGGGTTAGATAGCTTGCTCAAGCTCACACAGTAGTGGCAGAGCCAAAATCAAACCTAGGCCATCTGGCCATAGAATCTGTGCTTATCCACTAGTGAATGTTTTCTATTTCTTTGGGGTAAATTACGTTAATTTACATATTCCTAGAAAATTATGTCTTTCAAATTTTCAAAATTCTTGGCCTGGGGTATTATAATATTCACATATTTTGAAACCACAATTGTATGTTATTTATCCCTAAGATTGTTTTATTTTTTTCTTCATGAGACTTACTAAAACTTTCTTCTACTAGGCTTTCCCCACAAAAAGTCAGATTTTAATTAAAATGTCTAGATTTGCTTTAAAATAATACAGTAAGGAATATAAGAGTGAGTGATAGTATATATGAAACAAGATTGCCCATAGCACAGAAATTGGTGAAGCTTAGTAAAGAAGGGTTAATTTTACATGCTCTACTTTTATCCACATTTGGAAATTTCCACAATTAAAAAAAAAATCAGATCTTATGAAAAATTTATGTTATTTTTTATTAATATGTACTTCCTTTATTTTCTAATTTTTTGTTTTTTTCTTGGTCCTTTAGTTTGTTTCAGTTAAATGTTTGCTTAAATAATGTCTTATTTTCTAGTATGCATTTTTAAGCTGTAAATTTCCCTGTAAATGTCGATTTAACTTTATTCTACAAGTATTTTATTATGTAGTGCTCTTTTCTAATTAAAAAAAATGCGATTTTCTTTAAGCCACAAACTTTTTATAACTGTGTCCATAAATGTATCTTTACCATATCAATTATTTCAAATTTGTACAAACTTGCTTTGTGTCTATTATTAAATTATATTTGCTGTTTTAAAAAAATAATCTAATTTCTAATGATTTCATCTTTCTGATCAGTTTTTGAAACATGTTAAAGTCTCATTTAGTTGTGAATTAAAAAAATTAGTAACTTCTCTATAATTCTTTCAGTTTTATTTTTGTATTTCAAAGTTACACTAATCCATGCATACCCATTCATAATCGTTATATCTTCTTGGATTTTTTATTTTGCTATTTTTAAAAATATATACTATTTCTACTTTTAACCTTAAATTCTGTTTTTTATATGAATACTGTTATTCTAGGTTTGACTATTAATTCAAAGTATACATTTTCCTACTTTTTCAAACATTCTATGTTGTTTCATTTTAAATGTGTCTCTTTTATACAATACATAATTAGATTTTTTAGGTCTTAGTCTTCAGTAATGAATTAATTATATATAATTAAGATTAATTATATTTTTGAGTGAACATGTACCACCTTATTTAGTGTTTCCAATTACCATGTTCTTTTTTCTTTAGTCTTCCTCTTCTCTTCTCCTCTGTTGATTTAATAGTATTGTTTATCTTCTTTTCTTCCCTTTCACTAATTCAGAGTAATGGATGCTATTTTCATTTAAAAAGATACCCAGATGAATTTTAACTTTACCTTCTAATGAAATGTAAAGTTAATACCTTTAAACACCTCCATAACCAGATAAGGACTTGAGCACACTTCAGCTTTCTTCTAAATGCTCTCATCTTGTTGTGTCATTGTTGCCCATGTCATTGTTGCCCATTGTTGTCATTGTTGCCCAACTCAGGAAAATCTGCTGGGTGCCTCTCATGGCTGCCATGGAAACGTATTTAAAGAATTCTTTCTTCAAGGGTCTCCATCCCAGCGCCCAAATAAAAACAATACCAAAACTCTCTCCATAAAACAGCAAATAGTAGACTACTCATATCTAGAGAAAGTATTAAGCTTTCCCTTAAGCAGTACTGTAGAATTCGGAACCTAGCACAGCTCTTATTGTATGCACCCACGGTATTTATTGACTAAATTACATCTTTTTTTTTTTTTTTTTTTGGCTTAGCCAGTGGGAGGTCCTCCAGGCAAGGCCAGCTTTTTTCATTTTTAAGCATTAGGTAGATTGAGGCTTATAAATTGGGCCTGGGAAACCAGGCCTATGCTGTCCAGGGGCTTCGGGTCCAGCGACTGCATCGAATCTCCTAGAAACTCAGTGAACAGGTACAACCTGAGTGCTGTGCTTCACTCACTTCTGGTCTCTTGAGGGAGTGTATGTGATGGCGAAAGCTGACAAAACCATTTTCTAGTATTATGTCATTTGATTCTTTTCCTCTCGTGAGGTGTTCTGTGTCACTCTTTATTAAAGCCAGATACTTTAGATTT
This sequence comes from Cynopterus sphinx, assembly GCA_030015415.1. Taxonomy (NCBI): domain Eukaryota; kingdom Metazoa; phylum Chordata; class Mammalia; order Chiroptera; family Pteropodidae; genus Cynopterus; species Cynopterus sphinx. Next base: position 89,329,519 of record CM057383.1, read on the forward strand.
GATATTTCTAATCCTACAACAACACTACAATGTGGAAATGGTTAGGTAGCTTTACAGTAGTAACTTGCCCAACGTCACATAGCTAGTAAGTCGTGGTTCTGGGATCCACACCCGTGCTGTCTTAGACTAGTAGTCCTCAAACCTGGCTAACCATCAGAATCACCTGGATAACTTTTAAAATATTCAAATGATCAGGCCAATTAAATCACTATTCCTGGAGGTGAACCCAGGTGTCTGTATATTTTTTAAAGCTTTTTCATGTCCACTCCAACCCTTTCTCATATTACAGGTTGGTAACTGAGTCTCACAGACAGAAGGTTATTGCATCCCACAGCTCACAGCGTTAGACCCAGAGCTCAAGAGTTTCCTAACCCCATGTTGTCCCCCACCCTCTCCATGGTGCACTCGACCATTCATTCTTCCACTACTGGCTGCACCACACCAGCAAAGGGAAACGCTCTGCAAGTACAACAGTCCTTGTGCGCCCCCTGGTGGACTAAATGGTACGGAGCCATTACCTTGGGCAAATACTTAATAGTCAAAGGAATGTGGAGATTTAGAGACCCCCGTAAATTAATCCAAATGCCGCATATTGATTTATTTAAGCCAGCTGTTGGATGGTGGCACTTGACAGAACCATTGTACTTTGAAGGGAGAAAACATAAACACAAAAACACACCCACTCTGGATTGGTACAGCACCTTGCCTCTCTCGACCTGATATACAATTCCAACTTTAAATCATAATAGGCAATCTCTCACCTAAAAACTCAGGGAGAACATTTAAAATTCTTATCATAACTTTTATTAAGGCGGTACATACAGTCTTGTAGTTCACCTCACAGGTTTTGGAGCCAAACGCACCTAAGGACAAATTCCACAATTTATTAACCTTATCAACTTTGGTGAAGCCACATGGCATCTGTAAAATGGTCATTATAGTGCCTAATTCAGACAGTTCTTGTGAAGGTTAAATGTGAATGTAAAGTGTTTGGCACTGCAACTGAAATGTAATGACCACTCTCCACCTTCACACCCCACAAATGGTTCTCGTTATTATTACTGAAATGGACCATGTTGCCCAGACTGAAAGAAACTCAAATAGGAAAAGAATGTTTTCAGTTCCATCTCCTATGATCTTTGCATTGGTACCTGCCTCTCCATACTCCTCAGAGGGCATCTTCAGCCCTCTTTGCACTCCCTCTCACTGCCGCTTACCACATAGTCTTTCCCCTGTGAAAAGGACCTAGAAGTCTGATCTTTCCTTCCTCAAAATAGTTTTTGCATGTAACCATGTTCTCATTCTTGGGGCATATCATGTGGAAAGGATGAGAAGATGAGGAGAAACAAGCAAGAGACTGGAAACGAGTGAGTGATGCAGTAGGAGAGAAAGCAGGTGGCTGTGTTTCCTCAGTGACCACATAGAGTGCCTTAAGATGGAAGAAATGATCAACTAGGTCAAATGCTGTAACAGGCTAGGTAAGGTAAGAACATAGAATTGACAGATTTAGTAAAGCAGAAGTCATCGGTGACCTTGACAAACACTATTTCGATGTGGTGGTTGTGAAATTCTGATGGGAGTAAGGAATTCGACACATCGAGCATAGACTATTCTTTTGACAAGTTTTTCTGTAAAAAGGGCAAAGAAATGTGGTGGTGGCTGTAGGGGAAAACAGTTTATTAAGATGAGATAAATAACAGCAAATTTATCATTCCAATGGAAATGATCCAGTGTGAGGGGGAAATTGATAATGCAGAAAGGAGAAGGAAGAAGTGCTAGAGCAAAACCCTTCACAGGTCAGAAGGAATGGGATTTAGTACACAGGTAGAGAGCACAGAGCACAGACAGGACTTATTTATGACAATAAGGTAAGGGGCAGGGTTTGTGCCATTAAATTGGTAGGTGGAATAGGAGACTGTGCAAGTTCTCTTATGATGGAGTGTAATCCCAGTGCAGCAGGAAGCAAAGTCACCAATGAGAGTACTTGCTATAAAGTGGGAAAAAAAAAAAATACTATCAAGATAGCAAGTGATATGTTCAGTTTTAGAAATATAACTCAAAGAGCGATTGTAATGTGACCTAGTGGGTAAGAATCTTTGCTAAAAACATTTTAATAATGAGGTGCACATGTAACTTCAACTAAAATGCAAATAATAAACACAATATGCAATGCTCTAAATATTCTTTATTTTCTAATAACCATTTAAACCACTCTACAAAATGCTCTACAACATTATTTAAGAAAACTACAGAATTTAAGGTAATAATTAGACCTGTTTACCTACCATCAAAACATCATGCAGTTGCTTCTTGGCCTTTTGGCTAAGATTAAATGTAAAACATAATGCAAATACTTATTTTCTTCGAAGATATTTAACTTGGTGGAATTACTTCCAGGTGATGGTACATTTCGATTCCATGTACCACAATGAGAATTTACCACCCAATTTAACTCTCTAAAATAAAACAACATACATTTCTTTCGAGCCATGTTAAATTTTGTTTTTTGTTTTGTTTTCCTGAAGTTAAAACTAAGCTCTATTTCCTTTCCCCAGTCACAGCTTTGATCATGCTCACAGCAGACTTGTACAAAGTCTCCTGACAGCTCTTCAGATTCCTCATGTAGTGATGCCAGCGGTTCGTGTCACTACAGGTAGAAGAGAGAATTGGCTAATTCCAAACTTGGTTCTTTATGAATGCTTTGTGCCACCAGGAAGGTCAGCTTGTGGGCATACTGGCATGGTGCTGGGATACTGATTAAGCCCTGAGGAAGGAAAAGTATTAATGGTAATTAGGAGGATAATTTGTTCTTCAAAGTGCTTTTTTGTCTCTGAGATTTTTCATCTACTAGTTACATATACAACAGAAAGTGTTAGTGAGTAAACAATAACGAGACTCAACCAACGAAGGGCACCTTTGTTCACTGGAAACTTAAATTCATTGAGTGGGATGGGGCGGGCGGACAGTCTGCCTCCATGGTGCTGGGAGCCATCACACTTAGGGTTAATCTCTGTTCCTATGACTGATATTACGAGGGGCTCAGAGCACACCTCGGCCTTGGACTTTGAGAACTTGGCCTCAAGCATGGGAACACAGAACAGAGCCATGCCCGTTACTTCCCCATCAACGACCTCTGGGGTGGCTTCAACTTCCTCAGCGTAACGTGGGAATGAACGACAGTGCCCTGGATTCCTCCCAGGCTCGCACAGGGTCAAGTGTATAACAAAGCGCTCTGGAAATTGTAAATACCGATGTATTATAACAGCTATTGCTATTTTGTTTCTATGACAGACTAGGTTTCTCCCACTGTGGATTCAAAAAGCCATTCATTCATTCGTCTGTTCATTCATTCCTCCTTTGTGGAAAGTCAGGTATTGTGCTAGGGGTGGGTATACAAAGGCGAACTGAGTGACAATTCCTGCGTTGGGAACCCTGAGCATCAGTACCCACATAAGCAAACAGCTGTCACTCACCAGCCAGTTGTAGTACAGGTGGCACAGTTTGAATGTAAGTCTCTGCATGTGGTCGGGCTTCAAGCCGTTGTCATCATAGATGACATTATAGTAGGTGGGACTGACAGTTCCCCGACAGGCGGCCTGGCTGACCAAGTAAAAGTCATACCTGAAGGAGAAAATGAAATGAATGTGTGGAAGGCGGCACACAGAATAGGGCCAAACCCGAACAATGCACAGTGAACGTTTTGTTAAACATCGGTTTTCTGGCAGCACTTGCCATTCAGGACGAGTCGCTTCCGAATCCACAACAGTGCCAAGCGGTGGGTTCTGTATGGTGTGGTTCACTTCCATAAAGAATCGTGACGTGCACTTCTTCCTGACCACAATCACTGACAGTTTGGAGCTTGGAACCAGAAAGACAGACAGACAGACAGAGAGAGAGAGAGAGAGAGAGAGAGAACTAAAATCAAGCCACACAGTTTTCTATTTCTCTTTCTTGGTAATTTTTTGATGGGAGAAATAAATAAATTCATTCATTCATTCATTCATTAGAGAAAGATTGCAAAAACAAAGAAAATAAAAACCACCTCCAGTCTTTCCTCCCCCAGAGATACATACAGTTTTATAAGTTAGGGATTTATTCTCATTTATTTCAAAAGTGTGGTATGTCCACTCACTTGACTAAGTTTATATCATTTAAAGGAGATGGGGAGGGATGGTTGATAATGCAGTGAACTTCAATTAACACTTCTAAAGAAAGATTTTCCAGAATTATCCATGGAGACAAGATTTTTTTTTTCCATTAGCAATAGTCTATGATTTTCACTCTTCCTCTCATTTCTAAATAGCAAAGGGAGAACCACAAATCCCTCTTACTCCTCAAATCACCACTTCTGAATCCTGTAATACACACTCCTAGTAGGATGAATGGACAGACCAAACATACATTTGAGCCAAATGCTAAATGATCAAGTATTAAAGTCAGCATTTAGTAAAGCCAAGGCCTAGGCCAAGGCCAAATATTGGCCATGATGAAAGAACCCCTGAGATGCAAGGGTCACCGTGAAATTTAATTATTTAAAAATATATGTTAATGTTTTCAGTATTGAGAGTTTTAAAAGTGATGTCACAGTTCAAGAAAACTAACTCCTTAGCTCTGTCAGCTATCTCTAAATTGCATACTGAATACGTTCATTGAACGTCAGTGGGAAATGAGATATCTTGACTCGGACAGTTTCGATGCAACCGAAGGTGATACCGTCTCCAAGCTACTATGCTCTCCCTACTCTCTACCAGTCACTAATGAGGTCATGACTCAGCTCCCTCGTATCTCCTGGCTGCAAAGCTGGGCTGATCGTGGTGAATCCTACAGAGAGAGCGCTGTGCACTACCTGGAATGTGTTTTCTGAATATTTTAAGATGCCAGCTTAAGATGATCATCCTCCCTGGTTTTCCAGCTCTAATATTTTTCTCGCACTTGCCACCACTCAATATAATCGAAGGAAAATGTGCTGAAACACTGAATCTAGAAATGTGACATGAAGCAAGATGCCTGGTGTTCAAGACGAACTGATTCCCACATGCAACCAGCGTCCACAGCACTCGCTCACTCCTTCGGCACCTCGTGTAGCCCCTGGCTGTACATCAGTGTCCGTACTTCAGAGGCTCCAGCCCTGAGTGTGGATTTGGGCCTTGAATTTGAAACCAAAGCTTGTTTTTTGCCCATGACATGTTAATATGTATGAATGTCTTCACCTGCCAGCAGTCCCGAGGGCTTCCCACTGAATCTCAGTGTCACCTGCTCTGGAGGATGTCACCTGCCTTCTTCCAGGTGCTCCCACCCGGGCCCCTAAACCTCACATCACCCAGGCTATTTACAGAAGACCATCCCGACCACACTGCAATCTAGGGAAAGTCAGTCCATCCAGTTATACTTGATGCAGAGTAAATCTTAACTGCATGAAAAAAAATGCTGGCATATAATAATTTTAATAGTTACAATGAATGTGCTCTAAGGGAGTGTGGAGAAAGAACAGTTTAATACCTGGTGCTTGAACTTGCTTCTGCCACACTGCTCAGCAGCTGTGGGACTTCATATTCAATAAGTGTTTTCAGCTGACCATCCCCTACGCCGTCACGATATACAATGATCCGTGCTGGCAAACCATGATTGTGCTTGTACCATTTGTTGAGTGCTCCTGCAGAATTTGGTGTTAGTAAGAAAAGAATGACTTGTCTGATCCCAACAAAGAATAAAATTCCAATATATTTCAATGCTTAAGTAAGTTTATCATTTCCTGCGAAATAGGATAATACCTAACTTGGAGGTATGTGCAATAATATAAACATGGATAACTTGAGAGGGCATTCCTGCACCTCTATTATTTGAGGAATCATAATGGTTTCCATAGCATAATATATTCTTAAACTCAGCATATCTCTTTAGAAAAATTTTAATATTTAAGTCTTGTAATAGATATGCAAATTCCCAAAATCAAATTAATATTAATTTAGTTTCTTCAAGTCTTTAAATTCTCTTAATATAGATAATTTATATAATTTTCTTCTTTAATGAGAATAAATATAAAAACTTAAGGAAAAGAATTGGCTGTTCCTCTCAGTGCATCTCTTGACATGAACTCAAACGATTAGATTCCAAGTCTCACGGACTATACGAACTGAGAGCACTCCCATACACTCTAACTGGAAATTGCCTAAAGAGGAGAGACTAGAAGGTAACTCTTACTCAAGAAAAACTTCTCATAACTACTACAAAACAAAACAGGCTTTGAAGTGAGGGGAAAGTAATATGATACAATAATTCTGTTCCTGTATATTTTATATAATTGTTCTAGAAGAGTTTATTGTACAGGAAATTCAATTTAGTGCAATGGAAGATGATCACATATGTAAGGCCATTATCAACACGTTATCATCACCAAATTCTTTTTTTTAGAAAAAAAAATATTTACAACCCCCCTCCCAAAGTTTACAGATGGGAAAATGCAGGTTAGGGGAGAAAGGGAGATGCAAAAGCACACTGCAAAGGGGTGGCAAAACCAGATCTGCCAGGGATGCTGAGGGAGTGGAAACACCAGACCCCTCTTACCACCACATCTGGCTACGAAGAGGGCACACCCCTCCTCCTTGCCTGCCATCTTCCCCATCCTCTCCTGCTATGCCACACTTCGTCTGCCAGCATATCCTGTCCCAAAGGTTTCTCTCCTATTTCTAGACCTAACACTGCTATGTCATAATACTAGTTCCTCTAGGGTAGGTTGTTGTGGTTTTATTTTTGCCTTCAAACCACTTGCTAGAGCCACCAGCAGCTATGAAAACTCTCCCTCCTCCTGGCTTTCTGTTTATCACACACAGAGGACGACATAAATCCTATAGTCTGACTGTTAGCCCGAGTCAGGAGACAGCTTTAGGGTCTCCAACTCACTCCCAGTTGACTCAGGCAGGCTTGGGGAGTTTGCTTCCTCCTATGTGGTCTGCTATAGATTTGGGGACTTTGGGTCTAAAGAAACAGTCCTTGGAACCCATGCCCACTATGTTTTTCATACCGATCATGAAAACTTTTAAGCAGTCTGCAACATCAGCTGTTGTTCTCTGAAGTATACAGCGGGAAAACCACCTAAAGTAAGCAAAGTACAAAAGCAGAGTTCAACTTTAAACCTACTAGGAACATGCATTAGGATTAAATTAAGAAAGAAACATTATGAATAAAATCAATGTTCATCATTTTGTATATGCTCGATCATCACAATTGTATTAAAAAGCTCTCTCCTACACCCAGAACAAAATTTATTATAAAGAGAAACTCAAGCATTGTGCTGGCATCAGACACATTTGGGTTCAGATCCTGGCTGGTATAATCAGCTCTGTGACTTTGGTGTGTGAATCTAAGCTTCAGTTTCTTCACCTATGCCAAGGAAATTTACAAGATGGTAATGTAATCACTAATTCCTGAAGTCGTCATAAAAATTAAATTAGATAATATCTGTAAAGTCCTTAGCACAGCATTTGGCACATGATAAGCACTAATGGAAGAACTAGGTTATTATTATAAAGGAATTTACTAGTTTAGCAATAGATCTTCTACTTTCAATATATTCCAAGATCTCTCAAGCATAAACTCCCACTTCGAGAGGTGAGCCTTTTCAATTTAAAAAATCTTAACATGATTAACTTACTCAGATTTCAGAAGCAATTTCTCTTGCTAAAGTCATAATTAAAAGCACTTAGAAAATGAAAGTCACAACTTAGTGTTAAGTATGTGTCAACATTATTATAATTATCTAAATATAAGCAACAATAATGACGCAATTAGGAATACTGCTGACCAGCTGGAAGTCCTTTGCTTAAGGAAGTGACACACGTAACAGGGCTCTCATACAGCCTGGAATGAAATCAGAGGCATGCCGCTACTTTTCCTGTTTCCCACAATTCCAAATATATAACTGACCACAAATGTAATGGAGCAAATCAAACAGCTTCAGTCCAGAAAGAAACATTTTTGCAAATAGCTCCTACAGCCTCAAAACATTGTTTAGATACAAATATTGAAAGAAGTCTAAGAACTACAATTTAACAAGCACGACTACCCATGTTTGTACCCGTGTTTAACAACACATGTCATCCCTAATCCTGCCTGTGGTTTCAACAGCTGTGAGAACAATCACCATATCAAGTGTCTGTGAGAGTTAAGAATAGTAAAACAATAATGAGCGTGTATTGAGCATTTATTTATACAGAATAAGTAAATGGCAGACGGGATACAATTCAGGAAATCTGATTCTCAACTGCTGGCATCATGTATGTAAGGTTCCTAGTTCAGTGCCTAATACGGTGCAGATGTTCAGAAAATAAATTTCTACACGGCCATCATTTTAGGAATATGACACATATGGGCAATAGCCTGTCCTAATGCATGTATAAAAATAGTTTTTAATGAGATTATGTATTACCCCAATATTATCAATCACATTTATATGTGTAAGTATTATGACCATAGCATTCATATTTTAAAAATGAGTGAATACAAATTATTCCTTGCTCTATAGTTAACTCACAATTAATAGTCAAATAATGGAAGAATACATTAGGGTAATCTTAAAAGTACCTGGTGATTCTGGGGTTGATACTGGCCACAAATCCAACCACCAACATTCCCTTGTTGAATGCATCTTTACAGACATCAATACCAACTACCATCAGGGACTTTAACTGTGAAATTAAATTTTTCATGATTTAATGGAATGAGGTGTTATTTCCCCAAATAATCACTTAATATGAAGTTTTTAAAAAACTGCCCTTAGTTATTTAATTATTCAAGTTAAGCTATGTGCCAGGATACATGCCCAGGTGATACAGATTATTAAACTAGAAACAAAAGAGACTTAAAGATAGAGAGAAGAATGTGGTCCATACTTTGCTTAGGAGACTCACTATAGTCCAAATAGCCACCATCCTTTGCAAAGGCAGCCAAGGGCCATCAGTAGCTCAAGAGATTCTGGGAAAGTAGCCAGTCCATTTATCTCTTGCCTCTGGGCTGAAGAAATCTGAAGAGGAATTCTATTCCCCTTTATTCAGATATCTAAGAAATTCTCATTTGGTTATGTGCCTCCAGGAGTGGGTAACGTCATACACCAGGTTATAGAAACGCAAGAAAATAAGTAACATTCCTTCATTTCTCATCCCCTCACTTCCTCCTGGAGTGGCCATAGTTCAGGAAAGAGAAGAGGGTTTTCTCACTTCCCAACACATTTGGAAATTTGAATTACAGGCTTTGCCAGCTCCCCAAGGTCTGGGGAGGCCCCATGTGGGAAGCAAGGCTACTCTGAGAGTTAGCACCTACTGAAAGCAGGGAAAGGCAAAAGCCGTAGAGCATAGATTTTAAATAGTGGCTCCAAATCAAGTTCCTCCAAGTCTATGCCAAACTAGACTCTCTTTCACAAAATATTCTGTTACCAGCTTAAATGAAGCTCCTTGAGAACAGGGGCTCACCTCACTTTCTGCAAACCCTCATGGTGGGCTTCTGTAATGCCAGCACTCACAGCAGACAAACAGTGAACAAACCCAACAAACAAACAAATCAAATACTTCTGTGATCATGTAAAAATACCTTCTACTTTAACTTAATTTTTAAAATTACTTGATTGATTACTGAAAGGAAAAGAGAAACAAATTCCTCACAGGGATCTCCACAGCCCACAGCTCGCCTCCGAGTTTACAGGTCATTTGCATGGCAATCTTGGTGGCCAGAGTCATCATCATTCCCTGTTTATTCAAGGTCCGAACAAGCACACACTGGCTTGGGACTGGGAAGTCAGAGCTCAAATATTTTTTAATGGAATCATAATAGTTTTGCTGATTAGAAGGCAGAATACACATAACCTAAAAGCAAAAAAAAAAAAAAAAAAAAAAAAAAGAATTTTCTTATGATTAGTGTTTAAAAAATAAATGAATACGTGGACTCTCCAAACATCTTTGGCCCTTGAGTTTCTGAGCAGCAAACATGAACATGCCTACATGTCTCTGGACTTTCACAGGGCCATTAAATCACTGACAATTATTCAAAGGCCATTTGAAATGCCTTCTCACCAACCACTGACTCCGCCAAGCCTCACTCTAATCCTACCCATCTCCCTTGGCTTTCCCTTCCTCCTCACTTCTCTAATGATTTCATTCTGTTAGTGTCTGCAAGTTCCTCTCTAACCTAGCTCTTTCTCCAGCTACCTCCTCCTTCTTTGCTGTGACCTTTTCCTGTGGCTCTCCAGCTCCCAATTCCAACTTCACTGACAGATAAGCAAAGTAAAGAATTAGCTTACAGAGTGAGCTTTTTCCCAATAGGCACTGGACAACCAAAAAAAATTTTTTTTTCGTTTACCAGGACTTGAAAATTAGGATATGGGAGGAGGGAAAATAAGGAGAAAAAAGCTTCAGGTCCCCTAGTATTTTAATTCCACCCATTTCTGTCACTGCCCCTACTTCTTTTCAGGTATTTTGCTCACAGAAGAACCTCTCCTGGCCTACTTCTATCTCCTTCCAATCTTTTATTGTCTACCTTCAAAACCCCCCAAATTATAGAAAAGACAGGCACTATCATGATAAGCAAAAAGAAAAAAAAAAGTTTTTTACCAATAGAACTGTCAAAACAAGGGCTAAAATTATTTATACTTAATTATATAAAGTAGTAGAAAATACTTTAAAACTGTCAGCAAAACTCTCTTAGGGGCCTTCCTTCCTTTCCTCATATGAGTTTGGGGCCAAGCAAGGGAGATGGCAGAACAAGGCAGTGGCCTAATGAGGCCACAGCCAAAAGAAGGTGGGAGCCAGTGATACTGGTTACACATGAGGAATGGAGAAGTAAGTAAATATGTGGAGAATAACAGCAGCCATGTTTCTCACTATCGGGGAAGGGAAAAATATGGAAATTAAGAATGCTTTCCTGTGGTGCTGGATTGGAACTAGAGATACGAACACATGTTTTTAATATAGATAGATAGATAGATAGATAGATAGATAGATAGATAGATAGATAGATACATACATACATACATACATACATACATACATACATATATCTAGCAAAAAAATAGATGTAATTGTGCATTACATATACAGGAGTATGTATACACAGATACATACACACAGATATTTTCTAGCTTTGCACATTGAGAAAGCCTGGGAGCAGTGACACCCCAGTAATCAATAAGCACATCCAATGCCCAGATCTTAATTCCTAAATACTTTTGTCTACTCCAAAGAATCAGGGCTTATTGGAGAAATATCTGATTCTGGGTCCAGGTAACAAAACTTCAGGGTTAACCTGGAAAATCTTATTGTGCTAGACAATAAGGAAGTGGTCCAAATAAGATGGAAACATGTCCAAAGGCACAGAAATCAGGCTTGAATGGGGCTCTCACTAGCAAAGTCAGGGACAATTGGGTAGCAAAATAAATAATATTAGTAATGGACTATAAATTAGTAAATAAAATAGGCATCCATGAATCCATATTGATATAAACAAATGAATAAAGAAATGGAGAGAAGAAAAAGCTCTTCCTTATAATATGCCATCGAATAAATGTAGAGAGAAGTACAGAATTAGAAAGCCACCATTTGGTAACCATCAAAGTTTGATGAGAATAAGATATTTACAATGTCTAAAAGTAAAAACTAAAAAATAAAAACTAATTACAAAGAGAAAAAAGCAACTTTAGAGTAAAAAAAAAACTTGACAGATATCATCTTAATCACTGAGGTATCCCTTATTAAGATGCAGTAAGAACACAAAAGTCATTGCTGTGGTGATTCTGCTAAAAGTACATAACCTGAATCCTAAGAAAATATCAGCTAAACATAAATTAAGGGACATTATATAAAATAACTGGTCTACAGATAGCTTCATATGCAAATTTTACCAAACATTCAAAGAAGAATTATCACCTATTCTTCTCAAACTATTCTAAAAAATTCAAGAAGAGGGAAAGCTCCCTAACTCCTTTTATGAGGCCACTATTACCTTGATTCCAAAACCAGGCAAAGACATTACAAAATAAGAAAACTATAAGCTGATATCACTTATGAACGTGGATGCAAAAATCCTCAACAAAATATGAGCAAACTTAATTCAGCAATATGTTAAAAATACCATACACCATGATCAAGTTGGATTTATTCCTGGGAAGCAAGGTTGGTTCAATATCCACAAATCAATTAATATGATATACTACATTAACAAATGAAAAGATAAAAACTATATGATCATATCAATAAATGCAGAAAAAGCATTCAACAAAATTTAGCATCCATTTATGATAAAAGCTCTCAGCAAATTGGGAATAGAGGGAACATAACTCAACATAATAAAGGCCATATATGACAAACCTATAGCTAACATCATACGCAATGTGGAAAGGCTAAAAGCATTTTACCTTAAGATCAGAAACATGACAAGGATGCCTACTTTCACCACTTTTCTTCAACATTGTATTGGAAGTCTTAGCCACAGCAGTAAGACAAGAAAGAGAAACAAAAGGCATCCAAATTGGAAAGGAAAAAGTAAAACTCTCATTATTTGCCAATGACATGATACTATATCGAGAGAACCTTAAAGAATCCACTAAAAAATTGTTAAAATTGATCAATGAATTCAGTAAAGTAGCAGGTTACAAAATAAATATTCAGAGTCAGTGGCATTTTTATACACTAATGATAAACTTTTAGAAAAAGAAATTAAGAAAACAATCTCATTTATAATTGCATCGGAACTATAAAATACCTGGGAATCAAATTAACCAAGAAGGCAGAAGACCCGATTTCAGACAATTATAAGTTATTGAAAAAAGAAATTGAAGAGGATACAAATAAATGGAAGCATATACCCTGTTCATGCGTAGGAAGAATCAACATTGTTAAAATGGCCATACTACCCAAAGCAATCTATAGATTCAATGCAATCCCTATCGAAATACCAATGGAATTTTTCAGAGAGTTAGAACAAACAATCCTAAAATTTGTATGGAGTCATAAAACACTCCTAATAAACATGGCAATCTTGAGAAAGAAGAACAAAGTTGCAGGTATCGCACTACCTGATATCAAACTATACTACAAGGCTACAGTAATCAAAACAGCATGGTACTGGTGTAAAAACAATACATTGATCAATGGAACAGAATAAAGAGCCCAGAAATAAATCCATGCTTATACACTTACTTAATATATGACAGAGGTAAGAATATACAGTGGAGTAAAGACAGTCTCTTCAATAAATGGTGTTGGGAAAATTGGACAGATACAAGCAAAAAAAAAGAAGAAGAAAGAAGGAGGAGGAAGAGGAGGAGGAGGAGGAGGAGGAGGAGGAGAAGGAGGAGGAGGAGGAGGAGGAGGAAGAAAGAAAGAAAGAAAGAAAGAAAGAAAGAAAGAAAGAAAGAAAGAAAGAAAGAAAGAAAGAGAAGGAAGGAAGGAAGGAAGGAAGGAAGGAAGGAAGGAAGGAAGGAAGGAAGGAAGGAAGGAAGGAAGGAAGGAAGGAAGGAGGCAGGCTGGATAATCTTATACAAGAATAGACTCAAAATGGATTAAAGATTTAAATGTAAGACCCAAAACTATAAAACTTTTAAAACAAAACAAAGGCAGTAAACTCTCTGATATTTCTAACAGGAATTTCTTTTTAGATATATCTCCTCCGGCAAGGGAAACAAAAGAAAAAATTTAAAATGGTACTACATCAAACAAAAAAGTTTTTGTACAGCAAAGGAAACCATCAACAAAATAAAAAGACAACCGACTATTTGGGAGAAGATCCTAATGATACATCTGATAAGGGGTCAATATTCAAAATTTATAAAGAACTTATACAATATAACAATAAAAAAACCCAAACAGTCCAATTAAAAAATGGGCAGAAGACTTGAACAGATACTTCTCCAAAGAAGAAATACAGATGGCTATCAGACATATGAAAATGTACTCAAGGTTGCTAATCATCAGAGAAATGCAAATTAAAACAAGAATAAGATAGCTCCTCATACCTGTCAGAATGGCTATCATCAATAAATCAAAAAACAGCAAGTGTTGGCAAGGACGTGGAGAAAAGGGAACCCTCACACCTTATTGGTGGGAGTGCAAATTGGTACAGCCGCTATGAAAAACAGTATGGAGGTTTCTCAAAAATTTAAAAATGGATATACCTTTTGACCCAGCAATTGCACTTCTGGGTATTTATCCAATAAAAAAAAACAAAATAATAATTCATAAATATCTATGCACCCCAATATTCGTGGCAGCACAATTTACAATAACCAAGATATGAAAGCAACCTACATGACCATCGATAGATGATTGGATAAAGAAATTATGGTTCATATATGCAATGGAATATTATTTAGCCATTAAAAAAATGACATCCTAGCATTTGCAATGACATGGATGGACCTAGAGGTTATTATGCTGAGGGAAATAAGTCAGAAAAAGATACCATATGATTTTACTTATATGTGTAATCTAAGGAACAAAAAGAACAAACTAATCAAAAACAGACTCACAAATATAGTGGACAATTTGGTGACACACAGAGTGGAGCGGGGTTGGGAGGCCGTGAGAATGGGGTGAAGAATTAAAGTAGTACAAATCAGTAGTTGATAGTGGGCACAGGGAGCATGTAAAATGTAATTAGCATTAATATGATGGCTAAGTGGAGGGCCAGGGAAGGGAAGGAGAAATTGGGGGAATCATTTTAAGAACATTATAGATGTCTAACTAATGTACTGTATACTTGAAAGTAATTTAAATAAATAAATTTATTTTTTAAAAAAATCCACTTATCCTGTGAGCCAAACAATTCCTCAAATAAATTAATTTTACAAATGTAGTTAGTGATGGTAGACAGATCAGAGGTGGAGATGAGCCCAAAGAATAGCCAGTGGACAAGATCATTGAAACCACAGTCTTTCCTCAAAGGATACCATGCAAACAACTGCTTTCTCTAATCACTGATATTAATGGCCCTTTCCATAAGAGTAAGATGCTCAGCTAATGTAAGCTAACTTGCTCATCATTTCTCCAGCTGGACCTATAACAGGCCCAAAATAGAGCTGCATATGCTAAGTCCCACATCACCAAACCGAGACAATTACAGTTTGGCTCTTACAGTAATAGAATCTTAAACCAGAAAATCAGGAATTGACTGATCAGCGTTAGTTAGGTAATCTGCCTGATAGATCCTTTCTATCTCATAAAGAAAAGTATTTTGTAATAACCAACTCACTTTTTTGTCTTGTATAACTTCCTTGTTTCCACTCCCTTCTGCCCATAAAAGTCTTTCATGTGTACAGCTCGTCAGAGCTCTTTTCTATCTGCTAATTTCGGTACTGCCCAATTCAAGTAGATTTTTGCTCAAATAAACTTAAAAAAAAACAACAACAACAACAACAAAAAAAAACTGCTCTATACTCTTCAGAATTGGAAGGTCTTCAAAGTCAAAAAAGACTATGGAACTGTTTCAAGAGACAAGACAACTAAGTGCAACACATTTGGTCCTTTTACTACAGAGGACAAACCTCTGCAGTCAGACACACACGTGACTGGGATATGGCTGTCCCAGGAGGAAATGGTGCTCACAAAAGATGAAACACACAGAGGAGGGCGAGAATTTAGAGGAAGCAGGAACATGGAGCCATAGGTGAAAGAGAAAAATATAAATGCTCCAAGAATCCCCTGAAACACTGGGGAGAACGGTGGGTGTCCCAACACTTATGGGATAAGATGAGAGCCAATTTATCTTAATTCTTAACTAAAAGATGACCCCCAACAACTTGGAAAATATGTAGTCATCCAAGATGCTGATAGAGAGGTAACAGCAAGTATTTTAAAATATTAGAAATATGACAGAGAAATAAATGATTAATTAAAATACTAAGATTAGTATTTTCTTGGGTGCTTGGGGAAATGCACAACAATTTGTAAACATATCATGGAAGAATATGTTCAGATTCTTTCTTTCAAGATATAACAAAAAATGAATAAAAATTATACAGCAAAATCCAAAAATTATCTTATACTTACCAATTGAACACTAGGATCAGCATGTTTCTGTATAGTGCTAAGAAATGCAGCTGGATTTTCCTGTACTTTCATGCTACATAAAAAGATTTAATTTTGAAGATATATAATTTCCTTCTTAGTCACACATAATCACATAGAATAAAAAATAATACAAATGGATTTTTATACCACACTATCAGGGTGCGGGGAGGGAGGAAATCATTAGAAAAAAGTGATAATCTTTTGAGCCTAAAATTGTTTCTCCCACTACAAGATATGCCAGAAATGTTTAATAATCATTTTTATTAACTTAATAATAGTTTTATAGAAAATAAAATGTTCTCAATTGTATAGAATCTCTACAATTAATAATTATTGTTGAAAATGGTGTTAAACATTTGAAATCACAGGTCTCCATAATCAAGTGTCTGAAACAGGGTTCAAGTTAGACTGGTATTAAGATTCTCTAACACTGAATGTCCAGAGAACTTTGAAATTAATGTTTCAAAAGTCATCAGAGTAATGACACCAAGGTATGCAGCTAAATCTGGATGATTCAGACTAAAATATCTTTTTCCTGAAGTAGCAGCTTGTTTGGAGCCTGGAATATTAGCTTTAATCAGTAAATCGGCAAGTACTTATCAATGATCTGTTCTGTGCTTATGTGATGTTAGGGGCCAGAGGCTACAAAAATAATTCCCACACACAAGAATTTATAAATCCACTTCTTTATGAAGAATCAGCCTCTCCTTTGTGTGTGTACATGATTGCACTGTCTCAATGCCCAGGGGCCTTTTAAAGCTTGCCCAGCAGGGGGCAGGACCACTGTCATATGCTTGCTGATTCCAGTTGAGATAGAGAAATGGCTTGCAGCTCTGTTAAAACAACTAAATGCTTCTGATTTTTCAATTCCATCTCTTGCACACAGACTCAACTGCTATTTTACTGTTCATTTCTTCTAAACTCATCGGATAAATGTTTCAGATGGGAGAAACTATGCACATAAATCTAACAGGTAAATGGATACACAGGAAAGAAAAGGCGGGAATAAAATATGAGCTTTCGAATAAATTGGGCCAGAAACAGAACATGGACACGATCTTGTTCATGAAACTGGTGTGAGAAAGATGCCAGCCAGGGTCTGCTGACTGTGGCTTCTTTTGTTAATCTTTTCCTCCTTGATTAGCTCAAGGGTTAAGAGAAATTAGAGCACGTGAAACTCAAACCAGGCAATTTGTTAACACATTTGATAAGAGGAGACTTCTAAACTACCGTGTAAAATGAGACTTTGGGAATATCAGTGGTTTTCTACAATGCTGGCACTGCTGATATAATTAATTACTAACCATGTTTTTCAAGGATAACTTCCACCCTGCCAATGAGGACATTCGTACCTCCACAAAAGCAAAGAAAAAAAAAGTATCTATTGCTCTTTACTAAGCATATCAAGCTCAATAAAAAGAGGCATGATCAACTTTATGGCTTTTTTAAAGCGAAACAGTATTCAGTTTTGAGTGTGACCGTGTATGTATGGCTCTTCTCCTACTAAACTGCAAACAACTTATCTTTCTCATCCCCAGTAACTGGCACAGTTTCTAGCATATCGCATCAGTAAACATTTGAAAATGAAATGAATGACTTTGGTTTTATCAGAAAACTATTTCGATGAGCTATCTTATGCTACAGTAACAGAATCAGAAATGTTTGTTTCAGACTTATTTTTACATTAAATTTTAAAGCATCAAATTTATCAAGAAAGTCAGGAAATGCAACTTTTATTTTTTAATATTCTTTTTGATGTTGCTTAATAAATAACTGATAAAAAAATTTTAAGTTAAGGAAGCAACATATGGATTAATTAAGAATTTATACCTTAACTAGTACTGTAAAGACTTCGAGGTAATGAGACTCTTGCCTAAAGAACTGTGAAAACAAAATTTTACAAAAAACAGCATAAAATGTATTTTAACTATATGAAATGATTACAAATCTATCTACTTGTAAGTATTTTTTAGGCACTTTATATTATGAAAATTTACTGACATAAAGACTATTGTCGCTATATCAGCACTTATTTCCTATTTTCTAACCAAACCAAAGAAATACATATTTAAAAAGTTGGGATGATTTTCAGTATATCCTCACATTTTGGGGTAGTCCACATTAAATCCCATGGAACTTCCAACTCTTCTCAAGCAGCTCAGAAAGTTCTCAGTCACATTTTCAGCTCTGTTACTACATATAATCAACCATTTACTCAGAGATGGTGCACTTAAAATCTTGCAAGTTCGCATATCCTTGGACCAATCAGCAGCAGACACTGGTTGACACTGAGAAGATATGATGATCATGAAAACATTTATTCAAAAAGCAATTAAATAAAGACAATGTGAAATGGTCCACATTAGTCATGAGAACTATTTAGGAAAGTTTGCTATTCAGACTCAAAACACTGATATAAGCATTGATGATCTGAACAAAACACATGTGCTTCCTGGGAGTGCAGGCATCTGAGCATCAATCCATGTTGGCCACTCCCTGGCTACAGATCCTTGGACAAGTCCCTTTACTTCATGGGGCCCTACTGCGTGCAAAAAAGGTACCTGGTTCAAAGATCTCTAGTTTCCCTTCTAGTTCTAAGAATCTCTTGCCTTTTTTATCAATGGCACAGGTAAGTGGGCTATCCATTTTGGTCTCTGCTCTAGAAGTCTAGATATCTCAAATAGGAAATGCTGATTACTGATATTCCAGGTCATTATACTAAAACAAACCCCATAGGGCAGTTAAGAATATACATTATGCTACGTCTTAGAGAGGTAGGATGAAGCCAAGATACAAGCTTCTTTCTCATTCTTGGAAAGTTCCCCAGGTGACCAGGAAAAACAAGTTCCCTGCACTGAAGAAGGCAGACTTCAGACTGGACACTAGCCTTCTACTTATATCCATGGGCTAGAATTGAATGGAAACATCCTTGGTGTGGTGAACTGGGAAGAGTCACTGTTAGAACATAAAAGGACCACACTGTAATCTAATCCTTTGCTACTCAAAGTTGTCTTGTAGCAGCATGACTATCTCCTAAGAGCTTGTTAGAAATGCAGAGTCCTGGGCCCCGTCCCAGACTCCCTGAATTAGAATCTGCATTTTAACAAGTTCCCAAGTGACTCATCTACAAGCTGTAATCTTCTAGTTTTACAAACTCCAAAGCTGTGGCCGAGAAAGGCTATGGAACCAACTGGCAGTGACAGGTGTAGAAGTCTGGTCTTTGTGGACATTGCAACCAGGGCACTTTCGATCAACTACTGTGACTTTCAGCAACCAGACATTGTCAGAAAAACTTGCCATTAAGTGGCCAAGGGGAACTAAGCTCCAGGAGGAGACCTTAGCCAGAGAATGTAGTGAAAGGGTTAGCTCTCCATGAACGGTTCTAAACCGAGCCCCAAGGTCAATTCCTTTCATTACAGCCCATATGAAAGCCACTGCCCTCTTGCCTACACTCCAACCTGTTATGGGCTGTCACGAGACCAAAGACAAATGTCAAAGTCCCGTTCTGAGGCCTATGAACCTCTGGTTTGCTCAGTTACTAGAACCCAGTTTCAGAAAGCAGAATCAGCCAAGGAATCGATGATCTAGCCATGTCTACTTTTGACAACCCACCACCACTTCTAGGGGGCGGGTTCTTCCATTGCAGTGCCCCCTTCTCCTACAGAGACCTGTTCCCATTCTAATACACACACACACACACACACACACACACACACACACACACACACACGTGCATGCGCGCATGCGCACGCTCTGACAAATATGACTTTACTTATAATGGTGATGATGACACAGATCATTGTGAATATTTAAAACCAAAACTGAGCTTCTCTTTACTGACTCCTGACCAAATCCTAATTGGGGCCTACATTTTAGTACTTTGCAAAATTTTTTTGTTGTTTTGTTTTATTTTTAAAAGTAGTTTTTCCTCAGCTTCTCCAATAGGGCTTTTGGTAATTTGGAATGGATTGTCAATAACAAATGAGGAAAAAATCCATATACTGCCAACAGAAAACATTTTTTGTTCAGTTACATTGGTTTAGACGTGTTGGTTTATTGTATCAAATAGAGGCAAGAAGAGAGCCTTTAAAATGAAATAAAATATAACTGGATTTTTAAATGGGCAAAATAGACCTAAGGAAAAGTAGAAAGGTAATAAACAATTTTTGCATTAAATAGATTCATTTCTTCAACTGAAGCCCCAAAAAGGCAATGATTGGTCTCTCCAATTTTCAGAATATCTTTCTCCCTAAATGCTATGACTGGGGATGGGTTCTGTGTGAATTCCTTAATGTTTATGCCAGTTAAGCAGCATTTTACTTTAGGAAAAAAATATATATATATGGTATCAGGAAATATAATCTGTTGAAATTAACTTTCACCAGTTAATAGAATTTCCTCAGGTACTATGGTTTTCTTTTTGTTTTGTTTTGTTTTTTTTGTTTGTTTATTTGTTTTTAAGTGATTAAGAGTACTACAACACCCAATAATACACATGCATGTTTAGATTGCAATGGCTTGAAATTTCATTTTCTAATGCACACATCAGACTGACTGACCTAAAATCATGTCCTCTCGGTGTCACTAAGCCCATAAAAGTATGCTGAGGTTGAAAAGGAAAACAGGAGGGATCTCAGGATTTAGGACAGAGGGAGTGCAGAAAAACAGCCATGGAGAAACTAAATGAATACTACAAGCCCCCTTATTCACTCTGGCATATGATCGAACTTGCATGTATTCAAGCAAATACTGTTGAATAAAAATAAAATCGCAGCACTTACTATGTGGTCATGCATTAGTATTTTTTCTGAAGGTACAACTCGGCCAGTCAAAGACATCTGGCATCCAAAATGCAGCCCCCAGGTTTCCAGCTCAAAACGAGCATCCTTGTTTCTGTTGAGAGTTGAATTTTAAGTCAGTAAAGTGCTTATTTTCTAAAAAACAATTTAATCATTAGAGACAGAACTATAACTTACCAAATTATTTAGAGACTGATTTTCTTTTTAGGATTCCCAACTTGTTTCTACTCACTATTTTGTTTTTATCTTACCCAAAAGAATTACGGGTTTGCCGTGCCCATCTGGGATTTGCAGGGATGGAAAAGCTTCCAGCATGACACATTAGTTAGCAAAATGGGCCTTTGAGCCACACAGACCAAGGTTTAACTCCTTCAGCAAACTCTTAAATCTTTTTCTTTTTTTAAGCTGTGGTTTCTTTATTGGCAAAATGTAGGGATAAAAAACTAGCTACTTCATAGATTCGATGTAAAGACTGAATATGGCAATACACGGAAAGTACTACCAAGGCATCTGGCACAAGCTCCATGCTCAATAGATATGACATTATTCCTGATAAGAAACTTGTAAACAAAGAGATATTGTGAAGCCTCTGGATGTGGAGATGTCTTCTGGGATGGTAAAGGATGGGAACATAAGGACCTTATTCTTTAGAAGATTCATAGGCTAGAGAGGGCAGTGGAAAAAGACTAAGAGGAGAATATTAGTATGAGCAATAATAAGGACTTTATACTTGCATAGTACTTTTAAGTTTATAACTTATAAACCTTAACCATAGTTTATGTATTATCTACTTGGTTTATGACATATGGTCATTGCTGTCAAGCTGTAAACTCCTCGAAGGGAACAACCATATTGATTTTGTGTCCTGGCCTCTTATTTCAGTAGCCGGTACATGGTAAGCCAGAGACTCACAAAAGTCACAGATAAATTCATGCTT
Source organism: Cynopterus sphinx (assembly GCA_030015415.1). NCBI lineage: Eukaryota > Metazoa > Chordata > Mammalia > Chiroptera > Pteropodidae > Cynopterus > Cynopterus sphinx. The sequence continues at coordinate 89,351,304 of CM057383.1, forward strand.
TTATTTACCTATGAAAGCTTCCCCTTTCTCCCTGGGGGAGTTCAAACCTCTTTACCACTGATTCTCCACAATGAGTCAATATTTCCATGTATTCATGTTATGCCTGATCTGCTCATGTTGAATACTTGGAATTAATTATTTTGCTTCAGATACTATCTGTCCAAGATGAGATGGGTGAGATAACCAGTGGTCAGGACACTGGGCTGAAATAAACGGTACTACTGGAAGGTGGTAGGTAGATGCGTCATGAAGACTAATCCACAGCACGGTATGAGAGGAGAGAACCAGGAAAATGTAAAATTAAGCTATTCTCAAGTAGATATAACTCTGGGAGATGTCTGGGACATAAAGTGTGGCCATAAAATAGAAAACTGTGAAATCACTAGCATAAAAATAGAAATGTACATTTATCATATGGAAACATTCAAGAAAAAGCAAGTTACTAAACATGATGTACAGCACTTTGCCATTTTCCTAAAGAGAACAGGATTATATGCATTTGAAAATATCTAAAAGAATATACATCATTCATTCGTTTATTAAACAAATCTCTACAAAGGACACACACACCTTTTTTTGTAAATTTCCAAATTCCTCCTCCACATTTTTCATTTTTAAAGAAAAAAAAGACCACTCTACAACAATGCTGCCCAGTAGACATATAAAGCAAACCATATATGTAATTTTAAGTTTTCTAGTAGCTTCATTAAAAAGGTAAAAATTAATAAGTAAAATTATTTTTTCGATATTTATTATTAATTCAATATATCTGAAATGTGATCACTCCAAGATATGGCACTAACCACATTTTCAGGACTCAACAGTTAGTTACATGAGGCTATAGTACTAGGTAGTGGAGTTTTGGGAGGTCAGAAAAGAGAACCAGGAAGAGCTCGACTTTCCCATCACAGGTTAGAGCAAACTGTCACAAATGAGGGCAGGAATGCCACCTGAGAATCAGGTGGGCTGAACCGAAGGGCACAAAGTTATTCCTGAGTTTAAAAACAAAACATAGTGGGGTTTCCTAATAACCAGTGTGCTGAGGCTACTCTATTCAGATTTGAACATTCCTGACCCTGAATATTGGGGGCCTGGAGCAATTGTTTTTTTGTTTTTTAAATTATAACCCTTTTCTTCATTCAGAATTTTATCCGGAGCCTCGACGTATTAAATAGATGAAAACAGAGCTGTCTAACTGAAGCAGGGTGGTACCTCTGCCAGCTTTTCTCTCACCCACCTCCCCAGGACCTGAAACTTGGATAAACCTCTGGCTCTGGACAACACTATTCAAAAGTGCCTTGCTCTGAATCAATAGGAATGAGACATTTTCATCAAAGAATGGAAGGTTTTATACATCATCCAATTGTATAAACGAGGCCTTAAAGCAGGGTGCACTCTGGTTCCAGAGAGGAGTCCCAGTACCTCTGGATGTCATCAGCAAGCCTGGCCAGGCGCTGCTGCCTTCCCAAAGGACTGAGACGTGTTTCTTCAGCCACAGCCTTCATTAGTTGGAAATCAGAGGTTACCTGGCTAGTTAGCCCTAGTAAATGGGAATAAAAACAAAGTGAAAAAATGAACAGTATACAATGTAACCTGAGCCCATCTAAGGGACAGTGTAAGGTTTTTTTTTCACTTAAACTGAATCAGATTTAGCATCTGGAGAGCTCTGTCCGATAGAAATGCAAGCCATATACATCATTTTAAATTTTCAAGTTGTCACATTAAAAAAAAAGAAGAAACAAAATTATTTAAATAGCATATTAATAACTTAACTCAATATATTCCAAAATATTATCATTTCAAATGTAATCAATATAAAAATCTATTGAGCTACTTTCCCTTTTTCTTCTTATTAAGTCTTAGAAATCTAGTCTGTATTTTACACTTACAGCACATCTCCATTCAGTCCCTCAGTTACACTAGTCACATATAAAGTGCCCCCAAAATACATGTGGCTACTTGCTACCATGTGGGACTGTGAAGGTCTAGAATATCAGAACACCACTAAGGATTAGCATCCCTCCTTTCAAGGATTATATCCTTATGAGTGTTTCTAAAAGCAAAATAAACATACACACCGTAACTGATTCAAACAATCTAAAAATGTAAAAAGTAGAAAGTCTGCCTTTCTTGGTCCCACCCTATTAATCAAATGAGCATGAGTAGAGCTACTCGAGACAGTTACTCAGATTCTGCTAAAGAGTGAAGATTAACTTCTGGAAGCTCATGCACAAAGAAAATAAGGATCATTTTGGCACAAACAGTACACCCCCCAAAAACCAAAATCATATTGCTTCCTAAACTAGTGAAGTTCAAAAAATGGTAAAGAGCAGCTTTGTTTTAGAAAACTAGCTGGGGTTTATCTTACATTGAAGTAATAAATAGAATACACGAGAGAAAGGAAATTCATAACTTACTGTGCCAAGCACTTTCTAAATGGCACATTATTCTCCCACTTTCTTTACTATCAAATGAATTACTTAAGGGACTGTCCTCAATCAATCAATGGGTTGAATTAATGCTCTGGCATTAAGCTAACTGAAGGGGGTTCTTCCCACTGCTAAAGATCAGGAGCCTGTGATCAAGAACTGAGAGAATATAAGACATAAACATTACCTGTTAGAAAGCAGAGCTCAGGTATCAGGTGGGCCATCTGAGCCCCAGCATTGTCATTTCTCTTGCTTTTCAACAGACTAACAAGCATCGGCTGATTTAGGTCAGATAGGGTAATATCATATTGCTACAGAATGCAAGATTAATGAGGGAAAAGTTAATATGGAAACATTGTAAAATGAGCCTCCTCACTTAAAAACAAGGTAATCCCAAAATGAACAGATAGATAAGCAAAATTTTTCAATGAAAAAAAAAAAATCCCATGGTTTCCTACTCATTTCTATTTCTTCCCAGGCTCTACCTTTTATATCTGAGGGCCAGTTTTATGATTTTAATTATCTTTTATAATGCAAGGTCATTTTGCTTTGTTTTTAATCATTTCTGTTTTTTTTTTTTTCTGGGTTTCATCTGGAGTCAGAACCACCTCCAGTTGGCTCCATTACAGTGCAATGACCCCACTGCAGCTGACCCACTACTGATGACTGAAGCAAACTGTCCTGTGCACAACTAATTGGCTCCAAGCATCTGCATTCATTTAAAAATATCTATACAAAAGTTTAAGGCAAGGGTTATGTTGAGCCAACCTTGGATTTCCCAGAAGAGGATGACTGTCCTTAACTTCCAGGATTGCACACAGCTGTGAAGTCTGACATATGTGAATTTGATCGCTGGCTCTTCTACTTAATTGGACTGAGACACTGGGGAAGTTACTTACCTTTCCTCATTGATGAAATGAGGAGGACGGCAGCTCAGAAGTATCTCACGTAAACCGCTAGCATCGTGTCTGGTTTTAAATGGGCTCTTACCTCATCCCTGTTACCCTCCTACACTTGAATTTCAACATTCTCACCTTGCCAAAATTTCACTTCTCTTCCAAAGGCAAAGGTCTCAATTAACATTCATTTCCAGTATAATTTACTCAACGCTAATGACAGAACCACCGGAATTAAAAATTGCAAAAGGCCCAGACACTATGTGATGCTGACATCAATAATCATAATAAGTAAGAAGTGAGAATTTCTCCATTTCATTTAGAACTCTTAATCATTAAAATAAAAACAATTCAGAAAATTGCAATTTAAAGTGATGATTGCAGCTAACGTTATGGCTAAGAAACTTGGAGAAGTTTGTAGAAAGAGTTTGTAGAAAGAGAATTTTTATACATGACTTTATTAATTTAGTACATGTCTTGTGCCTACTACATTCCAGGAACTGGAGTGGATACAAAGATAAAATAGGCCACAGTCCTTCCCTTAACATATAACTACATTATCTACAAAGCAAGGTACGTGAGAAGCACAAATAATATGCTAAACACATTTTTTTTCTCATTTAATCTTAACAACAAATATCTGAGACATAGTATTATCATCCACCTCACAAATGAGGAACACCCTGAGAAATTAAATATTTAATTTAATTTCCATTCCCAAAACCCCATTCCTGGACATTAGCATATCCAAGACTTATCCTGTAAGACTTGGGAACCTTTGCTTATTACACCACTCAGTACTGGGTCCCTAGGCCGGAGGGAAAAATGGTGGTGGTAGTGAAACAATGAATGCTTGGTAAATCAGTGAAGGCTTCATGAAGGATGCAGAGTTCAGAGAGCACCTTGAAGAAAATGTAGGGGAATAAAGAGTTCCAGGTAACAGCTCGAGCAAAGCTGAAGTATGTTCCAGGAAAAAGGCATTCTATTTACCTGGAGCATGGCCAGGAATTCTACCCTCTAAGCTGTGTTATAAGGTAAACTTTACCCTCTTCTTTGCCATAATTTTCTTAGACTTTGAAAATATTTTTCACGATAAGATAAAAAAGAAACATTAAGGTCAATGTCAATATGTCTTCTACTTTGAAAGTTGACTACATAATAATTTAGTGTTCTTTTCCTGGACAGAAAAAAAAGACATTCTAGAAATGGGCACAATTTTGTTACTTTTTCTCTCTAACTATAATATAAATGTGTTGAACACAATTCATTCCAAAGAAAATGAGTGAGATTTTTACCATGATTCCCTTTGGAAAATATCACAGGTCCTAAAATACATCTGTTCAAAGAACGAATTTGACCACACAGAAAATAAACACAAATATTTATCAAACTTTGTGTTTAATGAACAAATCATGGAGCACATTTTATGCACAAGATGCTTTGCTAGGCACTACCCATCAAACGTTAACCAAATGCCAGACCCATTCTACAAGGAAGTTGTGTTCTAGAAGCAGTGTGATGTGTGGTCCAAACGCTTAGAGAAGAGAACACCTAGCTCTTCTGTGACTGTGACAGGACGCAAAGTCAAAGAGGACTTTGCAAATGAGGTGACATTTAACCTGGTGGTGAAGGGGAAAGGTACAGTCTGGCTTTATGAAGATGTCTAGTGAACATGAGCAGAGGCTGAGGAACATTTAGTGACAAGTAGACTGGGGTGATGGCAGCACAGGGGTGCGTAGTGGGGATGTTGTGGGAGATGAGGCTAAAACTGAGATGGGGCCACACTGTGTGATGCTAGAGATGAAGAAGGAAATGCTGGGAAAAGAGGGGCAAGGGTCCACTGTTTACCCCATGCCCACAATGTGCAGGTATGGGGCTAAATGCTCTGCGTGCACTGCTATCTCGTTCAATGCTTATACTGCACCATGAAGGCAGACAAATGACTCCATTTTACAGAGAACACTTCACATTTAGTGATTTGCCCAAGGATGCACAGCTAGTGCCAGGACCATCTTATTCTAGAGCTTATGTTCTTAGCCACATTTCTGGGCAGTATTTCAGAAAGATCTCTCTGGTGTCAATGAGGATCACAGTGAGGAAGAGAGCTTGAACATACAGGGGTGACAGAAGTTCCCCAGATGGGACTCCGTGAGAGGTTCTACATTGATGCAGTGACTAGGACTGGGGAGGGGCATGGTTCCAGGGAGAATTCAAGGGTAATGGAGGCAAAACTAATTTTGGTGACAATTGAATGACGGCGAAACAGAGGAAGGAAGTAAAATGATTTCCTTAGAGGCAGAATTCTCAAGAAGGAATAGGAGTGGATTCGACAATGAATTCAGTATGAATTCTGTTAGTCTGAGATGCCTGCAGGATACTCATGCAAAGTGGTCTGAAAATAGAGATGAGTATGTAATTTAGGAATGAGGGCAAGGCAAAAATACTATATATGAGAGGTCTCAAAACACAAAGAAAAGATCCTATATGAGATAACCATGGTGAATAATAGCATTTAAGGTTTGGGGGAAAGGAAGGAAAAAAACTTCAAAAGAAAGTGAGAAAAAACAACCGTTAACCAGTGGAGATCCACCAGGATGTGCACCAAGAGTCAAGGCTGGCAGTTCAGCCAGGTGGGAGGGGTCACTAGTGTGAAATGCCACCAAAAACCCATTAAGATGAGAACAGTAACTGAATTTGACCTTCAGAGAGCTATTTCCATAGCAGCAAAATCGAACACCAAACTGCTGAGGCTTTACGAAGAAAGAGCTGAAAAGGTGCTTGGAGCTAGTGTAGTTGACCTTCTAAAAACTTAGCTAAGGAGAAAAAAAGAGAGACAGCTTTTCTTAAAAGTGCAGAAAGGTCAAGGAAGAATTTTTACTTGTTTTATTGTTTTTTTAAAACATCTGTGAGATTTTTCACTCTCTGAAATATGATTAACATTAAAGAGAAGGAGTGCCTGAAAGGAAGTGAAGATGGAAGGTGGGGGCAGGAGTAATGGTGATATTTGTGTATGAAGTTTTCACAGGCAGCAGGTGATTCCATTAATAACTGTTTGCGTATTAAAGGGTGTTTAGTGATTGGCTGGCTATGAAGGGGTGTCTAAGAAGAGGAAGCAACATGCGTGAAAATGCTCAGAGAAGTAACCAACTCAAAGAACCACAAACATTGAGCACAGCAGAGACACAAAGGAAACAGGAGACAAGAGTCAAGAGGCAGGGAGTGGCCAGATCATTAAGGGCCTTGGAAATTCTGCCCAGGAGCTTAGATCTGGCTCCTAAGGCAATGGAGAGCCATGGGAATATTTTTAAGCATGGAAGCAACATTATCAAATATGCTTTTAAGGGAGATTACTCAGGCTACAGGAAGGGCAATAGGAGACAGGGCGAGAGTCTGAGTCAAGCCAAGGATGGCAAGGGAAGGGACAAGTCAGAGAATTATGTTGGAGGCAGACTCAGCCTGACAGCTGGGGCACCTGTTGTACTTGGAAAGAAATAAGGAGACTTCTCTGAGCTAAAAGGGAGATGATGATGAAGAGGAAAAAGTCCTACCTGCTTGTAATAATCCACATAGGTGATCTCAGTGCCATCCCGCTTCTGAAAGGTATGTGTGGGCTTCACCGACCAGTCAATGTCATCGATGCGATAAGTTTTGTTATTGTACCTGGTAAATGCAAGGAATCTTTCATTTTTTTCCAAGTCATACAAGATAAGCAAGATTTCACTATACTTTTAAAATACTCGACTTCAGAATTTCCGAAACTATGAAAGACAGTAACACAAGAATAGTCACTTTTTAAAAATATGGTCAGCTCTTTTCTCAGAAGAACAATAATTAGCTCTTGAGGATACAAAAAGTCCTCTGTATTTCCAGGAAACTGGAAAGTCATTAGACACAAACTATTCTTCTCATTGATAAACTCTCTGACTTCAGGTAAATCATTCTTAAATGAAGGAAGACCAAACATTGTTCAAAACTTTCCCATTGGCTTCTGGTGTCACAGGATTATTTTTGGTATCAGATAGCTTTTCTGATAAAAAGCACAAAAAGGCAGCTGATCAACCACACAATTCTGGTATGCCGCTCAGTCTGCCATCTAGGGCTGGCACTCGGCAAAACTGCAAAGCTGTGTGGCCTGGAATAATATCTCCTTGTGCTGCCCCGGCCTTGGGACGACAGAAACCTCTAGGGTTCTTGGTACCTTGCAAGGTGACTTGAAAAACAGTGTGATAAACTAATCACGAAGATCATCACAGGAGAATAAGAAGGTGGCCTTCTCATCCCAGGTAGGGTGGAGTTCAACCAGTCCTACCTTTCTGCTCTATAAGCCAGGAAAACAAGGTTCAGTGGAAATTTGGAGCCACTGCAAGAAGGCCAGAGGTCCTCTAAAAGAACTATTATGGACTAGCAGCCCTATATGGTAAGCTTTCAGTACTAAGGAAGCCACCTCATCTGTGTTTAATTCAGTTCAATGTGCATCAAAGGCAAATTACATATGGACAAACCTAGAGACGTTAGAGACCTCACAATTTTCTGAAGATGAGACGTGGGACTAATGTTCTATCCTGTAACCTCATAAAATTAAATAAAATGGCTATAGAAAAAAAGGCGGCTAAACGCAACATGCTATGGGACCAGCACAGGGGAGGGAACTGAATAATTCCAACTGAGTGGATGGGTGGAAGCTTCAGAAAAGCAGTAACGTTTGAGCTGGGCTTTTGTGAAAGGAGAAATTTAGAAGGCAGAACTAGGGATGAAGAATCTAGGCAGAGACACTGAATTAGCAAAGTGCAACCCACTGGCGGGCCTAGGAGGAGGGCCACAGCAAGAGATAGTGAAAGACCGTGTCAGATTGTGGACACTCCGAACAGCACTTGAGAAAGTCTAAACTCTAGACAACTGAGACGGGCTGGATCTCCTTAACAGAGGAGTGAACTGATCAGATTTGTGCTCAGGCAAGCACCCTGTTCCCAAATATCATAAACAATTCATTCTCCAAGGAAAAGTATCCTTAAATACAGGCTTTTACCTTGTAAGGACTATGAGCCCAATCAGCTGGTTTTCACACATCTGGGGAAAGCCAGACGTGCCGGTTTGGTGGCAGAGACCAGTCATGAATTCCAGAACAGTCTCATTCCGGAGGAGTTTATAACTCACATCAGCACTAAACATGAGCCGACTTTCAAACTGTGATACAGAAATGGAGAACCCGGGCCAAAGGGACAAGCTTAAAAAAAAAAAATTTTAAATACATTATATCAGAAAAACAAACATTTTTAAATGATGACTTTACATTCCAATTCTCTAGATTTTTATGAAATAATTTTTTCTTCAGTCTGATTTCTTCCTGTTGCTAACCACAAACTTTAGCTATTTCCAGCTGACATGTCTTTAAACATACATTTAAGATTAAATATATCCCTGTGGAGGATTTCTCAGTCTTGGCACTAATGACATTTGGACTGGATAATTCTGTGTTAGGGGCTGTTCTGTGCATTGTAGAAAGTTTATGTATCCTGGCCTCTATCCACCGGATGCCAGTAGCAGCCCCCCAGCTGTGACAACCCAAATTGTCTGCAGACATTGCCAAATGTCCCCTGGGGGCAGACTTGTCCCTGGTTGAGAACTACAGCTTTCGAATTAATATGTTTATGTAGAGATCTGTTCCAGCATCAAAATATCTAGGTTCAGAAAAGCACAGATTCAGTGGTAAAGACAGCAGAAAGACTTGGGACTGAGATTAAGAAATAATGGAAATGGTATCACATATACACACAAGAGAAGCTATAGCAGAGACTACAGCTCCTTTCCACATTTATGAATATTATAGACTGAAGTCTTAAATTTTTAAAAATGATGAAAATGGCATGAAAGAATGGAAAAATAATTTGAAGAAATCATTTCAGTTTATATTTTGTGGACTTCATTCACTGTGCTACTAAACCAGCAGCCTTCAGGCCAGGCATACGTCCTGAGCACCTACTCCAGCTAGGCACACACACCGGACCTATGAGAACTTCTCATTCAGGTGGAGAGAGAAATAACAGGGTGGAATAGCATGCTTTATATAGACCACTCTGACAGACTGAACTAATATATAGAAACTCTGCCATTTTTCTTGCACCTGGTGGAAGGCCAAATACCCTGTCCTCATTTTCTACCTTGTATGAACGTCTCCCTTTGTTTACATATCTGTCTTCGGGTTACTAGTTGACCCTGTCTTTAGCGTGACCACACATTTTGGAGAGCCGGGTAACAACCAGTTTAAGACATAGCTGAGCACTTTCCCTGCAGCAACTACTTCCCAGTTTAGGGCGAAAATTCTCAAGTGTTCTCAACAGATCTATCTTTCACTAGGATAGTGTGGTTGGCCTATTTGTCTGACCTCTGCTTATTTAATAATTTCACATCAACCACCCTGGCTGTGCTAACTTCCACTCAGCAAGAAAACAGAGCACCGGATATGTAGTACAACATAATATAGTTTGCTCTGCTTTCATTCTTACTTGTTATATACAGAAAACTCAGTTGCTGAATTCTTTCTAGGATTTATCATAATGATCTAGCACACTAATATAAGAAACTGGCTGCTAGTTTCATGCTGACATTCACCATTCTATAAAACACTTGAAAATTAAAAAAATCTATTACTTTTCATATCACAGAGTCTCTCTCACAGGAGACATAATGGTATAATATTGCATCATAAATTATGGTGCTCATATATGATAATGATTTCATAGTAACAGAAAATATAAATAAACCTACTTGTGCTGGGGAATTTCCACTGGCTCAGAAGGCTTATAGAAGTTCCGTCCAATTTGGTACATGGACAACTTTTTTAAGATCCTGCAAGTATACATTTTTATTACTTTTTGGAAAACATCAGTGAATACCAGTATAATTCTAAGTTTGTGCCCATGCTGAACATAATGATAAAAAAAAAATGTAGAAAGTATAGAGCTCTCGTTCTCACAGCACTGGAAGGTTCAGATACTTATCATGTATATTTAAGAATGTCACTTCTTGGTATTTGAGAATGACACAACTGAAATTATTTTTATTTATCTGGGTTTAGCTACAATGATAAATACGTGGTCACTTAGCAATTATGACCATGGTTTAAACATTCTGGTTAGCATGGCTGGGGTGAGCAAGTCATGTCTGAAGACTCTTCTGGCCTCTTCTTTATTTTGAGATGAGGCTGTATCTAAGAAGGCTACTCAAACTCCTCAGGTGCCACCAAATAAATAACATGGCTGCCTCTCCGGCAACTAATCCTGGTCACCTTTGAAATCTGACACATCACTGATCAGAGGCTGCTCAGCTCATGAAACCTGAGTGTGTCAGTCAGAAAATAAGAGTTCCAACTGCATGATTCTGGCTTCCAAATGTTCCTGAGCCTCAGCCTCCTCACTTATAAAATGGGGATTTTAACAGTACCCACCTAGGGCACTCGAGTGCAGACCAAGTAAGATCAAATACAACTGAAAAAGCTTTGGAACTGAAAAGCACCTTCAAAATATCAGCTGATCTAAAATAGTCCCCTCTCAGGAGGGCACATTCAAGACTGGCTTCTGAAGAGCATTATGCAGCATGGAACTGAGGACAGGGAAGGTCTAAAGATAGCCAGCAAGAAGTCTGACTCAAATGAGAAAATAATGTATCTGAGTGGGGGAACTTCTATTCTGTGCCCTACTCAGCAAAACCCCAAATTCTTCTGTCTTCATCCTGTCCAGAAGCTACTGTTGAGCAAAGGGCTCAAATCTTAGGTGTTTTAACAGATAACCTGATTGATCCACACCAGTGGCATAGAAAACAGTGGTTCACAAGCTTTTGTGTATCTACATGTCACCTGGGAAGCTTGCTTAAACATGAATTTTCAGGCCCCACTCATGAAATTCTGTTTACTGGGTCCAGGGAAGGGCTAAAGAATCTGCATTTTATCTGGTTTCCCACAACCCCTATCATGGCTCTGAAGTAAGTGATCCTGCATCAGTGTGAAGAACATTAAAAAGCTTAGTCACCACCTTTTTTCTCTCCCCCAAGTGAGAGAAGATGGTGATGGCCTTTTACATGTAAAATAAATCAGCCAGGAGAAAAACAAACACTTTGGTTTACTAATCCAGTCATACCTAAATTTTAAGTCTGGGGGCAGAGGGTGGGAGGTGGTACAGGGTACAGAAAAAGAAGAGAAGGAAATAGGCACACTCCCTGCTACCACTGAGACATCACAACACTGCGTTCTTTGTCTCATCTCAGATAATACTAGACAATAATGATTGATGCCACTCGGCGGCTGTGATGCACTGTGGTGCACAGCACTGCAGAAGTACACAAAAGTACATGGAAATCGCCCTAAAGAAAATATTGTTGCTGGCACAGTGCCTACAAAATGCTAGATCATCTTAATACTCAGTCTCTATGCTAAGAGGCATCATTAGCCTAATTAAATTCACATGTAAGGCACCTTACTTTCTGAAAATGATACTGAAGACCTGCATGCACACGGGAGAACTTGCTGGCAGCTCCCTCGTCAGAGTAATAGTCATCTTTACAGTCTCGCCTCTTTGAGTTTCACTTGACAATTCTGTGACCTGAGAAGAGAAATCATTAATATGCACCCGTGAGCATGCAGAATGTAGATATAATAAAGCCATTGCAATTTAATACTAATTAACAAAAAACTGCAGGTGTTAGTGTGTAATAATATAATCAATGCATTATGTTTGGAAAGGTTCTTTTCTCTGTATCTTGCTAATCCTTGAAAAACAACACATCTCTTTACTCTGCAACTTCTTAATAGAGAATCAAAACCCAGCTCAGGGCTTAAAGATTCACTCCTAAGAGAAGACCATAGCCATGCTTCTTGACTATGAGAGGGGGTGGGGAGGGCGGTACAGGAGACAGGCCACAAATTGAGAGTCTGATAAAAGTACAGACATTCTCTCAAGAAAATGTCACATATGTATAAACCACAATGATGTACTTAATGTAGTCATTTTCAGGGGTTCATGGCTTAGTGGCCTGTCCTGCCCATCTTTGGTTCATGGCTTTCAAAGTACAGCCTCTCAAAAGTTTATTTATAAATGAGAAGAAAGAAAACAAATGGGAGGGGACAGACAAGAGGGGAAGTAAACAGGGGAGAGAGAGGAGAAAGTGGTAGAAGTTTAAAATAGAAGTTTTAAAAGACAGAAAATATGATTTTATTAAGTTTTGAAAAGTCTAGAGAAACCCTTAGGGTTTTTAGCATCTGGAACAATGTGCTGACAATATAATGAACGCATGACTACACAAGGTGCCCAACTAAATTTAAAGTTGCTTTGACTAGACAGGGCTCAGTACAGGTTTATGGAATAAAAGAATTAGTCAATAAAAATCAATGATCAAAGATTTTTCAGAAGAGTAAGGAATTAGAAGAGGTCAGTTCATTAGCAAGCATTTATGTACTTTACCATGTTTTCTTTAGTTAAAGTGTAATTTTAACTACTTTTAGATAACCCAAGGATGTAGGGTAGGAACAGTTCATTGAATAGAAACAAAGAGAATTTCATCTCCTTTCCTAGGAGATGAAATATTTCATTGAGGCAATTTCTGATTCACATCAAACTGTAGAGAAACCCAAGGTGGAGAACTGCAGGAAGAGCTCATCGACATCTAGAAGTTTAGCAAGCAGGGGAGATGAGGGACTCTCAAACTGCTACAGAGATTACAGGAAAAAGGATTAAGACAATAAAGGAAGTTGAAGTGAGTGGTTGTGGGGAACAGATGGTCCCCACTAAGGCCTCTATCCAGGAACAACATGCCTAACAGCCATCTGAGAGCAAAGTCATTAGCACACGTTCCATCTCGCTCACCAAACACCATCGACTCATGCTTCCTATGTTAGAGTCCCCAGGCTGCTAGCCTCAGAGTGACCTTTCACCTCTGCTCCTCCTCCATCCACTCTCTAATCAGTTGGCAAGTCTTAGCACTTCTACACCAGCCATATCTCTAATCTATTTTAGCTGTTCCAGAACCATTACTTACCAAAGAGCTTAACAGCTCTTTGGAGACTTGAGTTGGCCAGACCCTGGTCCTCTCCTCTTGCAGGCTGTATGATATGGAGCAAGTTACTTTAACTCTTTAAGACCTTTCCCTATCTCTAAAGTGAGAGTGAGTCCAAGGCTATGAAGACTAAATGAGATAATTCATGGATCTTATCCTAATCCATAGCAGTGCTTTGTACCTTTGTTTAAGCCCTTTTGACGTCCTGCTCGGATAATTCCAGCAACATTTTATTAATAATCTCATTTCTCCTGTCAACCATTCAATAGAACATGATCTGAGTAATTGTAATTTAACACAACTCCCATGGAAACTCTCTCAAAGGCTCCAGTGGCCCCCGGAAGACAAGCCCTACTCCTCCATAGGGCATGTAAAGTTCTCCCTTTGGGAGCTACAACTTCTATTCCTTTCTGGCTAAATCTGAATGATCAAAAGTTTCTAAAATATGCACTCACTTCCTATCACTGTGCCTTTTCTCCCTCTGGTCCTTCGGTCTATGAATCCCCCCATCCCCCACCCAGCAATCCCTTCATTGATCTAAATCCTGCCCCAAAAAAGGAATTCAGTATCACCCCCACTGAAGCTCCTGCTGGAAATAAGCTTTCCTTTCATCAAGTTTTGTATAAAGACTTTATGCAAGACAGTTAACCTTTCAAAGGCTCCAGGGGTGATGAAAGGATTAAATAAGACCCTGCATATAAAGACCCTGGCAGAATAAATATTCAACGAATGTTACCTGGGAGGTGTAACAGTAGCAGTGTGGAAGATGGGAGACAAAGTTTAGATCTGTTCAAGAGAGATGTGCTAGGCTAATCCAGAGAAGAGCCAAGTGCAGCGCCTTACACTTGGTAAGTGCTCAGTAAACATTGATGTGATAAAACTAATCATTATTATAGCCTTTCTTTCATCTACTTTGCACTGCATTTATTTGTAAATAACTTCAGTACTAAACTGAAAATCTTTTGACAAGAGCCTTTTCTTATTGATCCTTGTTTCCACCATGGTGGCAGTACCCTGCCAGATATGCAGTAAGCTCTTTCCAAGTGTAAAATGAATGTGTGAGATGTGACCAGTGACAGCTACCCAGGATGTGGCGCAGATGCACGGATGGGGTCCGGAGTCTGTGGAAGGCCAGGAGGCAGCAGGACAGGACTTCTAGAACTGCACTAGATGGCAGCACCATGAATGAATTATTGGAGGAGCCCTAACTAAAAAAGCATCCTGTGAAGTGTGAAAGGATGGATGGGAGTGCTGGATTAAGCCTGAGTCAAAATGAAGGGCAGAATAAAAAGGTGAGAATAGCAGTATCTTCATTAGGACATTATTTCTTTTAACTATTTCTTTTTCATGTTACTGGGTGGCAGGTCATATGTTGATAAGGATTCACATTCTGTCTAAACCTACTATCATCTGTGTCTGAGAAATAAAATGAATAGGCCTGATTTGTCACACCATGTTTTTACTATTTACTCGCCTGCCTCCTCATTACATTTCATCTTCAATAATACGATGTGTGGCATATAATACATGCATATTTTGAAGGAGAAGTAAATAATATTCACTTATTCCTAGCATCCAAATATTAATAAATTTTTCCACTTTGGTAAGGTACATTTTAAGAAGGCTGGACTGTTCAACTTATTATAGATCTACAAGCAAGTTGATCTTAAATAATTATATCATTTGAAATATATTAAAGTGTAAGAGGCTCTATTCGCATGCTATCAACATCTGGTTATATGACAAAATACTGAGGAATCAATGACATGATGAATAAAAATGTTTCTAAACTTATAGGTCCAGATTTTCTAAGCCCTTAAATTTAATGATGGCATAATTTTCAAGTTCCATATCCAGATGAAATAAACACTCAAGTAATTCTTATAAACCTCAGGATCTCATGAAAGGATACAAGCCCACGGAGAGCTCAGAAATACATTTCTTGAGGAAATTCACAAAGATTTACATGAAGTTTTAGTAATTTACATTTATGCCATTCATACTCTTTTGATCAAAATATAGAACTAAAGAATCAAGCTTTCCAAGGAATAGAAGAAAGAAGTTTTAATCCAATGCTCCGTTTTAGTTTTTCATACAGAAACTAGTTTTTTTTTTCCTTGTTGTAATTTTAATATTACTTTAGAACAAAGCATATGATAAAAACTTTAACACCAATACCTGTTTTAGGACAGAAAATGTTGAAGGTGTAAAAAAATGAATAAAAAAATATGTATCATGCAATTACCATATCCAATGTTCACACAATTAAAGATATATCTTTACAATTGATATCAATAACATATTTCAGATGATGGGACAAGTCATGAATGAAATGACAGTTTTAAAATCAGAGATCGATGTCAAGTTAGTAGGACACATGGGCATAATTATGCAGGGGCAAAAAGTCGAGTGAATGTAGAGCTCTGAAGCCACAGGCTAAAAGGTGTTTCTTAAAGTCTTGCCTATTTCAGGAACAGTTTAAAAAGGATGCCTATTTCAAGGACACTTTGTCTTAAAAAAAAAAAGAAAAAAAGTAGTAAAAAAAAAAAGCAGTGTTTGTGTTACAGTTCTTATTTTTACAATGCCAGAACTTCAGTTTCTCAATTAAGAAATAAATTACTGATGAGGTCTTAATTAGGAAGTCCCACTCTCAGACGCCAGGACGGGAAAGAGGAAAGGAGTGAATAAAACACCCATTCCAACTGATATGAAAATCAGCTAACCTCTCATACATATATGAATGGTTTTAAATATATGCACATGTGTGTTAAAAAATTAATCATACTATACCTTTTCTTCTAGCTTTTGTGAGAGAAAAAGGATGACACCATCGAATGCTTTGGCTTTGCTGGAAAGGTCCCTATGATTATAAAGCAAAGCAATTCTCATCCTTCTAGAGTCTAAGTCTGGCATATATGTCACATGATATTGGTACAGCTGCCAGTCCTGGGGCAAATCTAAACTGAAGAGATTTGTGACCAGTTTCACAGGTATTCCACTGGAACCTGAGGAAAACAAATAAAAAAAATTTTTTTAACAAAAATAATCATATCGTGTTAATATTAATCACAACATTTAAACATGTGCACAGTTGTTGCTGTAAAGGCAGGATTCTTCTTCGATGACACAACTCAAGCTCTAATAACCCATAGCCCAATGACCATATGGTGTCCTATAGACACATGTTTGGGAATGAAGAAGGGACTGTGTGTAAAGGCCTCATAAGACCCTGGAAAAAGAAAAGCATCTGACCCTAGGACTCCTTCCAAAGCTTTCCCTCCAGCTCTGAATCTGTGCAACTCAGATCAGCTCAAGTAAAATTTCAGATGCTGCTCTGAAATGATGATGTGCTAAGATTATAAAGAAGCTGTCCAGTTCCTACCATGAATACAACCCCCAACCTCTTAGAAATCTGAGTTAATCATACTTTTGAAAATTCTGAAGTAGTTCAGTCAGTGGTTAGGCCACTCTGCAAATCCCAGAGACTGAGGAAAACTGGAGGGAGAGGAAGGAATTACACAGCATTCCTAAGTGAAAATAGGGCCTCTAGGCTTCTATCTTCTGCAGGCTCAGGGAGGCCCTGTGTGCCTCGAGGAATTCCATTACCTATGAAAGTTTTTATTCATCTCTTCAAAACCTACAGGATAAATTCAGAGATAGTCACAATACAGTTGGTCAGTGCTCAAAATGGAGTGAGTTCCCTCCAGGACAGAAGCCAAGAAGGGCACAGATGAGGTACTTCTCACTGCTCCTTGCCACAGAAGATCATTCAGTGTTTGTCTTGCAGAAAAGAATTATATCAAATAGGCACTATTTTGCTTTTCTTATGGAGGATATGAAAACATGAGCCCTGAAGGTGATGAGAAAGAAAGAATATCATGTGTGCTTTAGTATGTCCTTATGTCCTCAGCTTCTGCCTATGGTATAAATCTGTTTGGAGCAAGAAATTATTGTGCTATTTTAATTAAACAAAAGCTTTCTTCTATTCTTCCAGATCCTGAGGAGATGACACACATTTTAGCGGCTCACATTAATAGACAAAGAGAAGTCATCCTAGAATGTCAGAGCTGGCAAGATCCTTCCAGATCATCTACACCGGAATTTACAAACTAATCATGACCCATTACTGCTGCAGTTACAAAAGTACGTGAGGTTAACTATCGTGTTTCATGGAAAGATTAGAACACAACAGAACTGGATCAGAGTACCTTGTACATAGTTACGGCAAGCGCTGTTCCATTAAATCTTGTTTTAATTGTGTGTGTGAAGTTTGTGTATGCTGGATAACAATAACTACGTCTTTTTTTTGCTTCATGGTTTTAAAAGTCTGAAAAAGACTGATCTGAATCAGGGAATCTTAACTTTTGGAAGGAAGTCACAAAGCCTTTTGAAGATCCAATAAAAACAATAGACTTACTTCCCTGAAAATGCATATGCCCACAATTCTGGATGCAATTTCAGGGTGAGTCTAGAGTCTGGGTTGAAAATTATAGAAACAGGCCACAACTTTCTTTCTATAGCTGAAGTCCAGAAAGGTTATTATTCCCATACAGGAAAAGGATTGGGAAAGAGATAAAACATCTTTTTTAACCCCTGCCCCAGTTGTAAGGAGAAAATCTTTTCAACAAGTGAAATGTAGGAGCATTTGAGACCTTGCTTCCCAGCGTGCTGTCAGCTTGTTCTAAAATAAACTCTCATTAAAAAGAAAAAGAAAAGTGGAATGTAGTTTTGGGGAAATGTTATTATTCCTATTAATAAGAGAATTAAGGCTAAAACAACTAGTGTCTAGATAATATCTTTAATATAGCACATGTCAAATAAATACCTATTAAGTCAACATATGAACTCATTTCTTTTAGATCTAGAAATTAAAATCCCTTAAGCAAGATTTGGTAACATTAAAAAAGTAAGTAACATGAAGACCGGGTACCTGTTTTGCAGTCTCTCACATGGGCCAACTTCTCTCTGGTACACACACCCAAATCCATGAAGTCTCGTCTGATTTTCCCACCTCTTTCCATGAAGGTACATCCAGCATCACCTTTATCTAAAATATGAAAAGAACACCATAATATCTCATCTTATTCTAGTGATACTGTTTACAAATACTATTTGAAAAAATGTATCTATAACCAAAATTCAGATTTTTATAGTCTTTAATAAAACTGGCCTACATTGCTGAAAACAAACAAGATTATACAGAAGTCTTCAGCTTAAAAATTAAAAATTGTGAAGGAAGCATGGCATGTTTTGTTAGAAATAACTGACCCTGAGTTAGTCCTACTTCATAATATTTATCCTTGTCTGATTCTGCTCTTGGCTAAAATGAAAGTTCGAGCTGCCTCTGTCCCACCCTATACCCACTTATGGAGGGTAGCTCTCCCTCCTTCGGCTCTGTGTAACACCCAGAAGAGTTACAGACTAAGACTATCCACACCAACTTCTGTACAGATTGGGGCTGAATCTCTCACCTTTTCCAATAACAAGAAGAGAAATGCCTAGAACACTGCCATTAATTTTTATGCCATAAATTTTCATTCCCCTGAGAATGAAAGCCAATATTTTACCTTTGGGCATATTATTTGATTAGGTTCTGGAAAATGTGAAATTGAGATCCAAATGAATAATTTCTTTTTAAATGAGTACAAAGAAATGTTGGGTTTGGATACAACTTTGGCTCTGTGAAGATAACATGAAAATATAAAAATACAGAATATTGCTATAAAGTAAAATGACCCATAGTGTGACAAATTTCTAGAACTCTGACTTGACCACTGTCCTTTGATAGAGTCACTGGATGCAATTAACTTATATGTCTCCATCACTTGCTCAAAACTGCTGTTCATACCTTTCTCAGGGGAATCTGGGTTTTCCAAGAAAATCACAAAATTTATTTAATTTTAAAAATTATCCTCACTAGATTATTCATATCATTCATTGTTCTTGGTTTCAAAAGATGTTGGGTAGTTTCTAAAACTTCAATCTACCACAAAATGGTAGTTGGCAGAAGCTAGGGGGAGGGGAAAATAGGAAGTTATTGTTTAATGAGTTCAGAGTTTCAGTTTTTCAAGATAAAAAAAGCCCTAAAATGGATGGTGGCGATGGTTGCACAACTAAAAATGGTCAAAATGGTAAATTTTACATTATGTATATTTTATCACAATTTTTAAAATAAGTAGAAATTCAATATACCCTTAAAACAGGAAGGATTTCCATCACTTGCTAGTCACAAGAATGTGCAGCAGACATGGAAAGTCCCAAGAAAAAGTTGGGATAAGGACTGAACCTGATGCACTGCTTCCCATAATAGCTCTCCTGAGGGACCACATTCACATCTCTGAGTTCAGATCACCAAGGGTGCTTGTGCAAGGCTAGAAAAACTCCAGCAGAAAACAAGAAAGCCAGGTATAAGATGAGTGAAAGGACTGATGATCCTTAGAGTCTGGAAGAACCTAAGTGCTAAAAGCTTACACGGTTATTAGCAATTCATCATGTAACTTCATGGGCAGGGCAAGGGAGACAGCTAACAGATTTCAGCAGTGGTTATAGGCTAGCTATATTGTGTATCCCCAAAATTCCTATGTTAAAATCTTAACCTCTGATATCTCAGAATGTAATTATATTTGGAGATAGGGTCTTTAGAGAGATAGTTAGGTTAAAATGAGGTCATTAAAATGGGGTCTAATCCAGTATGACAGGTGCCCTTACAAGAAGAGATTAGAGCACAGATGAATACAGACAAAGACCATGGTGAAGACACAGGGAGAAGACAGCCATTTACAAGCCAAGTTGAGAAGCCTCTGAAGAAATTAGCCCTGAAGACACCTTGATCTTGGCCTTCCAGCCTCCAAAATTATGAAACAGCACACTTCTATTGTTTAAGCCACCTAGCTTGTGATACTTTGTCACAGCAACCCTAGAAA
This sequence comes from Cynopterus sphinx, assembly GCA_030015415.1. Classification (NCBI taxonomy): domain Eukaryota; kingdom Metazoa; phylum Chordata; class Mammalia; order Chiroptera; family Pteropodidae; genus Cynopterus; species Cynopterus sphinx. Next base: position 89,371,596 of record CM057383.1, read on the forward strand.
ATTAGCACTTCGGGTGTGCCAACTCACACTATGTGATAGTGGCTACTTAAAGTAGCATGTTGACAGGCATCCAGAGGCCAAATCTGGAATCTGCAAGGAAGAGAGCTACCATCAAATGGTGACATCTAACACAGGTGGGGAAGGAAAGAGAGAGCAGCAGCAGCAGGCATGCCATGGTTCTCTTATTCCTGCAAGGTGATGGCACTAATATTTACATGTCATAAAGAATTTTAAAATATTCTTTCAAAAATTTTCGGTGAACACAAAGAATCCAAAACCTGGCTTCCTGATGTCTGTGGATTCCCAATTGCCACATGATGTCAGGAAGTGCAGCAGCAGACTCTGTGTTTTGGGTCCCAAGAAACACAACACACACAGGGAATCCTCCAAGAAAAGGTAAGTGGGATGCTTAAGAAGTGCTCCTGCTGCCATGAGGCTTAATAGACTCACTTGTGTTCCATTCAGATAAAACAGCATTGAATGGAACAGACTATTGCACTTACATTGCTGTGAAATCCCACTTGTTCCCTCGAAACCACTGTGAGATGATGCTTCATTGTCACTGAGATCAGCAGATGGAAGCTAAAATGGGCAAAAAAAATATATGTATATGTGGTCAGATTCGAGATGTTAATTCATAAACCAAAATATTATTACAAAATAAAAACCATATTATGTCCTAAGTCATTTGAATGCTAACATTAACAGGTGAAACACTTGAGAGATGATAAGAAATTGCTCATCCTCAAAAAAAGGACAAGCTATAGTTTTCCCATTTATTAAATTTTGATATTAGTACCCACTATGAGCCAGATATAACCGTTAGACCCTGGAGGTATAAAGAGGCAGAGATATGACCCTTGCATCCAGGAAGCTCATCAGAGGGGAGGTGGTATAGAAGACCACCACCTCACGATCCATGGCCCATAGATATGTGGCCTTCAGTGTGAATACGTGCGTGGAAGAAAATAAACTGAGCCCTGAGGGTCTCGGTCACCAACTCAGATGATGACGTCTTGAATAACTGGTCTAAAATTAGTTCATAAAAAGATGAAGGGAACCATTAATATTTTCTTTTATCCCAGTAACTACTTCTCTTTGTCCAAGGAGGAACATATCTTGGCCTGCTAAAAAAAATGCATGAAGTCAAGAGAGGAGATTTTTTGTGTGTGTGAGAGTAAAAGCATAGTGACCACAGACTACTCACTTGAATACTTTTGGTCCAAGAGATTGCTCCAAATACTAAGTGTAAATAGCAACTTCACTCAAAACTTGCTGATTTGCTGGTCAACTGTGTCTAGTTGCCTAAGTCCAGCAAGCAGCCCGACCCACAGTGACTGCTCAAGAAACAGTGCTTCAATCAAAACCACACCTGTGCCTGCGGTTACTTATTTTTACATATGAATTAGCAAGAAGAATGGTATCAGATAATGGTACTACTGAAGGTATAGACATGTTTTACCAGGAGACTTAAACCCAAATCAAATAGTTAAAATTCAGAAAGTAGAAAACGTTCAGTTCTCTTCACTGGCCAAACAGACTCTGAATGTCTGACTCAGGGTAAGAGAACCCAGAAGGAAGAAACGTGAGAAACCTGGAAAGACTCAAAGTTGAGAGGGAAGATAACCACGGCTCACCAGGCCGGAGGAAGAGAGAGATGCAGAAGAAGGCAGAGGCCCTGACGGAGACGGCGGGACAAAGCCGGACGCCCCGCTCGGCCATGCACGCACCTGCCGCGGCGAGGCCTGCGCGCGCCCCGCCTCCCCGGCGCCGCAGCAGCCGCGGGCGATGCCCCGCGCCCTCACGCGGGCCCGCCCACTCGGGGGCCCACTCATGATCCGGAGGGGCCCAGAAGGACTTCCGAGGCAGCCACGGCTCAGTGAGGCTGTTTGTCCATTGGCATCCAAACGGCACGGCTGCGACGGGCGGTGGCGGGTCTCTCTGGCTTCTGGGGAGGCCGCACCGCCGCGGGGGTCGGACCGCGCAGAGGAGCGCGCAGTGGGCGGTGGGGTGCAGCCCGCAATGGGGTGGCGTGGGCGGGAAGAGGAGGAGGGGCCGAGGACGGGGGCCCAGATTCCCCTTTTCTTCCCGTCACCCGCTCTCTCACATTGGGCCTGATCCAGCTGGCTAGCTTTTGCCCATCCTATGAGTGAGTGTCAGGTCTCATCGGACTTCCTCCAGTGCGGGCGCACAATTCTTCATCTGCGTGGTAGACTCGAGTCTCCATTCTCGGCATCATCGTCTCTTTACACACGTTGCTGTGTTGAAAGTTGGGCTTCTCATGTATTTCTTTGTGGTTTGGGAGAAGTTTTCTCTCTTTTTTTTTAAACGTTGAAAATCTCTACTACCAATCTATCACTTGTGAATTTTGACCTGTGAAGTTCTTTATCTAACCAAAATTGTTCATTTTGATGGAGTCAGATATACCAATTTTCAATTTTATGGTGGGTGTTTTTTGAGTATCTTGGAAAGAAAATTTGCCCCGCCCTAAGTTTACAAGGACAATATATGACAATAAATATCTTGTATCTTTCAGGAATGTATATAAATATACACACATACACGTGTATGAACATATGTGAAGAGGAATCTAATTTTATCTCCATACAGTGAGCCATTTTCCCTAACATTGTCTATTAAACAGTGTATACTTTTTGTAATGGTTTGTGGAGCTACGTCTAGCAAATGACAAATTCTCACATATACTTAGATCTGGTGTGTGCTTTTCATTTCTATTCTATTTATCTATATCTGCTCTTCACCAATATGTTACCACTTATTATTTCTTTATAATATTGATAAAATCTGTCAGAGCAAGTCCTTACCCTTTATTTCTTTTCAATTATTTACAAACTATTGTTCCATATTAATTTTAACATAAGTTTGCCAAGCTTCTTTAAAAATTCTGCTTAATTTTTAATTGGCACTGTATGAAATATATAAATTAACTTGAAAAGAACTGCAATCTTTACAATGCTAGATTACTGCATTTATTCGTTATTTTTCTGTCCTTTTTTTGCATAGCAGTCAAAATAGTTTACTCACGTTTGTTAAAATCAGCTGAAATGACAACGTGTATAAAGTATAACGTGGTTCTTTCACAATAGTCCATTGTACTATTAATTTTCCATCCCTTGCTTTCATGTGGACTCAACACAGCAGATGGATGAACTCAAAATTGCCTCAACTGGAAGCGCTCTCCATGTCAAAGCGTGTGGCTGGCCCACCCTCATTTCAAAAGCTGGCATAAGTGGTCTCCCTGAGACTTTATGACTTGCTTCCTTCCTTTTCTTCTGATATTGTTTTCCAGATTGGCTCCTGTACTTTGGTAACCGTTCTAATTTTGTCTTTGTACCTTTCATGGCAACTCCTTCAGGTAAGTTTCTTTGAACTTATTCCAAGTAGACATCTGCTGTACTTCCAGTTAGATGTTCTAACTCCAAACATCTATATTGTTCTCATTTCATACTGAACATGGTGCTTCTTGAAAATATGCACTGATTTGAAGAGAGTAAATTGCTCTGATTTCCTTGGAGGTTCATGTACTTTAATAAAGATGCTGAGTTCTTTGGCAAAATAGTCTTAAGTGTTCAAAACAGCCTTACTATGGCCTTTTACTAAAACTGACAGTCGCTTACATAATGTGTCTGGCTCATCTGAAATGGTAATCATAGGCTTGGTCAACTCCTTGGAAAAATCATGTGTAGGTTTGAAAACTATACCCACTTCATATTGGTACTGAGAAGAAAGCCACCATTTTTGGCAATACTGCTCTTAGAGTTGTTCACAAAAAAAATTCCTCCAACCCTGCCAGAGGAGCCCATGCAAGGCCCAAGGCCTGTTCGCGCTGCTGATTTGCTGTCCTGGCCCTCTTTCTACCCATTAATAACATTTAAAATTTTTTAAATAAAAGTCTTGTTTTTTATTTAATTTTGGAAATTTTATAGCATTTGTTACTACCATGATAACAAGATGCCCTGTATCTTGTTTTCAGTTTCCTTATTAATTATCTATATAGACACATGACACTGATTTTTGTAAGGTGATATCATTTATCAAGTTTGCTTAACTTACTTCTTATAGCTTCTTTTGATTGAGTTTGAATACACTTGATCATATTATCTACAAATAATAATTTAATTTCATCCTTTTTTCTTTTTCTTTTTCTTATCATGTTGGTCTTTTTCTGTATACCATTGAAAGTTACTGTGATAGCTGGCATTCTTGTCTTTCTCCTGATATTAAGGGGACTATCTCTGAAATGCCCCATTTTATTCAATGTTTGCTGTAAATATCTGTTTTTTAGTGTTTATCATTTTAAGGAAGCTCCCCTCTATTCCTAGTTTTCAAAGATTATTTTTATTATAAATATATGTAGAACTGTATTAAATACTACCACGGATCTGTTGAAAAGCTTGTGCCAAAATTATAAAGGCACAGTACAGACAGTTCATCAGAGTTATTCGGGGTCCGTCAGGAGGGGCAATAAGTGGCTAAATGTGGTACATGCACAGAGTGAAGTACGAGGCCAACAGTCATGAACAATGCCTTAGAGATACACCCAGCAACGTGAATAGATCTTCAACAGATTGTTTTGAATGAAGAAAAGCAAGAAAAAATTAAAATCTATACTTTGGCACAATAACATTAATTTTTAAAACATTAGGGGCATATGTACTAATTTTTTTCAAAAAAACATATATACCCAAGGGGAACCAACAGACATAATAAATTGATTACCAATTTAAAGGAGAAGAACAGGAGTGGGAATGAAGAAGTGAAAAGGAAAGCAAAATATAATACAGTACAGAACTTGCACAGACCCGTGAGAATCATATACAGTGAAAAAAAGAATATGATTCATTTAACTTCCTGTACTTGAGGCCCTAAAATTAAATAAATATAATAGCTAATGTTTAATGAATACCTAAAGTATGCCTGGCTCTGGGGCCAACATTACTGTCTTCATTTTATAGATGAGAATATTGAAGCTTAGAAAACTTAAGTGACCCACCTAAGGTGTTACA